>JAJQWJ010000001.1:193400860-194615860 GCA_023637945.1 Phaethornis superciliosus
GAAGGGAACTGGCACCACCCCGCTGGGGAACTGGGATGGGGTTGCCCAGGCACCAGTACACCCAGCTGGATCCTGGAAGCTGGGACCAGTGGCTGGATCAGCCAGGCACTGGAGAATGGGATAAGGTCCCACTGGCTCTGCTTGGGACCCAACAAACTGGGCAAACTGGGCAAACTGGAGCACTGGGCCTGGGCCACCCAGGCCTGCATAGAGGGTGCAGGAAAGAAGTCACCAGGGGTCCCAGGACTTGGGTGCAAAGGGGACATCCTCCCATCAGGAATGGTGTGGGCTTGAAGGGGATGTGATTTCCAGCCTGAGATCAAAGTTATTTTCCTTTCCTGTTTTGCAAGAGGGAAACTGAGGCACTGGAGAAGGGGGATCAGAAGGTGGGGGGGGGAGACGGACATCCATGGAGGTGGAATGGGTGTCATGGGCAAGACCTGATGGAAAATGTACCTTCCCAGCCCACAAATATACACCCAAGAGGGAAAAATGAAACATGACCCACCCAAAAGTGCACCCCCCAAGGTGGGAAGGAGCCTGTGGGGTTTTACAGCCCCTCTTGTCATGAGCAGCTCCCATCTTGACACAGAGGCTTCATTGGGAGAGTTCTGCCATAAATGAGGCCAAAAAGAGATGGTGAGAGGAGACCAATGAAAGAAAACAGTCGTAAATTATGAGATTAAACTTCTGTTCAAAATTATGAGCAATCAGGCTCTTCTAGACAACAGAGAAGACAGAGTGAGAGCTTGAGGACATCTGCTTGCCATATTTGCAGTGAAATTTTGCTGATAAAATTAGAAAAGAGGCCATGGCTAGAGCAGCAGTGACCTGGCATGAGCTCCTCTCCCCACTGAGGTGTCACCTGCAGCTGTACTGTCACCATGGATCACATGGACAATTCACCTCCTCGAAGTTCAGGCCTTTTCCTCAAGTTTTTTATTACCTGAAACCCTTCTGGACTTTTCCTATGAAGGTTCATGGTATTTTCCCATTAATTTCATGATCATTTCATTACTTAGTTTATGCAATATTTGTGTTGCAATCAATTCATTTAGTAGTTAAGGGCAGAGGAAAAATGAAAACTGGAAGTTCCACAAATCCTTTCTTCGGCAGTAAAGCCATTTGCCAATTTTTTTCCTTTTCTTTTTTCTTGTTTTCTCCTGTCCCTGGTGAATCTTGAGGCTGCTGTGGTCTGGTTGTGCTCAAAATCAAGTCAGTGCTAGTTTTCTCTTTCACTCACCTCTCTTTCATAAAAAAAAACAACAAAAAACCAAATAACTTAGGAAAATAACACTAAAACCCACAGGGTTTTAGCAGTCCAAGTTTACAACTCTGTTTAAGGTCTGGAGCCCAGTCATGGCCAACAGGGAAAGGAAGGGAAGGGAAGGGAAGGGAAGGGAAGGGAAGGGAAGGGAAGGGAAGGGAAGGGAAGGGAAGGGAAGGGAAGGGAAGGGAAGGGAAGGGAAGGGAAGGGAAGGGAAGGGAAGGGAAGGGAAGGGAAGGGAAGGGAAGGGAAGGGAAGGGAAGGGAAGGGAAGGGAAGGGAAGGGAAGGGAAGGGAAGGGAAGGGAAGGGAAGGGAAGGGAAGGGAAGGGAAGGGAAGGGAAGGGAAGGGAAAAGACAAGAGAAGAGAAGAGAAGAGAAGAGAAGAGAAGAGAAGAGAAGAGAAGAGAAGAGAAGAGAAGAGAAGAGAAGAGAAGAGAAGAGAAGAGAAGAGAGAAGAGAGAAGAGAGAAGAGAGAAGAGAGAAGAGAGAAGAGAGAAGAGAGAAGAGAGAAGAGAGAAGAGAGAAGAGGAGAGAAGAGAGAAGAGAGAAGAGAGAAGAGAGAAGATAGAAGAGATAAGTGAAAAGAGAGAAGAGAGAAGAGAGGAAGAAGAGAGAAGAGGAAGAGAAGAGAAGAGAAGAGAAGAGAAGAGAAGAGAAGAGAAGAGAAGAGAAGAGAAGAGAAGAGAAGAGAAGAGAAGAGAAGAGAAGAGAAGAGAAGAGAAGAGAAGAGAAGAGAAGAAGGAAAGGAACTCAATGTAAATGTTACCAGGAAGACTCAGGGAGGGATGGGTGCTGCTGCTGCTGCTGCTCCTCAGAGCCCCATCCAACCTGGCCTGGAATGTTTCCAGGGATGGATCTACCACTTCTCTGGACAACCTGGGTCTGTGTTTCACCACTCTCCCTCTTAAGCATTTTTTCTTTATATCAAGTCTGACTCTCTCCTCTTTCAGAATAAAACCATCACCCCTTGTCCTGCTGTTACAGGCCCTGCTAAAGTCTATGTCCACCACTCTTGTAGGTGCCCTGTAAGTACTGGAAGGTGCTCTAAGGTTTTCCTTAGAGGCAACTCACTCATCCTGTCTCCATAGCAGAGGTTCTCCAGCCCTCAGATCACCTCCATGGATCCCTCTGGATCCACTCCAACAACTCCATGTCCTTCTTGTGTTGGGAACCCCAGAACTGGGCCCAGCACTGATGAGAGTGGAGTAGAAGGGGAGAATCCCCTCTTTCACCCTGCTGGTCATGTTTCTTTTGGTGCATCTCAGGACATGGTTGGTTTCTGGGCTGCCAGAGGACATTCCTGGCTAATGTTGAGCTTCTTGTCAACCAACACCAAGTCCTTCTCCTCTGGGCTACTCTCAATCCTATTATCCCTCAGCCTGGGATACTGGGGATTGCCCTGACCCAGGTGCAGGCCCCTACACTTGGCCTTGTGGAATTTTACAGGCTCACTTCTTGAGTTTGTTCAGGTCTCTCTGGATGAAATCCCATCCCTCAAGTATGTCACCTGCCCCACTCAGCTTGGCATCACCCTGCAAACCTCTTGATGGTGCACTTGATCCCACTGCCCATGCCATGGATGAGGATATAAAACCAAACTGGTCCCAGTACAGTACCCCTGAGGGACACCTCTTGTCACCTGGCCATCGAGCCACTGAACAGCTAAATTCCTATTGTGCTTTTTCACATATTTTCCCCCAAAGCTGCTGAAGGAGAACACCCTGCTGCTGGGGACATGGGGACCAGGGGAAGTTTGTCATCCATAGGGTGATGGGTGATGCTGCACAGCTCCGGGTGAAGGGATGGAAAAGAGGAGGAAGGAAAAAAAGAAATAAAAACTGGGCTCACCCTTGAGGCGAAGCAGCTGCAGGATCCTGGCTTTTGTTTCATTAATGGGCTGGAAAACATTAGGGAAAAGCTGGAAAACATTGGGGAAAAGCTCTTCTACTGAATGAAGGCAGCCAGCAGGGTCGTGGGGCCCCAGCTGTCACAGGCCCAGATCTTGCTGATCAACTTGGTTGTATTTTCAATTTTAGCCTCAGCGAGGGAAGGGAAATGATGTAAAAACAATTTCTGGTGATGCCTCGCTGCTCCTCAGCACGATGGAAATGAGGCCACGGTGATGGGGGTGACACGAGGGTTGTGCAGGAGGAGGTGAGGCAGAAATAGCAAGCTTCTACCACTGGACCCCAAAAATAAGTGGGAATAAGATAGAAGGTGAAGCAGAGGAGGCAAATTGCAGCTGGTGATTCCTCCAAGCAATGGGACTCTGTTATTTCTTCTGGGATTTCAAAGGAGATGATTTTGTGAGGTTTTCCTTTGTAGTTCTTCCTCAGGCAGGGAACCGCCAAGGTGAAGTTTGGTCCTGGGATGGTGCAAGGTGAGGATCTGCCTGCCCAGGGTGGTGGGAAGGGGAGAATTGCCCAGCCATGCCACCCCTGCTCCTACAAGGCCACCTCCCCCCTTCCGAGGACACATTTGGGGGAGAAAAGAGAGAAAATGACTTTGGGTGAGCAGATGGCGCCCATATCCTCATTTTCATGCTGTGGAGATGCAGGGAGCAACCTCTGAGGTGTTAAGTGAGAGAAATCTGAGCACTGCTGAGCCCATCAGGTTGCAGATTTCTGCTCCTCTTTGGAGCTACCAAGAGCTTCCTACCAATTCCTCCAGATGTCCATCAGCACTTGAATGACACCCTCATTTTTCTGAGCTGTTCAAAGTTGTTTGCCCTGGTTGCAGCTTCTGGAATACCAGTAATGTATTCTCTCTTTTCCCTCTCCAGATGATTGCAGCATAATCTCCTACTCATTTGATTTATTTAAGCAGGCCTTCAGATGCTCCAGTAATGGGAGTCATTTAGGGCCCTCTGCAGATATGTATTTATTTATTGCTGTTCAATTAAACTGCAGAGCCAGTTGGCAGGAGAGAGACAAGACTGGGGTCACAAGGATGTTAAATTATTCGCTGTCAAAAATAGCTGGTTGAGAAAGTTAAATTCATCAAGGTCGTTCAAGGTCACAGTCAATCACTGGTGGGAAGAGAAGGGCATTAATCAGGGTCATCAGAACCAAAGGACCAGCTCTTGGTAATTAAAAGGGAAACTATAACAACTCATCTTGGGGTTTTTTTGGTCAGAAGCAGCTCTTGGGGGAGAAGCCAAACTGCTGTCCTTGACCATGGCAAAGAAACTGAGGTTCCTGAAAGGCAGATTTGTGATACTCATGGAGAACTTGAGGAGCCCTGGGGGGTAGAGGCCATGGATTCCATCCTGAGGTTGATTTTTGTGATTCTTCTTCCACGAAGATCCTTGGGCAGTGCTTAGCAGGGGTGGAATTCCCAGAGGGCATCTGAGATCATAGAATTGCAATGATTCAACCCTCTGCTCAGCTCTGCTGCCTGATCACAGAGCCATGGAATGCTTTTTGGTTGGAAGGAACCTGGAAGGGACATTTGAAGTGTCTCAGCCCAGGTTGGATGGAGCTTGGAGCAACCTGGTCCAGTGGGATGTGTCCCTGCCCATGGCAGAGGGTTTGGAACTGGAGGATCTTTAAGGTCCCTTCCAACCCAAATCATTCTGTGATTCTGTGGTACTGCAATATTGGCCTCAAATGTGCCAGCCCAGCCCTGCAGCACTTTGGGGTCATCTGCATTTAAGGAAGCTGAGGCTGGGGGAGGTTTGCAGATGGGAAACTGAAGAGCTAAACTGTTGTGCAGAATGGGGAGGTACCATCTGAAGGGCACCTGGCAGGATGCAGGTGTGGAGCATTTCTCACCCTCTTATCCCACAATAATTCTTTCTAGGTTCCAGGAACCAAGTCTGACACGGCCCCTCTAATTCTGGGCTATCAAAGAACCTGAAATCATCTTTTTCTGAGGAGAGAAACCCTCATATTTTCAAGACTTCCAGACATAAGGTGATGGGTCTAGGAATAGCAAGGAACTGAGTAACAGCCAGTGGTAGACCTCCACCTCACCTGCCATCCATCCTTTTCATGGACTAATACAGAAAAAAGGAGATAACCACTCCCAGCAGCACATCCCTTATGTTCCTCTTCAACTGAAAAGAACAAAATCTTTCCTAAAACCCCAACGGGATGTGAGGACCAGGCAGGAAGGTCACAACCTATGGGTGCTGAGACATCAGCAAATAGAAGAGGAGGCCAAGAGCTCCCATCTTGCCAGGGTTCCTCATGGCACAAGCAACACCAGAACACTTGAAAGTCAACACCATCACCTGACAAAAAATCCCTCCAGGACATCCTTCAGCCACCAAACTGGAGAGGACCAAGGCTCTTCTGCTTTGGTAGGGATGCACCTCTGCTTGGGAGCAGACAGCATGAGGGGAGTTCAGGCAATGACCTTGATTTTTCCATGGGGTTTTCCACAGAGAGAAACAAGAACATTTGGAAAACAAGGAGGTGGCCAGCAATCCCAAATTCCCTGGAGCTGAGAGGAAGGAAAGAAACAAATGGCACTGAGGTCCTCTCAGCTGCTCTTTCTTTATGACAGGTCAGAAGGTGACCTAACAACTGCTGACTTCAAACAGCCCCGTCAAGAGCTTTTTAGGAAATTTTCCTGCTGATTCTCCACCCCAGAGATTAAAAAAAAAATTACAGTTTGATTGGGTTTTTTTTTCCCCTCTCTGTCACCATCTCTGCCTTCAGCTCTGTCATGGTTTAACACTGGCCCAGCCAAATAACAGATTTAAACCAAATAACAGATTTGTATATTAATCTCTCTCTCCTCACTGATAAAGAAAAGAGAGAGAATAAGGAAGAGAGGCTTATGGGTTGGAAACTAAACTACACAACTTTAATGAAACAGTAATGATAAATAGGAAACAGTACTAAATATATACAAATGCACAGGAAAATTGATACCACATTCCTCCCCCCTTTCCCCCAATAACTCTCACGTCCCCACCGAGGCTGCAGGGCAGCCCTGGGAAAGTCCAGGCTGGAATCCTGGAGTCAGCAGCAGTTGGGAGCTGGAGGCAGGAACACCCAGATTCAGGCTGGAATGGATCAGAACCACAGGCAGAGGAATGGATGGGATCCTCCCAGGATGCCCAAGCAAACAGGGACAGGGGAAGAAGGGGAAGCAGGAAGGGGTTTGACCCTTGTGATCCCTCCAATTTCTCCTGAGGATGAGGTGTATGGGATGGAATACTCTGTTTGGTCAATTCTGGCATCTATCTTGTCCAGTCCTCCCCAAAGGAGGGTTCCAGGTGGGACCTCCTTACTCCTTCTGGAAGGTGAAATGTTCCTCAGAGCTGAGCAGTGTCCCTGGTTCTGCACACCAGTCTCTGGCAGTAACTATAAACATTGAGTGTTATCAGTCCCAGAAGCAGACACTGTCTGAGAAACTTGCTGTTAATTTCAGCAAGTGCAGCTACTTACAAGAGACTTAGCTGAAAGCAAAAGTACAAACCAGAAAATCACCTTTATCCTGGCCCAAACCAGGACAAGCTCCCAGCACACAGACATCCAAAGCTCCAAAGAGCCTGGAGAGAGGTGGGCACAGCAGAGCCACACACCAAGGCTCTTCCACACTACTCTTCTCTCAGATAAGTAGCTTGTTGTGACATTAGGAGAACTTCTGATCTGGGCTTCAGAAGCCTCAGTCAAGGCTGGGATTGGTGGAATAACTTTAGCTTTACACTGAACCTGAGATTTGCTTGAAAACAGCTTCCCTCTGCTTCCAGTCACACTGGCTGTGCAAACCAGTGGCTGAGTTCTGGTATCAGGAGGACTGACAGAAAAAAGAGGATTTGCTTTCCCTGAGCAAATCTTAGAAAATGTTGCTGTGTTTTGAGTTTCAATTTCTTTCCCATTTATTTTCCCAATGCTGGCAATTTATAATGTGTGGACACATCAAAGCACCACCTGGTTCCTGTATCAAAAAGAGACTTTGTCCTGCCAGGTGGTGATCCTCAGATTTTGCTTTTGGATCTCCTTCTTGGCTTTTGGATCTCCTTCTTGGCTTTTGGACCTCCTTCCTTGGCTTTTGAAGTGACCAGCTCAAGGGAGGAGGAGCCAACAAACACTGAACCTTGAGGGAACACTCTTGACCAAGTCCTTGCTACCACGTGTGTAAAGCAAAAGTCCCAGAAGATGACAGGGCCAAGCTGACTGAGATGGTTGCCTACAAGACAAGACAGTAAGATGAGTAGCCAGTGGATCTGAAAGGACAAATTTCCCCAGGGATTTACTCCTTTTGTGCGATATATTTCTGACTGAGATACCTCCAACACCCACCCTGTGTTGGATATCCAATATCCAACATCAAACATATCCAGATATGCACCCCAATCCACTGCATTTCAGAGGAATAGAAGTTCCAGAGAGACTGAGGATAATATGCTGTGGTGGCCATGTGCCCCAAAAGTCCCTTCAACCCCCTGAACCATGCATCCATGTTTTTATCACACTCAATCCCAGGAGAATTTGTCACCAGGAGATTTCCCCACCATTACCAAAGCAGATATTTTGACTCCACAACCAACTCTCCTTCAGCAAGGAAAAACTCTAGAACATGTCCTGCAGGCAGTATTTCCTTCTATGTATTATTTCCTTCTAAAAAAATCCAGAAAAGGGCAACAAAGTTGGTCTGGAGAACAAGTCTGATGAGGAATGTCTGAGGGAACTGGGGCTGTTTAGTCTGGAGAAAAGGAGAAGGCTGAGGAGAGACCTTGCTCTCTACAACTCCCTGAGAGGAGCCTGGAATGAAGGGGGATTTGGTGCCTTCTCCCTCATAACAAGCAACAGGACAAGAGGAAATGGCCTCAAGTTGCAGCAGGAGGAGGGTTAGATTGGATTTGAGAAGAAACTTCTTCACTGAAAGGTTTATCAAACACTGGCATAGGCTGCCCAACCTGGTGTTGAATCACCATCCCTGGAGGTGTTTAAAAGATGTGTAGATGTGGTGCTTGGGAATAGGGTAGAGCATTGGATTCCTCAGAGTTAGGTAAATGCTTGGACATGATGATCTTAAGGGTCTTTTCCAAGCAAAATGATTCTGTGAGTCTGTTTTGCTCATCAGCCTAAACCTTGAGCCCAACATCAGCGTGCAGCAACTCCAGAGCTTGTGCTGATTCCTCCACTTGGTGGGGAAGCCAACTCCAAACTTCTGCTCCTGGACTGTCTCTGATTATAGAGCCTGAGTATTAATTAGAGAGGTCACCTCTGCATCTCAGCTTCATCCGGGCTTAGCTTCAAACTCTCAGCAAGCAGCAAACCATTAGTGCAATCAAGATTTATTTGCTGCAGCACAAACTGCCTGGAAAGGAGGAGCTGAGGGTGTGGGGACATCACCAACAGTGATCTTGTTCTTCATGGCAACCCCAGCAGCATCCTGGTCCGAGCCCTGAACCCCAACTCAGATGCTGTGTCCACCTTGACTTGGATCCAGCCCCTCTGAGCCTGCTCAGAAATCCTCCCCTTTTCTTGTATTCTCCTAGCAATTGGCTTCTGCCCTTTTCTCCTCTGCAAGTATTGTATTTTAGGGGAAAATACTGTACGGGAGCCAAAAAGGAACATGTAGGAGAAGGAGATGTTCCCAAATGTACTTTTTTTTTCACAGAGATCTTTGACACCACTAGTTTTTCATTGCTGCCAGTCTGTGAAATGGACTCAACCATCACTTTAAAAGCTCTGGATCCAACTTCTTATCATATACTGGGGAAAGCAGTGGTTACCCAGCTCTGCTGCTGAAACTGCTGGTTACCACTTGTGTTGTGCAGATATCCCCCTCTTCCACACCAGCAAAACAGATGACAACAATACTGCTGCCATCTCATGGCCCTCCACTCCCCCTCTTTTTCAGAGGTTCCGAGAACAAGGATGTGTCAGTCAGAAATCTTGTGGAGAACGTGACATGAATTTTAAATGGTTTGTGTAGCAAGTGGAGGCTCAGGCATTGCATACATGGTGCTGAGGTCTCCTAAATCTTCAGAGGGTTCATACATCAACCCCAAAACTATGATATGCCCATGGCCTAACTAAGCTTCGGCAAATCCTGCTGAGCTAGCTATGTTTTTTTCCTTAAAACCTCATTTACTTAGTCCTCCAGATAGCTTTCCCACCTCTTTGCAAAACACAACTGCATTAGTCAAGTAAATGAACAACAATACAGTTTCTGAGCAGACCTGTGGTGCTGCCAAGAAGCTGTTGCCTCATTAAATCTGTGTCATATCTACTTTCACTCACACAAGGATGTATGTCTTGGCTGCTGGGGAGAGTGCACAGGCTCAGAATTTGGGCTTTTTTTGTGTGTTTCAGATTTGTGGCTGCTTTTTTTGTTTGTCTGGGTTTTTTTGTTTTTTTTTTTTTAGGAGATAGCATCATGCAGTCAATAGGCAGAGCAATGGGAAAGGCACCAGGAACCACAAAGATGCTCAAAAGATGCTCAGAGAGCTGGAGCACCTCTCCTGTGAAGACAAGCTAAGAGAGCTGGAGTTGTTCAGCCTGGAGAAGAGAAGGATCCAGGGAGACCTTTGAGCATCTTCCAGTGCCTGAAGGGGCTCCAGGAAAGCTGGGGAGGGACTTTGGACATGAGCATGGAGTGATAGGACAAGGAAGAATGGTTTCATACTGAAAGGGGAGATTGAGATGAGATTTTAGGAAGAAATTCATTGCTGTGAGGGTGGTGAGAAACTGTCCCAGGTTGCCCAAAGGAATTGTGGATGTGCCCTCCCTGGAATCACTGAAGGCCACTGGGGCTTGGAGCAACCTGGTCTAGTGGGAAGTGTCCCTGTGCATGGCATGGGGGTTGGAATTAGATGACTTTTAAGGTTCACTCCAATCCAAACTATTCTATGATAACCCTGTGACTCTGTAAAAAAGCAAATGTTAATCAGGCTTTCAGAGAGAAGCATATCCAGCTCACAGTTAGCATTTTCTGGTTTTCCATGTGGAAGGATGAGGAGTTACTCTGATTCTTTCTAGATCCTGCAACAGCACAACCCTGGCTTGTGCTGTAATTCCACCTGATCTCTTACACAAAGTACTACCCAACCTGGCTGGGATTTGGAGAGGAGATCTAGGGAAAAAGACAGGTGCTGCAAGAAGTGGCAGAGTGGATTCCCAGCTTGGCTATCAGCCCTCTGAATCAGCAGGAAAATAATTACTGTCCCAGGCTAGCAAGAGGGGCTAGCAGCCAGCTTCATAATTCGATGGTCCTCCTTACAATCTGAGGTGCTCATTTTTTAATAAATCAAGTAATCTCACTTATTGGCCATTTCCAGAGAGGGGTCTGTAATAATTAACAAAGAAGTCCATTGTGTGAAGCATTTGTCTTTAAAAAAGATGAGTCCTGAGTGATGTTTAAACATTGATTTCTCCTAATGCATGATCCATGCCAAGATCTCCTCCTGGGGTTTGGATGAGGTTGTTGCTGTGGTGGTTTTACAAACCTGTCATGGGGCTGGAGGTGTGCCCCATGATGTTACTGAAGAGGAAGGGATCTGCTGGTATGTAACCATGGCAGGGGCAAAGGGGTTTTTCTCCATCCTCAAGATGAACACCATGTGATGGGAGCTTCTGGACAAGCCCACCAAGTACCAGATGTCCTGGATACTATTGAAGAGCCACAATTGCTCTGGGGGGACATAAATGAGTTGGCTGCAAAGAAAATTGAAAATGAACTGAGAGATTCAGGAGGATGTGGCCCAGAAATCTTCAGCAGAAACAACCCCACAGCGTTCCTCAGCCCTCCTGCTCCAGTTTATACCAGCAGCAAGGAAACACAGCTGGTCTCTTCCAGGCAGAACAGTTCTGTGAGTTTGTTTGCTTTCCAGATAACTTGTATAAAAATATCCCTTCTGTAACAGCTCTGCTTTGATGACATTGCTCCCAGGTTTGCTGCTGGTTTTCAACTTGTAACTTGAGAGAGACAGGGATCTACTGGAGAGCTATGGGGGTGAGGAAGGGACTTGGACATCTCTCCTATGAAATAAAACTGAGAGAACTGGGGCTGGTCAGCCTTGAGAAAAGGAGGCTGAGAGGGGATTTTATTAATGTCTATAAATATCTGAAGGGTGGGTGTCAAGAGGAAACGGCCAATCTCTTTTTAGTGGTGCCCAGTAATAGGACAAGGAAGAATGGGGTTAAGGTAGAACATGGGAAGTTTCACCTCAAGATGAGGAGAAACTTCTTGAGGGTGAGGGTGATGGAGCCCTGACCCAGGCTGCCCAGAGAGGTTGTGGAGTCTCCTTCTCTGGAGACTTTCAAATCCCACCTGGATGTGTTCCTGTGTGACTTTCCCTGGGGGATCCTGCTCTGGCAGGGGGGTTGGACTGGATGATCTCTAGAGGTCCCTTCCAACCCCTAACATTCCCTGATTCTATGAACTAGCACTTAATCTTGTTTTCATTCCAGTCAAGGTGAGATCTTAAAACCTAGAAGAGTAAAGAAAAAACCCAAACAAATAGAAGAGGAAAAACAAAAAAACAAACAACAAAACTTTTGGAGGATTCTAAATGAAACAGATCCAGGTAAGCAATGACTCCCATGGGCCTGGGCAGGTTTGCCTGGGTGGGGATTGGATTTGGCTGTCCTGGCTTCTCTTACCTGGGGAGAGAATCATAGAATCACAGAATGGTTTGTGTTGAAAAGGACCTTAAAGATCATCCAGTTCCAACCCCTCTGCATGGGCAGGGACACCTCCCACAGCCCAGGTTGCTCCAAGCCCCATCCAACCTGGGCTGAGACACTGCCAGGGATGGGGCAGCCACAGCTTCCTTGGGCAACCTCTTCCAGGCTCTCCCCACCCTCCAATTCCAGAATTTCTTCCCCATCTCCAACCTCAATCTCCCCTCTTCAAGTTTTAACCCATTTCCCTTGTCCTCTCCCTACCCCCCCGTGTCCAAAGCCCTCCCCCAGCTTTCTTGGAGCCCCTTCAGATATTGGAAGGTTGCTCTGAGCTCCCCTGGGAGCCTCCTCTTCTCCAGGCTGAACAACCCCAATCCCTCAGCCTGGCTTCCCAGGGAGGTGCTCAGCCCTCTGAGCATTTGAGTGGCTCCTCTGGACACCTTCCAGGAGCTCTGTGTCCCCAGTCTGGGGACTCCAGAACTGGACACAGGGCTGGACACACTGGTCTCACCAGAGCAGAGCAGAGGACGCTGGCCTTCTTCCTAGGCTGCAATATTTTAACCTATTTCCTCTGTTCTCCTGCTGGGCACTGAGTCAACACACAGCTCTGAGGATAAAACGATGCTGGGGTGAGGCAGCCACATAAATCACCTCGACTCTGCCAGCCTGTAAATATTAGGGGTTTGACATCAGTTTACATCAGCAGAGTAACTCAATTAATTGCATTTCTGTGGGATCCTGGGAGCTGCTGCTCGTTAGCATTCACCTGCCTGATCCCAAGGAGGAGAAACCACAGAGTCAGAGCCCTCCACATCTCAAGAGGTCTCTGGGTGCTGTGCTGGGGGTGTGCAGCCTGCAGGAAGCTCTGCTGGTCCCTGTGCTGGCTCTACCCCGGGTGTCAGGGCCATTAATTACTGCTAATTTCATGAAGCTGGTGTGTGCCTCTCTGCATGCCAATTACAAAGTCATTCTCAGGGAAGGAGATGGGGTTGGATGTTTTTCTTTGGCTGTTTTGGATGCTGGAGCAGCTGGGAAGTGTCGTGCACTGAGAGGCTTGGGTGTTGCATTTTGGGGGTGTTTCACCCTGGTTAGGGAATTTAGGAACGAGGGTGCTGAGTTAACTAGACTGATTGTAAAATAGGTCTGAAATAAGTTGGTGGAGGTTCTGCTTGTTGGTTGGGCTGTTTTATCCATCACATATGGTGCTCCACACAACTCAGTTGGGTTGGCAAACACCCAGGGTCCCTCACAGGCACAAGGTGAATGAGGACATTATCCCATTATCCTTGCTTAGGATGCAAGGGACCTCCTGGAGCTCCAGGTCTCATCACATTATCCCCTCTCAGGTGACTGAGGCCAAGTCCAGACATTTCTCCTTATGCTGCTTGTGTTGATTTTCCCTCCCAGGCCAGCACAACCCTGGTGGAGTTGCCTGTCTCTCCTTGTCTTCACAGGGGCCCAGAAGAGGAGCCCTGGCTCTACCCCAGTCTGGTGTTGAACCTACCCCTTCACATATCCCACATTTCCCATCTCAACTCTTGAGAGAAGGGAAGGTGGAGACAGAGCAGATAACCCTGAAAATGTTTGCTGGGGACACTGAGCTCTGCTGGGTACTACCAAATCATCAACCTGACCTCTGTCTAGTTGGAAATCTTAGTTTGCATAAGGCCAGGAGATAAGATAACATGTTCAACACCAGCATGTCAAGTGCTTGGTCCTTCTGGGTAAGAACCAAGAGCACTTGGGCTGCTTGAGGTACATTCACAGGAAAAAGGAGTCACCCACCAACCCACAGTGGAAACAGATCCATCAGAGCTCCACTCATGATTCTGTTATCTTCAAAATCTTCATGCACATAGCACCAAAGGTCCAGGCTGGATTGCCAGCTCCACTGCAGGGATTTAAGTGTTGCAAATACACAGCTTCAGTTTTGTGCTTTGACCAGGCTGCATCAGAGAAAACCAAACCAAACCAAACCAACCAAACAAACAAACAAAAAAAAACAAAGGGGAAGAAGGAATGGGAAATTAATAAAGTCAAAAGTAAATTTTGCAGCCTTGAAAGGGAATTGTCAAAGTCCAAATTGAATTTTCTGGTTGGGAGGAGGTCTTTTGACAGAACCACAGTGTTTTTATCCCCAGGGAAATTACAAAGTATTGCTTGGTTCTAGGTTGGCCACAAACTCAAAATGCAAAGCTGGATTTCACCCAACCCAGCATCTGAGAAATGGGTGTCTGCCAAGTTTGGATGTGCCTTGGTGTGCAGCACCACCAAGGGGAGGTGGCACTGGCTCCTCCAGACATTTACACCACTGGCTCCGAGGTTTCCTGCCCTGTGGTTTGGCCCCCCAGATATTAAGTTCAAGGTTGATCCTTCAGAAACAAAGCTGCATGAGCAGGAGAAATGGGAGTCTCTGAATAGGACCTGGGAGAGCTGCCAGAAAAAGGGAAAATAACTGCTGGTCACTACCTGCTCCTGACTGCTGGGGTGTGATGAGACTTGCTGGGTGTCTACTGGTCCACAGTTTCTGCCTGGAGAGGTTCTACCCTGCAGTGATTAATCTCACTGAAAGAAACTGAAAAGAAGAGGCAAAGGATGTGGAAAGTGCAGGCTCCAAGCTGATGGCACATTCACCCAACTCCTGCCTTTCCCTCTCCCACCTGTGCCAAACCCCTCCATTTAAAAATGTTTCTGTATTTCCTGGATGGCTGCAGGTCATACAAATCAGAGACTGCTTGGGGTTTGAAGGGATTTTAAGGATCCTCCAGTTCCAACCCCTCTGCCATGGGCAGGGACACCTCCCTCAGCCCAGGTTGCTCCAAGCCCCATCCAACCTGGGCTGAGACACTGCCAGGGATGGGGCAGCCACAGCTTCCTTGGGCAACCTGGGACAGGGGCTCAACACACTCAAATTCAAGAATTTCTTATTTGGAAAGGGAATTTCAGCCCAGGTTACTCACTTCTTTGCTAAACAGACTTCTGTCCAAAAGCTGGGGAGTGCTTCTCCAGTGAGGGTTATTTTGAAGAAGCAGGAATGTTGCTCAGAGTCCTTAAACCCATTATCACAGAATCCCAGAATGGTTTGGGTTGGAAGGGACCTTCCAGCTCCTCCAGTTCCAACCCCCTGGATGGGCAGGGACACCTCCCCCAGCCCAGGTTGCTCCAAGCCCCATCCAACCTGGGCTGAGACACTGCCAGGGATGGGGCAGCCACAGCTTCCTTGGGCAACCTGGGCCAGGGGCTCAGCACCCTCACAGCAAGAATTTCTTCCTAATATCTGAGTCTTAACCTAAATTTCCCCTCTTTCAGTTTGAAACCATTTCCCCTCATCCTGTTCCTAAACACCTTGGAAAGTTAAGTCCCTCCCCAGCTTTCCTGGAGCCCCTTCAGGCACTGGAAGATGCTCTAAGGTTTTCCTGGAGCCTTCTCCAGGCTGAACACCCCCAACTCTCTCAGCCTGGCTCCAGAGCTGCTCCAACCCTCTGAGCATCCTTGTGGCCTCCTCTGGGCTCACTCCAACACTGGAAACTCCATTTCCTTCTTGTACTGGGGAGTCCAGAACTGGACCCAGCACACAGGGGCATCTCACCAGAGCAGAGATTTACTGCTGAGGTGAAGTGTACACAGCTCCACGGCTGATAATCCCTTGCTACTCAGGGAAACATGTCAGAGAAGACAGGAAAGTTGTATTTAAAACAAAATTCTTTAATAATTTTAACTATAAAGACTCAAATTAGTGCTTGACTGCAGCATGGATAACAAATGAAATACATTAAATATTTCAAAGCTACTGTGCTTTGCAAAACAAGATATGCTAATACAGGTAAGCCTAATGTTAGTTACCAGCTGGTTTGGTACAAAGAAAGAGTTCAATATATCAAAATTGTCAATAAGTGTTGCTCAGCAGAGCTGTGTTTCACAGGTCAGCTGCTCTTCCTCCGTCACAGTGTCATTATCCATCTGCAACAATATGCTGAATTTCAAGAAAAAAATGTTACATCAGAACGAATAGTGTCCATGTTAGAAAGTTTGGTCACACGTGGGGTATTTCATGTCCATTACAGGTGGACAGATGTTATTTGCTAAGACAGTAAACATCATAAGCACATTCAGCCAACAAAAACTCAGAGTTCAACAGTCAACATCAGCTTGGAAGATCAAGAGGAAAATCAGTTCCTGTTTAGTCTCAGGAGTAACTACTGCTTATGCTGCTTGAAACTCTCTCTTCTAAAATCCAAGGAACAATAATGTACACAGCCAAAACTCCTCTGCAGTGACTGAGCAAAGCTTTAATTTAGACAACATTTTGGTACACATTTTGCTATGAGCATGGGTGAAAGCTCAGTCTGTTCAGTGCTGGCTTTAGAGCCACATCTAAAAGTTCCAGAGCTTTGGGGAAAGAGGGATGAATCTAAGATTGTGCTTACAGATATTCCTGTGGACAAATATTGGAAAGACCCTTTATCTTTGCATGGTTAAAAGAATCTGCTCTAAACATGAGGCAGATTCAACTTGTGTGAAATATGTGCAAAAAAACCTTTGCAGGCACTGGTTTAGGGTCTTGCATTAGCTGGACTGGGAACTTGGTTCTTCTGGTACCTGCAATTATAAGCAATTGTAAATTATAAGCAATTATAAATCTAAACATTTTCAACAAGCAAAAAGAGAGTTCTGAAGTAAAGTAAGAGGTTCAGGCATCAACCCTGTCCCCAAAATTGTACATGGGAACCCTTGTATCCCCAGTCCTGTTCAGAGCATCTGGCTGGGAGCTCCAGTAACAGGGCTCTGCATAAAGTGCTTGCTTGACTGGTACGCCCTCCCACTGCCTATGGTTGAAGTATGGACAGTAAAATAAACACCAGTTGCAGGGCTAAATCCCTCAACCAGCTTTCAAAAATCTTAGAGATGCATCAGGGACATGGGGTAGTCAGGCACAAGTCTGAATCAAGCAGAGGCAGCCACGTACTGCATAACTACATTGCTGGGGAGCAACTAAAAAGAGTGTTGGAAGAGAATTTTTAACAAAAAAACCAAACCAAACTGACCTCCTACCTACCAAAGATCTTGTATTATGGACCCCAGGAGAAAAAAAAAAAGCCTCAGCTCTCAGAAAAAACTTGTGACAAAGATCAGAGGCACTTGGGAGCTGTAAGCAGTTGTGAGGGAAACTGAACAAAGAAACCCAACCCCAATATTAATAGTTACACAGCATGTTCTCTGCAGTTACACTATGGACTCCCAAAGCTGGCAGAGGACATTCCAGAGGGGTAAGAAATGGATTAATTCTTCTACAAAACAATCTGTGTCAAGTCTCATCCTCATTTAAAAAAAAACAAAAAACAAAAAACATGAGTAATCTACAATGAACCCAACAGAACAGAGTCTACAGCATTTCTATGGTAAAGAGTGAAGAGTCAGCACTGGAAGTTAAATGTATAAACCAGCAAAACTTCCAAATTTGTTACACAAGTACCTAAAGTGAAGTTATGGGGAGGGTAGGTGATGTAATACCAGGGGATTCTGTGCTTAATCTTTTGTTTTTCCTTTCTATGTAAGATTTCTTAATCTCCTTCTGGCTATTGCTTCTCCTGGGTAATAAAGGAATTAATCCCTCTTCATACTGAAATCCTGCACTTAAACAGTATTTGGTGGTTAAAATCTCCCACTGCCTACTTATAAAGTGCAGGTGGGGTTTCTTTAAAGTGAACCATTTCACCTGAATATGTTAATTTAAATTATGGGGCACATATTCTGCCAACATTAAGGTCTGATCCTGGATTCTGAGGTTTGCTGAAGAAACCAGGAGTGCAGTCTTCCACTGAGAAGCATTATAGTGAGTTGTTTCAGCACCTGCTATCAAGTGTCAAGAATATAACCACAAGGGGAAACAATTTTTAAAAATGCAAAATAGCATTACCAAAAATCTTGAATGCAGACTCAACAAGGTGGTTGGGACTGTGAGAAACCCTTGTGGTACTGGGAGAATTTTCTGTTGCTAAGAGTTTCAGATGGAGGAGTTTGCTGAAAAACTCATTCAGCTGCTCAAAACCAAAAGTCAGAAGCAAATGCACTACAGCCATAAGAATCACCTGCATTTCAAATCACTGTATTTCCCTTCAGACAAACAAAACAGCACAGGATTAGATTTAAAGAGAATTAAAACTAATTATAAAGCAGTATTTGCCATCACACCTCTTCCAAAATCATGTAAAACAAAGTCATACTGTTTGCATCTTAGCTTTAAATGTAACTGAACTGCCAAAAAGGTCTCACTTCACCTGCCTGAATTCAAGTCCTCCTACTCATACCTCTTGCTAAAGCAGCCAGACTTCTGCACACAGATGAACAGCAGACTGAGCACAACCTGTAAGTGACAGACACTGAACAAATCAGGATGTTTATGGAGAGTGAACAATCAGCCAAGGATCAGGACAACACTGGTGCCAATCCCAGGGGCTGCATGGTCTGAGTCAGGATAAAGACATTGCCTGCACATCCAAGCAGGGTAGTTAAGGGCACAGGTATTGTACAATACATGACAGAGGTAGATTGGCAAGTGACAGACTGCATATTCCAATTCTGACTACAGGGTAGTCTTCTAAATACTTGTGGGTAGCACATCTTCCTTGTGCTGAATGAAAAAGCATTAAAATGAAGTCCAGAGATGAGTTAACACTGCTAGCTAACAAAACTGCCTTCAAAACACTGATGAGATTCATCCTGATGGCACAGATTTCTGTTTCCTATGTCTTCTCTTCAGTTCTGAATGATGTATGTCTTGACCTGTATCCAGAAAAATCTAGATTCCTGGCATAAGGTTTGGTGTTGATCCATACTGGGAGAGGAATTTGATGGTTTTGATTTCCAAGGATGAATTTTTCAGCTCCCAAGTCTGCAGAACTACTCGTTGCTGATTTGTGCCAAGATGATGGTTGTAAGGTGGCAGATTTTCTGGTTCTTCATGGGTGTTAAAGAGTTCATTGCTATCAAGTCTGTCCAACACATCACACAGGATTGATATTAAACAACACCTCCTACTTCCCTAATTCCCTTTAAAATAAATGTGCTCTGAATCCTACTAAAAAACCAGCATCAAAAAATGACCCACCTTAAAAGATGTAGTGCAAGAAAAGTTTGGGGTATGCTGTTCTAAGGGTTGTAGAAAAAACAGCAGCCTGTCATACAAATGATATGAATAAAAAGCAATTTCAAAGACATTTAACACATTACAGGAATAAGGATGTTATGTCTCTCCAGGCACTAGAATAGGCAGTCTGAATTTCAAGTGACCTGCAGTTAAAACCTGGCTTGCCATTTTCAGTATCACTCACAAGATCAGTAAGGCAGTGAAACCAAAGCACCTCTAAGTTTGGATTAATTAAGCTTAGAAGGATTCACACATAAATTACATTCTTCAGAATCTAGCATAAGGTGAAAGAAAGGCTGCTGGCAGGGCGGTAGAGGTGTGCATGGTTTTGGTCATTTGGAATGAAGGAAGAAGCCAATTCACAAATTTTTTAAAGGTTAAAACATCAGTGACAAATGGTATGTGAGTGAAAAGCTAACAGCAGCATCAAACTAAATCAAGTGCTTTTCAATTTTTAAAAAATCCTGACAATTTAATCCAACAAGATCTAAATATAAACATACACAAGCTGCAGATGTGTAGAAGAATCAAAAATTTTCTTTAAAATGACAACTGTGGAGATGTCTTATCAAATAGAAAGTGGCTTTTCAGCACACTCTGGTTCCTGCAATCACAGGGAAACCAAAGAGAGCCCCCAGATCCTCCAGTAACAAAACTAAGGCCACTAAAATAAAGTTTTTGTTAATTTTTTTTTTTTTTTAAGTAATACTATGCCTAGCAGATGTCACAAGTGAATGTTGATAGGTCTTGCTGCTGCACTGCTCCTGCTATGGGACTCTTTCCCTAACTTACAAAACCATGTAAACATATTAATAAGAAAATCAGATAAAATGTACAAGAAGCATGCTTGAGAGAGCTTGGAGGTGAATAGGCAGGCACTTATTTTTAAGCTACATTTTAAAAATCACTTCTCAAATCTCTTTATCCTTCTGGATAATAAAAGACACTTGATTCAAGACAGCATTTTCCTACTTTTACTCTGGTTATTTCAACATCTTTCGGTCTGAAGATCACTCAAATTTCCCAAGATGGATGCTGACTTTGGCTATGGGACTGAAAACAAATCTGTTTTTAAATTTTCATTCTTTGTAATGGTTTGCTGTTTACAGGTTGAAATACAGTGCTATCTGTATGTGCTTAAACCTCAACTCAAGGTTAAGTATCTTCCTCAAGCCTTGAGCTTGGGTCTGTTTAATCCCAAGAGTCCAGGTCCAGGGTCAGTCACGTTACAAAAGCCACAATTTTATCAGGAGTACAGAAGTAGGAATGCTACTGATGGACAGGGGGGATGCAGCTAAGCTTCAAACAGGAAAAAAGAAAAAAAGATATCAAAGGGAGGAGACCATTTTAGTCAGCATTGATTGTGCAATCAAATTTCAGCCCAACTTTTCCAGCAGTTGCAGCAAGAAAGCTTTCACCAGCTGTGGCTTTGTGATCTGGGAGACTGCTTGATAGCTGCATTGCCCCCAATTGCTGCTGTGGGCATGTTTTAAATCAAAAGAGGCTGGGATTTCCAATCAGCCTGAGTGTTTTCCCTTTTTTCCTTCATAGCAGGAAGGCTAAATCCCTCAATATCAAAAGCAGATAAAAATTGCATAGCATGGCAGCTAGGAGGCTCAGAGACAGACTGAAGATCTGTAGAGTCAAACCCACAGCCTCCAATATGAGGTATATTCTGAAAAACTGTGTTAGTTCAATGTTTTCTTTATGCTTACTTAAGCACTTTCATCAGCTGGGTAGACAAAAAAATGCAGAAAGCAGAGGATTTGTCCCCTGGTTTTAAAATGATGGTCAACTTTCCACAGAGTAACCATGTGATGGACAGATTAAAAGCAAGCAAAGTGCTGCTGATTATATTTTGGGACATCCTCAATTTCAATCTTGATCTTTACTCCTTTTTCATATTTTTAAATCAGAAGATGCTTCTGAAAGTCAGACTAATATTTATTCAAGACTTGTAAAATAAGGGAAAGAGATTAATTGAAAGCTGAACTATCACACATCTAAGGTGTTTGTCAATCTGTAGCACGAATAGGACACAGGGAATAAACAAGGGTTAGGAAAGGGAGGCATGTAAGTAACAATTATGAAAAAAATAAAAAAAGTGTTTCTTGTATTTATACAGTCAGCCTGAAGTCTCCTGATGGATCACTGGTCACACAAATTAGGAATTCAGTTTGCACACACAAATAAGAATCCTATTAAAGCTTCACTAATTTAAAGTGTCTTCTGCCTGCCACACCTTGGAACATTCTCCAAAATGTCCCTCAGTTGGACTAAAGAGAAAATGGAAGCTTGGTACAAAATAAACCAAATGGCACAGGTATCCCAACCATTTTGCTTAACATATAAATTGCAAAGGAGGCTGTGGAAAAGCAAGATAGAATAAAGGCCAAAATCAATCATTACATACTTCATTAATTGTATAAAAGTGCAAGATTAAAGTAGTTCAGGTTAAGCATTCAGCTCACTATAGGCCACACAAATGCTCAGCTTGGCCAGCAATGGCCTGGTTTTGTCATTCAGTTCCTAATATTAGTTTAAACCACAGAAAGAACAACTGAATGAAAAACGTCTGCAAACCACTTCAAAAATGGTTAGTTTTCTGTGACCAGCACGAAATATTAGCTCTGTATCATCAGCTATACAATATATACATAAAAATATTGTGTCTTAATCTTTGTTTTAACAACTTAGAATAAAGCTGTACTAAACATTATTTCCCTAGAGAGCCAACTCTTTGTTTTGTTCCAGCCGGCTGGCTTAGTAATACAGAAAAAAAAGTCCTTTTTAGAGCACTGGTACTTGAATTGATCCATAATTTTGACACTTCAGCTTCTGCAACTGTTGAATTGATTTATTCAGCCAGACTGGGTGATGGTGTGTGACTGCCCAGGTCTTGGTCAAAGCTTCTTGGGTGGCTCCACAAGAAGAACAGGCCAGATTCCAAAAACAAACTGTTAAAAGATAAACAGGAAGAGAGAAAACATTTCCTGGAATATTAGATCTGTTGGAATAGAAACTAAACACTGCTAAACATTATTTTGGCTATGTTTCTTGGGATTTAAGTAGAAAGCAAAGATACAGTCCAAGAGGCATTATCAGTGAGCTCCAATGCAAGTTGAAAGCAAAAGCTATCTGACTGCTGCAGGATATTTACAGACACCAAGTATTGTTTGCTTACCTTCACCTTTGGCCTGTGTTTCAGGAAAAGTGTCCTTGTGTATAAACTGAGGAAAAGGAGAAAAGGATGCTTAGAATTTCATGCATAAGATCCCATATAAAATAATAATGATGCAGTAATCACAGTTTTACTTTCCCACTAGAAAAGAATTGCTTCTGTGATTGCAGAGCTACCAGTCTCTATAGATTTACATAAAATAAGAGCCATTAGGCTACAGTGAACCCCTTTGTGCTAGTCCATGATTAACAAACTAATTTACCCTACCACCTATGGGGGGGTGGAGAAATTCAGAGAATTCTCTCTCCACCATGGGAAAGAGTGACCAGAGCCTTTTGGAAAGGAGTGACCTGTCCTTTTGGAAGAATGAAATTTAGTACCACAAAAAATAGCAGATGTTAAGGGGGTGAGGAAACAACATAGATATTCTGTATCTCAGTTCTGTTCCTATACATGCTCTCCCCTCAGTAGATATTTTCCTATCTATGACCTTGATTTTTTAAGCAGATACAGGTGATGCCACTATATTATTGAGAAAAAAAAAAGAGAAACTACCGCAGAGAAAGCATGTGGTTCACTGGGGTAGGAGTGAAAAATCAGGTATCTGCACATTCTCCAAGGGCTAGAGGATGCAAACCCAAATTATTTTCTCTTTGCAGCATGCTGGAAAAAACCTTGACTGTGGTATCCAAACTGTCTGCATCAGCTTGCTTTCTGTAAGGAATTTTCTTCAAAAGATTATCTGAAGCTGTTTAGGGCAGCAGACAACCTGCCAGTCAAAATGGAACAGCTGTTTTACACATACCATGCCCTATTTAATATATATATATTTGTAAAGGTATATATAGACAGACATCCATAGATACATGTGTATATATATATACAAATATACATACATGTATATGTATTTTAAAAACTATTAAAATAGCTACTGGAAATCTACTTATTCTTCTTGCATTTTTCTTTTAGTAGCTATTTTAACATCTGACAAAAAAGAAGACAATGTTAGACATAGAAAACCTGATAGGCAATAAAGTTTTGTCAACAGAACATATCTGTTAAGCAGATATTCTCTTATGATTAAGTGGTAAAACATTATTTCATTACATAATCAAAAAGCTCCAGAAATTCTTCAGATTTCACCTTAAAATCTATTTTTGTTCCTGGTTCCACTAGATGGTGGTATAGAGCAAAAACAGAGAAAAATCTGCGGGCTGCAGACTGATAACTCAGGCTCTCTTCTACCCTGCACTTCTGGGACAAGCTCTGCTCCAAGCACTTCAGCTGTCACCTTTCTGCTCTATACCATAATGCCTCCTAGTTTACAGGAAGGACACTGCCTAGCAAAAAGTCTAGTTTGCCTCTAAAATTAAATTTAAATTAAATGTTTAAAGTCTTCAGGATTGCTGCTCAAGAACAGAAAGGTACCAAGAGCTGATATTTTGAAATTAATAAATTGCAAAACTATCTGACAGTGTAACTGCTACAAGGTACCTGTTTCTGAATTGCATTTTTCTGAAGAACCATGACTATTTCAAAATAAAATTATGTTTTAGAGTCATATTTACAGAGTCTTTAGATCAGTTTTTGGACCACTTGCAAAGAGAAATTAAAAACTCCCACCAGGTTAGTAAGAAGTCATTTTCCTACTCTTCTGGCTGATAAAACACTTTGAAGTAATCTGAAGCTGGGAAAAGTCCACAGAGTGGACTTTTTTAGGAGTGTCCAGTTTTAAAAACATTTCCTACCTTAGCAGGATATGAAGGTAAGAGCCCAGACCTGTGAGAATATGCCACCATGCATGAAACTGTGTCACAGCTCCCACAACAGGAGGCATCTGCTCTCGTAGTGCTCTGTAAGAAGGAAACACCAGGCAATGTTTTTTATTTCAAGCTAAGGAATCTCAAAACCCTGTGCATCACTCTCACACCACATGCTGCTGTTTCTGTCTCTCAGGCCTGTGCTTCATGCAGCCAGGCTTCCAGCCGGTGAGGAACAGCAGCTACATTTCATCCTGCCAGTACAGAAAGCCATTAGCAAACTGGCTTTTTACACATTAAGAGAAAGCACACATCAAAGGAATGATCAGCTATATCTGGACTGAGATTTCAGGGAATACATTAATAGCATCCCACAGTCCCAAACAAGTTCTACCATTCTTCTTCCCAAAATCCAGTGGGCTGCTGTCCATAGGATGAGTTAAAGGTTTGTGAAACTGGAGCCATCAGACATGGCCACTTGTCACAGCATCAATTCTTCACTCCCTGGAAGCTTAGTTTGTCTTTCTCTCTTGTACAGGGACAAAATGGGTGTGCAGTAAAAAAAAAAAGTTGGAAGGACTGAAACACCCTGCCTATATTCTTTGTATTTGGCAGTTATGGAGTGTGAGCTTCCTGGGAAGATGTAAAGGGATGCAGATGGAGAAAGGGAAGGAACTACAGTGCTCTGATTCCTTCTGCTCACTGGGCTTCTGCAGGTAACAGCTAGTTTGGTTGATGGTGGAGTATGTCTTCTTTTTTGACCTTCATTCCACAGTTAGTCAAAACAAAAGAGGGAAAACAATGATCCCTTCCAGCCCTGACCAGTCTATAATTCTTAAGGCAGAAAAATCTGCAGCTTCTGCAAGACTTATTTACTGCTTGATGTTCTAGGGTTCAGTCCCACAGACTAAATGCTACTCCCTCAACTACTGCTTACTTTCCAGAGCTCCTCAGCTACAAATATGAACACAGAGCTTTGATTCAGGCAGCCTGGGAATGACATAGTGGAACACAGAGACTGTCACCCTGGCACAGCCCCTCAGCCTGTAGAAGGCAGGAAATCTCAGAGCTCAAGTTCAGAAGTCCATAGATCCAACCAGGAAAGCTGACTGCTCCAAATGTGGGTTTGTTTTTTTTTGTTGTTTTTGTTCTTTTAAAAAAGCCTGATATTTAATGAAATAGAAAAAAACCAAAAACTGAACTAACATACAATTTTTGAACACTAAACCAAAAAGAGCAAGTGGGTGGATGAGTCACAAGTTAGATCTTCAGAGAATACAAAAATTACAAGCAAACAGAATATATTTTCTCCAGAGGTTTGAGTTATAATACCACCTGGAGAAATTCAAGGTTCTGCAAACACCTGATTAAAGCTTGTAAACAATTTTTTTCCCAGCACCTTCACCAAACAAGTATTATAGGAAATATGCTATTTTTTTTTCCTCTTTGCAAATTGAGGATGGAAAAATGTGTTTCTGCAGCTGGTGTAATCTTTGAGTCTAGGAAGAAGTTCAAAAGCCCCATGGACCAGCAACAGCTCATCAGGCTTAGTGAATTGGGGGTTATGATCTCACCAGTGATGTGGTGCAGCTGCAAAAAGCAACCCTGATGCCAATATTTGAAAAATCACTACATACCCACTCACTCATGTTGGCAAATAACTTTTCTGTGCCATCTGTACCAAATGTTTCTGCAAATGAGGCACTGGGTATTATATGCAGTTGGCCTCTATTTAAAAAAAAACAAAAAAAACAAACAAAAAAATGTTTCAAAACTCTATTGGGGTTAACTTCCAACTGGCCAAACCCTGTGCAAGGATTACAGAGCCAGAAGGGACAGATGGAAAACACCAGACTTCTGTAGAGCACACTATGATCTGACCCCAGCAAACCAACCTACTAGGACAATTCTGTACACCACAGATTCAGTGGCATAACAGCATGTCAGACAGTCAAGAATGGATTTTCTGGATGCTGGCATCAACCTTTCCATCTCCTTCAGGCTGTGGTGAAACACAAGCATCACAACCAGGTGAAAGAAAGGTGCAGTTGTCCAGTTGCAAAGGAACAGGCATTAAGAGATGACAGTTTTTCACACTAAATGAGGTAGTTCAAACTGAAAGAGGGGAGATTTTACATGAAACCTGAAGAAAAAAATCTTTCAACTGGCTCAGGTTGCCCAAGGAAGCTGTGGCTGCCCCATCCCTGGCAGTGTCTCAGCCCAGGTTGGATGGGGCTTGGAGCAACCTGGGCTGGGGGAGGTGTCCCTGCCCATGCAGGGGGTTGGACTAGATGAGCTTTAAGGTCCCTTCCAGTCAGTAACCAGCATGGTAACTTGGCTCAGAGTTACTGTTTTTTGTAATATGCCCAACCAGCTGTTGTTTATTGGTGGCAGATATATTGCAATAAATTATTTTTTAAACTTGCAGAATGACTGCTTTTGATATTTTCCTGAGAAATAGCAAGAGCAGAACCCAAAAAAATGAAATCACAGATGAAATCAACTGTGAACAGCATGCTTTAGTAAGCCACAGAGCCTCAAAATTACTTCCATTATATTACTTTCTCTCAATTTAACTTGCAGTTAAAGAGAAATACCAATTATTTTAAAAATATATTCATGAGTTTAAAAAAAGTTAAAGTGTTGAGTGATGAATCAAGTCATGAGCAAACTGGTTAAACTCCTTGTGAATGTCTTAGAGGCAGCATATCATACATATCATGAGATGGACTTGAATGCACAGTACAGAAGAAAAAGGAACTTTATGCTAAAAGACTTTAAGAGCTCTCCAAAGTAAAAGGACTCACCTTATTTTATCACAGAAAATGTTGTCCACATTCCAGAGAAAAAATCCCATTAAAAATACAGTTAAAGATGTATAGCCTAGACCTCTAAGCCATGGATATACCCTAGAGAGGGAGAAACAATGCAAAGTTTAGTTCAAGATTCTTTAAAGGTAGTTTTTATGTCACACACATAAATACTATTGCATACAAACTGTTTTATCAATTTACTCATGTTTTTTTTTTCCAAAAGGAGAAACCTCAACTTCAATTCTCATCTCTTAAATTCACATTCTTCAAGATTGGTCTTTTAAATGTTTTACTAAATACTGAACTCTCCAAAAACAAGCATGTGGGAAAACTGAAGCTGGATAAAAGTTTCTAATTCTTCAGTTGCATGTATAATCTTTTGGTTAAAAACCAGCCATGTTACAAATTAGGACAAAGAGGCTCTTTTCCAATATATGATATCACTATACTAGGGGACTTGTTTAAATAAGGTCTTTCAAAATGTCTGTAGTCTTTTGTGAATGTAGACCACCATAGCCCACAGCTAATCAAACGAATGGTTTTATAAAACAGTAGTTTCATGTTGTATTTTATCACTGAATGCTACTGAGGATGGGAAAATGTCAATTTAATTTAGGGAGGAGAAAAAAATCCTCTTGAGGATATAGGAAACACACTGAAGAATCACATCCAATAACCTGCAGCATTAATAAATTTAGCTCTGCTATCTGCATTCCGGTTGGAACACTGTTGGAATTGTAAATTTCCTACATGGAAATTGGCAGAATTTGCTACTTTCCCACTCATAAGACAAGTCCAAAAGCAAACCCAGCACCAACGCTAAAAGGCTGTCATTAAATTATTACTTGTATGGTCCAATAAATGCATAGAGCAACCACATGGTACATGGTAGAGACTACACTGTGATATTCCCAGCTCAGCTCTAGAGACACAAGCATGTCCAGGACATGAAGGAGCACTAAATGCTATGCTGTAAATGCTGATAATTAGGTAATTACAGCTTGAATTGCTCAGGGAATAAATGGTGTTGTTTTGTGAAGAAATGAGAGAAGGGTTGGCATCACTTATTAATAGAAAACATGCTTTGTGAAAAGGGAAAAACATTTGCCAAGATGTCATCTTGGGAAGGGAGCAGACCTGAGAAAGAGATGAAAAAAGTGGGGGAGAAACAGGCATAAGCAGCAAAAAATTATGAGGATAGGAGGAGGGAATAACTTGAGATTTTTATTCCGAGATCAGGGTGAGTTCAAGCCCTGCACTAGGAAATAGAAAAGGAAAGTAAAGCATGTAGGAAGAAGGAAACAAAATGAGCAGAAATCAGCTCTGGCAGTGGGACTGAACTAAATAATCTTTTAAGGTCCCTTCCAACCCCTAACTTATGTGACATGGAAGTTGAAACTGGTTTGGATAAGTGGTAGCACTATCAGTGGAAAGACAGGAATATGTTTTAACACTGAAGAGGAAGTAAATCCTAAAGTGTGGCTGGGGACTCCATTTTTAGAAAAAAAAAAAGGTCCTCTGGGTTGGTGCAGCTTCTTTAACAGAACAAAATTTAAAATTAGCAGTAGTTTAGTTAAATTTTAGAAGTAGTTTATAAGCCTACTTCTCTTCCCACTTCAACTTTCTAACCAGTTTGTATAATATAACCAAGGGGGGAAGCAAGTTTTTGTAGGGTCATGTTGCAAAGAAGTGATGGAAGTAATTAAGGAAATATACCCCAAACCCATGGAACTGAGGAAAACAGGAGGTGAAACACACTTTGCTAGAGGAAAACAAGGAATGATATCTTGGAAGAAAGGATGTTGATGTTATAGATAATGATGAAATGTCTCAGAAACAATGAGAATTCACAATCAGGTGGAATGTGCAGAACTTAAAAGATAGGAGGGCCCAGGGTTTGTCTATGCAGACAGAAAGAAATTTAATTGAAATGATTAGAACTGTGCTAGATCCTTGTCTAAGAACAAAATCAAAATTACTTGAAACTTTATTCAACTTAGTTTCCCTTGGAAGTGAGTGAAGGTAGTATCAGCTTCATTTCTCTATATTACAATTAGAATTTCCATGTTCATGGGTTTGAAAAGTGCCTTTAAACTGATTATTGTTTCTTAAGCCATAAGCAACACACTGTCAATTTTAAGTCTGTGAACATTTAAAACTTGGTCTGTGGGTATTTCTTGGGGAAAGTTAAACCAAATTAACTAAGATTGCAATTAGAAAGTGATTCAATCAATCTACTTTAAATTCACACCTTTTAAGTTCTTTTTTGTGCTCCTAAATAGATATATGTGTAACTCAAAACAAAGTAAAAAAAAACATATTCAGAGTGAAGACAGTAAGGAGAAAACAGTAATTTTCAGGAGCAATCCCCAAACACATAAGAACACCAACAATTCACAGGGGAGAGACAGGAAGGGGCAACCAGCTGAGTCCCTGACTCCTGTGTTCACTCCAGTACTGATTCAGTCCCTTTTTCTTCACTTGAACTCATCAAGTCTGTGCTCTGATGATTCTAGGACTTCTATTACCTTAAATTTCTAATACCTTTTTGGTTTTGTCTTAATAGTTTTTATTTCTATAATGTGGACCTGATTTTACCCAGTCAAAACTGTAAGAAAAATTATCATTCAACTTTCTGTGTTATCTTTTACATTTGAATTTTCTATCTTTGAGAGTAGGAAAGGAAAATACAAACCAGTGGTTCAGCTCCACAGTCTTACTCTCACCTTTCTCCCAGTATGAGCATTAGAGATCGGACAAGGGCAACAGATTTCACATGTTACCCAGCAATATCAAGACAGAAACTTCATTCCCCTTGAGACCCCAACAAAGAGCTGAAGCCACCAGCAGAATACCTGGCAGTGAACACTGATCCTGATTGTAGAGGTCTTGGTTTTGTTTAATGTTTTCTCAGTGGCTGCAAAAAAATTGAGACATTCCCTTGCAACCAAGCACAGCACAGGAGCTACCACTATGTATACACTGAAAGAAATTTTGCCACTGCCAATTTCCATGTTAAACCCATCAAAAAGAAAGGTGCAAATGCTAAGTTATATCTTACAATGCTGAACTGAATGGTTACTTACCATAATACTATATAAACAGAGCGTAGAACTATAATGGAAACTAGGGTTCCATACATGATCTGGAAATAAAAAGATAAAATTAAGCAGCTGGATTCAAGAGACTTTATAAAACACTTCAGGAGCAAAGACTTTGAAGCCTCTGTTGATTTTTATTTATTAGCCTCAGGAAAACAGTATCCCCTCTAACTTCCTCTCCAGAAATTCTTCCACAAAAGTTGCAAATAAAACTCTGATTATGCACCATGCTCTTTCATGCAATTACAGGAGAAGTCAGTCGTGTAAAGCTGCTGGTTCACGTTTTTGAAGTAAAAAGCACACACTAGGTGGCACTCAGCAAGCATCCTGAGACCAAACCTGTGACCAACTCCCATCAGATCTTCTGTATCCCTGCATTTTATCCCAGGATTGCGTAAGCATCAGCAAAAAACGTTTTTGAAAGCTCTATTACCTTCACTGATAGTTGATTAATATTTTTTCCTGAAACAAAACACCTGAATAGACTATGAATTCTGCCCACGCTGAGCACCAGTATGGTATAGGAGAAACTTTCCAGGAAGTATTTAAAACCAATTATTACAGATTGCTGGGATCCAATCTAACTCTACAGTGGGCAGGCAGCATGCTCTGAAAAGATCCATGAGCAAAATATGGCTCATTGTGGACTCGATGAATTTGAATGTAATTGACTTCAGTAAAAAGTCAAGGTAACAAATTATTTTCTGCCCTGTGACTCTTAAATCACTCTCCCCGTTTTTATTCACAAGCTGAGGCTCAACATAACACCATCTCCAAGATGTGCAGATTAAAGGAGAGAAGAACTGTGGTTAACCATGCCTGGGAAGTGATGCAGAAGCCACTCCAGTGGGGAGGATTTTCTGGTGGCATTAAATTACTGCCCAGGCTTTTTATTCTGAATACTGCTTTCCTCCTGCCAAAAGGCAGTTTCTTCCAAGCACTTGTGCCTTGCTCTTTGCCCCTCTGCAGCAGCCCATGAGCCCCCTGCTATTTTTTTGCTTCCTTCTTCCTTGAGCTTCCTTTTTCATTTTGCTTTAACTCCTATCTAATGCTGCCTTGAAACAGAAAAATTATAAACCTCTGCTGGCTATTTTTAAAAGCCACTAAGCCCCACAGAGATGCATTTACAAACCAGTGACCTTAACCATGTTCTACTGACCTCCTCATACCTGTCCTTATTTTAGATTACATTGTCCTCAAGGCAAGGACAAGCTCTTCTTCTGCTGTGTCCAGGGCAGGCTGCTATTATTTTCCTGCAAACATCTGCATCTGTCTACTCATCTGACATAAAACAGTTTGCTGCAATAGTGCAAAGTGAAAACTACCTTTCAAAAGCCCCAAAGGGTGAATTTTCAAACCCCCTGTAGCTTTAAGAGTGAGGTTAGTGGCACACACACCCTATTTCCAGTGCATAGAATGGGCTGGGTTGGAAGGGACCTCAGAGATCATCAAGTCCAACCCTTGACCACTACTGCTGCAGTTACTAGGCCATGGCACTGAGTGCCACATCCAGGCTCTTTTTAAATATCTCCAGGGATGGAGAATCCACTACTTCCCTGGGCAGCCCATTCCAATGTCTGAGCACCCTCTCTGTAAAGAAATTCTTTCTAATATCCAACCTAAACTTCCCCTGGCACAACTTGAGACCATGCCCTCTTGTCTTGTTGAAAGTTGCCTGGGAAAAGAGCCCAACCCCCCCCTGGCTCCAGCCTCCTTTCAGGGAGTTGTAGAGAGTGATGAGGTCTCCCCTGAGCCTCCTCTTCTCCAGGCTGAACACCCCCAGCTCCCTCAGCCTCTCCTCACAGGAATTGTCCTGGAATCCCTTCCCCAGCCTGGTTGCCCTCCTTTGGACCTGCTCCAGGACCTCAATCTCCTTCCTGACCTGAGGGGCCCAGAACTGGACACAGGACTCGAGCTGTGGCCTCACCAGGGCTGAGTACAGGGGCAGAATCCCTTCCCTGGACCTGCTGGCCACGCTGTTCCTGATCCAGGCCAGGATGCCATTGGCCTTCTTGGCCACCTGGGCACACTGCTGGCTCCTGTTCAGCTTCCTGGCAATCCAGACGCCCAGGTCCCTTTCTGTCACTCTGTGCCCAGCCTGGAGCTCCCCATGGGGTTGTTGTGTTGAACCTCATCCCATTGGAATCAGCCCAACTCTCCAGTCTCTCCAGGTCCCTCTGCAGAGCCCTCCTGCCTTCCAGCTGATCCACACTCCCCCCCAGCTTAGTGTCATCTGCGAATTTGCTGATGATGGACTCAATCTCTTCAGCTATATCATCGATGAAGATATTAAACAGAACAGGGCCCAACACTGATCCCTGGGGGACACCACAGGTGACCAGCCACCAACTGGATCAGCCCCGTTCAGCACCACTCTCTGGGCCCAGCCCTCCAGCCAGTTCCTAACCCAGCACAGGGTGCTCCTGTCCAAGCTGTGGGCTGACAGCTTTTTCAGGAGAATGCTGTGGGAAACAGTGTCAAAGGCTTTGCTGAAGTCATATACACACAATAAGACAGGCAACAAAATCTTTATGTTGGACAACAGGTAAAAGCAAGCTGCAGTATTGACTGTGCAGAGCCTTTCAGCACAGCAGCTCTTTATCTGCATGCAGAGCCAGATGAAATAACTTCAGTCACTCAACTACTACTACTGTGTGTTCTGCTCTGTGGGGCTAAACAAAGCAAAACTCTTTGAAAGGCTGATTGGTTCTGGTTTGTGCTTTATACAAAATTGCAAACTAATTCCAGTCCTCTTGCTGGGGTACAGCACATAAATCAGGAAAGAAGGAAAATCCAAACCATGACAAAACCTGCTCGAGCCAGCCTGAGTATCAAGTGCTCTCCAGTCCCAAGCTAAAGGCAGAAGGGGACTGCTCAGGTGTGCTAGGTGCTGGATTCTTCCTGACTGACATTTTACCCCCCAAACCCTACCATATAATAAATACAGACCAAATCGAAAAGTTAAATGCTATTTCACTTCATCAGTCTCATTTAAAAAAGCCTGTTGTGTTTTCCTAATTAAATCAAATAATTCCTTCGAAGAGAGGGATGAAACAGAGGAAGAAACTCACAGAAAGGCTCCTCTGGAACCCAAATCACAGTTTGATGCCCTGCCCTGGCTCATTTCCTCCTTCCTACAATTTCCACTGCTCAAATGCTCTTCCTGCACCAGACACACAAGAAAAACTTACTCATTAAGACAATTTTCTGTCTTTCTGCATACTGGTTAGAGGGACAAGCACTTCATGTTTTTATCCAATTTGCTCTTGGGTTCTTTGTGCAAGGAGTTAAAATAGTGTCAGCCTATGTCTAGAAAAACATGGGCTATCTGCAGCCCAAAGCCCAGGTACAACAAAGGCTAAAAAATGCTTTTTCTTGCAACAGCTGCTAAAAGCAGAAAAAAGCAAAAGCTATGAAAAGCTTTCTTTGTAGAGCCTCTGGCTTGGTATCTCCTAGTGAGTTGCTTAATGGCTTGCAGAAGAGGACAGTCCTAATGGAGGGAGGCAGGAAAAATATAAAAGGATCCTTGCAGTGACTGAAGAAAAAGATGCCCACAGTTGACACTTCAATTTCTTGCCTTTTCTGCTCCCCCACACAAAGAGGTTGTTAGCAGTAAAACACATTTGTGTTTAAAAGCCTGTGAAAAACTGGAACAACAAACTGTTCTGCTCTGCAAGCTCCAATCCTCCTCTTCACACCCAAGGTGAGCATCGAGGAGGTGTTGCTGTGATAAGCAGAACCTGCATGTCTGGCTACAGCTGTTTCTGACTGGAGACCTAGAAACTGAGCTACACAACTCAGTTCACCCTTCAGTGCTTAGTTTTGCAACTTTAACCACCCATGGATTTACTATTTTCATCGTGCTAAAAATTTGGTAGGTATTGTCTGTCTCCCCAAAGGAGGAAATTGTATAAAATAAGAAATCTACCTTATTCAAGCTGATTCAAACATCTCAATTCCTTTAGCTCCCTTTGGTTTTCTTCAACACATCACTGAAGTGACAGATTAAAACCCAAGCAACTTTAAGGCTATTTTGTCTCACAGTTTCTTTAAATTCTATAGCCAAAGAACACACTCTGACTACAACTGAAACAAAAGGAAACAGCAGAATCTCATCATCTTTTGTTATCACTAGACAGATCCCTCTTTAAGATGCAAATAAAGCTGAATGCAAATAAAGCTCTGAAGCCCATCCCTGCAATGGGGAAAAACCCAGTGTCTTATTAATACACAGTGAATTACCTGTTAAGAAGGCTAAATATTCTAATTCACAAAAGGGAAGTAAGACTTTTGGGGGTCAGTGTTTGGCAGCATTTTTGATGTGGAGGCAGTTAAGCAAATCAGAGGGATTCACTTCTTATGCAAGTCAGAGAGGCAAGGTTAATACTGCACTGGGGGAGCATCCAAAACTAGTTCTTCATCTCCTCTTCCAGGACAGAAAGCAGCAATAGGCTGTTATTTCCCCTCCTCTTGCTTCCCCTGCTCCTGGCCTTCTGCCAGTCCTTGGTTAATAAAGTCAATTTATCAGCCTCAAATATTAGTGTACACACTGGGAACTGCACTGAAAGATTTTGGGTTCTTGGCAACCACATCTTATCTATGAATACACCAACCAGCTACCCATGGATAGTTAAACCTAAGTACTTCAACTTGGAAATGGGATTTGCAATTTACAACAGCAACAAAAAACCAAAACCCAGGACTCCTACATGTTCTTGGAATTCTGGAAAAGAAACCTGAGCAGAGAAAAAGGAAGAGATTTTGGAAATGAAACACTGAGTAACTTCGCATAGTTATATTTATTTAGTGCTCCAGGCTGTCTTGAGAGCTCCTGAATGAATTAATTCAGATCCACTTGGTTTGGTTCTGTTTAGATGCATGTAAGTGGTAGTAAAGTGACTCAGATTTTAGTAACTGCAGCAGTAAACTGAGCTTCTCCTTCAATGACCTATAGAGCTGATCCTTTGGAGAGTCTACAACCTTCTACATTCCCTCAGCTCCTGTAGCCAGAATGAAAGCTGGAAGCTTCCACCTTCTGGAAGACAACTCCAAACAGCTGTGTAAGAGAGTGAAATGTCACTCAGATTAGTTCTTTACGTGGTTTTCAGCAGGACAAAACCCAAATAGAAAAGGTTTTGTGGGGACAACAATCTGACAAGTTCATTTTTAACAAACTGCTTGGAAAGATGAACATGTAGAAAGTAAGAACATGTTCCATGAGAAGGCCCAATATATGAAGCCACCCACAAGCCTGCAGCTAATTGTTGCCTTAGGTGGGACTCTGAAGAGCTGTAGGACAGACAGCAAATGGATCCACAGAGATTACCCAAAATGGGGTGAGTCCTGTCAACCTAATCAGATTGTGCCCTGACATACCGTACTCTTCAGGCACTTTCAGGGTCCCACATGTACTTCTCAATGCACATTTCATTGTATTTTCACTTTCTTTTTTGCACGTGTAGATTTAAAACACCTGTGGAGAACCATGTTTCTAGTTTTTATTATTGAGGCAAATGAAATACTTTTTATCCCACACTTAACTCTTTTCCTCTAACCCAACGTCACCACAAATGGTAAATCCAATACTTGTAGTTTCCTTCTGTCACTACTGCAGAAAATTCACTGGTAATATTATGCTGGGATCAGCAAACACACCCCTCCCTCCCTCCTCTGGTGATGTGTGTACAGTTCAGAGCAAGAGCAGTTGGTATCTGCCCATCAGTGTATGGATTCCCACCAGGAATCCTTTCTCATCCTAGTCCTCAGGGTCTGCCAGTTACCACTTCATCTCCTCCTCTGTACTCAGTGGTGCCTCTGAACTGAGCATCATCATCAAAAGTATCACCAGTATTCCATTTTTCCTGCTACAGGTTGCTAAATAAAACCACCCCCACTACTAATCCCAGGAAAGTTCAGGCTGAGACTGAGTTTCTTCATCTCCTTAAGCCATTTTCCCTTAGTCACTCCCTCACCCTATTTGCAATTTGACTTCTCCAGCTTGCTTGTCATGGGACATCATAACAGCCCTTCTGGAATGTTTAGACAAAAGACATTTTTAAAATCACATTTCCCAATGTAGAAGAACCAGCTATTTAATCTAATTTTCTATTTACTTTTTAATTACCTATTTGCTCAAAAATTGCTTCCAAACTCTTGCACAGCAAATGACTATGCAAATAAAACAGGTTTTTAGATCTATTTCATTACTAACACAATTTGGCCCACTATCTGAAAGGTTTTTGATCATGAGTGTACAGCCAGCATATGGTATGCAGCAAATAAACAAATGAGGATGGAAAATATTGCTTCACAGGTGACAACTTTCTAGGCTGTATCATATTAGAAAGAAGGCTACTTGTCAGAATTGAGTCTAGAAGTTAAACTGCCAGGGTAATTTCTTCTACTTCCAGAGTGGTCTTGTATTTTTGTGTCTGTGGATCACTCCACACCAGCAGTCAGTCTTCTCTCACCCCTTTCCAAGGGGATAAACAAACAGGGATCAGTAACTAAACTGATCTAAAAGGAATTCCAAGGAGGGTTTTAACCTGCTGAATATCCTCAGTCACATTGCCATCAGAGAGTAAATCTGTGTGCCAGGTGGGAAAAAGGGTTGAGGCAAAGCTGTTTAGAATCATAAAATGGTTTGGGTTGGAAAGGACCCTAAAGACCATCTTTTCCCTTTGATAATGATGCTGGCTTCAAACCAGTGAGGAAGCAGGAATGCAGGGTTGTTTAGCACCATGGAAATTAGGTAATATTAGTGCTCTAGGCTTGAGAGATTTTGACATAAACAAGACAATGCATGCTTGTAAAAGCCATTGCTATCTTTCAGTTAATTGATGAGGTGGTAAAAAACACCAAATGAGTTGTGAGGCAGGGAAGAGGTTTTTTTTCCTTCTAATGATGTGTAGCCTCTAACCGACCAAAATATCCATCCCATCCCTCCTGTGGCTGAAGCACCAAGGCCCTTAAAGATCTGCAATATATGGATGGATAAAAAGATGTTGGTCTCTGGTGCCACTGTGCCAGGAATAACAAGCTGAAATCTCTGCTGGCAGTAAGCAATTTATGAGCTTAAGGTGGGAAGGAAAGTAGAAAGTAATTCACTGAAAAACAGGTCTTGAATCTTGGCTACTAAAAATAATAGGATCCTTTTCCACCTTTTCCATTCTTAGTGCACCCCTGCCAGGAAAAAAACCCACACTGAAACAATGAAGAATATAAAGCTGTCTGTGTAGTTATTCCTCTTTTTGCAAGGCTGACAAATGTTGATGATCACAGCCAAACACCTAGAAGAATCAAAAGCTGCTTTATGTCCTCAAGCTGCTTTCTAGTACAGCTAAAGAGCAAGACTATGGTTTAAACTGTGATTGCATGAGCAGATTTAACTTTACTTTAAGTTTGTGACCCACTCAGTTGGAAAATACTGAAATTATATTGAGATTTCTGGTTTTTGTTTTTTTTTTTAATATCCCAAGTAAAAGAAAATAACCTTGCTTAGCTGTTCAGTCAGAGAAATGTTTCTTCTGGACGTACAACATATTTAGGAAATAATGTGAGAAAAGCATGGTTGCAGTACTTAAGCATCTGGAATTTGGCTGTAGCTGTAAATTCTCCATAAAAATATATTTGGAAAGAGTAGTTGGAAAAAGTCCAGCAATTTTATGGGTTTAAATCTTTTCTACATCGATTCATCATGTATAAATTATAACAGGGGATTCATATTCTGAACATAAGAGAAACCAGATGTGAGACATTCAATGTCTGGGGCAACAATTCCAAGTTTCCCTATTTCCATATTTCCTGACAAGTCTTGGTATGTATCATCTTAATGACAGTGACATGGGGACAATATCTATGTCAATGCATCTAACTGGAATACAGGGAAGCTGAGATATATTTATTGCAATAAATGTAGGCTGAGTAGATAATTGGTTAAAGAAACCAGTCCAACACCAGTAGCAAATTCTACCACTATGCTTAACAAAATTACTTTAAGCTACTTAATTCAAAACCAGTGCTAACCAGCTCACTAAAAGCACCAGAAATTAAAGCTAGCACCCCTGTCAGTCTCTTCCTGCTGGAAACAAGTAGAGGGGAAAAAAAAAAAGAATTAACATCATTGAAAAAAAACAGCAAATTTATCTTCTTATCTATAAAGCAGAGGAACAATTTAAGTTTCTAGGAGAGATTACTCAGAGCAGCTGGGAATTTATTCTGTTATTCAGCACTTCAGTGAACGACCAACAGGAAGCAGGTATCGTTTTTACAACTGCTGATGCAGCAGGCACATTTTGACAAGCAACAGCACTACCAATTTCAGAAATTAAAGCTTTAAAGCCCTGTCCTGCAAAGAGCTCAGTGCTTTGCTTGGCAATTTTTCAGCTGTTCTCCCTGATCAAAAAATCATAAATGAGGAAAGACTACTCATGGCATAGGTAAGCAAGGATGATTTCTATCCTCCTGTGAAGAGGCAAGTGGTACAAGTCCTATCCCCACAGGCAGTGGATGCATATTAATATTTTTGGGCTGCTACAAAAGGAACCTGTTCCAAAGATGCCATTAAGACAATAGTCTTAATACTCTTAAGTAAGACAGTAACAACCAGGCTCCTACATAACCCTAGAGGATATCCTGTTTTTGTAAATTCAGTTTGAATTTACATAAAGTGAAATTGAATAGCTAAAAAAAAAAACCAAACCAAACCCAAACAACAAACTTCAGGTCTGTTAAAGTGGAGAGGAAAACATGATGCTAAGAGATCCAAGCCACATTCTGATGTCAGATCCTGGTTTCACAGCAGTTGCTAATGGAAAGAAGAGGACAAGGACTCCTGAAGCCCTCCTTCAGGCACACACCTTAGCCCACAGCCAGGGTCACCTGGTTACACTTGCCACATGATGCCACCACGTGAAATATGAGGTCAAATGCTAAAAGACAACACCCATGAAACCACTCTAGTTTTTCAGGTGAGCAAATAGAGGAGGATAGCATTATGGCGGGCAGCAACATTGATGAAAGAAAAAAAACCAGGCAAATTCCTCCCAGCTATAAAATCCAGTAAAACATTCCACAAAAGCAGCATAGTTTAAAACAAAGATTAGCTCCTTAAAAAAAAAAAGATTTACCTGATGGAATACTGGCTCTTTCAAATTTAAGTAAACCTGGAAAGATTAAAAAAATGAGAAATAATTTCCAATAGAGAACTATCATAACATTAGTCATCTCAATATTGCTAAGACTTGTTCTGTTAAGAATCAGGACACGAGTGCCTCTCCATGCACTGTTAAAGTGGATTAAACATTTGAATTTTCCTCTGGAATAGCCTGAGGTTTTAACCATGGAATTATTTTGAAATAAGAAGCACAAATATGGACATTAACTTCTCTTCATTTAATAAAGTTGCAACACATTAAAAAAAAAAATTAAGATGCAGAAATTACCAGACATATTCTCCATATACAAGAAGAAAATGTACTGTACTTTGATCTGTTATTATTAATGTTTCTGACAATGCGTTAGCATTTCAGTTCCTTTTACAGAAAGCTAGTAGGTCTTCCTATTGTTAACAGAGTTAACTTAATTTCTGCTTTTGAAGCAAGAAGGGCACTAGATCTTAGGCAAAACATGCCATAAGTGTAAAAAAGTTTTAGGAGGCACAAAAGAGAACAGGCAAGCATTCTGAAGGGAGAAAATGACCTATAATCCTTATTTTTTCAGAGAATTATTTATCGATAAAAATAATGAAGATGATTCCACCTGTGGTTGACAGCCAGTAAAAAATAATAATTTTATTCATAAAGGGAACATGCAGCACTGAGAAAGGGAACCAAGTTAGCCAGGACACAGTTAAAATATTTCCACATTTTTTCACAGCTAAATTTCTTTCTTATTGTGGCTGTTGTTTTAAAACATCAGTCAAAAATCCTGGCCTGTGTACCACAGTTCACTTTTTGCAGTCTGTTGAACAGGATTATTCTCATTTCTGTAGAAGAATTGAGGAAAGCAGCTTCTCCAAGGTCTCATAACAAGCCAACAGTGACTGTTTTTCTCACATTCCTATTCTAGGAACTGGATTACTGTTTCTCTTCTTCATTTATGCTACACAATGCTTCAATAGAAAGGTTTTAGGTTTCTCTGGCCAGCACATAATTTCCTCAACAAAAGAGTAATTTGTCCTTCTTGACTGGAAGTGATAGGGATTCAGAACTAGCTCTGTAATATTCCTTCTCTGGCATGAAAACTGTCAACCTACAGGTGAAAAATCTCATATTAGAATAAGTTACTTACTATGCTGACTACGAAGCTGTATGTTATTAACAAGAAAAGCAGTGGATAATTGACTGTATTCTTGTGCTTGAAACATTCATACCTGGAAGAGAACATAAAGGAGAGTGGTAACATTTATCAGCATAAAAAGGATGCATTTTTTTGAGGTATACTATCACAGAACTTGTGAGAAAATTGATCCAAATGAGTCTCAGGCCTTTCAAGAAATTGTAGCTCCTCCAATAAAGATGTGTAATTTTAATTTTTTATTTAAAAAAAAATAAAAAATCACATTTTTACCAATAAGTGATTTTTAAAAAAATCTAGTGCAAAACCCCCCATTAAACTCATACATGCTCACATAAAAAAAAATAATCCTGTTACTGGAAAGTGTTTGAGAAGCAGAAACATTTTCAGAAGGTGCTTAAGGGGTAATAATGGATAGCAAATTAGAAATAAGTTTAAAATGCAATGCAGTTGCCAAAAACCATTACATCTGTGAGCCAGGGGCAACATGGGAAAGGGACTGCCTTACAAAACAGGGAGCTCTAGAGAGTTGGTAAAATGCAGATTGTTTATGGCCTTACTACACTCAGAGTGCAGTAAATTTTCTAGATTGGGTACTGGTAGAAGTGCAAAGTGAAAACCAGCTAATTGCTCCCAGTATGTCAAACAACTAATTAAAGCTGGCTTCACAATTTCTATGCTATGCTTCAGTCACAGTTGTGATGGAATTACAAACACAAATCCAGATCCTATCATCTCCATCAGCAAACAGATCCAAAAACCCCAAGAAAAATAAACTTTGAGAAGCACAAAATCATTAGGGATGGAGGAAGTTCTCCAGATCAATTCTATGTTAGGTCTTCCCTAGTTTATTTGTTTATTAATTTTTGGAAAGAGGCACTAATGAGGGTGAATAAAAGGGAAGAAAGCAAACACATGCAGGAATATCTGGTGGGAAAAATGTACAAGGCAGCACAATGTGCTACCTTGCAAAATGGTTTGCCAAAATAATCCCACAGCCTGGGAGGCAGCAAGACTGGATGATGTAAAAGGGAATGTCCTGTGAAGATCCTGCACCTACTTTCAAGAAAACCAAAATGATTATTAAAGGCTTAACTAAACAGTAGCTTGTTCTTCAGAACATTTTAATTACTACCAACCATACATACACAGAATCTTACTACAGCTATAAATGTAGTAACAGATTTCAGTGCTGTTGAAGGCAAGAGAGTAACAATTGCACAAAACAAGCAGGATTATTTTTTCAGAGAGATTTTTATAGCCCCTTCTCATTCATTTCCTCATCCTATTCAAGTCAGATAAAATAATGTAACAGGAATTTCAAAGAGCTACAGTGGAAATATTCCCACTGATGGAGGCATTATGATTCTGGTCCTGACTCTGCACAAATCATACTAATGTATGAATCATAAACTGAAGGTAATTTCCACAGATGTAGGACTAGTTTTAGTCCTACAGTGCCCCATCTCCATTGCAAGCTACCAATAACCTTCCCTAAAGATCTTCCCATTTTGAATGGCTGAATATTCAATATGCTCAAAAGCAAAGAGACTTTTTTTTTTCTTTTTCTGTCTGCAGCAAGGCAGTTTATCATGTGGATTTACAAGTGACAGAACTAATCATGTTAAATTCAGGCAAGAAAATGCCAAATTACAGTATCTTTTCATTTGCCAATGCTACATTGCTCCCCAAATTAAATGAGAAAAAACACTTTGGCATGGCATAAAGCTGTCATGCATATTCCAAGACACTCTCTATAAAATAGGTGCTCAAGTCTTCATAAAATCTTTTTTCTTTAATTTTCCAGATGAGTGGAAAGCAGGTTTAGCCAGAAATCCGAAATTTACATTTGGAGTCAACAGAAATACAGCTCATCATAGAAATACAGCTCAATTAAATGGCAGTGTTGATGTATCATCTGGGAGGTGTTACTGAAGTTGATTTTATTATGCCTGCTGTTTATGTACCAAGTAGCAGTGAGCTCTGGTTGTATATTATACAAGTCTTTAACAAGAGGTTTTGTTTTCTTTTCTTGCTAAACAAACACCGGTAAAATATTTCTAAATTAGCAAAAATTAGGACTAAAGCCAGCCTGGGGCTCTAATGGCCAAGTTGTAATGCTGTACTGCTAGCAAAACTGAGATCCCACTGAAATCAGCTGCAGCTTCATGCCAGCCTCACTATATACTAGATTTGGCTTCACAGATTCTCAGTTTCCAAAGTTAATAATTCATAAATATTCAGGGAAAATAAAACATTTAACAAATACTTACAGGCAGTAGACAAACACACAACAACTGTATATCATTGGCAGTTCATCCAACAGCTACAAAAAGCAGAGACATCAAAACATGAGAACTACTTTTAACTCACACACTGGTGTAATCAAGGAAAGAGAAGTCTTAAGAACAGTTTTTAAATCATTCTTGACTTGTCAAATCCTATTCAACTCCTTAAAGCTTGCTGCATTAATAAGCATATTACTCTGAAGCTTTTGAATATTACATTTCATAAGAAGCCCAGACCTTCAAAGAATCATGCAATTTTTACTGTTCATACCTCCTGAAACATAAGAATTAGTTTTGAGTAAGACCACCCCTTTTAAACCTGCTCAATATAGCCAGTAACATTTATTACTTCTATAAAACTTCACAGAGAAACTGAAATAAATATTTTTCATCACGTAAAGTAGTACTTTAGGCCATTAGGAAGTACCTTGTAGAGTGCTTGCATGTTTATTTCCTAATTTTGGAAATTCCTTACATTGTTTTAATTCACAGAGACAGCGTTTGTTTTGCTTTTTTTCATTATTTGGTTGCTTTTGCGTGGGGTTCTTGTAATTTTTGCCTCCCAATTATGACTGCCATCTAATGTTTTATTCTCTTAAATAAGTCTTATACTTTGAGAGAAGAATGGCATGCTACAGACAAAAAATTGTTTCTTCCAGAATTTGATACCTTAATGGAGCTAGAATTAAAATAGTAAGCACAAGAGAGGTAATTTCTCAAGAACAGGTATGCTCAAAATTGCCATTTATTTATCATTAGAGGGGAAAAAATAAGAGTCATAGCATCAATTTCCTGTAAACCTTTTCTCATCAAAGAACATGAACAAATTTCTGCTCATAAATATATAAACTTACGAGGGACTGAGAATCATGAAAATGCAAAAGCAAACAAATGGATTAATGAAGACTGCCTCTGATTTCTAACATGTCAAGCAAATGTTAATAGTTGGGCATTTTAGAATTGTTAGACCAGATTTGAATCTTTCCTAAGAAAAAGAACTGGATGCAAACAAGACCTTGAGATTCTTCATCACTCAAAAGGTGGTTGATGGCCATTCCTGTACAGAAATTACCTTCCTACTACTGCTACAAAGTACTTAAGGAGTTCACAACCATGTTTTTCTGAATAATGAGATAAATTGCAGCAGCAGCTTACACAAACCCTTTTCTAAAGCCATTCTGATTCTGTTTGTTTTGGAAGAATTTTCCTAACTGCACAGCCAAAAACTTTCTTTCTGTTTTGAAAGTGACTTAGTTCTTTACAGAAGACAGCTGGATCATTCTTAGTGTCAGCTCTTTGTGGTTTTGGTCACAGAAACTTCAGGAAATGTTTCACAATCCTGACTACCTGCCACTGAAGGTTTTGCTTCTTCTTGGAGCTAGTTCCAAAAGCTGATCCAGCACACACCTAACCTTGCACAACAAGGTTTAAATCCCTGAATATTCAATAAGTAGCACAAAGAAAAGCAACAGGAAAACATGGGTGGCAGCTGAAGCTATGGGGTGTGTTAGGTGGCACCTTGCCATCTCACACTGTTTTATCTTTGCTGTGATGCCTTGAAGAAGAGAAAATAGAAGCAAAAGCTGAATTCAGCTCTATAGCAAGAGTTATTATTTATAAGTTCGGGATATGCTTTACCAAGTCTGATAGGAATTAGCTGCAGGATTAATGCATGCAGCTCTAAAGGTGCAAGTCAGTTAAAGCCTCAGAAGAAAGAAGGGAAAAAAAAAGAGCAAGAAATACAATATAGCAATTAAAAAAAAAATGTGGACAGCTGATTACAGTCTTAAGTTTGTATGCTGGCAGCATCTCAGGGAAAAAGCAGTAACATCAAAAAGCCTCTCAAAATATCCTGTTACTGCTTGCAGAAGACAATGGCTTCTGTATCCACAAGAATTAATGCTTCCAGAAATACTGTCAATAGCATGTCTGAACATGTCTCAAGGATGGAGAAACATGGAGAGAATGAAACTCGGTGAGCTGATTTCAGTGGTTAAAGGAGCATTTTGGATTCTTGAGGAATGCACAATCAAGCAGATTCCCATAAAAGAGAAAAAAGAAATTGCTTCAGAAGTATTCTAAATAACTTTCAAGAACAGTTTTCACATTTCTTTTAATTAACCAATCTGAATTGATTGTTTACAGCATTAAGATCGTGAAACACATGTAAAAAAATAAAGAAATCTCTTTAACAGTTATCAGTGCTGACTTTTAATCAGAACAAGAGAGCAAATGAACAAAAAACCCCATTATTTACTGGTTGAACTGTTTCCTCTGTGGCGATTTGTGAGCTAGCAGTCAGAGTAATTATGGGCCACTTGCAGATTTCATTTGGCTGCCAAAATAACAAGTGTACTTTGTCTCACATGAAGCCTTTTACACCACTTGGAAAGATGATGCAAGACATCCCTACTTCCCTCTCATCTGCCTCTGCTCCCACCCTTTACTTCCCAGACTTCATGGGGCCCCTTTGGTTGTTCTGATGCAGCACCAGAACTACATGGTTAGCAGCTTTAAAGTGACTTGGATTAAAATAGTTTCTACATACAAAAAAAAAAACAAAAAAAAAATCAACCAAAAAACCCACATAAGAATGTTTTAAGCCAGGCTCATTTTAATGATCTGGGTTTCAAGGTGCCCTTGCTCACTCATCAGTGAGTTTCTTACATTATTCCTCACATCAGTGTGAGAATGAGGATTTGAAACACTGAAAGGGTTAGGAACAAATAGCTGAAGGATGAGAGATTAAAAGGTAGAGATCCAAGGAGGTTTCACCACTGAAGAGAATATAGGTAATTCACACTCAGTTTGAGAGGGAGTGGTGAAATGGATCCAGAAATCCCCTTTCTAATGCCAAGAAAAGCACCAAATATTCTGTGGGGCAAGTGTGCTCCGTGGAGGCTGAGCCTCCAGCACATGCCAGAGATACAAAACCAGAGCATTTGGGAGGCAAACATCTCTCAACACTTTTGGTGTACACATATGCAGTGTCCCAGGTCACCTTTGGATTAGCAGAACTCCAGGACCCAATTCAGTTGCTACAGCATAGGTGCCTAATGTCATCTGAGATGTTCTGTCATCTCCACTACATGCACCCAAGATTGGTGGATGTGACAGGGGGGGTCTAAGAGGCCTGCACATTTGTGGGATGGCACCTGGAGGACAGACAGAACACTCATGGGGTCTAAAATGACACTGAACACCTATATAAAGTAATATTATTCAAGTGAAGACTGCCATGGACTTCACTGGATCTCCACTGACTGTGGTGGGAACTCCAAGGACATTTTTAAATGCAGGTTTCTTAATTCTGAACTGTACCCTGGCTTTGATTCAAAGGTGAATTCCCTTAATCTTCTCAGACCTGAAACAGGACAAGAGGACAAGATTCCCTGTGTCCCTTCAGAAAATGAGGTATACCAGGAACAAATTTTTAGTGCTTCGTTACAGAATGCCTTCAGCTTGAGAATAAGGGAGAGGAGAAGGACTCAGCTATTGCTACTCAGAAGATACTACCTACAGTATTAATGTTACAGGTACATTTAGATAAATAGGAAACAGAACAGTAAACATTATGATGAAAAAAAGGATAAAAGAAAAAGCAGTAACTCATCTGTACTGCTTGCAACTAAGCAATCTGTAGGGATTTTAAAATAACAACTTGAGTAAAAAGACAGTATGATTTCCCAAAGGATAAAATGTCTTCTGCCAACGTAAGCAAGTGATGATAGCTCTTATTTTAGATGCAAGTATAGATCCCTGTCTACCTATTGGTGGAAAACAGCTAATGAAACAAGACCTTTTGTTTTTTTCATCTAGTCAAGAAGTGGCCATATGACTATGTAGTGAGATACACAGTTATTTATCAATACTCACCTGCATTTCATACTTCAAGGTCATGTGGAAGCACCAAGATCCCAATCCCACAGCTGAAAACAAATCAAAAAACTATGGTTAACATAAAAGCCTCCGTGTAGAACTTTGACGTATATCAACTATGCATGAACTTCAGAATATTCCAGGGACAAATCCATAGTTTTCCACAACCTTCTACTTTACATTCTGGTCACCAGTGATGTGCTCATATTAATGATTTTTTGGGGTAGGTGTCCTCTTTCCCTCAACTCAATATTGTGTCCAAGGAACTGGTGTAATCTCAGTGAGGATAAGAGTGGAGGGAACTCTGAATGACTGGATCATCATAATTCTCTTTCTCTTCTTTTTTTTCTTTTTTTTTTTTTTCATTTTAATGTAATTAAGATTTATCTGGCCTAATCATTCTACAACACAAAGATTAATTCAGCTGCTAGTACTCCCAAAAGCCTATAATATTTCTGTTTATTGTCCAGTTTTAAAATCTAAATTTTAAGAGGAGCTTTTTGTCAGCTCTAGAAGCAGCAATGAATTCCTACTAGACCTCAGAAATTCAGGGTAAGGAAACAAAACCCAAGCAGGACAAGTTTGTTTTGTGAAATGAGATCACCATTTCCAAGCTTTCTCTTTGGAAGCTCATTCTTCTTTGTAATGATTTTTATTTGATATACTTTATTTTTAAACTATGAATTTACTTCTGAAATTAATTTGAGATCTACACTTTGCCCATAAACAGCCTTTTTTCAGGTCGACAAGGACAATGTTTCTTAGAAGTTAGATTTAGAGCAGAGCTGATAAAGTATTTAATGCATAATTCATTAGTTTGAATTGCTCTCAGTTTAACACTTTCATTAAGCACCAGCTCATTTTTATTTTGCAAGAACAAGTCCATTAATGCAATGTTTTGTCTTCCTTCAAGAAATTATGTTTTACCTCAGACTCTAGTTTCAGAGAAAGCCAAGTCATTTGCACTTCAGGCTTGATCCATGGGTAGTGCTGCTCTGCTTTGCTGCAGGGGCAACACCTTTTCTACACACAACAGCTCTACTGCACCAAGGCATGATCAGTGCCAATAAATTGTGCATTTTGCAAAGGACTGCCAAGGCAGCTGATAGATGTGCCTGGAGATTTTTCTTTATTTAGGTTTAATAGCCTAGGATTATGATGATTCCATGTACTCAATGAAATGAAATAGCTAAGTGTGGAACTTGAACATAGGACTGTAGTGCACCTCCATTTAAAAATAGAATACCAAATACTTTCACATAATTAATTCTCTGGGAAAATTAAGCATGGCTGTCTACAAGAACATAAACAATTGCAGGTGCTTTTGTAAGTTCTGACTAAATTGTCTTGCTTCTGAAGAATCTTTCCAAACAATAACCAACAACTGGCTTTCACATTCATTGAGTTCTTAATGAGAAATCCTCAGGGTAATTTTTCTATGAACACAGGAAATATTATATTTACTGTTCATTCTGAACACAAAAAACCTCAACATGTCAATCACCATTAAAACACGATCATAATTAACATCATAAAGCCACGTTTCTGTCTGTCACAGTGATTTCTGTATCTTCATGATACAAACTTACAATCTGTTGCAAATGTGATTTTCAGACAGGGGCAAAATCATTGCATAAGAAATTTCACCTGATTTTCAATTAAACAAAATGTGTTGTTAGGGTGTTTTTTTGTTGTTTTGGGGTGGGGTTTTGTGGGTTGTTTTTTTTTGGGGGGGTGGTGGGGGTGGTTAATGTTATTGAGGTTAATAAATCTCAACAATCAACTCCTGAACTCCTCCCTTTCCTCCTATATGACTTGAAGCAGGTATTCCTGCCAGAGGAGGGCCACAGAGATGACCCAGGGGCTGCTGTGAGGAGAAGCTGAGGGACCTGGGGTTTTTCAGCCTGAAGAAGACCTTAGAGCTGCTTTCCATCACCTGAAGGGAACCTCCAGGAAGGCTGGAGAGGGACTTTTCATAAGAGTCTCCAGCAATAGAACAAGGAGAAATGGATTTAAACTGAAGGAGAATAAGTTTAGAGTGGATGTTAGGTAAGAAGTTCTTCAGTATGAGGGTGGTGAGAATCTGGAAGAGATTGCCCAGGGAAGTTGGGGATGTCCCCTCCCTGGAGGTGTTCAAGATCAGATTGGATGAGGCTTTGAGCATCCTTGTCTGGATGAGAGGTGTCCCTGCCCATGGCAGGGATATTGGAGTAGATGATCTCTAAGGTCCCTTCCAACCTCAGCCATTCTATGATTCTGTGATTTTTCCTTCCCAGCTTTTGGAAAAAATAAGACTGCTGCAGATAGTAGTGTTTCAGGTCATTAATCCCTTTACTACAATTCATTCTAAAACAAATTAAACCAAACCAAACCAAAAGGCTCTTGCTTCTGTGTAATGATCACACTATCTTTCATTATGAATTTTTACAATGCATTGAAGAATGATGCTTTAGCTGTATTGTGTAGCAATGAAACAGTTATCTGAAACTAGAAATGTTTACAGGCACTCATTAAATGGTCCTTCCTAAAATAAAAACCTCTCCTGGAAATGGCTGTGAGACTGCTTGCTGCAATCTTGACAGAACTGAGGAACACAGTCAAGTCTGTCTGGCATTGAAGTGCAGTCAGCAAGAAAGCCAGGATGTTAGATGGAGTAACTAAATTATTCATCAGGTGACACACTCCCTCTCAAGACTGCACAGACAAGATTTTCTTAAATGCTGTTTTGGTTACTATGCACAATTGCATCTTTTTGTAGAGATAGTTTAAATGAAGATTGAAGAACAAAACTACAGCTCTTTATATATCCCATTTATATCTGTTTATTGTGGGAGGATAACTTAAAAAGGTAGGTTTTATATTGCAGAGGGGGAACTTAAAAATATTTTGCATCTAGACATTGAATGAGCCAAGAAACAATTTTCTATGTTAGGCATATGTTATATCTCAACACTAAACTGCAAAAAGCTTCATGAATCTGTACAAAAAAAAGAAGAAAGGAGGAAATTGCTTTAAGAGATGATGAAGTGAACTACAGCAGCTGAAGAATGTGTAACTGGTAAGCTTCAGCAGAAGGGAACTAATGGTTAACATTGCACTCACTGGGGCTTGTCAGAGCTGCTGGCTCAAGGCTTAGTGTAGGGTTAGTGTTTGTGCTCAAAACACTAGAGAGTAAAAAACCAAAACATCTATCACGTGTCAAGCATCCCAAAGAAATCTTTATTTCAACTGCTCTTCCCAGAACACTTGACCTTTCTGGCCCACTTGAAGCATAACTTGCAAAATCAGAAGGGGTTTGATGTGTATTTGTCTCCAGTAAACACTGGATTAATTTTTAAGCTCAAACACCTTCACAAGTAGCTTCTACCTGCAGTTCTGCTGTCTTTAACTTGTAACTTCAGAACCAAGACACTTCCACAGAGTATTTCCTTCTCAAAACCATTGCTGCAATGAGGTATTCTGCCAGCTCTGTACTTGTGAACACAATCCCTGGAGTTACAGCAGAGAAGCCTAATCCAGAGAAGCAAATCTCCCATACAGCCACCACCAAACTGAGCCATAGATTTGCTCCTTATCTTGTAAGCAGTAGTTACAGTTTTCATTTTAGGTGTTTCCTTTTGGGATGGAGCTTAACTGACTGAAAGCTGTGTATAGGTTGGGAAATTTTACCACCACCTGAAGTAATGCTATTTCCTCTCTAGCTACTGTACCCACTTCTCATAGTAACACTGTCACTCCTCATTTTTATATCAATGAACCTCTCAAGTTACAGTTATTTCAGTGTGCTTCAGCACTGTAAAAGACTTCAAGGCAATATCCCTCCTAGAAATAATCTAATACTATCCATCAGAACCAGCTCCACATATGAATGATGCAAGCTCTCTGGATTTGAACCCTAGAAGGATACCAACATCCCCTATGAATTTTTTAATAGTTTTAGCAAGAATCAGAATATAACATAATCAGTGATCATTCATTTAGATATAAGACTATCCATCAGCTTTCAAAATTGTTTTCATAAGCCTAAGGCTTTTATAAAAACAGCCTTTCATTAGGATTTCATAGATCTGACTTGAATTTAAACTGTACAAGCCCTGCAGGAATACATTCTGAAGGAAGGATGCTCCAGATGCACACACTTTTTTTGGGTATCTACATGTGAACTAGGTGTTAAAGCTTCCACTAAAAAGAATGACATTATAAAGAGTAATTCATCTGTCCAGATATAATAAGGTTTTAGGTTGAGCCAAATGTGGGAGACAGAGCCCTCTGCACAGGTAGACACACATGGTTCCCAGGTTTGATTCTGGAGCTGACTGACACCTCTTGTTTCCTACAATGGTAAAACTGGTAATGGCTTTGAATGGAAGGGGGTAGATTTAGACTAGATTTTAGGAAGAAATTCTTTGGTGGTGAGACACTGGAACAGGTTGTCCAGGGAAACTAGGAATGCCTCCTCCTTGGAAGTGCTGAAGGCCAGGTTGGATGGGGTTTGGAGCATCCTGGTCCAGTGGGAGGTGTCCCTGCACATGGAACTATATGATCTGTGAGGTCCCTTCTAACCCAAACCATTCTATGAACCAAAGATGAACAGCAACATCCTGCACTGTAAACAAAGAATGGACCAAAATGATGAAACAGAATTAAATGAACAATTCTCACTGCATTATTTTGCGTTGTACTGGTTTCTCCCCACAGCATAAGAGCCAGGAGAGGCCTTGGTAACTCCAGGGATACAGCCCTACAACTGAACTCCATTCCCAGACACTAAAAGGCAACTGTCTGTGCTAGTGAATTGTTAGAACAGTCTGTGGGTGAATCTGTCCTGGTCCAACTAGAACTTTCCATGAGCTGCTCCCTGGAACAGCCCAGCTGCCAGAAGACTCCAGGGCCCTTGTCCAGCAGGGAATTTGTATGCAGTCACCTTGGTCTGGAGGCTGAGACAGACATGGGCTGCTCCATGTTACTTAGCTTCAGCACTCAGGAATGTTCCTCTGGCTGTTAAGCAAGAATAAGGAAATTAACTTTGACTGAAGGGCTTCTAGGAATTATTTTTACAGATTCAGGCTTTCACTGGAAATGAAGTTTAGCTATTTACAAGTTCCTATGGCTATATCTAACACTGAAAACTTTTTCCATCCTTTTTTTTCTCTCTCCACTTTGGTACAGTTTGAATGATTGAGCCCTGTTAAATAGGCCAAGGGAACAGAAAACAGAACAATCCTTCCAAATTTCATGTAAAGCATTTAATAAAGTACATACCTCCACTGATTTTGCTTTTTCTTTTCTTGGGTTCAAAACACTTTTTTTTTTTTCTCTTTTAATTGGGACTTTTATTTTTTATTTATTCTTTATCATTCTAGAAAATGAATCATTTGCAGGAAGCATGAGGAAATGACATATGCTAGAACCTGACACAAGAGTACAGCATCAAAAAGAACCATCCAAAACCAACTGCTTCTTCTTTAAATTACTGACAGTCTGATGATTTGTTCCACCAACTTCATGAGAAGCAACATCCTAAAGTAATTGCTTAGGATTATTCTTCATATTTTATAGGCCTATTAAATAGTTCCCTAAAGCCTAAAAATCCTATCCAGTTCCTACTGAGTTAATTGACAACATGCTTTTTGAGCTGAAAGGCAGCAGAAATAAGGGCTGAGAACAGTGTGCTGTATCTCAAAGAACTTGCTGTAAAGTGCAACTCGGTCTCAGCATCACCATGAACAAGGAAATTTCTTTAAAATGTTATTTAGAAAACCCCCTTTTTGTCCTGCCAACTTTGGATCTTAGCATGTATGTGAAAGGAACAGTGCTGCCCTAATTTAAAATGCTTTTGATTCAAAGAGAGAATAAATGTCAACAGCAGAAATTGTGGGGTATAAAGTGAAGCACTGAACATGGTGTGGTAAAACACAAAGGAACTGACAATCAGCTAAATGTCTGGAAGCATGCAAAAGAAACAGCTGATTTGAATCAAAACAATGTCTAGAAGCAACACTTCTTATGTACTTAAATGCTAAGAGATTTAATTTTAAGGTCCCTTTGACAGCTGTCTGTTACATCATGTGAAGCAGCAGTAATGATTCAAATGTTTTATAACCTAACAAAGTGCCCTTCCTTCCACCCCCCATCTTCATAGCAAAATTGTTAAAGAATTTGTACTTTAACAAAATAGTCCTTAGATAGTACTGGCTAGGGGCTCTGCTGTATGGTTTTTAATGAAGCATGGTTTCTGAAGTGAGATCAGAAGTCTATGTTAAATTCACTCTCTCTTTACAGGTTCTGTCTCTTCTTGTTTGTTCCAAATTAAGTAGGTAGCACGAATTCTGTTAAATAAAATTACTGCAAGGGAAAGAATTCTCTCTGGTTCTTTCTTACAAAAAGAAATTTCTGTACCTTTACTCTATCTCCACTTCAGTATGCTTCTAATTCAGTTACATGGACAGAAAAATGGCACTGCTCCTGGCACATTTCAACTATGTTTAAAATTCTGTTTATCTTCTCATTTGTTTTTTTAGTCTGTAGTTGAACTAATGTTAACAGTTTTGTGATTCCAAACCATCTTGTTCCTGTTTTTTTCTGAAAAACTGTAAAACTTTCTATATTCCTTCACACCTTTCAACTGTAACAGAATAATCCAGCATTACAAATACTGAAGCACAGGCAAAACAGAAGATAAATGCTTTGGGGAGTGATGTTTCATGTTAGGTTCCAGCATATAAGGTTAAAATAAAGTCGTTCAAGTATTCATCACTTCAGACAGTCAAAGGCAGCCCAGTCACAGATGAGCAAAACCCAGCTGGAACCTGGGACTGCCCTCCAGTAGTCCTGTCAAACCTGCTGGCTGAGCTCCCCTTCATCAACACCAAGAACAGGACAGAACTGAAGACCATGGTATTTACTGTGATCAAAAAAAGAATTTTTACTTTAAAAAACAACATTTTAAACATTAATCAGTGTTTGAGAGATGTCCACTCAGGACAGTCTTGGTGTGAATTTCTGATATTCTGGTGAGCTAGTGGCATACTTTGACCACCATTGTCACCCACAGAGGCAGTCACAGCTTAAAGTGTTGACAATCTTAAAACACAGTTTTAATTTTTGTTGTTGTTGTTGCTTTTTGTTTAGAAAGAATGGCATTATAGATACTTGCATTCAAGAGCATGCAAAGAGTCAACTTCAAAAGATAAATACACTGTTAATTTCACTGTCTTTTTAAAAGGCAACTCTGACCTTCCTCCTACAAACTATTTTATCCTGAGACAAAAATGGTAAATTACTCAAGCCCATAAAAAGCCTACAGATCTGGAAATTACTTAGACAACATCCAAAGCTGTGCATTGTTGCTGTTTGTTTTTCACACGGATCAGGGAAGCTGAAGGAACTGAAAACCCATGAAGTTGTACCTATTTATTTGGCATCAAGAGTACAGTTAGCATATGGATATGTGATTTTTGACAGTTTATCTAAACATCTTAGTATGCCAATCTTAAAAGTCACATTTACAATCAATCAATCTCTTACCACTGAGAACACTGGAAAGACAGACTCTACAGAGAGAGCTGCCATAGCAAACATAGAAACCCTGTGAGACACAGAAATTCTCTGAAATCCACTTCAAGACCCAACTGCCAAGTTGCCCTTCTCTTAAGGAAGAGATCTTCTAATTGCATAACTGATGTTTTAAAGGTGGTTCTTTTCTGGACTTTGCCATTTGTCCTAAAGTTCACTTATACATGAGCATCATGGTGTGCTTCCATCCTTGCTAAACTTCCCAGATATGGTGGCAGTTAGGTCATTGGGTGATACATGCCAAAAGAGGAATGAAAGCAAATTCAAACTCATGAAAGAATGCTTTTCCAGTTCCTTCAAGATCTTGGCCATTTCTTGTACTACTGTTCCATACAAATGTCACCAAAAATTCATATAGTGTGAAACTGTTTGGAAATAGGACATACAATACATCTGTAAATCATCATGAAAGGATACAGTAAGCTAAGATGCACTGAGCAGGATTTAAAGCCAGAAAAGGATCACTATAAAATCTCATAATGCTATTTAGTGAATTCTAACTTCACAATCATGAAAAAAATACCAGTTTTCTGTAAACCTTAACAAGAAGTTGAGGTTTATGTTTCCCAAACATAATAATTGGATTTAACTCCTTGGTTTATTAATATCTGGATATTGTTCATTGTACATCTGAGCCTTCTTAATAATGAAAGAGCAAATGAAGTTTTACACATACCTGTCAGACACAAGTAAGCTGCTAAATACCGTTTTTCAAGGCCATCTTTATAGGTCTGAATCGCCCCATAGATTGGAGGTAGAATGAAAATCAGGTTACTCAGTGTGTTCCCTGGAGGACAGAAACCAAAAGCAGAGGTTAACAATTGGGTACTATGCACTTGAAATAAGGAAAGCTGCATTCTGTTGTTAAAAACACGTTCAACAGTTTCCATCCAGAAAATTTAATTTTTTCAGAAGCTGTCTTCTGCTTTCACACATAATGCTAAATTCAGTTTTGGTAAAACATGGTTAACTACTTAAAGGCTAAAAATATTTTAACTCTTTTTTTTTTTTTTTTTTTAACATAAATTAGTAATTTATTTCTATCCATTTAGCTGAAGTGATGCTTATTTTCTTGGCAGGAGGCAGGAAAATAAGTTTACCTTGAGTGCACAGCTCATGTGTTAAAACCTGATCCCTTAAGGAGATACAAGTCCTAAATAGTTCAAGCCTGATATTTTAAAAGAGCTTTTTGTTTGGTTTGGGGTGGGGTTGGTTTTTTTTGAATTTTTTTTTTTAAAGCTATTATTGGAACTTTGTCCTCCACACTCTCTACAAATCCTTTAAGGTCAATGAGTGACTTGTCCTCAAAATGAAACCAGAGGAATCTTTGCTCTTACTGCTCCAGTGACTGCACACATGCAGAAGCAGCTGGATGATGCTGCAGCACAGATCACCCTGTAACACCCTAAGAGGGCATGACAGGGAACAGCAACAAGTCAGAAGCATCTCTTTTTTTTTTTTTTTTTAAATTTTCTTTAAGACTACTCTTCTAACTTGATTTAGATGAGTTTTACACATTTTCCTGCCCTGTGAAAATGTACAGTGAAACAGAAGCCTAAGGCAATTTCTCAGCAGAAGGGCTTCAGATTCAGCTTTTCAGTCTAACAACAAAACAAAATCTTGAGACTAAACCTCGTGTAATGGGAATAAAATGGCAAGCAATTTGGGAAAAAAGGGAAAAATCTCTTAAAAAAGACAGAATGCTGCTTACATAAATTAAACTGCACACTTTCACATGCCATCAGTTAAATACATGTAAAACTGAAACTTCCAAATATCTCAATGAAGACTAAAATCTGAGGCTATGGAGGAAAAACAAAAAACAAAAACAAAAAAACCAACAAACCAAAACCTCTTTCTGCCTTTCTTATTCATCAGAAAACTTCAGAAGAGTGCCATTTTCTAAAATGAAGAACAAGAGTGAAAAGACCATGTCTGAATCACTCCCCTCATTCATGCACTTATCTTTTCAGGAGTCTGCAAGAGGCAGTGATTCACTTTCAGTGTAGCCTAAAATTGGAAGAAATCCACTAAAACTCAGCATTGTGTGGTACATTGACCATTACCACATCCTCCCACAAATCATGTAAAGATGACATCCAGTCTCAAAAAGCAGAGTAAAGGCTGTGTAGTCTGGGTACTGAATCTTCTGCTCTCCAAAACCAGCTCTCAACTATGCCCATTTTCAAGAGAAATTATTAGGGATTATAGAAGTATCACTGCTCAAAGTCACTTTGTTATGAAACTGGCCAAAACCTGGCAAAAAATTCAAATATGAAAATGCTGAACAAAGGAGATACCACGATGTTTACCCCAAACTAGGAAGGTTTGAGAAGTTGCAGTAGGATAACAAACTTCAGATGGATGTAGGAATGCAAAAAAAGATTATTCTGTAGGAAGGGGAAGGTTTCAGCACTTCCTGTGAAGTTGTAACTCTGTTAAATAATTGAACATTTACACGCACTTAATCTAGGACCATCTTGGTGAGAGAGGAAATACCATAGGCTTAATCTAGCTGTAAATTCCTGCCACTCCTTCTCTGCACTTTTTGGCCCTCATTATTCAGAAGGTTTAGCACAGGGTATAGGCAAGCCTGTTTGCAAAACATATTATTGAAAGTTGTGCACATTTTTTAAAAAGGGAAATGGGGGTGGGGGAACAATGAAGCCTTCTGGAATGCTAGCAAAATTACTTCTTTCAAGAACAAAAATTACAAGGCCTCTTTCAAACCCAATGTCCCTAAGATTGCATATTTCATAAAAATCTTGCTATTCTTTACAGAATTATCTTCACAAAGAGTAGCTTATAAATTCATTGAGAGTATTTTTTACTAATTCCATTAAAAAATGGCAGTGTGATATGCACAGAGATTAGCAAACAAGACCAAAGAAGAAAAAGATGACTCAACTCAGAGCCATAAGTCTAAAGACAATTAAGAAAAAAGGATGTGACACGAATTTTGAGGGAAAGAGATATGGAAGTTGAACATGGAAAAAAAAATCAAAATCGTAAATGAACCTAAACCCTTTCTTTTTCACCAGATTGTTTTTCTTTTAATGAAAGGAAAATAATAATATAGATGTCCTTGGGAAAACCAGAGACTGAAGAATTTGCAGCTAAGTCACAAGGCAGAAGGTATGCAGTATAATTAAAGAAGAAATTAATGGTTATGCCTGTAGAAATATATTATATAAAAATGAGATTATTGCACGTGGATGAATTTAGGCTTAACTCTGCAGACCAAGCATATATTTGGTACTGGATTGCTTGAATACTGGACCAGGGAGTGATTTCAATTTTCTTTAGTGACCAAAGACTGCTTGTCAGCATTTTATCTTCAACGTGCCTGCCAACAGAAAGGAGGACTAGATTATCAGAGGAAGGAATGAATAAAATGAGAGGAATGGGATTAAATATGATGGACCAGAACATGCCTTTCAATGTGAATATGAATCCTTGTTCTAAAAGTATGATTAATCTATTTGAAAAGGGAAAAAAGTGAATTAAGATCACCTAGTGACTGACCCTAAGCCATCACTGTAGACACCAAAGCTCCTACATTTATTTCCAAAAGAGGCAGGGAAAATATAATGTCCAATCCAATAGCAGAATCTACTATTCTCTTGTTATCAATATCAAAAAGAGAAAGCACATCAGGTGCAGATAAGGTTCACTCACTCCCATCTGAGTGATGAATGGGATCTTACAACAACAGAAGGGACCAAAATTGCTTCAGCTCACCTAGCTAGCCCTAAGCAAGGGCTGGATGGACTAAAACTGTGCTCTGAAAATACATAAATGCCCAAGATGAAAGGGAGCTACTTGAACAAAAGGATTCTATTGACAGAAGAAGAAAAAGATATCAGTTCAGGCTAGAAGGTAGAGAAATGCCTCCCACTGAAGAGGAGATGTTTACAACTGCTCCCCAACAGAAATGGGCAGAAATGGGCAGAAATGGTCAACCTACCTGCTCTTAGGATAAAGGTTGGTAAGCTCAGAAGCCAGGTGAGATGATGTGGCAGCCCATCACAGTAATAAAACAAGCTGTGTCTCCAGAGATGATACATGGTACTAGGCAAAGGGGAGTCATGATCAATGCAGATTGTGTGACTGCCCTTACAAATTACCATAGAAGTCTTTCAAGACTGTTTTAATGCAAACCATTGTTCCAAAATACTGTTTTATTCATTGAGAGGGTGCCATATGGTACCAGAACAAAATTAAATTTATGCAAAGCATCATTTCAACAGGCTTCTGTCTATGGGAAGGACAGCTGTATGAGTGTTAAACCACATCTGTATTCTTCTCTACAAATAAAACAGCAAACCCCAACAAGTCTTTTCTGCAATGCATGTAAATTCAGAGTCATCTTTGGATCCTAAAAATTACTCATATTATCATAAATCCACTAAGATCTTTCCAAAGACTGACCACCTCAATGACAAAAAAATAGAAACTTAAAGAGGAAATAGTATTTACAGGCAAACACAGACACAATATACTGCTCACTGTTAAACAGACATCTTGGTCCTATTAGAGGACACAAATTTGAAGGACCTTCCTTTCATAAAGTTTCCCCAAGTATGCAGTTAATTCTACTTTAGGAAGTCTTTTCTACAGGAAATTTGAATGAGGAGTCAAAAGGATAAAACAAGTGTAGCTGGAAATAACTCCAGTTGTAACAGAACATGGTGATAGAGAAATAACATGCAGGATGTAAAAACATCAGGAATAGAAGAGTGGGATTTGGGAGACATTTTCAGTGAGGGAGGCAAATTGCTACTGTAAAAAAGAACCAAAAATTATCAACTTGAGCTTCTGACAAAGTGACCAATGTCATTTACACAGTGTTAGGAGATCCCTTCTCCTATGTTTGTACATAGAATGACTGCAAGATTTACCACCTGCTAGGATCTTCTTCTCTCTGTCAAAGATCTGAAGACTTTGCACTCTGCTAATAGAAATATTACCCTCAGGGAGCAAAGAGGAGAATTTTTGCAGTTAAAGTTAACTATATCTAAAAAGCTCATTTAAAATCAGGATTAACAAACATGACATTCATCACAGGCTTTCACCCTCTCCTTACAGACAACTGTGAAAAGAGGAGAAAGAAAACCAAGTGCTGTTTTACAAACCAGATACCAAAGTTGCCGTGAAGCCAAAGTGTCCTTTTTAAAGTCAAACAAACAGGCAAATAGGCAAATAAATAAGATTTTGAGACTAAAAACATCCATTTAATTGTCTGGCTATGTGGTGCACTGCAGAGTCATTGTCACTGCACTTTCCAGCTCATGGAGCTTTTCCTTTTTCCATCACTGCGTGAAGAAAATAAAAATAGTTTTAAAAAATAAAGCCTGTCAGATGGCATCATGCCCAACCTGAATCATCCTCCTAGCTGCTTTCAAATATAAGGAATTCTATCTCATGGCTTTTGTTTCTGGAGTCATCTCAAAGTACAGCTCATTATTACAGGTTTTACCAAATTTAAAGAAATTGCAAAGCAAAGCAATTCAGGCACATTTGAGAGCATAACCACCTACCATTAGCTACCCTCTCTTTTAAAGAAAGATGTATCTCTTGGGATGAAGAACAATCTCTAGGGATGTGATATCAGAGATGAACACATAGAGAAGAACAACAAAAGAAAGAGGCAAAAACGGGTAAAATGAAACAAAAAAGACAAAAAGCTATTGGGAAATTAATCTGAAGTGGAAGAGTATCAAAGGCTGAGAGGAATCCAACGTATTTTCTTATAAGAAACTCATTCAAAGCTAATCTGGGACTCCTTGCTAAGATAGAAACTTCACAGCTCACCTACCACAGCATTTTCAGTGTCAACAGAGGAATTAATCTGAATAAAATCCAACAAGTTACTATACAGTATATACTATGTATTATCAGTCAGTAATAACTAAGCCAGAGCCCAGAGGAGGTCTGTATCACTGAGGTTTCAAAATGCAAGCATTTCATGATTGTTCAGAAGCCCACACTACACAGAATCAGCTTTTTGGGCCCCTCACTTCAATCTGGTGCTGTTTTTGCTTGGGGCTTATCACCAGGAGGGCAGCCTAGCAATTAGATTTTCACTTCCACCAACCACTTTTAATATCTTCCACTTCAAAGTCTACAGTAACTGCATTTCAGAGTGTCAGGAAATGAAAACTCCTGTCTCCATTTGATATTTCAGAAGGACCTCAAGGGGAGAAAATCGAGTCATTCCGACGGGAATTTTGCCAATATGTAATTACTGAACTCCCTGCTTCCTAATGTGCATGAAGGATCAATATAAACTTCTTGTTACTCAGTGACACACAACACAGTGATTTCAGGTTGGAGCACAGGACACACTCTGCCTTTAACAGGAAAAGAAAATTAATAAAAAAAAAAAGAAATGGGGACAGGGGTGTTTAGAGTCTCCATATTCAAGCAACAAGATCTGTTTCTCACCTCCTGTAATTCTCCTTTCCAAGTATTAAGCAAGCTTTGATTTGGTTTACCTGGACATTACTAGAAGTTGCATCTCTAGCAGTTCAGCTGCAATTTGTATTAGGCACAATACAAATTGTATTTGTATTATTTCTAATAACAAAATGGGAAAAAATACTGAAAGAAACAAAGAGCGAAGGAATTACTGAACTGTAGAAGTAAGCTATGTATGAGAGCTTTCTGAAGAACCATAAAAATAGGTATTAAAAAAAAAATAACACTTCAAACTAACAGGTTATTAGAAGGACTATTAGATCTCCCAAGGTATTTAAATTGAAACTAGAAATCTAAAGACCAAGTTCATCTAGTTCATGGGAATTATAAAATTAAAAGGCAGACAAAACACCACAGAAAAATGTGATAAAGTGAGTACATTACAAAGGGATGCCTGATTAATCTAGCTCTGAACAGATGTTGGCATACTTGTATGAGGAAAACTGTAACAGAGAAATGAGAGGGAAATGCCCCTTGACCAGGGCACCAGCTACAAGAAAGCCATGTGGAATCCAACAGATTTATGTAAAAAAAAAAGAAAAAAAAAGTATTTGTATTCCTAAAGAAGTGCATTCTGATCAGCCCTAACAAACTGAAGCAAAGAAAAATGAGGGTAGAAGATCTAGAAATCAGGCTTATGTGGCAGCAGCACCATCTCCCAGAAGAAGCCCTGAATCCTGGAAGAGTTTCCAGCATGACCAACACAGGTGAAGAAAACACCACCAGGAGAAAGGAAGGAAAGGAGGTAGGAACGTGGGCTCCTCCTCAATGCTTAACACCAACACAGACACATTCCCACCGTGTTCTGGCCACAAGTGTCTCAGCCACAACCCAGAGCTGCTTCCAGTCCAGCAAAATGCTGGGAGGAGGCCAAAAAAGCTGAGGGCAGTGTTGAGGTTTCAGTGTTTAAAGTCAGCGTGCAGGGCAGTGCTTCTCCATCTTCCTGGCTGCTTCTCTCTTTCCTCAGTTTCTCCAGGATACCTAAGTGTGTTCTGATATCTTTCTGAAGAGGTAAATCAATTCAATGATTTACTGGCTTGGGGAAGGGCAATGAGGTAATTTAAAAGAAAGAAAAAAATTAATTATTAACAACTCAATTTGATTTTTATTCCCAGGGCTCCTTTGTGAGCAGATGCAAGTGCTGTGTCAAGCAGTACAATTGATTTCTGGCCTTACACACTTTCAATTCCAGCTGCAGAAATCATTCCCTTGGCATTCATCATACCAGGTGCACTAGTATTTCTGTAGCAATATATATTTGTTCATATAAATATATTTATATTCATATAAATATATAGTAATATATATTGAATATATATTTTTTCAGCTTATACCACTCTGAGTTCCATTTGTGTTCTTCAAAACAATGAAAAGGTAGTTTGGGAAAAAAAAAACCAAAACTCTGGCCACTCCTAAGAAAGCACAGGAAAAGAAAGCACAGTTCAGACCTGGGAAGTTTGGGGAAAAAAAAAAAAAAAAGCTCTGGCCACTCCTAAGAAAGCACAGGAAAAAGAAAGCACAGTTCAGACCTGGGAAGTGTGGGTGTGTTTTCTCATGCATGGTGTCCATGTCTTACAAAAGCACTGACTGAACTGCTTCTGAATTGCCCCAGGTTATAATTAAGCTTTTCTTTTCCCAAGTACTTTGCTACTGTGTGGCAAATACACTAGAAAATTAAAACCTAACAGGAGGCCTACTAAGGCTGACCTTGCTATTATGTATATTATACTAAAAATGAGTGAAAGCTAATGCTACAGAAATGCAAATTTTAAAGCTCCACCTTTCTTCTTTTAAAAAAAAAAAAATACCCTTGCAGTCACAGAAAACCAACATTTGTGTTCACAATGCATATTTAAATTTAGTGAATCATCCAGTGCTGGGCTAAGCTCTCCTCAACTCTAAAATGTGTTGGTTACCTATGAAGTGCCTATTACTGCAGTGCTTGAGCAATCCCAGACTTATCCTCAGTATCCTTGGAAGAAGACAAGATTTTATCAACACTTAGATAAATACTTAGAGGGTGTGTCAGGAGGATGGGGCCACCCTTTGCTCACTGGTACCCTGTGGCAGGACAAGAAGCAACAGGCATAAACTTGAACACTGGAAGTTCCATCTAAACATGAGGAGAAAGTTCTTTCCTCTGAGGGTGGCAGAGCACTGGAACAGATTGGTGGGGGAGTCTCCATCTCTGGAGAAAATTCCAAACCTACCTGGACACCATCCTGTGCAACCTGCTTGAGCTGAACCTGCCCTGGCAGGGGGGTTGGCCCAGATGATCTCCTGCCAACCCTTAACATTCTGGGATTCTGTGACAGGCTTCTAGAGAGGGCTTGAGTCCCAAGAAACACAGAGAAAAGTGATGCCAGGACCTGGAAACACCAAAGCTTTCCTCTAGCCACTAGACCACCCTTTCCCTGCCACAATAAAAATTTGTGAGTTCACCACAACAGTTTCCCTAAAGAAGGCTTTGTGTTGAAATCCCATCACAGTAAGAACTGGGTACTTGCCAAAAGCAACATTTTTATTACCAATTCTTAAAATGTTTAGCATAACGGAGTCCTCCTCCTACTGGAACTGTTGAACACCTATCACAAATGAAGAAAAAATTATGACCCAGAACTTGGGTTTGTTTTTTTGAGGAAGAATTACTTTTTTTCTTTTTCCAAAACAATTTGTCATGAAGCCTTTCATGAGTGAAACCCGAGGTCTGCATGAGAAGCTCAGAAGAGGGTTAATACAGGGCAGATTACAAAATGTGGAGGTTGGACTCTGAAGTTTAACAAATGATTATGAAAGGAATTGCAAGGGAAATATTCTGAGGCCAGAATAAAGATAGCTACAACAGCTAAAAATCAAAAAATGTTTTCCTCACTTTGAAGCCAGTTTTACTACTTCTCTTACTGGGGCTCTATCACAGCTAGACCTGTCACAAGAGCAGGGCATTATCAATCCTTATTGAATGTGGGGGTTTTGTTTTAAAGGAAGCATTACACAAAAGATAACAGTAAATACATAACAAAAATGCTAGAATCTATCCTTGCCTGTTTTTTCAGAATGCAGAAAGCAGTATGGACAAATATGCTAGTGCTCCTTAGCAGGACATTTTATTCCCAGTCCAAGATTTCCACAATTAAATAGACTCCATGGAATAAACTTCCATTACAATAAGCTGGTATCCTATTCCATAATATTTTAATGTTTCTTTCCTAGAGGATGGGAAAAACAAGCATTATTTTGCTAATAAAGGTGCCCCCAAGATAATAGCAAACAGACCAATTACTTTGAAGTACACCTGGGAGGATTTTGCAAGTGAATTTGAAGTAAAAACAGTTGACATAAGCAGATAATTTGAAATATCAATCTAGAAAGTTCACTGAAAGCAAGTGCTTAGTGCTGAGAAATGCAGAGTCTAAAGAGATTAGTCTGAGATGGTGTAAAGTTAGAATATTACATGCAATAAGCTTGATGCTGAAGGGCAGATTTGCTGCTATTAGAGCCTCGACTGGAAAACAAAACAGAATATATTTTAAATGTTATTTTAAGGCAGGCAAGAAGGAAACAACCAAAACGGAGAAGCTTACTCTTCAGCCACTGTTGTAGCAATAAACCATTTACATTTTCATCATACATAACCTGTATGCCCCTGTACTCAGCCCTGGTGAGGCCACAGCTCGAGTCCTGTGTCCAGTTCTGGGCCCCTCAGTTCAGGAAGGAGATTGAGGTCCTGGAGCAGGTCCAAAGGAGGGCAACCAGGCTGGGGAAGGGATTCCAGGACAATTCCTGTGAGGAGAGGCTGAGGGAGCTGGGGGTGTTCAGCCTGGAGAAGAGGAGGCTCAGGGGAGACCTCATCACTCTCTACAACTCCCTGAAAGGAGGCTGGAGCCAGGGGGGGTTGGGCTCTTTTCCCAGGCAACTTTCAACAAGACAAGAGGACATGGTCTCAAGTTGTGCCAGGGGAGATTTAGGTTGGATATTAGAAAGAATTTCTTTACAGAGAGGGTGATCAGACATTGGAATGGGCTGCCCAGGGAAGTAGTGGATTCTCCATCCCTGGAGATATTTAAAAAGAGCCTGGATGTGGCACTCAGTGCCATGGGCTGGGAACCACGGGGGGAGTGGATCAAGGGTTGGACTTGATGATCTCTGAGGTCCCTTCCAACCCAGCTGATTCTATGATAACTCCTTCCAGCATCCTGCTCTCACATTCAGTGTCTGCACCAACTTCTCTAAACCTAAGGGTCTGTCCAGAACAGAAAGCACAGCTTTTGGCAGCTGGGGACATCCAGCCCAGCACCTGCAGCTCTCACCACCCATGAAGATACCAACTTGAAGCACAGTGTGCAGTGGGGATCATCTCAGAAGCTCTGCAGTTCTCTTGTAGCCACTGGGCAGTGAGACATCAGGGCTAAGTAGCTAGGGAGCCAAATATGCCCCATGGATGGGGGATGGCAGGGAATAATGTGTGTCTGTGCTTTCCCAGATAGTTGTAGCTTCTGCTTGAGTAGCATTTCTTCAAAATCCCAATCAAACCATTCTATGATTCTGTAAGGATGTGGAGGGTGCTGTTGGAGTGAGTTCAGAGAAGGCCACAAAGATGATGGGAGGGCTGAAGCAGCTCTGCTATGAAAGGCTGAGAGAGGTGGGGTTGTGCAGCCTGGAGAAGGCTCAAAGGAGACCTCAGAGAACCTTCCAGTAAATGAAAGGGCTAGGGAGGGACTTCTGACATGGAGTGACAAGAATGAGGGGGAATGGTTTCAAGCTGCAAGAGGGGAGATTTAGGTTAGACATTAGGAAAAAATTCTTTGCTGTGAGAGCAGTGAGCCCCTGTCCCCGGTTGCCCAAGGAAGCTGTGGCTGCCCCATCCCTGGCAGTGTCTCAGCCCAGGTTGGATGGGGCTTGGAGCAACCTGGGCTGGGGGAGGTGTCCCTGCCCATCCAGGGGGTTGGAACTGGAGGAGCTGGAAGGTCCCTTCCAACCCAAACCATTCTGTGATTCTACAGAATCCCCTTGCTTTCCCCCCTTTCTTGCTCTCAGCATGGATTTCCCCCATGTGTTGAGGCTGATTAAAGGCTGCTAATGATGCACTGGATTCTTTTGCCCTACCTGGATGGTAGGAAATCAATGCTGAGATGCTATGTGACAAAACAGAGCATGTGGGAAGAAAGAAACCATCCAGCAACTACAGTCTGACTCATGTACAGCAAACCCTGACTTATGACATTCCCTCTCTCATCAGCAGTAATAGCAGAAAATCCCATCTGTGACTTTTTGCAGAACTGTCTTAAATGAAAAATCCTAAGGCTACCTGAAACATGAGATGAAAGAAAGGAACCTGAAAAGTTACTATTTTCCTGAGAGAAGAGAGGAGAGGGAGAGGAGAGGGAGAGGAGAGGGAGAGGAGAGGGAGAGGAGAGGGAGAGGAGAGGGAGAGGAGAGGGAGAGGAGAGGGAGAGGAGAGGGAGAGGAGAGGGAGAGGAGAGGGAGAGGAAAAGGGGGGAAAGTAAAAGGAAAACCCAAAGGGGAAAAACCAAAAAAAAGAGAAAGGCCTGAGTTTTCATTCATGAGCAAAAGATCACCTGGAGCAACTCAAGAGTTTATTTTGTTTTGTCTAAAAGATTTAAAACCTGAAAAAAAAAAAAAATTTCTGTGTCCTGTGGGAGGAATGCAAGGAATATCTACAGAATTACATCCTGAAGTTCTCCTGCTGAGTGTAAATCCTACAGTGCAAGAAAGCTCTGGAGCTTGCCTGACACTGACTGAAGGCAGCACTAGACCAGGCTCTGTCAGGAGAGAACTGGAAACTCCCTCAGTGAGCAATCAAGTCTCTAATGAGCATCACACAAACACCCTTTGGTACAAAGCAAACCTTGTTAAGTACTTGTGGAGGAAAAATTCACCCATTTTACCTACAAAAAAAAAAAGAGAATTTCACTCTGTGACACTAAAATGAGGTTTTTGGATCATTTTAGCTCCCTGTTGTAGGTGACCCATTTGACTTCAGAGAAAGCCAGGTCTGCAATCCTATTTCTCCAAGACATGTAAGTAATTTTTCAGGTATTCTGGTGTTTCTTCACAGTGAGTTCAAAACAACCATGAGAATGGATCACAGTAGCATGGTTTCCAGTTGGAAAACAAATGGTGTTGATCAAGGAAGATGAAAAACTGATGAACAAATAAGATCTAATAGAGAAATACTCTGCCCCAAGACTGTCAGTGTCCAGACTCTCTTTAATGCTCAACTCTGCTCCACAACTCTACAGGACTTCATTTAATACTGCAGCTGATTCCTACATGCTGGTCCAAATGAAAATCCTCATCCCACTAGAATTGGCAATTCCTAAAAATTCAGCCTACAGGGTAGCAGCATCTTGAGTTTCTGCTGCTAATAATGAGCTCATTAAAACACTCCATAAATCAGAGAGCTTCGAGGGTCGTGTTTTATGACCAAGAAGTTGATACTTTGCAATCCTATCAGCTGGAATTCATACAAAACATACCATGGTGTTCTGTACCATACATCCATGATTTAGAGAAAAGCAGGAAGAAACTGAGGGAGAGGCAGGGATGGTGTAAGTTACATACACTGTACCTCCTACTGGTACAGAGAGGCAGATGTTCAGCTCACCCCCAACACCATATTTTTGGCTAATTCTGCTTTCTCACCTAAAGACCACCTACCTTTGATTTCTCAAGCCTAAAAGTCAAGTCTCAAACTAACATCTTGAACCTTATCCAGCTGTCCAAACTCCTTTCTCCAGTTCCTCTAGTTAGAGAGGAACCAGGGCAATATTGCCTGGATGAGGCTCCCAAGGGAAAACACCCTCTTGCTCCCAGAGATCCTTTAAGAAATGCATACTCTGCACACATCATTCCAGGGTCACTTCAAGGATACTGGATTCAGCAAACAAGTCCAAAGGAACTCAGGAATAACACGAAACCAAATAAAGTAAAATAAAGCCCCAGGACACAGCTGGGAAACAGATAGACTGCTGGACATAAATCTTCATTTTGAAATAAAGTTTGGAATTTCCCTCAGGAAAGCTCTGGAACATGAAGGGCAGGTTGAGACACCAGTTGCTGGAAAGGCAAAGAACTGGAGAGGAAGCTCATGAGGCTGGGGGTGTGTGCACAAAGGGTGCATCTCCCCAGGGGGACTGCCAGAGAGGGCTACTTCTGCCTCCCAAATTCCAGACACACTTAAGTACATCCTCTGCCAGAGGTCCATGGATCTTACTGTAAAGGAGGTAATGATCCTGCAGATGCTGACTGCACTCATCACTCAGAAAATGCCCATTTTTCAGTCACTGATCACAGTGTATTTCTTCAAGGAAATTTATTTTTAAAAACTGGTGGAACAAAAATGATCTTGTTAAGATACTTCAGGGGTTTGAGCTAGGACAAAAACCATAAAGTATTTTAATTTTAATCTTGCCTGAAACCTGGAATCTTAACAATGCCCAGCAATATCAGTGGGACTCTCTACACAGAGCTCACTGACATGGAGATATTCAGATCAATTAATGGTAAAGACTGATATTAAAGCAGTGATGCTCTGTTTGGTTTGTTGGGGGGTTTTTTGTTTTGTTTATTTTTCTAACATTCTCTATAAACTTCTCTCCTCCTAAAATAAATGTTCCTTCTTGGTAGTACTTCCATGACCACAGAATAACCAAATACCTTTTTTCATGCAGCACCTCAGTTTCTCAGACTGAAAAAATGCCTGCAATTAATGAGGTGGGTGTGAAAAACACCACCCATAGAAAACTCAAAGCAACGCAAGGTGGGTAGCTTTTACTGATAACTATTTGTAAGGGGGTTCCCTTCTACCATTATAATTTTTTTTATACATACCTTGAATTTAAATAAAACTCTTAGCATTTTCTAAACCTTCTGTGATCCATGAACCTTCCTGAAATCCTCTATAGATTTTTGAGGCAGTCAGAGAAATAGTCAAGTGGGTTTGCACTTGCATGCACAGCAAGATGAAACAACCATATACTGCTGAGCTGTTGGGATTGGAGACCACTCCCAGAGTCCCTCTGAACATTTTTGCAGCTATTGTTAAATCTTTCCTTTGTTGAAAAACATCTCACCCACTGATCTGTGAAAGGCTCCAGCAAATATGGAAAATGCATTACATAAATAGCAATTTCACACACAAAGACACAACAAACCCCAGACTCAAAACATTTTTGTCTTTCAATTAGAACAGACTAATTTTTATCTGACTAGAAGCTCATTTAAAGGCATTTAGAAGTCAGCTGTGTTCCCTTACCATAATTTATTTCACATTAATCTTCCTATTTCTAGCTACACATATATATATTCTGCAAATTTGTGCCAGGCAGTTCATAAGCCTCTCTGCCTTGGTTTGTACATAAACAAAACTGTAAAAATGCCACTGCTCTGTTACCATTTGGAGTGGCAGATGTCCAATTGCCAGCTGTACAAGGACTGAATATGAAGCACTAATTACAGAGTAATCAAATGCTTTGTTAAACCATATTTAAGAATTTTATTGTCACCTATACAAGTATTAGCAGATAAACACACATGTGGTCCATTAGCACAGCTTCCCTCAAGTTTTCAGCATATCCATAATGTGATGGATAAAAGAGAACTGTTGATTGGATGAATGCAGACTTTCCAACAGCCTTTGACTTTGTCTTTCAATGAAAGCTCTTGGGAAAACAGAAAATTAAGCTGTCCTGAGATGAAAGGCAGAGTTGCATCATGGATTAAAAAGTGGCAAAGAGATTAAAAAAAAAGAAAGAGGAAGAATTAAAAACAAAACAAATCAAAACCATATCATATAGATTATTAATTATGGCAAAATGCATCAAACCAGCTCCACTAGTTAATATTGAGACTTCAATCAAGTATATACATTTACAATCTGGTGAGGGAAATAACTTTATGCAACAGTATTTGCCACTGACTCGAAATCACTTAAAATCATTAAATGAATAAGAAAGCCTAACCACAGAGACCATCTGTCTGCCCTAGGAGTTTATTTCTGCTACATTATTCTCTGAAGGAAGGAACCCCTCTTTCAACTCCTTTTTGTTCATAGCACAAAAAAAAAAAAACCAACCAAAAACCACAACAAAAACCAACCAAACAAAAAGAAGTCTTCATCTTAAAAACCATCTCCCAGCTGAGCACCATTCTCTCCACTCCACTTGACCTTATTCTACCCACCATCAATTAGTTTCATGCTCCCTTTCTATTTTTGCTGCCCCCTAAGTTGAAGGAGCTCCCTCCAGGAGCCTGATAAATTTAAAGAGAAAACCTGTGGTGTGGCTTCCTGTAATTATGGCATTAAAGTTACACACTCAAATCCCTTTTCAGTCTTAAAGTCTGTGAGGCTGGGACATGATCTTCTCTTAAATCACACTTTAGAATTCATCTGTGCCATAGTATCTTTAAATAATTCAGCTACAGCCAGGCAGTGGGGCTGATCCCACCCAGTTAATCCTGATGATTCTTCCTTCACCTGCCACTTCATTATTGAAAAAACAGATCTCTTGAAGCCAGGCAGAGTTTGCATTATTTTATTTTTTTAAACTCTCAGGGATTGTACCTTACCCAGCAGTCTCTGGCTGCTTTCCAAACCCTCTGGCAAAAGAGACAAAATCCAGCAGGACGTGGAAGAAGAACAGGTGAGAGTACATATGTGGCAGCCAAAACCCAAAATTAAGGACATGATTCTAACTTTAAGTAAATTTAGTGAGTTTTTAACTTCTAAAGTAATGATCCTCAGGCAAAACAGCAATCTCTGCATCTTTGACAGCTGTCTTTATTGAGCAAAGCTTACAAAAAACCCCCAGTGCCACTGCTCAAGCTGCTTGGATGGCAGTCTGTGCATGAATGAGATATCTTGCATCTAACAACCTCTAACAGTCATCTCAAACTCTGAACTCTTGTCGGAAGCAAAAATGGAAAAGATGATTCCAGGCTGGGTAGAGAATGGCCTCAGAAGTCCCCTAAGAAAAAGGACTTGGAATGGTTGGTGAGAAGCTCAACATGAGCTGGCAATGTGCACTTGCAGCCCAGGAACCAACTGGGTCCTGAGCTGCATCAAAAGCATCACAGCCAGGAGGTTGAGGGAAGGGATTCTCCCTTTCTACTCCACTCCAGTGAGACCCCTGTGGTGTTTTGTGTCCAGTTCTAGGGCCTTCAGGAGCTGTTGGAGCAAGTTCAAAGTGGTCAGAGGGCTGGAGCAGCTTTGCCATGGAGACAGAATTGGGGTTGATCAGCCTGGAGAAGGCTCTGAGGAAGCTTAGAGCATCTCCCAGGACCTGAAGCCTACAAGAACCATTGGGACAGACTTTTAGCAGGGCTTGTAGCAACAGGACAAGAGGTAATGGTTTCAAACTGAAAAAGGGGAGATTCAGGCTAAATATATAAGGAAGAAATTTTTTAAACTGGGGTTGCCCAGAGAAGCTGTGGCTGCCCCATCCCTGGCAGTGTCCCAGGCCAGGCTGGATGGGGCTTTGAACAACCTGGGCTGTGAGAGGTGTCCCTGCCCATGCAGGGGGGTAGGAACTAGATCTCTAAGGTCCCTTCCTTATCATAAACTATTCCATGAGTCTATGATTTCAGGAAGAGCAGCAAAAGTAGCTAGAAACATGGGCAAATCCTCACAAATATTTTTTTTTTCCTAAATAAGTATCCCATAAGAAAAGCACAGATACAAATATTTATTTACCAGATCTCTAGTGAAAGGGAAAAGAAATGGATTTAACTCTGCTAATAAAAAAAATATTTTCTTATATGAAGACAACAAAAAGTACTGTGACAAGAGCAGATGCCCAGAAAGAAACAATTTCCTCAATTCCATGAGAAGCCTGAAGCTATTCTCCAGATGCTTGATGCTGTAAATACCAACATAAGGGTATCTTTCTCAAAAGCAGTCATGTTGGAGATGATGCATGTTACTCATAGACAATTATAGCTTGGAGCAAGATTTCACATACTGGGAAACATCACTCAAGTTTGATCCAAACAGCACTGAGTTGATAACAACAACAAAATTGCCCCATGATTCTCCTGACTGAGAATTACAACCCCTTGGGTACCACACGGGGCTGCTTTGAATTTCAAGTGTATGTTTAAATTGATAAATTGAAATTTGAGAAGTTTAAATTTGATCTCTATCTTTTCCATAAAGGAAATGAAGAGCAGTTATATCCACTCCTCAGGTTCTGCAAGACAAATTCTTCTTGCAGGGATGGAAGAGAAAGCAAGAAGGGTAAGGCACTTGTCATCCAGACATCCACAGCAAAACAAACCCCTAAAATTAACACTACCTGGGATAAACCAGGCTGAAAACATCAACCTGGCTAAAATGAGTAACATTGAAACACCTAAATGTTAAGAAATAGCACTTGACCTTGCTCTGATTGCTTGGTTTGGAGGATTCTGGTTTTTTCCTTTATTATTTTGGTGTACAAAAGTTGGGTAATTCAGCACAGAGCTGGAAAAGGTTAGGTAAAAAAAAAATCAAAACACAACCATCTCTACTGCTTGTCCACAAGAGTCAATCCAAAACTTCTGAGAAACCCTGAAAAAGGAATTATTACACCACGTAGTACATTTAATCAGTGAGGGATGCAAGAGTTGTTTTAGGGCTTAGCAAAATAATACTTTTCTACTGGTTTTTCTTTTCAGTTGTTTTAATATTCTACAGAAGGCCGTAGAGCAATTAGTCACCCACCTCCACAAGGGAGGAAAATTGGCAAGGTTCAGACTCAGAAAGGCAAGAAAAGGCATTTTTCATTATTAAACATAAGAATCTTTGCATACAGGTCATTGTGTTTGGGGTATATCAAAAGAAGAAAAATAGGGAGAGCTGCAAACCCACCATATCTCACCTTCACAGCTCAGAATACAAACAACCTCTTAGCTACCACCATTAATGAATTTTTTTAGGAGTGTATGGCAAAGAACTAACTGCATGTAGGCTTCAGGAACACAATGTAGCAACTGGCACTAAAATTAGGATATTAAAAACAAATTCCTAAATAGCACAAAGATGTAATTTGCACAACAAGCTTTCAGTTTGGCTCTTCAGACTGCAACTTAATGAAAGCATAATATTTGATTTGGACCTGCAAGAATCCTTCAGGTTTTGAGCCTACAACAGTTTCTTATAAATTATTGCTAACAAATATTTAATGCAAAAAATTTTAAATATACCAGCAGCTTAACTAAGTGGTACCAAGACAGCAAGTCAGAAAGTGATTTTCACTTTTCTGTAAGGTAACACTTAAAATAATATAGGCTGTATGTGAGCTTTAAAAACAGTATCAGCAACATCAACTGTTATAGTAAGAACTCTGAGATCAGAAAAATATTTTTGTATTTTCTGGCTCGTTTGCTCTCTGAATTTCAATTTTTGATTGAGTAAGGGGGCCATAAAGGCACAGCAATTGGCAGAAGACCACTGGGCCACAAAGAACCTGAATCTACTCTCAGTTCTTCTGCTAAAGCAACTTATTTCAAGATCTCTCTGATCTTCTAAAATAATTAGCTTCATGTCAAGTATTTCAGAGTAAGCTGGGAAAGACCCCCTGGTTTGTTTTCTGAAAGATAAGTTGCCAATCAACATTTGCTGCCTAAGAATTAAATGCAGTGGGTTCATATCCTCAAAAAAAAAATTCATCCTCTCACCCTGGAAGTGCAATTACAGAATTACTGATGAAGAAAATCTAAAACCAGACATCTCTACTATAATTATCCACTGTGAAGTTAACCCTAAAATAAAGCGGGATTATTTACTGATTTGCTTTTTAAACTTTGACCATTTTAAAAGCTGTAATTTACAGCACAGCCCTTACATGTATTTTTTTTCAGCGCAACCGAAAAACCAACAAACTATGGCCCTGAACACTAAAACAGTAAGGAGGGACCAGCCCTTCTATAATTAGTCCCTTTTTCTTCAGAACACACACCTTTCTACCTCCCACCATTCATCTCATCCTCATCTTCCTTCTGCATAATCTAGAAAAGGATGAAAAGTATCAGTTCAGAAGAGCAACAATGGGGTGATTATTTTTTAAAAATTCCAAGTTTATTTTTATGTGTGTGAAGCAATGGAGCTTCCTCTTCCCTATGAGCATTATCTCACAAATTACTTTTTACCACGAAGAAAACTCCAAAAGACATATTCTGCAAAAGTCTCATCCTATTTAAGAACTTCTACATTTATCCTGGTTTTTAAAGCATTTAACTTTGTTCCCTTTTCAGCCAGCCTGCCTCTTCTCAGCCATAAATCTACACACCAACTTCCTTTTTCCTCTGAGTTTCTATACTGCTGTTATTCAGATCCTCTACTCTCTTCCCATTCCCACACTCTGAAACTTCTTGTGCAATTATTCCTCTTAGTCCTTCATCCATGTCAGTGTTTGTAACCAGGAGTCACAACTTGGAATGGACACCCAGAACCTTCCATCTCCTGTATGCCAAGCTCTTCCCAAGCACTGCTGAAGCATCCCAGCTATGCAAAAGGCCTTCTCAGATTGCCCACTCCAGGCACTTCAGGGTAGGTGAGCTGGGTCACTTCAGGACTATTTTCCAAGAGTCTTAACACTTCAAAAGCAGCTGCCTGTTGTGAAAGCTTTTTGGGGGCCAGGCCATCTGTCAGGTGGTAGCACTTAACTACTACACCCTTTAAAGTCACTGACCAGGGTGCAAAAATATTTATTTTTTTTTCAGCAACACATCAGGGACAGAGGGTTTGATCCTTTACCTGCTACATTCACTTCTTGAGCACCAGCTGGATGACCTGCAGTCAAAGCAGCTTTTTCCTTCCCTAAAATGAGCTTCAACACATCTAAACTCCTGACTGGCCCCGAGTAACAGCTTTTTGAGGTCAGAACAACTGCCTGCTCTCTTGCCATTTCCATCTAAAAGGGAGCACCACCTGCACCAGAGGGATCCTTCAGGTTACTCCAACTCCCACCACCTGCACCAGAGCAACCAAGACCCAGCAAAGCTGAGTTGGGTGAGGGTGTCTCTGCTTGATGAAGATGTCTCTGCCTGATGAAGATGTCTCTGCCTGATGAAGATGTCTCTTGTCTACCAATACCTTCTCCCTCGCTGCTCTCCCTGACCAGTTTCACACGGTTTGATCAGCCCTGGCTGGGCAGATGCTTCCATCTCCTCCGAAGGCGAGCAGAGCTGCAGACTCACATGGCTTTAAGCACGAATTTGGCGTAAAGTCCCCTTTTCAGCCAGCCACACAACCACCCTGCTCCAGTACCAAGAGCTCCAAGCCTCACCCCACCTCAGGCACCCTCTTGATGCTCCCCCCAAACCCCCTCCTCTTGCCCCCCCATCACTTCGGACAGAGCCCAAAAGGAGAGATTGTGGGCGAGGAGAGGCAAACAACACACTGGGACACGGGGAGTGAGCAAGCTACACCACTCCGTCTTGAAGAAACGGATCTGGGGGAGAGGGAAAGAGGAAAACACCCATTTCCACCCGCCGGGGGTGGCTGAGGGAGAGGGGCCCCGTTACCCCGCCATTTGTCCCCCCCCTTCAGGAACGAGGGGACCATGGAGATGGGGACATTCCCCGGCCGCAGGGCCTAAGAAAGCGCTGGGGTGAGGGCACGGAGGGTTAGCGAGGGGTGACTGAAGAGGCGGAGGGAGGGACGCGGCCCCCCGGAGCCGGGGCAAAGGCGGCCACTCACAGAACTCGGCGATGTAGTAAGAGATGGCGTAGTTCTCCTCACACCACTCCAAGGTGGAGGTCGGTAGGCCCCAGTAACCCTCCCGGTCTGCGACCGGAGCCATCGCGGCGCTCGTTTACAGGCCAGAGCGGAGCAAAGGGAAAAGGGAAGGAGAAGGAGGAGAAAAAAAAAAAAAAAAAAGAAAGGCCCCGGGCCTAAAGAACGGCGGGAGCGGAGGGCGGGGACCGCGCTGGGCCCGCCCGGCCGGGGGAGGAGCCCCGCGGGTTGCCATGGCAACGGGCTGCGGCCTGCGGCCTGCGGGCGGGGAAGGCCGGAGTGGGCCGGGTTGGAGTGTGAAGGGGGGAAATCTTAAAAAGGAGAAAAAAGTTGAGGTGAAAAAGGCGGATTAAGGGAAACCGGAGCGGTTGGGTGTACGTTTGGCTCCGAGGGGCCGCGGGAGGCCCTGTGGGGAAGAGGCAAGGTGGGCAGTGCCGCTCTCTCCTCACCCGCTTTTCGAGGTCAGAGGCGTTCTGCCCGGTGGGTTTGGTGGCACCGAGGTGGTTTCCCCTCTCGGTTTTTCCTTGCAGGCTGCAAGGAGGGTTTGTAACGTGAGCGAGGCAGCGTGCCGGCTTCATGTTTTTAAATGTAGAGGCAAACGTGTCTCGTACTCGTGGGCTGGAAGGAGGAAAGAGGTTTTTTATAGCACTGCCTATTACACGAGGGTTTTCTCTCCTCTGGTGCCTTATTTAGTTTCCTCGGTGCTTACTATGAGTGCTATACTTAACACTCGTAATATGCAAAGTGCTTTGCAAGCAGAGTTGGGATCCAAAGGCAAATAGAGTTTAAAAAGGAAAAGACTTGAAGCACATGGGGAAAGAACAAGTGCAAGTAAAGGCCTAATGGTGTCAGGTGTTTTTTCTCTTTCAGAAAAAAGGTCCAAAGAATTGATGAGAAGCTTCAGGCAGACCTTGAGGGCTGAATGCAGTGCCTAGACCCTGATGATGAGCCGAGTTTATTATACTTGCATATGTTATATAAATGACCAGTGACAGAGACCCAATATTCTCTTTAGTAGCTCAATTTAATTAATAAATTGCAGTAAGCAAAGCAGCGCTGGGTGCAGGGGACAGAATTTTTATCCCTCAAGCACACCGGGCAAAGCTCTGGCATTACCTTATATTGAGTACAAATCTATACATATTCATTTCATTATAATATTCATAGTCTGGGCGGAATCTAGGTGGAGTCTTCTTTTTGGGGAGATGTATTGGGGTCTTCAGGGGTCTTTGGAGGAAGTAAGAAGTCTTCATCAGGCTTTGAACTTTTACCCTTTCTTGGTTCTGCTGACTCCTCTGCTGACTCCATTGTGTTGTTGTAAGGCGCCATCAGACTTAAACCATTACCATTGTCTCTTATCTGTTTGTAATATCTTTGTGGGTTTTCTTTTGTGTAGTTGTTTGCATGCCCTTTGGTGTCTAGTTAGCCCTTAGCCAACAGGAATCAGTAACATTAGGGGTTTGCTCTATTTCATTACAAAAGTTTTACTTTATGCTACCTTTAATTTAATTCTTTTCATGAAATTTACTTGGTTAGAAATACAAATTCATCAATATACATTACAATTCCCCCACTTTTTTTTTTTTTTTTTTTTTTTTTTTTTTTTTTTTAGTCACTCTCTTCATCAGAGCCCGAGGATATATAAGGATAACACCAGTTATACCCATACCTGCAAGGTTCACATTTACATGGGTCACTCCTGACATGTAGACACCATTTACAGGAACACAAATAAGTATCATCTTCTTCTTTTTGATATTCCTTATCAGTAGTTACCACTAGCAAGTTAGAGGTGTCATTTTGCACTTTTCGGACCGCTGATCGGGCAAATTGTGTCATACAAGGTATTAAACATGGAATAATTAACACCCCCCCCAAAAATCCCCAGCACCACAATCCCAAGTTTTACCAACCAGCCACCTCTCAGGAAATTACCCGAAATTCCTTCCAAATTTATTCCTTTCCAGGTCTGAACTGGAACGTGTGCAATTTTCTTCATTTCCTGTACCAATTCATGTACAGCTTTTCCTTCATCATCTATTTCCAAGCAACAATTAGTTAGATTAAATTTCCCACACACACCTCCCTCCTGTGCTAACAAATAATCTAAGGCTAAGCGATTCTGGTATAGGAAGCTTCTCATTTGTGTATTCTGTTTCTCAATTAGCTCTAAAGCGTCCCCTGTTTTATTTACAACAATTTCTACTACAGCTTGTAACCTAATGATCCTACTAAGCATATAAATTGGAGTCCGATATCCATACATCCCATCTTCAGCCCATGTAGCTGGATCATAATATGCAATTATTCTCTCAGGGGGCCATGCATCATCTTTCCAGTTGCCTATTTGTAATTCCCGCTTAATTCGTAGGTTCCCTAACTCCCTGGCTTATGCATATACTTGTACCCCAAGCCGTTCTCCCTTACTTATAGGTAACAGGAAAAAACTGGGTCTGATTGCCCCAAAACACAAGATCCTGTCCAATTCTTTGGCAAGAACGCATACATTAATTGACCACAAATCCAATACTGACCTTCAGGAGTAGGCCATCCATTTAATATTTTGGTTCCATCAGTCCAATTTGTAAATAACTGTGCCATTTCCAGAGGTTTTCCCCATTTAACCCATTCCTGTGTTGTTTTGTTCCAGAGGTAACCTCCACACTCGAGGTCACCAACTGGTATACCGGTCCCCAAATTTTTGCCAACAACTTCTTCCAATTATAGAGGTTTGTAATACCCAGTGGTGTTTCCTGTTACCTTTTTTCAGGTGGTTTCCATGTCTTTGGATTGGTTATATTACTCTCCATTGCTTCCCAGGGCCACCTGTCCCCTTGGTTTGTCCCTCCACAAACATAACAATTAGTAACATTCAAAGACTTAGCAATATTTTCAGCCAAATTTACAAAAAGGTTTTTAGTAATTGTGGGAATTTCATATTTCACTCCAGTTTCCAATTCATGATAAAATGAATTAAAGAGCAACCTGTGTTGTATGGGTTTTCGGGTTCGCTCGTTAAATTTTACATAAATTATAGCTCCTGGATCATAACCAGACCCATATATTTTTATTCCGAATCTCACCTCCAAATCTTTCCACTGTTGAGGGTTTAGAATGGTTAGATTTAAGGGGTTACAAGTATGAGCAGTACAGTCTCTCTGCACTTCGCCTTTTTCAATTTGTGCTTTTAGCGTTGTTCTTTGGCATTCTTCAGGCCAGCCCCAGCTGGTAGCAGTACCCCAACAAGCGCATCCCCAGGTTCCACTCCCACAATAGTGCTGAGCTCTGTCCCCAGAATAATCAATTCCCCAGTCAAGACCACAAGATGGAGGTAATTGTGTCATGAGCAACTTCCCTTTTGGATACACCCTTGGACATATATACTTTTCACAAGTAATATCATGTTGTGAGTACACGTCCCCACCAGTGATCCTTTACAATCATATAGAGTATGATAGATCAGAGCTTGTGACACTAGTGTTCCTCTATGGGTAGTGGTTACACATTGACTGCAATTGTTGGCCAAGGTGGATGCCAGTATCCCCATCAAAATCAAAAAGGGTCCGGTAGGGATCATGTCGCTCAGTGGTCACAGCCCAGAGGGGTTGCAACCCTCGGCAGACCTTCTTCAACTGCAGCTTCAATGTCCCACCCGGTCTTGCCCCTTTTCCTATGATGGGCTGAATTAAGGAGCTCAGGATATTTTAATTTTACTCCACCTTATGGTATTCGTCTCCGTCACCTGTGTTTCCACTCCCTTTTTCTTTTCCCCTATTTCCTTAAAAATTTATTTTCTTTTTATTGTATTTCATTTCATTTTATTTTATTTCACTTTATTTTCCCTTTTTACTTTGTACTTCCCTCCCCTCTCAATAAAATTTCAATAGGTACTCAAATTTCTGGAGCTGCTATACGAAATTCCCCAATTACTTATCTGCTTATGTTCTTTTCAGTGTGATTTTCGATTCCCTGGGCTGGGAGGTGATCTTCCACTCCTTTACTGGTCCTTTAACTCTGGAAACATGTGTCCATACTTTTTCAGCAGTCCGGATGGCAGTATCTGTTGTTAATAAAACAAGAAAAGGTCCCTCCCAAAGAGGGAATAAGTTTTTCTCTTTCCACATGTTTATCAGGACGTTATCTCCTGGTTTAAACTGATGTATTGAGAATCCCAAAGGAGGTGTTTGTTCTAATACTCCTAGTTCTCTTAATTCATTTAAGTGTTTTCCCAGGGTTATACTATATTTTCTAATATTCTTATCTTCTACTATATTCTGCTCCATTGGCATTCCATGACAATAAAGCATTCCATACAGCATTTCATACGGTGATATTCCAGTTTCACTTTGTGGCTTAGTCCATAATATTTAAAAGCACCAATGGTAAGCACTTTGTCCAAGGCACTTGAGTTTCAATCATTAACTTTGCCAATTGCTTCTTAATAGTCTGATTCATCCTTTCCACTTTTCCCGAGGTCTGAGGATGCCAGGGAGTATGAAATTCCCAATGGATACCTAATGATTTGCATAATAATTTCATTACCTTTGAGGTGAAATGTGTGCCTTGGTCAGAGTTGATACCATAAATCATTCCATATCTAGGTATTAGATGTTCTAACAATATTTTTGCTACCATTTATGCCATGGCTCTTGCCACTGGGTAAGCTTCTACCCAACGTGTCAAGAGATCTATTATTATCAACAAATATTTGATCCTACCTACTTTAGGCAATTCAGTAAAATCAACTTGTATTCTTTCAAAAGGCCTATATGCTATCTTTCTACCGCCTATGGCGACATATGCTTTTGGTAACATTTCTCTGTTGTCCAGCAACACCCATTTTTCTTGTTCAAATTTGCCTCCAATCTTTTCAAACTTCCCTATTTCTTCTGAGGTAAATTTCTTTATTTCTTTTTCTCAATCATTTACCGAGTCCTTTTTATTTTGTAAAATATCAATTGGGACAATATGTTTTCTCAAAGCTGCTTCTTGAGCTTCTTTATTTGCCAAATTGTTTCCCCTGATATGATACCCTAATCCCTTTTTGATGTCCTCTGATATGCACTATTGCAATCTCTTTTGGTCCTCTTACTGCTTTTAACATTTTTAATTATTAGTTCTTGGTGCAAAAAATCTTTTCCTTGAGTACTTATAAGGCCTCTTTTCTTCCCACTTCCAAATGTATGAACTATACCATATGCATATTTAGAATCTGTTCTATAACATCCAGACAATTATGATGTAATTCCCCTTCAGGTTCCCCAAACATAAATTGTGCTGGACTTAGGGCAGAGGTTGTTTTTAATTCCAGATTAGGGGAATCTACCACTATGGTTTCATATTTAAGAAGTCGACCATTTTTGGTCTGTCAACCATTTTTCAGCTTTTTGTTGTAATACTCCCCTAACATTATGTGGAATATATACTGTTAGGGGTGCACTAAAAGTTACCTTTTCATGTTTCCTCTATAGGCAGAGCTGTAGCCACTAAGGTTGTAAGCATGCTGGCCACCCTCTGCTTACAGGGTATAATAATTTTTAGTAATATTCCGCAGGTTTCTTCATTCCTGCCCAATCTTGGGTTAATACCCCAAAGGCTATCTGATTTGATATATTAACAAATAAAAAAAAGGTTTTTCCAGGTCAGGGAGGCTTGTATTAATGTACTGGAGCTTGTATTAATGTTCTTTTTATTCCTTCTAATTTTTGTTTGTTTGTTTGTTTGTTTTTGTCATCCTCTGACCATCTGATTTCATTGTTTACCAATTTCTCATATAAAAATTTAACTTTTTCACAATAACTTTCAAGCCATGGTCTAAAATATTCCAGCAGACCTAATAGCTGTCTAATTTGCTTCTTTATTGTTGTGGGTCTTAAAGCAAGTATTCCTGATACTCTATCAGGGTCTAATTTCTTATGACTCTTACTTGACCAATGTCCTAAATATTTTACCTCCTGCTCAGCAAATTGCAGTTTTGATTTCGATACTTTCAGACCCTCTTCCCCAAGAAAATTTAATAACTTAATTGTAACTTCTCAGGTTTCTTTTTTTTTTTTTTTTCTTTTTAGTCTCCCCAGCTACCAACAAATCATTTACATACTGTAACAATTTTACATTTCCAGATATGACAAAATTTTGTAATAGCTTTTCTAAAGTCTGCCCAAATAAATTGGGTGACTCCGTAATCCCTGTGGCAATACAGTCCACCTTAATTGTTAAGGATCCTCCTATTCAAAGGCAAAATAATCTCTGGAGTTTTCATGTAAGGGACAAGCCCAAGATGCATCTTTTAAATCTATTACACTATATCAAGTGTATTTAGGAGAAATATGACTCAGTAACATATAAGGATTTGCCACAACAGGAAATTTGGTAATAGTTCTCTGATTTACTGTCCTTAAATCCTGCACCATTTGGATTTCTTTACAGGCAGGATTGGTGTATTACACAGGGACATGCATGGTTCTAAAGCCCTTGCTCTAAGAGTCTGTCTACTACTGGCTTTAGCCCTTCCCATCCCTCCATTGAAATAGGATATTGTTTATTCCTGATTGGGTTACGTGGATCCGTCATTTGAACTTCTATTGGATCCATATCTATTTTCCCAATCTCCCCTTCTTTATACCATATTCGACTTCTGGAAGTAATTTCTTTACTTTGTTCAGCCCCCATGATGCCTACTTGAGATATTACAGCCATAGGGGCCCTTTCTAGTTTACCATATTATTTAAAATTTCAACACCTTACTTAGCCTATTCCACCGTACTAAAAGTATTTCTTATTTTATTTCAACAACTCACACCAGTCGCTTCATCCATCTCTGGCCGGCCACATTCACTTCACAATTACATTGCATCTCATTCATGCTCTCTTATTCACATAGATGTTATGTTCAATCAAAATTTTACACAGCTATGTTAAATTACCACACAAGGTCACAAGAGGTCGCTACAGACGGCGGGTACGAACTTTCTGTCGGCAACCTAAAACCTCAGAAACAGTACAACAGAGTAGCACAATATGCACTCAAATATACAAAAGCACTTTCTTGCAGGTTTTTTTTTTTTTTGTTTTGTTTTGTTTTGTTTTTCTAGTTCTTTCTGCAATTGATTAATTTTCTTCCACCGATGGAGGTTGTGGAAGTACGGCTGGTAATGGTAGAGCAGCCGGAGGTTGATTATTTGCATATGGAGGGGGGTAAATGATCTAAAAGTTCCCACTTCTCCTCTTATCCTTTTCCGTTTAATTTTTCTCCTCCTTAGGTTTTAGTGTGAGGAGAGGTACAATAGGTGAAATAGAATTCTGGATCTATAAGTCCGCATATTCACTTTCTTCCTTTTAAAACAACTCCTTTGCATTCATATATTCATTTAGTTTCCCAAGTTTAATCTCAGCTGATTTCTTAGTATTTCTCTGTCCTATAACGAAGGATTTTACTAGTGGCAACCCTTCTCGCCCTTGGTTACTCTTTAGTAAGGGTGTCTTGCAGGGGGTTAGTGCCTATTACCCACCCACGAATCCTATAGGAATCGCTTCGGTCCTTCACCGGCCAAGTCCCTCGCGGGAGATTGGAACCGCGGTTAGAAGACCTCCGCACTCGCTTCGGAACTGGGTTCCGTCTCACTCACACCCTTACACACACACGAGCAACCGAATCCCACCCAACCGAACGGTATACACCTTTAATACTTACAACCTCGTCGTCTTCGTTCGGATTTATGCGCACAAAATTACGGGCAAAACACTGCTACAGCCGGCAAAAAGAGCTCATAAAAATCAAATTCGTTGCTTACTGCAATTTAGGATTCAGGATACCGTCAGTGAAGCCAGAGGCCCAGACGGAGACACCGAAAACCGGTGGGGCGCCCCCCCCGATCTGGACCCCAGAGCAAGCACTGAGAGGTATCCCGGACGAGCCCCCAAATTTGTTATATAAATGACCAGTGACAGAGACCCAATATTCTCTTTAGTAGCTCAATTTAATTAATAAATTGCAGTAAGCAAAGCAGCGCTGGGTGCAGGGGACAGAATTTTTATCCCTCAAGCACACCGGGCAAAGCTCTGGCATTACCTTATATTGAGTACAAATCTATACATATTCATTTCATTATAATATTCATAGTCTGGGCGGAATCTAGGTGGAGTCTTCTTTTTGGGAAGATGTATTGGGGTCTTCAGGGGTCTTTGGAGGAAGTAAGAAGTCTTCATCAGGCTTTGAACTTTTACCCTTTCTTGGTTCTGCTGACTCCTCTGCTGACTCCATTGTGTTGTTGTAAGGCGCCATCAGACTTAAACCATTACCATTGTCTCTTATCTGTTTGTAATATCTTTGTGGGTTTTCTTTTGTGTAGTTGTTTGCATGCCCTTTGGTGTCTAGTTAGCCCTTAGCCAACAGGAATCAGTAACATTAGGGGTTTGCTCTATTTCATTACAAAAGTTTTACTTTATGCTACCTTTAATTTAATTCTTTTCATGAAATTTACTTGGTTAGAAATACAAATTCATCAATATACATTACACATATAAACACATAAACTTCCTTTTCCATGTCTTATTTCTCCTCATCTCCCCTTCTGTAAACTGAAAAACTCCAAGCTAAACACAAACTTTTTCTAATGAAAATGCTGGTGTTTGACAATGTATACATCTGTAGTGAATTGTGAAGAATAACCTGCTGTCTGCAACTCATCTTTTATATAGTTGTTGTCAGCATCAGGTGGAGTGTATTTAACATTTTTCCTAGTGATTTTCACAGCAAAAGTGATTTTACTATTACTTAAATATGTAGATTGTCAAAATATCATCAAAATACTGTGGATTTTTCTTGTGCAGCCCCCTTATTTTTATTTTTAGAGCTAGCCAGATTTCAACTTTCAAGACTGAGGTCTGGAATTGTACCAAACTGATTCAGAAACCTGAAACTGCCTCTAAACAATGAAGAGGAATCTAGCAATCTAGCCTGCTTGATGGACTTTAGCTTTTTGGACTTTGGAAGGTACAGTTTATATAGTCAAAAATCACAGAATGCTTTGGGTTGGAAGGGACCTTAAAGCTCCTCCAGTTCCAACCCCCTGGATGGGCAGGGACACCTCCCCCAGCCCAGGTTGCTCCAAGCCCCATCCAACCTGGGCTGAGACACTGCCAGGGATGGAGCAGCCACAGCTTCCTTGGGCAACCTGTTCCAGGCTCTCCCCACCCTCCAATTCCAGAATTTCTTCCCCATCTCCAACCTCAATCTCCCCTCTTCAAGTTTTAACCCATTTCCCCTTCTCCTCTCCCTACCCCCCCGTGTCCAAAGCCCTCCCCCAGCTTTCTTGGAGCCCCTTCAGATATTGGAAGGTTGCTCTGAGCTCCCCTGGGAGCCTCCTCTTCTCCAGGCTGAACAACCCCAATCCCTCAGCCTGGCTTCCCAGGGAGGTGCTCAGCCCTCTGAGCATTTGAGTGGCTCCTCTGGACACCTTCCAGGAGCTCTGTGTCCTTCTGATGCTGGGGACTCCAGAACTGGACACAGGACTCCAGGTGGGGTCTGATCAGAGCAGAGCAGAGGGGGAGAATCCCCTCCCTCAACCACTGTCTGTGTTTTTTCTGATGCACCCAGGACAGGGTTGGTTTCTGGGCTGCAAGCACACACTGATGGCTCATGTTGAGCTTTTGCTCCACAATCACCCCCAAGTCCTTCTCAGGGCTCCCCTCAATCCTTTCTCCTCCCAACCTGTATTCATGTATGGGATTGCCTTGACCCAGGTGCAGAACCTTGCACTTGGTCTTGTTGAACTTCATGCAGTTTGCACGAGTCCACTTCTGGAGCCTTATCCGAGTGGTCCATCCATCAAATCCATATCATTCCACACTGTTGTGTGGGACAGTGTTGAATGCTTTGCACAGGTCCAGGTGGATGATATCTGTTGCTCTGCCTTTGTCCACTGAGGCTGTGACCCTGTCATAAAAGGCCACCAAATCAGTCAGGTGGGGTTTGTCCTTAGTGCAGCCGTGGTGGCTGTCATCAATCACCCTTTTGTTATCTGCTTGCCTTATCAGAGCCTTCAAGAGAATCTGCTCAATGACCTTGCCAGACACAGAGGTGAGACTGACAAGAAAGTTGTAGGGTTCTGATCTATCTTGTCATGATTAAGCATTTTAAGACTAAAAGTTTTTAACAGAAAAATAATTCAAAGATTGAAATTTCTGTAGTTCAGAAGCTAGATAACTATTAAATATCCCATTTGCACACCAGGAGCAGAAGATGGGAACAATATGAAAAAACAAGCAATTTGTATGATACTCAATTACAGTTGGTTTGAAATAAATAATAGAAAATATTGGTGCTTGTTTCTTTTCACATGCATGCTCAATTTGTCAGATTTTTAACCTCAACAGAAACAGAAACCAGACATGAAACCAGCTTTAAAACTGGCCAAGATAAATTAATGAAAGATTGTATGAGGTGGATAATAACAAGTTTGTTTTATTATTGATCCTGTTTTGTTTTTATTTTTTTTTCTGGAGAACAACAAGCAAAAATGTGCAGCCAGCCTTTCACTTGAATAACTGCAGATTTTGTATTTATGTTTCTGTAGTACTCTCAACCAAAATATGCATTTGGTTGTGACTTCATGGTTTGGTTCTCTGCTTTTGAACTGTGGAAAACCTTTCACTCATTGCACTCAGAACCATAGTACTGAAGAGGTGACCACAAACCATTCTAATACATTCCTTTTTTCCCCTGAAACTGTTTTGTAAAGGTAAATTCATCTTCCATAAAGCCAACTTTGACCATGTCAGCTGTTTAAATAATAAATATTAAAAGCAACGCTTTTCCTCTCTAACCTTGAGCTACTCTTTATAGTGTGTGTCACTGCATTGGATATAATGTGACATTCTGAAATTATTTGCATCTGAATGGGGTCTATCTGACTAGAATGGTCACACCTAGCTGTGTCCAGTTGTTGGATTGTCTTTGATCTGTATGACTTACAGAGGAAATGTCTTGAGTCTGAAATAGCAGTAAGAGAAACAAACACAGAGCTCCTGAAATGCTTATTTCTATTACTAAAAAGATACCTGACATGCCAATGGAGTAATTTCCTATGGCATCAAGTTGCCTGTGGCAAAGGATCATCTTTCCATGCAGTTTTCTGACGTCCTGAAACCTCATGGCTTAGCTGAGTTAATTAAGTCATGTCAATTTACACCACTAGAGGGGTATGTCCTGTAAATTTAATATGGGAATCCATTAGTTTTTTCCTTGGGGAATGGGGAAGAGCTGCTGTTCAAAAGTGGCATTTGTTCAACTGCTTCCCCTTTTGATCTGAAATTCAGGGAATGATACCTGAAGATGAAAATTTTTCTCTATCCCTGCTCTATGCAAACACTTTATCACGACTTGCACTGCTGGTTGTTTAATTTCTGCATAAAAGGAGACCTAACAAACAGATTGATTAGAACTCATTCTGGCTACATATGTTGGAGAAAATTGTACATACTCCCTCTCATCAGAATATGCATGTGAAAGAAGAGATAAAACTGATACAAAATCTTGAAGATGTTTTCCCTACTTGGTTCTAATAATATAAGAATAAAGGTAGCAGCCATCTTAATAAAGCCAAATTTTGTGCTACAAATCCCCTGTTCAAATTTTACATGAATTATGAACCTGTGCCTCTTCTAGGTTCTTATTTTATTGGGTCATAATGTATGCAGCATCTTAGGAGTGAACTCCTGAGTCAGATTCTTGGCATGAAAGTCCCACATCCCACAATAATGTCAGCATCATTATCAGGGCTGCAGCTCACAGTACTTTAGCTGTGACTTTCTGAATTTCCAGTCCCTACTGGTTTCAGAAAAAGGTCACTAACACCTCTAGATCCTGCAAGCTTGGTCCTGTGTAATGTGATTTATCTCACTGATTTATATGCAGATATCATGAGTAAGATGGTAAAAGCAGAACTATTAAGAAGCTGAGTCAGACTCTGTGAAGTGCCTTGAAGTTTAGGGGTTCTTTTATGAGAGCCATTGTTGGGATGATGATAATTATGCCTGAAGTAGTATCACAGAAATTTTTTGGCACCTGAATGAGTGAAAAAGAAAAAGTCATTTCCTACCATGAAGAAGGATCTGACCCATGAAACTTCAGCAGGCTTTAGCAGAACTGATTTCCCATTCATAGTGAGGCAGAGCAGAAATGTCTGTGCTGAAGTTCCATGGAGTCACATGTTTGTAAAGCATCATCAAAGGGACTCAAATCCTGGAGCCATTCAAAAACTTTCCAGTGGGATGCCACTGTCCTTAACCGTTTTTTCAAATCTGTTGTAGGTGAATGACTGTGGTAGTGGATGACAGAATCAGGGAATTCTTTGAGCATCCAGCACTGGAGGGCTCAGATATGAATACAACAACCTGAAGATTTTTTTAAAAGGTTGATGAAAATAAGGGCTGCAGAGCAAAGGTATTTAGGAAATAATCTGTGACCTGCTGAGTAGAGGACATTCTGTCATGCAGAGAAAGCTCCAGTCCTATATCCAATCCTGGTAGCAGAATTTTGGGTTGCATTTCTCTTTTCCATCCTTTTCCTAGCAAAGCCTATCTTATTGAGTCTATCACAAATGTATCCCCAAACCTTTGGAAATCAAAAGCTGAAGTAGGTAGATACCATCCACAGCAGGTCCCATTTTGCCAAAATCAGGATGTTTGCTTTCTTGTAGCAGTGGATTTAGCTGAAGCTCATCTGCACCCAGTGCTTTCTACCCTGAAAGCAGACAGCATGTGGAGGTGTCTCCAAGCACCTGCAGCTTTCAACCCATTGTATTAGCAGGAAATAAAATTGATGTCAGTTTGTGCTAATTTGCAGGGCTGGAATTGATAAACCTGCTGTTCCATCATTCCAGAGGGAGAAAGAATTGATGCTGGGAAAAGTGTGGAAGAAAAGCTCAGCCTTGTAGCTTTGCCAATTGTCTGAGCATAATTTCCCCCTATATGTCAATCGGAGTGCTTATCAAAATGTGTATAGTAAATGTACACCAGCTTAAGCTGAAATATAAATAAAAATCTATCATGGGAAGGAGACATTCCAAAATCACACGTGGCATGTGCCTCGGTTTCATTGACTTTCAAAGGAATCTGGGAATCAGTCTGTCTTTCTGCTTTGGAATTCTCACTCTTTAAAAAAGCAAAAGCAAATGCTGTAAGGATTAATTGTCTACACTTGTAAACAGCTTTCTCCCTAGGAAAAAAAATAGAGCATGCTGTCTTTTTCTGCCTGCTAATTTACATACACAAAGCTCAACGCAAAGAGATTTACATGAATTCCCTAACAATATTTAAGCAATAATCTCAGTTTGAATCCTGCCTTAAAGGCTCCATTCCCTTCCTTAAATGCTGGCATCTTGTGTCATTTGAGTCTTTCAGAGCAGTACCTGAAGGCCAGGCAGGGTGCCCTGGGGTCATTGGATCTTCCCTAGATCCAGAGTCATACCCCATATGGCTCTCAGCTGCAGTGTGTCCAAGAGCACCAAATGTCCATATTTTGGTATCTTCACTGAGTTTTGGTGTCTGGATATTTTGTCTGGATGTCATTGGGTGAAATCATGAATCTCAACTCCTTACTCTGTTCTGCAAAGCACTCTACTCTGATTTGAGGCCAGTGAAGCTCCTGTTCTGTCTTCTGTACTCATGGGGTCCATGGGAGATACAGACCTAATCAACTCTTGGACTTGCTTTGATCTCAGTGTTGTCTGGAAGTGAGACATTTATGGGAAGCAGCCCATAATATTATATTATATTATATTATATTATATTATATTATATTATATTATATTATATTATATTATATTATATACTGCTATATAATATTTATATAATATAATATAATATAATATATACTATATACTATTACTATATACTATATAGTATATATACTATATACTATATACTATATACTATATACTATATACTATATAATATATAATATAATATTTATATTATACCACTCATTGAAGTAATCTGTCTTTAGGACAAGTTCTAAACTCCCTTTATGAAACCTAAGGGGAGAGACATACTGGAGGATGGGAACCACAAAATATTGGTTCTCTCCAGTGTTTGAACAGGCAGCATGGAATCCATTTGGGACTCAGAAAAATGGCAGTAGCCCTTTTGTCATGGTAGAACAGAAGTGCTCATTTTTTCTTCCAATCCTAGCTCTCTCTCCATGAATGGACCTGAGGAAAGGTTTGGAGAAGAACACATCCCTGGGTCTCTCCTACAGCAAGCTCCTTTTGGGGAAGAGAAGGGAGGCCATTGGCAGTTTGCAGTTAAAATAAGGTTCTAAACATAGTATTGTGATAGTGCTGTGGCACAGAGGAAAGACAATTGTAGCACAAACTTGGATTTTCAACCTTACAGGAAATTTTTGATTTACTGATATCAAGTGCCAAGCCCTGTTGTGTATCCATCCTTCCCACTCACACCAGTTTGGGTGTATGGTCAGATGGAGACTGGGCAGACTGGTCACAGACCACCTACTGCAGGAATGGAAGTCCCAGCAATATAAGTGTGACTTAAGGCAAATTTTGAAAGCAAGACATTATCAAGAAGCAAGAAAGTGGCTGGAAGACAGACTAAGCTGAACTCTGTGAGGGATAAGGGATTACACTTTTTTACTACAAAACTTCATTGGGAAAAGATTTAGAAGAATTAGCTCTTGCCAGTGCTTCTCCCTTTTCTTATAACTTCTGGTTTAGGGAAGAAAGCACCCACAAACCATGTGTTCACCATAGCTTGTGTAATGAATCAATTAGTGTCTGAACCTGGAAAGTGATATAACCCACCCCATGCTCCCTCACTCATCCACTTGTGCCCTGTCTGCATTTGGTCTCATGGATAGGGAAAACCTCTGCAAAAAAAAAAAAAAACAAACAATCCCAAAAAACCAAAACAGGGGATGAGGAGCCACTAGGAGCAAGCAGAAAGTTTCAGTGGTAAGCAGATACAGATAGAGTAAAATGTCAGTTGTTAAAAGAATATTTAAAAATTAAACACTTGAAATCATTTCAGTTGCACTGCATCTACGGTAGGAAAGGCGGCTGCTTTTTTATTTCTTGATCTCTGGGAAAATGGCATATTTACTCTAAGCATATGCAAATTTTTTCTACCTAGCCTGGAAACAAAGTACATTCTGTTCATGTATAGAAAACATTTTTTTTATTTCTCACATTTACTGCAGGAAGGAGGAGGAGAGGAAAGAGATCAAGTCATTATTTTACTTGGTAAAAATCCTTTGTTACTTTTCTGCCTATCAGTTAATTACCAGTGAGTAATCAATCTACACCTCAGCCAAACTCCTTTAACAAGTCATTAATGAAGGAGACTGCTCAGATAGTTCAAATTTACTTTATTAGCAAAACTTGGATATTCCAAAGCTGTGAACTAAGAGGAGGATAGAAGGAAATACAAAGAAATGCAATAATGGGTTGCCAGTTGCAACTTTCTTTTGGGGTGATGTGTGTCCCCAGGTCATTCCTGCTGTAAATGTTTGATGATCAGCCTTGATAGGAGAGGTCATTACTAGACAGAGAAAGGAAGACATTTTCTGGAGCTTTTATATCACTTTTATAACACTATATGCTTTCTTGGCGTCATCAGCTCCTGAGATGTGGGTCACTTTAGTTAATATTGCAGAAGGTCATTGCTTGACTCAACTTGGTGAGGTCCTAATGCTTCATGAATTCAGTATGAGTGAGAACTGACTTCTGGGCATGGTTGTGTTCAAATGTTTGACACACCAAACTTCATACATCTGTCACACCAAAGGTTTCAATGAGAGCAGCTCCATCGTGACACCCTTTTCTGCAGAGTGTCATCCAAAGGTGTGACAGAATTTTTCATTACAATGCAAATTGTATAATCACAACATATGAAGAGATGAAGCACATTCTGAATTCTGTCTGTGTCATGGCATAATGGCTGCAGTGGTAAATCAATCTGACTTAATACTGAATTAATTTCTCAGGTAACTTCTGCCTGTACCAAATGCTGACTGTGGCAGCTGTGGACAGTCTGAATGACTCCATGGTTTTCTGAGCAAAAATGCCACAGTAGATGTGAGCTAAAAGTTAGGTAATGCTAATACATGGTTTAAACTTGATACAATATGCTTAGCACAAGCCAGAGAGCACCTTCTGTGAACCCTGTGAGATTTTTGTGATCAATATTCATAGTTTTGTAGCTTTCTGGTAGAACCTGGAGTGTGACTGGCACAAGAAAGGGATACAGTGACTCTCCCTTGTAAGCTATAGATCAAACCCCAAGGTTTTAACAGGCTTGTTACTTGTAAAATTAAAAAAAAAGGCCTTTGGAATAACCATTGCTGGCCCTGGGTTTGGCCTTTTTTTAGGACCATCTCTGAACAAGGCTGGGGATCTGGACTGCTCTAGGAATGAATTGTCTGCATGACTTCTGCCATCCAAACCATGTCCCCCATCCATGATCAGATAGGAATGATACAAGTTAGGGGACTGCTGATGCTCAAATAAAAGGGGAATAAAATTCAGCAAGACTCCAGCTCAGATCCTGCTCTCTCATGACCCTTTGCTGTGCACTCAGAGGTCAGGGCTGTACACCAGCTCATCTGATCAAAGGCTAAGCAGTGCTTGTGGATAAATTAAATTATTTATTATTTTTTTTAAATGCCATCAGAGCAAAGGTGCTGTATGCTATTCAGTGCCCCCAATGTACCAGATCCAACCTTAAAAAAGCTTAACACCAGCCTTCTTGTGTTCCCTTTTTAAAAGGAGCATTTCTACCCACGGCTTCCATTGCCAGAGACTCTGCACTATTCACATGACCATCTCCATTTTTGAAGCCAACACTCCCTGATGGCTTTGGAGGCCAGACTGCTAATCTCTTGACAAGCAAGTGAATTTCTTGACAGGGTGATTGGTGTTGGCCCATTGCCCTTAATGGCTTGGCCCTCTGACAGCTGGCAGTGATTTTCTGACTGCTGGAGCCCCAGTCACATGCCCCCTGACAGCAGCAGAATAACATTCTCATGCCTGCAATAATGGCAAATGCATTTGGAAAGCTCATGAATAAAATTCCCTTCTCTGTCTCTTTTTATAAGTCTGACATGTTTTTCTCCTGCCCAGTTTCTCCTCGTTCTTTTTCTTTTTTTAGGTTTTTTTTTCCCCCGAACCCCCTCCACAGTTATTTCTCCCACTCTTATTATTATTCCTCCTGTTATCAGAGTGGCAGAGACAGACACTTCTAATTTCTTCCCTGCTCATGGCTCAATGGTCTTTCTTTTGGTCTGTGAGCAATATTCCCCAGATATTGTTGGCAGGAGGCTGAGTCCTGTGTGAAGCTACAGTGCAGAACCTCTTTTATTTTGCTCCTACCAGCTCCTAACAACACCAGTTCCATCTTCCATCACCCTTGCTTGCCAGGTTTGATATTTATTTTCAAAACATGCCTTTGGCTCTTGTGTTTTCTCAGAAACCTTTGGGCTTGGTTCCACAAGCCTGACATACCTCCTAATTCAAAGAGCAGAGAGGTACCACGGGCACAGGGAGGCAAGGAAAGGGGGAGCCATGGTTTTAAAGCTGATTTTTATTTTTGCCTGAGCTCATGGAAAATATGTCTTGCCTTCAGCTGAGCAGAAGGAGGTGGTTGGGACTTCCAGCTCAGCTACATGTCAGAGCAGGAGTGGAGGAAGAGGAGTCTGGGGATTTTTTGAATGGGACTTCTTTATTATCCCAGAAAAACTGGTTGTAGGAGGGAGGTGACTGATGCCAACATGCAGGAAACCTCTTGTTTCATCAGTCTGGAATGGAAGATGAATGCCTCATTCTCTAGGGGTTCTGGTAAGATAGGAAAATAGATCAGCTTGTTGTTTGCAATGCATCCCTCAAAACAATTGTGTGTCACTCTATGGACAGTCCTCCTCCTTATTCAAAGGTGGGACACTGCTGCTGTTGTGTGTAACAACACCCATCCCATCCACCCCCCGACCCCCTGATACCTGTTTTACAATTGAATTCATTTAGCAGTGGTCAGTGATGCTTGATGAGGCCATCTCCAAGGCTGGAGCAGTCCCTGGGCTGTGTTTCCTCTCTGAAAAGAGGGCTCAGCCTCATGAGTCTTGCAGTGTGGGCACTTTGCTGGCTCTGAGCCTGCCTGTAACAAAAGTTCAGAACTTCCAGGCCGTGTTTAGGAACAGATGAGTGGAGAAAAAATGTTCTTTTGCCAGTTCCCATGTCCTGCTTTGGGTAATGTGAGGAAGAGCTGGGACCTGCATGACTACACCCAGCATGGGCTCCAGCCTTCCTTGCAGAGCTGCACCCCAGGCTGTGCACAACCATGTGAAGAGCATGGGCATCAGCCTGGTCCTGAAAATGGGTTTAACCCAACAGTCTTTGGGATTATTTATTGTCCTGGGTTGGGCCAGAATAAAGGTTATTTTCTGTCTTGGACTTTTGCTTTCAGCTCAGTCTCTTGTAAGCAGCTGCACTGCTGAAATGAACAGCAAGTTTCTCAGTGTCTGCTTCTGGGACTGATAACACTCAATGTTTGTAGTTCCAGCTGGAGACTGGTGTGCAGAACCAGGGACACTGCTCAGCTCTGAGGAACATTTGGCCCTCCAGAAGGAGTAAAGAGGTCCCACCTGAAACCCTCCTTTGGGGAGGAATGGACAAGATGGATGTCAAAATTAACCAGAGTATTCTATATCCCATACACCTCATCCTCATCCTCAGGAGAAATTGGAGGGATCACAAGGGTCAAACCCCTTCCTGCTTCCCCTTCTTCCCCTCTCCCTGTTTGCTTGGGCATCCTGGGAGGATCCCATCCATTCCTCTGCCTGTGGTTCTGATCCATTCCAGCCTGAATCTGTGTGTTCCTGCCTCCAGCTCCCAACTGCTGCTGACTCCAGGATTCCAGCCTGGACTTTCCCAGGGCTGCCCTGCAGCCTTGGTGGGGACGTGAGAGTTATTGGGGGGAGGGGGGGGGGAACCTGGGATCAATTTTCATGTATATTTGTATAGATTTAGTAATTTTTCTTATGTATCATTACTATTTCATTAAAGCTGTATAATTTAATTTCCAACCCATAAGCCTCTCTCCTTTATTCTCTCTCCTTTCTTTATCAGGGAGGAGAGGGGGATAAATAGAGAGCAACTGTTATTTGGTTTAATTGCCAGGCCAGTGTTAAACCCTGACATTTATACAAAGGACAAGAGCAATGCCTGGGGAGGTGAAGACGTTCAGTATTCCTAAATCTCACTGCAAAGGAGATCCAGAAGTGAGCACAAAGATCATCACAGAATGGTTTGGGCTGGAAGGGACCTTAAAGCTCATCCAGTTCCAACCCCTTGACATGGGCAGGGACACCTCCCACCAGACCAGGTTGATCAAGGCCCCATCCAACCTGTTTTTGAACATTTTCAGGGATGGGGCATCCACAACTTCCTTGGGCAACCTGTTCCAGTGTCTCCCCACCCCCACAGGAAATAATTTCTTCCTAGGTGCCCAACCTCATAGATACATCAGAAACAGTTGGTTTAAGTCTTTGTAGAATAACTTGGGTGTGCAGCCACTGTAAGGGAAGGGGACACGAGGCTCCTGCATTTAGTGAAGTGTTCTGGGCTCAGGTGTGATTGCTCTTCACCTTTCTGCTGTTTAGTTGTGCTGTTGGGGGAGGAAAAGAGGACAGCTTTATGTCTCATCTGAGTTTAGGTCAGCCCTGGGGAGCACTTCTGCACAGAGCAGGACCTCTTTTCCTGGGATTCCCAAGAAAAACCTGTAAGCTGCTCTAGCCTGAGCTCTCTCAAAGGCAAGAATATGCTTTTTGGAAGTGTTTGGGGGAACTCCAGGAGAACAACTTCTTTTGGAGGCAAGGAAATTGCTGCAGCTACCTGTACAACCAGGTGGGCAAGATGAAACAAGTGGATCCCTGCAGCCCCATCATTGTTCTCGGGAGAGTAGTTGGGACAAGCTTCTGTTCCGTGTGAGTGGGTGTCTCAAATTAGGAAAAACACCCAGCAATTTCCTCCCTTTAGTGCACTGTGCTGCTGCTAACAAGAGGCTGCCACAAAGGATCTCATTTTATTTTCTATAGAGATGTTCACATAGACTGTCCAGAATCCTCAGAGTTACCTCAAGGGTGTTTTAACTGGTATTAGTGAAATATTCTCTGGAGCCCTTACTGGTGGACCAGGAAAATGATCTGGCTCATCAGAGAGCTGTGGTGGTAGAATTATAGAATTTAGGTTGGAAGAGACCTCAAGGATCATCTGGTTCCAAACCCCCTGCATGGGCAGGGACACCTCTCACTAGGTCAGGTTGTTCTGAACCCCATCCCACCTGACCTTGAACACTTCCAGGGATGGAGCAACTTCCAGGTTTTCTGTTTCAGATATTGGGATGCTGTAGGATAAAGCAGCCCAGAGCCCAGTTCTCTCCTGGTCTCTGAGCACTGCAGTGCCACTGGGGTTTCTATGAAGCTGAGCAACAAACCATCAGCTTTGTCCTGAGTTTGCAAGGACTCAGGGCTGAGCCTTGCCAGATTTTCTGTCAGAACTTTTTTTTTCCCCTTGCCTTCGTTTTGTTTCACTTGATTCAGTTGTGTCAGCAATTTCTCTGACTGATCAAGTGTCTACAGCTGATTTGCTGTCTTTTGTACTACCACAGTTTACACGAGCAGCAGTAAAAAGCAGTTGTTTTGTGAAGAACAAGGCACAGCGCTAACACAGTGATGTATTATAGAGAAATACAGGGCTGGGACTACAGCAGAGACCTTGGGGATAGGGGAGGCAGCATTGAGGGGTGCACATGTGGGATGAGAAAAGATGGGGCATGGGCTGGCACTGGAGACCTTGTGGCTATAAACAACTGATCCATGGGGAGTTACAGAAATGTAGACCTGGTCAAAACTGATTTTAGGAGTAACAAAGAAAATAAAGAAATAGTATCTAACATACATGTATATATTTAGATGTAAACTGGATCTGTAGATCCATGAAGGAAGAGATAAGTGTAAAAGCATATTTACAAACATATAAAAATGACCCAAAGTGGATTTTAGAGTGAGGAAGGATAAACCAGTAGCATAAATTTCATGTTCTTCCCAATGAAGGGCAGCAGAGGCTGATGACTTATGGTGTTACCCTCTCCAGCAGTCCAAAGTCATTAACTAATGCAATTTTTATTGTATCATTACTATTAATGAAACTTTTCTTGTATAAAATTACTCTAGATGTAATAATTATTCTTTTTCTCTAATAATTACATTGGGACTAATAACAATTCTTGAATTAAAGAGTTAAATTTTCAGTTGTACTAGCCAGAAGTTATTCACTTTACATACATACATGGTGTGCTTCCTCTTTGGCCCTGCACAACATTTGGATTATAACACTGCAGAGGTTGAATTCTTTTGGATGAAATACAAATATTTCCAGAGTAGGTGTTGCCATCCAAGCTGGTAAGCACAGATGCCCACTCTTGTCAGTAGAGACTCTAATTTAATCTTAAAGTAGAAGTCTAAAAAGGGCTCAGATTAATTATGCTGTAAGACTATCTCTTTTTTTTTTTTTGTCTTGTTAATTATACACAGAACCCAGGCTGACTAACTTAGATGGAGCTGATTTAAGACTTCAGACGTCTTGAAATAATGTGAATCCATCCCAGCTGTGCATGCTGTTCTGTCTTCACGTGATTTTTTTGAAGACCCAAATTTTCCTTGAGGCATGTGATCCTGGTAGCTTTTCCCAGATGGATCCACTGATCATGTAGGGCTGCTGCAATGGTAGCAAGGGACAAGCAGAAGAAGCTGGCAAGTGGGGTCAGGTCTCATTTGAGAAGTTAGTATTTCCCTGAGGCTTCCTCAAGCCAACACCAGAGCATGGTCTTGCATTTAAAGAAGTGAATTTGGATGTGAATGCAGGCTGCAGGTGACACTTTGAGCAGCAATAGCTCTGCTGGTGAATGACAGTGACAGCTACTCTTGCATTCAGTTTCTAACATCAGGCTCAATTTGTGAGAATGACTTTTCAGTTAGTTAGCTAATCCAAAGCATCTAAAAAGACCTGAAACTCAGAAAACATTATTTCTTTCCAAGACCATCAAGATGCTGATGTTAGAGAGCTGCCAAGCCAATGAACCAGTTTATCTGTGCTAATGGATGCAATTCCATGGAAGGTCATGCACATGAGTGTGTCTGGGCTGGTGCTCAAGCTTTGGAGATTATTTACTACTGAGCTGAAGCATCTATCCTTGAACATATCAGCCCCTTGCTATTCATTTATTGGGTGAATTTATTTTACCTGAGGGCTTCCCATGCTATCTGGTAAGATCTCTTGCCCTGGACTGACCCGGGGACCTTGGTTTATCATGGAATTATTTAGGTTGGAAAGTACCCTTGAGATCATCAAATCCAACTCTTAACCTAACTGCCAAGGCCACCACCAAATGATTTTCCTAAAAGTGCCACATCTACATATCTTTTAAATCATAGGAATGGTGATCCAACCACCTCTCTGGGCAGCCAGTGCCAGGGCCTGACAAGTCCTTCAGTAAAGAAATTCTTCCTAATACCCAAACTAAACCTTCTCTGGCACAGCTAGGGGTTGTTTCCTCTCAGCTGATCACTTACTTTCTGGGAAAATGGGTTCATTTTAAAAAGGGCTTCTCTTTCCTACAAGAACTCCAAGTGCCTTGTCAGAACCACGTTGCAGAAGGCCCCTGCAGCATGTGGAGATGAAGCAAGTGGGACTTCAGAGATTAGGATTTGAATTTTGGCATCTTCTGCCTCTCAGGACATCTTCCATATCTCTGGAGACTTCATTTCTCCACAAGGTTGCAGTTTCAAGTCTGTGTTCTTCCAGTGGTTCATCATCCCTTCCTGGTGTAGGGTTAGCATCAAGCAGGAGCTTTCTCGAGGGCTTACACCTTCCATGTGCATTTCCCTATGGATGGAGAACAAGAGGAGTGCACTGCAATTCCAGCAAGGCTGGGGACTGAAAACCCTGCTGAACATGTTTTACCAGTGAAACCAGGGCAGAGAGAACCAAAAAGCCTTTCCTCCAAGTGAGTTTCTGTGCACAAAAGGGCAACTTTTCACTGAAAGAGGAAAACCTACCATTTTTTCCTTTAATTTTTTTTTTTTAATGTGAAATTTCATTTTGCAGTGGTGAGCAGTCGTTCCCATGGGGCAGCCCATGGTAATCAATTGTCCCACATATAATCTTTTAATTAAACAGGCAACTGGAATGAATTAGGGCAAGGACAGCCACAGAGGGAAATGTAGATTGCAGATGATCGTGGGGTGATGCTGTGGATGTTTGCAGTCAGGAGCTCTCAAGTCTGTGCCTGACTCAGCCACAAAACCTTTTGTTGGACCTTGGGCTTTAAGATTTCAAATTCTCCTCACCTACACAATATGTAAGGTCTTCAGAACAGACCCTGCCTGAAGCTTTATATGGTGAATTGTGGACGTCTAAGGACTGAGTTGTGACTTCTGGTTTTTGCAGTGATGCAAAAACTCTGTAGTGCTGCATCTGTTGTTAGAAATGTTTTATTCTATAAGATAGACACACTCCATCAGGCTGGTTCATGGCTTAAATCCACTAATGATTAATTGATCTCTGTCCTTCTGATTCAGGGGTGTTTATCTAATCCATTTTTGCTTCAAACAGAAGTTCCTTTGTGTTAGCTGGGAATGTGTTTTTGTGCCAGGTTAGCAGTAAATACAAAAGAGTGGTCAATGACAGTATTTTGGCAATAATCACCTTGTGTTGGGACAAGACCCCTCGTGAAGGTGATCATATTAATGAGGTGATATTCCTGGAGTGTTTACTGATGCTTGGACATTGTTCTGTGAATCCCAAAGGCTTCTATGGATTCCAGAACTTATTCATCAAAAATTGAACGAAATTTCTTAGAACTACTTTTTGTCTGCTCTGAAGAGCAGCATTTACATCTAATCTCAGTTTTACTGAGATGGTCAATCCTTCCAAAAGTGTATGATTTGACAGAAATGACAGACAGAAGGGGGACAGGACAGCCATGATATCCACCTGGGCATTACACATCCAGACAAGTGACCAAAAGCCCAGAGCTTTTCTCCCTGATGCCCAGTCTTGTTCAACTGATGACACAGGTTCTTCTCCATGTTTCCTGGTCTGCTGCTTCAGATGGGCTTTCCTGGTGGTCTCTTGGTGGCCACCATGTGAGACCCATGTCCTAAGGCAGTTTTTCTCACTCCCCACCTTAGTCTTAGGTGAGCTGGCACCTATTCCCCAAGTTGCAGCAGTGCTGGGTCAACTGGGGTTTTGCTTCCAACCATATCTCAGCTCAACAGGGATGGCTGAAGCAGTTCACTGGGAGCTTCACCTTGCCAGTTATGAGGTTAAAACACCAGAAATTCTGTAGAACCTTTCTTCTTCTCTTCCTTTTTTTTTTTTTTTTTTTCCTGTAAAAGGTTGAGTAGATTCCAACTTATTTCCCAACTTTAAAAAAAAAAAAACAAAGAAACAAAATAACAAAAAAACCAACCAACCAAGACAGTTAGAAATGTGCTTAAAAATTCAGACAGAGAGATCTCTGCATTTAAATGATCCCAGGAGTTGGGACTTACCCCTCTTCCAGCCCCATTTCCTCATCTTCTGGAAGTGTGGGAAGCTCAGTAGCCCATGACTCATATTTAGTGACTCATATTTGATGAATGCCTCAAAACCATCTTTACATGGGACAGCAGGAACATAATTGCTTCAGCCCACTTTTCATCTCAGGCTGAGAGACTTCGGGTCTCATCTTTGTGGCAGCAACACTTAAGAGTGCCAAATGTTGGGCTTTGTTAACTCGAGTGTATCAAGAGACAGCTGCCTTTTGCTATTTGCAGCATGTAAAAATCAATAAGCCACTTACATATCTGTTCTGACTCTCATCCCAGACACTTCTCTGCTATTAGATGCAGAAAGTTTACCTCCTTCAAGCAGAACACTGTGGATTTTCTGCATGAATGCAATAAATGCTCCAACGTTATGACCCCACCCAAATTATAGGAGTGAGAAATGTATTTATGAAGGATATTACAGGATGGGTGGGTTCTGAAAACAGAGTACAAGTCCCCATGACTGAAAAGATCCTTTCTGTTCCCCTAAGCCCTAAAATGAGAATTAAAATTTGACAGTACACCTCAACTGTAAGGTGTTTGTAGACCTCTTGGTCTTGGAGGTATGGTGGAAAAGATAAGGACAAGCTGAAATCCAGCATCTGAGAATCCCTTAACTGCTCCTGTCCTATCTGATGTGCAACACTTCAGACTATTTGGGGGCTGAAAAGCCAGGATGCTGGGCATACTAAATGAAAGCCACCATAGCCTGTGGGACCACGGTCCTAAAAAATATGGGGGAGGGGAGAGATGCATGGAAATGGAACAAGGGAGAGAAAAGATGGTTGAGAAAATGATTGCAAACGCCCTATGGGCAATGAGCTGTTTTGAAGCATGTAAGATACTTGTAGTTAGATACACCTGGGAAAGACAGAGGTTCAACTTCTTCCTCTTCCAGCAGGGATTTTTACCCAGATTTGGGACATCTGCCTACCAACAGCCTCCTGGTTCCCAGGATGGAGTAGAAGCTCTCCTCCCAGTGGCAACAGCAAAGACTTTGTATTGAAATACAAATGCCCACAGCTTGGACAGGAGCACCCTGTGCTGGGTTAGGAACTGGCTGGAGGGCCGGGCCCAAAGAGTGGTGGTGAACGGGGCTGCATCCAGTTGGCGGCCGGTCACTAGTGGTGTCCCCCAGGGATCGGTGTTGGGCCCAGTTCTGTTCAATATCTTTATCGACGACCTAGATGAAGGGATTGAGTCCATCATCAGCAAATTCGCAGATGACACCAAGCTGGGAGGAAGTGTGGACCAACTGGAAGGCAGGAGGGCTCTGCAGAGGGACCTGGACAGGCTGGAGAGATGGGCTGATTCCAACGGGATGAGGTTCAACACGGCCAAGTGCCGGGTCCTGCACTTTGGCCACAACAACCCCATGGGGAGCTCCAGGCTGGGCACAGAGTGGCTGAGAGCAGCCAGGCAGAGAGGGACCTGGGAGTCTGGATTGACAGGAAGCTGAACATGAGCCAGCAGTGTGCCCAGGTGGCCAAGAAGGCCAATGGCATCCTGGCCTGGATCAGGAACAGCGTGGCCAGCAGGTCCAGGGAGGTGATCGTGCCCCTGTACTCAGCCCTGGTGAGGCCACAGCTCGAGTCCTGTGTCCAGTTCTGGGCCCCTCAGTTTAAGAAGGATGTCGAGGTCCTGGAGCAGGTCCAAAGGAGGGCAACCAGGCTGGTGAAGGGACTCGAGCACAGGCCCTATGAAGAGAGACTGAGAGAGCTGGGGGTGTTCAGCCTGAAGAAGAGGAGGCTCAGGGGAGACCTCATTGCTCTCTACAACTACCTGAAAGGAGGCTGTAGCGAGGTGGGAGTTGGACTATTTTCCCAGATGACTTTCAACAAAACAAGAGGACACAGTCTTAAGTTGTGTCAGGGGAGATTTAGGTTGGATATTAGAAAGAATTTCTTCACGGAGAGGGTGATCAGGCAATGGAATGGTCTGCCCAGTGAGGTGGTAGATTCTCCGTCCCTGGAGACATTTAAAAAAAGACTGGATGTGGCACTCAGTGCCATGGTCTAGCAACTGTGCTCCGGTGGGTCAAGGGTTGGACTTGATGATCTCTGAGGTCCCTTCCAACCCGGCTAATTCTATGATTCTATGATTCTATGAAATGAAACAAAATCCTTGCTGGGATAGTGAACTCACCCAGACAGCCCGGTCTGGCCCTCAGTGCAGAATGGCAGGAGCTGTCATACAATCATTGAATGGTTTGGGTTCAAAGGGACCTTCAAGATCATCCAATTCCAACCCCACTGCCATGAGCAGGGACATCTCCCACCAGCCCAGGTTGCTCCAAGCCCAAATCCAACCTGACTTTCCACACTTCCAGGGATGGGGCAGCCACAGTTTCTCTGGGCAACCTGGGCCAGGGTCTCACCACCCTCACAGGAAAGAATTTCTTCCACGTATCTAATCTAAATCCACCCCCTTTCAGCTTCTTCCCTTATTCTATCACTCCATGCCCTCTCCAGCCCCTCTCCACTGGAATTCTGCTATAACATCTCCAGGGTCATCCCCTTCTCCATCCCTTGCTCTTGCTGCAGGGTAGATGCAGCAAAAGGAGAGGCTTGTTTCTGTTTTCTCTTGCTCCAGTCCCCCTTGGGGGCTCAAAGGAGACCTTTGGGTTTTTCCTGCAGCCTTTCTCTGCTCTCAAGCAATTCTTCCTCCCCACTCCTGCCCAGGGTGGTTTCTGGCACTGAGCCCACCCCAGCTCCTTCAGGGGGAAGGTGCCAGCAGATGGTGCTCTAAGACCCCAAAATTAACTCTTCTGCCCCACATCCCAGGGTAGGGGGTACCTTGGCACAAGCAACCCAGAATACCCTCCCTGCTCAGACCCTTCCCACCCTGGGAACTGTCTCTGTCTTCTGAAGTTTCTGTGGAGTCAATGCTCAAGATTCAGTGTTATGTATAACATTTTCTATCTCCATCTGTCCCCTTCCATACCAGTTGCATGTTTTTCCTGGCTGAGGGGACTTCCAAGATACAAGAATAATGATGACTTCTTCCTTCAAGTGGCTCATAAAAAGCTTTAGCCTGTGTCTTATCTGCATAGCCTTGTATTGTGTTGACTTGACAACAGTGATTTGATGAGGCAATCCAGCTCAGGGCCTTTGATGAGGCAATCCAGCCTTTTTTTTTTTTGATAAAACACACACACACACGCAAAAAAAAAAAAAAAAAAAAAAAAAAAAAAAGAAAGAAAAAAAAAAAAAGAAAAAAAAATGAAGCATTTACATGGATGACAATATACCACGGACTCAGGCAAATTAAAAAAAATGGCAGTTCTGGGGAGCAAGAGTTATAACTGAGCTCTGTAGTTTATGGGAGAAGCAAAGACTGTGTTTACAAAGAGAGAAGAGTGTATGAAAGTGCTTTTAAGCTGTCAGCTATTTGTATCCCTTGCTTGTTTAATTCGGAACTAAATATAACAGTGGAGAGAGAAGAGTGTGCAAGTATTTGATGCCTTGGCACAAAAGTGGTGCAGGAAGTTTAAATTCATGCTGCCCTGCTCTTAGCTTTCTGGCCAGGATTTGTGGGGAAGCAATAGCAAGAGGTGAAGATTTGACTATGTCACCTGGGGCATGGTTGTGTGAGTATTTGGACTGGGAGGTCAAAACAGTAACTTTTGTTCCCTTACAACTTCTGAGTCCATTGGTTCAATTGCTGCTATGCATAGATTTTTTTTGTGTTTTGTGGGGAATCACCTAGGCACCTGCTTTGCTAACAACACTTCCTTGCTATAAACCAAGCTGCTGTTGCTCACATCACTAAAAAACAACACTGTGGTGTTAGCTTCAAAATTCATAACTTTTTTGTGGCCAAATCTAGAGAAATCACATTTTCCCAGACAAAATGCAGCTGTCTCCAAGATCCTAGAATCCCAGACTGGTTTGGGTTGGGAGGGACCTTCAAGATGATCTAGTTCCACCTACTCTGCCATGGGCAGGGACACCTCCCACAGCCCAGGTTGCTCCAAGCCCCATCCAACCTGGGCTGAGACACTGCCAGGGATGGGGCAGCCACAGCTTCCTTGGGCAACCTGGGCCAGGGTCTCACCATCCTCACAGGAAAAACTTTCTTCCTAAGATGTAATCTAAATTTCATAGAATCATAGAATTGGCTGGGTTGGAAGGGACCTCAGAGATCATCAAGTCCAACCCTTGATCCACTCCCCCCGTGGTTCCCAGCCCATGGCACTGAGTGCCACATCCAGGCTCTTTTCAAATATCTCCAGGGATGGAGAATCCACTACTTCCCTGGGCAGCCCATTCCAATGTCTGATCACCCTCTCTGTAAAGAAATTCTTTCTAATATCCAACCTAAACTTCCCCTGGCACAACTTAAGTCCATGCCCTCTTGTCTTGTTGAAAGTTGCCTGGGAAAAGAGCCCAACCCCCCCCTGGCTCCAGCCTCCTTTCAGGGAGTTGTAGAGAGTGATGAGGTCTCCCCTGAGCCTCCTCTTCTCCAGGCTGAACACCCCCAGCTCCCTCAGCCTCTCCTCACAGGAATTGTCCTGGAATCCCTTCCCCAGCCTGGTTGCCCTCCTTTGGACCTGCTCCAGGACCTCAATCTCCTTCCTGAACTGAGGGGCCCAGAACTGGACACAATTTGTCCTCTGTCAGTTTGAAGCTGACCCCCCTCATCATTTCGCTCTTGTCTAAAGTCCCTCCCTCACTTACCTGGAGCCCCTTCAGGCACTGGAAGATGCTCTAAGGTTTCCCTGGAGCCTTCTCCAGGCTGAACAACCCCAATTCTCTCAGCCTGGCTCCAGAGCTGCTCCATCCCTCTGAGCATCTTCATGGCCTCCTCTGGACTCACTCCAACAGCTCCATCTCCTTCCTAGGTTGGGTACCCCAGAACTGGTCCCAGAACTGCAGGAGGGTCTCAGGAGAGTGAAGTAAAGAGGGGAAATCCCCTCCCTTGACCTGCTGGCCACTCTGCTTTCCATGCAGCCCAGATAAACCACAGCAGGGCTTGAAACTGTGCAACTGCAAGAAGAGTTGCACATCCTGCTGAAACTGCCAAGAAGAAGTGAGGTTTGCAAGAATATAGTTACCAGAGCTGGAGTTTGGTTGTGTGACTAAAGTTAACATCCTTTCACTCCAAAAAAAACTGCTGTAAAGGATTTCAGGTGAACACGAGTCTTGTTCCCCAGTACCATGATGGAGATGGCAGCTCCTAGGGTGGCTTTGGGATCCATCATGGAAGGAATGGATGGAAATGCTGCTTGGAAGTTCTGCAGTCCCCCAGCACCTATGCTTTTTGGGAAGAGGCTGGGGGGAGAAAGAAGAATTTGCTAGAAAACAGAGAAATACAACAGTAATAAGATAGCTGTCAACACTCCCTGTGGATAACCTCACGACAGCAGAATTATTTATAGAGGGAAGTGTCTGAGAACTTATTTTCTTTTCCTCTGTGGCTGTGGCAGAGTAATGGATAGCTTTACAGGATGAGTTTTCAAAACCACTCAATTAGGAGCAATGAGGTGCAAAATTACATGTGCAAAGAGATGGAAATGTAGATGCTGGAGATGAAAAGGGCCTGCATGGCCTGCCAGCACCACCCTGTTCCCAACAGGGTAGAAAGACAGCTCTTTTGCAAGCATCCCAATGGAAAATTGTTCTTTTTTTGTGGGTATTTTTGACTATGATATGTGGAGCTTAAAAACTAGAGATGGTTGGGCTATTTTTTTGCTGCTCTGGATGCCCGTGTGTGTATAAATCGCTGTCTGCACAGGGAAATTGGTTTCCTTTTCTCCAGAGGAAGAAAGTTAGAAAGAACTTGATTTAAAATAGAGTTCCCATTTTGATTCATTCCTTAGGATAAGAGAAAGAGTAGCTTCTTCCAAAAGGACATATCCATCTGAGGAGGTCATCAGACAGCTCATCAGAAACTGCTCACTTAGAAGCACAGCCAGCAAGCTCTCCTTCTTTCAATTTTTCACAGAATCACAGAATCATCCAGGTTGGAAAGGACCTCTGAGATCAAGTCCAACCCTTGATCCACTACCACTGTGGTTCCCAGACCATGGCACTCAGTGCCACATTCAGTCTATTTTTAAAAACCTCCAGGGATGGAGAATCCACCCCCTCCCTGGGCAGCCCATTCCAATGCCTGACCGCCCTCTCTGGAAAGAATTTTTTCCTAATATCCAACCTAAACCTCCCCTGGCAGAGCTTAAGCCCATGCCCTCTTGTCTGACTGATAGATCCTGACCCCCCTGGCTCCAGCCTCCTTTCAGGGAATTGTAGAGAGTGATGAGGTCTCCCCTGAGCCTCCTCTTCTCCAGGCTGAACACCCCCAGCTCCCTCAGCCCTTCCTCACAGGATTTGTGCTGGAATCCCTTCACAGCATCCTTGCTCTTCTCTGGACCTGCTCCAGCACCTCAGTCTCCTTCCTTTTCTTCACCATTGCTCACAACCCAAAAGTAAGAAAGTACCATTAGCCTGAAAACCAGTGGTTTGCTCCTTGGGTAAAGAAAGATTTTCCTTAGGGATAGAAAAGATTTTATTTTACTGCTAAAACTAGTGTTTTCTGACCTTTGGTATTTTGAGGGATCCAAGTCTTCCAGATCACACTCAGTCCCTGGCAAAAATGTCCCTCCTTTTCTGCTTTGTCTGGTTACAGATGAACTTTGGTTCTAAGAGGAGAGTGCAGCTTGCTGCTGATTTCAGCTGTTCTTGAGGTTTGTGCTGGTCTTTATCCAGGGTGCCTCTTTTGCTGAATTAATTTCAAGAGAAAGAAGGGAGGAAAACCAGTACCCAGCAAAGCACTTGAAGTAGAGACAATGCTTTTGGTGTGCTGCAGCAGAAGGTGACATTATTTCATAGAATAAAGGGGCAACCACCCATTAAAGGTCAGAAAGATGCCCTGGTTGTTATTAAGACTGAATTGCAGCTGCAAGGACTTGAATGCCAAAGGGCTCCAAATGCAATCAGTTGGCTCACTGGGTCATCAGGAGCATGTTCTGCAGGCTGCATAACACTGATCTTCTTTCCTGCTTCACCCTCTGCTCTCTCCATCTTTTTCCATGATATATATATACAATACCAGAGTCCTTATTGTTATTCTTGTTTGCAATAACAAGAAGTGATTAACACTGGGGGTTAATCAACAGGGCAAAATCCAGCCAGCAGACCCATGCACAGGCATTTGGTCGAGTTCTAAAGCCTCAGCATCAGGGGTCAGCTGTGGTCTAGCAAGCAGGGAGATCTGAGTGCTAGTTTTTACTCTTTTCAGGAGCATTTCTGAGCCCTTGGACAGATGGAGTAAGCAGCAGCAGCTCTGCATTGACTGTGTTTTGTGCTCTTGGTTTCCTCTTCCTGACCCTACCAAAAAATCTTGTGTTACTGTTCATTTTCCTTCACACCTCAAAATGCAAGTGTCTCCATTTGCCTGACTCACCCTCTGCTCACATTTTTAGTCACAGAAGAGAAATGGCTCCAGCTAAAGCAATTCCCCAGCCTATTTTAGGCATCTGCTTTAGGATGTCAGGGTTGTACCTCTAAAATAAAATGAGACATCTCCTCACGGACTTGGGTTGCCATTTTTAAAGGATTGCAATACAGCCCCACTAAAACTTCCCCTTGTGTGTATAATCAGCAAAAGGACGTTCTCCCAGACATTTAAGAATGTAGATAAAGATGAGTTTAACACAGCTGTTAAGGCGAGATATATAAGGCAATCTTTGGGTCTCTCTGGAAGCTCACACTTCCATGTGGTGTACCAGGACAGCAGTTTAATCCTCTGGTCTGTAGATGTTTATGAGTTCATGAAACCACCCTAAAGGGTAGGTGGGAAGTACAAAAACATAGAATCACAGTTTTGTTTGCGTTGGAAAAGACCTTTAAGATCATCAAAGCCAACTTTTAACACAGCACTGCCAAGGCCACCTCTAAACCATGGCTCTCAGCACCACATCTCCAGGGCTTTTAAATCCCTCCAGGGATGGGGACTCCACCATCCTGGCATCCTGGGCCAGAGCCTGAAAACCCTTTTGGTGAGGAAATTTTTCCTCTGGCACAACATGAGGCCATTTCCTCTTGGCCTATTGCTTGTTACTTGAGAGAAGAGACCAACACTCACCTTGCTACAACCTCCTTTTGGGTAGTTGTAAAGAGCAGAAAAAAGAGGTTTAGTCTCCCAGCTGTTGTACAACTATCTATAGCTCCATGGTGGAATTTGTCCAGTCCAGGTTGAAAACCACTCTCAGAGGACTTGACCTCTTCTGGGCTGTCCTAACCTGTATGTTAAAGTCAGTGAGTGATGGCAAACCCCATCCTCTAAAATGTCCTCCCTCAGACTCAGGGATGTTGGTTCTTGCCACATTGCATGTGTATCCGTCCATGGGGGACAAGTATGCACAGAGTGGTCTTGTGTCCTCCCTCGTGTGACCTGTGTCTGATGCTGAAAGGCACTGTGGACCACATGCCATCCCTGAGCCATGAGCCAGGACTCACAGACTGATCAGGGACTCCTGGCACAGGGAAACTTTGCATTTCAGACCAGTGGTAATCAAAGGACACCCAAGACTTCACTGGAGACAATTTTCAATTTTAATCCCCAATTTTCCCCTTCCCTTAGTTTGCTATTCTTGCCCCAGCCCCAGGTTAGGGTAGGATGCTGGGGGTAGGAAGATCCATCCTCTCAGGGATGCCCAAGCTTCAACATTTGGGCTCCTACAGAGGAGCTGGGTGGCACCACCATGTAGGTCTGGGTGCTGGTGGCCTGCCTGTGGCCCTGCCCCCCCTCTGCACCATTGCTTCCATAAAATGAGCCAAGTTCAGGCATTATGGATGAGGAGTTGAGGAGTGTGTTGGTGTGGAGGGAGCACCATTCATCAAGGGGCTTTGGTTCCTGCTCATTATGTGCCAGCTACAATGAATCAACGTTAATGAGGCAGGATTTGTAGGGGGTTTTTTGTGGTGTGGTTTTTTTGTTTTTTTTGTTTGTTTTTTTTTTTTTTTTTTTTTTTTTTTTTTGTTACTTCCACTTTGTATGCACAATAATTATTTTCACCCTTGCAAAATAGTCCCTAATTAAACTGATGGATTTCAGCAAGGTCTTGCAAGACTAAACCCTGTTCCTCTTTTATAGGGACAGTGTGGCCTGTGAAATCCATTGCTACAGAGCACTGCAAGGCACAACAGAGTTTTCAAATACCTCCCTTTTCTAGATTTTAATAGGCTGAGCAAATGGAAAGCTTTGGTGAAATCAAAGATAAAGAAAGAGGAGACATGCCTCTTCCTTGTGGAGGAAAAAAAAAATAAATTAAAACTGCCACCCAACCTGATTCCTTTAAATGCCTTAGGACAACGCAATATCAAATGTGCAGGAGAGCAAGATGAAACTCATTAATTCACTTGAGTCAGAAATTCCTGCTCATGAAAATGCAGGCAGGAAACTGCTCTCTTTTTACGGTCTGAATTAAACAAGGAGTGATGTTTCCAGGTATTGCTCCCTGCTCTATAAACATCTTATGCAAAGAAAGCATCTGAATGCAGCACCTCTGAGCTGTTGTGCCACACTGGAGCCCTATTTCTCCTCAGTGATAGCAAATGGAGGTCAAGAGCCTCTTCCTACCTGCCCTGAAGAAAAGAAATACTCTTCAAGGAGCCTGGAGGAGCCTGTGCTCTAAAGCTAAATGGTCTGACCATTAAACCATTAAACTTCTCCTGCTGTCCTTGGACCAAGTTGTTCCAACAGCTTTGGAAATGGTCGGTGCTTGTTGCATGAGCAGAATACAACAAATCAGCTGAGCCACAGCAATTTCTTGGGTGTAAACTTGTCACCAGGCAAAAGTACTGTTATTGGTGTGATCTTAGCTCATGAGGGGAGAGGCTGAGCCTAAACGAGGTTATCTTTTGTTATCTGCAGTCTGGAAACACAGGCAGGAGACGAGCAGTATCTGAGGACAGAGTAATGTGACCTTGTGCTCCTGTCTTCAGGCATTAGGAACATAACATCTGTGGCTGCCTGGGGGTTGAAAGCAAAAGCAAAGTAGGAATCTAAGGAGTAGAATCCATGTGCTCCAAGCCCAGAAAACACTTTGAAGGGAACCTTCATGGGAAACAGCTGCAAGCCCAAAGCCAGAAGTAAATTGGAGGTGACCTTTCCACACCATATAGGAGCTTATCCCTTTATGTCCCGGAATCCCCTTCTATTCCTAGGGGAAATAAAATTCATACAAAGAATAAAAAGACAGAGGAGCTCAAAGCTGAAATGTGCAGGGCTCAATCAATGCTGTGAAATTCTTCTTCCACCCAAGGTCAGCACAGTGGCAAGTTCATAGAATCAGAATGGTGGGAGTTGGAACACACTCCTGTGTTCCACTTTGGGTCTGCTGCCCCTTCTTGCCTATCATGGGGCACCACTGGGAAGAGACTGGCCCCTTCTTGACACTCACCCTTCAGATATTTGTAAACACTAATAAGATCCCCTCTCAGTCTTCTCTTGAGATTGAACAGTCCTGGATCTCTGAGCTTTTCCTCATAGGGCAGATGTTTCCATCCCTTGACCAAACTCGTAGCCCTCCACTGAACTCTGCAGTAGATCCCTGCCCTTTTTGAACTGGGCATCCCAGAACTGGACACAATACTCCAGATGTGATCTCACTAGGGCAGAAGAAAAGGGGAGGAGAAGCTCCATCGACCTGCTGGACACACTTTTTAATGCACCCCATGATGCCATTGGCCCTCTTGGCCACAAGGGCACATTGCTGTCCCATGGATAACATCTTGTCCACCAGGACTCCAAGGTCCTTCTCCATGGAGCTGTTTTCTAGCAGGTCAGCTGCTAAATTGAGACGGGGAACACCAGGACAGGGCTGTGAAATTCTCACACCAACAAACCAAAGCTTAGTGAAGCCCATTCCTGCCTCCCTGTGAGCCCATCACCAGGGACCATGCCCTGTACCTTTCTGTCTCATCATCTCAGCATCTTACATACCATTTTTCAGACTGACTTTCCTTTTTGGCCTTTTTATGTGCTGTGCAGCCACCAAAGAAAAAACAGAACAGACAGAAAGGTCTGTGAGACCTGAAGAGGCATGCTGGCAAAATAGTACTTGGAGCAGAAGGATATCAGTTTAGATATGGAGCATTGATTTCTTTTTATCACTCTGTTTACTAACTAAAAAGGATTTAGAGAAGAGAAGAGAAGAAAAAGGAAAAGAAAAAAGAAAGAAAAGAAAAGAAAAGAAAAGAAAAGAAAAGAAAAGAAAAGAAAAGAAAAGAAAAGAAAAGAAAAGAAAAGAAAAGAAAAGAAAAGAAAAGAAAAGAAGAATGAGCCCAGAGGAACTGTTTGAGATAAAGAGAAGGATGTTTGCTCAAGTTTTTTCTCATCATGAAATGCTTTTAGCTCCAGATCTTCAGTAGGGAACCAGTTCCTCATCTTCCTTTTCAGTAATTAAAAGAAGAAAAGAAAACCTGGCAGTTCACCAGACATTCTTTAACACATAGAATTAAAATCTTTTTATCTTCATGAGATAATGCATTGAACTGGAGGTGTCAGATCAGAACATGAACATCTTTGTTGTAATTCCAACTCGAAGGAACATTTTTGCTGTAAGAAAACCTAACAGTATTAGGTGCTCTTGATTTTCCATTGCAGTATTGTGGCTTGGTGCCCAAGTAGCATCATATGGCTGGAGCTTCAGATGGTGTAAGGTGCTTAATTTACCAGTGGAGTAAAAGCCAAAGCTATTGATTTAGCTGGGACTCTCTTGCTCAGATTAAACAAAGAATCCAGCCCATTGTTTTGGTTTGCAGCAGAGTATCAGTGTTAGAATCAAATTGCCAGACCACAGGATGCAGTGAGACAATTGGTGCAAGAAACAATGCAAAGGTTCTGGGGAAAAAAAAAAAAAAAAATTAACCCAAGGAAAAATTAACAAATTCCGCAGGTATGGAGATTTGAGGAGAAAAATAGAAAGTCAGGATATTTACTACAAAAGGGACTGGCTCCTAGTGAGCAGCCCAAGGAGACAAAGCAACCCCCTGCCTCCCTCCCAAATTCTTTCCTTTGATTGTTTCCCTATTTTCATATCAAAGACTCACCTTGGGTGTCTTCCATTTGGGTTATCACCCTCACCAAGGAATGAGCTTCCAATCAACCTTCTTGGAAGTCAGCTTCTCGGGAAACTTTCCCCAATAACAGGTTTTACATGTCTTCTTAAAATCCCTTTCAGAAGCATCAAAGCACCCACTAATTGCTGTGCCCTGCTTCAGAAGTACCTGGATCTGAAAGGATGCAGAGGATCTTCTCAGACTGGTTGACTTTGGAATATTTCACTGTTTCACTCGAGGGCAGACAATCAGGAGTCGGAAAAATGCTCCTTTAGTCAAGTGTCTTTGACTGAGTTAAGCAGCTGAGCTCCACACCCTGCTCTTGTTTTTCCAAGGTCTTCATGTCATTCATGTCATTCCAGCCATCCTGTCATTCCTGAGAGATTCCCAAAGCTCTCATCTTCCTGAACTGCCTCAGATTAGCTCAAGGAATCATCCCCTCACATCCCCAATGGAAGAGACCCCACAAGTTGGTGGTTGTGTCTTGTTGAGATCCAGAAGTTTTTCCTTCACCAGATATTATATTCTTTAATATAAAAGCTTTTAAAATAACTTTTTTGAGGTGCATTGCTGAGCCCCCATAAATCCCTTAGCAATCTGGATTTGAGGATGAGATTGCTCTGAGTGTCTACTAAAACCAAAATGATCTCCATGGATTCTGGATTCCCAGACAGGATCATTTGTAATGAACCCAGATGCAGTGAGGGCAGATGTGGACACAGAGAAGATTTAATCCCATTTAATCACATTTCAGCTGCAGTTTCTCATATTCCAGGTAATTCCAGAAAATAACAGGTGAAAATGAGAGCCACAAAAACCATCTGAGTGGCCACCTGGCAGGGTGGCTTGGAAGTGAAGCTCCAAGCTGTGAGCCAGGAAAGCAGCTCAGGAGCCAGGTGCTGAGACCCTTCACAAACAGGACCTTCAGTTACAGAGAGGAAACAGAGCAGGAGAAGTGTTTGCCATTCAACACTTTAATTATGAGCACTAATTAGCTGATCCTGGTGATGAGAATGTTGGATTTTGGCAATGCAGTTTTTTTGACTGGAGAGAATTGTGGATGCTGGTGTGGAGGAAGGGACAACACGATGCTAAGGGATTTATGGGGGCTCAGCATTACAGCTCAAAAAAAAGATTTTAAAATTAAATTAATTAAATTAAAAAAGGTTTTCTATTAAAAATGCACTTACGTTCTAACAAGAGAATGAGAAGCTGAGACCTTGTTTTGTCAGGTGCTCTCAGAGGTTTTCAGTTCTGGTCTTGCAGAGTAATGTGGGGGGGTTTTGTGTTCCTTTTTACTTATCTGGGCATTTATGACACTGATTCTACCTGAAATGCACAACAGATCTATCAAATTCCCAGAGTTCACCCAGGTCTGTGTTTACCACCAGATGCACAGCAGTGTCCTGGTTCATTGTTATTCCTAAGGGAAATATGTGCCTTTCAAAGATTATTTAAGTGCTGCTAATAAGTCACATTCCTTAACGAGATTCCTCTCTCATTCCTGCAAACCTCACTCCTTCAGGGATCTTCTGAAGGACAATTTGATCAAAAATCTGCTGCCATTTTTCAGGATTAATCAATTCATTAGTGCCAGGGCATGCTCTGGGGCCTGGAGCATCCGTTCAATTATCTCTTACTGCATTTCCAGGCTGCTCTGTGCCTTGGCTCCCATCTCTGCTGAATTTCTGAGCAGGTTTCAAGGGATAACGTGGGGCAGGAACCATTCCAGAAATATTCATCCCTCCATCTGCTGACCATCAGGGAGCACAGGCAGAGGTGCAGGGGCTATGTCACAGTGTCACAGCTGTTTTTATCTCTGCCATGTTGACCAGCTTCACTTTAGACCAGTTTTTGGCTCTTTCCCCTGCTGTTCCCAGCCATAAGGGGCTACCAGGACATGGTTAGCACAGTGCTGAGCCCTGACATAAATCTGTGTTGTCAAGGACAGATCCAGGAACACAGCTGAACTTCTTGCAGTGATGGGGCATGGATGGAGAGGAGCTACTTGCCCCAAAATCCTTTCCAAAGGGATGGCAGGGAGACAGAGACTTCTGCACAGTGACTATTAACAAAGTATAGGTCATAACCTTATTATTTTGTTCCACAAATAGGTTTATCATTTTAAAATAACCCCTTACTCTCTGAAAGGCTGCACTGGTGGAGTTCAATGGGAGGGGGTGGTGGTTCCATGTTTCTAGATGGGGCTGATGATGCTGTTGGCTAGAGGACAACAGGCAGAATCCTTGCTCCACTGGGACAAGAAGCAGCCAGTCCCATCCATGTGCTCAGCTGGGGTTTCCAGATCCTTCTTGGCTCCTGCACCTTCAGATCTCTGCCTCTTGTGTCCATCTCTTGGTGGGTGTCAAGTCCCATGTAAGGATTTGGCCCTGATGTAATGATGGTTATCAGATAAAATGATCAGAGGTCATCTCATTCACACTGAGGTCAGCTGAGCTGAGCAGAGCTGCATGGAAAACTTTAATTAGATCCCCAATGATTGTCCTCCAGGGGACAGTCATTTGGTGGCTTGCTCAATGGATGCAACATGAGTGGTTGGTTGCCACCAGGTGCTGGAGGGCATCTCCCAAATGCTGCCTGCTCCCCTGAGTAGAGAGGAAGTTCTGTGGCTGAGTTCCACATTAACCAATGCTTGTCAGGCCACACCTGGAATCCTGTGTTCATTTTTTGCCCCTGCTATGTGAAAAAAAGATATGGATGGGCTGGAGATAATCCATAAAAGGGCCAGAAAGATGATCAAAAGAATAAGAAGGATGCTGTACAAAGAAAGGCTGAGAAAAGAAAGCTTAGGAGAGACCTCATGACAATGTTCCAGTATTTGAAGGGTGGCTACCAAGAAGATAGAGATTCTCATTTGAAAAGGAGTCACATGGAAGGGATGAGCTGTTATGGGAACACGCTGCTCCTGAGGAGATTCCAATTGGACACAAGAGGAGAATTCTTCTCCATGAGAACAATCAGCCATTGGAATAATCTCCTCAGAGAAGTGGTGGATTCCTCAGTATTGGACACTTCTTAGATTTGGCTGGGCAGGGATGCTGGGCCATCTTGTTGAGGCTGTTGTCCTGCTTTGGGCCAGGATAAAGGGAATTTTCTGTCTTGGACTTTTGCTTTCAGCTCAGTCTCTTGTAAGCAGCTGCACTGCTGAAATGAACAGCAAGTTTCTCAGGCAGTGGCTGCTGCTGGGACTGCTCACACTCCATGGTTATAGTTCCAGCTGGAGACTGGTGTGCAGAACCAGGGACACTGCTCAGCTCTGAGGAACATTTGGCCCTCCAGAAGGAGAAAAGGAGTAAAGAGGTCCCACCTGGAACCCTCCTTTGGGGAGGAAGGGACAAGAGAGATGCCAGAATTGACCAAACAGAGTATTCCATCCCATACACCTCATCCTCAGGAGAAATTGGAGGGATCACCAGGGTCAAACCCCTTCCTGCTTCCCCTTCTTCCCCTCTCCCTGTTTGCTTGGGCATCCTGGGAGGATCCCATCCATTCCTCTGCCTGTGCTTCTGATCCATTCCAGCCTGAATCTGGGTGTTCCTGCCTCCAGCTCCCAACTGCTGCTGACTCCAGGATTCCAGCCTGGACTTTCCCAGGGCTGCCCTGCAGCCTCGGTGGGGATGTGAGAGTTATTGGGGAAAGGGGGAGGAATGTGGTATTATTTTTCTGTATATTTTATAGATTTAGTAATTTTTCCTATTTATTATTACTGTTTCATTAAAGTTGTGTAGTTTAGTTTCCAACCCATCAGTCTCTCTCCCTTATTCTCTCTCCTTTCTTTATCAGGCAGGGGAGGGGGATTAATAGAGAGCATCTGTTATTTGGTTTAATTGCCAGGCCAGTGTTAAACCCTGACAGCTGTGCTTCTGCCAAGAAAGGTGGGACCAGATGATCTTTGAGGTTCCTTCCAATCTGGTGTTCCATGATTCTATTAAATTTGTGTGAAAGAAATTGGGATGGGGTTTTGGGACTGCTTTCCTTCAAACACACACTCTTGTGCTGTTCCCTCCCACAATCATGTGTTTGCTCTCACGTTTTCCTCCCTCATAAGCACAGCTGCACCTTTACACACCCTATTCCTGCTGTTCTTTTTCTTTTACAATGAGAGAGTTCTTCAATCTTTCTCTGTTTTATTGCTCACAGGTCCTCCCAGTTCATCCCCATGGCACGCCTGAGGTCTTTTCATCTCTCTCAGGATGAAGTCTGATGGCAGAAATGCTTGCAGACAAGTGTCTGTGGGGGACAAGGTTTGTGGGGGAAACAAGGGTTTGTGGGGGAAATTCCCCTTGTGCAAATCTCTACTGCAGGAGACCCAGGGGGTGGCAGTCTGGTGTCACCACCCCAGGTAGAGCAGGAGGTAAGCAGGGATGATGGATGCAGGGAGAGGCATAAGACCTTCAGGATAGACCAAAAACTGCCTCCTGCTATCAGTTGAAATTGTGTTCACAGTCAGTTAAGTCACTTTGGACTACATCCCAGTTTCAGCAAGGCCATTCATTAGAGAAGGTCCAACCCAAAGCAGGGAGAAAACTATCCAATATCCATGAGCTGGTCATAGGTCTCTCTGCTGCAGGCTCCAATACTTCAATCACACTTCTTCTGCCCCCCCTTCCCCACCTCTTTTGTTCCCCAGACCTGGCAGAGTTTATATGAATGAAAGGGAAGGAGAAGCTGGCACTCTGGTGTTCCCACCAGGCCAAGTCCTCTCCCCCCACACTTTACAGAACTGCAGCTCCTTATCCCATCCAGGGCAATGAGTTGTCATGTTTCCCCCCCATCTCCTTCACAAGCTTCACATGGCTTAGTTTTCTTTAATCTTCCTTTTCCAGTTCTTAACAAACTTCCTTTGGGCTTTATTTAGAGCCAGCAGTGGTTCCCACTGGGATGTTGCCAGGCAAGGAATTAATTTGTTTGGTTGGAGATATGAGGGGTCAGAGTGGCTGTTGTAAATTTAGACAAAGCTCAGATGTTGGACTGGCTGGTCAGAGCATCCAGCTGGAGCAAACTGGGGAGGGACTTTTGACAAGGAGCTGGAGCGTTGGCATGGGAGGGAATCATTTCAAGCTGCAAGAGAGGAGATTAAGATGAGGTTTGAGGAAGAAATTCTTTCCTGTGAGGGTAGTGAGACCCTGGCAACCTGCCTGGAGGAGTTGTGGCTGTCCCCTTCCTGGCAGTGTCTCAGCCCAGGTTGGATGGGGCTTGGAGCAACCTGGGCTGGTGGGAGGGGAGTTGGAACTGTATGATCTTTAAGGTCCTTTTCAACCCAAACCATTCAATGATTCTGTTTCTTACACCACATGTATCCAGCATTCAAAGTCATACATGACCCTGCCCTATCTCCTTCTAGCAGATGTTGCTTCCATCAGGGCCTCAGCCTTTGATTGTGCCACCTGACTGCTGTCCAGATGTTACAGCTCATTTGTCTGGATGATATTTTAAGGCACAAAGGTGACAGATGATGCTGAACTTGTCTTTTTTGCCAGGTGATACGCAAAAAAGTGAAACCTCGGTGTGACAAGCTGTCCAGATGCTCTTCTGGAGGAGAATTCCAGTCCTAACCATTAAAACAGATGTGGCTGACAGCATCTGCCCAAAGCATCAGCCTCTGAGAGAGGCAATCACACAGGGAGACTCTGCAAAGCTTCACTTCAGTGCCTAAATTGTTCTGTCTCTGGCCTCACACCTTTGGTGGCTATTGACAAAATGAGAAATGAAGAAGCAGACCCATTGGTTTGGCTGACAGCATTTTTTCCATTTCCATCTTTGTCTGCACCTTTGTTCCCCTGGGGAAGACCAGGTAGAACTGTGAAAAGTCCAGAAATGAAGTGGAATCAGAAGGAAAATGGGAGGATGTTTTTCTTGCACTTTTGAAATTTCAAGTGCTGAGGGCAGAGGTGGAAGGAATTGTTTCTCTGAACAGCCCAAACTGGGGATTGTTTCACTTTTCTGGAACATCGTGGAGCTGGTCACCAGGGGCTTCCTTAGTAGTCAAGAGGGAAATAAGCACTTCTGTGGTGTAATTCATCTGTCCTGCTTCAGATCTTCACCCCTGGGTGAGAAGATTCAGACACCTCAGTGCCTCCTCCCCTCTGCTGAGCTTCAAGCTTGGATGGAGATGTCCATATGGGATAAACCAAATCCCCACCTCTTGCCCCTATATCTTGTCCTGGCTCCTGAGCTGTCTCCATTTTTGACCCAGGTTGCTGAGTTCTCTCATGATATAGAGATATGCAAACCCCTGGTTAGCTATTGGCTGTGTCAGTCTTCTGTAACATCACCCCTTGCTTAGCCAGCACGAGGCAATCCTTCATCATTTCTTTCCTTTGGCCCAAGGAGAATAATATGATCTCCAAGGTCGATGTAATTACTTTCTTCTCATTAAAGGAATTGCCAAAGTATACATTTAAAATCATCAGCTTCCCCACCCCTTGCATTGCAAATGATTTATGAGGAGGTTATTTATTCCCTCCTCTTTTCTCCTGCACACCTTGCTAAATAGGAGGGTGAAATCCTATTAATTGCAGAAGGAAGAACATGACAGTCTGGGAAATAAAGGAGATTCCTGTTTGTTTTAAAGAAATAAAATCCATCTCAGGGTTGATATTTGGACTGGATGATCCTGAAGGTCTTTTCCAACCAAAATGATTCTATGATTAAGAGTAGTCCTGGACTGAGAGCAGTCCTGAGGAGAACAATTTAGGTGTGTTGGTTGATGAGAAGCTCAACATGAGCCAGCAAAACTGGAAGCCCAGAAAGCCAACTATCTCCTGGGCTGTATGAAAAGAAGTGTGGCCAGCAGGTTGAGGGAAGGGATTCATCCCCTCTGCTCTGGTGATACCCAATTTGTGGTACTGTGTGTCCAGTTCTGTGGTTCCCAGCTCTGGAAGGAGTTGGAGCTGTTGGACACAGTTCAGAGGAGGCCATGAAGATGCTCAGAGGGCTGGAGCAGCTCTGGAGCCAGGCTGAGAGAGTTGGGGTTGTTCAGCCTGGAGAAGAGAATGTTCCAGGGAGATCTTAGAGCATCTTCCAGTGCCTGAAATTATTTTTTTACAAGCGCAAGGATGAGGAGGAACAGTTTCAGACTGGAAGAGGGAAGATTTAGGTTGGACATGAGGAAGAAATTCTTGAATTTGAGGGTGCTGAGCCCCTGTGCCAGGTTGCCCAAGGAAGCTGTGGCTGCCCCATCCCTGGCAGTGTCTCAGCCCAAGTTGGATGGGGCTTGGAGCAACCTGGGCTGGGGGAGGTGTCCCTGTCCATCCAGGGGGTTGGAACTGGATGAGCTTTAAGGTCCCTTCCAAGCCCAAACCATTCTGTGATGATTCCTTCCAACCTGGTCCCTTCCAACCCAAACCAGCCTGGGATTCTATGATACTGAAGAAACAGCTTCAGCCCCAAATCCTCTGCTTCCAGGCCATGGGACAGAGTAAAAGGTTTCATAGGTCCTGGTTCAACTTGGAACTGGAGCTGTTTGGAGCTGTGTGGCTGATGTCCCACATGTCAGGCTCGATGTCTTCCTGGCAACACAAACCAGCAGCTTACACTTGGTGCTGGCTGTTTGGGGCCAGCAGAACAGTCATGCTTGGCCAGGATCTGCAGAACACTCAGCTGATCCCCATGAAGTTGCAAATTTCAGCCTGGTGTGATGATGCTGGGCTGAAGTGCCAACAGTCTTTTGTTGCAAGTGTTTGAAAACTACAGTGCTAATGTCATGACAGGGCAAGGAGTTGTCATGTTTTCAACCAATTTTACTGCTCTTGGCTAAGACCACAGCTGAGCTGAGCTGCCAGCACTCAGCAGACCCTGTAGCTGACAATTTTATTCATTTAAACCTCATGGGGTCTGCACCTTCTTACTGCAAACCCTCTGCTAACCATCTCCAGGAAGCAGCTCAGTCCTTTTTTATGGGTAATCCCAGGAGAACCCATGTGGGGAAAGGGATGAAGCAGCAGCTTCTGAGTCTTGTGGATGTTCAGTTTTGAGAAGAAAATTCTTAGGGGAGACCTTATTACAATGTTCCAGTACTTAAAGCTGGAGCTACAAAGCAGATGGAGACTCCCTGTTTCCAAGGAGTCCCATGCACAAGACAAGGGGCAATGGGCACCTCAACCTGTGTTACTTATTTCCATTTGGTTTGCCTGACATGTCATGTACCAGATGAAGATGGTTCCTCACCCAGGGCAGTTCATGCTTCCTAAATTCACAATCAAAAGGCACCACAAGGATCATTTTATCTGACCTCTGTATACAGAAAATATATATATTTTTTGCCCCAGTTTGATGCATCTCCTTTTGTAGATACCTAATCTTTATTTCAATAGAAGAAGAACTGGGGACTTGGCTGCCTCCCTGATAAGCTGTTCAAATATTTAATTTCCTTCCTAGAAATAAGTTGGTGTCCCCTTCAAAGGTTAAATTTATCTAGTGCTATCTTCATCCAGGATGCCCTCTTATCAGCAGGACTGAAGAATCTCCTCTTCTCTGCCTTCCTGCCTTTCCCCTATGTAAATACCCCCCAGAAATGATCCCTCTCAGCCTTCCCTTTGATGTATAAGGTTATGAACCTAAATCTTTACCTTGGCAGATTGTGCAGCTAATCCCAAGCCCTCTTCTATTTCCTCAGCTTCTGGTGTGTGCTCAGCAGAGCTGACCTGACACCTCCTAGCAGCCCTACCCAGTGTCTACTAAGAAGATGTCCTTTTTGTGAGCCCTTTCTTCATTTTGGATGCCCAAGACTTTCTTCACCTCCTGCCTGACCCATCCTCCTGAACCTTCCTCCAGGCTTTCAGCCCTTTAATCCTCTATTCCTGGATCTCCTTCCATCTGCTTCTCCACTGCTGGCCACACAAAGCCACCTCTGGTAAGAAAAGGGGTATAACCCCATTCCTTTCCAGACAGGTTTCAAGAGCTGTTAGGGGGCCAGTTCTGACATGGTTTAATGTATGTTTTGTTAATTTTATCTGCTGCAGTTTAGAAGAAAAAAAAAAAGAAAAAAAAGAAAAAAAAAGAAAAAAAAGAAAAAAAAGGAAAAAAAAAGAAAAGAAATAAAGAAAAAAATAAAAAAAGATAAAATAAAAAAAAGAAAAAAGAAAAAAAGAAAAGAAGAAAAGAAGAAAAAAAGAAAAAAGAAAAAAGGAAAAAAGAAAAGAAAAAAGAAAAAAAGAAAAAAAGAAGAGAAAAATGAAAAAAAAAATAGGAAAAAAAAGAAAAAAAGGAAAAAAGAAAAGAAAAAGGAAAAAAAGAAAAAAAAAGAAGAGAAAAATGAAAAAAGAAAAAAGAAAAAAAAGGAAAAAAGAAAAAAAGAAGAGAAAAAAAAGAGAAAAGAAAGAAAAAAAGAAAAAAGAAAAGAAAAAAAAGAAAAAGAAAAAAAAAAGAAAAAAGAAAAGAAAAAAAAAAAGAAGAAAAGAAAAAAAGAAAAGAGAGAGAAAAAAAAAAAGAGCAAAGTGCCTTGGAGGAACTGCAATGTATTCAGCTACCAGAGCTGCCTTTATCAGCAGAGCCTCAGCACCTGAACCATGATGAATGCTGATGAAGTTTTTCTTCTTTGCCATCTGACTCTATTTCTAGATAGAGATTTAATTGTCCACCTTACAAGCCAGTGCATGAAATCCCACATTAACTACTCTTTTTTGCTAAGAACTCACACTTCTGGTTGTCCCCTTGTCCTCTGCCCACATTGCCATGACCCAGGCCCTGTGCCAGCCCATTTCTCTTCCATGAGGTTGCCCACAACCTATCAGATTGAATATTAATGGCTCTTTGGGTCATTTCTTGATGGTTTCTGGCAATGAGTTATCCAGGCCTACTGACCTGGAAGATGTCATTGGAGAAGATAATTCTCCCTTGCTGCAGATGATAAGTTTTCTGCTCCATCCACCTTGTCATGGTGCCTTCTTCCAAAAAGAGACTAGAAAGGTTTTTCAGGGATTTCTGAGCCACTGGCTGTGATCCTGCAGTGATCAGCGTCATCCTGACCTTGTGTTCTTTTTGCATCTAGGAAATTTTTTTAAAAAGGTGCCTCTGAACCTTGGGTCTGGAGCTTCCAGAGCCTGAGACAAACCATCTATCGAATAAACTCAATATCTAACCTGGTTTTAAAGGAATTCAAACCCAGGCTCACATAAACTTTTCTCCCAGAAAGAAGTTAACCTGAACCAAGGGCTGAATGGTAATTAAAACTTATTATTTTTCCCAGCAAAATCAGTCTTTCTGGATAAAATGCATAATTTTGACCGATTTATAGAATCATAGAATGGTTTGGCTTGGAAGGGACCTTAAAGCTCCTCTACTTCCAATCCTCCCACATGGGCAGGGATTTTTTCTACTACACCAGGTTGCTTCGAGCCTCATTCAGCCTGGGCTTGAAGATGTCCAGGCATGGGGCAACCACAGCTTCTCTGGGCAGCCTGGGCCAGTGTCTCACCACCCTTTTTATAAAAAATTTCTGCTATGGGTGCAGGCTGTCTTCCTCCCTCATCATGAAGAAATGGAGTCTAGATTTTTGAATCATAGAATTGTTTGGGCTGGAAAAGGCCTGCCCAACCATTAACCCAAGGCCACCACTAAACCATGTCCCTCAGCACCACATCCAGACAGCTCTGAAATCTCTCCAGATATGGTGATCCCACCACTTCCCTGGGCAGCTTGTCCCACTGCCTGAAATTTGCAGGCATTCAGGAAGATCTACCATGTACTGGATCTACAGAGATTTCCAGATTCTGGGATTTTTTCCTTTCTTCCAACTGCTTGTGAGAATAGTTCAGTCCCTGGGAAGAGCCATGCAGCATTCTTCTAGGCTGTCAAACACATCTTGGGTTTGAAGGAGGGCAGATAAGCAATAAAAGGAAATCCAACATATTCCTCATCCCTGTTAGTGTCCAGCTGCCCAGCACCACCTTTCAAAGAGAAGGAAAATCTCTTCATGGACAACCAAGTACTTTGCAAGGAAGTGTTTGATTCTCCGTGATCTCTGGATTTGGAATCTCAAGAGCCCTTCCAGCTCCCAAGTTTGCAGCTCTCAGGAGCTCAGGGGCTTGGTCTGTCCATGCCAAACCAAGAGGGGAGGGATGTGTGAGGAGGAGAGATTCAAACTGGTGGGACCAAAGCCAGGCAGGTCCAGCTGCAGCCAGAATGCCTTGGCCAGGTGACAACTGAGCTTGGGGCCAAAGCTAATAAACCTGCCAGGAGCCAGGAATTCCTTGCTTGGATTCAAAACTAGGCTAATGGTGCTTGGCTGGCTCCAGACCTCTGCTGGAAACTGCGTAGCTCTGCTTCTGCCATGTGAAACTGCTGCTTCAGATGGGGACATCACCTTCTTTGCTGCAGCAGAAAGGGACAGTGGCACTGAAATAGGGACATGGCCTGACACAAGGGTTATCCTGAGGCCCTCTTTCTCTTCTGCTGAGGCTTGAAGACAGAAAAACAAGGAAATCCCACCTCATTTCCACCCACCTCATTTCCATTAGGCTGTTGGGGCTGTCACTGTAATTTCAATATGCCCTTGATGACTCTATGATGGGATCCCTGCCAGATAAGGTGCTTCCACTCTGCTTGGGGTGTTGGCACCCTGACCACTTTATAGGCCTGATATTTTAACCTGAGGAAGGGAAACAGAACTTCCTCTTGCCTAAATTGGTTACCCATGGTCTGCAGGCTGTGACTGGGGGATGTTCTCCCTCCATAATGGACCTCCCACTGCTTTTCTGGGGCTGTTGAACCCCAAGCAACAATATTTGCAGAGCCACGAGAGAAAAGTACTCATTTTCCTCCAAAGCAATGAAGCCCAACCCTCCTGAGAGCCTGGTCATGCTCTTTCCCAAAACAACACCTCTTGCTCTGGCATCACCAAGTACCTACAGTCCTCCTGTGGAGCAGAGTCTGGCCTGCTTGGGTGTGTGAGCAAAAGTAGAGACAAGAATATTCCTATGGGGAATATTTTGGGGGGTGAAAAGGTGAATCACTGGTGAATTCAAACCCAGGTGTTAAAGAGCCCCCAAAGGGAGAAGCCACTGGGCTTGTTGACAGGCTTGACACATCATCAGAGCAAACTTGCAGCAAGTAGCTATGGACTAGATGGAGCCAATGTGGGTTCCCAAAGAGACCAAGGAAAGAATGGAGCTTTGTGATGAGGCTTTGGGAAAATTGACTGGAACACAGTCCTACTCATCCCATATTTCACAGATTCATAGAATTACTTAGGTTGGGAGGGACCTTAAAAATCACCTGCCATGGGCAGGGACACCTCCCACCAGCCCAGGTTGCTCCAAGCCCCATCCAACCTGGCCTGAGACATTTTCCTGATGGAGAAGCCACAGCTTCTCTGGGCAGCCTGGGCTTGGGTCTCAGCACCCTCACAGCAAAGAATTTCTTCCTAATATCTCACCTAAATCTCCACTCTTTCAGTATGAAGCTGACCCCCCTCATCCCATCACTCCCTTGTGAAATGTTCCTCCCCAGCTTTCCTGGAGCCCCTGCAGGCACTGGAAGATGCTCTAAGGTTTCCCTGGAACCTTCTCTTCTCCAGGCTGAACAACCCCAACTCTCTCAGGAGCTGCTCCAGCCCTCTGAGCATCTTCATGGCTTCCTCTGGACTCACTCCAACAGCTCCATGGCTTTCTGGTGTTTGAGGCCCCAGAACTGGACCCAGTACTCCAGGAGGATGCTGATGATGCCTCTTTGAAAGTATTCTCTGATTGCAAGATCTCTGGGGCAGGATCCTTCCCAATGGAGGATTGTTGGACAATTGGTGCATCCCATGGAACAATTTTAGGATCACAGGTCTGTGGAGATTAAGGATGCTGCCACAGGCCATTTAAGAAACAGTGGTAAAAATAGCATCATGTCACAAGTGCCACCATGGATTATCCAGGCATTTCCCATGGGATATCACACGGATATGGTCAGTGCCCTCCTCCTTTCCTGTTTACCAAGGGGATTTTCACCTCTGCAGTCTCCAGGATGCAGGTCCCAGATGGCACCAGGACAAACAGACAACTGTTGGGTGGGGGTTGTTTTTTTTCGTTTTTTGTTTGCTTTTTTTTTTTTTTTTGAAAGCAGCCAATCACTACACAAAATTTAAATGATAAAAATTCCATGAATTAATATGTCTGAGGAGAATGGAGAATTTTTATGCTGGATTAGTAGCAAAATAGGGAAAATAGGGAAAAATCCTGCCCCTTGTGTTCTTGGAAAAGAGACTGCAAGTAAGGACCAAACAGGAATCTCTTTTCCTTGGTATATCTCACAGGAAAAGCTATTCTCTCTTCAGGAATTTCTTACCTTAGAGAGAGACAGGAGATTAACAGGCCTGAGAATTACCCCCAGAGATACCCAGTCCTTCCTGCAAATAAATCTCTCCACTATTTCAGGTTTTGCAATCACTGAAGCAATAAAAGAATTTACAGCACTGAGTGCAGGTAAAGTCAAAAAGAAAAAAAAAAAGACAGTAGAATATTATTCTTCAGAAATATCCTAAAGGTCATGGTGTAGCACAGACTGATTTATGCTTTAATATGAGTTCTCAGATATTTGATCAGCACGATGAGGTTTTATGAATGGTGGTTGACCTGTGGTGATTATATACTCAGTTTATTGCAATCATGAGGCAGGAGATACTAATGTAATGACTGAAGTTCACACTGATGTGCTCTCTCTCACAACAGCTGAAGCTTTGGGCATGGATTTGATCAGTGAGTGGGGCTCAGCTGAGGGCTAGGGATTTTCTAAGCTGGGATAATTATTGTAGGGATGACTCCTACAAAAAGGTAAAGACACTCGTTGGCAGAAGGGGATGTAAGAGCCTGGTGTGGTTGAATTAGGGGCAGGAGTAGAGCCATGAGGATATGGATGACTTGCCTTCCAAACTCAAGGGCAGCTGAATAAGGTGGAAACGAGCACTGGGTGGAAAGGATCCTAGAATCATCATGATTAGAAAGGATCTTCAAGGTCATCAAGTCCAACTGTCACCAAATCCTCTCCCAAAGTGCCACATCTACCCATTTTTCAAGTCCAACCATCCTCCCTAATCTACAAAGTTCTCTCCTAAACCATATCCCCTAACACCACATCTAAAAAAAACTTAAACACATCCAGGGATGGCAACTCCACCACCTCCCTGGACAACCTACTCCAATGCTTCACCACTCTTTCAGTAAAGATTTTTTTTCCTAATATCTAATCTGAACCTCCCCTGGTGCAACTTTCTTTTTCTTTTTGTTGCAATTGGAAAAGACCTCTATGAACACCCTGTCCAACTGTCAGCATTCCCCCTGCAAAAAGTACAAATATCAATATCGATATAACCCACTAGAGCATGTCCTGAAGTACCTCATCTACATGGTTTTTAAATACCTCCAGGGATGGAGACTTCAGGCCTTATAGCTTTTCTCAGAGCTGTAGAGGTCTGTGCCCCATGAAGGACTCCAAATTCAGTTTTGGGGTCATGCCAGAGCTCTGCTTCATCCCTGACCTTCTTCCTTGCCATCATGCCTTGTCCTGTTCCAAGTGGTGAGCAGATGTTGTGATAGTTCCTCTCAAAGTCTTACTGAGCAAGTTGGGTATTGAACATACTCAGCCCCTCAGAGATGCTTCATGGACCGTGGAGACAAAGAGGAGAGTTAATGTTAGCTGAGACAGCATCATTAAGAACAATTTTGGGCTCACAGGTCCAATGATGATCCGATTTGTCTGTCATGGAGATGTAGCAATGCAGGTGTCAGCTCTGGTGAAGTAAAATTTATCTTGCAGGACATCATCTAATCTCCTGGTCCAACAGTTCCCAGTCTTACATACATTTATCTTTCTAGCAGCCCAGACAGGGTCAAGTTACAGTTATAACCAAGCAAGATTCTCAGAGGTACTTGGGAGCCTTCAGGATTTTAAACCTAGTTCAGCTCACTGAGCTGTTTGAAAACTGGTCTTTTTTTTTTTTTTTTTTAACCAAAGAAGGGCTGCACGAATGCTGCTGGGAAAGGAAAGGAAAGGAAAGGAAAGGGAAGGGAAGGGAAGGGAAGGGAAGGGAAGGGAAGGGAAGGGAAGGGAAGGGAAGGGAAGGGAAGGGAAGGGAAGGGAAGGGAAGGGAAGGGAAGGGAAGGGAAGGGAAGGGAAGGGAAGGGAAGGGAAGGGAAGGGAAGGGAAGGGAAGGGAAGGGAAGGGAAGGGAAGGGAAGGGAAGGGAAGGGAAGGGAAGGGAAGGGAAGGGAAGGGAAGGAAAGGAAAGGAAAGGGAAGGGAAGGGAAGGGAAGGGAAGGGAAGGGAAGGGAAGGGAAGGGAAGGGAAGGGAAGGGAAGGGAAGGGAAGGGAAGGGAAGGAAAGGAAAGGAAAGGAAAGGAAAGGAAAGGAAAGGAAAGGAAAGGAAAGGAAAGGAAAGGAAAGGAAAGGAAAGGAAAGGAAAGGAAAGGAAAGGAAAGGAAAGGAAAGGAAAGGAAAGGAAAGGAAAGGAAAGGAAAGGAAAGGAAAGGAAAGGAAAGGAAAGGAAAGGAAAGGAAAGGAAAGGAAAGGAAAGGAAAGGAAAGGAAAGGAAAGGAGGAAAGGAAAAGAAAGGGAAGGGAAGGGAAGGGAAGGGAAGGGAAGGGAAGGGAAGGGAAGGGAAGGGAAGGGAAGGGAAGGGAAGGGAAGGGAAGGGAAGGGAAGGGAAGGGAAGGGAAGGGAAGGGAAGGGAAAGGAAGGAAGGAAGGAAGGAAAGGAAAGGAAAGGAAAGGAAAGGAAAGGAAAGGAAAGGAAAGGAAAGGAAAGGAAAGGAAAGGAAAGGAAAGGAAAGGAAAGGAAAGGAAAGGAAAGGAAAGGAAAGGAAAGGAAAGGAAAGGAAAGGAAAGGAAAGGAAAGGAAAGGAAAGGAAAGGAAAGGAAAGGAAAGGAAAGGAAAGGAGGAAAGGAAAAGAAAGGGAAGGGAAGGGAAGGGAAGGGAAGGGAAGGGAAGGGAAGGGAAGGGAAGGGAAGGGAAGGGAAGGGAAGGGAAGGGAAGGGAAGGGAAGGGAAGGGAAGGGAAGGGAAGGAAAGGAAAGGAAAGGAAAGGAAAGGAAAGGAAAGGAAAGGAAAGGAAAGGAAAGGAAAGGAAAGGAAAGGAAAGGAAAGGAAAGGAAAGGAAAGGAAAGGAAAGGAAAGGAAAGGAAAGGAAAGGAAAGGAAAGGAAAGGAGGAAAGGAAAAGAAAGGGAAGGGAAGGGAAGGGAAGGAAAGGAAAGGAAAGGAAAGGAAAGGAAAGGAAAGGAAAGGAAAGGAAAGGAAAGGAAAGGAAAGGAAAGGAAAGGAAAGGAAAGGAAAGGAAAGGAAAGGAAAGGAAAGGAAAGGTCAGAACAAACTCTCTCTTCCACTCACAGGGTGACTTAAACCACCTGTGGAAGGAAACACACTTCAGAAAAGCCCAAGCTCCCCAAGAAAGTGTAGCATGGTAAAGGGGCTTCAACCAAGTTCCTAGGTCAGTGACCCATAATCTGTGGCCCTTCCTTGGTCCCCTGTCAGCTGAAACCCCTTTATGTGCTGCTGGGACAGCAATGGTAACAGGTTTCTGACATTCCCTTGACCACCTCTGGACTATTCCTTCACCCCTCTGAAATCAAGGACCAGCCTGAATTCCTGGGATGCACCAAGAAGAGTGTGGCAAGCAGGTCAAGGGAGGTTCTCCTCCTTCTCTACTGGTGGATGAGGTGGGGAAGATTCATCTGGAATCCTGTGTGCAGTTCTGGGTTCCCCAGTACTGGAAGGACAAGGAACTACTGGAGGGAATCCAGAGCAGAGCCACTAAGATGATCAGAGGACTGGAGCATCTACTGTATGAGGAAAGGCTGGGAAAGCTGGATCTGTTCAGCCTGGAGAGAAGGAGACTGAGGAGGGAACCTCATCAGTGCTTACAAATATCTACAGGGTGAGTGTCAGGAGGATGGGATCAGTAGAATCCAATGACAGGACGAGGGGCAATGGACCCAAACTGGAACACAGGCTGTTCAACCAAAACATCACAGAAATTCTTTACAGAGGCTGCCCAGAGAGCTGGTGGAGTCTCTGTCTCTGGAGACATTCCAAACCCATCCTGTGCAACCTGCTGTGGGTGAGCCTGCTCTGGCAGGGGGGGATTGGACTGGGTGATCTCCAGAGGTCCCTTCCAACCCCTACCATTCTGTCAGTCTGTGATTTCACCAAAATACATCATCACACACCACTGCCACCATCAGCATTGCTCAAATCCCACCAGCTCGAAGGTGCCAGGCTCCCATCAAAAGAGGTTCTGGGGGGAAGAAGCTGTGTGTTTCCTTTCTCCTGCCATAAAATGAAGCAGTTCAAAGAGAAGAGAAAGGAGGTTAACAATCTCTTTGAAATGTAGGATCAAATTCCCAGCACATCCTCAGCCAATTACCAGCCAGCAGTGACACATCCACCACCAGGCAGGAAGAGGAAGGGAATGTGTGGCAGGGATTAAAGGACATCACCAGGGTGGTGGGAAAGATTTCAGGGGTAAAACATTGGTGTTTTTTCTTTTGTTTTGTTTTATTTTTCAAGTTTGTTCACCTCCCTGGAGTGGAGGCTGGAGGGGATGGAGCTGGGCAAGGTGGCAGCTCATCCCCCTGCCCAACCCCCCTGGTAGGGGTTTATTGAAGGATGTTCAACTCCTGGCAGAGGGGGGATGCTGCTTTCTCCAGGGTGCTCCTGCATGGCAGAATAAACCACTTTTATTTTAACATCATTACTGAAAGGCAGAGCAGGGGTGGGGAGTGGGTAGGAGGGGGCTGGGTTTGTTCTGGTGCTGGGGAATGGGTGCACATAGGCATCCAAATGCTGGGAGACAAAGACTGTGAGTAAGGATGGTGCTCCAACTCTTTCCTTATTATAGGAAAGGATTTATCTGGTGGCCTAGTTGCAGGTCCAGTTTTCCACCTTTTCAGCAGGGTCCCAGGTCCACTCAAAAACAGAAGAATGAGGACTGAGCAATGAGTCTCCTGAGCAATGGGGCAGAAATAATTAATTCTACAGTATTGCCTCTAGAAACATTTATGAGACAGAGGGCTTGGTGGCTCCAAAGCTTTCCTAGGAGGCAGATCCTGGAGCAGCAGGAGGATGATGCCCAACCCTGCAGCATTATTTTCTGGCACAGCAAGAGTGCATCCAGACTTTCCAGCCTGACCAAGCCAGCACGTGTGGAACAAACATGTTGGGAATAAAAACCTCCTGCAAAATGGAAAATGTGCAGAGGGGAAGCTATTTTTAAAAGGGACTGTACCTACTGCTGCTCTGAAGTCACTCCCATAATCGGTCAGCAAAGGAGTTGTTGGCTGACAGCTCCAGCAGACCAGGGAGAAGAAAAGGGGAATTTTTCGGTATCAAGATGTGCTTGTTTTCAAATAAAATCAGGAAGGTTTTCCTCTGTTGCCCTGGACATGAGGCAGATGGGGGGAAGCAATCCTTGGTGTCTTTCCCACCAAGATGCTGATGGTGGGGGGGTGGGATGCTGATAACACCCCAGGACACGGAGTGCTACCAGCAAATGTCAACTCAGCCACTTCTTCCCCCTCCTAACCCAGCCTGTCCTTACTGCCCAGACTCAGCTGAGGTTTTCTGGCTTCTAAAAATATTCAGCCTCTAATTAAAACTCTCATATTGCTTGCCAGGGCAAATGTATCCTGCCACAGAGCTCAGCTGGTCCAGGAGACAGCCAGAGCTTGCAGCTCACCAGCCTGGCCAGCTCTCCTGGCATGGGGTGATGTCTGACACCAGGACTGTCATAGAATCACAGAATCACAGGATGGGTTGGCTTGGAGGGACCCTAAAGCTCATTTCAACATCCCTGAATGGGCAGGGACACCTCCCAGGTTGCTCCAAGCCCCATCCAGCCTGGGCTGAGACACTGCCAGGGATGGGGCAGCCACAGCTCCTCTGGGCAACCTGAGCCAGGGGCTCACCATCCTGATAGCAAAGAATTTCTTCCTACTGTCTAACCCAAATCTCCCCTCTTCCAGTTTAAAGCCCCTTGTCCTATTGCTCTTAGAAACTCCCTCCACTGCTTTTTTGTAGGTCCATCACACTGTGGTATCAAACTGACAGGAACCACAGGAAGCTGGCATGAGGACCTCCTTAAATTTTCCAAGCCTGAAGCCATCATGTTTCCTCTTCCTTCTCCATGGGGACATCAGTGCTGTGTTTCAGGTGTCTGAGCCCTGTGGCAGAGGGATGCAGTGGAGCTTCTTGCCACGCAGAGGGCTTTGGAAGGCTGTTTAAATAATAGAAATCACTAGCATAATGAGGGTAAGGTAAGGCCAAAGGAATCAAAGGAGTAGTGGGAAAGAAAAGGTCCAGCAGTGTTGGAGCATCCTATAAGTGGGGAATTCATGTGGAAGTGAGAGAAACCAGATTCAGACCTGTTGCCCTCAGGACAGCATCCATCCCCTGGCAGAGGGGAACAACAGGACAATCCCCACCTCTCCAAGCTTCTTGTGCCAGGGCAGGAAGGATCCCATCCAGAAGGACCTCCAGAAGGAGCATGGTTTTGTAGCCTCTATATTCCATAGCAGTCCTGGGAGCAGGATCTGGCTTCTCCTGGAGATGTCTACCCCCAGGTTACATCTGAACTAGCCCCATCTTAGGGTCTGACTAAACCTTGCCTGCAGTTCCAGAGGACAGGAGAGTTTGGGAAGGCAGACAGAAAACCAACAGCCTCTTCCAGGCAGCCTGCAGCTCTGCCTGAACAGAAGATGTTGTTGTTCCTTCAGGTTTGAGAGGACCAGGAACACTGCAGCTTTCCAGGAGTGGTTTTCTCAGTGGGGCTCTCCTTGCATCACTTCTATAAACAACACCAAGAAGTGCTTGAAATTAAATTTGCTATTTAAGAGCAGGCAAAGGCCTCTTGAGCTGTTTCCACTTATTTAACTGCAATGAGTCTGCATGCTCTTATCTCTCCATGCAGCAACCCCTGCTCCTTGGAGAGTGGTCCTGAGGCAGAACCATGAAAACCCTGGGGTCTGGCAGTGTCCAGTTGGCCATGGCATCACTCATGTCCCCATTTGCCTCCTCCCACCCCCATGGTGGAAGAGGGTGCCCAGGGAAGTAGTGGAAGCCCCATAGCTGGCAGTATTGGAAGCCAGGTTGGATGGGGCTCTAAGCAACCTGATCTAGTCGGAGATGTCCATGCCCAGGGCAAGAGGCTTGGATCTAGATGATCCCTCCCCATCCTAACCATCCTATGATGCTATAGTCTTGTGAAACAGAATCCTGGGCTCTCCTCACATCACCAGCTCTGCAAATCCCAGTTTTCAGACCGTGTCCCAGATTGGTCAAATCCATGAAGAGATCCCCACCATCTCTAACAAGCTTTGGAGCAGAACCCGGAGCAGGGAATTTGCTTCACTGCCACGTGTCCATGATTTTCTTCCAGCCAAGAAGTGAAGCTCTCTTTCTGCCAGTGAGAATCCCAGCAGGCCACACAGTGGGACAAATCCTGACCTCAGATTGGAGATGCAACACCCCTGAGGCTGGTGGGGCCAAAAAGACCAAGGACAGAAGCTGTGCTGAGCTTTGGACCCATTGACAGCTGCCCCCTCCCAGCACTAAAGCAATAAATCCGAGGGCATCTGCATTTATTCTCCTCCAAATCACTTTATTCTATTGGGAGTAATCACAAAGCCTGACAATGCTGCAGGGGTTCTTTAAAAAAAAAAAAAAAGCAACAAAACACAACCAAACACAGCAAAGGGATCTGCCAGCTTTTGCCTGGTTAGCTGGCAGGTAGTGTGAGATTACATGAGGACATCTTGGAGTCTTTGACTGGATTGTCAGGTTGGGTTCTAGATTTACTACAGTGGCACAAAGACAGTAAAAGTGACAGTGTGTGATCCCTGGAACTTTTCAGCTATGAACAGACTTATTAAATTAAACAGCTTTTTCTTTCTTAAAAAAAACCAAAATTAAAAAATTACATTTTCTGCCAGCAGAAAAGAATTCTCTTAAAAAGGCAAGATCCATGAGAAACCACCCCTCCCTTCCTCCCAAACTGCCTCTCTCTGGCACTGCAGTTGGTTGCTGTTCTCGTTGCCTTTTTAAGAAAATGTTTTGTGTGCCTGTGAAGGCTGGGCAAGCATTGCAAAGGCTCAGCAGAAAGGGGAAAAGCCCCAGAACTGAAAGAAAGGGTTAAAATCCCACCCAAAGCTCCACCCAGTCAAATTACTGAAAAGGAGATGGATGAAAATGTGGGTGAAAGATTTCAGCGAATTATTGACTCTGGCTTTTATGGGCTCACTGGGTTTCCACCTTCCCTGGAGAGAGCTGCAATAGGGTTTCCCTTTGCAAAGACCTTTGGGGGTGTGAGGGTAAGGGTTGATTTCCTCCCAACACTCCCAAGGAAGGCTGTGGGATGGGGTTTTATCTTTATCACCTTCACATGGACCTCTCTAAATCAGCTTTAAACCTTGAAAGTTTCCCTGATGCAAGGACAGGACATGACTCATTCCCAACATCCCATCCCAGGGAAAAAGTGTGCCAGATGTGGACCAGACTTCAGGAGACACATCCATTGCAAGAATTCCTATAAGCAAGTTGGAGGCTTCACACACACCACTTTTTCCTAGCCTGGAGAAGAAAAAGGATGAGAAGGGCTCCCCTTTGCTTTGCCAGCACTTCAGCTATGGAGGAAAAAATGAGTAAAGCTCTGAAGATCAGGCTTTTCATCAGATTTCAGTTGGCAGACAAGGAGCTGTGTGAGAGAAAGAAAAACCACAACTCTGAAAAAAAAAAACCAAAAAACAAACCAAAAACCCAACAACCCAAGATCTTTTCCCTGATAGGCAAAGAGCTCCAGGGTCACACCATCAGTGTGAATTCTTCCCCTGACACATTCTGGAAAGTGTTTCAAGCCCAACTGAGTCGCAGATGTTGTGTTTAGCTGAGGAACATCAGCATGGAAACAGCTTAATCTCATGTCCTCTGGGTCCACATCTTGGTTTGATAAGGTCATGGAGATCAGAATCTCTCAAAATTTTCTCCCAAGCTTCCCCAGAAAGAGAGGAGGGATTTTTATTTTATTTTATTTTATTTTATTTTATTTTATTTTATTTTATTTTATTTTATTTTTAAAACTGGCCTACACCATCTCTTCAGTTTGCAGCTCAGATAATTTCCTTCATTGGAGGTTGGTTCCTGGGTGGGACGTGGCTGCTGGCAGATCCCTGCTTCCCTTGCTCTGCTGCACATCATCTCTGAGCAAAGGCTTGCTGAGGTTAAGAAGGAAGGAGGCTGCCAAGGTTAAACCTGAAGTAATTTAACATGAAAAGGATCAGGATGGGAAAAGAGAGAGAAAATTGTGGGAAAAGTGCTCGACTTACTCAATGCTTGTTGCATGCCTATGCAAATAACATGTAAAAACCAGCACATTAGGAGCACCCTGTATTCAGGTTTGTCTGGAAATGTTTCTTCAAGACTGAAAGTGCATGACAGGGAGCAGGGTGCTGCTAATGAAGGCAACATCCAGAAGGCACTTTGTGGGGAATAATAACTAAGAAAAAAAAAAAAAAAAAAAAAAAGGATGATGCACGAGTTTGTAAGCAAGAAGCTACTGAGTTGGTACCTTTTGGTGTGTGCTCTGGACAGATGTAGCTTTGCTTCTGCAAATGTGTCTGGGTCACTAAATGTTTGCTCCAGACTGGTTGTTCTGCCCTGGGACCTCCAGAGCAGCTTGGTCCCATTGCCCAGCATCCCCCTTCTTGAGCTACTGGGCTGTGTGCAGGACCTCAATGCACCAGGCAAAATCTGAAACCTGCAGACCATCTGGGTGAGGATTTGGGAATTTATAAAATCCACAGACAATCAAGTATTGGCGTATACAAATATATAAATTATCAACAGTTTTACAAAAGGCACACTGCAAGCCAGCTCAGTCCGACACCTGTACAAACCCCATGGTCCTCCCACCCTTCCCTCCCCATCCCTTTTTCCCCAGTTTTCATCATGAAACATAAGGTGCTGCTGCTACGGTCCCATGGCTGTCATGGCAACTGAGGATCTCTTTTTTGGTCAGCCCAATTTGTCGGTGGTACTGTCCTTCTTTGATGGTCTTAAAACACTGGATGTTCTTCCCCAGGGTGATGCTTTTGAGGGAAGGCAGGTATTTCAGCACAGTCTTTGGCAAGGTTGACACACCTGTCCCAGAGAGGTTGAGCTCTTGTAGGGAGTTCAGACCAAAGATAACTTCAGCAGTCAGAGATTTCAGGCCAGGATTGTTGGATAAATCCAGAACTTGGAGAGCTGGTAGTTCCTTGAAGCTATAAGGAGATAACTCTCCAAAGCCATGCAGGCCACTGAGGGATAAATGAATCAAATCTTTCAACCCTGTGAAGTCTCCTTTTTTAATCTGGACTAGAGGGTTCCCATCAAGATTTAAGTATCGGAGAGGAATGCCTTGAAGGTTTGGCACTGCTGTTAGCCTGTTCCCAGAAAGATTTAAGTTCTGGATATTGGGGATGCTCTTTTCACGGTGCCTCGAAATTGTGCCAAGCATATTGTTGGATAGATCCACGTTCAGGGGTTTGCCTTGACCTCTTGAAGCAAAAATGTCCATTCCTATATCCAAAAGCTTGTTATTGCTCAAATCTATGTCACCCAGAGGAGAACTGGAGAAACAGTCCTCTGGAAGGACTTCCAGAGAGTTATGACTCAAATCCAAAGACTCCAGATACCGAAGCCTGGAAAAGGTTGTGGAGGAAATCTTGGCAATTTTATTGTAGCTCAGATCAAGACTGACTAAGGTAGTGTAGCCAGGGCCAGTAAGCATTGATTCATTGATTGTTTCCAGTTTGTTTGATGAGAGATCCAAGTAAGATGTATCCAGAGGGATTGGGACAGGAACAATGTGTGAGCCTATTCCACTGCAGTCTACTTTGGTCAAGCTAAAGCTGTCAAAGAGACCAAAACTTTCCACTTCACAGTGGCAGCCAGGGAAGCAGGTTTTGGTGGCACCAAAACAAGGAAGGAAAAGCAGCAAATTGAACCAGGCTAGGAATTGCATTGTTGACCTGGAAAACAAGACAATAAGAAAATCAGTTTAATTGCAGTAGAAATGACTTCACTGAAGATGTGTAATGGTTTGAGCCATGCAGTCTTTGCCTTTCCAAAGGGATAGATTAAGTGTACCCTTAAATAGCATGGATGTGCCAAACACTTTGCCTCTAATGTGTGAACCCCAGTGGGAACTTAATTAAAAAAATGGGTCAAAGAGTCTTTGAAGATATCACTGAGTTAAGACAACTGGCAATGAGCTGCAAGAACAGCAAGATCTACTCAATCTGCATCATTTTGGGTGGACTGTGGAAAAAGCTATAAGACAGCTTAGACACTGAGTCATTTTACAGCCTGACAATCCCCAGCACACAGAAACCTTCACATCAGGGCATCCATGTGAGATTTGGGAGTGCTGAGTTCAAGACCTTGCATTGACAGGTTGGAGAAATCATTTCAGCTTTGCCTCAGTTGTCCAAAACCCTTATCAGGGAAGGAAAAACCAAAGCCCTCTTCAGGTTTCCTCTAGATGAAGTCATGACACCATCAGAACATCCTTCAGGATGAACAGCTAGAAAGGCCACCTGCCTGCTGCCCAAACAGACAGCAAGTCTCCCTTCCTTAGGCAAATTTAGAAGTGTTTAGGGAGGTAGGATCATTGATTTATATCAGGTGGCTAAATCCAACCCTCCTCAGGCTGGGGGCAGTGACCACTTGGCTTCTTGCCTGTTGGACCGGAGGAACCAGGGACTGCCCAGTTTAACTCAGACTCTACTGGGGTGGGCCCAGTCTCCTGCAAAGGCATTGAGCAGAGAGAGAGAGAATTTGTTCCATACAGAGCCCCTGGGGAGGCTTTGCTAATTACATTAAATATTCTCTCTGATTAATCATGCCAGCAAGCAAAAAGCTCTCTCCATCCCTCTGGATTTGACCCTTCTCCAGCTGAGACATTTCTGGCTCTCCATCATTGCAGCCAAGGGAAGGAGAAAGTAGATCTGCACCTCAGTGGCATTGCTGGACCTCTTCAGGTGACATCCTGGCAGCTCCTCCACATCACTGTGGGCACCAGCAGCTGTGTGACATCAAGAGCCAGCCAAAAAAACCCTTTAGCTTTGCAGCTCTGGAGAGGGTAAACTGGAGTGTGCCAGCATCCTGCAGGTCAGCAGAGGCAGCAAGTGCTTTTCTTGTTGGTTCCCACTGCACTCATGTGTGCTGGCTCTTCATCCCTTACAGACAAGGTTCCCAGGAGGCCAGAAACAAAACCTCCCACCAAACCAGGCAAGCAGATCCATCAGCATTGCTCTTTGGGCCTGGCAATAAGCAGTGACTCACGTGCCAAGAACTCAGCCAAAAGAAAAAAAATTAAAATCCCCTTTAAATGCGCATTCCCATGCTTCCCCCCCGGTCTCTCTTCTCACCTTTCCCAGCTGCTGTTTAAAAGCACTTCATTAGCTTTCTTGCAGGATCATCTTTCCCAGCCACCCTTTGATCTTCCCCACAGCCCTTGCACCTTCCCAGTATCATTTCCTAGAAGTTCACACTTCACTTTCCCTCACCCACCCTTTGGCAGCAGTTTCTCTCTCTTTCCAGCATGGTCTCCCCAGCCCTGTGCTTCTTTGTCAGCAGACAGGACAGAGGACTCCTTGCCAATGTGCAGAAAAAAAAAAGAAAAAAGAAAAAAACAAGAAAAACGACGAAAAAAAAAAAAAAAAAAAAAAGAGGAAAAAAAAGGCAGCAAAAAGGGAAAAAGCATTACAAAGACATTGTCCTGATCTCTGATAAGACTTGTCTGGTGGTAACTCCCAGACCTCCTGCAAATGGAGAGCAGAGATTGGGACTGTGACCAAAGTGCCTGCAACCAAAGCATTGCTAAAGGCCAACACGCAATCCTCTGGGGTCCATTATTCTACAGAAACAACAGAAAATCAGTAAGATGAGCCCTAGGCCTGGCCCATCTCAACTGTTTCTTGAGAAAACACATATGTGTGCAGAGGGGAGGCAGGGGGTAGAGCTCCCTTCTGCAGAAATGTTGCCAGATATCCTTTTCCTAATGACATCAGGGCTGATATCCTCTGGTTCTGTGCAGATAGACCATAGCTCACTCCCTTCTGCAGCCCTTCCTAAACTAAATACTGTTTTTTTTCTTTTTTTTTTTTTTCTTTTCTTTTCTTTTCTTTTTTTTTTTTTTATTTGGAACACACGGAGATGTTTTATTACAGCAGTGAGGAGCTATTTGGAACCTTAAAAAAAGCAAAAAATCCTCAAATGTTAAATATCTCGCGTATCTCAGGGAAGTACCTGAGTATCAGCTCAGTCTACTGGTATTTCTTCTCCCAGATTTTACCTAGTGGCTATACCCACTTGATGTCTCAAAAGGGAAATTACCTCCTACTTCTCCTTTAAAAGCCCAGCTCAGTTCTTCATGGCTCCAGTGGGAACTGGATCAGATCCTAAGAGGTCCAAAGACACATCAGGGTGAGGCTTGGCTTTCTGAACACTGCTTAGACCTTCATGGGCTCCTACTGAGCCACCTGAAGAAAAGCAAATGGGTAATCTCCAAAGTTTTATTTTAGCTGGGAACAGAGGTTTTCAATAGGGTCTATAGTGACAGGACAAGAGGTGATGGTTTTAAACTCCAAGAGGGGAGATCCAGACTAGATACAAGATATAAATCAAAGCAGTGCTGGGCTTCAGTATGCAGCTGCTCAAATTGCTTTTGATATGGGAATCCCCATTCCAATCAGCCTCAAAACTGGTGGCTAGAAGTAGGTAGATACAATGACTCCCCCTACAACATCCATGTCTCCAGCCAGCAGCCAGGACAAAACACGACACAGCTGGAATGCCGTGGGCAAAGCTCAGCATCAAGAGTTCACACACCATCTCTTGCCTCTTCCCTCCTCACTGCACTGCCCCAAATCCTCCTTTACTACCTCTACATTTGCTCTGCAGATCATAGAATCATAGAATCGGCTGGGTTGGAAGGGACCTCAGAGATCATCAAGTCCAACCCTTGATCCACTCCCCCCGTGGTTCCCAGCCCATGGCCCTGAGTGCCACATCCAGGCTCTTTTTAAATATCTCCAGGGATGGAGAATCCACTACTTCCCTGGGCAGCCCATTCCAATGGCTGATCACCCTCTCTGTAAAGAAATTCTTTCTAATATCCAACCTAAACCTCCCCTGGCACAACTTAAGTCCATGCCCTCTTGTCTTGTTGAAAGTTGCCTGGGAAAAGAGCCCAACCCCCCCTGGCTCCAGCCTCCTTTCAGGGAGTTGTAGAGAGTGATGAGGTCTCCCCTGAGCCTCCTCTTCTCCAGGCTGAACACCCCCAGCTCCCTCAGCCTCTCCTCACAGGAATTGTCCTGGAATCCCTTCCCCAGCCTGGTTGCCCTCCTTTGGACCTGCTCCAGGACCTCAATCTCCTTCCTGAACTGAGGGGCCCAGAACTGGACACAGGACTCGAGCTGTGGCCTCACCAGGGCTGAGTACAGGGGCAGAATCCCTTCCCTGAACCTGCTGGCCACGCTGTTCCTGATGAGATGCAATCCATTACCACCAGTTCTCAACTCCCTGACGGAGCAGTGGGAAGCATTCACAGGCTCCCAAGCCAGTCTAGAATCGCTCCGATAAAAGATTGGGAGAAAGAAAGGTCCTGGTCATCTACCAGTCCATGTAAGAGACTCCTGCAATGCCAGAAAATCAGGGAAGAGCTTAGTGAGGTGCAGGCATGCTTTATCATTGCGTGGAGCAGTCCATAGCTCTCTCTCTGTGTCTCTGAAATGGGGAAAGAAACACGCCGCAGGCATTTACAGTTAATCTGCGTACAGCGTGCAGCTGAAACCACATCAAATTGCCTTTGGATTGCTGCCTCTGAGCTGCTCTGTTGACAAAGGCAAGAAGCCAAGGCAGCCCCTCGTAAAAGGAAGATGAGTTATTCACCTGCAACACCAGGGGGATTCACCCAGAAGGAAAACCAGGAACCGCTGGCACCATCACCTGGGACTGGCGAGGGGAAAGGCACCAGGAGAAAGCAAGCCCAACCCTGGCTGGTTCAGCCAGGAACTCCTCATTTCTATAGCTGTTGTGAAAAGCCACAGGGATAAAGTTTGACCCTCTGACACCTTGTGTGTGTGTGTGTTGTTAAACCCCCTGATCTCAACAGGAGCTTTTAAGGAGGCAGCATCACCCCCCACGTTTCAGGTGCTCTGAGTGGTTGCTTGGCTCTGGTCTTTATATCTTGCTCATTCTTTTTGCACAGCAAATCTCCTGAGACAATCCCAAGGAGATCTCCAGTGGTGGATAATGGACACAAGGTTGGACCAAGCTGCTAGCAGGGTGGCAGCCTTCTCCCCAAATCCCACATCTCTCCTTGAGCCTGCAGATGCCCTGCTGCCTCCTCCCTGCTCTGCTCATTCCCCACACCATCATGTGCCAGGATCTGGGTGGAAACCTTATACTGAGATATCCATGCCAAAAAAACCCCCAAACCATTAAAAACTGATCTTAAAACCAGACTGCAGAGGTCTCAGCTGATGGTTGAGGTCATGGGAGAGAGGAAAGCCCTGTGAAGGTGTTGCTGAAAATTCAGTTTTCTCATGGCACTTGATTTCCATCTTCTCTTCCTTAATTTTCTCCCCCAATCCACAGCTGAGACCTTGCAACTTCACTCCCACCTGAAAGGAGATGTGCTAACACATCTCACCCTGGATGGAAGCCCATTGCTCCTGGACTGGTACCCCCTTGGGTATGCAGAGATAAATTGATTCTACCTAGGCTACCTCTGGTTGCCCTGGCAACCACCAAGCCAGAAATCCCTGTAGCCAAAAATCAGGGATTAATTAAAAAATAATACAAGGTTTGAAAGTTCCTTATTTGATGGAGTCAGGAAACAGCTCCCCCGTTCAAGCTGCATCCCCAAAGGTGGCATTTGGTAAAGCACCAGCTGAAATGCAGCTGTAGTCAGGGCTGAAGACCCCAAAGTCACCAAACAAAGCTTAAGCTGTGCAAGAAGTGCAGAAAACCCAGGTTGTATCTACAGTGGGATGAAGAGAAAGAAAAGAGGATGAAACCCACCTAAGATCAGACCCTTGGAGATGTCCCATCTCTCCCTTGACCATGCTGGAGCAGGTTGCTCATTCTCTTTGGACTGCTGCTTCCCACCCCATCCCTGGCTCCATCCTCCAAACCCAAGTCCCACCCAACAACCAAGTGCAACCAGGGGAAATCAGTTCAGCTCACTCATCCAACAAAAAATGTCCTAAAAGCCTCATCTTCCTTTTTCTCCCCCTTTGGTGGGTCAGTTTTCCAGCAAATCAGGCTGCCCAGCCTTGGGGCTACCAGCTTGGACACAGGAATGGGGAAAAAAGGACTCATTTTTCCAACAGCGGTTCACAAATAGGGCAGATTAAGTGTCTAAAGTGTGGTGGACAGATCCTGGTAATTTGCTGGATTAATTCTGGATTAACAGCAAATTGAGCAACATTTAAAGGAAAGAGGCAAAAAGAAAGGGCTGGAGCTCCCCTATCCCAAACAGAGATGCTGTTCTAGCAAAGGACAGAGGGATTGGATTAGGAACAATTTTTCATCAGGAGGAAAATTTGGGGATTGTCTTCTGTCTCTTGTATCAAGCAAGTGAATAAAATCCAAAGTTTTTACAGCACGGCCCACAGGGGCTGCACCCACTGAGGGCAGGGGAAAGGGAACAGCACTGGAAGCAAAGCAAGCTGCATAGGATATGAGAGGCCATAAGTCATCTAGACTGAAAGAAAAAAAAAATAAGAGGGATAAAAAAGAGAGATAATTGTCTCTTTCTCTCTTTAAGTACCCAAGAGGTTCTGAGAGGCAGCTGGAATGGCAGCTCTGGAGCACCAGGATGCTCCTGAGTTACTTCTCCAACAACAAAAGTGCTCCAGAGACTATTTTTTTTTTCCCTTTTGACTAATTAATCTGTAAAATATGAATAATTCTTATAACTGAAGTGTAGCACTGGCACACTTTTCCAGTGAGGCCTCTCCAGGGCTGAGTCCAAGTGATGCCACCAGATGCAATCTCAGCCTGCTCTCCAGATGCAATGGGAGCAGACAGCAGAGCTGGTTCAAACCAGCCAAGGACCAGAGACTTTCAGTCCCTTAACTCTCAGGCACACACCCTCCACATGATAAAGAAACTGCTGCTGACAAGGTTACTCTTTTTCTTTTTTTCTTTTCTTTTTTTTTTTTTTTTTTTTATTTTTCTGGTGTGAATCCCTTGAAAGTAAAGGTCACCACAGCTTTTGCTCTGCCTGCTTCTCATCAGCTTTTCCTCCCTCTAGAAACCTTATTAAACCAATTAGTGGTTCCTCACTAAGCTCCTCAAGGAGCTTTGGTGTTCATGGGAACAGAGCTTTCTGATCCATTCTTTAGGTTTTGTTGTTGGCTGGTTTGGGGTATTTGCTTTGCAAATAAATCAGGCCTGGTTTTTGACTCGGTGTTTGTGACTTCTTGGATTGAGGGAGATGCCAAGAAATAACCTGTTCTTTAGGTTTCATCTTATATTTGCTTAGATGGGTTTGGGTGAGGTCAGTGGGGTTACTTTAGGTGTCAGTGACAGCAGGGTGACAATTAGTCCCTTGGCCCTTCTAAATGCAGCTGGATTTCATGGAGCCATTGCATGAGTTGCTTTGGGGTGATATTACCCTTCACATAGATGGGTGGGAAAAGCAAAGCTGCTTGGACACCAGAGCCATCCCCAGTTACCCAACAGGATATAAAGAAGGGGATGGACAACCTTCTCCTCACTCTTATTTCCTCCACCAACACGTGAGGAACCAACACCAACACATGGGAGGAAACCCAGACACTGGGATGATGGCTTTACCTCAATGTAAAGAAACACTGAGGGTCTGAACTGGAGCTAAAATCATCCTGAACACTTTTTTGCTCCATCTTCCCACTCACTGGGGGAAATCAGAATTAAATGCAGGGAATGGGAAGGGAAAAAAAAAAAAAAAAAAGAAAGAAAGAGAAGGAGAAAGAGAAAGAGAAAGAGAAAAAAAGAAAAAGAAAAAAAGAAAAAGAAAAGGAAAAAGAAAAAGAAAAAGAAAAAGAAAAAGAAAAAGAAAAAGAAAAAGAAAAAGAAAAAGAAAAAGAAAAAGAAAAAGAAAAAGAAAAAGAAAAAGAAAAAGAAAAAGAGAAAGATTTCCCTATGAATTCCTCTCTGCTCTAATGACTTCTAATAATGGCTGTGAAAGCACCTCGTTTGCATTCAGTCAAGAGCCCCACCATCAAAGGGGGAGTCATTAGCAAGTAATTAACCCAGTGGTATGGGGACTCTACCCTACTGGGCTATGGAAGAATAAAATACAGTAGGCAGCAACCTGGGGATGGAAAGAAAAAAATCATCTCTCCTCCCACAATGCAGGGACCTTGTGTTTAAGGCTGAGCAGGGTGGGTGGCATGATGAGGATGGGTGGGCTTGGGATGGAGCCTCCCTTCTCTAAGAGCCAGGGATCACAGGAGGTAGCCAAAACCTTGTGCCAGGGGTTTATTGGCTCTGCAGGTTGCTTTGTCCCTGCTCAGGTGAATTTAAGAGAGGACAAAATTAACCTAAACAGAGATGAGATGCCAGCTCCAGATCTGGACAAGAAGCTCAATGCTCTGTATCAAGTCTGTCTTTACAAGACTTGTATCTCACAAAAAAATAACCTGGAATTTGGGTTGTGGACAGCCAAAAGGGTTAAAGCAGGAGAAAACAAGACACCATTCTTTATTTTCCTCGTATCTCATTTATCCCTATTTTCATTTCTCAGCTCCTGACATAGAGAAACTGCTGAGCCCAAACTGCTGTGATTAACCAGCATCCCACTGATGCTCTCCATCCTTCAGGGACATTTTTCAGAGACTTTACAGGGGATGGGATAGATAAGATTAACAAGAGTGAAGCCAAAATGTTCAGCATCAGACACATTCCATAACCCCAAAGCTAAAACTGAGCAGCCCCCCCAACCCCCCACACGTGCTGCAGAGAAAACATATGGGATTGATCAAAGGGGAACCCAGCACCTCCAAAACCTACAGCTTCATACTCTGGATTTGTTTTCAAACATGTGACATCCCTTGCTCAGCTGAAAGAGCTTCAGCTTCTGTCATTATTTTTTTCTTTAAAGTTAAAAAAAAAAATAAAAAAAATCCTTTCTTTATAAAAGAAATTGAGAGCTCTGTTAAAATAATATTTGCTCCAACTGCTCATGCCACAAATCCCTGCTCATGCTTTGCAGAAGGCCACGGATAATTGATCATCCTAGCTGTTCAAACAGCTAATAGTTTATTCCACTTGGGCAATCTCTCCCCCAGCATCTATCATTCCCCCACTGAGGAGGAAATCAAGGTGTAGTTTGGGCTGGGACAGAAGGAAACCTGTGCAGGCAGGTCTGCCAGCCCAGACAGTGAGTTCCAGCTGATTTACATCCGTGGCTGAAATATAGATGATTTTTGCTGCCCTGGGAGCTGCGTGCCTTAAAACACCACAGCTTGGAAGCAAACAACAGCCCAACTCCCAGGAATTTTGCCTCGAGTGGGAAAAAGTCAGTGCTACCTCCAGCACGGGCAAATGAGAAATTAAATCACCCCAGCAACAGTGTTTTGCAAAAAAAATCTCCCAGGAAGCTTCCAGTTTAGAGCAGTTTCATGTCAGGTGGGGGAAAAAGTCTCTGGTGGTTTTGGAAAGGTAGTTTTGCTTGCCAGCCTCATGCTGAGCTCTGCTTGTGCCTGGAGGAGGTGTTCTCCAAAGGAAATGAAGTTTGCCAAGCCTCCAGAGAGGCCATGAGCAGGGAAAGGCAGGAATTGGAGCAGGGTGGCACCTCCTGGAAGCACCAGGGGAGATTCCTGAGGCTTGCTGGGGAGGGGACATGAGAATCCCAGCCCCTCCTGGCTATGCCAGCTGTAGGATGGCTCAAACTGGAGCATCAGCAGCCACACGTGGCTTCCAGCAGCCCAGGATGCACAGGTCAAATAAAGTGCCCACAAGGGATGCAGGAGCTCAGAGCTTTCTCCCACCCCAGCATCACACAGAGGTTGACCACCCTAAATCATAGATAATTTAGTGTCAACCTCCTGCCATGGGCAGGGACACCTCCCCCAGCCCAGGTTCCTCCAAGCCCCATCCAACCTGGGCTGAGACACTGCCAGGGATGGGGCAGCCACAGCTTCCTTGGGCAACCTGGGCCTGGGTCTCACCACCCTCAAATTAAAGAATTTCTTCCTAATGTCTGATCTCTTCCAGTTGAAGAACATTACCCCTCCTCCTATCACTTTATGCTCTTCTAAGAAGCCCTTCCTCACTTTTCCTATAGGACCCTTTGAGGTACTAGAAGGCCACTATAAGGTCCCTCCCAGTTTTGTTTGAAAATGTTTGAAGCATAAAACACCCAGGCCTTATTCATTAGCTGGTTCATTATTAAAAACTAAAATGATCCCAGCAAGTTTCTCCTGCAGCCTCATCCCCTGACGATGTTCTCCCATCTCCCACACCTGACCCCCATCCCCAGCTGCTTCCTCTGTCAGCTCCTGCTATGGTGATACTTTTTCATAGCATTCCATCTCCCAGAGACATGATATAATTCCAGAGGAATGCACTTTGGGATGAACACCATAGACCAGGCCAAAGAGAAACGTTAAGAGGTGCAGCACTGGGAGAGGAAACCTCTACGTGTTGGACACTTCTTGGTTTTAACTGGTAGTAAACCTGCTTGGCTGTGTCATTATTCCTGGCTGGAAAATGCCACATGCCACATCCCACTCCAGGAAAGTGATGGTTGCAAGGATCAACAGCATCCTGGCTTCTATCAGCACTGGTGTGGGCAGCAGGACTAAGGAAGGGACTGTCCCTGGGCACTGGGGAGGCTGCACCTCAAATCCTGGGGTCAGTTCTGGGCCCCTTGCTACAAGAAGGACATTGAGGGGATGGAAAATGACCAGAGAAGGGGAATGGAGCTGGGGAAGGGTCTGGAGCACAAATCTGAGCAGGAGCAGCTGAGGGACCTGGAGGAAAAATGTTGAGGGGAAACCTTCTGGCTCTCTATACCTCCCTGAAAGGAGGTTGGAGTGAGGTGGGGGTTGGTCTCTTGTCCCAAATAATGAGTTTATAAAACAAGAGAGCAGGTTTAGATTGGATATCAGGGACAATTTCATCATGGAAAGGATTGTCAGGCCCTGGCATAGAGTGCCCATCCAGGGCAGCTGTGAAGTCCCCATCCCTGGAGGGATTTCAAAGCTGTATGGATGCGGTGCTGAGGGAGATGGTTTAGTGGTGGCTTTGGCAGTTCTGGGTCAACACTTGGATCTGATCTTAAACATTTTTTCCAGTTTAAACAATCCTGTTTTATGGGACCATTTTCATGGCTTTGATGACCTACGGGTGGCTGCCTGGTCCATGAGGGAAAGGCAGGAATGTCTGTGGATGTACAACCCATCCCCAGTGGAGTTCGCTTTCAAACATCCCAGCTCAAAGCTCATGTTGCATGGATGGATATGGATGGGTTCCCTGAGCAGGGGGACAGAAAGAAGGCAGAAAAAGAAGGAGGTGTTGGAGCAAGTTCAGGGGAGGCCACAAAGATAATCTGAAGGCTGGAGCAGCTCTGCTTTGGAGCCAGAGAGTTGGGGGTGTTCAGCCTGGAGAAGAAATGGCTCTGGGGAGGCCTTAGAGCAACTTCCAGTGCCTGAAGGGGCTCCAGGAAAGCTGGGGAGGGACTTTTAGCAAGAGCCTGGAGTAAAAGGACCAGGGTTACTGGCTCTAAACTGAAAAAGAGGAGATTTAGGTTAGACGTTAGGAAGAAATTACTTCCTGTGAGAGTGATGAAACATGTGCCCAGGTTGCCCAAGGAAGCTGTGGCTGCCCCATCCCTGGCAGTGTCCCAGCCCAGGTTGGATGGGGCTTGGGGCAACCTGGGCTGTTCCTGTCCATGGCAGGAAGGTTGGAACTAGAAGATCTTTAAGGTCCCTTCCAACCCAAACCATTCTGTGATCTGTGAGTGATGCCAAGGGAAGATGATACATCCCAGGGTGATGCTTCTGGTCTTCCAGATGAGACTTATCCCACCGGGAACAAAAAGCTTAGAGCAGCCCCATCATCTTGTACATCTAAAGGCTTTCCAGCCCTCTTTTTCCCTACTGGAAAGAGAAGTGACTGTAAATCAGGTGTCCAAACCCTGTCTCTGAGGTCAGGCCTTGGGCACTGTGCTTTGCCCAACTCCCCCAAGCAGGCCCAGCCAGTGCCAGCTGAAACCATGCAAAAAGCAGAGGGAAAATACATTCCCCTGGGCTGGGTAACACCTCCATCCCTGGCAGAAGGATTTTAAGAGGACCTCATGGAGCTTCAGCTCACTGAAAAGCAGCAGCTCCCAACCTCTCATCTCCTAAAAGTTTCGGGGGGCTGCTGGCTTCAATAAGGGAGGGCAAAGCCAGGAGCCAACATTCAATTGGGTGCCCCTCAGTGCTGGCCCAGGCCTTCTTTCTGGTTTTTTTTTTTTATTTTTTGGGGGGGGTTTTGGGTTTTTTTTTGGTTTTTTTTTTTTGGGTTTGGGGTTTTTTTTTGTTGTTGTTTTTGTTCTTTGTTTTTTTTTTTGTTTGTTTTGGTTTGTTTTTTTGTTTGTTTTGATTTGGTGTTGTGGGGGTTTTTTTGGTGGTGTTTTTTTTTTGTTTTTTGTTTTTGTTTTTTTTTGTTTTTGTTTTTTTTTTGTGGATGGATTTTTTTTTTTCCATGAACAATAATCTCCAGGCCTCTTTGCTGCCTGTGGTTCTCAGTGTGCAGCTGCAGACCCTCCACTGAGGAGCTAATAAATACAATCCTGGCTGTTATTGCTGCAAACAGCACAGCTGGAGGCTCCCATCTCCTTCCCTTCCTGGCTTTTCTTTCCCCCCCCCCCTTCCCCCTCCAATAATTCTTGCAAAGTGATGCTACAAATAATAAACCCCAGTGAAACTACTCAGTAGAGCAGCAGTCAGGGCTTCAGGAGCTGCCACCACCCAGGAGAAGCACGTGAGACATTGGCAACACTCAGCCTACAAGATTCAGGAATTCAGGGGGATTTGGGGAGGGGAAAGAGGTCTGGGTAAAGCTGACAAAGGGTTTAGCAGCAGGATATCATCCCCACCACAATTCCCAGCCCAGCATTTGCTTCCCTGCCTCACTGATGTGATGGTGCAGCATCTCCTTAGCCTTTGCCACCTCTCCCTGGTCCAGCATCCTCCAGTCCCTCTTGGTTGGTGCAGGATCTTGGAGAGAAGGCTCATCTTGGAGAAGCCACATCCCCCGCAGGACCCATTTCTCACCACTGACTTTACCACAGGAGTCTCCATTCACGTGCCTCAGTTTCCCTCAGTTTCTCCCTGACACTTCAAAGCTGAGTAACCCCAGGGCTGAGAGGTGTTCATTCCTATGTCAAGAGGGAGGGGGGGGCACCATCCTCAGGTTCAAATCCCACCAGTTTAACTGGGAATGGAGCACAAGCTGAGATGTCCTGGTCTCACCTCATGGAGGAGAACCCCACAATTGCCACCACTGCCAAAAATGGTCCAGCCAAAGGCCACCACTGTCCCTCTGCACCATGTCCAGCTCCTGCCTTGCCTGGACACACTGGGGACACCAGCCCTGCTTTGCCCTTTGCCAAATGGGCTTCAGGACAGGAAAGTTGGCATCTTGGGAAGTGGTTGTGGTGAAGAAGTAAGTCAGCACCTCTCAAATCAGTTTTTGTGGGCACTGAAGCATGGATGCAGTCTTGGGAGCTGCCAACAGCAGGCCAGGATCTCCAGGGACCTTTCTCCATCCATGCTTCTCCCCTCCCTGGGTTCCATCCTGTCTCTATCCCTGTCCCCTTGTTTTTAGTGCAGCTCTGTGGCACTTACACCATGACATGAAGATGCTGCAAGTTACCCAGGGCCCATACAACCATCTTCCTTGTCCATTTAACCTTGTATTAAGCCACCTCCTCACCCAATTTGTCCTGGTTTTGATGACCAGCAGTGTAAAACTTTCCCAAATTATAGCATCCTCATGTGTTTCCCATATGGGCTTCATGGTGCACCTTGTTCCTTCTGCAAAGCCAGGGGAGGCCACCAGGCACCATATTGGAACTAAATGATCTTTAAGGTCCCTTCCAACCCAAACCAGTCTGGGATTCTACAATTAAAGAGCTTTGGAAGAAAGTTCTCCTCTGTCCTAATGTGTGAAACAGCCTCACCATACCTCCTGCTACAGGCATCTTGTTCTCAAGGATGGGAGGAAAATGAATGATTTTGGGGGTCAGAGACAGGTCCTGCCCCACTTAGAAAGCTCTGTACACATTTGTCACTTCAGAGGTGCTGGAGGTGAGGAATCACATCAGGTTTGACCCATCTGCCAGAGCAGGGCTTGACCTTAAAGTCTCACATTTCCCTGACAAGGGTTATCTTGTTAAAAGTCAAAAAAAAGAAGGTCCTTATTTCTCTCCCCACTCCTGGGTTTGAGCTGCCAGGAATGGATCAGGAGGAGAGAGCAGAGTCAGAATCACACATATATGGACAACAAAAAAGCAGCAGGGACAGGGAAAGGGGAAGGAAAAGCAAACCCAGAGATGCCAGCACTCAGATATTGCAGCCAGCACATGGCCCTCTGCTCAGCTACAGCAAAGATAAAATGCTTTTTTGTTGTTTTTTTTTTTCCAGTTTCCCACTGCTCCAACAGGCAGATTTCCAGCCTGGTTAATGCAACTCTGGAATGTCCCATGCTAAGGCAGACAGGTTGGTTTAATCTCTTGCAGCCTCTGCAAAGGAGGCTGGAGCCATTCTCAGAGCATGTATTTCCTTCCCCATTTCCCCCTCCCCCCCTTCTCCCCTACCCCCTCTCCCACTCCACATCTTGAATACCTCAAGAGAGAATGATGAAAACTCCCAGGAAATATTTAAAAAAACAAAAAAAAAACAAAAAAAAAACAAAATATAAATTGCAATACAAAAGAAAAAAAAAAATCACAAGGCTTCCTGGGAATGAATGGCTGAGCCATTCATACATTCCCCTTGATAGGTCCAGGTGCCAAGTTTTAAGACAAGAAACGGCTTGCTCAAGCCAGCTTTTATCTCTTCCCAGCCCTCAACAGCTCAGCTTTCGGAAGTTTCTTTTGATAGCCAGACAGGCGGCCAGTGCTGTGGCTACCAACAGAGCCCCGGGGGCCAGGGGGCTGCCGGACAAGGATGCTTTGAGTTATCCCACCCCCCAGCCAGCTGATGGGTTGGGAGGAGGAGGGAGAAAAGACTGAAAGAGGGGAAAAAAAAAAAAAAAAAAAAAAAAAAAAAGCAAGCAGTTAGGGACGGAGGGAAAACTCTCAACCTTTGGAAGACGGTGGCTCACCTTTTTATTTTTTTTTTTTTCCCAGCTCTGTCTCTCACCAAAATGGCCCAGGCAGCTCACTGGGGGGGTTCAGTGGGGGTAGGGGAGCTCAGGATGCTTTCCCTACATCCAAAACAAACAAAGAAAAGAGGATTTTTTAATGTTTCTTTTTGTTTTACAGCTCTTTTCTCCCGATTCCCTCCCACTTACTCAACCCTGGTTTTTATTCCTGCCACTCAATCTTTAGGAATGGGGGAACAGGGGACCCCTCACCTTAACCCTGAGACTAAACCCAGCCGGTCGACCTCATTGTCAGAAATTAAGGTCCCCTGGGATGTCCAAAATTAATGTGCCCTGGGATGCCCGTCACATCCTCGTTCCCTCTGGATATTTTGGAATTTTCCCCCCCCACCTCCTCTCTTGGAATTCATTCCCAATCCAGCCGTGGGTGCCACCCATCCAGCTCCTGCATCTCCCAGCACCCACCACCTCCAGAGAGGGACCCAAAACCAGCCGATGGCTGAGGCCGGCTCAGGACCATTTCTAACCCACGTGTGAGCAAAAACCTCCCATGTCCTCTCCGGGGAAAGACAGAAGCCATGCCCTGTGCCCACAGGACACCACCCCCCCAACCACCTGCATTTTTTTGCTTTCAGCCAGCACCCAGCCAAGTTTAGCCTGCAAATTGCCCCAGGGACAAACCAAGCTCCTTTCAGCATCTAACATTCCATCCCCAGCTCTCTCCTTATTCCGGGGAAGCTTTGCTCTAACCCTGCTTTCCCTCTTCTAGGATTTGTTCTGCTTTTTAGGGGTGTAATAAAGCCCCAGCCTGCAGTCAAGGCGCTCTTTAATGCGATATTTCAGTTCAGTGTCCATCCAGACAAGTTTCCTACTGTAACTTCAAGTGAATGCAGTTATTCAGCCTCAACGGCAGCTGATTTATCATGGCAGACACCCGAGGAAAAAAAAAAAAAATAAAAAAAAAATCTTTCTGGTCGGGGAAAAACTGGAAGCAATGAACACCCCTAAGCTCGGCGCTGTCTTCTCCTTCCAGCCGGCCTTGGATGGCACCAAATTCCATGGATTGAATCCACATGGATTCACTGAATAACACAGAGAATAACCACGAAGGAGAGCATGGGGTTCACTGAGGAGATGTCACTTCCCCAACCACACAAGGCTCCATCCTCCTCCTCACCTGTCTCTCCTCTCCCAGCCTTCCCAAATCCCAAGCTGAGGAGGAAAGTTGAGGGATCCTTTTGTTTCCAGAGAGCTGGCACATGTTGTGGTTTACAGGGCTAAAAAATCCCCTCTGCTCTACGCTTTTTAATGACTGTAGCATTAATCCCAAGTTTCCATGGAGCTGCTGAAAAAGTTTCCAGGGGGTGTGTGAGTTATCAGGGGAACCCCCTGCTTTCTGACCTCCTGCTTCAAAAGTCTCCACCAGCAGCCTTTTTTCTGATTTTTTTTTTTTTTTTTACAACGAGCCAATACATCTTAAATCTCCTTCCTCTGCACCCCCCCCCCCAAACACACCTTCCCCTCCAGCTTCATACACTTCCAGGCAGGGGAAATTCCCAGGCGGAAAGCTTTGCTTTGCCTTAATTTCTGAAAGAGGGGGGGTTAGGGGAGAGGATTCTCTTTCTGCACCTTCCAACCTTTTCACCCCATCCAGGCGACCCCCTCCCCCTACTTTCTCAACCCCTTTAACCCCCCCCTCCCCTTCCTTTCCTCCTCTCTCCCCTTACCTTGGGTGAGCTGCAAAGCCTCCTCCCAGCACCAAAACCCAAGCGAAAAAAAAAAAAAGAAAAAGCTTCTCTCCTCTATCGCCGGTGCTGGGAGGGAGAGAGGGAGGGAGGGAAAAGGAAAGGGGGGGTTGTGGTGGGTGGAAAGGGGGGAGGAGGGGAGACAGGGAGCCCTGTGTGAAATCAAAGCCCCGAAGCCGGGCAGGGGAGGCGGTGTGGAGGCTCCAGCTGCTCCTCGGATTACTTTGCAGCCGTGGCAATCCCCAGCACTCCACAAAAACCACCATTGCACCGAGGAGGGGGAGTAAGGGGTAAAGAAAAGGGGGGGGGGGAGAAGAAGATCCTGGCTGGAGAGGCTTCATCCCAGCTCGGTTGCGGGCTGGGGGTTCTTAAGCACTTGGAAAATTCCCTCTTTGCCAAAGCCAGAGGTGGAGAAAAAAAAAAAAAAAAAAAATAGTTTCCCTTCATCTGAGACGCAGTGTGTGTGACCCCCCCCTCCATACCCCAATTATTTCGCCGCCGATGTCCCCCCACCCCACAGCCAGCTGAGCCCCGACGCCCGGCAAACTCATCACACTAAAAAAAAAAAAAAAAGTTTCCCCACTCGTAGGTTCGGGAAAGGGAAGGAGGGGGGGGGTCTCAGCAAAAAATCCCCCCCAGGGCTACCCATCCTTGAGGGGGGGACGGCAGGGAAGGACTCACCGGGGTTGGGGTCCCTTCCCAGGGCCAGGAGCCGGCAGCAGAAGGGCTCAGGACCGGCTGTCCCTTTTCTTCCCTCCTCCTTTTTTTCTCCCTCCTCCTCCTCCTCCTCTTTCTCCTCCTTTCTCGTCCAAGGCGTGCAGCTGGCCGGGCAAACGGGCTGCCCCCTTCCCCGAAGGAGGAGGAGGGAGCTCAACAGATGGCTGAACACAAGGGAACATCTGGGAGGAGGAGGAGGAGGAGGAGGAGGAAGAAGGAGGCAGGACTTGAGCTCGGCTGTACCAGTCCTGAGCTGGCAGACCTCCCCCCCCTACCCTTATGGGGGAAAAGGGGGAGGGTGTCAAGCCAGCTTTGTACATACATACTCCCCACCCCACTGTTCTGCATCCCCCCCCGGGGAAAATCCCTTTTCTTCTCGCTGCTTTCTTGGGGATCACTCCGGAGTTACCCTCACAGCACAGCCCTGATTCCAGCCCTGACCTTTGCAGGACCAGGAGGTTGCTGGGGGGGATTCTCCCCCTCTGCTCTGGTGAGAACCCCCCTGCAGTGCTGAGTCCAGTTCTGGGGTCCCCAACACCAGAAGGCCATGGAGCTGTTGGAGTGAGTCCAGAGGAGGCCATGAAGATCAAGAGGATGGAGCAGCTCTGGAGCCAGGCTGAGATTTGGGGTTGTTCAGCCTGGAGAAGGCTCCAGGGAAACCTTAGAGCATCTTCCAGTGCCTGAAGGGGCTGCAGAAAAGATGGGGAGGGACATTTCACAAGGGCATGGAGTGATGGGATGAAGGGGTCAGCTTCAAACTGGAAGAGGACAAATTTAGATTAGATCTTAGGAAGAAAGTTTTTCCTGTGAGGGTGCTGAGCCCCTGTCCCAGGTTGCCCAAGGAAACTGTGGCTGCCCCATCCCTGGCAGTGTCTCAGCCCAGGTTGGATGGGGCTTGGAACAACCTGGGCTGGTGGGAGGTGTCCCTGCCCATGCAGGGGAGTTGGAATTAGATGATCTTAAGATCCCTTCCAGCCCAAACTTCTCTGGGATTCTATAAACACATGGCAAACAGGCAGGTCTGTTTTTTATTTTTTGTTTTTTTTTCTCTGCGAGGCTCCTTTCTCTGAGCACATCACTCCATGACCTGCTTGAAGATTTGCAGGGTGACAATTCCTCCCTCCCCCCCCAGTGAACACAGCTCTGATCAGAGGGGTTGGTGGCAGGAGTTACTGCTGGCATCAGGAGGAGATCACAGTGGTTTTTCCCCACCCTCCAAACTTCTGAGTGTGGCTTATATGGGTGATGTGCTCACTCTGTGCCTGTATCCCAGGAGATGCTTTTTGGGAATCACCACTGGAGTCTGAGAACTCTACCAAGGAGGGGATGAGCAGCTCCAGACAGCCAGGCAGGGGAAGTCTGTGCTCAGATCTCAGCTGAGCCAAGTGCTTTTGGGGGAAAACCCTGGAAATCCCCATTCTCTGGGTTGTGATTTTCCATGTAAAGGTGGTGGTGATATCTCCAGACATGAACAATCTCCTGTAAGGATCCATCCACCCAGGACTTTGCACTCTTCATTTTTATAGCTTTGGGTAGTGGAAGTAGCTCAGCTGGAAACTTCTGTTTCATTTTCCATTTTTTTCATTTTTCCATGCCTCTTGCTAGGCCTTTGCTGTGTCAAAGTTTACCCCAGTAAAGCAAAACTCCAGTCTGAAGCTGGAGGAACTGGGAATTACACTCTCCAGATGAGATAAAGTCCAGCAGTCAGCAGTGACAGGTCTGGCAATTTGAAAGGAAGAACTGAAACCCAAATACCTGGCTTAAAAACCTCTGAATTTTGCTAAAGGAATATCTTCAAATGTTGTTTTCTTAATTTGAAGCCTAAAATGACGATGCTCTGTGATAGCTGCCAGTAGATGGCCATGGGACAATTGTGTGCTCCAAAATTTTGTTGCTCAGATGAAAAAATAATAATCTGAGAGGTCTGCTGGCTTGAACCTTTAGTGCTAAGATTTCTTTTGCTAAGATTCTGCTAAGATTTTGTTTTCTTAAGATTTCCCTAGTTTGATGGAGCTGGCCAAAATAATGCTGGGGAAAGGGCTGACAGTTTAATTCTGGGTGAATTAAATGGGGTTTTAGGTACTCAGGGACAGATTACCCTCCTTTTTTTCACTTTGGAATAGTAGATGAAGATGATTCTGCTAAAATGACTTCATTTCACCCTGATTTTAAGGTCTAGATGTAGACCAGAGGACATCTGGTCCCAGCCTGGTTCTTCTAGGGCCATGCTGAGCCTTCCTCTGACGTTCTGTTCCTTGGAGACACCAGCTCAGTTCCTTGTTTCTCAGCATCTGATAACATCATGCCTGATTTGGCTTGTTAAATTCCAGACAACTCTTAAGTCAAAGGAAAGCTCTCTGAGTCACCCTGAGTTTCTCCTGAATAAATAGGAGCAGACACATATCAGGCAAAAGGAGTTAAAGAGTGAATGAGAATGACCTAAGCTGGATTAGTAAGTAGAGCTGCTCTTGGAGTTGTGCCCCATAATGTTTAAGTCCCTCCCTGAGATCTCATTTCTTTTCCTCCTCTTATGCAATCCCAGGAAAGGAGGCTTCCTCTGCACCAAACTGTTAGAAAAACCCACAAAGCCAGCTGGGTGCCTTGCAATCCCCAACTCCCTGGGTATTCTTACAGAGGAAGGAACCTTCCCTTGCTGCCATGCAAGGGATTGCTCATGAGCTCTTTATTTTGTGGTTGAGATAGAGCAGATGTCAGGAAGTTGTCCCAACATGGTTGCATTTGATGGAGTTCCTCAGAAGGAGGCACCCACAGCAGCAGCCAGCACCATTAGTTAGGGAGGAGTTTAGTTATTACAAGTTAGAAAAAACAAAACAAAACAAAAAAAAGCTACCCACAATAATAGCCCCCAACTACCACCAGTTCCCACTGGGCAGATGTGTAAGAGATGTTTTTTTCTCTCTCCTCTGGGAACACTTCCCACCCTTGTGGGAATCCTGTAGTAAGTCAGATCTGGAAATAGAGATTTTTAAAAAAACTCCTGTAACAAGCTAGACATAAAAAAAACCCCAACACCATCAGTGGTGCCCATTGAGTGCAAGGGAGCTTGGAAGCACATTGCAGTCTACTATGTACAACCTTGGTCAAAATTACAGTTTGTTCTGTAGGTTCATCTTCACCCTTTTTTACTGGATCCATGTCTTATGGATGGAATTCCACTCATCAGGGATTGACTGCAGTCATCCCACTGGCTCTGTGCTGACCAATGGACTTGGATGGAAAACTGTATCACTTCCTTGCTCACTGTGTTGATGATATCTTCCTTCATTGAGGGCCAGTAGGAAAACCAGAATATTTAGAAAGGGAGGCAGAACCCAGCTCCTCCTGGTGGAAGTTTCTTGGCTGTAGGAAAGAGTCAAGGTTCCTTTTTTTTATTCTTCTTTTTCTGTTCTCCTCAGTGCCTGGTGACACTGCTTGAGCAAGAGAGACAAAAAGCCCCTTCCTCACTGTATATCCCCCATCCCTCCTGTCTCTTCACCCCAATTGCTCCCAAACCTGGTGGATTTGACACTGTTTTGGTTAGTGGGATCTATGGATTTCAGCTCCCTTGGGCTGAGGAGGCTTTTTTTGCTGCATTTTGACCAAAATTCAGCAGCAGGGAGGGAGGGCAGGTCCTTCCTCTTGCTATCCAGTAGCCTGGTTCACAGAATACTGTGGAGGAACACTGAGTCTTCCAGGGCATCACCTGGGTGCCACCCATTGGGAGGGAGAAGCTTGGTCTCATTCACCTCTGGAGTCCTTTCCATGGACATCAGAGAAGACCTGGGCACTTTTACCACCACTCTGGGGACAATCATCTACTTTTCAGGTATTGTGGAGTCTAAATTTTCTAAGGAATGGGTGGGCTTTTGTCCATCTGGCTGTATTAGCTGCTCCTGGGAAGGGGGTGGTTGTTTCCCAGCAAGCTGCTCACCAGGCTGGTTGTTTCCTTTCTATATATATTAAGTGCAGATATTGACTTCCCTTTGACATTAATCAATATTTAGCTCTTGAGTTAATAAATATTTAGATTTATTTGGATGAAATCAATGTGCCCTAAGCTCTCTCTGCTGTCATTCAGGGTTAAGCCCTAAAGCCAATGGGTGGGAAGACCCTCTCATGCTTTCACGACTTCTTGCTGCAATGGTATTTGTAAACTGAATTAATTCTGTCCAGGAAAGGTCACATCCTGAACTGTGTTGAATGCTACCTGGAGTCATCATGGTTTATAAGATCACACCATGAAAGAAGTAAAGCACAGGGATCTTTATTTTTATTTTCTTCTCAGTTTTGTTTGAACAACTTCATGTTGGCCTCTATAGATTAAAGGGGTGCTTACATCTTTCTAAAGCAATGTTGAGCTTTCGATTCAGTTCTGTGTCTTTAAATCCTCAAATCCTAAAGGGTTTCTTCATCTCTATTTCCCATATCATAGGATCTCAGGCTGCTCTGGGTTGGAAGGGACCTTAGAGATCACCTGGTTCCAATCCCTCTGCATGGGCAGGAACACCTCCTAGTAGACTGGGTTGCTCTGAACCCCAAATCAGGTTTCTAAAATCCCCAACCAATATAAGCTGGATGGAATCAGAATCCCTTTGAGAAGGTGGAAATCTTGGAAAATCAAAGCCAGATTGTCCATATATGCATTGATCAATCCATAGCTGCAAGCTACTTTGGTCATCTCAGCCTGAGTAAGATATTAAAACCTGGGATCCAGAAAATAAGAGGTGTGAAAGTCCTCTTGGAGGACAATATGGAAAAGAAGACTAATTTACACTGACAAGGTGAGAACTAATGAGGTAAGAACTTTATACTGTGCATGCAGACTACAGGGACAGCTCTTAAGATGCCAACTCCAAAAATAATTCAGGTTAGGAAAAGGCCTTCTGGGGGTCTTTGGTCCAAAATGACAAAGTTCTGTCAAACTTCTCTCCCAGAAAACTCTTAAACACTCATCCAACCTTTTGCCTTTTCTTGATTTGACTTCTGCGGAGGATTAGGAGTTTCATTAAACATCTGTGGCCTTTGTTAATTATGTGGGTACCAGTAGCAAGCCCTGAGCAATGTGTGCTGTGGAAAAAAAATAGGAAACAATAGCTGATATTTAGCTCTTTTTGAAGTGCTGCTGGAAAACCTGGTTTCCTTATCCCCTGCCCATCTCCTGCAGCATTCCCAGATCATCCCAGTGTCTCCTGACATTTTGGTCACAAAAGGCATAGATTATTGCTGATAAAGCCCTGAGGTACCAATAGATGGACCAGGAGGCTGATTGATCAGTTTGCTGCCTTGCAGGATGGGTAAGGATCTACCTTTCTGCTAGTGGGCCCATTAATAGATACTAATTTGCATTTAATTCTCCTTTAATTTGCCTTTATTTCTTCTTTCCTTGATTCCTGATATTCATGAAACTTGCAGAAACTTCATACTGAGTGACAAAGAACCTTTTCTGAAAGTGGGGCAATAGTGGCCAACAAGCTTAAAAGTGTTGATGCTTAATGGCTTGGCAAAATGACACAATTTTGTTGAGAATCCAGGCTAGGAGAGTAAAATACCTCCAGATCCAATAAAAGACAACATTTTCTTCCATTCTTTTGCTATTCTCAGTCTAAGATACAGTGGTTATGAAAGTTCTTTTCCTTCTAATTGGAAAGATACAATTCACCCGTGCACTGAAGCCTTGCAAGCAAGTTTTTTAGCCCAAAGCAGAAATTCATTGCTGGATGAAGTTAGCCTTTGGGCAGGTGAATTTCAAAAGAAAACATTGACTTGGGGTGCTTTTACTTGTCACTTGAGAAGCTTAAGCACCAGATAGTGGGAAATAAAGACAATAGGAGGCCAAATACTGGGAAAATCATTCATCTATTGGAATTGCCTGCTGAGGGAAGCAAGGGATGCCCTTGCTGGTGATACTTTTGAAGTTAGATGAGGACAAGAATGAGAACACCTACTGTCTAATATCTGGATCCTGTTTCTTGTAATCTTAATGAAAATACTTGGACTGTAAAGCACAGTCTTCTCCCTTATCTGTCTGCTGATCACACTCTCCCTCCTCTGAAGCTACCTATAATGTCCATTGCTATGGTAACAGAGCATGGTATGTATCACAGACAAGATGACATATTCATCTTTTCCTGCTTTAATAGCTCCTCTGGTTTGCCTGCAGTCTCCCCTCATTGCTGAGTTCCCCAAAGGACACATGGGCTCTGACTTCATGGGTTTGCATCTCTCTGTGGGCAGCTGCCATGCTCAGCCCTGAACTCTTGGCATCCCAAAACCTGGTTGGTTGTCATTCAAACCAGCTTTGCACGGGCCATAAATCTGTGATGTGCTCCTGAGAGATTTAATTATATGTGTGTTTGAGTGGTGAGGAAATATTCTGAGAGACACAATGTTCATTGAGCTTAAAGTGTAATTACCCAATAACTAAACATGCCCAGAGAAATGGGAGTTATTGGATTCTTGGCTTTGTCAGGCAGGTCAGTCATTAAACTTTAACAAATGAAGCCAATATTTTATCTCAGTGAGTTTGCATCAGTGTACATTGATCCACTGGCTGTTTGTTCGTGCCCCAAAATACACACCCATCAATATCCAGAAACCTTGTGAATCCAAGGATGGGGTCATGGTGAAACAAGCAGACAGATGTCAGCAGTTCTTACAGAGTCACACACTGACAAGGTTCAGTGGTTCAGGTTGGAAGGGACCTTAAAAATCATCTCATTCCAACCCCCTTTCCATGGGCAGGGACATCTCTCACTAAAGCAGATGACTTCAAGCCCCATCCAACCTGACCTTCAACACTTCCAGGAATAGGGCATCCACAACTTCTCTGGACAACTTCCTTGCTTTCTGTCTTACCTCCATCTTTTTAAAATCTGTTCCAGTTTACTCCTTGATTTTCTTCTTCTCTTGACCTGAGTCTTCTCCCCTTGCTTCTTGATGAATTTTAAAATTGTTCTGCTTTGCCTAAAGGCATCCATGGTTCCTTCTACTTGACAACTCCTGCATTGAAGGGAGGTGATCCTGTTGCCCAGGCCAATGCAGTAGATATCTCAGACTGCTACATCTCCATGAAGACATCCTTGATCTCTAAGGCACTTTCTACTCAACAGCTACTCCCAAAGGAATGTGTCTTCTGGAGGAAGTCCTCAGGTATGGTTATGCTGCCTGAGAAACACAAACCAATCTTTCTCTTTGCTTCCCACACTTTTCTCCCTTAAAATTTTTGTCCCTAACCCAGCACCATCTGCTTCATTGTTTACTGAGAGTTTATGTTAACAGAAATATTTTTTTTTACCTTGCTGAAGACCATCACCACCAAACCTGAGCTGTCTGCCACTTGCTTGGGGTCATCTGTAAGATAAGGATCTCAATGGCCTAACACTCATTGTCATGGGATTCACCTCAGCTCTTGTTGTCACTATCCTGTACAGAAGGATGAGAAAACATTAACAATAACTCTGTGACTTCTGACTTGGAGATGTCACTTAATTTTCTCCCTGCTCCATAGAGGAGTTGTAGTTACAATGCTTTTAGCTGGAAAATGTCTCATTTTGTTACTTTCTATGATGCATCTCTCAAAATCAAAATAAATGTCCTCAAAAGCACCTTTACATCCTTCCCTTACTCTTTTTCTACCCTCACTCAGAGCACAGACATTTGGTCTAACCCTCTCCCACACTTTTTCACACATTGCTTCCTATGTCAGTCAATTATTTTTTCCATCTTGGTTTTCCCACTGCCCTGTAATGAATCTTCATTGTTTTGCTGGTGGAAGTAACATGCATGATATTTTTTTATATATTTGATATACTTGACAATTCCTCTTTTTCTTAGGTGTGGGGTGATCTCTAATGGTTCTGGGACATATGCTGCTAAAAGGATGGAAGGTCTTGCTGCTCCTGTATAGCCTTTTCCATCCCATCATCTCACATAGGCTTGGAGCTGATGGCTTTTTTGTCTTGCAAACCATGCTCTTGCTGTCAGTCTGGAATGATTGTATCATTCGTTCATCATCATAGAATCATAGAATGGCTGGGGCTGGAAAGGACCTTACAGATCTCCTAATTCCAACCCCCTGCATGGGCAGGGACCCCTCCCCCAGCCCAGGTTGCTCCAAGCCCCATCCAACCTGGGCTGAGACACTGCCAGGGATGGGGCAGCCACAGCTTCCTTGGGCAGCCTGGGACAGGGGCTCACCATCCTCAAATTAAATAATTCCCTCCCAACATCCAACCGAACCCTCCTCTTTTCAAGTTTTAACCCATTTCCTTTCTCCTCTCCCTACCCCCCCGTGTCCAAAGCCCTCCCCCAGCTTTCTTGGAGCCCCTTCAGATATTGGAAGGTTGCTCTGAGCTCCCCTGGGAGCCTCCTCTTCTCCAGGCTGAACAACCCCAATCCCTCAGCCTGGCTTCCCAGGGAGGTGCTCAGCCCTCTGAGCATTTGAGTGGCTCCTCTGGACACCTTCCAGGAGGTGATGTGAGTGTTTAGCTAAATATTCTTTCCATGACTCTACCTGGTTTTTCATATTTGCTATCAGGCCACCAGGGCCCTCCTACAACTGGCACACTGCTGCTCTCATCAATATAATCTTTTTCCATCTCATCTTTCCTGTTATCCTGGTGCTTCTCTTAGTTGGTGTGAGCCTGGCTATGCCCTGAAAAGGTTTAACTTTCCTTCGGAAATTTTCCTCTGCTTTGTTTCATGCTTTTATTTCCACTCTCCCATGATCCTTGGCTCTGTTTGCATTTTCCCTCTAATTCTCTTGTTTTGATGTTTGTCCAGCTCCTCCTTGTTTGCTTAGGCCTCCCAATAAGTTCCCTACTGTGTTGTCTATTGTTGCCTTAAATATTTCCCATCTGGTCTCTACTGAGATTTATTTATCATTCCAGATTAATGGCCTGAAATGGTCTCCCAGCATCACCTTCTCTGTCTCTCTCAAAGAATTGCCTTTTAAACTTTCCACCATCAAATTTAGCTCCAGTGTCACCCATCTTTTCCCTTGGGCTTTTATGTGTTTGTCATCTTCCCAATAAGTAATTCATGACTGCTGCTGCCCTCCAGCATTGCTATAGACTTTCACATCCAGCAGTGGCTGTTGTGCCTTTTTTTTGGTTTTTTTTGGTTTTTTTGCAGAGGAACACGTGGTCCATCTGTTTTTTCCTGGGTGACCACCTGGGTGACCCCTTGTAAAGCCACCAGGGAGCCAAATGTTGCTGGTGAGCAGACAACACACCTCACAGTTGCTTCTCATCTTCTCACCCCTCTAACTCCTCCCATGCCCACATGGCCCAATGTATTTTTTTGCTTGTTATTTCTGCTTTTATCCCCTCTGTTCCCACCTTTCACCTTCACAACTCATAAGATGGGGCTTCCCTTCAGACACTGTCGTGGTAAAATTTATATTTTCCTTTCTCTGCAACTTCTTTTGGTGCATAACAGCAAATCACAGCTAGGCAGAGATTACTTCAGGCTGCAGTAAATATTGCTGGGATGATCCTCTCAGGCATTAGTTTCCTGTGGTTCACAGGAGTCCTTGTGCCTTTTGCAATCTTACATATCTTGAGGAGGAGGGAGGAAAAGAATTATAATAGCCAAATAACTTGTGCCTTCAAAGCATCTCTGGTTTGGCAGCTGTGAATCACAGAATTGTCATGGTTGGAAAAGACCTCTAAGATCACAGTGTCCAGCTGTCAACACCCCCCACCCCCCATAAAATAAAATATATTTAAACATATCTGTATCATCATACGCAGTGGAGCATGTCCTGAAGTGCCTCATCCACATGGTTTTTAAATACCTCCAATGATGGTGACTCCACCACCTCCCTGGGCAGCTCATTCCAGTGCCTGACTGCTCTCAGAAAAGAAATTCATCCTCAGATCTGGTCCAAACCTCCCCTGGTGAAACTTCAAGCCGTTTCCTCTGGTCCTGTCATTGTTCACTTGAGAGAAGAGCCCAGCACCCACCTCCTTACAACCTCTTTCCAGGGAATTGTAGGAAATAAGATCTCCTCTCAGCCTCCTCTGGCTTGGAGCTGTGAATTCACAATCCAGTGCTCCTTACTGGTCTGTGTGAGAGGGAGGTCCAGGACCCCATCTGATCCCATCTGTGGTGTCTGGGTCACCAGGCAGATTGAATTGCAAAACCTCACCCTTCAGCTGGATATCCTGCCTGGTTTATGTGACAGCCTTCTTGTTCTTTGCTGGACTCATTGGCATGGTTATCGGTGCCATTTCCATATCTTGCCCTCAACAACTGAAATTTGGACTTCTGGGACTTAAAATCTGAGTTTTATTCTGCCTACGCAGACTGCACAGAGAAGATGAAGTGAGCTTCTTTAGCAGAAGAGACAACTTTTTCTTTTGCCTTAGATGAGGGTAATTTGTGGCATTTTATTAAGCAATATTTCATGTGACATTTCAGGGTCATTCCCACCTGTCACCTAAATATGGAGCTGAAAAGAGTCTGTAACCTGGCACAGGAGCAGCCTGTCTCCCTTGAAGTTTTTGGAGATGTGTAAGATGTTTATTCAATTATTCTGAAGTAGAAAACAGAGTGAAAGGAGAGGACATGAAAGGATGGGATTCAGTTTGAAATCGAGGTACTTACACTTAGGTCTCTGGATTAGGTGAGAGATGCATCTCAGCTCCCACAGCAATGACTGGAAATGCAGTTGTTGCCTAAATAAAATCATCCAGTGCTATCTGAGATGCCTGCTGGGCTTGCCTGCTGCCAGTCCCTTGGGGAGCAGGAGAAAACAACTCCTGTGTCACATCATCTGGCACCACCTGGACGTGCAAGACACCTGATGCCACCTCCAAAGGTGGCCCAGACCCAGCTGAGCAAACACAGGTGTTGGGTTTAGAGGCCACTGAAACCCTCTGCAACCCAAACCTGGGCTGCTCCTGGTGGAGTCTCAGATGCCTACTGGGACACTGACATTTTTGTGCCTTCAAGGGAAGTCAGGCACCTCAAGGAATGATGCCAGCAGCTTAAATTAACCCTTTTCTCTCAGACCTCAAAACATCCAGAGTTTGAGTTAACAGTGGACACTCAATGCAATGTTTTAGTAGGTTTTTTTGAGGATTCTCCCAGAGAGAGCTAAGCCTGAATCACCACTGTGTTGCTGTCATTTAAACTCATGGAAAATAGTATGAGAGATGGTCAGAATGATGGTGGTTGGTATTCATTTTGCAAGGTGCATGTGAATAAGTCCAGGGCAATTCCCAAAGTCTTTCACTAGGAATTTCCCAGTGAACTGGAAACAGCAGTGATCCCTGAGGGCATTTTATAGAATCACAGAATCTTTCAGGTTGGAAAAGACCCTTGGGATCATCATGTCCAACCATCCTCCCTAATATACAAAGTTCTCCCCTAAACCATAGCCCCCAATACCACATCTAAAAAACCCTTAAACACACCCGGGGATGGTGACTCCACCACCACCCTGGGCAGCCTATTCCAGTGTCTGACCACCCTTCCTGTGAATTTTTTTTTCCTAATTTCCAGTCTAAACCTACCCTGTTGCAGCTTGAAGCCATTCCCTCTTATTCCATCACTAATTACCTGTGAGAAGACACCAGTACCAACCTCTCTACAATGCCCTTTCAGTTTTTTTAGTTATGGGGAATGATGAAATTTCCTGAAAACCCTCTATAGGGGGAAGAGTTGAAATGGGATGAGCAGAGCAGCTTGGTCCATGCTTCACCACATCCAGTGTAGAAAAAGCAACATGCAACTGATGTTTATTAAAAGAAATATGTCTAAGGAGAGTGGTGCAAATGTAGATCATTTCTGATCTTTGTGTGATCACAGAATTCCCCCCCTTCTATGAATTCCTGGTGCCAATAGGGGTATTGATTCCAATCCCCTTTCCTCAACAGCTAAAATAAACACCACAGCTGGACCTAATGGGGCCTGGAATAGGACAATGAAGGGCAAAATAATCTGTAAATGGTATTTTTTATTAGCCAGGCATAGCCAAACTCCCAACAGTGATTCAGGGTCACCTGAGCTGACCTACAGCATCATTAAAACAACAAAATTTCACTCATTAGGAAGTTCACTGCTGTGGGACTGACTATACCCCAGCATATCTCAGGAGCCTCTGGCAGGAACAGTCAATATTGAAGCAGAAATACACAGTTATGAGAGAAACTCACAGAAGCTCTCAAAAATATATAGCTCAGAGTCTGCATTTGGGAAAATCGATGAAATTTATCAAATTGCCAAAGCTGCTCTACAGGATATAATGATCAGTGAAACCATGGTCAGACCAGAGAGCTGATTTGCTCTCCTGATGTTTTTCTTGATTGTTCTTTTCTGCTTATGCCTTCAGGGGTGGCTTGAGCTTCTGAGTGATGGCTTGCACAGCCAAGATAAATGCATTTATTGTCTTAGACTGGAAGATGGTACAGATCAGACCATGGTTTGCTTAATCTTGCTCTTTCCCAGGTCAGGTCTTCTCTGGTGAAACTGAGATTTTCTCTTAGATAGATCCACACCTTCTGACAGTATTTGAAGCAGAGACTTCTCTTGAGCTGCAGGTCACAGGCCCTAAACTCAACCAGCCCAAGAGATGCAAGTGTGAGCTGAAGGTAGTGATGGCATCTTGACCATTTAGCCTTCTGAATTAAAAGGACTGGCCACAGAATTCCATACCTAGACCTAATTATATCACAGGCAATGTTACTGGGAGCCAAAGCTACTGGGAGCAGATCCATAGCTCAGCATCAATGCTATGCTGGGATGTCTGGGATGGTCAGTAGAGGAAATTTCTTGCTTTCCACTGGAAGTTACTTCAGCACCACTTTCTACTCTTTTTTTTTTTTTTTTTTTTTTTTTTTTTTTTCCCCCATCAAAACACATTAAAAGTGATAAAGCTAATCACTCAAAGCAGAGGTTTTCCAAGCTACCTGTGGGAAGCTGGATGCATGTTTCCCTTTAAACCAGACAAAGGCCACTTGGTAAATCTCAGCTCTTTGCAGAGGTGCAAAGGGAGCAGTCTTAACTCCCCTATCTTAGAGCCCCTAGAACTGGCCCACACACTTATGCATCAAACCACTGGCACAACTCTTTTCCAGTGGCAAGTTCAGCCTATTCCATCTTGGGATCCTAATAGTCCTTAGAAGATTAGAAGCATTAAAAAACTGTGAAGACATGTAATGGAGATGTTCTCCCCATGTTATGCTCTTCCCAGTATAGCACCCATCTGTCTCTCTGGTGCCACCACAGAGGGTGCCCAGATGGTATGAGAGTAGGAGACTTGGGCATGAAAATTCTGAGAAGCCAGAACTTACCTTTCCATTGGGTCTATTGGAGCCAGAATGTTTAATCTGCATAAAGGCAACCCCCCCTCTAATTCCCTCCAGCCTTAGGCTTAGAGGAGGAAGGAGAAAGGTGGATTACACATTTAAAAACAAGATATCAGCTTTCTTAGAGTCACGGAATTTAAAACTGGAGAGGCATTAAATTTCACCTTTCTTGACTTCCCCTGGGGCCCAGAAGTTTCTGTGCTCTCAGAGGAACTTGTTACCAGCACCTAGGATGCTGTTGCCTTCCTGAACAAGTAGACGTGGCAAACGCATTTTAGAAATAAGCATAAAATCACAGCAGAGACTGAACAACAACTTCCTTTGTCTCTTGCCCTCCTCCCAAATGCTTATGCAATTGAAAATGAAATTGCACCTCTGGGCTGAGCTGCTCCTCAGAGGCCCCTTCCATCCAGTTGGCAAAGGTTGGGCTCTGGCAAGGCTTAGTCAGCTCGTGTTTGCAAAACCCTTTGGAAATGAAAACTGCTGCTCAGCACTGAGTCATGCAGCTGGGACTGTGGAAAAGTGAAGCCTGTGGAGCCTCGGAATACATCTGGATCTTTGTGGAGAGACACTGGGATCTGTGGGTTAAGTGTAGAGTTGGGATTAGCAGCAATAATTCAGGGTGGAGCATGGGGGGGGACTTGGTGCTAGAGGCTGCTCCAGGAAAAGTGGCATCTTGGGTGTTTTTGGAGGCAGAGTACCTTGTTTGGGACTAACAGACATTGTCCTTTGGACAGAGAATCATAGAACTATTAAGGTTGGAAAAGACCTTTTTTTTTTTTTTTTTAAACACCTCCAGGGACAGTGACTCCACCAGACTATTCCAGTGCCATTCTTTCAATAGAAAATTTTTCAGGCACATATCCTGCTCCCCAGAAGCCTGACTCTGCAAATCCAGGCATTTAACCCAAGAGAAACAAGTCCAAATAAAGTTTCTGGATCCAAGACAGCTCTCACTGTCAGTCCTGGGCACCCATATCACCTGAGTGCCATAGAAACTGGTGTCCTCCCTTCCTCCTGTGCCCATTTCTGTATCAATAATGATTCCCATCTGATGGGTGAGGAACTGGGGCAAAAGGGCCATTTTTGCACTCCCTTTTCTGATGCCCTCATTCAAGGAGCCCTTCAGCCATTCCAGGACTCACAACAACCCATGGTAACCATAAGTGCCTCTCTTGGGTATCTTATTTTATCCACAGAAGCTGACCCAAATATGTTATCAGGCATTGAGTTTGAATCAGCCTTTTAAGGGATGTGAAGATCTGTCCCTCTGCTGCTTTTCTTCCACTTTTGCAATTATCCATTTATGTTCTTATGTTTCTTTCTTTCTTTTTTTTTTTTTTTTTTTTTTTTTAAGTAAAAGAAATGCCAGCTGTGATGAAAAAAAAAAAAAAAGGTAGATGCTTCTTTTAAAAACCCTTTCTCTATTTTACTTCAGTATTGTGAGCAGATCCAAGCAAAGCTCCATCTGCAATATCAATTTGAGTTGCTCCTTCTCTCTTTCTGTAGGGAGAGGTCTCTGTTAGCCAAATGATTAATCTTGGAATAATAAAAAATTGCAGCTGGAATCAAGAGCCTGGCTGATGCAGACAATAAAACCATAGGAAGGAGTAGTGAAAGAAGAGATGGCTTTAGCTTGCTGGGCTCAGAAATCTCCCTGTCTGTGTGGCTGTTTCTTTTAACCCCCCCTGCAGATTATTCAAGCCCTGCAAAATTAACCCTGCTGTTGACATGGAATAAAAAGGGAGAATATGGAAAGGAAACTCTACCTGAAATAGAAGTGATACCTGCACTGGGGGAGGCAGGCAGCCCACAGCTTACATCCTGTGTGTAACAGCTTCTATAAGGAGGAATGGAAACTGAAACCAGAAGGAAAACCCACTCTGTATTAATCTGGAGATATGGGGATCTCCTAATTTTTGGCATGAATTATGCAGTGAATAATATTTTGGCAGGTGCTGCCATAGCAGGACTGCATAAAAATAACAAGCTGGGATTCTTTGGGATTCATTTAAGCTTAAAATTCCCTTAAATATAGGCTTGAGTCCATTAGCTGCTCAGCAAATCAATACGTGCAGTCACCTGATTCCCAAATCATTTTAATCCTGAGGGTCTCAAGGGCTTTGCAATCATAAACATGGCAAAACATGACACATCAATGTGTCCATAAAGTACAATATGGGGGCTACCAGCTAAAAGATGCCAATGATTTGTGATCTCATGATGTGCTGTCGTCTCGGGTCCTCTCTAAAGGTGATGGAGGTGAGAACTTATGAACCACATGGCAGAAGATCTTCCTCAGCTCTGGACCACCCTAATACATCCAGAAGTCCCTGGCTGAGGTTTAGGGAATGATGGATGAGCCTAAGAGAATTGGTTATGTGATGTGTCTGACTACACTTAGGCTTTGACTTTCATAAATAGAGCAGAGAGAGGGTCTTCTCTTCATTTGCCCAAAGACTCAGCATAGATTTTAAGATTTTGACCTTAAACACGAATCCTCATCATGACAACGTCTTCAGCTCACCAGGAAAATGATGTTTTCCAGCTGCTCCTCAACATTGTCCAAATTGGCAGGGGGAAGATGTCCCTCCCCTCTTCTCCCTCTCCTTGGAGCCAGATGCCCTTGGAGACTGCTTGATGGTTCAGGGTTTCAAGCCACAGGGATTCTCACTTCTGTGCTGTGTATCCAAGGCATCCAGCTTGCTGCAGGGCTTGGCAGATGATCCAGATTCCTTGGCCTGGCCCTCAACCACAACTTCATCTTCAGATGCCAGGAGCAGTAACACTGCCCCTGGCTTTTCATGGAGCCAGAGCTGCCACTCGAAACCAAATCAGGAATAAAGGAGGAACAGTCACATATATTTTGTTTGCAAGACAGATGTAAACAAAGATGTTTTGCATTTGGAAACCACAAAATTCAGTAGTTTACAAAGAATTCCTTGTGCCCCCCCCCCCCAACACTCCCTGTTCTCTTCATTTATACTCTCCCATGCTGTTTCTTGTCCTACTGACCTTCCCTCATCATGCCCCAGAGACAAAAACAAGAGCAAAACATATCCTGACCAAAGCCCCAGCACCCCATAGGCAAGGCAAATGTGTACATTGACTTCTTGGGGACATGCATGGAGAAATGCCTAGATGGGCAAGGATTATACATTATTTAATCCAGATTGCTCCTGCCTTGAGTCCAGAACTAGTAGGGGTGTAAAGCATCTCTTCAACCACTGTGTGTTAGAGAGGGTTACAAGAGCTTTAACTTTTAAGCTCCCTCCCCACTTCACCCCAGTACTGACACCATTCTCATCATTGTTCTCTTCCACCTTCTTCATCCTTTGCTCCAGATTTAGGAATAGGTGGGAGAACCTGGGGTGGGAAGAGCTGCAATGCCAATAGGACAGTGGAAGAGAGATGAGGGAGATTCAGCTGGACTGGAATGTAAGCTGCTGGAAGTTTTCTTTGGTGTTCCCACCCCTCCAGGAAGCTCTTGTCTTGACAAAGGCAGAACTGGATCCAGCTCCAAAACCAAGTTCCATAACCAAGCACCAGTCACAGACAGAGCCTGGCCAGAGCCCATATTCTTCAAACTTGGATAGATCAGAGCCTCCACAACTTTATTTCCAAGTTTGGTGCAGCTCTCAGCACACACATTTCGGGTCACATCTTCCCTCACTGATGCCTTCAAGTGCTGTTGCTCAGCCAGAGAAAGAAAAATAATCCTTTGTTCATTTTCTTTCCTAGACCCTGTCTTGTTGTCTCCAGTTCTCCAAACAATGTTCACCTTCTCCCTTGGCCCCTCTGTGTAAACTGATACCAAGCCCAGCAAGCTCTTTCTCTTGCTCCAGGAGTTCAGTTTGCCCAACTGAAATTTGAGAAATTCAGGCCAGAAAGAAATAAAAAGAGCAGAGGAAATATTCCCCAGGGAACAGGATGGGAGAGAGACATGGGAGGGCCTCAGGCACCAGACTGGAGGACTTCCCACCAGTCACAGCTTCATCCAGCCAACAGCAATGGGTTTGGGTTAGGATGGGATACCCCAAGAATCAATATGATGCTGAGGACCAACACCCACTCTCTGTAAAACTCTCCTCTACTCTGATGATTTTGCCCAATAAAAAAAGAGAAAAAACACAACCCCTGAAAAAAACACCCCAAAACCAAACTATCAAGAAGTGAAGAAAATTAAATCTCAAAATCCAAGCTCTGAACCTGACCACAGAAAGTGTTTTATTCCTGTCAACCCTTCCACAGCCTCGAGGGAGCCCACTGGGAACCTCTCCATTGCCACTGAATTTATGGGGGAAATATTCAGTTACTGTAAGGATGGCCCAGATGAGAGGTAGCTACAGATGCAGAGGGAAGGAGGGGAGGAGGAAGGGAAAGAGACAGAGCACAAGAAGTTGTGATTTCATTTTTATTTCACTATAAAACAGGTTATAAACCAAGATGAATAGCATCAGATCAAAACACTTCTCCAGGTCTACATGTGTAGAAGCATTATGTGAAAAACTGGAAGCTTCTTACACCAGTGTCTTCCTATCTTCATAAAAAAGATAGGAAAATCTTAAATTCTTAAATCTGAGAAGAGCCACAGCTGGTCCTTTCCATCCAAAAGGAAAGATGTCTTGCCTGGGCAGTGGAATAAACTCAAATAACTGAGCTGAAAAGCTGCCCCACCAAATGTTGGAGCAGGTGTAGGACTTTTTACCTAAAGGAACGAAATAACGTACAAAAGAAAAAAGGAGAAAAATAGGTTTAATTTGCCTCTTTGGTAAAAAATTCCAATGAAAGTGTAGAGTTCTCCCTTGCCTCCCATATTTTATAGGACCACAGAATGCTTTGGCTTGGAAGGGAAATTTCAAGGTCATGTAGTCCAACCCTGCTGCAATGTGCAGGGACACCTTCAATTAGATCAGATTGCTCAGAGTGCTTAAGCAGGCTGAAGTCTCAGGTTACTTAGGTGCCAAACTTGCCTCTTCTCAGGCTCCTTGAGTTTGTTCCACTGCCCAGACAAGACATCTTTCCTTTTGGCTAGAGAGGACCAGCTGTGGCTCTTCTTAGATTTAAGAATTTAAGATTTTCCTATCGTTTTTATGAAGGAAAACAAGACCTTGGTGTAAGAAGTTTCCAGTTTTTCTCTTCAAGCCACAGGTGGGAAACATGCCCAGCTGTGAAAATTTTGGATGAGAGTGGCTCAATATGTCCTGTTTAGCACCAAGAGAGCCCGGCTGATCTGCTGGATGGGTAGGTGCCTCCTTCAACCACACCAAATCTCTTGGCATGAGCAGCTCTGGAAGCTTTGGGGCTCTTCAGTCCATAGCAGGCATCTCACCTAGGGTTCACAGGCTGTTCTGAATTGGCAGATGGACACTGATCCTTCTACTGGGATGGGAAACATGGCTTTGGGGTGGGTAACATGGCTTTGAGTCGATGGTGCAAAGACGCAATATGTACAATGGGAAAATATTCAACTTGGTGGTTTTGATTGGAGCAGAGAGCATTTCCAACAGCCTCTCAGAGCTGACCTGAGCAAAAAGCTCCTGGCTGTATCTTGATGGCAACTTCAGCTCTGGGAAGATGCTCTCCAGAGGAATGAAGGGGACATCCAGCCCTGCCAGCAGGCAGTAGTAACCTTGGGTGCCTAACTAAGGATCCACATCCCCCCTTTTCATGCCTCTGAGTAGAAGGCAAACCTGACTGTTGCAGCCCACACTGGATGTCCTAAAAACATGCTACAAAACCTCCCTTCTGCCTCTCTCCTCTAATGATATTCCTGGGAGGAGAACTTTGGCTTCTGCTTGGATCAGCGATGAGCATAGAATAAAATAATGGGATTACAGAATCTCTTTGGTTGGAAAAGACTAAGATCATCAGGTTCAACCACTAACCTAGCACTACCAAGTCCACCACTAAACCAGGTCCCCCAGCACTACATCTACACAGCTTTTAAATCCCTCTGGGGATGGTGACTCCATCACTTCCCTGGGTAGGACAGGTAGAGTCCAGGCTTAGAGTCAAGGTCAGAAAATACTGCTTTTTGATAAGCCTGATAGTGCCTCTTTGATCTCCCAGCTCCTTCCCACCCTTCACAAGACAGTTCAATATTACAACTCCTGTTAATTATTCATCACAGTCCATATTTGCTTAGGGAACAGTTCACATTCTGAACTCCCCGAACCCAGTCTGGGTTGTAGATTAGCAAGAGCTGAAGCAGTGCTGGTGGAGGGTGACCATGATGAACTAGCTCTTCTTGATTCCTTCTGTAAGAAGTTTCAGGATGACTTTGCAGTGTTTGGATGCATGCATGATCTTTGCTTCTCATTTCTGTCCCAGAGGAGTTCATAAGGTTTATGTTGAAGGTGTCATATGAGTGAAGTTAAACTCAGGTTTATGAGGCAATGATTAAAGAACAACTTCAGGTCTTGCAGGTCCCTTCCCTGGAGAATGATGGGTTGTGTGGTGAGCTGGGGTACAGGAGAAATAGAGGAGCCAAAGAAATGAGGGGGCCTGGGGAGGCACTTTTCATAGAACCCCTTAATGTTTACCCCAGGAAGGGGATGACAGGGTCATGGATGGCAAGGAGGCACCAGGGCTGAGTAGAATCACAGCATCACGGAATGGTTTGGGTTGGAAGGGACCTTAAAGATCATCTGGTTCCAATCCCTCTGCCATGGGCAGGGACACCTCCCCCAGCCCAGGTTGCTCCAAGCCCCATCCAACCTGGGCTGAGACACTGCCAGGGATGGGGCAGCCACAGCTTCCTTGGGCAACCTGGGCCAGGGTCTCACCACCCTCACAGGAAAGAATTTCTTCCTAAAGTCTCATCTCAGTCTCCTCTCTTTCATCTAGAAACTCTTCCCCCTTGTCCTGTCACTCCATATCTTTGTAAATAATCCCTCTCCAGCTTTCCTGTAGCCCCTTCAGGTACTGGAAGAGTGCTCTTAGGTCTCCACAGAACCTTCTCTTCTCCAGGCTGAACAATTCCAATTCTCTCAGCCTGGCTCCAGAGCTGCTCCAGCCCTCTGAGCATCTTCATGGCCTCCTCTGGACTCACTCCAACAGCTCCATCTCCTTCCTGGGTTGGGGGTCCCAGAACTGGACCCAGCACTGCAGGGGGATCTCACATGAGTGGACCAGAAGTTGAGAATCATCTCCCTTGACCTTCTGGTTATGCTGCTTTTGATATAACCCAGGACCCAGTTGTCCTTCTGGGCTGACACTGCACATCCCTGGCTCACGTTGAGCTTCTCATCAACCAACACCCCCAAGTCCTTCTCCTCAGGGCTGCTCTCAATCCATTTTCCACCCAGCCTGGGTTTCTACTTGGGATTGCCCCGACCCATGTGCAGGATGAGTGAGTGGATGAGGTTCAGCACGAGTTTTGAGGGGCTGTGTGCTCAGCTCCAATTATCCTGGCTCTTTGTACAGGGGCGTTCAACCTGATTTGGCTCCACAGGAGTCACTTAACTCTTACTTGTTTGAACAGTTTGGAGAGGAGCAACATCCCTGGTTTCAGGAGCAGCAAAGCAGCAAAAAGCCAGCACAGACAAGCTGAATGGATATGAATCCAGCCCTTGAAACAGCTGGGTGAGCTTGAGAGGGAAACATCTGCTTTGCAGGAGGAAGGCCAAAAATGGGCTACTAGCCAGCAATTTGGGATCATGGTAAAAATATCTCTAAAATGTCTGAACGGACTATAGTTAGGAGCAGAAGAGACAGCAGAGATGAGGCTGGTGGCATTCCCAGGACAACACAGTGTCCATTAAATTCTTGGTGTGACTTGCTCTAGCCAGTGCTGGTTAGGTCCTGCTTGGAGGATCCATGTGGCTTCTCAGGAACTTTGATGTGATTGCACCATAGGTGATGACAGAAGTCCTCCATCTTTTTCTGAGCTTGAAGTGGGAAGAGAAACATGTGTCAGGGCTGTGGGTGAAAAAAATCCTCTGGAGTTATATGTGGTCAACAGCCTGTTGCTGCTTATGGAATGATAGAATGGTTTGGGTTGGAAGACACCTTAAAGATCATTTATTTTCAACCTTGTTGCCATGGGCAGGGGCAGCATGGGCTTCAACTGGCACTGCCAGTGTCAGGGAGATTTGCTTTCTGCAAGGCAACCTAAAGATTGTCCAAATGCAGCTCCAGTACATAGGCTGAAGATGACCCATGTGCAAATCCTTGAATGTTACTGCACAAAAAAATATGGTGGTATCTGAGTCTGAGACTGGTTCTGCTGTTAACTCTCCTTCAAATAAGTTAATGCAAAAACCTGCCAAAATCTGCCCATGGAGTAACTTCACTGAACTGAATAGAAGCTCTCCCTAATTTACACCTTAGAAGAATGGGGCAAGTAAGGTTTCTGTACAGCTGGAAGCCAAGGATGGTCCTGAAGATGGGAGCCCCACTGAGACAAAGGAACCAAACTCTACTTTTATGAAGCTTTTATAGCTTCAGGACATATATTGGTTTGTTCTGGAGAATTTTGGAACTAGTTGGAACTAGATGAACTTTAAGATCCCTTTCCAACCCAAAGCATTCTATGATTCTATGATTTTATATCCTGTATTCCCTGGCACAATTACTGCAAGGATCTTGGGTCTGGGGGTTAGACCTGATGATCTCTTGAGGTCTCTTCCAATCCCTAACATTCTGTGATTCTGTGATCTGGTGGCCAGCAGGGTACAAGCAAGGTCTCTGCTGGCCACCAGGGACTGCCATGGGCAATGGCAACTGCATTGCTCCTTGGTGGGCCTCCAAAATCTGAAGTGTTTGACAACATTGAGAGTTTGTGTCCTGCTGCTTCCTTTACCCTCTGTGACCCATGTGCTGTGCAGAGGAGGGTGAGGTAACTGTGGGGCAAGAGGAGGAAGAGCCCAAGCATAGCATGATGCTGCAGCAGGGAGAGGAGAGGATGCTCCTTCACCAGGCATGGCCCTCACTTTTCTCCTCTGAAGGAAAATCCAATGGGGAAGCTGTGCTTCAACCTCCTGCACGTAATTCTCACTCCAGCCACATTTTCTGATCTCCACGTCCTCTGCTTCCTGACTCTGTGTCAAACACAGAGGGATAGAGGCAGGCTGGTGCTAGGCTGCCTGCCTTCTGGGCTGCTCAGCATCCTTTCTTGTATTTGCTCACCTGTGGCTTTTTCCACTTTGGAGGAGTTTCCCTAAAAACAGCAGAGATGGTGGTGAAGATGGGGAGAAATGGTTGCCTTTTGTTCCCTTCTTGAAAAAGGCTGCACCTATTTAAAGAGGCAGGTAAATAAATAAAGGAGTTTTCCCTACCAATACAGGGGCTAAATACCTTGTTATATATATAGAAAAAAGCTTTGGGCATCACAACAGTTTCAGTGGCCTAATTTCCAGTGGAAACCACCTGACAGCATGGTGCAATAAGGAAAGTACCTGGCAGTGCCCAGAGCTGAGACTGGGAATTGCTCTGCTCCCACCCTTTCTGCACAACACTGGGTGGGAGGGGGTGTTCTGCACCTGCACTCTCTCCTCTGCCTTTCATACCCTCTTGCACAGCCCATCCTTCAAGCTGGGACAGCCTCTAACTGGGTGATGTCAGGGATGCCCCAGCAGCAGAATAGCTGTTGGACAAGAAGAGTCACTGCTGCCTTCCTGGGATTTCCCAGAGACACCTGAGACTGAGTCCAGCCCCAGGGTTAGGTTACCCTGGGTGGTACCCAGATGGGTTCCCTGGGTACCCCAAAATCATCATTGTGTGCCTCTATGATGCTCCACTCCCAGCCCAAGGTGATTTGCTTGCTCCTTTCCTCAGACTTTTTCTTCCAGATTTCAGCCTTGGTGCAGGGTGATGTTTGGGGTATTCTGCCCCTGTACTCAGCCCTGGTGAGGCCACAGCTCGAGTCCTGTGTCCAGTTCTGGGCCCCTCAGTTCAGGAAGGAGATTGAGGTCCTGGAGCAGGTCCAAAGGAGGGCAACCAGGCTGGGGAAGGGATTCCAGGACAATTCCTGTGAGGAGAGGCTGAGGGAGCTGGGGGTGTTCAGCCTGGAGAAGAGGAGGCTCAGGGGAGACCTCATCACTCTCTACAACTCCCTGAAAGGAGGTTGGAGCCAGGGGGGGTTGGGCTCTTTTCCCAGGCAACTTTCAACAAGACAAGAGGGCACGGACTTAAGTTGTGCCAGGGGAAGTTTAGGTTGGATATTAGAAAGAATTTCTTCACGGAGAGGGTGATCAGACACTGGAATGGGCTGCCCAGGGAAGTAGTGGATTCTCTGTCCCTGGAGATATTTAAAAAGAGCCTGGATGTGGCACTCAGTGCCATGGGCTGGGAACCACGGGGGGAGTGGATCAAGGGTTGGACTTGATGATCTCTGAGGTCCCTTCCAACCCAGCTGATTCTATGATTCTGCTGAGGTAAAACCTTATCTGTCAGTAGGACAGTCGTCTTCTCCCACCCCCTTATCCTGCTTACTGGAGAATCACAGAATGGGTTGGGTTGGAAGGGACCTTGAAGATCATCTAATTCAACTCCCCTGTCATGGACAGGAACACCTTCCACTTGACCAAGTTTCTCCAAGCTCCATCCAACCTGTCCTGAGACACTTTCAGAGAGGTAGCATTCCAGAACTCAACAGGTATTGTCATAGCTGATAAAAATATATATTGGAGAGGACTTAAAACCTATTGATTCAGGGTGGGAATTAACATCTGATACTCCTCCAGCAGACAGAGTTCCTCATGCAATGGGGTTGTCCTCATCCCACGAGTTACTGGAAATGCATGGACAAGACAACCCTGCCCTGCCAAGAAATCCCTCTAATAGCAAGTTCCTATGGGTATTTTAATTTCTACATAGAAAAACATCTGTTACACAGGTGAAGCACCTCATGGACAAATGGGGAGAGCTGTAGGTTTGGTTTTGTTACATATATTGGGGGGTGGAAGATGTTGGTGCTGTTGTTGTTGGATGTGATTTTTATTTTAAGGTCTCTGTCTCTTATGTGGAATTGCTCACATCACTGCAGGGAAAAGCACTCAGACAGCCATAGTTTGGATCTGCTGTGTTCCCTTCTTCTGGGACACATTGCAGCAGGACTGATTTGCAAGTGCTCAGCTCTCAGCACTGTGACCTCTTAAAAAATCTTTCCTCTTGCTCTGGGAACTGTCCTGGCTCCAGCCTCTGCAAACACTCCTCATGTGTCAGTGAACAGAGAGGAAAAAAAAATCATCAACTGCAGAAACACCCAAGCCTCATAAGGAACCTAAATAAGACTCATCCTCCAAGGAAAAAGCAACTATTTGGAAGATTTTTTTTTTTTTTTCTTCTGCTTTTGTTGCCTGACTCCCTTAGGTATTTTATAGGGGTGGCTGAGGCATTGCTTTCTGCCCTGAAGAGAAGGCTCTGGTCCTGCAGTCCCTGCCCCAGCAAAGCCCTCATTGTCTGGAGAACTTTTCAGAGAAAGTTTCCTCCAACTTCTCATCCGGGCAGGCTGCCAGCAACGCCAGCCCCTCCGGGCTCATCAGAAGAGACCTTGTACTACATTTTCCACTAGACTTATCTAATCTTGGCTTGAGTCCACCTAGTGTTTGTGCAGTAATTACCTCACTAGGCAAAACAGTTCCACTGCCTAATTGTCTTCACTCTCAGGAAATTGTGCCTAATAGGCAGCTAAATTTAATCTCCTCCGCCTCGCTCCATCCACCACTGCAAACCTGCACAGCCCTTCTCCCTCTGCTCACAGTTCTGCAGGTGAAGCCCTCCTATGGCATGATCTGCTCTTATTTCTCCAAGCCAGACATGTAAAATTACTTTCTAGGACTCTTGTGATCTGCAGTCATCATCCTTAACTTCTTTCTTAAACTTCTTTCTGCAACCTTGCAGACCACGTCCAAAGTGTGTTCAGCTGCCAAGTGCAGTGAGCTCTTCCCTTAGCCCAGGAAGTTAAGACAGACTTTTTAAAAATCTTCACTTAAAGATTTTCCAGAGAAGTTGTGGCTACCCCATCCTTGGAAGTGCTTAAAGCCAGGTTGGATGGGGCTTGGAACAACCTGGTCTGGTGAGAGGTGTCCCTGCCCATGGCAGGGGGGTTGGAATCAGATAATCTTTAAGGTCCCTTCCAACCCAAACCATTCTGTGATTCTATCATTCTCTCATCATGAGTCTCAAAAACTTTTCCTTTTTTTTTTTTTTTTTTTTTTCACTGTCTTTCAATGATTGATGTATCCTCTGTTTTCTAAATGGAAGGTGAATGTTTGCAGATGATCAAGAAGCTAGATGTTTAAATAAAATGTCATGTATTTTATTGGATGAATTGGCACTGCTGGAACACAGTGTGTTTAAGGGTATAACAGTAGCCATGAGTCCTGATACAAACCAAAGGAGTCCTTGTCACTGGTCTCCCACTAGCCTGAATTTACAAACATTTTTGGTGAAATAACTTGAGTCAAAAAGTCAGTAGATTTCACAGACGTTTCCATGCTGCTTCTCATCTTAAAGTCTTTCCCATGAATCTTGAATACAGCACCAGAGAAAATCCAAAATTCTAAAGTCTGTATTTTGGGCTGTGGAAGGTTATGACCTTTAGGTGCATCTGCTGCACCTTGGTACTAGAGAGGAGCAAAGCTGAGGGCTAGGGGAAGCCAGGATCAGATGGGGTCCTCCTCTGCTGTGTGCTGTGTAGATATTTAAAAGGTGTGTGCTCGTGGAAGTTATCAGGAACATCAGGATGAACCCATTTTTGACAGCCATCAAATGAGGAGAGAACAGTGCTTGGGGAGAACTGCCACATGAGAAAGGGCAGGACCTCTGCTCCCAGCCCCTGTCCCCTGAGAGAGAAGGTGACCTTTCTCTGCACCCCTCTGCCACTTAGAAAAACTGCAAGAATGCAATTGGGTTTCACAATGGGTGTTAGAAACTTGCCCTCAGTCAAGCCCCTCCAGACTTTGCACTGTAATATTTGGCCATGACCAGGCCCTAGGTACCTGTGTCTGTACAGGAACCACATGTCCAGTTTGTTACCTAGGTATGTCCTTGAGCTTTGCTTCTCAATACATCATGTCCTGTAACACCAGATGTCTTTAGGAACCCAATCTTGAATTGTGTCTCCATCTTCTACTGAAAAAAACAACAGCAAGTTCAGGATATGGGGGCAGCCAAGCATCTCAGTGGGCTTGGAACTGGCTGAGACACCAGTTGCTGTTGCATGTCTCTGCCCCAGTGTTTCCTCAAAATGTGCCCTTTCCCACATCTCCATGATGAAGAATCTACCATGTACCCACCTTCCTAAAACTCCATGTAGCTGCCTCACCTTCCCTACACTTATTTTTCCACCAGCTCCTTTCCAAGAGGTTTCTAATTACTATTTTCCAGCTCACAGCCATATGAGACTGGCCTAGCAGAGCCTCATGGTGGGAGTGAGTGGGAGGGAAAAAAAAAAAAAAAAAAAAAAAAAAAAAAAGGGCTGTGTTTGAGCTCAGGTGATTGCACCATCCTGGTAGAACCAGTTTCCCAAATGAGTCGCATCCTGCTGGGCTTTTAACACCTCTGAGTTGGCACATCTCTCTCAGGTCTGTGCTAGTCCCAACCCCTGATGGGAAAGAGGTTAATCTTTTCCCTGAGAAGACAGGTGGGAAAACAGGGATGTCCTCCTGCACCTCCTCCTTCTTGAGCCATCACTACTCGAGTGCCTGCTTTAGCACTGCAAAGGCTTCCACAGAGGCCTTGACTTGACCCTTATCACCAAGGGCTGCTTGCCAGACAGAGCCACAGCTGGCCAAGAGCTAAGGAGAGTTTGTTACTACATTGCATCCCAGGTTGCCTTTAGGTCTTCAATCGTTTCAGGGATTTCAGCCATTATTTGTGTAGGACCTAGTGCAATAACTTCAGTTTGTGCCTCCCTTCATGCTCCATCTCAGTAAAGAAGATCGAGGCTGAAGAGGATGTTACAACCAACCTACAGGCTGAAGCATTGTAAGAAATGGTTGTAGATGAAAAGGGAAAGTGCCCATGCTAAGGCCTCCAACCCTCGATGAGTTTTTGGTCCCAGTTGTTGATGGAAAGCCCATTTGCCCTTGCAAAAGCAAACAAGACACAGGGCAGATTGCAGCCAGGGGAGGCAGGAAGCACAGAGCCCCACAGTGCCCTTCTTAAACAAAGACATTTTTCAAAGGCAGGACCAGGCTTTAAAAAAGAGCCAAGACTGACTCCATGTCCTGGGATCTCTGCAGGGTCCCAGCGTAGAAGCCAGCTCTGATAGGATTTTTTTTTTTTCTTTTTAAGAATCTTTGGTCAGTTTTCTGTAGCAAAACTTTCACAGCAACCGACACGCACACTCACACACACACAAAATACTCCCATGACTTTTCCCTAATGGCCAGAAATTGAATGATCAAACTTTTGGCCCTGTTAAAACCCCTTTGAAGTCAGAAGCTGAGGTTTTGTAGTTGTTTTTCCTAAAGCTCTCTGTAACTGCTGACATATGCTGCACATCTGGTTTTAATATGATTGGACTTCCCATCAGTTTTGTTTTTCTTTTCTTTTAGACTTGACAAAGTACCTACTCACCATCCACCTTTCCACGAGGAAGGGACTTTTAATAAGATTCCCAGAAAGAAATGCACTTCTACAAATTCATCAAAAAATATAAAAAATAATATCTCCTTTTCAGTTTTTTTTCTCCTCCCCCTCACTTTGAAATATGTGGGAGTTTGCTCAAAGGAGAGGAGCTTTAGGTGGGACCATGCTTTACTTCCCCAAATGCCCTCAGGCAAAATTATTAAAGGGTAATTACACATCTCTGCAGATGCACTGGGAATACACAGATCACTTGGTTGAGTTAGACAGCATTGAATCTGCAAGCAGGCATCTGTGCTTTTATTTTTATCATGGAAATTTTATGTAAGTCCCAGTGGCAAATGAGGTGACCCTTGGTAAGGTGCTGCTCATGTCAAGAGGTTAGAATTTGGCTCCATCTCCCAAAAGAAATAGGTGGTCTGCAGTTATGAAGGTCACTGCAGACAACAAGAATCCTCTCTGGGATTTCCTCTTAAAAATCATTATTAGGGTTAAAGGTATGTCTTGAACAGGAACATACTCATGTGGCTTCCACTACTTAAATGGGACCTACAAGAAAGATGGGAACAGAGTTTTTAGCAGGTTCTGTGGCAATAAGACAAAGTCTGATGATGTTAAACTAAATGAGGGGAGGTTCAGACTAGAAAGAAGGAAGAAATTTTTTACAGTGAGGGTGGGGAAACATTGGGAGAGATGCCATGAGAGATGGTAGATGCCCCATCCCTGGAAACATTCCAGTTCAGATTGGATGGGGCTCTGAGCAACCTGGTCTAGTTGAGGATGTCCCTGCTTACTGCAGGAGGTTTGGACTAGATGAGCTTTAAAGGTCTTTTCCAAACCCTTCTGTGATTCTGTGAACAACTTCTAGGTATCAACAGTAGGTCAGGACCTTCAGTTCTTGAAGACCACCAGAGACCTTCATGAATTCACAGCCAGAGACAGAAGTCCTCCTCTCTATTTTGGCTTTCATGAAGATCTCGGTGTCAGAGCAAATTTTGGCCCCATGCATTTTAAAAAAGCAGTTGCTGTATGAAAGCAGAATAATGCTCAACTTCAGCCTGTGTCCCAGACAACAGGTAGACCCTGATGCCTTCAGAAAAAGCAGAGGAGGTGCAGGGCTTTCCTCCACTCTGTGATGCCACAGGGCAGATTCTGCAGCATCCAGGCAGCTACTGGTGGTCAAATCATGTCAGCATCTATGGTGCTGTGAAATTTTCACCACCTCAGTCTGGTCCTCCCTCTGTGGTAGTACTTCTTGAGGGATTCTTGAGGCAATGAACCCTCCAGGCTCATGAGATAGGTAAAATCAGAGGAGCTGGTGTGAAAATTTGGACTACTTTCAGAAGTCTTATTTTATTATGTATCTGTTTTATTAAAGAACTGTTGTGTTTCTTTTTTTTTTTTTTTTTTTTTTTTTTTTTTTTTTTTTTTTTTTTTTTTTTTTTTTTTTTCCCTCCAGTAGTGAACTTTGCATTTACCTACACTGATAAAAATGGTTGTGAACTTTCCTGACCCACTGCCTGGAGCTTATGAAGTTCACAAGATGCAAGATTAACCCCGGGGCAGCGAAATTTCTAGGCTGAAGTCAGCTGATAAAAGCAGAATGCAAAATCACTGCTGGGCTTGCTTTGCCAAGATAAAAGTTCACTATCGGTGAGTTTGCAAGCACTTGCAAAATGCTTATGTAATGGAAGAGTAAAGGTCATGTAAGTACTTGGATTGTTGTGAGGGAAAGAAGTAGATGTGGAGGTGTATAGAACATTTTGCCTAGTTTATAAAGCCGTGTTATAAGGAAGCACTCATGTCACACCCTTGTCTCAAGTTCTCATGAAGGAATAAAGTAATGAGTGAGCAAGATTTACTCTTGAGAGTCCCAGTAAAAATATATCTTGTCCATTCATGCTACTTTATGCAATGCCAGCTGCTCTACCAGTCCAACAGGCATTTTTAAACTGGGACATGAGCATGATCTCAACCTTCCTCTCAACATATCATTTTCTATCCTTATCTCTTGGAAATAAATGCCTTTCCCCCTTCATTAGCATCACCTCCAGGTAAGAGGTGGTCTAACTGGTACAAGACAAATTAAATGCAAGACACTTTTTCTCAAGATTTGCTGCTCTCACATTACACCTAGAGAAGCTGGTGCACCCAAAATCTTGCTAACTTTCTCAGCTCTCCCAGGTGGTTATTAAGACGTAACGTCTATTGCAAACCTCTTTTGGTTCAGTTAATATGGTGTTCCATACCCTTTGTTTGCCTTTACTGTGTTTCAGACAACCTGGGTTATGCTCTGTCAGTCTTCAGCCTTTCCTCTCTCGACCTCAAATGCCAAGATGCCAAATGGGATTTAGAGGAATATTCCCTGAAGTGTCCTAGTCTGGGTGAAAAGGGCAAAGTGGGAGGGTTTAAAGGATGAGATGTGAGGCATTGGGGCTTACAGGGAGAAGGGACATATGTCCAAGCAGTGGACAAGTCCCCTGCCAGTCCCAGGTTGGGTGATCTGGCTTGAGGCACACATCCCCTTGTCTGTTCAATTTGTTAATGAAACTAATGAACTCACTTTTGTTTGAAAAGCATCATCCTGATCAAGAGTTGGCGTGACTCTTGGTGACATCTGAGCACATTACAGCTTAGGGGGTGGTAGCCACACTCAGCAACACCTCCCTTCTCACTGGGGAGGAGGTGAAGAAGCAAGGTTTCTTGGATAATAAAAGGAGAAACTGAGAGCAAAAGTCTGGTTTCTCAGCTGTTTGACATGCAGAGTGGCTGGGTCCCTGTGCTGAGCAACACCCATTGCTGCCTACTGACTCCAAGCTAATAAATTGCCAGGCCAATGACACATGTCTGAGGTTAAGGTGAAAAGATAGCAGTTGTAAATATGGCATTTTATTCTCAAGGCTATGGAACTCTGAGTGATCTAAATGTGCTGGGTGTTTTCTGGGAGATAGTTCTGCTGATTAAATGGTGGGACAAAGACTTTTTCCTTTGCAAAGTTCATCCTGGGAAGTTCTGCTGGTTTAACCATGAGCTGCTGTGTCAGGAGAGTTCACTAAAAGTGAACTCCACTCTCCTGGAGTTCAAACTCCAGGTGTTCCTCTCCTTTGGAAACCAAAGGGAAAGTTCAGAGCAAGCTTCAGGTGAAAGATAAAGAGTTCATTTGCAGTTAGGATGTCAGTACATTGAGAGCTCTTTAACCACAAGCAATGAACTTACGGTCAGTGAACTTGAACAGAGTGTCTTTTGGTGTAAAACTCTTCTGTTTCATGTTAAAAAATGAGGCACATCAGAGGGAACATTTTGCAACGGGTTGCCCAGAGAAGCTGTGGCTGCCCCATCCCTGGAAGTGTTGAAGGTCAGGTTGGATGGGGCTTGGAGCAACATGATCTAGTAGGAAATGTCCTTGCCTTTGGCAGGGGGGTTTGTAATTCAATGTTTTTTAAGGTCCCTTCCAATCCAAACCATTCTATGATTCTATGATTCATAGGATAATTTGGTCTGGAAGAGACCTCAGGAGGTACCAATCCAACCTGCTGCTCCAAGCAGGGATGGATTCAAGCCTCTGGATATCTATACCTGTCCTTTGAAGTGCTCATGGCTGGCAGTAGCTTCACTCCAGATGTCAGACTGAGGTAGTCTGGTCTGAATCATCCCTGGCTGTCAAGAATCCAAAATATTTGCCCTGAATACGTCCCAGAAGCATTCATGCCCTCGTGCCTTAAATCTTTTCAGCTTCCAGTCAGGGATCCTTCCCATAGCATGGGCTCGATGGGAATGTCCCCAGGGACAGCCCCTTGTTTTCTCTTTATTTGAGCATCAGTCATAGCATAGGACTGCCCCTGGTTCTGTGAAGTGGGGAGGTCCCAATCTGATTTATTACCTGGGATCCACTCATTAAAAATCTATAATTTCCAGGAGTCCTTGTGCAGGCAAAGAACAACTTCCATAGGTTCTCAGGGGAAAAATCATGATTTCCAGAGACTGTGTGGCATCTTCCTTTAAAATTTCCCCACAGCACCTTGCAGCTGAGGTTGCAGTAGATACCTTATTTCAGCCTTCCCAGCTAATTACATGCTGCAAATGCAGCTAACAACTATGGTCTCACAGTGCTTTAATGAAAACTCCCCAGTGGGTATTCAGAGGAGAAAAAAAAAAAAAAAAAGATGGACAGATACACATTATCTATCCTGACCAAGCTGTTAATTTTACACTGACGACAGCAGAGCCCTGAGGTCTCAGAGTGCTCTTTGCTGACTGCTGACAGAGGCTTTATTCATGGTGTTCAAATTGTGGCCTTCTTGTAAAATTCAAGGTCCCTTGGTCTTCCTATGTAGAAAGGGCCTTGAGGGGAGCATTTGCTTTCCCATGCTTGGCAGGTCAGGGGCTGAGGACTTGAAAATTGCCCAGGCACACGTCATCCAGCTCAGGGAGGTCAAAGGAGTCATTGTGTAAAAAAGCTCTGGCTAGGGAAGGATTTGAAACATCCAACTTTAACTGACTGGTGAATTGTGCTGGCCCAAGGGAACCGAGTCCCTGGGATCTGAGAGGGCCACTGGTTGCAAAGGCAGTGGGAAGAACTTGGGGCTGTGTTGGTTTTTAACCCAGGTGGATGCTGGGCATGGTCAGGTGGAATTTGTGTTAAAGGGTGCAGAACTTGACTTGTCCTGCCCTTTTCTGCCTCCCCAAATAAGAAAATCTGCATCCTGTTCTACCTGCAAGAAGGAACTAGAAGGATTTAGATCTGATGTAATGTGTCCAGGGGAATGCCACAGAGGTGATCCAGGGGCTGGAGCATCTCTGCTATGAGGAGAGGCTGAAGGAGATGGGATTGTTCAGCCTGAAGAAGAGAAGACTCTGGGGGCACCTTATAGCTGCTTTCCAATACCTGAAGTGAACCTACAGGAAGGCTGGAGAGGGACTTTTCATAAGTGTCCAGCCACAGGATAAGGGGAAATGGTTTTAAACTGAAGGAGAATAGACTTAGATTGGATCTTAGGAAGAAGTTCTTCAGTATGAGGGTGGTGAGACTCTGGAACAGATTGTTCAGAAAAGGTGCTGGTTGCCCCTCCATGGAAATGTTCAGGGCCAGGTTGGATGAGGCTTTGAGAAACCTTGTTTAGATGGAGGCATCCCTGCCCATGTCAGGGGTATTGGAGTAGATGATCTTCAAAGTCCCGTCCAACTTAAGGCATTCTAGAAATCTATGAACTGAGGAAGGTGTCCCTTTTATCCTCATGGCCATCTTCATGACTACCTTCATTCCTGACCATCTAATTTCTAAACTCCATCCTCTGGAAGTTCTTCTCCTTCAGGTGAGCATGATCAAACACTTCTGTGGATTTATAATGTGAAACAGCAGAGTAAAGAAAGCAAACAAAACTCCAATCTCCTGCATGTTCATCTCAGGCAATGGGATATTCTGCATTTACTTCTGAACTTAGCTCACTGAATTGTAATTGGCCTCAGCATCTTTTCAGAAAAAATATAAACTTTTCACTTCCAAAAGAAAAAGGTGATATGTTCCAACAGTTAATCACTTCTCTGGTATCTCTCCCTCTACTTTCAGGCCAATGTACCCTTTCCTATTAGCTCAGCAGACTTTTCTTGTGCAATCAAATGCCCTTCTCAAATAAAATTTTCAAGGACATGTCCTTAAGGAAAAAAATAACCAAGAGCATATGGAGATGCTGGATGGGCACTGTAATACCTTTGGTTCCTTTGCTTCATAGCTAAGTGCCTACCCACTGGAGTTGACCAGAGTGGATTTTAACTTGAGTCTCAATACCTTTGGTTTTCCAGCAAAATGCTGTTGCTGTTCCAGCATCAGTCTCCAAGAGACCTTCCCTAACTGCTGTACCTCTGTTCAAGTCATTATTTGGAAACTTGGCCTCAAGCCTACAAACGTGTGACTGGTAGCCTCAGAGTGAGTGATTTAATAATCCTGTACAAAAACCAGGGAAAGGACATGAGTCTGAGATCATTATGGGAATGCTGGGAGCTCAGGAAGTTTTCTCCTGAGGAAAAGTACAACAAAGCATGGCCCAGCTCCAGAGAGGTGTTGAAGAAGCAGGAGAAACACCTCTTTTACATATTAAAAACCTCCTCATTTTATCAGGGTTGGTGGAAACAAGTACTTTTCTTTGGGAACATGGCAGCTTATAATTGCACACACTTTTCATAGAATTATAGAATGGTTTGGGTTGGAAGGGACCTAAAAGATCATCAAGATCCAACATCCCTGCATGGGCAGGGACACTTCCCAGTAGACCAGGTTGCACAAGGCTTTTAAACAGAGAGTTCCTCTGACACGTGCCTGCTGGCAGCAAGCACTTTCCTTCTATATGAATTGCTTTTATTTCCCTTCCTGTTCCTCAGCATCACTTGTGCCAGCACATCATGCACCATTTTTAACCCAGCTGACCTCCTTTTGATACCTCTGTTTCCCATATTTAGGAAACAATTCGTTTATTGTGAGGGGCCAGAGTTCTTTGGCTTGGGTTACTCTTATATCCAGCTTGAGGAAGGGCAAAGGTGCGATGCAGGAAAGAGTTCCTCCAGATCACCAGTGCTGGCACAACTAATTCCCTCAAGACACGTGGTGAAGCACTACAGTCAGGGCAACATTGAGCTGATTCAGCCTGAATGGTTGTGGAATGGGATAAATCCCAATTTACTTGGCTCAACGTAATCTTTTGGGCCAGTGCCCAGGCTGATCATTATCACAATATCCTTTCGGAGCAAGCCCAGATATCAACAAGAGCCCATCTTCCTGTTTACCTTGTGGTTCAACAAGGCCAGGGAGCAATAAAGAAGTATCTGAGGCATTTAGGAGAATTTAAGGAGTTTCATGCTGCCAACTGCCCTGGTGAAAGGTTTCCTTGCCTGTGCTACAGTTGTCCAAGGACACTGCTATAGGAATATAAATCATCCTACTGACTCCTTGTGTCATCCTAAACAAGCCACACACCACTTGCTTTTTGATTTGACTCCTCCAGCTGCAATGAGGGTTTCACTCCTGTGTTCATCTTCTGTTATAACCAAGCAAAAGTGGGAAGTTTTGATTCTTAACAACCATGGGGTTTGGTTTGGTTTGGTTACTCTGCAGATTTTTTTCATTGTGTTCAGATTTCTGATTTCCATACCCCTCCCAATGATCAGAAAACATCTTGTTCTGGCACTTAGTTAATGATCATCTCAGATCTCAGATCTTGGGAGGTTCTCAGGTCTTCAAGAAGAGAGTTCTCCTCTGGTGGATCTCATTTAAAATCACTGAAGTATATAAAAACTTCTCTGTCTCACCTTTTTAAATTTTTTTTTCATAAACACACCTCAATCAATCAACAGGAAGGTAATTTGTAGCTTGTCCTGAGTCCCATCCATAACATCCAACAGCCACCATTGGATTTCACAGGTATTTATTGCTCCAAATCCCTAAATTTCTTGGTTTTGTTTTGATAACCAGATTGCCCTGCATGCAGATCACTCTCATGGTCACTTTGCTGCCCCTGGATCCATTTCTGTGGCTTTTGGGATCCAGCACAGGGATGAACTAGTTTCCAAGTGAAAAGTTCAACATATTGCAGGAACTTCCAGACAGTAACTCCCTGTGCTGGGAAAGACATCAGGTTGTACCAGCAGTGGAAATATCCCTCTGCAAATGGGCTCCCATAACTTTTTTGCTTTCCCTCTCTTCTTTAAATTAAGGCTGTGAGCAGGTCCTGCTGTGACAAAACAACACACAAAATCAGAACTACCAAATTCTGTTGTTGACAGCTGGTGACCACATGCTGGAATATGTACATCAGTCCATTGAATAAGCCTCAGGGGCCCAAAAAATTAAAGATCTTGTTTAAAAGTTGTTAAAAATATATATATATTGAAATATATATGTTTCAGTTATTGAAATATATACTGAAATATATATATACATATTTCAATATATAAATTGAAATCAGAGTCCATTTCCAATGATGAAGGAAGGGGAAAAGCTATCATGGATTCATAGGAAGCAAAAGGTTGTGCACTGGAGCTTTTCCACCCTCAGCTTCTTCCAAAGGAGGCAACAGTTCCCATCAAGTCATGGATCTCATTGTTTTGCCTCACTAGGAATGATAGGGATGACTTCCTGGTTGAGTGTCTTCTTGTGAAAGCTTTCTCCTCATATCTAAGAGGTTTTGGATTCACTCTTGATCTTATTGTGGCCTCCCCACAGGTCATGGAGACCTGTGGATGGGCAGAGAGACCCTATGAATGGGCAGAGGACCCCAGTGAACATATAACCCCTCCACCCTTATGCCCTTGGATAAACTGTGGCTCCAAAAGACCTTATAGTGGAACCCAAATTGGCTTTAGCAGCTCTCCCCCTTCCTCTGGTTGATATTCCCTTCCCTGGGCTTCCCCATCTCCCTCCCATAGCTTTAAAAAACTTTTTTTTTCCCTTTTCTTTTTTTGTTTCTTTTTTTTTTTTCTTTTTTCTTTTTTTTTTTTTTCCTCTTCCCCCCCCCCTTTTTTTTCTTTTTTTCTTTTTTTCTTTCTCTTTTTCTCTCTTTCTTTTTTTCTTTTTCTTTTTTTTTTTTTTTTTTTCTTTTTTCGCAAGCTTATTTCTAAATTGCTCCAGTTCACAGGTTCAGCATAGGAGCCCCAACCTGCTGGATGGGAATGACTTAAACTGCTCAAGTTGTCAGCATTGCAGACATCTGGGGAAAGCACATTGTGGTGGGAAATGGATGGGGAGAGAGGACTTACATCTGCTTTGCCCCCAAAAATATGTCTGGTGTTCTACCACCAGCTGAGAGAACATGGTTAATCATAGAATAGTTTTGGTTGGAAGAGACCTTAAAGATCATCCAGTTCCATCTGTGGGCAGGGACACCCCTGATCACCCATGATCCCACTAGATCAGGTTGCTCCAAACCCCATCCAACCCAAGCTTCAATACTTCCAGGGATGGGGCAGCCACAACTTCTCTGGGCAACTTGGGTGAGGGTCTCACCACCTTCCCAGCAAAGAATTTCATCCTAATGTCTGACTTAACTCTCCTCTCTTCCAGTTCTAAACCATTATCCCTTCTCCTCTCACTACACACCCTTGAGAAAAGTCTCTCCTTGGCTTTATTCCAGGCCTCCTTCAAGTACTGGAAGGTGCTCTAAGGTCTTCTCCAGGTTGAACAACCCCAACTGTCTTAGCCTGTCTCCATCTCAGAGGTGCTCAGATCATTTTGGGGCTCTTAGGGAGGGGAAAGGGGAACAAGCCCTTTTCAATAGCAATAAATTGTAATGTTTGCTTACTGAACAAGGTCAGCCCCAGCCCAGATGTCATTACAAAGCTACCTTTGGGAAGAGGTGAAGTCCTGGTTAGTCATGGTCAATGGTAATATTCTTGTCTGCTTTGCAGACTGTCTTGAAACACCCTAAAGGTGACTTTACCTTCTTTGTATTCTCCCCACACTGGCTGCAAACCCAAGAGAACTGTGAGCCCATCCTGTGAGACTTCTTTGGTTTTATTTGAGAGGAGAGTTGATTTATCTCTTTCAGCTTTTTAATTTTACGTTTCTTTTGCTGATATTGAGAGGAACCCAGGATGGAGGTGTCTTTGCTGTTTTGTATGCATTTGCTTAAATTCAGTCTTCCCATTACATTTGATGAATTCTCTTTGCGTGTGTTTCATGCAGCTGGTGATGGAGTGGAGGACCATGCATGTCTGAGAGACTCTCTAATTGCATGGCCTGTCTTCTGATAGTGTAATTAAGCAGGCATATTAATCATCACCACTTTCCAATTATTGCCTCCCATGTAGATATATAGCCCTTAAAAAATCAAGCATAGATTTAAATCTTTTCAGACTTATTAATAACAGCTATAGACATGGTGACTTCCTCCATAACCTCTGGTCACCTTTTTGCAATGAGTTATTTATGACAGCTTGATTTGATTTGAAGGCCTTGGTCATTTACATGGTTTAACTGATGGAGGTTATTTCCCTGAAGACTGAAATCTCATATTTGATTTATTTCCTGAGAATAACAATCTGTTTGCAGGTTCTCTGGATCAACAGTGGTTTGTGATATTTCTGCTATTGCTTTACTTCCTAACAGTCTACAAAAAGGCTGTTAAAAGTCTTTATGTTGCTTATTAACAGGAGCCTTGAGTAATACACAACTTGACTAATAGATGACCTACATGGATGGCACTGCATGAGTGGATTATAAACCTGTCAAAAGGCACTTTGGCTTTTAGTTATGATCTTTGGCAGGAAATAAATGTCACTCCTCTATGAGCTCTATTATCTTAAGCATACCCAAGCCTCATCTGAAAGGAACTCTTAAGATTTAGTACCCAGCATATGGCCATTGTGGTATCTGAAGCTGTCCCCTGTAGCTGAGGCTGTGGTAGGTAGAAGAGGTTCCTGAGGTGAGCAAGGTCTCTGGAGTATGGGATTCACTGGGAATTCAGCATTGTGAAGCTGAAATTTTATGAAATGCTGTTTCCTGGGAAAGATTTTCATCTCTGTGACATCTCCAGATCCTCCACAGCCTGCATGAAAGCTCCTAACACCACTGCAACAGACCCAGAATTCACTCTTGCTTTGGTGCTACAGTCCTGAAACACATGGCTGGGAACCATCGGTGTGAGCCTTTGTACGAAGGCATTTTTATATTATTTCTTTTTGTTTTGTCTCTAGCTTTCGTATAACATGGTCAGGACTGGTTTTACTGATGAAGGACCATAGTGTGTTTTCTTAAGCAGGTGGTTTGGAACAGGAGAGTTTTCAACTCAGGTTATTTCCAAAGCACAGAGCAACTGACTGCTTGGTAGATGAGAGTGGAAATGATTGTAAATATCTTGTTGCATTAATTATGCAAATGATCATATTTACACTGATAGGAACTCAAGGAGATCACTCAGTCTCAATGCACACAGGTGTAACTAGAAAGTGAAGCCTAGTCCATCACCTGCCTTGTTTTGGAACCTTTGCAGACTTCCAGTAACCCATAGCTGACCATGGAGTAAAAGCCTACCCTCAAGGATAAAAGCTTGGTTTGAAGCTTTCACAGAAGAGCATGGGCATGGAAAGCCCTATAGTGCAGCTGTCACTGGGGTACAGAAGCTTTTTTCCCTCCTTGCTATCCATTTTATTACCAACAGTTCTCATTTCCCTAATTCAATTAGCTAGTGAAAGACCATTTACATTCATTAAATAAATCAGCATTCTGGTTCATTGTGAAGCTAATGACCCAGTCTCTCATTCAAGCAGTTACAAGGAACTTGATAAACAAAAGGAGCTGCTGCCAGCAAGCACCTGCCCTTCTGAAACCCAGCTTTGCCAGCTCCATCCATCCATCCATCCATCCATCCATCCATCCATCCATCCATCCATCCATCCAGTGGTGGCCACATGGAGAGCCCAGTGCCCTCTGTCCTTGTCATAGCTGGGTGCTGCAGGGTTCAATGGAAGATGTGTGTGGTCCCCATTCTGTCCAAGGGCATGGTGAGTCCTTGCTCTGTGTAGTACATCCCTGCTTATCCCCAGAAGGCAGGTGTTGGATGGGGACTGCCCAGAAAAGCTTACTATTGAGTTGAAAATTAAATATTTGGGTTTTGCTGCTTTGGTCTTGGGTACTGTGAAGGTGGGAGGACATTTTCTCACCACCAAGTGAGATGCAAGTGGCTCCTTTTGAGAAATTGTGAGGATCTGACCACAGTCACCTTCTCTTTTACACCAGTAATGTTGGTGTCACTGGAGTCACTCCAAGTTCAGATCAGAATAATCCAAATGATTCTGCTCCCATTCCCTGGAGGGTAGGCATCTAGAGATGGATGAACCTGGGTGAACCATGTCCTCTTCATTTTTTTACAGGCCCTGGAGAGTCATGCTTTCAAGTCTGAAATCCCAGTTTCATCCAAATTGAACTCCCCTTGGGAGTACCAAGATGAGAGGATGGAATTTGGCTTTCCAGTCACTGCTGGGACATTCTGCTGACAGTTCTGTACACCTCGACTACACTGAGCTCCTGTACCACTGTTGATTTCTTTAAATTCTGATGAGGGGAGGTATCACGTTGCAGAATAGTCCACGTTTCAAACCCAGCCACATGTTCTGGCATCATATTCTGATGGGCTCATTCACACTCTTTGGAGACAATCTAGCCTGCTGGACCTGAGTTCATCCTACCTGTCATGGATTTCTAACAGTGGTATCTGAGCTAGGACCATTTCCTGACGGATACAAACTGCTTCAGCCTTCAGAGGGATTCTCTCTAGTTAAGATTCAGGACTATAACCTTGGGCCTTTCCTGTAGATTTGTCATTCTCTCTCTAAAGGTAAGGAACTTCTTAATGAATTGCAAATGATGAACTGCATAACAGAAAGCTGTCAAAACCATGTTTAACTTCAGCATTGTTCCAAACCATGAGAACCTATTATCTTTTTCATATTTCTAGAACAATACCCCTGCTGGTTCCTCTTCTGGCCCATTCTTGAAACAAAACCTACCTGCTTTTGTGCACAGAATAATGCAAGAGGAGAATTAATCTGTAAGGCAACGTAGTAGCTTTCAGAGCACTCACAGGAAATGAAGATCATTGGAAATGTATAATAATGGAATAGAAAATATCTTTGTCTTTGGAAGCCACCAGTCAAAGTGTCCATGGCTGGTTTTCTGTTGGGTGGAAAGAAAAAGGAACTTGTGCAGATTGATTCAAACCATCCTAAAGTACCTGTCCCCAGCAGATTGGCTGACATACCCTCTGGAAATCTCTTTCCCTTGCTTATAGAGAGAATACTTAAACAAAATGCTGAGCTTTTTTAAAAGTGTAGACTTAGGTGATATGAATCATGCCCTGGCATCTATTCAAATAACCAACAGAGATTGCAGGAAACAAGGAGAAATCTCCAGCTGCATCAGCCAAGCAACTTCCTCTGAGTCCTGCAGGTACAGAAAAACAAAACCACCCCCAAGAATCTTTCTGCTATCTACTTCAGGACCTTGTTTCGTATGCTCAGGTCATGAGCACAGTCACCTAAAGTATAGAATTGTGGAAGCACAGAATGGTTTGTGTTGGAAGGGACCTTAAAGGTCATCCAGTTCCAACCCCCTGCCTTGGACAGGGACACTTCCCAACAGTCCAGGTTTCTCCAAGCCCCATCCAACTTGGCCTTCAGCACTTCCAGGAATGGGGCAGCCCAAGCTTCTCTGGGCCACCTGTGCCAGTGTTTCACCACCCTCACACTAAAGGTTTTTGTCCTAATACTTAATCTCCATCTCCTCTCTTTTATCTTTAAACCACTCCTCCTCATCCTGTCACTTCATGTTCTTGGAAAAGTCCCTCCCCAGATTTCCTGTAGCCCTTTCAGGAACTGGAAGTTGCTCTAAGGTCTCCCCGGAACCTTTTCTTCTCCAAAAGGAGAGAATAGCAAATGGAAAGGAAGAGAAACCTCAGAGGAAAATTCAGAAAAGGAACAAGAGCTGGCTTGACAGAAGGTGTACTGAACAGGGCTGTCATGATAAGCATTAATCTTAGCTTTTTAAGATGGGAGCAGTGTCTTCTTTCACATCCACCTACCACCACGGATGTCAAGGCTACTGCCAAAAGCAGCCAGGAGTCTTGCACAGGCAACAGCATCCCCTGAGCAAAGGTGTAATCACTTTCCAGTAATAAACCCCAGGGTTAGCACTCTTCTTGTAGCTTTACCTTCCAAATACATTTTGGGTTGAAAAGAGAAGGCATAAGAAAATCATGGTGCCAAACCAGACTGAGAACAATGAAAGCATTTTTGAGTTACGAGATGTTAAAAGAGGAACCTTGAAATGAAATTTAGACTTTTTTTTGCCCAGCATGCCTTTGTTTTCTCTCCCCATGCCATTGCTTCACAGCAAAACGTACTCCTTGGGGTTTAATGGGAACAGTGTGTTTCTTTTTCTGAGGCTGTAGGGAAACAGCATTAGGTTATTCTTACTCATTTGGATAAATGCTTGTGAAGGACCTCCCAGTAAGTGTGTGGATATTGCTGTTGCTTAGGAGAACAAGCTGGACTTGGAAGCAAAATGGTTTGGATTTGTAATAGGGGTGGTGTTGCAGAAATGTCTCAGAAACAAATTACAGCTGTTGATAAGGTGTGGTAAAGGCTGGAAGAGGTTTCTCTCCTCTTACAAACCCCATGCTGGCACCCTTGGTTATGCATAAATATCAAGAGAGCTTGGGCACCTACTAGAAAACCATTTTGTCTGGGTGGCCTTCTGGAAATGTGGAAGGGCATTATGTACTTTCCCTTCTTCAGTACTGGTGGCTATTTATTAACTGCAAAACACACTGTTGTGTTAAGATCATAAGATGAGACAGACACAGTTCCTCTGGTAGATGCATAGTGATTTCTCCTTTGCCATGCTAATCCTCCTCCCCTGTGAGAATTTTTGCATCTTCAGGGCTTGAGCTTCAAGCTAAAGATTAACCTTCTGCCACCTCCACATTTCATTGGAGTCCCTGTTGGGACTTTAGAGAACAAGTCCTGTGAGGAGAGGCTGAGGGAATTGGGGATGTTCAGTTTGGAGAAGAGGAGGCTGGGAGGAAACCTTATTGCTCTCTACAACTCCCTGGAAGAAAGCTGTAGGGAGGTGGGTGCTGGGCTCTCCTCTCAAGTGAACAATGTTAGGATCAGAGGAAATGGCCTGAAGTTGCACCAGGGGAAGTTTAGACCAGATCTGAGGAAGAATTTTTTTTCTGAGAGAATAGTCAGGAACTGGAATGGGCTGTTCAGGGAGGTGGTAGAGTCACCATCCCAGGATGTATTTAAAAACCATGTCATTTCAGGACATACTTTTGTGTGATGGTGGTTTTTGGTTGGTTGCTTTTTCCTTGGCTTGATGGTTGGATGCAGTGCTGTTAGAGGTCTTTTCCAACCATGACAATTCAGCGATTCTGAAAATCTGCATCACATGGCAGACTTTGGAACAGCCAGACTCACACTGAACAAGGAGACACATCCTGAGGTGTTGTACACCCATCTCACCCATCTGCTTTGCAATCCATTCCTCCACAAGCCATACCCACATACCTTCACCCCCCAGCCTTTGTTTCCAAAGTTAATTACCTTTCTCCCCTCCAAGTGAATTCCCTCACTGTTGGCATTCATCATCCCTGTGTCCATCTCCCCGGGCAAAGATGTATGGCTCTGGGTACCCCGTGCAGAGCCAGGAGTATCCCAGTGGCCTTTTCTGAAAGTCACTTTGAGTAATCATCCCTGGAGGGACCCTTAAACACATTCAGTTGAACATCAAGCAGCATCACCTCCTCCTCATTAGCATGCTGTAAATCCCTGCTCCCTTCTCCCTCCTCCCCTTTCTGCTCTTCATCGAAAGACAGACAGAAAATCCTTCCTCGCCTCAAATAGCTCCACTGCTAACTCATTCATCTTAGCACCTAAATCAGAACTGCTCCTCTGCTTGCTGCTCACGGTTATTTTTCACTCTCTCCTGTCCTTGGCTTTGTTGGTGTCCTTCATGAGAGCACCAGGAGAACCTTCTCCCCTGCAGCACCTACTACCCATTTATCTCTACCTTCCCAAATTGTTGGAATAGCCAAGATTGTTTCTGTGCTGGCTTTAGGAGGTTAGGAATGTTTCCAGAGGCTTTCCAGTGCTCATCCCATTCCCCTTCCTATGTACACTACTAAAAAACTTCCTTAGATGCAGGGCATGGAAGGGAGCATATATGGCTCAGAAGTGCACAGGTCTCGAGCTGAGTCTTCCCAAATTTTCTTCTTATCTAGACCTCAGAGGGCTCTGGTCATTCCTCCTCTTCTGCTGGGTCCCTAAGGTGGGGAATGGCTCTGTATCAATACCACGGATGCTCCAGGAGTGTCTGCCTGCCAGGAGGATGTGCTGATGGCAAAACCTGTGATTTACCACTTTTTTTTTTTAATGGAACAGCTGGATGAACAGTCACTAATCGAGTCTTTAGCTTCAAGGTGTTGTCTTTGATGGTTTTTCTGCTCTCCCTCTCTTTGCAGCCTCTTGTTCCTGCCTGCCATCCCTTTTCCCCTGCCAGCACAGCTGCTCTGCTGAGAGCTGGCTTGGGGAACAGATCCAGCTTTAAAGCCAAAACAAGGCTTTTTTGGGAGGCAATGGTTTGCTTTCTTGATGTTTTTTATCTTACCCTACTCAGTCATAGCTTTGTGGCACTACACCATGATATGACAGGAACAAACATTTGGGAAGGGCTAAAGGGAGGCAATTGTTTGAGCTGCTGTTGCTGGAAAAGAAAATGTATCCTAAAACCACAGCCTCAGGTGCAAGACCTCTAGGTGAAATAACAGAGGGCTAGTGTCCCATTCCTTTAAATCCCTCAAAGAATTCAACTTACTGGACAGAGATCCTTTCTGCAAGAAAAAAAAAAAAACAACAAACCATCACCCAAAACAAACAGCCCTTTATAAATCAGGAAATGCTTATTATCTCCTTCACCCTCTGTTCCTTTCTGTGCCTCCTCCTTTCAGTGTCACAAGAATACAGAGAGATGCAGAATGATGCAATAAATACATAAGTGCCCTGGAGCTTAGTTTTGATTGCAAATATTTTAGGTCTGCATGGATTTTCAGAGAGACACCATAAAGCCTGGCAGCATTTGTAGCTCCAGCCCCCTGCTGAGAGCTCTTCAAATACATTCTTTAAATAAAAAGAGTCATGGCAAAGGATGAAAACAGCGAATCCTTTCCCTCCCCCTTGCTCCTTGTTTCCAACACATCCCAGTGATGTTTTCCCAGGTGTTTGGATGGGTGCTTTGAAAACCTGCCAGGGTCCCATTGTTTGTTCTTGGTGGTAGACCCACCAGCTCCACCACCTGAAAGAAACCCACATGGCTTAGAAAAATGGGTCTTGCACCACAGGCATGTGGAGAAGAAAGGCAGAGATTTGAATTTTGCAAGTGGGAGACTGCTGTTCACATTTGTTTCTGAGGCATTAAATTTAGCACCGAGACTTTTTGGAAAATCTCTTCACAACTCCTTCATTGCCATAGTCCACCCTGGGCTATTTCTTCTGCCACTAAAAGCTACTTGAATTCCTGAGGCCTGTGGGTTGGAACCTCAGATGTGCTTGGCTCTTTGTGGAGGTATTTAAAAGATGTGTAGACGTGGCACTTGGGGACATGGCTTAGTGGTGAACTCGGTAGTTTTTAGTGTAATGGTTGAATTCAGTGATCTTAAGGGTCTTTTCCAACCTAAAATATTCTATGAATCCATGATTCTGTAGCTGGGGAAGAGAAATAGATGCTTCCAGAAACTGGTTTGGTCCTGCTAAGGTCTACATCACATTTCAGAAGTGTTTTCTGGTTGCCCCAGACTATACCATGACCTTGCGCAATTTGGTTCCCCAATAGGCACTTGTCAAATGTTGGGATGGGATCTCCAGACCCAGTGGAAGTTCTCCAGAACCATTTGGAAGGCTGGGGCAGAGAAAACACAGGCATTTTTGGTGATGACAACCAGCTCACCGTGGGCTGTTTGTGTCTATCAGTTCTCCTCTACCTTCTTTCTTCACCTCCTGAATCTGATTTTCTTATTGTCCCTTACAGTTCCCTTGGTCTCCAGTTCCTTACCACCTCCTGAACCACTTCCTATCTCCTGTTGTGTGCTGAAATGAGGAGCTCCTGGGGATGCTGGACCCCCCAGTTGATGTGCCTCCAGTGCTACTGGTATGTGAGTCAGGTAACCTCATGCTACTTCTGGTGACAACCATAGCTACACCTTCAGACCACAGCACACACTTCTCCCTCTGGCAGGATCTGGACCCCAGGAGGGCTTTAGAAAAAAAGAAACAAACAAAAAAAAATTTGATGTGGAAAAGCAACTAAGGAATAATTGCGAAACATAAAATCTGTCCAAGTTTAGCACAAAGAAAGCAGCTGAGTGACAAAAATGTGTCCTTCCTAAATGTTAAAACAGGGGCCAACGTGACAGGGATGTGTCCAAGCAGGTCCCCATCCCCCTGGAAGCTGGGAGCTGTGGTCCTAGAATGAGGAACAACTGAAAAACCAAACCCTTTTCTGGCCCTGCTGACTAACATGAGGCTGCAGTAATAGAAATGTGTCAAGCAGGTATCTCCAATTTCAGTTTTTGGTTTCAGGGCAGTTTTAATCCAGCATCAGTCTAATTGTGTATCCTTCTGGTTTTCTGAACCAGTCTGATCTTTTTCCCTGTGGCTAATATGAGCTGCTAAGATTGGGTTTTTTTTTTTGCCTTTAATTGTTCTTTTGACATCTCTTTTTGGCCTAGCTTAGGCTAAAGGGCTTAACTTTTGAAACATGGAACTGAAGACCTCAAAAAGCTGTGTTTAAGTACTCTTGTTCTAATATACCTCTTTGGAGTTCTTAATACCTTCATAAGCAGGATATTTATTCTGCATTTAAGTAGTATCTCACCTAGAGAGGTTGTAGTTCATGTTTGGGATTCCTATGTATTGCTAAAGCATAGAATCAGAGAATCATTTTGGTCGCAAAAGATCTTTAAGACCATCCAATCCAACTGTCAACCTGGCACTGCCAAGGCCACCACTAAACCATGTCCCCAAGTACCATGTCTACTCATTTTTCAATTCTCTTTGGGGCTGGTGACTTCACCACTGCCCTGGGCACTCTGTGCCAAGGCCTGAGAACCTTTTCCATGAAGAAATTGTTCCTAATATCCAATTTAAACCTCCCTTGGCACAATCTGAGTCCATTTCCCCTTGTTCTATTGCTTGTTACTTGGGAGAAGAGATCATCTCTCCCTCCAATCTCATTACAGGGAGTTTTAGGGAGCAATAAGGTCTCCCCTCAGTCTCCTTTTCTCCAGACTGAACATCTCCACTTCCTTCAGCTGCTCCTCATAAGACTTCTGCTCCAGACCCTTCACCATCTTTATTTTCTCACACAAGAGGTCCACAGCTTGCCAGACTCTTCTCTTTTTCCTCTTTAAGCATCATACGTCAGCTGGAGACCCTTCACAGCACAGGCTGAGCTCTCTCAACCACACTTCCTTGGGTAGAGGGGGTCCCTAAGCCATTATATGGCCCCATCACACCAGTTTGCCTTGGGCAAGTTTCTGTGAATCAGTACAAATTTGTGTCCCTACTCTGCTGGCAGACCTTGCAAGTCCTTTTTCTCTAAGTGACCCCGCCAGGACTTTCAGGAGAACAGGTCCAGAAAAGTAGTGTTGACCCAACATCACCTACCCTGGGACCAGGCTCTGCTGTCAGCTTGGCATCAACACCTTTTCTCCTTGTCATCTTCTGAGCATTTGCTGCACAAAACCATCCCTGAGGGACAGACAGCCCCCTGCAGGGACTGGGAATTTTCTTCCCCCTCTTCCTTAAGCCCTTCCACTTAATTTGTGTCATTTTGTTCAGATGCAGCTGGAAAGAATTAAAACGTCAGGCAGGCACAATTGCCTCCATTGAGATGAAAAGCTGCTGGGAGAAACAATACTAACAAGCATGGCAATGAGAAAAAGGGAAAACCTGGTGCTGTTTAGCTGCTAATAATTAGCTCCAGAAATGGAAAGAGGCAAGATCCAGTGTGGCTTCTGGGCAGTTCAGGGGAGGTCAGATAGAGCCAGGTTGCTGAGCAGCTCTGTGTGACTGCATCTGATCCCCTAGGGGATGGGGTATGAGCTTTGGGATGTGCCCACCATGCAAAATCCTGTGGCAAGCTGGTTGCAGGGAGTGAGGGCAGGCAGAGATATTCTGAATTCTTGGCTGTTGTGGGAGGAGGACTCCTTGGGAGGGGTTACACTGGGGACCAATGAATGTGGGGATCAAAAGCAGCATGGCCAGCAGGTCCATGAAGGGGATTCTTCCCTCTGCTCCTCTCTCATGAGATTCCCCCTGCAGTGCGGGGTCCAGTTCTAAACCCCCCAGCAGAAGAAAGACATGGAGTTGTTGGAGTGAGGCCAGAGGAGGCCACAAAGACGATCAGGGGGCTGGAGCAGCTCTGGAGCCAGGCAGAGAGCTGGGGTTCTTCAACTGGGAGAACAGAAGTCTCTGAGGAGACCTTAGAGCAACTTCCAGTACCTGAAGGGGCTCCAGGAAAGCTGAGGAGGGACTTTTCTAAGGACATGAAGTGACAGGATGGAGGGCAAAGTTTTTTAACTGGAAGAGAGGAGATTTAGATGAGTTCTTAGGAAGAAATTCTTTCCTGCATAGGTGCTGAGCCCCTGTCCCAGGTTGCCCAAGGAAGCTGTGGCTGCCCCATCCCTGGCAGTGTCTCAGCCCAGGTTGGATGGGGCTTGGGGCAACCTGGGCTGGGGGAGGTGTCCCTGCCCATCCAGGGGTTGGAACTGGATGAGCTTGAAGGTCCCTTCCAACCCAAACAGTCTGGGATTCTATGATTCTGTGGCAGTGCCACTTGACCCTTTATAAAACCCCAGAAGAACCCAAGGATGTTGTGGACACTTTCCACATTGCAAATGCCACATCTGTACCAGAACATTCTCCAAGATGTGTCCTCTTTCTAACAGAGACTGATCTGAGAAGAAGGATGGTTGCAACTGGGGTTGGAACTGGATGATCTTTAAGGTCTCTTCCAACCCTAACCAGTCTGGGACTCTGGCATATTGGATACTCATATGTTATCCATAATAGAGTGATGAAAGAAGGTTCCAATTGTTTAAGCCAAATGACAATATGAAGCCAGAACTCATCCCAGCAGAGCCCAATGCACTACAAGCAAACAATAGATTCAAGGAAGTCACTGGAGATCCCCAGTGCCTTTACTAGGAGAAGTCAGATAAGGAACTTTTGGATCATAACATGCAATAGCCCTGCCTTAGAGACTCTGTTTTAGCTTTGATGCAACACAGAAAATGGTATTAGGAAGGTTCTCTAAGGCTGTAACTCCTGCCCCTGTGTCTTCACACAGACCTTCTTACCAGAGCTGATTTCCTGCAAGCAATGTTGGAGGATATTCTGGGTTTACCATCCTCTCTTCCTTCCTTCTCCTCTTTCCCAGTCTTCCTTCTTTTTCTGGACAGGGTGAGGAAAATCCAGACAAACCCATGCCCATCGTGCACTCAGGCTCAGTTTGTAGCAGGAGCTGTAACCACTTGAACTTTTCCTTTTCTTCTTTGCATCTTCCCAAAACACACACTTCATAAAGAACCTTCCTTCCTTTCACACTGCAAACCTCCTCCAGGATGGAGCCTGGTGTCAGGGCTTCCATACTAGGGATGCAGTGGGAAATATGGGAATAGAGAGCATTGAGAAGACAGTGATGCCCAAACCACACTAGAAGTACTTGTGAACTGGAGACAGATTGTCCCTGGTCTACCTAGCTCTTGAAATTTGTGATGATTTCATGTGTTGTTCCAGGTCTTTCTTTTTTATGTGTCCTGGGGTGGGACAGCCCATCAGATCAAATGCTTCATGTCCCTGGGAACTCCTTTCTTTTGTTGAAGAAGTTGGCCTAACAAAAGGTATTTCCCCTCCCTATAAGTCTTAGCTTAAGCTCAGTCTTGGACTCTTTCAGGCAATATTTATCCCACACCAGTGCTGCATCCACAGATTATTGCTTCTAGGACAACCAAGATGGGAACTGGACAGGACATGTTAAACACCAGATATTGGGGGTGACAGAACACCCTGGAAAACCTTTTTAAGGGGGAATTAATGTCAGATAAAGGAAAAGAACCTAAAGGGAAGATGTAAAAAGTTGTACATGATTGAAATCCAGGAGTCTTAAGAATATGTTTACATGTTTTCTTGGCCTGACATCTAGAAGTAGTTCCATAGCAAAAGCCAGTGAAAGATCTTTGCTGGCCAGAGGGATCCAACTGCACTACATGCACTGTGATTTTTGAAGTGTATTTCATTTTGGTTGGGTTTGTTTTAATAAAAACCTGCCCTAACATGGCAGACTGAGTTCACACTGAAGCACCAAATCATGGGTGCCTTGCATTGTTCACTGAGATGGGGGCTGCCCTTCTGTCTCTTCTCTGGTTCAGTAAACACCTGACTGAAGTAAGATCCAGCACTTCTGGCATCTGCTTGTGTATGCCCTTTGATCTAATGCAAGCAGCAACACACCTCCCTGTTTGGTGGGACAGTGAGGTGGGATCTGTCCTGACATGTGTTTTCCAGGGAGAGGCATGGGAGGAAGAGGGTGGCTACTCAGACAAAGCCAATTCTTACAGTCCAATACTCCAGTCACACCATTGTTCCAGTTAATCCCATCCTCTCAGATAGCAACTGCTTGGTGGGAAGATGAGCCTCTTCCCAGGATGCAGCTCGGTGAGCTGTGCAATACCCTCAACCATGTGAAAATTGGCTTTCTCACCCTCCCATGTAAACTTCTCATGCTCTCTGAAGCAGAACGTTAGCTTACCTGAGTCATATTGTCATCCTGCTTCTTTTGTTCAGCCCTTTCTTTGAGCTAAGATTTCTCCAGGGAGGCATTGAAGTGAAAATAACTCCTTGATGGCCCCTGTCCCAGTGGCTTTCATAATAAACACCCTCACCCCATCCCTCTTTTTTTCTCTTCCTTCAGAGCCAAGGGGTAAAAGTGACAGCACGTGGTGACAATTTTGCTTTGCCAGGGTGAGACATGGTCCCAGAGGGGACTTTCCCCCTGTGCCTGGCAGCATGAGCCCTTGAACAACTTTAGGGAGTGTCTGAAAGGGGAAGCATCCACCAAGAGATCAACCATGGGGAAATATAAGAATCACAGAATCAGCATGGTTGGAAAGGACCTTCAAGATCATCAAGTCCAACCATCACTCCTACACCACTGTAACCACTAAATCATCTCCTGAAGGGCCATCTCTACCCATTTTTTTAATACCCTCAGGGATGGCAACTCCACCACCTCCCCAGGCAAGCATTCCCAATGCTTCAACACTCTTTCAGTGAAGAAATTTTTCCTGATATCCAATCTGAACCTCCCCTAGTGTAACTTGAACCCATTTCCTCTTGTCTCAAGATGAGGAAGGACACTATGATGATGTCCTAGTCTGAATTTGACTGCAGTTTGGACACACTCAGGACCACTTTGCTGTGCCTGCCTGCCTATGCCTGGTACATCTGCCACAGCAGCCAGGAGCTCCTCTGGGTTCTCTTGGAGGGGATGGAGCCCTCAGTGGACTACAGGATGCTGCAGCTCTCCAAATCTGAGTGATTAAGTCTTTTAGGCAAGAAAAGAGAATTCCACACCTACCAGTCACCTCAGCAACAGCTTCCTGACCTGTGTTGCAGGCCAGGTTAGTCAACTGGTATGTGTCACTGCAGTGGCACCATTTTACTGGTGGAGTATCTGGAGAAGAACCTCTGCATCAAAGCCTGCTTGGAGATATTGGGCTTGCCAACTGCTGAGCCACCATCTGAGCTGAATCCCAACCTCTGAGGTACCAGTGATGCCTTTGCAATTTATGTTATGAAAAACTTTTCTTTATTCCAGCTGTGATAAGCTCTAGGCTGGAAAAATTTGAACCTGAAACAGAATTTCAGTGCCTGGTTTCTAGTCTGGTTCCCACTTGTATCTTAGAAGACCTCACTCCCTCAGATCTTTTTCTGGGTGGAGAGGTCCTACACACAGAGGTGTTGTGCACTGAGTCCACTCAATGGTAGCCATGCCTAGTGGATCTTACAGGAAACAGAACAACCTGCTGAGTGTATTGACACCTCTTCATGCAAGTTTTGCCCTGGTTTTAGGTACAGCTTAACAGTTTGCTGCTTGGTCCAGGGTTTTCCCCCAGGCTGTTGCCACATTCAGGTAGCTTCAGACAAAGGCCTCCAAAAGGAGCTGATGCTACCCCAAGACCAGCAGAAGAAACAAGCCAACATCTGTGCCTGGCTTTGCCACCCCAAAAGACCACCACGTCACATCGCCTTGCAGCTAAAAGCCCTAGGATGCTGGGAAGAGGCTCCTGCTTCAGTCCCATGCCCTGGCTTTGCAATTGTGAACCTTTAGAAGACCCTTCCTCCTCCTTCTTCTTGGTTCTGCCATTGGCTTTCAGCCTTCATGAGTCCCTGCAGAGCTCCTGGGAGAGTGGAGGAGAAATCACCCCCTCCGTTATCACCGCTCCGCATCCCAGGCTCCCATCAGGAAGCTTTGCCATCAAGGCTGTCTTTTTCCCAGCTCTGCCAGGTTGCCCCAGGGTGCCTCATTAAGCCCGTGGCTCCGTCACCACTTTCCAGCATTTGAGGGAAGCTTAAAGGAAAGTTGGAGAGGGACTTTTTACAAGGGAATAGAGTGCTATGATGAGGGGGAATGCTTTCAAATAGAAAGAGGGAAGATGTAGATTAGATCTTAAGAAGAAATTCCTTCCTGTGAGAGTGGTGAGAACCTGGAGCATATTGTCCAGGGAAGATGTGGCTGCCCCATCCCTGGAAGGGCTGAAGGCCAGGTTGGATGTGGCTTGGAGCAAGGTGGTCCAGTATAAGAGTTTTTATGTTTTTAAGTATAAAAGTTTTTATAAGAGTTTATACACCATTTTATGTGACCTGGCTTTGCAATTGTGAACCTTTAGAAGACCCTTCCTCCTCCTTCTTCTTGGTTCTGCCATTGGCTTTCAGCCTCCATGAGTCCCTGCAGAGTTCCTGGGAGAGTGGAGGAGAAATCACCCCCTCTGTTAGCACCGCTCCGCATCCCAGGCTCCCATCAGGAAGCTTTGCCATCAAGGTTGTCTTTTTCCCAGCTCTGCCAGGTTGCCCCAGGGTGCCTCATTAAGCCCGTGGTTCCGTCACCACGATGGAGCTCGTTTCTTTTTTTAATGCATGGGCTGACAGGTCTGGAAATATCAAACTCGGCAGCTTCGAGCCCTGCTTAGATCTGAAGCGCCGTGCGTCGGAGCTAATTAGCTGGGTTTCAAATCAGAAGGGCAACAGGCTGCCTCCTCTGACAGCCCTGTTTCATCAGGACCTCCCAGGAAGATTGTTTTAAAGTTTTCCTTTCTCAAGCTTGAAATTAAGTCACTGGAAACTGCTCTTTTTTTTTTTTTTTTTTTTTTGAGGGGTGGGGGGGAGAGCAGGCGTTAAATAAATGATTTTTTTACCTTCGTGTTTCCCCGTTTGTTTCATTCTTTCTTTTAGGCAAGAAAAGATAATTCCACACCTATCAGTCACCTCTGTTTCAAGCTGCACTGGGGAGAAACATGTTTGCTTTCCTGGGAATTTTCCTTCACCACCACCTCCTATTCCATGAGAATCACTGTGAAAGAGCTGCTGTGGATGAAGGTCATGCTTTTTTTTGCATAATAAGAGATAATTCTACTCTGCCGGCTATTCAGCCTCTTGGAGACAACCAATGTGCTCAGTCACCTGCTGTACTGCAGTTTTTAGGGCTGAAGAGGAACTTCTCAGCATCCAATCAGATTTTATAAATTCTGTCCAGTGTTCCTCATCTCGAGCCTTAAATTTCCATTGCAGACAGGGCATGGCCGAGGTCAAGAATAAAATTCACAGCTTTTGACTTCTTATAGGATAAGAGTGGTTTGGGTTGGAAGGAACCTTCAAAATCATCTAATCCAAACCCCCCTGCTGTAGGCAGGGACACCCCTACTAGACCAGGTTGCTCCAAGCCCCATCCAACGTGGCCTTCAACATTTCCAGGGAAAAGGCAGTCACAGCTTCTCTGGGCAACCTGGGCCAGGGTCTCACCACCCTCACAGGGAAGGATTTCTTCATAACATCTCATCTAAATCTCCCCTCTTCCAGTTTGAAACCATCCACCCTCATCCTATCACTCCATGTCCTTGTAAAAATTCCCTCCTCAGCTTTCCTGGAGCCTCTTCAGGTTCTGGAAGGTGCTTCTCCAGAGCCTCCTCTTGTCCTGAATGAATAACCCATAGAACCATAGAATATTTGGTTGGAAGGGACCTTATATTTTGGCCTACATAAGACCAGTGGTGATTTTGTTCTGCTTAGCTTTAAACATTTGGAAGAGATGGACATTTTAAAGGCAAGAGCTTAGTGCTTTTTGCAGACCAAGCATTCACTGAGGGAGCACCAAAATCTCTGCCCTTCCATAACTTGCTACAGAAATCCCCTAAAAGCATCTTGTGTGGATTCCAGCCCACCTGGAGTTATTATTCCTACCCCTACCCATTCAAGCACTATTCTGCCTTCATCTCTGGACCTTTCATTGCTTCTGTGGTGGATGCTGGGTTCCTACACAATGTGTTGCCATGGGCAATTGGCAGTCTCAGGAGTTGCTACAATAAATTCCCACCTGAGTCCCCTGGCACCAATTCAGCCAAGCACTTTCTTCTTTATACCCTCTCACCACACCCCCAATTAAAAATAATATGTCGTTAAATTGCCTTTATATTTGTGTCGGTGGGCATGTCAAATGCTTTCACAATACCAGCTCTTACAAAACCTGAGACAAAGAGTCCCACATGAACTGGCTGCCCTCTGTCCCTTCATTACAAAGTCTTTCACTGTATATTAAGCCTTAATAAAGGAAACCTAATGAGACACCAGAGGGGCCCCCAGGAACACAGGATCCGAGACCTCAGGTGGGGGAAGTAGCAAGGGGAGCTTTCAAACCTCTGTAGCATTAAGTAGGAGGACTGGAGAAGTGGCGGCTCTGAGGTGACCTTAAAATGACTTTCCAATATTTGAAGGGAGCCTACAAGAAAGCTGGGGTAGGGCTTTTTGCAAAGGGTGTGTAGAGAGAGGACAAGGGGCTATGGATTGAAACTTGAAGAGGGGATATTTAGGTTAAATATTAGGAGGAAATCTTTTACTGGGAGGGTGGTGAAACCCTGGTGAAACCTGTCCCATCCCTGGCAGTGTCTCAGCTCAGGTTGGATGAGGCTTGGAGCAACCTGGGCTGTGAGAGGTGTCCCTGCACATCGCAGAGGGGGAGAGAGGTTGGAACTACAGGTGATCTTTAACATCCCTTCCATCCATGGCCATTTGAACTGAGTGGAGCTGGTATTGTTCTCCAGAAAAATCTATCTGAGCCTTTGGGAGAAGCATTCCCAATGCCCCTCCATGCCAAAGACCTGGTGTCTGCATTTCTCCAGAGTGATGAACCTGTCCACCATGGGGCTGATGGAGCAAAGGGTGCAGCAGGAGCTGTGGGAGAGGATTTTCAGCTTGCAGCTTTGCTGTGCCCTACATATGCTGTCCTATTGATTCCTTACAGCCCTCCAATGGAAGAGTGAAGGATGATTCATTCCCTATTTGAATGAAGGGAAACCAGAGCATGAAGAGATGAAAGAACACCAAACCTCCCTTCTAGCCTCCTTTCCTCAATTAGGTCTTAATTAGTAACTCTGGGTGTATGTACATGGTGTGTGGAGACAGGGATAAGGTCACTCAGCTCATGCCAAGCTCTCTGGACACAAGAAAAACCAGACCACATGGTTTGCTATGGATGGATCATGCCCTTGATATTTTATTCTCATGAAACAGCACAGAACTGTACATGTGACTTTTGGGTTGGGGCTGCAAAAAAGCTGCTAAATCCTGATAGAGAAGCTTTCCAGCCATGCCAACACAATCAGCAAAGCACCAATAATTTGGTGATGAACAAGGGGTGAGCTCAGAACTATAGCCTGGGTCGAGCTGATGGGCTGAGCACTTCTTGGGGCTGCAAGAAGGATGCATGGACAGGGTCCACCAAGGACATCGCTCAGAAAGCAACCCTTGAATTATTTTCAATACCATTTCAGGACAGCCAGACCTTCTGAGCTGCAAACCCCTTCAGCCTCCTGAGTGAGATGTTGCTGCCTCACCAGAGAGTGTTGTGGCTGAAAGCAAAAGGCAGGCAGGAAAGATCTCACCTCCATTGGCCCTGCCTCTGAGAAAAGAAACTCTGACGAGCTGGGAGGGTCTATCGTGGGCTCAGCAGATAGGACTTCAGAACCTCCTCTTTGGATTTGCAGTGAGCTCTGTCTCTGTGGAGCACTTTGGTGTTGCTGAGAGCTTGGGGTAATCAGTGGAAAGTGCTGAGAGTGAATCATGACCCCTTATTCACAGCCCCTTATCATTCCCTGGAGAAGACCAGGTAGACCTTCTATCATCCTTCCAGCATTTGAGGGAAGCTTAAAGGAAAGTTGGAGAGGGACTTTTTACAAGGGAATAGAGTACTATGATGAGGGGGAATGCTTTCAAATAGAAAGAATGAAGATGTAGTTTAGATCTTAAGAAGAAATTCCTTCCTGTGAGAGTGGTGAGAACCTGGAGCATATTGTCCAGAGAAGATGTGGCTGCCCCATCCCTGGAAGGGCTGAAGGCCAGGTTGGATGTGGCTTGGAGCAAGGTGGTCCAGTGTAAGAGTGGTTGGAAGGTCCCTTCCAACCCAAACCATTTTATGTTTCTTAGATTCTATTTCTGTGTGAGCCAGTGGCTGTAGAAACCTCATGTGCATTAGCCAGGCTGCTCTGATGGACCCTCTATAGCTGTAAGGAGCCTGAACTCTTCTTTTGCAATTAAAGACATCCCTCTCACACCCCACTTGGCAAATGAATGGCATCATCAGTTCAGCCTTTGCTAAAGGAATTCTCTCTTTGAAGGGATGGCAGTGTGAGTTCCTAATGCCACCCATGTTGTATGTGGCTGTCTTGGTCATTGCAGGCTTCAGGGTGTTCACAGCAGCAAGACTGAGGTGTCAAAATTCCCCTAGCAGAGGGTCAACAACAGCAACCCAGTTCTCTTGGGCACTGGGATGTGGATGTTGAAACCTCCATATGTGATGAAACCTGGATTACATTATATGTGATTACCTGTATTACATGATGAAAACATTCTTTTTCTCTTGCAAGTATGGGTCACAGGGGCTTTAATTTCTCCTAGCCAGATGAAAGGATGGTCTTCTACTGTAGGATATGGAGTCATAGAATGGTTTGGGTTGGAAGGGACCTTCAGGGATCATCTAGCATCTAACATTCCTGTCACAGACAATTACATCAGGATGCTCACAGCCCTGCCTAACCCCACCTGGAATGTTTCCAGGGATGGGGCATCTACCACCTCCCTGGGCAACCTGGGCCAGTGTCTCACCACCCTCACTGTAAAAGATTTCTTCCTTATCTGTAGTCTCTTTCTGTTTAAAACCATCACCCCTTGTCCTGTTACTACAAACCCTGCTAGAAAGTCTGTCCTCATCTTTCTTATAGACCCCCCTTAAATATTGAAATGCCATGATAAGATCTCCCCAAAACCTTCTTTTCTCCAGGCTGAATATGGTTTTTATGATCCACATTTCCTCTCCAAGCTGAGCAGATGGCTGTGTCCATCCTGGAAAGGAGATGGTGTGAATAGTTTACCATATCTACTAGTTTTTAGGAAACAATGATTAAAACCTAGACTTTGTGTCTAGGTTTTAGAAGTGAAGAAAATCTCTGGTCCCACTAATTGGTAGACTGACTAGATTTACTTTCACCTGCTTTCCAGGGTAACAGGAATGAGCTCTTTGCACCCTCAGGCACATACTTGTATGCTGGAGAACCAGGATTTTGCCCATGGAGGGGAACTAGTGAGGAGCTTGACATTCACATGCCTGAGCTCATGAACCTTACGCAGAAAAGATGCTGAACCCCAGAGTCTTCTCCTGGCTGCTAGTAGCCAGGAGTTTCTCAGAGCATCCTCAAAAGCTATCCCCATAGGGAAGCTGAGCCAAGGTGTGGTTTGACATATGAAGTTACTCAGCCTGATGCTATCGTGTGTCACTGCCAGAAGGCAAAAATTTCAGGACTTCTTGCACCATCCTTGCTTTATGAATTACTGGAGGACTGCATTCCCTTAGCTGTCATCTACAAAATATGTGCTTGCTCCACCCTAGCTGGGAGACTTGTATTACTTCACTGGAGAGTGAGCTTCCAGCTCTGCAACAAGTCCAGAAGAACCAGAGTGTTGAATCAGCCCTGAGGGCACTCAGACAAACCCAGCCAAGCAGCCAGGCCTTCCAAGTTTACAAATATTGCTCCAGTCCAAATCCAAATATCAGTGGTCAAGGCTGGTTGTGTTGGAGGATGCTCAATCTGCTTTGGTGTACAGGCAGCTGAGCACATTAGCATGTTGGACAAGGTTACACATAAAATTATTTGCTTTGAGACCAACCAGCATTACACTCTGTCTAGAAAAAACTGGTTTTGTTTTCTTCACTACGAAGAACTGAAGATGTTTTTAACAGCTGCAATGGATTGCAACTTTTAAAGCCACGAATTCCACTCCTGTCTCACTCAGTGACCTGGCTAGCAAAGCTGACAGAGAATATGAGTTTTATTTTTGTTTTAAATGTATTTTTAGTGACTGACCAAGAAGTTGGAAGATGCTCACAGAAGGAAGCAGGCAGGTCCTGCAACTCAGAGACAGAATCTGGCAGCAAAGAGGTTTTGCTTTCAAGAAACTGCTGCTCCTTATTCTCTCTTTTCTGTTTTACACCTGCAGAATCTGATAGAGAAGCTCAGGTCTGGTCTGTTTAGCAAGACTGGTTTTAGATCAGAAGTACTAATATGGTCACATCTGTTTTATACAGATTTGGTGGAGAATGTTTCTCCATAGGAAGTTTTGGTTCAGGGTAAGCTGGGTGTTACAGCCTGGTGAAAGCTCCTTGGAGGGCTGGATATTTCTCACCTGAGGAATGCACTGTAGCCCACCATATGTTTTGGAAACCAGCAGACAAGTTCAGCTCTTCTTTCTGCTTTGCTGTCTGGAGTTTTGTACCTGAGTCCATTCCATGTTCCCTGAAGAACAGCAACGTGCTTCACCTAAGTAATCTTCATCATCTGCCTGGGCAGAAACTTGGAACAACTTTGCAACCCAGCCACTTGCTGCAAAACAAAGCCCAGCACTAGATAATTCATGTCCTGTTTTCTGAGGGTCTGGGTTTTGACCCAGCTGGATCCTAGGACTAATGATGAGAGGCCAGACCCTGCCTCTGGGCATTCAGGCACTGGCAGCCTGGACTCGACAGCCTGGAGACCACAGTCCATTTTTATTTGAAAACTACCACTTGAAGTCATGACTGGTTAAAGATTGTATCTATTTAAAACACACACGTGTGGAAAAGAGATAGAAATAGCAGGGGCCAGCTATTCCAGTTCTTCCTCTGCACACACGAGGACTTGGATGCTTTCCACAGAGGGTTCACAATTCCTGGACTAGTAGTGGCAGGGAAAACAACATCTCCAACACATGGTGACAGCCCCCTTGCCATCACAGCCAGGCCCTTCAGCTTGTTTGCAAGTCATTATCACACTATTTATAGCTGGCACCTATTTCTAACCCTGCAGACTACTCGAGGCATCACCACTTCCAGAGCCTCTGGCAAGCCAGGGATGTTTGAAGCATGACATCTGTGAGGACAAAAGAAGAGAAAGCCTGACAGAAAAGGCTTTTAGTTATGGTAAACTATTCACACCATCTCCTTTCCAGGATGGACACTGCCATCTGCTCAGTTTGGAGAGAAAATGAGGGTCATAAAAAAAAAAAAGGAGAGGGCAGGCAGGGCACAAGGTGTCTCAGGACCATCACTGACCTACTGGAGAGGATCTCCATCTGTATGATACTTACTGTCATTCCTGGCTCATGGGGTTTACCATTCTGCCCATGGTAACAGGAGAACTGGCCCTGAGACAACCCCCGAAGTTCTTCTCTCTGTCTCCTGGTTTCTTAGTTCAGTCTAAATTTCTTTTCTCTACAGTTCTGCAGCTTCTGGAGACACTGACTGTTGTGGGCCTATAGGAGGAACCCCCCTTCTTGTGGCCCCAGGTGGAGAAAAATAGTCTCCTTCTCATTCCAGGTACAGATGGTCTTTCTATAAGCTCTGGATACCCTTTGGGACTTCTTGCCCCAAGTGTGCTCCCTGCCTGAGCAGCTGCCACCCTGGGGCTTTGCACCAAGCAGGGACCTGGAGATCAGCATCCAGCACTCTGAAAATGTTTTCTGCTGTCTGAGCCTCTCCCTGCCTCTTATAGCCCTACAGCTGTAAAATGCATTGCTGACAGATGTCTATAATTAGGGTCCTGCCCTGCCTTCTGATGGCATCTGAACCAAAAAGGCCACTGGAAATTAAACATGTGTCAGTCAATAAACGATTCATGCTCTGTAGACCTGGGTGATTCCATTTTGCTGATTTAGCCTCATCCTGATTGTGGGAATCAATGCAAAGAGCTCTGGTTCCAAAAGAATCACAGCTGAGCTGTGGGTTCCAGCAAGACTTTCCCATATGGCCACGAGGCTTTATGTCCTGGAGTTGGGTAGGAACTTAAATGACAGAAGTAGGTCTTTATTGTTACGTCTTGGGTTGATTATTTGTGTCTTCCTGCCTGCCATGGAAAACTAATTTGCATTTTGACTAACACCAGATGTTTGCTACTGTTGATGAGCTTTAGTCATCTGTGAGTTCTGTCAGCAACATCACATTTTATATATAGCACATTTTCCAACACAAAACATCACCCAGGGCTTTTTGCAGCCACCACCACATCAGAAAATCTCCTATAGAAAAAGACAACATCAAAAGTAAATTCAAATAAATAGCCCCAAATAAACCCCAAATGAATTCAGACTTTCCCCTAAACAAAATTTTTAATTTTTGTCTTCAAGGAGTTCTGTGCAGGTTTGGGAAGGCAAGCTGAGCTTATTGAAGGTCTTATGTGTCCCCAGTGTTGGGTTGTCTCCCAAGTGTCTCCTGACAACCTCATCCCCCAGTCTTTCAAGGACATCAGCATGTTCCTAAAGGACACAAATTGCCACAATGGAAGTCTTTGTTGGGCTAAGAAAACAGAGAGATGGAGACAGTTGGTGACATTTTTTGATGGGAGTCCATACATTTGTGGGAGGCAGGAGAGGGATAGCACTCATTCAGAATGAACAGTGAGGAAGAAGAGGCATGAAAGGGCCAGCACAGACCAGAGATGGTTAAAATGAGCTCCATTCAAGATCACAGAGCAAGAACCAGCAGGTATCAAACCAGACCTTTTACCTTTGTGTTCCTTCCTCAGCTCCCCTTTATGCTATTCTCTCCTTTACTGCCATTTTCCATTTATCACTGCAGTTTTCCAGAAGCAAACAATAAAGTTGTGAGATTTTATTTATTTTATTTTGCAAATAAGTTGTGTTAACTTCATACTTGTGGATAGTTCCTGTTTGTGGCTCTGCTATTTCCAGAGATGGGATATCCATCATTCCTGGAGATACCTGGTGGCTGACATTTTCTGATAGACTAAAATATAATTAGATTTGCAGACACTGAGCACAAGGTTATCGACCACAAAAACAAAAAAACATCACATGAATAGGGAAGAATATCTGGGAGACACACCAATCCATCTAGGGTCCAGCAGATACAAAACCTGAATAATAGATGGATAAATATGATGCTAGCAGGGCCAATGACCTGCCTGATGATATCTGCTTCATCAAACATCACCAAGGACAAAATATTTCCCTTGCCCATAGTTTGATGCATGATGAGTAAGAAAAAAACATGGTTTCTAACATGTTACTGAGTTACCCAAAGTCTTCTGCATTTTGTGGTCAAATGGGCCTCAAAATGGTTGGCAAGTACTCCAGTGTTAGGGATGCCAATATAGAATTATAGAATATGCCGAGATGGAAGGGACCCAAGGATTATCAAGTCCAACTCCTGTCCCTGTGTAGAGCACCCCCAAGATCACTCCATGTGCCTGGGAGCATCATCCAAATGCTTGAACTCAGGCAGGTTTGGTGCTGTGACCACTTCCCTGGGGAGCTTGTTCCACTGCTCAACTGCTCTCTGGGTGAAAAAGCCTTTTCCTGATATCTAACCTAAACCTCTCCTGATTCAGCTTCCTACCATTTTCCTGAGTCCTGTCTTTGCTCACAGGAGTGAAGAAATCAATGCCAGTCCCATCTCTTCCCCTCATGAGGAAGCCATAGACTGCAATGAGGTCAGATATGTCAGATATTGACTGAAATTGGAAAACCTGCAGGCAAAATCTGCTTTCCAGTCTGCTCTGCTGCCTGTTAGTGAACTGAGGACATAGAATCACAGAATGGTTTGAGTTGGAGAGGACCGTAAAGGTCATCCAATTTCAAGCCCCTGCCATGGACAGGGACACCTCCCCCCAGCCCAGGTTGCTCCAAGCCCCATCCAACCTGGGCTGAGACACTGCCAGGGATGGGGCAGCCACAGCTTCCCTGGGAAACCTGGGACAGGGGCTCAACACCCTCACACTGAAGAATTTATTCCGAAGATCTAATCTAAATTTCCCCTCTTTCAGCTAGAAACTGTTCCTCCTTGGTTTATCATGCCATATCCTTCTGAAAATCCACCCCAAACCTTCTTGTAGCCCCTTGCTCTCAGAATTCCTCACAACCTTCTCTTCTCCAGGCTGAACAAACCCAACTCTCTCAGCTTGGCTCCCGAGCTGCTCCAGCCCTCTGAGCATCTTCATGGCTTCTTCTGGTCTCACTCCAACACCTCCATCTCCTTCTTGTGGTGGGGACCCCAGAACTGGACCCGTTACAGCAGGGGGTTCTCACCAGAGTAGAGGGGTAGAATCACTTCTCTTGATCTTTTGGTCAAGCTTCTTCTGATGCAGCCTAGGGCACAGCTGGTTTTCTGGGCTGTAAGTGGAAATTGGTGGCTCGTGTTGAGCTTCTCATCACCCAACATTCCCATTCAGTCCTGTTTCTCAATCTGTTCTTCACCAAGACTCTATTTGGTCTTGGGATTGCCCTGACCCATCTTCAAGACCCTGCACTTGTCCTTCCTGAACATGTTCGGCACTGGGAGTACTGAAGGGTCCCTTCTGGCATTCATCCTTGAAACCAAGCAGCCATGTTTATGTTTCCATGTTTAGTGTTTGTGCAGACACTAAATTTGATCTCTGTGGAAGCCTGAGGCTGGTTCTGAAAAGGTTCCTCAGTGGGTCTGTAACCATTGATACCACCCCCACTGCACCATCCCGGAGCCAGGCTTGTTTTGGGGGAAAGCATCTGATGGCCCCACCTGCTGTAAGAAGCAATAAGAAAAAATAAATCAGTGTTCACACTAAGGGGGCAAAAAGTGAGATAAAAAAAATCCATTATCAACTGACTGAGAACTTTGCTAGCAAGTTTTAACTTTCCTGGGAAGCCAAAAGGAGGGGATCTCTTTTTGCTTGCAAGCTGGTGACTGACAGAGACTATGTCCATGTTCAGCATAATGGATAAGATGAACAAGCAGGTAAATTGGAAGTATTGGGTGAAACAATAATTCAATTTCTACATTGATTCAGTTAATGGCTTTCATTTAGGAAGTTCATGGAGGATCATTACTCTCTGTTAAGCTGTCACAGGTAGACAAAGACAAATGGTAAAACTCTTTCCTCCAAGAGCTTCACTGAAACCATCGACATGGAGACAAATCCCTGAGGCTAGATGTCAGAAGAACCTGTCAGGTTCAGGAGCTGGACCCAAAGAACAATGATCCTGTATGAGGTCTGCAGGGTGCAGAGGTTGAAGAGGACTGCTCAGAAGAAGACACATGCTGCCATATAAAGATGAATGGGAATTTAACCCAAAAGTTCTGCTCTTCCACTGAAGGGAAGTGTGAACCTGAAACTCCTCTGATGCTGAGTGTGTGTGGTTGCAGGGAGCAGGGGATCTGTGGGGGTTGATACCACTTGTCCTTCCTGTGCCACAAGAGATGGTCAAGAGTCATTTAATCCAGGATGTTCCTCTGGTCCATGTTGTGAGTTTTCAAACACAGAACATTAGAAGCTCTACTGATCGGAGTGCCTGGTGCCTCTTAAAGCAATGAAGGAGCAGTGGACTGGGGAAGAAATCTGGGTTAGAAAGACATGAATCCATGCTCTCTGTCTATTACAGGGTGAATTTGAAGAAATCATTTGTGTTTCATGAAGGAGGGATGAAGAAGTGCATCTCACTTCTGCTATTCTGCTTTGACATGTTGGAGACTGCCTGGGGCTGGTTACACTAGGAGTAACCAGGTGTAACCAGCCTGCTATACAAACAGGGTCACAGCTTCAACTTCTGTGCCTGGTCCCTTCTGTACTTCCCTCACCCAAGCCCAGGGCTCGTACAGGCTGAGTGGCAGAGGACTAAGGCACCAGTCAAAAGCATTTTCTTAGAGAAGATCTCTTAGAAGATGACTTGGGAGACAAGAAAATTTTACCCAACCTTTTCAAAACTGGCAGTAAAGGAAATTTAAGAAGGCTGATACCATATCCACAGAATCATAGAACTGTTGTGGTTGGAAAAGACCTCTGAGATCACTGTCAATTTCTCCTCCAACAAGATAAAATAATAAATAAATAAATTATATATATATATATATAAATATATATATCACCGACCCACTAGAGTACATCCTTGTTCTCACCATCACAATGCCCAAGGCTTCTTGGATGGAAATGTTGTTTCCTCTTTAATTTTCTCTGAGTTGTTCTACACTCTCCCACGTAGTCAGTAAAACTGGACCAAGCACTTTTTAACAACCCCTCCTTTGCCACCATGCAGTCATGTCTCCTGGGTGGGATTTGTCACTGCTGAGTTATCCTGGAGCAGGAAAATGTCAAAGAGCTCCAGAAGGCCCTTTGAGGGTGTGTTGCCAGGGGGGTGATATCAACACATCCAATAAAGGGTGCCTTGTGTGGGCAGGCAAAGCCAGGGCCAGGGATCTGCCAGGCTTAATGAAGAGGATTCAGTCTGGAACACCAGAATGGGCCACTTCAGATGTCTCAAAATCTCTTGTGGCTCCACAGCTGATTGGAGGGGTTTGAGAAAGAGCTCTTGGACATTCCTAAGGAATGAGAGATAGTGCAGTGAACACAAAAAAAGGGCTCTTTGAGGAGCTGAACTGGGCTATAGGGACACAGGGCAGAGGGAATTAATGACAAGCGGTTGTCCTGTGAGGAATGGGTGCTTGGAGAGGGCTTAAAGGATTGCTGTTAGTGCTCAGTGTGGACATCCTTCTGCCATGTCACCTTCATTGCTGCTGTCCATGACCTGGCTTTGCTAAGCCACTATCCATCATATTAGAGAAACTATGGCAGTCTGGAGAAGTTGCCATTGATGTGAAGAGAGGAAACATAACCCCCATATTTTAAGAAGGGAAAAAAAGACCCAGGAAAGTACAGGCTTGTCAGTCTCACCTCTGATCATAGAGCAGATCCTCCTGGATGTGATGCTTGGAAAACAAAGAGGTGATAAGTGAGAGCCAACATGACTTCTCTGAGGTCACATCTTGCCTGATGAATCTGGTGGCCTTTTAAGATGGTGTCACAGCACTGGTGAACAAGGGGAGAGCAACTGGTTTCATGTATCTGGACTTGTGTGAAACGTTTGACACTGTCCCACATGACATCCTTGTCTCTAACCTGGAAAGATATGGGCTTGACAGATGGTCCATGCAGTGGGCAAGGGATTGGAGGGTCACACTCAAGGAGTTGCTGTAAATTACTCAGTAATGAAGAGCAGTGATGAGTGGTGTTCCTCAAGGGTCAGTACTGGCACTGGTGCTCCTTAACATCTCTGTTGGTGTCACAGAAAGAAGAACTGGGTGCACCCTCAGCAAATTTGCTGATGACACCAAACTGGGTGGTGTGGTCAACATCCTGTGGAAAGGAAATCCATCCAGAGGAACCTTGACAAGCTTGGGAGGTGGGCCTATGCCAACTTCATAAAGTTCAACAAGGTCAAATGCAAGGTCCTGCACCTGGGTTGAGGCAATCCCAAGAACAAATTCAGGTTGGGCAGAGAGTGGATTGAGAACAGCCTTGAAGAGAAGGACTTAGATGTGTTGGGTTATGAGCAGCTCCACATGAGTCAGCAATGAACACTTGCAACCAAGCAAGCCAATGGTGTCCTGGGCTATGAAAAGAAGCATAGCCAGGAGGTCAAGGGAAATGATTCTTTCCCTCTACTCCACTCCAGTGAGTGTTGAGTCAAGTCCTGAGGTCTTCAACACAAGAAGGACATGGAGCTGTTGGAGCAAGTCCAGAGGAAGCCATGAAGCTGATCAAAGGGTTGGAGCAGCTCTGCTGTGGAGCCAGGCTGAGAGTTGGGGTTGTTCAGACTGGAGGACACAAGGCTCCAGGGCACATTCCAATACCTGAAGGGGCTACAAGAAAGCTGCAGAGAGATTTTTGACAAGGGTCTGGAGTGATAGGACAAGGGTGAATGGCTTTTTTGGAGACAGTTTTGGTTGTTCAGCCTGGAGAAGAGAAGGCACTGGCAAGATCCAAAAGGAGCCTTCTAGTACCAGAAGGGGCTACAGGAAAGCTGGAGAGGGACTTCTTATAAAAGCATGGAGTGATAAGATGAGGAGTCACAGTTTCAACCTGAAATAGGGAAGATTTAGATTAGATCTTAGGAAGAAATTATTTTTCTGCAAGGATGATGAGACCCTGGCCCAGGTTGCCCAAGGAAGCTGTGGCTGCCCCATCCCTGGAAGTGTTCAAGGCCAGGTTGGATGGGGCTTGGAGCAACCTGGGCTGGTGGGAGGTGTCCCTGAATATGGCAGGGAGCTTGGAAACAGATGATCTTTAAGGTCCTCTCCAACTCAAACCATTCTGGGATTCCTTGAGTTCTCTGCTTTGTACCACATTTCCCTCAGGACCGTGGGGATCTGTTCACACTACTGCAGCACTGACAAGAAGTAAAGAGCAAAAGGTCCTCCTCACACCTCTTAACTCCAGTTTTGTCTCCTCTGTAATAATGCCTCAAACTCTAGAAAATAGGCCCTCTAGCCAAAATTTCTGCAAATTGCTGACTTTTGCTTGTAGTGAGTTAACTTGAATTACGAACAAACTTTTTTCCCCATGGAGATAAAATCTCACTTTCTTTCTGTACTTCTTTCCCTTACCCACATTCATGACCATGACCCAGTGCTCTGAGCACTGGGATTTCTAAAACCTGCCTTCCTATAGGGCCATGTCTTGTGGTTGATTCTCTCCTGTCTAGATATGTGTTGGGGGTTTTGTTGCAGATTTTCCCTGTCAACAACAACCAGATAAAGTTTTCACCACTGTGAACAGAAAATCTTCAGGTGTGGAAGACCTCCAAGGTCTCCACCTTTCTGTCAAAAGTGATTGGAATTTAACAGCGTGTTCAAAAGTACCTAGGGAATAAGATAAATAAATAAATAAAAAGGACTTTTAGAGTGGTTAGGCAGACAAAGGCACTTGGAGAGAGGCAATCACAAAGGTAACCTGACTGCACAGTCCTCATTTCCCTAGGAAAGTCGGGCAAACAATGTTTTCACTGCTTTTGATTATGTCCTGCTGTGCGTTGCCATCTTCAGTCTGCAAACATCAAAAAGCCACTGCTGCAGGAACCACAGATGACATCTGATGGCTGAACAGGAGGAGATGAAACCCCCTGTAACAAGGGACCTATTTTTATCTAAAGTTCCCAGGAAAAAATGCTAGAACAGTGCTGTAGAAAATGCGTAAGATAATGGGAAACTGAGAAAACATTTTCCAGAAATTCATTTCCAGTCCCCTCTTACAATTGCCATTAAATCTTGAAATTTTGTTCTCATTTCAGTGCAAAGCAAAATAAGCATTAAATAAGGTGCCTATTATGGCCTGGATGAGTCTGAAAATGTTTGCATTAAGACCTCTAACTGTGTAGGCTGCAGCAACAGGATCACGGCCTCAAAATAAGAATGGGCAGATGATGTAACCAACAGATAGTGACATTTCACAAGGTTGTCCCTAGACAGCCCCACATCAGTGCCAGGAATCCCTACACAACCTGGGGGATTGGGAGATGCTGTTGGAGAAGACACCTGCTCGAGGGGATGGCAAGGTGGCAGAAGTGATGTGATGGGGACTCCCTCCTCAGAAAAAAGTTCTGTTACAGGGGGTTATGGGTCAGTCATGTTACTTGTGAGCTGACTTGTCACAAACAGTTGTGATATGAACAAGCTGGTCCCCCAGGCACTTCTAGAGCTTCCTCAACCAAAACCAAAAGGAGTCTCCATACCTCCAGAAATATTTTCTCTGAGTTCCACATCAGTGGGGGAAGAAATATGAGGAACTTCTTGAAAAGCATGAATGATATGGGGCTTTGAGCACCTTGATCTAGTGGGAGGTGTCCCTGCCCATGCAGGGGGGGTTGGAAGCAGATGATACTTAAGATCTCCTCCAACCCAAACCATTCTATGGTGCTATGATTTTATAAAATCAACTTGCTGTGCCATTTCAGATCTTGCCTGTACTGGTGGTGGAGGCACAGCTGTCACACCCTTTACAATGCCATAGTGGGCTGAAATGGGAAAATCTGATTTCCCATACTTGTGTTTATCAGCAGCCTTGTTGATAGAGATGTTCAGGTCCTCTTCTCCTGAACCCTTGGTTCAGGAGACCAAGTGTGCAAAATAGGATAAAAGAATATTTTGACAGACAATAAAAAAAGTAAAAATTATGTGGGTGCATTTGGGAATGGGAAGAGGTGTAGAAGACTGAACCAGAACCTAGTTTGACTTGTTACCTACCAGTCACACCAAGATGCCATTTGTCAGCTCTACTTGATCTACAGTCTGAACTGCATTGTGGACTCAAACTCATAAAGGAAGGCAATAATTAATTAGCACAATCAGCTATGTGTGATTTAGTTTGGATGTTAGAAGAAGCTTTATTCCCATGAAGGCAGTGGAAAAATGGAACAGGTTGCCCGGGGAGGTAGCTGAAGCCTCATCCCTGGAGGTATTCAAGGTGAGGCTTGAGTCTTTGAGCAACCTGATCTAGTTGTCCCTGTTTACTGCAGTGGGTTTGGACTTCATGACCTTCAGAGGTCCCTTCCAACCCAAATTATTCTATGATTCTATGTGTTAAGCACAGATTCATCCTTCCAGGTCTTGGCAAGTCCCCACCAGGATCATATCTTCCGAAACTACTTCATTCTGGAGGAGTTTTCAGACATAACTCTTATGACACAGGATGACACACAGTGGCTGGAACAACAGCTCTTAGGACTATGTATTAGTCAGTCATATATTTTTAGCCCAGTTAAATGTATTTAATTTATTAATATTATAGGACTGACTTGGGCAAAAAGATCTATGAACAAAAGAAATGTGAAATACTGGAATAAAATGCAGAAATGTTTGCACTGGGTCAAATGGAAGGTCCTGTCTCTGACATGTCAGTTGAAAATCTGTAAGAAAAGGTGTAATGGACAAAGATATAGTGAACACTTCCTAAGAGATTTTCTCAGCTTTAAGTAGCAAGTGATTTAAAGGCTTCCTGAGCTAAAGCTTGAGTATGGGCTATGTTTTTGTGCAGCTACCATGTTTTTATATATATATTTTTAATGTCATCTAGATGCAAATTTCATTGCACCAAGTGAAAAAGAAATGTGACATTCCTTCCTGTTTTAAACCTGGAACCAGGAATTTCTTCAGAAGATCTTTCATCACAAAATAGTGAATAATCCTCCCCTTCTCTGCACTGCTCATGGTTGTACAGAATATGATCTAAAACTCAGTCCAGTGGCATTTTAGTGACTCTCTTCCCCTCTAAATGATTGTTGTAATTTACATTTTGCTTTCAGATCAGCTCCATCCAACTTGGCAAAATCTTCTGTTGTTCTTTGTTTCCAAGGAAATATTAGGGTAAAACATAGCAACCAGAAGCTGCTGTCTCTATTATTTAGCAAATAACCCAAACCTTTGCTCTTCATCTAACAATCCCTCTCTTTGTAATGGACCAAACCACAAAGCCAAATCAAATCCCACCAAACCTTCTCATTGCTCAATACTCCACGTGAGCTCCAACTGCTGCCATGTGTTTCCATCTCAGATATTTGTTTCTGCTCTGTGCTGTGCCTTCTTTTCCCTACATCCATACGAAAATGCATCAGACCAAAACTGATGAGTGTTTCTGATACTGTCGAGGGCTTTATTGCAGATTTGTATCCATTAGGCACCTTGAGGCTTGTTAGAAGCATCTGGAAAGTTATCCATCAAGGGTGCCATCAAAGACCTCTGAGATTTCATTCCTCTTCTCTCAGACAAGCCTCTTTTAATTTTCTTTTGAGTAAACAGCTCCAAAACGCCTCTGCTAGTCAAAATATTACACGAGTAAACAGATCCCATTTATATTCAAAATTTTGCTTGCTAGCTTATTTTTTCTTTGGTTGTTTTTTGTGTTTTTTTTTTCCCCCTCTAAATCTACAAAATAAAAATTTAATGAACCTCTGCATATATTATAGACGTATATGGAGATCTGTGCTGCTTCAATGATAAGCATGAATGTTGACTTCATAAAGAATTGCTGCAAAGGTTTAGACTGCCCATGAAACAAGACTCAGCAGTGACAGCCAGGAAAAGGGACTTATCCTTTGCTGTCCAGAAATGTGACTTTAGCCAACAGTAAATGGAAATTTCACACTGGTACAGGCAAGGGAGAGAATTAGGAAACATAATCAGTGCCCAGCTCCCACATACATGTGTGTCCTTGATTCTTTCTGCCTTCTTGCTCTGTGTCTTGGGTACAGATTGGGTTGAGGGTAGGCTTGAAGAGAAGGACTTCAGGGTGGTGATTGGTGAGAAGCTCAATATGAGTTGGTAGCCCAGAAGTCCAATTTTTTCTTCACATGCGTCAAGAGAAGCACAGACACAGAAAATATATAAAATACATAAAACACAGAATATATATAAAATACAGAAAACACAGAAAATACAGAAAACACAGAAAACATCAGCCAAGGGAGGTGATGCCCCCCCCCTCTACGCTGCTCTTCTGAGACTCCACCTTGAATACTGCATCCAGTTCTGGTGTCCCCACCATAAGAAGGACACAGATCTGCAGGAATAAGTCCAGAGAAGGACCACAAAGATGACCCAGGGTATGGAGCAGCTCTGCTATGAGAGACTGAGAGAGCTGGGATTGTTCAGTTTCAAGAGGAGAAGTCTCTGGGGAGACCTTAGAGCTTCCTTCCAATACCTAAAGGGAACCTCCAGAAAGGATGGAAAGGGACTTTTCATGAGACTGTCCAGCAACAGGACAAGGGGAAATTGTTTTAAATTGAAGGAGAACAGGTTTAGACTGGATCTTGGGAAGAAATTCTTCACTGTGAGGGAAGAGATTGCCCAGAGAAGCTGTGGATGTCCACTCCCTGGAGAAGTTCAAGACCAAGTTGGATGAGGCTTTGAGCAACCTTTTCTAGATGAAAGGCATCCCTGCCCATGTCAGGGGGTTGGAATAGATGATCTCTAGGGTCCCTTCCAACTTCAGCCATTCTGTGATTGTGAGATTCTATGACTTTGTAGTTCTTGTGGGGTTTTCTGCTACAGATTTTGAGTTTCCAGTAGGTTTCTGGGAAAGTGTGACATCTTCTTGGTGGTTTTTCATGAATGTCTCTGAACTATCTGGCTTCATTATTTTTCTGCTAAAGAATATTCTGTAGGTCTGGGATCAAATTATCTTGTTTAGACTGTGTGTATGTAGCTCATTTCTCTCACCTTGCTGCCTAATGGGAACAGCCTTTGGCCTCTGCTCTCCTTGAATTTCTTTGGGCATCACCTTATCTGTTCACTCCCATGAAACAATGCATCACCAAGTCATGTCCACAGTGAAATGGATTGGATTTAGTGCAGAACTGTGCTAAAGTCCATGCTCTGGCTTGTGTTGTTCTGCTGGGACAGATGTAGATCACATCTGCTATAGTTATGTGAGCTGGATTAACTCAGGACCACAGAGGCCTTCCAGTCAAATATTCCTTTGATATCAATGAAATAAATTTAGATATTCATGCAGAACTGAGTCCTAGAATGACAGTACCACATTCTCAGAGCTACTGCTTTAGAACAGATCTGGAAAAACTGCCCTGACCTGCTAGCTGAGGGCACAGTTTTCCAGTTTGCCACCAGAGCAGATCACACAGCTGAGGCTGAGGAACACAGAGTGGTTTATTTCTCTGTAAAAACCACTTCCCACCATGGAGAGCTGACAGAAGCCATGGCGTTTGACTGTCCTTGACTACAGATGACACTGGGGTGGGTATGTGAGTGCTGGCATGGACCTTGCCATCCAGGATGGCTGCTCTGAGCATCACTTTCTGTTTCCACAGAGACAGTGACTTTAGGAGTCCACCTGCCTTGAGGACCTTACCTCTTACACTAGAACTCTACTGAGGTGACCTGCAGCAACTCAAAGTCATTGAAAAGGAGCTTCTTTTAACAAAGATGCCCAAGATTGGACAAGGGATGGTCAACAGAAGACGACTTATGCTTTTGCACCCAAAACATCATGTTGTGGCATTGGTTCAGGATAATTCAGGAGAAGAAGTAGTACCTCTGCTAAAAAGACAGGCTGAGAAAGTTTGGATTGTTTAACCTGGAGAAAAGAAAGATCTGGGGAGAACTTAGAGTGGCCTTCCAGTAATTAAAGGGGCTTCAGGAAAGATGGGGAGGGACTTTTTACAAGGGCATGGAGTGATAGGATGAGAGGGAAAGATTTCAAACTGAAAGAGGGAAGATTTAGATTAGACCTTAGAAATTCTTTCCTGTGAGGGTGGTGAGACACTGGCCCAGATTTCCCAAGGAAGCTGTGGCTGCCCCATCCCTGGAATTGTTCCAGCCCAGGTTGGATGGGGCTTGGAGCAACCTGGGCTGGTGGGAGGTGTCCCTGCCCATGCAGGGGGTTGGAACTGGATGATCTTTAAGGTCCCTTCCAACCCAAAACATTCTGTGATTCTATTAACCCAACTGTTGGAGTCAGCTTTTCAAAGTACAGCTGTTAGTTATCTATGGCAACAGATTGTCAAGGAAAATGGCCACAAGTCCAGGACAACCAGTTCTCCTCCTTTTCCAGTTCTGTTCCTGCCTTTCCCCCCCATTTCCTACATTCAGAGTGGCCCATGTTCTAGGTTTTCATCAAACCTCAATTTTTCTGGGAAGCCTGAGCCACAATCTGTGTTTGATGCCTCCCCTCAACCTGATGTGTTTGGCTTCATGACTCCTATTTATGTAGCACAGAAGTCTAAGACAACAGTGGTGATCTTCAACCTGTATGGGCTGTGAAGACTTTAGTCTCACTCATTGTATGTCCAGTCCTTTCTCCTCATGTCCCTCTGAACTAGCAGTGAAACTTGATCCTCTTTCATTTCTAAGTCTCATCTCTGCTTAATCCTTGAATTGGTGTCAGGGCTGGTTTCCCTAGAACAACAAATCTTCTGCCCTGGATCCAGGTTTCCTTGTGAAGAGATGGATGCTGTGAGCAGAGATGTCTACCCAGATGGAGGCTTCAGATCCAGGGGTGAAGACTGCACAATTTCTGTGATGAACAGATGCTTTAATACCTCTGTCCTCTTGCAGAGGTTAACTCACCACAAAGCATGACCCTCTTTGTATTTCTTGCTGGGAGATCTTTTAGCATTTGCACAGATGTTGACGCAGAGGGGTTATTTGCTTTCTCTCTATTTCTCTGTTTTCCTGCCAAACAATGAAATAACAGGGGTTAGCACGCCCCATCCTTGACTGGATGTTTACAGCAAGCCATTGTCAGCTAAACAGACTCCAGAGTGTGTATTTTACAAAGCCTCAGAAATTAAGAACGTTGAAAAAACCCTTGCAGGAGACCATGTCCTGTGGCCAGGGAGCAGTGGCTACATTTTCCACTCTTGTCCTGGATGAAGGCATGATAGAAACACCTGGGAATGAAGAACTATGTCTAAACAGCAAGCAGGAGACATAAATACATTCCCATTATTGTTTCAACCTGACTTCATCCACCCATAATTCAATGGCTCCCGTTGCCATAGCAATGGAGTGCATCACCATTTTCCTGTATTTTTCTTTACAACGTTCTTGTGAGTTAAAGAGGTGTTGTCTACACATTAGAGATGGGAAAGCAAGGCACAACAGGAGGTGTTTTAATCCCCCTCCTTTAGCTCCAAAGTGAAATGGCAGGTTCATTTTGGCACCCTGGCTCATGGCAAGGAGGGAACCAGACACTGGCACCCCAGCCAGTCCTGGAATCTCCCTGTTTGGAGGAGGGAGAACTGCAGAAGGAAGGTGTTCAACTGGCTAAAGGGTGTCTAGGGATGGTGCTGAGAGACAACAGTGCTTGGCCAGGAGACCTCTGAAAGATGACAAAGTTGAATACCAATCTGGGAAAACTGCTCTTACCACATCCCTGATTGCTCAGATACAGGGGTGTTCTCATCCCCATGGATACCTGGATCTAGAGGGACCATTTCAGGGGGATTAACTTGTGGTGACATCCCTACCATTAGCTCCCATCCACTCAACCTGGGGTGTGGTGGGACCTTCCATTTTTTTCAATTCATGAAGGACAAGGAACTACTGACAAGAGTCCAGCACAGAGCCACTAAAATGTTTAAGGGCTTGGAGCATCTACCATACAAGGGAAGGCTGAGAGAAGTTGTTTTGGAGAAGATTGAGAGGGCATCTCATTGAGGCTTGCAAATGGGTGGGTGTCAGGAGGATGGGACCAGACTCTTCTCAATGGTGTCCACTGACAGGACAAGGGGCAATGGTCACAAATGAACACAGGAAGTTCAAGCCAGACACAAAGTAAAACTTCTTTACTGTGGAGTTGCAGAGCACTGGCCCAGGTTGCCCAAGGGGGGTGTGGAGTGTCCATCTCTGGAGACATTCAGAACCTGCCTGGATGTGTTCTGGTGTCATCTGCTCTGGGTGATTCTATAGATCATCTTCAGAGGTCCATTCTGTGATTCTACAGTTTGTAATCCCTTCTTTCTGGGCAGCAGTCTTCATCTCAGCTCCTCACTGTCAGTAGCTGAACACCAGTTCCTGGGCATCCACAGGACCCTCACCTTTGAAAGGACAACATAATGCATTGCATGAGCAGGAAATTAATTCCCTTGGTCTTGGTGTCCCACCTCCTGCCATCTAAAACTCAGCAATTACCATTTTTCCTGTCTGGTGGTTTTGGTAACATCTGTGGACAATTCCTCTGAAACATAGCTGCTGGTGGACGCAATTTGCAGCAAGAATCCCTCATTTATACCCCTGGCTCAGGGAATTTAGTATTTATGTTGGGATATGAGCACTCTGGGTGGTCACTCTCCCCAGCAGGATGACAACCTGAGCACCTCAGGGCACAGTGCTCTGCCACATCCCATCTGCACTGTGGCCACAGCACAGGGAGGACCACCCAGGGCTGAGCCATCTCTCTGATCTTTCCCTTCAAGTCTGTGCTTGTCTGCTCCCTTCTTGCATCTCCATGCCTGCCTTCTGCATTTGAACACCCTCCTCCAAGGTGGTTTTCCTCTCTGACCAGTTTCTCTCCCATCCCACTCTTCCTAGCCCCAATCCTCACGGGTCACCTCCAGTCTCTGCCCTCCGAATGGAACAATGGCAGCAGAAAACCCTTGGCTGGGGAGATCAGTGCTCTCTCCTTAGTGCAAAACACCCATCACCTTCCTCTTCTACCTCCAAGGACCAGTGATTCAAGAAGGCCACTGGCATCCTGGCCTGGATCAGGAACAGCGTGGCCAGCAGGTCCAGGGAAGGGATTCTGCCCCTGTACTCAGCCCTGGTGAGGCCACAGCTCGAGTCCTGTGTCCAGTTCTGGGCCCCTCAGTTCAGGAAGGAGATTGAGGTCCTGGAGCAGGTCCAAAGGAGGGCAACCAGGCTGGGGAAGGGATTCCAGGACAATTCCTGTGAGGAGAGGCTGAGGGAGCTGGGGGTGTTCAGCCTGGAGAAGAGGAGGCTCAGGGGAGACCTCATCACTCTCTACAACTCCCTGAAAGGAGGCTGGAGCCAGGGGGGGGTTGGGCTCTTTTCCCAGGCAACTTTCAACAAGACAAGAGGGCATGGTCTGAAGTTGTGCCAGGGGAGGCTTAGGTTGGATATTAGAAAGAATTTCTTTAAGGAGAGGGTGATCAGACATTGGAATGGGCTGCCCAGGGAAGTAGTGGATTCTCCATCCCTGGAGATATTTAAAAAGAGCCTGGATGTGGCACTCAGTGCCATGGGCTGGGAACCACGGGGGGAGTGGATCAAGGGTTGGACTTGATGATCTCTGAGGTCCCTTCCAGCCCAGCCAATTCTATGATTCTATGATGAGATAAACTACCCAGTCTACCCCTCCTCTCCTCACTGATGAACTTGTAGCTCATCCCTATATTCTGCTCAGACACCTCCTGATCTCCTGGGGATGCCAATTACAGCACTAAGGATGTTGATGTCTGTCCACTGGCACTTGGATGGAGACCACCAGTCTGCCTTGCAGAGGCTTTCACTTGATGCTGCTGTCTAATTCACACTGAACTAAAGTGCTCCTTGACCAAATTGCAAGCACATGAAGCACTTTCAGGCTCCTAAGAGATTTGGGCATCTGAGTAGCTGGCCTGGATCTTGCATCTTAACTGCCTCAGGTGCAGCTCTCCTGTTCACACACAGGCTGGGAAATGGGAAGGGACATCGCTGGGTTAGGGCCAGCCACCTGTGTGGGGACATCAGGTGCCATCTGAGAGGCTCTGGAGTATCTGAGACATCTGCATGGGGCTGATGATTGATATGACACAGCCTATGGGAAAGGCCTTTTTTTTTTTATTTAAGTCACAGAGACCAGGTGGACACCTTGGGGACCTCCGAGGTCATTAGGGAACTAGGTAGGGCTGATTTATGTGACCACGTTCAGGTATTTACTGGGACAGGAGATGGTCTGGGCCATTGCAGATCCAGCAGAGCATGCAGCTACTGCATGAGGCATGTCTGACATCACACACTGTTGTGTTAGACCCAAAGGACATCAAAAGATGTCACGAAAGGAGGGACAAACTCAATGTTCAAAGCATTTTTGGGAAGCCCAGCTTCTCACCCAATGTCCATTATTATTCATGCAAAGAGATCACTGCCTGGGCCAGCTCCAGCCCCACTGCTGGGCTTCTGGGCTACTCCTCTCCTCTGGTTTTAAAGCAGAGGTTTCACCTTGCCAGCAGCAATATCTTACTCTATAATATTGTTCCAATATTATTCTATTCCTAATAGTGTTCCAATACTTAAAAGGTGGCTATAAAAAAGATAGAGTCCACTTACAAGGAGTCCCATGGATTAGACAAGGGGTGATGGGCACAAGATGTTCCTGGGGAGATTCCAATTGGACACAAGAGGTAAATTTTTCCCCATGAGGACAGTCAGACATTGGAATGGTCTCCTGGGAGAAGTGGTGGATTGCCCCACTTTGGGAAGTATTGTTTCAGGTTGACAGGGTGATGAGACATCTCATATAAACTATTACCTAGAAGGGTTGGACCCGATGATCTTTGAGGTCCCTTCCAGTCTGATATCTGATGATCTTGTCCTCACTGCTCTGGAGAGGACAGCCTTTCACCCCCTCTCCCAAAGGATGGTGAAATAACCACAGGATCTGTTGCTATCATGCCAGAGAGACATCAGCAACACCATCCTCCTCTCCCACCTAGGGGTCAGAGCATCACTTTAATCATGTCTGAGGGCATTCCCATTCCCTGGAGGAATGAGCTGGGTGGTTTTCAGGCATCATGCTTCATTATGTGTTTTTGTAGCCTTCCTTTGCAGCTGTAGGGTGTGGGGAAGGAAAGGGGGGTATGGGGTGGCTACAGCTCTGACTTGCTCATTAGCCCAAGGACTCTTAGGCACAAGGCTTGAGGAGACCTGGTGATCACCTGAGCAGGAAAGAAAAAAACAAACTCAGAATAACTTAAAGCCAGGAGCTGTTCTAAACCTGGCATTTGGGGAGTCCTCTGAACTGTCTGTCATCCTCAGATGTTCACCACAAGGGAAATTTAATTAAAATGAAATGCTGAGAGAGGTTTGCCACTCTTCTCTCCAGAGCAGCTCACTGCTTCATTAGAGAAACAAACTGTGCTCAGCAGTGGAAAAATCAAGGCTCTTTTGGACAGGAGGTCCTTAAAATATGAAAATTAAGGCATGAAAACATGTGAAATGTATTTTACCACTGGTTTCACCTTGCTCTAAGGATCAAAATGTTGCCAGTGACAGTTTAGTCCAGATGATGAGCTGGGAAATCACACTTGCACTCTGTAAAATGTCTTCCTGGGAGAACAGAAAACCCTTCACTTGTCCAGCTCTCCTGTTTTGCTTGTGTCCTGCAGAAATCTCTTTCCTGGAACGTTTTTTCTTAAAAAAAAAAAAAAAAAAACAAAACCAAAACAAGCAAAAAAAACCACCCCAAAACCCCTCAAAACAAACAACAAACCCTTGGACAGCCCAGATGCTGATGTGTTGTGTTTGATTCCCAGAGAGCTGACTTTGATGGGATTTGGGAAGGAGCAAGGGATTAGAGGACCCAGCTACCCTAGCTGGGTTATTTCCCAGTTTAACCAGTTGGAACAGGGTGTAGTTTACCAGCAAGGGAGAGCTCTCTCCTGGGCATGAGCAGAGTCTGTGTCAGCTGTGTTGGCTTCGAGGTGAGAAATAAAGAAAATAAAGACCATGGAAGAAAGATGTGACAGAAGCCAGCAGGGCAGTAAAGTGCAAGCAGATGTCAAGTTGTTTTGATCTGGTCCTTGAAGAACCAAGGAAAAAGGAAGACTAATAAACCCCCCACAGGGCCAGAGCCATTTTTTGGCACTCGTTGTGCTCTTTGAAGCCAGCTGAGATGAAAAGGAAGATCTGGGGGCTGTGGACTGTAGAAAAGTGTAGGACAGCTCACCACAAAGTATAGAGATGCTGGGTTTGATCTAAATCACCCCTTGGTGGGGCTCTGGAACAGCAGCCAGGACCAGGGTGGGAGTTCTGCCCTTGATGGTGTGAAAGTGGTGAAGACAAGGAGGAGGAAGAAACACAGATGATGGATGGGAATAAGAGCTTGTTAATTGTCAGGTGATGGTTTGTTCAAGGTTGATTCCTATCCCCCCTTCTGAAGTCTTGTAGTCACACTTTCTTGTAGCCACACTCCTGGAGTACCCTCCACTTCTTTTGAGCTGCCTTGGTACACTGTGAAGAGCACAGAGTCATATAATAAAGGAATAATTTTGTTTGGAAAAGATCTTTAAGATTGTCAAGTCCACACAGTAACCCAGCACTGACAAATTCACCACCAAACCATGTCCCTCAGCACCACATCTCCAAATCTTTTAAATACCCCCAGGAATGGTGACTCCACCACTTCCCTGGGCAGCCTGTTCCAAAGCTTGAACATCCAGGTTATTCTGCTTGCATAGCACCCATCTACCCAACTTTGTTAATCTCCCCAGACAGGAGCTTTCAGAAACCAGAAGAGCCACCAGCAAACTCCAGAAAGTCAACTGGAGCCTTTTCCAGCCCAGGTCCAGTATGTGGAGCTGAGCTAATGTGTAAAATGTTGATTCTTCCTATATATCCCTATATACTTTACTCTTTTGAGGTCAATTCTAGCCCAGGACAACTTCTCCTTGGCCTTTCCACTCAAAGGATAATTCTTAAGGATTGGAATAGGAGCAGAATCAGGGTTTGATATTGCTGTGGATGAGCATCCTTGCTCCATCAGCTGAATACCTCATGTTTACCCTACTCCTTGAGATCCTTCCTTTCATCCATGCGTGAAATCTTTTGGCAATCCTCATCTAAGAAATCCAGTGCTGAGGAAAAAACATCAGAAGCTGCTCAATATGAGATGGAACATGGCTTGTGCATACATCCATGGTCTTAGGGAAGAAGAAGTGATAGCTCTTTGCTGCACCTTCTGCCCTCAGTATTTCAGTCAGTTATGAGCTGATCCAGATACCAGCTTGGGAGTGTTTTGTGCTCTGTAAAATCCCAGGAAAATGGTAATTCAAGCTCTAGTGTCTTATTGGGTAGGACCACATGGTTTCCTTTAGCAACAGCAGCAGAAGCTGAAGTGATAGAAGAAAGGAGGCAATTACTGTGTCCCTTGTCACAGTGTGAAGCTGGCAGTGCTCTCAGGAAAAGGCAAATTGTCCTCCCCATTGCCTTGCCCCTATTACATCCATCTGAGAAGATATTCCTTGAACCTGAGGAAATGGTTTCTCACCAGATCTCTCTGTTTTGCCCACCTTTGAGCTCTCCAAGCTTCACCTAGACACCCTCACATCATTTTGGAAGGTTGAAGGAGAAGTGGCTTGGCCAGGGTTGGAGGCTGGGCTCAGACCAGATGTGGAACTTCTTGATTCCCAATGGGAAATGAATCTGGAGCCCTAGAAAGTGAGAAGCAGCCCACCAGAGCAAAGGACAATTTAGGAAGGGGTTTTCCTGACCCACCTCTGTGATAAATCTCCCTGCAGCTCCCTCCACAGATCCCTGCAGACACCCATACAGCCTGGCCATAGACAAGCCAGAGGTTTCCTAGAGCATCCCAACCACTGATTCCCTTGAGCTGGACAATCTTTTTTCCTTTTTCTCCCATGGTTCTGAGCATCTAAATTTCCCTGGCAGAGCTCCCAGCAATGACTGCCCAAGCCTGGTGTCTGCCACCCATCCACAGCAGTGCTGGAGGTAAGAGAGCTACAGCCTGAGAGGTTTATCCTTATCAGCTTAGGAGATGGTGATCCTGAGGGAATTTTAATCAGCAGAGACACTTTCACATCCAAAGAGAGGAAGATACTATCAATTCCCTTAAATGGGCACCAAAAGAGCTGAGCTGCAGCTCTTGGGACTCCTCCTCTACTTCCCCTGAAATAAATCACTCCCTGAACCCCAGTGATGCTGTGCTGACCTCCAGCTGCCAAAGCTCTGGCTCTTCAGCCACAGATCTACTTTGAAAGGAAAACTTTTCCAAAGGAACATGTTTTTTTCACCAGGAACATGCTGTTCATCTCTCTGACTCTCTCCAGGAGGGAACCTTTGAAGCAGATACCCTGAAAAGCTCTACCAGGACAGATCAGGATACTGATCTTTATTTAAATTTATTTAAATAAACATTTTTAATTTTTTTTTATATATATAGAAATATATATATGTGTATTTATATATTTTATATATTTTATTTATATATATATATTTTATATATTATATATTATATACTATTTATTATATAATATTTATATATTATATATTATATATTATATATTATATATTATATATTATATATTATATATTATATATTATGCTGTAATGTATAATATACATTATATATAATATATATTATATTAATATATTAATTAATTATATTAATATATTAATTAACTATATTAATATATTATTATATATTATATTATATATATTATATTTTTATATATACTTTTATTATTTATTCATTTATTGTTTAATTATTATTTATTTATTTAAATTTATTTAAATCTAAATTTAGACAGACTGATGGCTGTCTCCTGGGACAGTGGCCTTTTTCCAGTGGTAGTTTTGATTTGGTTTTGCTCTCCCTCTGTCTCAGAGCACAGGGCACTTGCTGGGCTGCAGCATCCCACGCTGTACAGTGACAGATAATAGGGACTTAGAGAGGGGTTAGCCTGGATGTGCATATTTCAGCTGAGGGGATTAAATACCTTCTGGGGGTTTGTCTAGGACTCCTGCAGGCCCTGGGTTTGAAATACAGCAGTGTTTGCACAGGGATTTATCCCTTGTCTTGCTTCTGTCAACATCTGCCTTAAATGAAGATGTTTGAAAAAAAAAGAAAAAAAAAAATCACCTCGTTGGCAAGAAGACAGATAAAAGCAATTGATTATTTTTCCTCCCTTCTGTGGTTAGGTGAATTACAGGCATTGCTGGTTGTTTGGTGGCTGGGTGGTAGTTAGGACTGATTGTCTCTATACCCCCCAGAGGGAAAGAAAATGGGTACCAGGGGAGGTTGTGCTCTGTTGTCTCTTGTTTTGGCTTTAGTGATGCACAGGAGGTGTTTGACACTGTTGTCACTCTTTTGGGTTAACTGAGGTTGAGCAGCACTACAGAATAACCTTCTGCAACAGTCCATGTTGTCTGAGCACCCCTTTGAAGGAGTCATCTCAAGGTTTATCTTATGAATGACAATTAAAGGGCACTCAGAAGTTGGTGTGCTCAGGAGCTGGTTGCATCGACGCTCATTAAGTTTTGTGCAGGCTCTGGAAATGAAGTGAAATTAAAATATTTCCCTCAGAGAGGATTCTCAGAAAAGCTTTAAAGACAGCTTTAAAAAAAACATCAGTGGAAGTTCCTGCAGATTAGCTTTTCTGCCAGTCTGAAATTAGACCAGTTAATTAGCAGTAAATTGAGCAGGCACTTGCCCAAGCCTGTGAGCACAGAGGGTATTAGTGAGAAGGCTTAGGCAGACCATGGGCTTTCCATGGGAGAGGGATTTACAGGGAGTCAGCAGAACCTGGCTGAAGCCCAGTGGTGACTTTCCTGCCATACTGCAATGTAAAGAGGCTGTCAGACCTACCAGAGCAAACCAGAGGATGTATATACATACATACATATATATATATATATGTAACTGAAGGAGGAGAGATATAGGCATCAGGTTGCTGGAGGCTGCTGACTGCTAAGACCTTCTTATCCAGGAAATTTCACACTCAGCTCATAGAATCATAGAATCACAGAATGATTTGTGTTGGAAAAGATCTTAAACATCATCTAGTTCCAACCCTCCTGCCATGGGCAGGGACACCCCTCACTAGTCCAGGTTGCTCCAAGCCCCATCCAACCTGGGCTGAGACACTGCCAGGGATGGGGCAGCCACAGCTTCACTGGGCAGCCTGGGCCAGGGTCTCATCATCCTCACAGTGGAGATTTTCTTCTTAATATTTCATCTAAATCTACTGTCTTTCAGCTTGAAATCTTTCCCCCTCATCCTATCACTCCATGCTCTTGAAATGCTTCATATCAGTTAACTGTTTTATTTAGAGAATTGAGATATAAGAAATTATTGCATATGCTGCAATAATTAATAAAATGGCAAATTAATAAAATTAATTAATTCAATGGTAAATTAATAAAATGTTCTGCAACAGGAAAATTTTTATGCAGTAGAGGTAGGGTGTTGAGTAGCCCAGATGCTGTCAGAAGAAGGGACTTAGGGTTGCCTGGACATGGAGCTCAGATCCTGGGATGGTTTCTTTCTCTGCTCCTGTATGACCTTCAGTGTAACATCTGGCAGACCATGCAGAGACTTGACTTTAACAGCCTTGGCCTAAGTCCTACATGATCCAAGTCTACATTTCCAGCAGAGTCATGGTTCCTCTTGGGTCTTCTTTCCTCCCGCGCTAAAAAGAACATGAAGTTTTGGGTCTAGTACAAGCATTTCCTATGCAGCCTGTGCTAAAATTTGTGTGTCCTCAGTTTCTAAACCTTTAAATGATGCTGTTCAGCCACCAAATATTGGATAGATGCTTGGGTAGCTGGATAACAGTTGGAAAATATATATATTGTGTTGGGCAAGGTGAGAGCTGGAGGAAGATATAGCACCAGTACTGTTTGGTTTGGTCTGTCGTTGAGTATCCAAGTTAAAAACCATTCCAGCAAACATCTGAAATGTCAGAGGTTTACCAAATTTTGTAAAAATGGCTATTTTTTCTTCTAGGAGAGACCTCATGGCACAGAAGATGTTCTGTGTTAATTTCTTTCTTAAAGCCTCGGTGTAAAGGAAAAGCAACTCAGTGTCACGTTCAAACTGTATTTTAGGGGGAAAAAAAAATGTCATTTATCAGATCTGGCAGGATCTGGTGAATGCTCCAGTGAGGTTATGTGGTTGGAGGAAAGCATAGCACAGGGTAAGTCATCATGCAGAACGTCAGCCAACCATTCATGAATCCATTGACGCATTTGGAAGCCTTGTTTACCATTCCACATGAACAGGATTGGCCAAAACCCATCAGTCTTTGTCTGCCAGAAGATTTAGTATGATTTTTTTTCTTTTTTTTTTTTTTTTTTTTTTTTTTTTTTTTTTTTTCTTTTTGTTTGCTTTTTTTGGCTGCACTGCAATGAAGTAATTTATTTTTTAAATATACGAGGAACTACAAGCTTCCTGAACTCTACAAGTGCTGGAAGGGTTTGTTGTTCCCCTCAGGTTTGCTGATAAGGCCCTCAATGAAATTGTCCTTCTCACTGAAATGCTGTGGTTCTTTTCCAGGCTTCTCTGTGTGGGCCAGACTTACAAAGCATTTTGCAAACATCTGTCTGCTTTCAGCTTCCCTGCCCATGAGACAAACCTGTTTAATAGCTTTAGTCCCAGATAAAACACCTGGCAATTTCTAAAGCCTCCAGACATGAGCCAGACATGTCTGAAGTTTTTCTAAAACTGACATATTTCAAGAAAAACATTTTAAGCACATTGGACAAGTACTTTTTCAGCTAACACCCTATGAAACACTCACAAATTACAGATTGGTTTGGAAGGGACCTTAGAGATCATCTATTTCCAACCCCTCTGCCACGGGCAGGGACACCTCCTACCAGATCAGGTTGGGATGAAGGATGGAGAATCAGCCCCCTCCATTTTCTCAGTCAGTGAGTTCAGGAGCTCATAGAATCACAGAATGATCTGAGGTTAAAGAAACCATTTAAGATCATCTAGTTCTCAGCCTGGCTCCAGAGCTGCTCTAACCCTCTGAGCATCTTCCTGACCTCCTCTGGAATCACTCCAACAGCTCCATGGCCTTCCTCTGTTGGGGGTTCAGAAGAGGACAGAGTTCCTCCAAGTGAGGTCTCAGGAGAGCAGAGCAGAGGGGGAGAATCCCCTCCTAATATTTGAGATCAGTTTGTGTTTTACATGGGCTGTTTAGATGGGATGCAGGAAGAAATAGGAGAGGGGGGAGGGAAGAGGGGATGAGAGGTTGTGAGGAGAAAAGGAGCAGATGAGGATGCTGGGGTACACATGTACCCCATGTAAACACTGGGAGAGGAGAGGGAAGGAAAAAAAGGAAGGTGAGAGAGGAGTCAACATGAAGGAAAAGGGCAAAGAGATTCATAGCCCCAGGAAGAAAGAACAGGACAAAGAGGCTGTGGTGGGAGATGCTAAATTTCCTTGCTTGAATTTTCCCCCCTGCTCTACTTTTGGGCTCCATCTCCTCCAGTACCTGGCTTTAACTTGCTTGGTAAAAGTCCAACCTTTCTAAGCCTCATGTAAAGAAAATGATGAACAGTAGCCACTTCTTAGGCTGAATCAGAGTTGGATTCTAAGTGGTCTGGAAACTTTCCCTGGAAGAGGAGCATTTCTCTGTGTATTGCTTGCTATTTAATGAGCTTCTGGAGAGGAGGCTCTCAAATTCAACAGTCAGGTTTTGATGCCTAAATAAATACACATATAAATATCTCAACTGGTGTTACAAGGCTGTTTCCTGCCAGCTCTAATACTGACATCCAAACTACCTGTCAATGCCAGGGACTTCAGATCTCATGGCCTGCAAAATCAGCTTCCAAGAAAATAATAATAAAAAAAACCCCAAACATAGACTCATAGAATGATTTGAGTTGGAACCTTAAAAATCACTTTATTCCAGACCCCCTGGATAGTCAGGGACATCTTCCACTAGACCAGGTTGCTCCAAATATTTAGCCACTAAGGGAAAGTTATGGGCTCACTTGAACTTGACTCCAGAGGACTTTTCAAGGCTGACATACAGCTGCCCTGATGCATAGATATAGCTGCTCTGATGCAAACCAGATCATCTGGAGAAAAAGGATTTCCATATGCTGGACTGCAGATTGAAACCAGGCTAATATGGCACAGCAGGACACTGTCTCCAAAAATCCCAGCCCTGCCAAAACTTTGGGACATCAAATTCTTCCTGTGCTGCAAGCCAAGAAACTGATGTCAGATTGGGTTGAGATCAAGTTTTCTCAAAGTCACAGAGAGGATAAGATGGAGAGGAACTTGTAAAGAATTAAATGATGGAGGTTAACTAATGCCAGGTAGTGAGGCTGGAGAGGTAATAAATCTTGTCAGTCTGACTTTACATGATTTTTGTGAGTGAATCACAAGGCTGGCATGGAAAGTCATGTAGTGGTTTTGTCTTCTTAAATGACTACAGGTTGTCATCCTGCTGAAAGGTCATACTGAGTGAGAAAATCACTGCTACACAGTCAATGTGTCCATGTCATAAGGAAATTTAAAATACTTAATATTTTGAAACAAAATAGTAGATGAAGAGCCTCCTTTGGTGGTGTTTTCTAATGAAGCCTCTGGGAGTTCATTTTTTTCCAGTGCTGTTTCAATAAATGTCTCCCATTATCTGGAGGAAACAAAAAAATCATTATTCATGAAACTGGAAGATTGGGCTGGAACTTTTGCTAAATGAACAGGTTTGAAAAGTAGCCACTAAACTAAAACCAGATAGGTTTGTATATGTCTGGGAACAAAAAATTCACACAATGCTTCCAAGACAGAGGTTTGAATTAAAGAAAGCAGAGATGAGCTTGAAAACAGTGATGCTGCAACTGTGTACATCTGAGCTACCGAATGGAGGAGGACAAAAATAAAACAGGTGATAAAAGATGCCATCACCTCTATATTCTGCACTGAGGAGTGAGCCTTAGTAATGGGTATTATTCTGGATAGACAAAGAGAAGGAAAATGACAGGTGATGCTCCCCTTCTACACTGCTCTTGTGAGACCCCACCTCAAAATACTGCACCCAGTTCTGGTGTCCCAAACAGAAGGACATAGATTTTCAGGAACAAGTCCAGAGGAGGGCTACAGAGATGATCCAGGGGATGGAGCAGCTTTTCTGAGAGGCTGAGGGAGATGGGGTTGTTCATTTTCAAGAAGTCTCTGGGGCAACCTTAGAGCTTCCTTCCAATACCTGAAGGGAACCTTCAAGAAAAGTGGAGAGGGACTTTTCATAAGAGTCTCCAGCAATTGGACAAGGAGAAATTGTTTTAAACTAAAGAATAGGTTTAGACTGGACCCTAGGAAGAAATTCTTCAGTACGAGGGTGGTGAGACTCTGGAAGAGGTTTCCCAGAGAAGTTGTGGATGTCCTGGAGTTGTTCAAGAGCAAGTTGGATGAGGCTTTGAGCAACTTTGTCTAGATGAAAGGCATCCCTGCCCATGGCAGGGGGTTGGAGTAGATGATCTCTGAGGTCCCTTCCAACCTAAGCCATTCTATGAATCTGTTCTCTGAAAATGAACCTCAAAAGGGTATTAAAAAGTTTCTCTATGGCAAAAGCATTAAGGAGCTGTTAATTTATTTTACTCAGAAAATGGCAAATCTGTGAGCTAGTTACAGTGTGCAAATATCTACAGGGAGCTGATAAGTATTGTGCACCCTGGCTTTTTGTTTGTTTGCTTGTTTTTCAGGCAAAGGCAAAGTGGGAATCAGCTGCAGGAACCTGAAGCCAGACACACTGGGCATGGGGTTGCAGTTTTTAATGGTGACAGTAATTAACAAGTAAGAATAGTAGATTTGGGAACCTGGTAGGTCCTCTAAGGCTGGAGCTTTTAATTAAGGCTCAGAGGACATAAAGAAAGGCTAGCATAGTGTTGCCATGCTGCTCTTCCTTGGTTTTCTCTATAATCAGTGGAGAGATGAGGCTTTTCTGCAGGAAAATTCAGAACAGGGGGCAAGACTTTTCCCTATCTGTGCTGAGAAATCAGCAATCTGCTGAGAAATATGCTGAGAAATCAGAAATATCCAGAGAAATCAGCTTTATTCAGAGGTACCCTGTGGTATAATTCATTAAAAAATACACTTTATTTCCAAGATGCTCAAGAGCTCAGAGCAGAGGCATCTCCTGGGAGGTTGCTTGGCCAGGCTGATGTGGGAGGTCAGACTGAGAGATTAGAGCACCCTCTTCTGCTCTAAAAATTTAAAGCAGAACGATCCAGCTGTGGTTTTAAACTTCCCGTGGGAAATGTTAGGGCTGTGTGAAAGCACAGATCTCTTACTCACTTGGGTGAGTAGGAAAGAAATTGGAAATTGATCTGATGGGCTGCAGGTAACACAGCATCTCACCAACATCTTTGCCAGGTGGTGTGGTTGGTGCAGTAATAATGGGTGGAAAAGGAAGGTTTGGAGTCCTACACCATGTTTGAAACTTTAATGCTAATGTTTAATTAATGTTATGGATGCTTTCTTCCTGGAAGTGTTCAAGGCCATGTTAGATGGGGCTTGGAGCAACCTGATCTAGTGAGAGGTGTCCCTGTCCATGCAGGGGGCTTGGAATTAAATGACCTCTGAGGTCACTTCCAACCCAAACCATTCTGGGATTCTCTGAATTCCAGCTGGTTGAATTATCTTAAGAACTTATTTTTCCCAGCTATATTACTTCCTTTTCTTGTTTATTACTGAAGCAAATCATGTGATGCAAGGGCCTGAGCTTATTTTGCAAAAGTGGGAGTGTTACCCCCCAGTCCTGGGTATCCTAAACATGGAAAAAAACATAGTACAGCTGTTTGGGATAACCACTGTTTCCTATGGAGGGTGGATCCCTGCCCCTGTTACTACCTGGCTGCTGCAGGGTCTTTTCTGTCCCTGGCAAACAAGAAGCAGAATAGAAAGGAGAAAGTAATCAACATCTCAACTTGCTTGGCTATGGAAAAATATAAATTGTTAAGGGTCTGAGTAATTGTGTTAATGATTCCTAGGCTAATAAAATAGACCTTGAAATCAATTAATTTTAAATCTTTCACCGGTGGGTGCCTGACCCACAATTTTTTTCAACACAGAAGATTTTAAGTCTATGAACATTCCCTAGAAAGGAATCACAGGAGTTCTGCAGCTGCTCCAGGAGACTTTGAAACAGCTGACCCTGAACAACATTACAGTGTGCAGTGATCTTACTGATACTGAAAGGAACGAGACAGCAGTGAGCATATGATATACAGATAGAGATGTAGGTATATTTGTGTAGGATAAATCAAAGTTTTAAATTCAGTTCACCAACCCAGGCTCCTAGCTACAAAATCTGTATTTCATTTCATACTTTGATAAACACCCAGTGTCAAAACCTAATGCACCAGTAGCACACAAAGCAGTGTTCTAGTTGAGGGTAGACTTTAACATGTCTTTCAGGCACTCTGTAAATGCAAAGTAATTTGGCAATTCCTGACAACCATATTGAACCTTCTGAATCTGGGCCATTCGGGGAAATCAATGAATGGAAAGAAATGAATGAAATGAAGGGAGAAAGCTGCTCTCCCCACTGCATCTGAAAGACTTTGTGGCTTTCCATAATCATTAGTCATGGGGAGAGAACTGCTTCTGAACACACACACCAATGAGGTGTGTATAATTTATAGGATGTATTTGAAGTTAATACTGTTAAAAGGTCGAATTAGAAGTGGTTCCTTCTAGACCACAGGCACTGATCTTCGGACCTCAGCTAAATTTTTATGAGGCTTTCTAACCAGGACAGGTGTTGAGACATTCAAGATCTTTCCAGGGTGACAGCTTTATTGCCAGGTCCATGGGGGATGGAAGGTATCTGGGAGTGGGGGTGAGGGCTCAGCTGTAGGAGGTATCTACCCAGAGAAATAATAAAGATGATTTTGGATACAAGTATGAAAATCCCTGTGTGTCTCTTGGTGAGTACAAGGAAGAAATGGGGAACAAGAGTGGGCAACACATGAGCAGGATGCCCAAAATCAAATAGTCTGCTTACCCCAAACCTAAGATAGCTCTTGTCTCTGTTGCTCACAGAACAGAAGAGGAGCTATCCCTGCTGCCATGCAAAGAGACTTAAAGAGCTGTTTTGCAGTGGCAGATCCTGGGAGCTAAATCCCACTAATCCAAGGGCAGAGCTTTAAGGTGCATCCCTACCATTACAAAGTTAGATATGAGGATGTCTCTGCACTGAGGCAGTTCAGGGTGAGGCATCCTTGGAGCTCTGTGAGACCTTCATGGAGGGCTTGGGATGAGATATCCCAAGTCATGAATCCCTGGAAGTGAAGGATGGTCCTTCACAAGGACACAGCAAGCTTTTGACACAGCATGGAGGGTTCCAGAGCACTGACCCAGTTGCCCATACAAGCAAGAATTTAAAGGAGGTGGGCACCCAAGAGCACTTGCAGGGGAGGCTGACTATGCATCTCCTTCCCTAGAGGAAGGACCCACGTCTGAGAATAGCCACTGCCACCCCTGAGAAGTTGTTCTGCTGGTGGGTGACTCCTTCTGGAGGTCTCTCTCCATCAGGCTAAAGGACCTGGAGGTGCATTTACAGCAGACACAGCACTGGGCTGCTCTGCACTGGATCCAGGATAAAAATACTTCTCCAGTAGTGAACAGGTAAGCTGGTGTAAGGGGGCTGCTACGTTTAGAGCACAAACCTGCTTGGCTCAACAAATTTTCTAAGCTCTGAGGTGACACTGTGGATGGGGAGGAAACTGTTGTGGGTATTTTGATTGCTGTGCCTGGCTGTGAAGGGTGAGGGTTTTATTCCCCAAAAAGCCCTATGGCTCCTATTCTTTAACCAACAATATTTTAAGCCACAAAGCTTTTGCTCTGACAGGTATTTAACAGTTCCTTATCTAAATGCAAATCATAATCCTCCTGTTCCCTCATTTTGGGATTACCTGTTTATCCATTTTGCATTTTGTCAGGTTTAAGAGAATCTGCCATGAGTCATCCATGGAAAAACTTTTCAGAAAATTTTAAAATCACATGCACATTCAATTTTCAGCCATCTTACAACAAGAAGGTCACTGAGGTGCTGGAGAGAGTCCAGAGAAAGGCAACAGAGCTGGGGCAAGGCCTGGAGCACAAGTCTTATGAGGAGCAACTGAGGGAACTGGAGGTGTTTAGTGTGGGGAAAAAGAGGCTGAGGGGAGACCTTCTCACTCTCTGTAACTCCCTGAAAGGAGGTTGGAGCAAAGTGGGGTTTGGTATCTTCTCCCAACAAACAAGCAATAGGACAAGAGGAAATGGGCTCCAGCAGTGTCAGAGGAACTTTGGATTGAATATTAGAAACAATTTCTTCATGGAAAGGGTTGTCAGGTCCTGGCCCAGGCTGCCCAGGGAGGTGGTGGAGTCATCATCATCCCTGGAGGAAATTCAAAAATGTGCAGATGTGGTCCTTGGGGACATGGGTTAGTGGTGGCCTTGGCAGTGCTGGGTTAAAGGTTGGAGTGGATGATTGTAAAGGTCTTTTCCAACCAAGAAGATTCTATGATTCTGCAAATATTGTTCTATATATGTGTGTGCACATGTGTATGTTTATGCATACATGGATTCTGATTGACATCCAAAACTCAGTGAGGACGTTGAAGTGGCAAAAGTTGCTGGCTTGGTCCACTTCACCTGTTTATTTTCTTGCATGAGTGTTTGTGTGGCTTGAGATTTATCCTGCAGGAACTCAGACACCACAGTGTACCCATAGGCTGTGCCTGCTGCTGCAAACGAAGCAAAGTTCTTACTCCCTGAGTTCAGAACATACCGCAAAACATTTTAGGAGGTTTCTATAAGATGTGTATTTGAGGGCTGTGGTACAATCTCACTGACCCTGGCTGGACACAGTGCAGTGGCTTATGTGGTGTTGTCCTCATATCTGTGCAGAGTTTTGACATCTCCATAGATTTGCACCTTGAGTGCTGTTGTGTAATTTGGGCTGACTCAGCTGTACCTGCATGCGTATACAAGAAGGTAAATGTAATCTACTTTTCTTCCAGCAGCTGGCAAATGCACTGCCTGGCTTTCTGAAGAACTTGGAGCAGACCTACCCACCTGTAAAACAATGTCATTTCTCCTACTGTGTCCTAACAGTTTGCTCTGGGTGCTGTCAAGGCACATTAGATTGCATCACTTCAACACTGGAAATTCATTCAAGACATTTTGCCAGGCTCTCTGGTGGCTGCTATTTGGAATAATCCTACTTTGCTCTCCAGCACACTGTTCTCTCTTTAAAATTGGACTGCTCGGACCCTGGAACTGTGACCCTCTCTTTTCCAAAGCCTTTCCTGATGTGGCTGCCAGGTTAGCATTGGAAAGAATAAGTAGAGATCCTACACTAGATCTCGGACACAGGCTGGATTATGTGGTCTTGCAAGAAGAATGTGAGACATCAAAAGCTCTGGTTAGATTCATTGACTTTGGAAAGTTTTCCTCAGCTTTCATAGGCCCTCTGAATCCTGGCTTCTGTGAGGTGGCTGCACTTTTAGGGGAAAACTGGAACAAAGCCATTTTCTCATGGATGTGCATCAATTATAAACTGGATTCCACCATCCACCACCCTACATTTGCAAGGACCCTGCCCTCTCCAACCCGAGTTTTGTTTACAGTAATGAAATATTTCAGCTGGGCTCATGTTGGCATCATTGCTTCCAACGAGGATATTTGGAGGGACACAGCCAACAAGTTAGCAAGTGCACTCAGGAACCAAGGGCTTCCTGTTGGCATTGTTACATCCATACATAAAGGAGAAAAAGGCATTGAAGACACCTGGAATGAGGTTAAAGCAGTTGATGGCATTAAAAGTAAGTCTCATTCATTTGCTTATTTTTTTTTAAATTTATTTTCTCCAGGGTAGGTCTGCATTGTTACCCAATGGGCATAGCTCAGAAAATGAAATGTTGAAATCATTTAAGTCAAGAAGAATTTTATCTCAGGCCCTAATGGAGACAGGGAATTTTTTATGAGATGGAGCTAGGTCAAAATAGTCTTCTAAAACATGAAATATTTGGCTTATCTTGCGTGAAAAAGTAATATCTAGTTGACAGGTGTCTGCTTGACCCTGTCCACGGTGAAGAGGGGTTTAAAGGAAGGTTTTATATTTATGGTGTTTTGGATTATGGATTATCCAAAATCTCATCCTTTGATGCTGTGTCCTTGCTACCGGTGTTCAGTGCATGTTTCAGTAGTGAAATGCGGTGTTACACACCACTTACTAAATCAGTGAAATGGCTTTGGTTGGTGTACAGCATATGTAGCAAGGAATGATCTGTTTCTTTTTGAGAAAATGTGGGGAAAAAAAGTAATATATATCTGGTTCAGCCCCTTGTTAGAAAGTCTGTGATGGACGTCTGGTCCTGCATGTACACCTGTTAACTCAGTTGGTTCAGCTGCAGAAATCCAACTGCAAATTCTAGAGAAAGAGGTTGTCTCTTTAGGGTCTCTAATTTGGTTTGTTAGATGCTAACTGCAGCTGGCCTGAGCTGAAGAGTTGTCTCCTAAGGTGGAAAAAGTCCAAAGAGTTTGTAAAAAACCAAAAAAGATGTCCAAATGCCTTATAATTTGGGGGGATGCAGCAGGCAAACAAAATAGTGGGTGCTTCTAGAGGGAAAACTTAGGAACACTGGTGCCTGTTTCTTAGAACTGTAGTCAAGGTTAATCCTTGTCAGCACTGTGAATCCAGATGAGGATGTATTTTAGCTAACACTTTGACTTTTATGCCAAAGACTGGCAAGATCTTGTCCAACCTGCAGTTTTCTCAGTGTTCATACCTATGCTTGAGAACAAAACCACCTTGAGTGGGTTAATTTCATCACCATCACAGCTCTCTGTGTGACTTAGAGTTGACAGTCTTCCTTTCATAACTAGTGGAGAGAAGAAGTCCCTCTTCAAACATGACACATCTGACCAGCTTAAGCTCTCTGCTACAGCATGGGATGAATCCCTGCCTTGAAGCACTCATTTCTTTCCTCCATTTGAGAGGTACTGCTTTTGTTCCCTTCAGCTTCTAGTTAACCAAAGATACATTTTCTCCTAAGGAGAGACAGCAGCTACTCTAAAGGTCTTACTCCCACCTGGTTTAGTAGCAGACAGGTCTCCTTTGCAAATTTCCTTCCCATCATTGCCATGCTTTGCTCACTTGACTGAGTTTTGAAATCTTGTCTTGGGTGAAAGATCAGGTGTGCTTCCCCCTGAAGGTGCTGGAGCAGGTCCAGAGAAGAGCAAGGAGGCTGGGAAGGGATTCCAGCAGAAATCCTGTGAGGAGAGGCTGAAGGAGCTGGGGGTGTTCAGCCTGAAGAAGAGGAGGCTCAGGGGAGACCTCATCACTCTCTACAACTCCCTGAAAGGAGGCTGGAGCCAGGGGGGGTTGGGCTCTTTTCCCAGGCAGATCTCAGTCAGACAAGAGGGCATAGGCTTACGCTCTGCCAGGGGAGGGTTAGGTTGGATATTAGGAAAAAATTCTTTATAGAGAGAGGGTGATCAGATATTGGAATGGGCTGCCCAGGGAGGGGGGGGATTCTCCATCCCTGGAGATATTTAAAAAGAGCCTGGATGTGGCACTCAGTGCCATGGTCTGGGAACCACGGGGGGAGTGGATCAAGGGTTGGACTTGACAATCTCAGAGCTCCTTTCCAACCCAAATGATTCTATGATTCTACAACACCTGAAGAGGGAAGTGAGCACCCAGCAGACAAAAGGACACCGACCCCATAGCATTCTGCAGGGAAAGACACAGAATCTGAGATGGTCAAACACGGACCAGATTTTGAAATACCACACAATGTCCAACCTGAAATCTATATGAATTTACTACAGAAACAATGTTTACCTAGTCTGTGAGGGACTTTTAAAGGCTTTCTGAGGTGTGAGTAGGGATACCTGGACCAATCAGGAGGACATCCATGAGTAGGGACATCAGCAGGATGATATCTTTATGGAACAAAGTACAAACATGTATGTTTAAGCAATCTGTTTGCATAGATGGCAAAAAGCCAGGACAAAGTCAAAAAACATTTATGCCCATAGCAAGTCACACACTGGACCCTCATGGGGAACTTCCTGCAAGTGATCAAGTGCTCTGATGTGATCCAGTGTATCTATCAATGGGGAGAGAATGTAGAAAGAAGATCTGGCCATCCATCAAGGCAGGTAGAGGCAGGTAACCAAAAAGGATCTTTTATGGAACCTTCAGTTGTACAGGCTCTTAGTGAAATCCAAGAATTGCCTGATGACTTCTTTCCACAAATTAAAGATCTTATTAGACATGCTATAAAGTCTTGACTCTATTCAACGTGCAGGAAAGAAACAATGCTCATGTGATTTGGGGATCTATGTATTTGGAAACTGTTAAAGAAATTGCTTTGATCACTGGTACATTAAACAAGTTATCAGTGTCATTAAGGCAATTAGATAGTCAACAAACTCAAATTCCTCATTTATCCTATTGATATGACAAACATGAAGATTTCAAGACTATGTTCATATGATCATATTCTTAAAGGCATAATGAATGTACATCCTATCATTTCTCTGCCAGGACAATTGAATGCCATAGCTATGGTTTGTAATAGGGAGTTATTTGATACTATTAGACACTCAGGTAAATTGCTTTGGTGGCATAGAAATGCTATTACTTTTGGGGAATCATCTGTTACTGAATATGTGGTCAAACTGCACACTTGGTTAATCACTCCTGAAAAATACCACAGTAAGATGCCCCAAACATTGAAGCAATCTCTAGGAACATCTGAGTGGCACCATCATCTCATGACCTCTCTCCAGGACCTCAAAGGTCTCCCAGAGAAGGCAGAAAAAACAGGGCAAAGTCAAAAAAACATTTGTGACAAACAAAGATAGAAGCAGTTAACAAACTCCTAGGCTTAATCAATAACCTGGCCACAAGCACCATCAGCAATTCTTGAATATGAACTGGCTGTGGTGATTGGAACTCAATGTGGGACCACCCACCAGTGATGTGGAATACGGCCCCCACAGAAGGTGTGGCATCTGTGGCAACGCTAGGAATAGGACAAGATTCCTTAACAATCAATTTTACCATATGTCTCCAATTCAAACATTTACACAACAATTTCTTATGTGCGCTTGAAATAAAAGGTTTCATTTCTGAATGATAGCTCTATCCATAGGTCCTAATAACACATTATGATGATTATAAAACGGTAAAAGAAAGTTCACATGTCCCACGAATCACTGAAGAATCTTCCAGTTGTATATATTCTTTACCCTCTTGAATCTTCTTTATTAGAGATTGTGTCTTTTCCCATTGTTCTGTAGGGATTATAAGATGATCGGAGATTTTACACCCGAGGAATCGAATGTCATGTGTTGGTTGAGGTGTATTTTTGACATAGTTGATTCATATTCCCATTTCTTGACGAGAATTGCATATAGTGTGGCTGCTTGTAGCAAGGTGACTATCGTTTGGGTGGCAGAGTGGGGAGTCATCCATATAAGCAAAAGTCCAAATATTGAACCAATGAGCAATTTTGGTTGTGAAGGTAGAAGTGAGGAGAGGGAGAAGAAAAGGTCTGAGACCAACTCCCACCTCAGCTTTTCTAAAATAGTAGATGCGTTTTCCATCAGATACAACAAGCCGAACAGTGCTAAGAGGATGCATACAAATATGATAAAAAGCCTAAGACACATCCAAAGAAATCCGGGACATTGCCATGGGCAATATCCATGACAATGATTGTAAGTTGGGTGCCCAATATTTTGGAAAGCACACCTTGTTTTTGCCTCTGGAAAACTGAGAGAAGTCCACAACCAGTCCAGCTTCCTCAGTCTTTCGAGAGTTTTTGTCAACAAGAAAAATGCAACCAGTGCAACGCCTGCAACAGTTAGTAGGGATTGTAAGAACATGGTAAGCATCTTTTGTACCTTTGGCTGAGTTCTCACTCTGATTCCCCTTGGAGAAGGAGGACCCACGTTGAGATCCAGTTGTCTGGTATCAGCTGACTTATCCGTCGTGTTTGGTTTGGTAGCTAAGTTGTCTGCAAGCGCTCTTCTTGGTGTGTCTGTCTTAATTTTTGAGAAATCTGGACACACAGTTGGTGGTGTCTCAGTATTGGCTGTTGGCATTTCCACCGCCTTGGCTGCAGTCCATGGGTTTGCTTCCCCACCAAGAGGGGAAATAAATGAGGGAGGTTAAATCGCCCGTTTTGTCTGATCGTTTGTGTTTCGATTCAGTCCATACGTTCCGTGATATTCTACATCAGGACAAAGAAATCTATAACGTCTTTCATCAGCTTTTTGTGATACTCTTCTATAAAGAATCCTTGCCTCATATAATTTAGTGAAATATTTACCAACTCTTTCTTCACGCTGCTCTTTGTTCCCTGGGTATTTATCTTTCACTTCCATGGAAAGCCAAAAGTAGGAAATATACTTTGGCCAAAATCTAGCCAGGGTTAAATATTTCCAGGCTCATGAAGGTATTTCTTAAAATGTATCAAACTTCAAGTCTGTGTCTGTGAGCTCTGGTACTTTCCCAAAGTCAGAGAATGGTTTGGTCTGGAAGGAACCTTGAAGATCATCCAGTTCCAACCCCCTGCCATGGTCAGGGACACCTCCCCCAGCCCAGGTTGCTCCAAGCCCCATCCAACCTGGGCTGAGACACTGCCAGGGATGGGGCAGCCACAGCTTCTCTGCACAACCTGGGCCAGTGTCCCACGACCTTCACAGCAAAGAATTTTTTCCCAATATCTAAATCTCCTCTCTTTCAGTTTGAAGCTGTTATTCTTCATCTTATCCCTCCATGCCCTAGTAAAAAGTCCCTCCCTAGCTTTCCTGTAGCCCCTTCAGGTACTGGAAGGTGCTCTAAGGTCTTCCTGGAGCCTTCTCTTTTCCAGGCTGAAGAACCCCAACTCTCTCAGCCTGGCTTCATAGGAGAGGGGCTCCATATAATGAATGGGTGGAACTTGGGCACTGCCAATGCCTGTGTGTTGTCTACCAGCTTAGGGCAAACAAAGGGAAAGCTCAGGTCTCTCAGTCAACAGCAGCAATGACCATGTCTATAGACCATGTTAATTCCATGCTTCACTTTTGCCAAAATTACTCTCTACTTCTTCTGCAGGGCTATAGGAATGGGTAGTGCTCACAGCCTCCTTTACTAGAACTCCAGAAGTTGATCAAAGTTGGTATATCTCCCAGCTTCCTCAGCACATAACTTTAGTGGGTCACCAGTGTCTGAACTGCAGTTCAGACAGCTTTTTCTTGGAGTAGAGAGGGAGCTTTTTGGTGTTGAAAACCCCAAATGGATTAACAATACTGACTGTGATCCTTGTGTTTCAGTTATACTCCTGTGCATGCATTCTGTGCTCATTGGAGGGGAGGAACAGGCCACCTTACTCAAAAAAGCTCTGGAAATGGGACTAGCAGAAGGCAAATATGTCTTTGTTCCATATGACACTTTACTGTACAGTCTTCCTTACCAAAACAACACATTCAGTGTCTTTGATAATGACAGCAAGCTCCAAAAAGCCTATGATGCTGTGCTGACTATCACTCTGGAGTCTGGAGAAAGGAATTTCTACGAAGCATTCAGGGAAGCTAAACAAAGTGGTGAAATAATCCTGAATTTGGAAGCCACTCAGGTAAATATTCTTTCTCTTGGGCTTTTCTGGGACTGGCAACAAGAGACATGGGACAAGTTACAGATATAGAGAAAGTACAGGGGAGAGGCAGCCCAGACAACATGCTTTTATTTTGGGGAAAAAAGGTGGTGAAAGCTGGATGAGATCTGCATTTGTTTGGGAAGAATGTTCCTCCTGGATTCCTGACAGTTTAACTCGATTGGTTCAGCTGCAGAAATCCAACTGCAAATTCTAGAGAAAGAGGTTGTCTCTTTAGGATCTCTAATTTGGTTTGTTAGATGTTAACTGCAGCTGGCCTGAGCTGAAGAGTTGTCTCCTAAGGTGGAAAAAGTCCAAAGAGTTTGTAAGGAACCAAACTAAGATGTCCACATGCCTTATAATTTGGGGGGATGCAGCAGAAAAACAAAATAGTGGGTGCTTCTAGAGAAAAAACTTAGGAACATTGGTGCCCGTTTCTTAGAACTGTAGTCAAGGTTAATCCTTGTCAGCACAAATCTCTCAGTGTCACCTGTACAAAACACCTATGAAAACCCAGTTTTCATAGTCAGTTGCTACCTCAGAGACATTACAAGAAAAGCTGGGGAATCTGTCATACTGGTGAAGAGCTGTGGGGCTCAAATGAGCTCATTTTCAAATCTCACTCTGATCTTCCAGAAAATTGTAAGAATTTTGAAGGCATGGTTTGTCAGATCTGTGTGGATGTCTGCTTTAGGAGGAGAAGAATCACATCATGAGAGCACTCATTTCTTTCCCTTTATTATCATTAGAGCCCAGGTTCACTATATTTGGTGTAAGGTGCTTCACCATAGGTGTCTGCAGATGGTTAATGAATCCCAAGCCAGGTGTCAAGTTCTATGGCTCTCATTAGCTCTGGGATTATTCTAATACATTAATAATTACAGGAACAACAATAACAGTAGTAACAATAATAGCACAAGTACCAACAACAATAATAATATCATATTATTATGCATAACAATTATAGCATTATTATGGCTATAATCTCTCTTCACCAATCAACTGTGAATGAACATGTGAGTGCAAAAAACACCACATGTGTTTTAGGGAAGGGGAAAGTTACCAGTTTCTGAGTCAATCCAAGCACAGGAGGGAGCAATGCAGGAAGAAAAGGCTCGGGTATTCCAAAGAACATGTTTGCTTTGGCTCTGCTTTGTGGCTTTCACATCTTAGGAATAAACAGTGTTCTAACAGAGAGCACCAGTCCTTTGGGAATGACATTTTTCCTACCTGGGCAGGGAGGTGAATCTCTGACTTTCATCTTCTATTTTTATAAGATGCTTTAGCATCATAGTTTGAAGCTGCTGAACATCAGGCTCAGGGTCTTGGCTCTAACCACACTAAAGAAATTTTAAATGGTTTTAGAAATATTTTTTACAGTGTGCTTTTGGGAAGCAACCATAAGAAAAGTCAGCCATTCAAAGTCACACATATATTGGGTTGATCCAGAGCAAACTTAAACCCAAGATTCTTCAGACCCATAGCACTCAGGTGTCTCAATTCTTGAGCATAGATTTTAGCCAGTGGGCTACCTTTTGCTACAGATCTCAGACCAGAGTCTGGAAGCAGGATGTTATGATCTCACTTTCTCCTGTATTTTTAGGTTTCTCCACTCTTTGGAACAATCTATGATGCCATTTACTTCATGGCAATGGCTATAGACAGTGCTCGAAGGAAAGGCAGCAGAGTCTCAGGAGCTAACATAGCTGAGCACACAAAAAACTTCAGTTTTCCTGGATTTAGTCACCGGGTGGAGACAGACAGCTGTGGGAAGGGGCTGAGCAACTATGTGATACTGGACACAGATGGTCGTGGAAACCAGCTCTTCCCAACCCACTTCCTAGACATGTTTTCAGACTCTGTGAAGTCCCTAGGCCGGGCCATCCACTTTCCCAGAGAAACTCCACCCAAGCCAGACTCCAGCTGTTGGTTTGATCCAGATGTTCTCTGCACTGGAGGTAAGGGGCAAAAAAACCCAGGGTTGAATAGCGTTGGGTCTAGGCTTTATTTCCTATTTTCTCTTACTCCAGAGGAAAGCACCCCAAAGAGAAAACCCTAAACTCAAGAAATTCATATAAATATCACCAGTCATCATCATGCTGTTTGTCATGGGAGTCCTGTACAGAGATCCCACTACTTATCCACAAAACTTTTATTGCTTGTTAGGTCAATAAGGCCACTGCTGTGTGCTGGAAACTTTCCCAGGTCTAACAGTCAACATCTGCCTATTTTGATAGCAATAGAGGCTCCATGTCCCTGTCCTTCTGAGGGACAGGAACCTAAGAGGATTTTATTGATGACAGCCTAAGAGAGCTGCACGACAGCAAATGTTCTCCCCATCTCTCCTAGTTAACCCCAGCTTCTTCACACAGTTAGCTCTGTGGCTTTAAGGATCATCAGAGCTCATCTCATCAAGAAAAGATGATAATCATTACTCAGAATAATTTGAGTTACGCAGACAACAGAGGTGGTAATCCAGGACTTAGGGGAAGAGATATCTGTCCAGCTTCTGAGGTTTTGTGAGACTGGTTATACTCATTGTTTTTGATTTGAGGCAACTGTGGTGCAGTTTTAAAGACCACAGGGCAGCCAAAATCTCATGGTAGGACACTTATCCTCCACTCAACATATTTACTTACAATAAATACTAAGAATTTACTCCCACTGCTCTAGGATATGACTTAAACAGACAAAATTAACCACATCTACAGAATACTTTATTCAGCAGCTGAGAAAAACATTCCCCTTGGCTCAGCCCTAGCTGGTTTAAATCAGCGTTGCTCCATGGAAATTGGAGGTATACTGATCTTACAGCAGCTGGCAACCTATAGAAGAGACAAATATAATGCTGTCATATATCTAATTTTTCACTGCCACTAGGAACGATGCAGCAATTTAATATCTCACTGCAGTCTATGGAAAAATCCCACTGATTTTAACAACGATCAGATTTTATGTTCACACCTTTACAAAAGCACAAAGCTCCAGGCATTTGCCAGTGAAATGGTAATTTATTATTATAACTAATATTTCAGAGTCTGAATTTTATGACTAGAATCAAATCCAGGCCTCAGTCTGGCTTTTCTATGGTGTTAGGGTTGGAGGGGAGTTGGATGTAGAACTGCCAGGCTGCCATGGTTCCTGTCCCCAGGTCCTCCAGGAGCAGGGCTGAGCAGGTGTTCCCAGACACCTGCACACACATACACACACACACAGATCCAGTCACCATCAGACTAACTCATACAGCAGAGCAACAGCTCTCCATGCACCACTACTCAGAACCAGCATCATGAAAACATGGGGGATGGGATGCCCTTGAGAAGTAGGCTCGTGTGAACTTCATGGGGTACATCATGGCCTTGAGCAGCAGATCAAGGGAGGTGATTCTTCCCCTCTGGTCCACTCTGGTGAGATCCCCTTAAAGTGCTGAGTCCAGTTCTGGAGTCCTTGGAACAGGAAAAATGTGGACCTGCTGGAATGGGTCCAGAAGAGGCCACAAATATGATCAGAGGGATGGAGCACCTCTGCTGTGAGGACAGTCTAGAAGAATTGGGGTTATTCATCCTGAAGAAGAGAAGGCTCTGGGGAGGACTTATTGTGGCCTTTCAATAATTGAAAGGGACCTATAAAAAGATGGAGACAGACCTCTTAGCTGAGCCTGTAGCAGTAGGACAAGGGGTGATGGTTTTAAAATAAAAGAGGAGATTTAGAATGAACACAAGATTTTTTTTATACTTAGGTTGGTGCAACACAGCCACAGTTTGCCCAGAGAGGTGTTTGAAGCCCCAGTCCTGGAAACATTCCATGGCAGGTTGGACAAGGCTCTGAGCAACCCAATCTAGCTGAAGATGTCCCTGCTCACTACAGGGGGTAGAGCTAGGAGATCTTTACATGTCCCTTCTAACCCAAACCATACTATTATTCTGAGTCAATGCTCCATTTAATCAAGCTCCAATCTTGCTACCAGGTCTCTTAACCTCCCCCCCCAACCCCCACACACAAAAATATATCCCCAAGGTTATCCAAGCCAGTAATTCTCCCATAGCCAGATCTCAAATCTTCTAGTCTCTGCAGGAGCTGCTCACCAGTCTTGTGGTCTCTAAAGGACTGCAAGCTCCAGGACTTCTTACCTTACCTGTTGGTTAGGTTGACATGAAGTCTACAAATGTCAGACACTCACTCAAGAAAAAGAAATCAAGAACAGAAGTTAAGAAGGTGGGACAGGTTTGGAGGGTGGAGGTCAGGTGGAAGGTTTGGCTGGAAAAATGCACATACTTATTTGTGAACATCTTGCTTGTTCTCTCCAGTATCCCACACTTGAACCTCCCTAACTCACTCCCTTCCCTTTCCTCACTTTTCCCTTCCTCTCAATATCATAGGAACTTTAATATACTCCCCACTCCAGTCCCTTTAAAGTGTCCCCTAATGAGTTTAACACAGTCCCACAAGTTCCTTCATGTTTGCCTTAAGCACTTTCCCATGAGCCCATGATAACCTTGCTTTCATTGCCCAATCTTTTTGGGCTTCCTGAAGGCTTTACATCAATCCTGTAATGGCCCATCCATCACTCACACAAGTGCTTTGGTCTTTGGTATTGCTTTCACCAGCTCCCATTCCTTACAGTTTGTTTATCTGGGTGCTTATTTTTCACTTCTCTTGTCCTTGTGCTGCCTTCTGTTCACCCCAGTCTGTTTTCTGCTCTTGCTCTCAGCTTATCAGATGCTACTTCAGTGAATAAAAATACTTTTGGAGGAAGCTGTGGAAGAATCCTCATGTCATGGTGGATAACAATGCCCACATTTTGAGCAAAGAGCATGATCAGAGAGGGAACCTTTGCTGTTCCTGGGTTTTTTGCATTGTTTTAGGGTCCTCTGAAATATGGTAAAGCACTGGTGAGTTAGAAAATGCAATGGGGATTAGCAAAAGAATTTCTCTCAGGCTCTTTCCTAAGGGAGATTTGTACAGGCAGCAGAGCCTTTGGGGAGTACCTGAGGAAGCTCAGAGGGCAGAGCTAGTAAAAAAAAAAAACACAAAACAACAAACCCAAACAACCCCTGTTTGAATACAAAAGACAGAATTAACAAAGTCCACATTATTCCTACAAAATTGTGGTGTGGGTTGCAAAGTCTTTCTGAAAATGTTAGAAGACCACGAGATCTGAGATGGGACTTTCACTAGTGTCATTAGTTCACTTTATCACTAGTTTAACCAGGAAGCATCTTTGTCCAGCAAGGAAACCAACCCATGCCCCTGTGACTGGGCTATTCAAACCTCAGTAACAAGTTTCCCAAAAGGTGTCCACAGGCCCAGAGGACTAGGTCTCCTGTAAGTCTGCATTTAACTGATCCAGTCCCTCCTTTTCCATGGATTTAGCATTCTCTAAGGCTTTATGGGATGTGTTCTGGCTTCACACTCACACTAGTCCTTCTGGAGGAAGACACATCTTTGGCAGCCCTCCTCCCAGGGATGAACACTGAGTTGCTACCACCTGCTTTTAGGGGGATTGCAATTCTTTAAATTGTCCATGTATGAAGAACAAACCCTGGCCTGTGGGCCAGCTTGGTGTGGTCTTCCTCATTCTTGTATTCAAGGTGAGGACCTCCTGGTCCATCAGCTGATGGTGTTTGCAGTTTGGTGATGTGAAACCCTGGTGTGCAGCCAAAATGTCTGGAAGGTGGAGAAATGAGAGGGAAGCAGCCACTCTATTGTGTCTGAATTTCTTGTGAGTTGGAGCTATGCAGGGGATACTCCCAGACTGGCACAGGAAATCAGTGACATTATATAGAATTATAGTATTGTGGGATCACAGAACTGTTTGAGTTGGAAGACATCTTTAAAGATCATCAAGTCTAACACACCTACCATTCCTAGGGATACCTCCCACCAAACCAGGCTGTTCCAGGTCCCCTTCAACCTGACCTTCAACACTTCCAGGGAGGGGACAGCCACCTCTCTGGGCAACCTGGGCCAATGTATCTGTGAGGACAATCAGGGACTGGGGACCCTGGGCTGAAGCAGAAAGTAAGTCCAAATCCAGTAGGAAAATTTCAGCTAAAATACTTTGTCTTTTCCTGAAAAGGACACCAATTTTGAAAACCAGCCACAGGTTTTACCAGGAAGCTGGAGGTTTCAGAGCTTGCAAAAAGGGCTGAGATTGAGATGTAAGAATTACATGGAGTTATCCTTGTTATATCAACCCAAATTTCTTCATGATTGTTTGTTTTTAGGGATCTCTGAATACAGACAGAATAAAACAGAAATATACAGCAGACAGAAGAGACAGAGACAGCAAACACTTCCCCCTGGAATTTAGCTCATGAGCTCATGTCAGCTTTCCTTAGCTCTCTAGCAAAGACACTCATGAACAAAATCTCTGTCTCCAGCACTTTCTGTTGATGAGCCCATTGAGGAAAACATTGACCTTCCCCTCCTTCTCTTCTGCTCTTTTCAGAATTACAAATCTGTAGCAGGGAATGAAAACTCCCAGACGAGTTGGTGATTCACTCTGACCATCAGTTTGGTGCCACATGAGAAAGTTTTTAGTGTTTCAGTTCCTGGAGAGAAGAGGGTCAAATGTTCAAATGTTATAAACTTTGCAGAAGTTGCCTTTAAAACTTCACTTTTCCCTGCTAGCCCAGTCTTTATTAACTCAGAAAAAAAAAAAAAAATTCCAACGATCCAGGGCTCTGGATCTGGTATAGAAAAAATAATTAATGTGGTTGTAGTCACATGTAAATAAGTATTTGTGTATCCACACATCAACACGGTGTGAAAATTGTTTTCTAGAATTGTCCTGTCTGAACATTCAACTTTGGAGTCTAATGGTCTAGCAGTGATATTTTCAATATTATTGCCTAAACCAAAGAGATTTTCTAACTCACTGAATCTTTCCCCCTCTTTACACAGGGGTTGAACCTACAGTCATGATTTTGGGAGTAATGCTGATATTTGCCCTGGTGCTTTGTGCTGTGGGCCTGATTTCCCTCATCAGGTGAGAACTTCTGTATGTGTTTGATTTGGTGCCATTTTCAGCTTTTCCAGGAGACTTGCACTTTTACCAGCAGCTTGGATTTGTGAACAGGCTTGGCTGTGGTCTTTGGTCTCCTTACACAACCCTCTTCACTTTATTAAGTGCTGAGGCTTGACCACTGTGGGCATTGGTTCTGCAGTCTCAGGAGAAGCCATTTCAGCCTTGATCCAGTCCAAGTTTAGAAGAACATTGCAATCTGTTGTTGGGAGCTGGGTGATGGCTCTGAAGTATTAGGAAGGTGACTATGACTTTGAAGGTGTCAAGTGTGCCATGCAAAGCAATGAGAGAAATCTGCTTCAAGACCATTGAGACTGGGTGGGCTGCCATGTTAAATGTCTTACTTCTTATTCCAGGCCATTCTTTTCTATATTTCTGTTCGTAATATAATAATATTTCCCATAAAGCACCCAGGTTGAGCCTCTTTGTTACCCAGCTGATTCACTCCCTGGTTTGAATTGGAAGCTGGACCCTGGTCATCCACTTTGCATCTTTATTGGTCTGGGTATGGGATCTTTGGAGCACATGAAGTAATCTGCAGTGGAAGGGTCAGTCTCCAACAATTGCAGAGGTCATACTTTGTGTCCTGACTCTATATCCAAGGTGAAAATGAGACAGTATGGACTGGTTGGTCCAGGAGCTATGGGTTGCTCTTTGACAAGGCTACTGTGGCCATAACCTAAGGTAATCTGCTCCAAAGTGGCTCCTGAAAGAATCTGTCTCTCATTATCAATGTCTACATGGTGTATTACTTAAATTAGAGTGAAATTAGAAAGCATATTTCCTCAGCAGCAGGATTCCTGGATTGTCCCATCCTGCTTTGCCTCTCATATAATCCCAAACCACCCAGCAAGCGACACCCCAAACAGTTCCTTTGCTTATGACACAGTTGCTTCTGATATCTCCAAAGTGCAGGCATTGAGGATGTTGCCTCCATCCACCCCCACTTGAAAGCTCTGCTCCATTCCTTGGCCACCAGCCTCCCCAGTGATGTAAATAGATGACAATCACATCTTTCTTCCTACCCTACTTGTAAGCTGTATCAGACTGTGCTTGGGAAGGCTCAGTAAAGATGTATGGCCATCTGCAAAGAGAAACAAACAACACCAAAAAAAAAAACCAAAAAAACAAACAAACCAAAAAAGCCTAGCATGACTCAGGCAATGATTTATGTTAGGGAAGGGCATGTCTGGAGCTAAATTTAAACCACAGCATGGTCTGAGTTCATACATGGGAGCTCTGCTCTTATTTCTGCCAGGGATCTGCTGCATGACCTTAAATGAGTTTCTTTGCTCTCTGTGCTTTGCTTTTGGCAGAGAAGTGGTTTTTTTCTGTGCTTGGGGGAGAGGATGGGGTTAACTAAACAAGGTTTTCAGGGGGACAGGTGAAAAGAATGTAAATGATGAGTTTTTTAAGTGAAACTGGGTTGGGTGGCTTGGGATAAGTGGTTATAGAAAAATGAAAAAAAAAAAAAAAAATCATTTCAGATGATGCCTGTGGTCATATAGCCAAAAATCTCTCTGAACACCAAAAATTTTTTGTGGTGTCTGGAGCGGTACTTGCAGTGGAAAATGTGATGGTCTGTGGATGGTTTGCAAAGTGGACTCTTTCTACAGCAGTTAGTAAAAGGGACCCCATTGCCCACCTCATCAGGAAAAGTCTTAGGTGTGTGTATCAGACATCTGCTGTGGTGCAAGCAAAGTTGGCTGAACAAAAAAGGTGACACTGGTGGCACTGCAGTTCTCCTTTCCCTTCCCTCTTTCTTCTTGTTGAGGTTTTTATTCTCCCACAGATGCAGTGTGCTTGGTGCTCAGTGTTAGACCTCAACATCCATTGAAACAGGGGCTTCAAAATGAAGGTGTGTGATGTCAGCCTCTGGGTATTAGTGTCAGATGAATCCCAGCTAAAAACTGGGGATTAAAATCTGGAATGTTTCATATTGATTTGCAAGAAGCAGACCTAACTGTGTTTAACTATCCCATGAACATTCTGCCCTTGGCATTGCACCCTTCCTTGTTGTGGTCTCTTCTGCCTTGCAAGTTCAAGAGAAGCTGAGCAAGGAAGATGAAGTCAGGCAATAATGTCTTTGCTGGTCTGACAACTAGACCGAGTTTTTTCTCTTGCCCATGACAGTTCTGCAGATCTGGTAGCCTCTCAAAGAGTGCAGAGACAAAAAATAGGCAAAACAAAACCAAAAAATAGAAAATAGGCAGCAGCACCCCATAGAGATGCCAGAAGCACATTTGTCCTGTGTTACACAGTGTGTGATAGACATCCCATCTGGCTCAGCTCCTGGAAGAAGCAGATCTGAAGCAGCAAAGTCTTCTTGATCTAATTACTCCTGGCCAAGAGGAACAGCACTGTCTCAGCAGTACTTCCCATACCTCCATGCTGCATTGCACTATGCCAAACTGCTCATCCCCTGCAGCTTTTCCCTCTGTAGGAGCTGCACTCATTACAAGCGAGTATCCTGCTGTGTGCTTTATACTGCACCATGCTATGATCTAGAGATGCAGCCAGGACATTTTGATGGTAACTTGTGACCAGGCAGCTTTTATAAACTACCCAGTTGCAGTCTCTAAGAAAGGCTGTTGTGCCTGAGAACTGTTTGCTCACCAGCCAGATTGGCTGGTCTAACAAAACTGATTATTCTCTCCTAATGAAGAATGTCTGGGGATATGAAAAATAAACCCAAGCAAAACAAAGTCTGCATGGCATATACACCCAATTCATATTTGCAGCCAGACTGACTCAAGATGCCTATTTGTGATGACAGCCTTGGAGATTCTAACTGTCTGAATTTGATAACCTTTGCTGTTTGACTCTGGGGACTTCAGTCCAAGTCAGGACATCATGGTTTGTCTACTGCTTTCACCCATGTCCCTGCTGCCACACCACATGCTGCATTTTCCTTTCTCTTCTGGGAATCCAGAGGTGGGAAACTCAGAGGTTACCTACCTAAAACCGATAACTGTCATTCTCCAAATCTTCCAGGCACAATATCTTGAACAACCAGCTATTCAGGGGACCTAACAAGATAATATTGACCTTAGATGACCTTGTCTTCATCAACCCAGAGCTACAAAAAAAGGTAAGTCCTCCCACTCATGAAAGTGGGACACTTAAAGTCAGGTTTGCTGTCTGGTATTTTCATACCCAAGAAGTTCTGGAAAGGTCACCCACCTCTTCATGCCTCGTTTTCCCCTGCACAGCAGAAAATTTCACATATGCTGAGTGTTTCTGGATGAGATGCACAAGCAGTGTCAGAGTTGACACAAAAATGCAAAATGGTTTTGTTTATTGTAACAGCCACTCTTTCCTTTTTTCTCTACTATTTGAAAGGAAGTTGTAGTGAGGCAGGTGTTGGTCTCTTCTCCCTAGTTACTGGTGATAGGGTGAGAGGAAATGGCCTCAAGTTGCTTCAGAGGATGTTTAGATTGGGAATTAGAAAAAAAAATCTTTACTAAAAGAGTGGCCAAGCATTGGAACGGGCTGCCCAGGGTAGTGGTGGAGTCACCATCCCTGTAGGTCTTCCAAAAATGTGTAGACATGGCACGCTGAGACTTGGTTTAGGTGACACGGTGGTGTTTGGTTGACAGTTGGACTTAGTCATCTCAGAGGTCTTTTTCCAACCTGAGTGATTCTGTGATCCAAAGGTGTTAACTTTCTTGCACTTGCTTTCCTTGCCTTCCAGAGGATGACCTTGGACAGCCTGGCTGATGCAGCCAGCCTATTAACTGATGGCAGAAGCCTGAAATCTGCAGCACACTCTTTTTCCTTGAAAAGCACAGCTGCCACCCATGAAACCTCCAATGTGGCTTTGTATGAGGTAGGTAGGGACCTTGTGCTTCAGTTCACTGAGCTGCTTAAGTGGAGAAGCTCTTGGCTTGCAGTGCTGTGGTTTTCAGGCCATAAATATTGCTGATGACCCAGAGGGTGAAAGTAAGTTACTCACAAGCATGGATTTACCAGAGCTTAAGGGGACTCTATCCCAACCCTCATTCTGACAATCGGAGTCACCTGGGCTGGTGGTATGTGACATCTTTATTTGTTGTTACCAGGTCTGATCCCTGTTAGAGATGTTCTCACCTAAAGGTACTGTGAAGAATTTTTCTTACAAGATAGAGCCTTCATCTGGTGACATCTCTAGCAAGGATCTTTCTTATGTGAGAGGATCCAAGTATACAAAATAAAGGCTATTGAGTTCCCCTTTTTGCCAATAAGACAATAAGCAGAGGCAATGGCCAAGAAAACTCACCCCATCCATCAGTTCTTTCCTAAAAACACAGCTTTTTTGAAAAATGATGGCATGGCAATTTTTCCTGAAATGGAGCAAAATAAAGTGGATCGTTTATGCCAGGGAAAATCTCTGGACAGTTACTTTCCTTTTTATAAGTTTATCATTGTCAGAGACTAATACACCTTCAAGGTATGAAGTTCTGGTCCAGATGAAGGCCCAGCCTCAGTCTATTTTTTTAGAGTTTCCTGTGGATATTATTTAGCTGCAGGACAGAAAGAATCTATTGCCAAGAAAAACTGAAAATCCCCAACCAGTTTCAAAGTCAAGGATCTGGAATGAAGACCTAGGGGCCAATGTTAGCTGCTGCTCAGAGACTTGCTCTGTCATTCACCCACCTGTGTTGTGGACAGGGAGACTGTGTGTGGCTGAAAAAAATTGAGACCAGAGACAATCACAACCTCCGGCAAAGCTCCACCAACATCTTGAGGAAGGTAGGAACAGGGGATGGGCATGGAGAGGGAAGGATACTCAGGGGCCCTGTGTGATTGCAGGGAATTTTTATTCTCTTTGTCTGATGTTTATCAATTGAATCATGTAGCATGGCTCCCAATGACTCTTGCCCAGTAAAATCTGGTGGAATGGACCATGCGTGGTTGAATCTGACCAATTTACCAATGACCCATGTCACCCACAGGTTGCCCAGGGAAGCCATAGCTTCTTCTTCCCTGGAAGTGTGGAAGACCAGGTTGGATGGGTCTTGCTTGGAGCAACCTGGTCTAGTGGGAGACATCCCTGCCCATGCAGGGGGATTGGAACTGGATGAGCTTTAATGTCTCTTCCAACCAAAACCATTCTATGAATCCATGTCCACTTTGGACCTGAGACTTCAAAGCTTGGACGCTGCTGAATGTACGAGAAGTCTTCTAAGAAATTATGTCTGCACAGGCAGAGTAGTTTGGAGGAAATCATCCCTCTTCATGTCAGGGCAGGATGATGCATTGGTAGCTGTTCCCATGTGTTATTTTTTGCCTCCCTAACGGCATGGCACAGGCACTCTTTGTGCATTTCTCTGGATTTTGCTTCATGCCTCCAGCTGAGATGCCTGCTGGAAGCTTAACTTCAGTCTTCAATTTTATTATTATTACCAAATGACAAGCAAACACATGTATTTTCCAAACTCAAGGCCATTAGTTGTTGGCAGCTACTGCTAACAATAGGAGTGGCATTTTCATGTGTATAAATAAGACAAATCTACCAGGGCATGTCTCCAAAGGCACCATTGATGGATGACTTTGGATCCTACAGGCATGGTACTGCTTTCCAGATCAAACCAGAGCTGGAGTAAGGCTCCACATGCTGAACTTAGTTTACCCCAAAAACATCAATCAGGCTTCTCTAAAGAAAAACAAATTTCTGTTCCGTTTCATTATCTTGCTTTCTTCATCTTAATAAACTAAGAAAAGCAAAGCTTAAAAAAGTGTGTAGAAGAACCGAAAGCAAGGAGAATAGAATAACTGAAATTAAGGACTAAAAAAAGGTTGTTTTGTTCCCCATCCCTGTGTGAAACACTGTTGGGAATACGGGAATGGCAAGGACATCTAATGATGCAAAGAAGCTGCTGAGCAGATGTCTGGCTGACTTGGTCTCACTGTGATTCACTGTCTTGTTTCAGATGAAAGATCTGCGTCACGAGAATGTGAATCTATTCCTGGGCTTTTTCTCTGACTGTGGCATCTTTGCCATAGTCACGGAGTACTGCACCCGAGGAAGCCTGGAGGACTTGCTGAGAAATGAAGATATGAAACTGGATTGGATGTTCAAGTCCTCTCTCGTGATGGATCTAATTAAAGTAAATCCACTGCTCCTGCTGAGGCATGACCTGAGTGTGACTTTTAAGTTGTCATAGCTGTTTCATCCAGAATTTGGGGGTTTTTATAGTAATGCAGACAAAACCAATGTGAATGCAATTATATTGATAAACTTGGCCTCTAGTGGAGACTCTTGATTTTTTAAGAGCACTACTTGTGGTGATAGGACTACATCCACACAGCAGGATGAGAGCTTAAAACTACATATCCACCTAGAACTGATCACCAAGTAAAGTGCCTTCAGCAACAAATTCAAACTTTCCAAAAGCCCTTTCTTGTCATAAATTAGAAATGCATCCAGTATAGAACCAAACTGAAAACATGGTCACTTTAAAAGAGTGTTCAAATAGTTTCTGTCATGTCTCATGTGTTTTCATCCTCTAATGGTGAACCACCAGTCTGCAACAGGTGGCCTACAGAGGGGGCATGGCCAGAACCATTCTTGCACCCCATGGTCCACCTTCTGATCCTCCTCAAGGGAGTTGGGCAAGGGCATCCAGCTCTTAATGCCTCCCCTTGACTAACCATTGGGTGCTACTTGTGTTCACTTTCCTAAAAGTACAGTTTCTGAGTGCAATGAGTCCCAGAGCTACAGAGGGTGGCGTCCTGTTCCTAAAGCTCTCCTTTCCAGTATTACCTTAGTGTGCAGAAAACCCAGTTCTTGTCCTAATCCACTTCTAACCTTTTCTTATAGGTTTTTTTGGGCTGAGCAGCATCAGCAGCGTCACTTTTGACACAGTCAATGCTGCATTTGATGCCATCCACGGTGACAGTTTGGCTTGGTCTCTCTGAATGCTGGCAGATAACATAATTCTTAAGGTAGAGCTGCCATTTTTTCTGTGTTTCACAGGGAATTAGGTATTTGCATCACCGAGATTTTGCCCATGGACGTCTCAAATCTCGGAACTGCGTTGTGGATGGCCGCTTTGTGCTGAAGATCACTGACTATGGTTACAATGAGATCTTAGAAGCACAGAAATGCCCATATATTCATCCACCTCCAGAAGGTAGGTGCTGTAAAGAAATGTTTTTTGGACCATTTGTCTGTTCATTTAACAGCTGCTTGTCTTGATGCAATTTATGGGCTGGGTCTTACGACATCCAAGGGGACCTTGAGAGGCTCCAGAAGTGGACTCGTGCAAACTGCATGAAGTTCAACAAGGCCACGTGCAAGGTTCTGCACCTGGGTGGAGGAAATCCCATGCATGAATACAGGTTGGGAGGAGAAAGGGTTGCAGGTAGTCCTGAGGAGAAGAACTTGGGGGGACAGAAGCTGGTCCATTAACATGGACCAAAAGCTCAACATGAGCCATCAGTGTGTGCTTGCAGCCCAGAAACCAACCCTGTCCTGGGGGCATCAGAAAAAACACAGACAGTGGTTGAAGGAGGGGATTCACCCCCTCTGCTCTGCTCTGCTGAGACTCCCACCTGGAGTCCTGTGTCCAGCTCTGGAGTCCCCAGCATCAGAAGGACACAGAGCTCCTGGAAGGTGTCCAGAGGAGCCACTCAAATGCTCAGAGGGCTGAGCACCTCCCTGGGAAGCCAGGCTGAGGGATTGGGGTTGTTCAGCCTGGAGAAGAGGAGGCTCCCAGGGGAGCTCAGAGCAACCTTCCAATATCTGAAGGGGCTCCAAGAAAGCTGGGGGAGGGCTTTGGACACGGGGGGGTAGGGAGAGGAGAAGGGAAATGGGTTAAAACTTGGAGAGGGGAGATTTAGGTTGGACGTTAGGAAAAAAAATCTTTCCTGTGAGGGTGGTGAGACATTGACCCAGGGTGCCCAGGGAAGCTGTTGTCTTCTCCCTCCCTGGCAGTGTCTCAGCCCAGGTTGGATGGGGCTTGGACCAACCTGATCTAGTGGGAGGTGTCCCTGCCCATTGCAGGGAAGCTGGAACTGGATGATCTTTAAGGTCCCTTCCAACCTAGACCATTTTATCCTATTCCCTGTATAAAATGCATTGCTACAGGAAAGTAAGCCACCTGAAATACATGATACTGGTCCCTTTAAAATAGGTCGTCCACATGCCAGCCACCAAAGGCTGCCACCTGACATTCCCACCACTTAGGGACAGCGTCTCACGGGACCAGGTTTGGAGACTTTGACAGGATTTCTTTCACCTGGCCATTGCCTTAGGGTCCCTCTGGTATCCCAGTTCATTCCTGAAACCTGGTTCCAAGTATTATGTGTTCTGATCCCTCTGTTACAGGATTTGAATCCTACCTATTTCCAGTGTCTCAGATAGGGCAGTTCTCTCCAAGACCATCTTCTCCCTTACAAAAGGTGTCTATACTGAAGGATCCTTATTCCTGTTACTCAGAATTCAGTTTCCAGATAACAATACCCTGCTTTGAAAAAGATTCTTTTCTTGATGAGGCTGGTATGTTTTACATCTCTGTCTTTCACCACTTGAGCTATAGGATTATGCAGACTGATCGTGCTTCAGACTGCCACAAACTGCTTTTATGGAAACTTCTTTCAACTAAGAACTACAAAAAGTACCTTACTGACTGTTGCTTTGTAAAATAGCAACAACAATAACAAGAAATCCAGGCTTCAGTGCCAATTTTTTGTCTGAGTGGTATTTTCAAACAATAAAACAAACAAAAAAAAGTGTTAAAGCTTTTGGCAATGGTGGGAAGACTCCTTATGTTGCAGTTCAGGGCTGGTGTTATTGGTTATAGGTTGTTGGTATAGCAACATTTTTTTAGAAAGGTTTGGAAACCTTTGGATAATTCCATTTTTTTGTCAGAATGAAAGATTAATATTTTTAACACACCACAAGAACTAAAAAGCCTTGTTCCAGTAAATAATGAAGTATGGTCCAATCTTTCCTCAAATGACTGAAACGAAGTGTTCATTTCAGCACTTAATTTGCAATAATCTGAGCTCAGTGTGTAAGAAATGTGTAATTCAATGGCTTGAATTTTTGTAGAGTTGCTCTGGACAGCTCCTGAGTTACTGAGGGACCCAAACATGTGCAGAAAAGGCACTTTTAAAGGGGACATTTACAGCTTTGCAATCATCCTACAAGAAGTGGTTGTTCGGGGTCCACCATATTGCATGTCAGAATTCTCAGCTGAAGGTAAGCAACTACTTCACTATGTTTTTAAGGCTTTACACAGAGCACTTACAAGAGGCCTCTCCGAGTCCCTGGAGTAAAATATTAGGATGGAAATAAAGTCCCAATTTCACAACTTTTTCCAATGACAAAAACCCTGTTTTTGACAAAATATCCATAATAAACAGCAAAATGAGCAGTTCTGAGCTCAGCCTCATGACATGGCTCACCACTGCTAAGAGGTGTTGGGTGTCTGGTTTCCCCCCCCCAAGATGCTTTAGACCTGGCTGGCAGCTGGGCTACTGCAGCACCTCCAGTTCCAGCCCAAACTTTGATTTTCTGTCATGGTGTGAGGTGAAATCTGACGGTAGAATTTCCCATAGCTTGGAAACTCTTTTGCTTCCCACTCATCATCCCTTTTTTGTATATCATGGGGGTAAAAGGTGTTTCTGAGCTGAACTCCTCACTAAAATCCCTTTTTGTCCATCTCCCCATCCAGTTTTCCTTAATTACTTCCCCATTTAAAGAGGTTCTCTCTTCAGCAGAGATCAAAGTGATACATCATGACCCCACTGATTTATTTATAAGGTGGCTTGTATCAGAAATAAGAAATAGGTGAACTAAGGAACTCTTCATGGTGCAGCTCTCATTAGTTCAACCATGTTGTGTCTGCATAGGAAGAGGAAACACATTGCAGTCAGGGTCAGGTCGCAGGAGTTTGAATGAGGAGAGAGTGAGAACAATAATAAAAAATAGTCTGATTTCAGTGAAAGCCCATTCTCAACATAGTTTAAACTGGACAGTCACCAGGTGGGGTATGGCCATTCAGTATCTGTCAGTTCAATGTCTGAAAAAATGGACCCCCAGCCCATGCAATGACAATGATGATCATGATGTAACCCACTCTGTAATTCAGAGGTGGAGCTATGATGCATCTTATGATTTAATTAGCAGGTATGTCCCTCCACATAGACCCCTAGGAAACCTTCAGCAAATGTTGACATAGTGCACTCTGGTTTTCTGTCCTGATAACATGATGAATTTCTCCTCATTGTTTCCTAAGCCTCAAGTAGCTTTCACTTGTGGCTTGAACTTTCAAACCACCTGGGGAAGGCATTTCCCTTTGGCTGCCCCTGGAAATTTTTGGGCTTTGGTTAGTTCATTTGGTGGAGACTGGTGAGATGAGCCAAAGAGCTTTAATTTAAACTGTCATCACTAGAAGGTTTTGGGTACTCACAGTAACAGCTGTGGAAAGGCAGAGCTCCTGCCAGAAAGAGGGTGGTTTTCACTTCCTTTGACCACTCTGCACTACACAAAATGAACCTTCAAATAATTTTGGAGGGGTTTTGAGCAGGAAGATACAGTTCTACGTTACAAAGCCCACATTTTCTCCAGGGTACTCCTCCTAAGAAACACCTGAACTGAAGTTGGAGTTGGGTTCAGACATCACACTCCCCATCCGTGCTTCAGTTATCAACAAAATCTGCAGCTTGGCACCTTCTCTGTAGGGTTTTATCTAAAAATTGCAGATTCGAGGACCGACTTCTCAGGGTTTGAAATCCCAAGCCAGCTCTTTATTATTTGTATTTCACTTCTGGATAAGAAGTCACTTTTCAGATGCTATTTTGAACCTAAACTCTCTGACTTAAAATACTTTCTACTGCCTCCATTCCCATCATCTTCCCCATATTGGTTCCCACATAGGAATGAACTGTGAGAGGTTGATATCCTTGTTTGGGCTCAGCCATAATCCTCTGCTCTATTAGAGGATCACAGATCCTAATGGACAGATTCAGAGGGAATTTCATTAAACACCAGCCTGCAGGCTCACACATCCATGTGTCACACATCCTTCCCCCATCCATCCACTTCGGTGTCTATAACCTGGTTCTCCAGGGACAAGAAAGCAGATAAAGCTCTTATCTTTGAAATCCTCCTAAAGACTCCTGGTAGAGGAAAGCAGAAACCCCCAGGTCCCTTTGACACAGCTGTTGGGTGGTGAAGAATAATGGTAAAGGTTGATGGAGAGAGCAGCGGACAAGTGAAGAGGTCCACATCTTTTGTCCCCACCAAGTCCTCCTAACTCACAATGTGCTTCTCATTTTACTCTTCATTGCAGAAATTATAAAGAAAGTGAAGAAACCCCCTCCCTTGTGCCGCCCAAATGTAGCCCCTGAGATGGCTCCCCTGGAGTGCATCCAGGTAATGAAGCAATGCTGGGGTGAAGCCCCCGAACGACGTCCAACATTTGAGGAGGTATTTCTTAAGGTTGGTGAATAGAGCAGCAGGTGGGATCCTTTGTTTGTACTTGGCAGGAAAATATGTTTTATTTCTTTAGGTGAGCCCTTAAATAATGATTGAAGAAGTCCCAGAGCTCTAGCTTTGCCTTCGCTATTGCATTATTTTATGGTTCGTGATTAGAAATAAATCATCATTAGAAATAACTGTCTGCCTTTTGTTCATTTTCCAAACTTAGAGTGTTACAGTGGTGTAGTGAGGTGGGGAAATAACCTTCCAGTTTGATTTTCCAGTTCAAAACCATCAACAAAGAGAAAAAGACCAATATCATTGACTCAATGCTCAGAATGCTTGAGCAGTATTCGAGCAACCTGGAGGATTTAATCAGGGAGAGGACTGAAGAGCTAGAGATTGAAAAGCAGAAGACAGACAAACTCTTGTCACAAATGCTTCCCCTGTAAGTACTAGTACTATAGATAGAAAAAAAATTTAAAAAAAAAAGTAATTAAAAAAAAAAAAAAACAAACAACCCCATTGGCACTACATAGCTAAAGTACAAAAGAGTTTCCCAGGACTCAGTGTGTGCAGACCTGGCTTTCAATATTGGCAAACACCTTTCAAGCAAAGTAAAAAAGTTTCATCAGTGCTTTTCACAGCACTATAGATCCTTCTATCAACTGGGACATCTCTTGAGAATAGCAGGATAATGGTTTCTGAGCTCTTGGGCATGCCCTTCTGCCTTTTTAATCTTTGCTTGTGTTGTTATTTCAGATCGGTGGCAGAAGCCCTCAAGACTGGTGGCACTGTGGAGCCAGAGTATTTTGACCAGGTGACCATCTACTTTAGTGACATCGTGGGCTTCACAACCATTTCAGCCCTCAGTGAACCCATTGAAGTCGTTGACCTTCTGAATGACCTTTACACACTCTTTGATGCTGTTCTTGGAAACCACGATGTTTACAAGGTGAGGAGAACCTGGGCATGAGGATCAAGCCATGCCTGTGCCAAACACTTGCGGTTTTATTCTTCTTCTCTTTCCAATCTTTTTCAATTAATTTTTCTTAATTTCTTGTTGCCAGGTGGAAACAATTGGCGATGCCTACATGGTTGCTTCAGGGCTCCCAAAACGGAATGGAAACAAGCACGCAGCTGAGATAGCCAACATGTCCCTGGACATTCTCAGCTCTGTGGGGACATTCAAGATGAGACACATGCCAGACATCCCCCTCAGGATACGGATTGGGCTCCATACAGGTAGGAAGCTGCACTTGATTTTGCCTGAATATCAGAGCTGCTTCTTTGGGATGCATTTTCCCTACTGGCCCCAAAACAAGAACCCTTAGAAGATGCTTCAAAATCTTCCACAGCAACAAGGGCATTGAAATGGAAACACAAAGCCCAAGGAGGGAAATGGCTCAGTATCATTTGGGGCAGGAGCTGAGTATTCTGCCAAAGTGAGGAACTCCATCAAAGTGAGGAACAACCCTCAGTCATGAGGGCTGAGTTGTAAGGGTGGCTCTTGGATGTGCCATTGCATCCTCATTGGTGTGGTACAGAGGCATTTTTGTGACTCTGTTCTGAGATCAAAAAGCACAGAAAAGCAGGCACATGGAGGCAAAGAGTAGAAAACAGATGGGAAGATTTATTACAGGTAGAGTGCAGCTGGAAGAATATGGATACAGTTATAAAAAACCAAAATGTTATAAAGGAAGTAAATAATCTCCCATACAGAAGACACAATCGATTCAATGAACCAAAATGGGGCTTCTTTAAAAAGAAAATAAGTTTCACAACAGCCTTCTTACATCTTCCTCCAGAGTACTGGCTACTGCTCATTGCAGGAAACTGAATAGTAAATGAAGTTGTCCAGGAATCTGACCCAATATTAAACATTTTTAAAATCCTTCTGCCTTTCTGATCGTGTCTGTGTTTTAGCATCCTTGGCATGCAAGTGGTTTACAGAAGTCAATATCTTGGTCCCTGTTGTATACGTAGGGAAGCAAGAGCAGAGAAAAAGAAGGATCTCACTCAGAATAACCTGAGAACTGAGCTGTGACTTGAGTAGAGCTAAAAATCAATATTTCATATGTCCTAGACCATATAAGTTCTTCTTTTGGGGCTGTGTCTGAAAACTCACCTCCTTACTGTTTTCTTTGCAGTTCAAGTGTTACAGAAGTTACAGAAATCTGAAGTGTTAACAAATGATTGCAGGAGCACTCTGGGGTTTGTGGTCTGGTAGAAATGAGCTGAGACTATGACCCCAACTTGGCTTGCCCAGAGCAGGAGTCTCTGGAGAACCAGCAGCACATATTCAACATGGAAAGGGCAGAATTTGGTGTGCAACATCTGCTGCTGCCTGTTGACAGCAGTTCTGCAAAGTCTTCCATGCAGCCAGCCAAAAATCTGTCCCTAGGTGACGTGTAGGGTGGGGGGGTAGTTATTTTATTTTTTTTTTTCTTGTTCTTATGAACTTCAGGTATCTGGAGAGCAGTTTTGCTATGAGCTGTGCTGTAGGGCGTGAGAGGAATAGGGGGAGAACTTGGTGTTTTCTTTCTAAGGAAGCAGAAGCCAGGTCTTGTTTTGCACAGATCTGGCAATGTCATACAGTCATGGGAACAGTGAGAAATGTGTGTCCCAAAGCAAGCCACCTCTCTGAGCTGACTGACAGAGTTTGATTAACCCTGGACCCTGTTTCTCCTGAGGAAAGAAGCATGAAGAGGGAATCACCAGCATCATGAAAGCATTGAGGAAGCTCCTGATGCAGGGGAGGGCTTGCCTAACACTTTCACTGTCTTAGAAAAGATGGAGAATGGGTGTGATCACCAGTTTTCTTGAGCCAATTGCTCTCTAGAATCTGGAGGTGAGAAGAGCTCATGATGACCTCTCTGAAGGAGCAGTAAATGCCATTTGGGGATGGGCTGCCCATGTCCCTTTGACCTCAGTGTAGAGGTGCAGCTCCAGATACTTCTGCTGGCCCATGCCCATGGTCCTCTTGTGGTGAGATATGGGTCAGGTGAGGAGGATGAAAAGACCAGTGTTTGGTCTGCAATTTCTCCCCTGCTTCAAACACACCCTGGAGTCTTGGCATTTCTTTCTTGACTGCATGTCCAGAAAAACTCAGCTGACTCATCTGTTTCCATGCCAGCCACGTCTGGGCTGGAGCTGGACTGCCAGGAGAACATGGTGAGGAGACAAACTTTTCCACAGGGGCTGAAGAGGATCTGCTTATCAGTCAGGCTCTTTGGCAGACAGTCCCACACTTGGATTGAGCTTCTTAACCTCCACAGCACCACTGATGGTTGTTGCAGAGCTTCAGCCAGCATGGCTCAGTCACTGACCCTGCAAGTCCTGGCAAAGTGCCATTTCAAAACAAACCAGTGAACCTTCATAATCAAACAAATCAGCCATAATGTTCTCATTGCTCGGTCTCTGGTTTCCTCTGAAACTTGTTACTGTGGGAGATTTATTACTGTGGGAGGTTTTGTTAGCCCTTTGCTAAGGCTGTCTAGACAAGGAAGAACACACACAGGCAGCAAAGGCAGCAACTTAATTAATTCTTGGATGCTTTTCACCATGGAGAAGACCTTTGGCCATGCTAACACTGTAGGGTTGATTATGAACTCATAACATTCTGTAACAGGAGGATAGGCTTAAAAGCAGTGGTCTAGAAAGATAGTACCTCACCCTAAAAATCTTGCCTATCCTTGGTTGTGAACTTTGCAGAAATTACGAGATGACCACACTGACTGAGTAGGAAATGTAAATTTGGGCATCCATGTGGAGGTATTTTCAGGAGTTTTAGGGAACTTGTACTTATGTGCTTGGATGAGAACTGGTGGACACATAAATGGACCCTGGAGAGATCAGATTCAGCAGCAGAAAAGTTCTCATGGCTCATTTCATTGACCTGGCCTTCACCAGCTACTCAGCTGCCTGTATCTGTGCTTTGAATCAAGCCCTCCTGTTCTGTTTGAGGGTTGTTTTACCTTTTTTTTTACCAAGAACCACTTTTTTTGTGTCCTTGCATCTATAACTGAAAGAGCTTTGATGCTTACGGAGATTTCTGAGTGCCACTATCATGTCATCACCACAACCAGAAGAGAGGTGATGCCCTGTGAGTCAGTGTGTTCTCAGGGAAAGCTCTTATTAAAGCATGAATTAAAATGTCTCAACAAGATCCTTTTCTGTGCCTGTGTCTCATTAATGTGGACACATTGAGAACTATTTAAATAAGTGTTAAAAACCTTAATTAAAAAAAAAAATCCAGTAGCATCAACGTGCCTTTGCAGAGGTGCAAAAAAAACCTGCAAAAACTTCCTGTGGTGGATATAGCTCCTTTCCCAGAGATCTTGAAAAAAATTAGTGATGGCTTATAAAGATGGAAATTAAATTAGAAGAGATAATAAGGGGCAGTGTATTTTCCAAGGTTTCATAACACATTGGCAGTAAAAACCTCAACAATTATATCAGGATCTTCTGAGCTCCAGCAGTCCCTCCTTGTGTTTCAGACTTAAGTCCCTGTAATATTTTTGGTATGAACCGTTGTACCTCTCTCTCTTTTTTTAATCTTTAAGCAAGCAATGCTTCATTAGGTGTGAATTAAAATCCATCACCTCTCAGTTTATAGTCTCCATAAATTTAATTAAAATCCTGTTACTTGGACTCTGCATTAATGATTTCTCTGAGGTCACAGCAAGAGTGGTTCTTGCAAGGTTCCTCATATGTTTTAGCTGTGGATTTTTATTGTCTTTAACATGCATCTGAAAACTATATGAAGTAGCAGGTTTTGAAACTAAGAAGGCTAAAATCAAAGTAAAATTAAATTGTTCTAAAAAAAGTAAGTGATTGCTTCTAAAGTAGAAGTAGTATAATTACTACTGTGAGTTATGTTTGATCTTATTCATTATCAATATTATTATTACAAAAACATTTTACCCTTCATCTTTTCATATTAGGAAGCACCTTACCTGTACCCTCATTTCAGATCCTGTGGATGATGTGCTACATTCACATCTCTGGCAGCCTGGCATGGCAAAAGGTTTTCTGTATGTCAGTGTTGTTAAACCTTAATCTAGAAGGATCATGAGATTGAAAAGACAGGTAGAACCTGAAAATACATATGGCAGAAACCATCCAATGCAAAATATAAAGAAAGAAGCCTCTCTTTTCCCTTCAGGAAGCCCCACACCTCCTTACATTACTGAGAGCATTCTCCTTTTTATTTTTCCTTTTTTTTTTTTTTTTTTTTCCCTTCATTTTGCAAGCCTGATATTTTAAATCGAGGATGATGAAATTTAGGATCTCATCCTTCAGAGCACAGTCCAAGACAATTAGCTAACCCAAGTGCCCCAGATAACAGCTGTCTGTGCTCTTTGGCTGTCACACATTTTCTCTGTGAGTGTGGGGCTGACGTGAACCCTGCACACACACCTCTCCCTGAGAAATTGGCACCAGTTCTTCAGGATCAAACTTGGAAGGGAGTAGATCTTGTCTAAAGAATGAAGGAGGGGAAAAATAAGCAGTTTTTGGCTAGGCAGGCGAGATAATGATGTATTCCTTTCCAAGGAAAGGATACGGGGTGGTCCAGCATGCTGCCAGCATCTCTGGATGTCCAAGGCTGGTTTTCTACCACTGGGACACAGGGTATGTCACAGGATCAGAACTTTAGCTTTCTCAGATGGAAAAGGTCTTTTTAAAACAAGATTGCAATAGTCCTTGAACTCCGGACAAATTTCTCCCAGTTGATGGTGGGCTGAGGTCCTACCACACAAGACCTTTGGCACAAAACACCATTGTGCAATCCAGAGTAATGCTTAATTTTTGATTGCTTGTAGCAAACCAAAGCCAATGAGCATTGTACCTCCTGGGTTATACAGATGATGTGTCTTTCAGGTCCTTGTGTGGCAGGTGTGGTGGGGCTCACCATGCCACGTTACTGCCTCTTTGGAGACACAGTGAACACAGCATCACGGATGGAGTCCACAGGACTGCGTGAGTATTTAGGATAATCCCTGGAGTGAATGTTTGTTTGATAAATTTAGAATCACAGAATTGTTAGGGTTGGAAGAGAACTTAAAGATCATCCAGGTCCAACCCCCTTGCCATGGGCAGGGACACCTCCCACCAGATCAGGTTGCTCAGAGCTCTGTCCAGCCTGGCCTTAAAATTTTGCAGGGATGGAGCTTCCACCACTTCTCTGGGCAACCTGTGCCAGGCTCTCACTACCATCATGGTGAAGAACTTTTCCCTGATGTCTAACCTGAATCTACCTAACTCTGGTTTGAATCCATTCTCCCATGCCCTACCACCACCCTAGATCCTAAAAAGTCCCTCCCCAGCTTTCTTGTAGCCCCCTTAAAGATACTGGAGGACCACAATAAGTTCTCCTCAGAGTTCTCTCCTCTCCAGACTGAATAACTCCAACTCTCTCAGTCTGTCTTCATAGGAGAAGTGCTCCAGTCCTCTGATCATCCTTGTGGCCCTTCTTTGGATACATTCCAGCACTTCCATATCTTTCTTGGAATAGGGGCTTCAGAACTGGATTCAGTACTCCAAGTGGGGTCTCACAGGAGTGGAGTAGAGGGGGAGAATCCCCTCCCTCGACCTGCTGCCCACACTTCCTTTGATGCAGCCTAGGATACAATTGGCTTTCTGGGCTGCAAGTGTGCACTGATGGCTCATGTTGGACTTCTCATCCACCAGCACCCCCAAATCCTTTTCCTCAGGGCTGTTCTCAAGTCAGTCACTGCCCACCCTATATTGGTGCTTGGGATTGCCCCCACCCAATGCAGGACCTTACACTTGGTCTCGTTGAACTTCATGAGGTTGGCATGAGCCCACCTCTCCAGCCTGTCAAGGTCCCTCTGGATGGCATCCCTTCCCTCCAGCGTGTCAGCCACACCACACAGCTTGGGGGTATCAGCAAACTTGTTGAGGGTGCACTCAATGCCACCATCCATGATACCAACAAAGATATTAAACAGGACCGGTCCCACCACTGGTCCTTGAGGGACTCCATGTGTCACTGACCTCCACTTGGACACAGACCCATTGACGGCCACTCTCTGGGTGTAGCCATCATGCCAGTTCCTTATCCACTCAGTTATTCAGCCATCAAACCCATATTTTACCAGCTTGGAGACCAGGATGTCATGTGGGACAGTGTTGGAGACTTTGCTCAGGTCCAGGTAAATGATGTTGGTTGCTTTTCCCTTATCTACTGATGTTGTGACCTTCTTATAGGTCACCTTCTTATAGAAGGTCACAAGGTTTGTCAGGCATGATTTGCCCTTGGTGAAAACATCTGGATTATATCCAATCACCTCTTCATTATTCTTCTGCTCCAGCAGTGCTTCCAGGAGGATCTGCTCCATGATCTTACTGGGCATGGAGGTGAGACTGACTGTCCTGTTCACTGTCCTGTAATTCACTGGTTCATCCTTCTTCCCCTTTTTTAAAAATGGGGGTTATGTTTCCTCTTTTCCATTCAGGGGGGACTTCACCAAACTGCCATGACTTTTGGAATATAATAGACAAGTTTTTAACAACCACATCCCCAGTTCCCTCAGTACCCATGGGTGTATCCCATTGGGTCCCATGGGCTTGTACAGTTTCAGGTTCATCAGATAGTCACAAACCTGATCTTCCCTTACACTAGGAAGTTCTTTCTTCCAGCCGCTGCTGTTGTTTTCTGTGACTTTGGGAGTGTGGCTGGAGCCTTTGTCAGTGAAAAGTGGGGTAAAGAAGTCATTGAGAACATCTGCCTTCTCCAGATCACTCGTCACCAGTTCTCCTGTTTGTTTTCTGAGGAGGCCAACACCTTCTCTAATCTTTACCATTAATATACCTATAGAAATTTTTGTTATTCCCCTTAATTTCCCTAGCTAGATGTCATTCTAACTGAGCTTTGACTTTTCTAACCAGGTCTCTTGCTGCTCAGACTGCTTCCTTTTATGTTCTGCATTCTAGAGCTCCCCTCTCCTACTCCTTGCAGAGTTTATTTTTGTGTGCCAGTGTGTCCAGGAACTCCCTGCTCATCCAGGAAGGTCTCCTAGCATTCTTTCCTGCCTTCCTCTTTGTCAGCATGCTTTGCCCCTGGACACAGAGAAGGTGATCCTTGAATACTGACCATCTCTCCTGGGCCCCCCTTGCCTCCAGGGCTTCATCCCATGGTACTCTGGCCAGCAGATCCCTGAAGAAATCAAAGCCTGCATGCCTGAAGTCGAGGGTGATAAGCTTGGAATACATCCTCCTAGTTGCCCTGAGGATCTTAAATTCTATAACCTTGTGGTCACTGCAGCCAAAGTTATCCCTGAGCCTCACATTGCTCACCAGCCCCTCCCTCTTGGTGAGAACAAGATCCAGCATTGCACCTTTTCTTGTTGGTTCTTCTACAGTTTGGAGGAGGAAGCTGTTATCTGTGCACAGAATCATCACAGAATCAGCCAGGTTGGAAAGATCATCAAGTCCAACCCTTGATCCACTCCCCCCGTGGTTCCCAGACCATGGCACTCGGTGCCACATTCAGTCTCTTCTTAAAAGCCTCCAGGGATGGAGAATCCACCCCCTCCCTGGGCAGCCCATTCCAATGCCTGATCACCCTCTCTGTGAAGAAGAATTTTTTCCAAATATTTAACCTAAACCTCCCCTGTCAGAGCTTAAGACCATACCCTCTTGTCTTACTTGGGAGAAGAAACAACCCCCCCCTGGCTCCAGCCTCCTTCCAGGGAGTTGTAGAAAGAGATGAGGTCTCCCCTAAGCCCCCTCTTCTCCAAAGTAAACAACCCCAGCACCCTCAGCCATTCCTCACAGGACCTGTACACTAAATCCAGGAGCATCCTCTATTGCTGGTGCCTTGCTGTGTTGTCCTTCCAGCAGATGTCAGAGTGGTTGAAATCCCTCACAAAGATCAGAGCCACTTCCATCTGCCCGTGGAGCACCTCATCTGCTTGATTCTGATGGTCAGGCAGCCTGTAACAGTCTCCTACTGTAGCATCACCTTCCCCTACCATCCCTTTAATCTTTACCTATATGGTCTCTACCATTTCATCATTCTCCAGGTGGAATTTCATCAATTCCAGATGGTCACTGATGCAGAAGGCAACACCTCCTCCCCTTCTACCCCACCTGTCCTTCCCAAATAGCTTGTATCCATCTATCCCTTCATTCCAGTCATGGGAATCATCCCACCAAGATTCAGTAATAGCCTCAAGACAGACAAAGATAACATCTCAAGAGACAAAGAAATGTGCATCTTTATCTCTAAGCACTGAAACTGAATGATCTCTGAAGAAAGGGTGAAGACAAATGACAAAATTCAAAGCAGCCTAAAGAGGAGGTAGTCAGCTTTGTCATGGTAGCCTGCCTTCCAGCTGTGGTCTTCTGATTTGGGTCCCATCAATGAAAATTAACATGAATTTTACCTTAGATTTCTCCTACATGGGTTGGAGCTGGCTTTCCATCACTTCTGAGGACCTTTGTTTCTAAGCTGTTCTTACATGGTGAAATAATTCACTTACCTCTCTCATGGGCAATATCAGGCAAGGGTTGAAACACTTGTAGGTCCTGCTTCCCTCATGCTGAAGAGAGAGGAAAGAAGACCACAAGAAAGTGTCCAGCAACATGCAGGACATCATGTGTGATGGCTTTATTTATCAGCAATAACTCCATGAACAAGAATTGGAAGGTCCTAAAAACATCTTTAAGCTTCCCTTCCTTGTTGGGTTTTCTTGCTATCTTTCTCGAGGAGTTGGTGTTCATGTTATTTTCCCCTCAAGTTCTTGTCCTTTACTTTCCTGAGTCTTCCAGTTATAAAAGCTCAGTCTACAAAAAGAGAACCAATAGTTGCAGCAGTGGATTTAGTACCATCTCTCACCTGGTTTTTATTGTCTCATGGCTGGAGGTTTCTAGACATGTAAAAAGAGGTGGGTGGGGAACAACATTTACCTGTCCTTCAGTCATATGTGTACACAGATCTGCTGGGTTTTCATGTCCTTGGCTAAGACATAGATTTATAAACCATAGTGGATGAACTGTGGGCATTGTGAACAGCTAGGGATGGCAAAGTCAGAGTTTTGAATTTGCTTTTGATGTTCAGGCTGTCAATACAAGTTTATTTCCAAAGGCAATGTCTCATACATTTTAATCCTTCATCTCTGGTCTCCCTTTTGTTATTTTAATCAGCTCTGTGAAATTACTTGTTACAGATGGTTTACAAGCTACATGGAGTCTGGGATATTTAGCATTAAACTCTTGAAGTCTTGCCAGTCTAGAAATGTGCTGCAGTATATATGCCACGTTAGGATTTTTTCATTCTTTCATACAATCCTCACATTTCTAGCTCCAATGTTTTTGATTAGACTGATTAGGTCCAACAATTAGGCTAATCATTAATTAAGGAAAATTGCCTTTCTTTGTGATTATGGCTGGGTTATTTTAAGAGGCAAGCTTTGCATTTGGAAAGATGTGGAAAAACAGAAATAATCAGACAGCAGAATTCTAATGGCAAGAGAGGTATTTGGGGATTCTTGAGTTTTAGACCCTGGGAGGTGTGAATTGCCACTCAGACTGGAGACAGAAACACTGCAGATCCAAGAACACCATTGTACATTAATGAAGATGTGTATATATATATATATATATTTATACACATGCACATTAATAGGAGGACTGCAGGTTAGTGTCTCAGGAAATGTAGCTCAAACCTGTGTGGTCTTCCTCTGCATATTTGAACTGATGTTCTTCTGCAAACAAAAATTAATTGGTTCACCTCCCATGCCTCAAGGGGGAAGGGAATGTGATTGGAACATTTGGGAAAAGAAGCTCAGTGGAAAAAACAAAGAAAATTATTTTGTGGAAAAGGTTTTAAAAACATTCCCTGGATTGTTCACACCAACAGAGTAACAGCAAATTTAAGTGAGTTCCAGTAATGACTATAAAACAAACTGAGGGAGGTAAGAATTGGATAATGATTTCTATCTTTGCCCTTTTTGTTCATAAAATATTAATGGCAGCCCTGAATGGAATCAGTTACTGAAATTCCCAGATCAACCTAGATGCACAGCCACATTCTCATTATGTCACCTTGAAAACTCAATTTCTCTGCTCTCCATCCCAAGTTCCAAATATCATTGGGCCTCTGGAGCAGAACAACTGGATATTTCCCCTTCCCTTTTCTTCCCCTTGCCCCTTTCTTTCCCCTTGCCCTTGCCCTTGCCCTTCTCCTTCCCTTTGCCTTTCCCCTTCCATTTCATTCCCCCTTTCCTTCCCCTTCCCCTTCCTCTTCCCCTTTTCCTTCCCCTTCCCCCTTTCTTTCCATTTCATTCCCCCTTTCCTTCTCATCCCTTCCCCTTTTCCTTCCATTTCATTCCCCCCTTTCCTTCCTCTTCCTTTTCCTTCCCCTTCCCCCTTTTCTTCTATTTCGTTCCCCTTTTCCTTCCCGTTTTCCTTCCCCTTTCCCTTTTCCTTCCCCTTCCCCTTTTCTTTCCATTTCATTCCCCTTTTCCTTCCCCTTTTCCTTCCCCTTTTCTTTCCATTTCATTCCCCCTTTCCTTCCCCTTTTCCTTCCCCTTCCCCTTTTCTTTCCATTTCATTCCCCCTTTCCTTCCCCTTTTCCTTCCATTTCATTCTCCCTTCCCCTTCTGCTTTTCCTTCCCCTTCCGCTTTTCCTTCCCCTTCCCTTTCCCTTTTCCTTCCATTTCATTCCTCTTTCCCTTCCTCTTCCCCTTCCCCTTCCACTTTTCCCCTTCCCTTCCCTTCCCTTCCCTTCCCTTCCCTTCCCTTCCCTTCCCTTCCCTTCCCTTCCCTTTCTCCTTTCCTTGCTTCCTATTGTCAATAGATAAAAAGGCATTTTTAAATCCAGCTGCCAATGAATACCCACTTACCATCTTTATGAAGAGCTGGAATTCTACCCTTAGGGTGCTTGGTATCCTCCAGGAAGCCCCCAGTGTAGAATCTGCTCCCCCCTTGTCCTTTTTACAACCCCACCTGGAAGGATCCATTGAGCAGCAACACACTCAACATAGAGGAGCATCACAGCTACATCAGCTGCAGGTCTGCAGGCTTTGGAGGACTTTTCCTTGCCAGTAGGAAGCAGTGGGGGATTCAGAGTGGGTCTGCAGTGCAGTGATCCAACTGTTTTGCTTCCCATTCCCAGCTTACAGAATTCATGTCAGCCAAAGTACAGTGGATACACTTCAGGGTCTAAATGAAGGTTATGAAATCATTCCGAGGGGAAAAACAGAGCTGAAGGTAAGAAGAGATGTGTGAAATGTTTCACAGGGGAACCTTTTTGATGGAGGAGTTTTTTCTGTTAAGCTCTTTTTTGGCCTTCATCCACCACTTCTCTGCTGGGTCCTTTGCAAATCTGATGGGTCCCCATCAGCTGGTACAGAACATGAGGTCCAAGGAGTTGAACAATCAGCTGTATGTGCTGGATCAAAGTATTTATTTCGGAGTCTATTTAGTCCACCTTTGACAGAAGCTGCAACTTTTCACAGTGTCCAAACAAGACAACACTAGATATTTCAAAACATCACTTCTCTCCTGACATAGTCAGTAGACAGAATTAGGAGGTTTTCTTGCTTTAAACACCTCCAGTAAAAGGTGTGAATATTGCCCCAGGTCCCTGAACAATCTTTCATGAGAAGTAGAATCATCTCACCCAAGTTTCTGTTTCTACAAGAGGAGTTCTGAGGTAATTTTTCTAGGTTCAGTCAACGGAAGAAAACTTTTACATAGTTAAGGTAAATTGGCACTTGAGGAAATTATTAACCTGGCTTATTTTCAGTGCCCAGTTCATGTCAAGATGAACGTTGCCCTAGAAGTGTGTCTTTTCCTCCACTTCTCCAGTCAAGGGTGATGGGCTGATATAGATGCCTGTGTTTCATCAGATGCATCTCACCTAAAATCACTGTGGTGTGAGAGGAAGTTACTGTTCTGATAGCCCAGCAGTAGTTACAAAGTCCCTCAATTAATGATGTTAGTGCTGCCAAATAAGATGGTTACAGATCCTGTAGTTTCTCATTTAAGCTGTGTAGTTCCAATGACCCAGATCAATGAGGGTCATTTGGAGATGTCAGTTAGAGCAAGGGCTCCTCTTAGGATAGTTAAATTAAAATCATCCCTGAACCATTGTGAAGGAGAGCCCAAGATTTCCAGCCATGTCTGTATATGAAACCCTCAGAAACCCAAAGAGGGAATTATCCATTGAGCAGAGGGTGGTCAAAAAGTTAAACTTTGATTGGATTTTTTTTTTTATTTTAGGGTAAAGGAGTAGAAGACACATATTGGCTAATTGGGAAAAAAGGCTTTCTGAAGCCCTTACCTAAACCTCCTGAAATAAAACCAGGGTAAGTGTGACTTCATCAGTGTTCAATACATTCATTAAAAGGTTCTTGTTGGAGATCATGGGCTAAATAGCTGCCTTTCCATGGGGTCTGTTAGCAAAGCATAAATCACTCTCCTTAGGTGACTTACATTTGCAGGCATAGAACTGGGACTCAGAAGTGATGTGGTTTCTTCAACTCCTCTCCTTAATCACAGTTCCCAAGAGTGTCATGGACACTCATTGCTTCTCCCCCATAGTTCCTTGGAGTTGGAGCACCAGGGAATTCCTTCCTGTGTCTCCATCCTATGCCTGTGTGCATATGGGAGACATAGAGGTAGGGATGCTTTGAGGACTTTGGTGTCATCAGTGTGTGGGTGAGGTGACATTCATTTTCCACCAAATTCCTCCAGAAAACACCCACCTCGTTCATCATGTAAACCTATTTCTTCCCTAATAGAAGAACATTCAAATGGAACAATTAGGAGACTTTGTGTTGTAAAAATATGGCACCATCATGTAATTAAAGACTTAATGATGTTGCCTCTGATCAAGTAATGGGAAGCAAAGATTGAGCACTTGAAATTCTTTCAGATTTTTGGTAGCTTTACACTGCTTGACTTTGCAGATAGAGTTCTTCCTGTTCAGCTGTCACATGCCTGAAAAGGATGTTGTGGTCAAGACATAAAAACCAGGAGTGGGATTTGTTTGACAAGAACAATGTAGTCCCCCACATTAAAGCCACTCAACCTTGACTCCTTTTAGAGTCAATAAAGAGAAATTCATGCTCTGGGGTCTGATTCCATTGGTCTGCTTGGACATCTGTAGCAGGAAATGAATTGCCCTTGCAAGATGCCTGTTTTGCTGAATATAAAGAGGTCTGCCAGTGCTTAGTTCAGAGACAGATGTCTGAAAGCAGACAGGGTCCTTTTTTTCACTCTGATTCTGATTTCCCCTGAGCAATAGTGTTCTAAGTTTTGCCTCATTTCCTCTTAATAAAATGAGGAAAGCTTTTATCTCCCTTTGCAGACACTGGTTAATTACGTGGGCAGCTGCATGCAGGGCCATCCCTGTGCTCAGAGTTTCTTGGAGTAGCAAGAAGTTAACAATACTTTGAGACACAACTTTTAAGATACTTGGATGTCAATAATTTTGAGAAACAGTATTTCTTAGGCTTGGAGGAATTTTGTTGTTTATAATCCATAGAAATGAGCAGTTGAGTAATGTGTGTTGATACCAATGATTATTCATGGGAAATATGAAACCTGGAGGAACTTTGCCAGATTAGCAAGGTGGGCTGGTTTATCATGCAACCAAAGAATTACCAAGACTTCTACCTTGAGAGTAGATTCTTCTCATACTTGTTTTATCATCTAAAAGTCATGAGCTAAGCCTCTGTTGACTGTTGAGGTTCTTCCCATAATCTTCAGAGAGCATCTTCATATCTCCAGATGTGTCCTTTGGTCACATACACCAAAACCAGACTTTTGCAGGCTAAAGATGCTTCTAAACATGGATTGTAGATGGCAGAGGATGCATCAGTCCAGGGGCTGATAAGAAAAGGAAAGAAATTTCCCACATACCCAGGATCAGGGGACCTTGGTCATCTTTGGGTAACCTCAGAGGTATCCACTTGTAGCACTGCACAGAGAGAGATGAGCTGTTCTTTCCCTAAGGCTCTGGTATTCACCATTCCTTTGAAGTTTTTCTGTACCCTACAACATCATACAGCAGTTGAATGAGTGTGAAAGTGCTCAGAGGAAAAAGCAAAGTTATATGAAACTGAGTATGTCCTAGCAAAGGGTCAAAATGAAAGCTATACCCTGTAGAACTCAAATGGCAGAATGAAGCAACTAGGGATTCAGCAAAGGAAGTATTTGGGAGCTGCCCCGTGCACAGGCTGAACTATTATCAGAGAGGTATCAGACATGGCCTCCTATTTTGCCAGCCCTATCTTTATGGTTCAATATTATGCCACTTTATGAGAGGCTGAAATCTCTTTTTCTATTATGCCTATCTATTGACCAGTGTCGTAAAATCAGGGAATGGTTTGGGTTGGAAGGGACCTTAAAGACCACCTAGTTGCAACACCCTGCATAGTCAGGGACACCTTCCCCAGTCCAGGTTGCTCCAAACCCCATCCAACCTGGGCTGACACTGCCAGGGATGGGGCAGCCACAGCTTCCTTGGGCAACCTGGCACAGGGGCTCAGCACCCTCAAATTCAAGATTTTCTTCCCCATCTCCAACCTCAACCTTCCCTCTCCAAGTTTTAACCCATTTCCCTTCTCCCCTCCCTACCCCCCTGTGTCCAAAGCCCTCCCCCAGCTTTCTTGGAGCCCCTTCAGATATTGGAAGGTTGCTCTGAGCTCCCCTGGGAGCCTCCTCTTCTCCAGGCTGAACAACCCCAATCCCTCAGCCTGGCTTCCCAGGGAGGTGCTCAGCCCTCTGAGCATTTGAGTGGCTCCTCTGGACACCTTCCAGGAGCTCTGTGTCCTTCTGATGCTGGGGACTCCAGAACTGGACCCAGGACTCCAGGTGGGGTCTCAGCAGAGCAGAGCAGAGGGGGAGAATCCCCTCCCTCAACCACTGTCTGTGTTTTTTCTGATGCCCCCAGGACAGGGTTGGTTTCTGGGCTGCAAGCACACATTGATGGCTCATGTTGAGCTTTTGGTGCATGTTAATGGACCAGCTTCTGTCCCCCCAAATTCTTCTCCTCAGGACTACCTGCATCCCTTTCTCCTCCCATCCTGTATTAGTGCATGGGGTTGCCCCAGCTCAGTTGCAGAACCTTGCACTTGGCCTTGTTGACAACAGGATGGTTTTGAGACACTGCCTGCTCTACTTCTGTAGGAATTAGCTCATCTGTAAGCTTTTGTGCTGAGGAATGATCTTGGACAAAGTCCTTTTCTCCTAATTTTTTCACTCTGTCCTGAAGCAACCCATCTTCTATCCAGGTCTCCCCTTTCTATTAGGTCCTGCACCACTCTCCTATCTGGTGAGATTAGTGGGCAGCAGCAGCAGAGTTTCTCCTCCTGCTCAGAAGAGAAAGGGACACATTCCTCATCACATTATTCTGCACATTTCTCATCACTAGGATACAGCTCTGAGTGGTGTTCTGAAGATTGTCAGTCCACAGTTTGGCTTGCAGTCTGAGCTCTTGTTTTGGACCAGCACAGGGAATTTCACTCATTAAGTATTAAACAACAAGGAAAAGGGATTTCCTTTAATGAAGTTTCAGCTTCCATATTTATTAGAATCATAGAATTGTTTTGGTTGGAAAAGATCTTTAATATCACCAAGTCCAACCACTCTTACTGCCATGACACATCATGGACTTTTAGCTATGAAGTATTTCAGGCTGTCACTACAGTGGTTTGTAGAAAAGACAATAGATAACATTAAAATAAAATTATTTCTTTTCTATTATTTCTCATGATGTAAAACCCTTCAGCCAATCAAAGCAGTAGCACAGTCCTTGGCAGGAGGATTTATTGACACATGAAGACAATTTTCCACCTTAGGTAGGCAGTGATGAGCAGAAAAATTATCAAATAGCTCATAAAGCTGTTCACAGATGTCTAAGGACACATCAAGCTTCATTATCCTACTGTGCTGGCAGTGGTCTTGGAACCTGAGACCTGGAGAATGGTCCTTGGCCTTACAGAGGTGAGTTTATATACAGATTAGAAACCAACCTTCACCAAACTTAAAAAGGGGAAGGACATTTAATTATGTGATTGGATTCATACTGGTGGTCCTGTAAAATACTCTGGTAACAACCCCTTCTGGCATTACTGAAAGGATACAGGTGATTGTCTAGTAACAAACCTCAAGTCACCACTAAATGACTAACAAAGGAACAATTGTTGCACCTATGTAATTTGAATTTGTTATTCATCAGCCTTGCTGCTTAATCCCCATTACAGATGTGATGGAGGCTTTAGTTGGAAGATTTCATTGGTTTCCATTGTCTGCTCCAAGCTTCACACATTTACAGTTGTGGAAGGACATTCAGGTGTATGCACTTCACTCCTAAAACCCTGCTGTGGGTAACCCTGCTCACACAACAGCACCCAAAAGTTCTGAATAACTCTGTGGAGGGGCAGGAGAGAAGAGAATCAAGAAGAAATCATCTCAGATTTGCTTTCAACCTCTTCTGCTCCCCAGACAACTATATCTACAAAGCTACCATCCATTATAAGTAAAATGGGAGTACCATGAAACATGGGTTAAAAAAAAATAAAGGACTTCAGAAACAACTTCCAGAGAAAATCCTGACTGGTTCCAAGACAAAAGTGGATAGGAAGCAGTCTGGGAAAGATCTCTAGGGCTGGTTGGAGCAGGACCACAGAGCTGAGGTGTAATGGGCTACCCAGGGCATCTTTGCTACACATTGCTCCTTCAAAGAGGGGATAAGAAAGAGAGAGAGGAGGGCAGAGAAGAAAATGTCTGCATTCATGACTCAGGTCTCAAGGCAATCTGAGTTGCATTTCCTCTTATAAGAGGGTATACAGTGGCCAAGTCATAAAGATGCTGTGTTTATGGGTCTGAGCCTCTCTATCTATTAGATGGGAACTAGAAGCTGAACTGGCTCTCCAAGGTTCAAGCCAGGGACTTGTGTTTCTAATGAGAAAAACTCATTGTAAAGCACCACATGCAGAAAAGAGAAGGCAAATTCATTAAACATCCAGGGAGCTGAGGTGCAGAAATTTACAGTTGTGTTTTTTTGTTTTGTTTTGTTTTTTTTCCTGATGGCTTTGGAAACAAGCAGGGTGGGAAGAGAGGACCTTGGAAAACCAACAGTTGACTTCAGTCAGAGGGGGTTTGTAAGACGTTGGGATGAAGGATGGAGAATCAGCCCCCTCCATTTTCTCAGTCAGTGAGTTCAGGAGCTCATAGAATCACAGAATGATCTGAGTTTGAAGAAACCATTTAAGATCATCCAGTTCCAACCCCCTGGCCATGGGCAGGGACATCTCCCACCCTGGTTGCTCCAAGCCCCATCCAGCCTGGGCTGAGACACTGCCAGGGATGGGGCAGCCACAGCTTCCTTGGGCAACCTGGCACAGGGGCTCAACACCCTCACAGTAAAAAATTTCTAAGATCTTATCTAAATCTCCCCTCTTTCAGTTTGGAAGCATTTCTCCTCATCCCATCACTCCATTCACTTTTCCAAAGTCCCTCCCCAGCTTTCCTGCAGCCCCTTCAGGAACTGGAAGATGCTCTCAGGTCTCCCTGGAACCTTCTCTTCTCCAGGCTCAACAACCCCAACTCTCTCAGCCTGGCTCCAGAGTAGAGCTGCTCCAGCCCTTTGATCATCTTGGTGGCTTCCTCTGGACTCACTCCAACACCTCCATGTCCTTCCTCTGTTGGAGACCCCAAAACTGAACCCTGGACTGCACAAGAGCAGAGTGGAGAAAGAGAATCCCCTCCCTCAACCTGCTGGTGATGCTGCTGGTGATGCAGCCCAGGACCTGGTCCTGCTGGCTGAACCCTGATAATTCCCCATGTGTGGCTGAATTTTGCTATTGCTTCCATAGAGGGGCTGGAGACAAAAAGAATTTCTCTTCCCCCTCCAAGTGGTAGGATTTACTTTAAAGTTGCCTCTCCCAGAGACACCTCCAGCTCAGCTGGTCAGCTTGCACATCTTTTAGAGGCAATGCAAAGAAAGAGACACTTCAGGTGCAGCTCTGCTGTCCCACATAGCAAATATACTTTGGGATAAACCCTCCCTGTTGTCCAGCTGAGCCTGCTTCCATCCACTGGCTCAGAAGACAGGCAAAGATACAGGACTTAAATGAAGACATCTATGTTGCAGAAAGCTAAATTTCAGAATGATAAATCCCACCTGAGTGAGATTTATTATTATTTATTATTATTACAACATACTATAATAATTTAATATATAATTTATAATATATTCTAATATGTTATTAGTTATTATTACTTATTCTTTATTATTCTGGGAATCTACTCCCAGAAGAAGCCATTTCTCATTGAGATCCTCAGGATTATATCCTCCTGGCTTCCCTGGCCTTGGGACCAAGTCCAGAAGGTTTGCCAGGCTCTGGCACAGGCTCCCTAGGGAAGTGATGGAATCATCACCCCTGGAGGTATTTAAAAGATGTGGAGACATGGTGCTTGGGGACATGGTTTAGTGGTGGACTTGGCAGTTAGCAAGTGGCTTTGATGATCTTATAGTATTTTTTCCAACACAAACCCATATGATTCTGTGATTCTAAAAGCTTCAGCGTTCACGGAAAGGTTTATAAACAGACATTAATAATTCTGCAAAAATGAAAGATCTCAGAGCTGAGGCTTTAGGTAAGGCATGAAAGGACAGCTTGGTTTGATGTTTCCATTTGTAGGACAGAATTGGCAAAAGGGTGGAAACCTGACTCCATTCTCCCTTGGGGAAAGCTGTTAAATTTGTGCTAAGCTCGCAGGGAAAACTGACTGTCCCTAGGGACACTTAAATAGGATTTACATTTGGAAATGTGCCCATAGCTTTGGGAGCTTTTGAGTTTCTGCAAGCAACAGCCCTGGAAGAGGAAAAAGCAAAATCTTCACAGCCGGTTTGTTCTGCTCTTCCCTTTGATGAATGAGGGGGTAGATCAGAGGACTAAGGGAATAATTATCTCAAGATTCATCTTGTTTAATGGATTCAGGATATAGCTGTGACAGATACATGGTTTGTGCTCCCCAGTCGACAAAGTCATTCATCTCACCCTGGGAGAAGGGGCAGTGATGTGCCAGAGCCCTCTGGAAATGCCTGGCTACACAGATTGCACTTCAAATAAAATCAGTCAACCTCACCCTCTTAGCCAGAAGTGGAGCTGGAATGATACAAGAGGGGAATAAATAAAATCAGAACCAGGCCCAAGATTTGTTTTCCTTTTCAGACCAGAAGACCTCTTCCACTCTCTCTTATGGTCTTTTCTTTATTGCAGATGAAACTGAACTGGTTCTTTCTCTAATGGCCTACATGTTCACTGCAGGTATAAAGCTCATGGGTTACCCTTGGAAGAAATTGCAGAGTTCAAAAGGAGGAAATCTGAAAAACTCCTTGGCAAAAGGGCCTAGATCTGAGGTAGTAGCTGTAGGACAGTCCCCACGTAGCTTTGCTATTTTGTGTCTGCTTCTGTGGTGTTATTTGTCTGCATTCTGCTGGTTTCAGTGTCATGCTTTTTTTTTCCTTTTTCCTTTTTTCTTTTTCCTTTTTTCTTTTTCCTTTTTTTATTTTTCCTTTTTTTTATTTTTCCTTTTTTCTTTTTCCTTTTTTCTTTTTCCTTTTTTCTCCTTCTTTTTTCTTTTTTTATTTTTCCTCTTTTCTTTTTTCTTTTTTCTTTTTCTTTTTTCCTTTTTCTTTTTTCTTTTTCCTTTTTTATTTTTTCTTGTTCCTTCTCTCTGTTTTCCTTTTCCTTTTTTTTTCTTTTTTTTCTTTTTTTCTTTTTTCTTTTTTCTTTTTTCTTTTTTCTTTTTTCTTTTTTCCTTTTCCTTTTTTCTTTTTTTTTTCTTTTACTTTTTCCCTTTTTCTTTTTTCCTTTTCCTTTCTTTTCTTTTGTCAAAAATATGTATTATTTTTTTACAATCTCTCATCCAAAAGATGCCCAGAACAGCAGCAAAGCTGTCTAAACATTGTACTGGCCTTATTGGGTAATTTCCTAGCAAATTTGTGACTTGTTATCAGATTAATTCCTCAAAGACATAAAGTATTGCTCTGTTCACCTGCAGTGTATTATCAGCCCACAGAATGCTGATGTGCACTGTGCCAGGACGTGCCCAGTCCATGGCAAATACAAAGATAAAGGTGGAGTTCAAGCCTGGAAGTATCCAAGTTGCTTCCTTGTAATGAATATCTCCTGCTATAATTCTATATCTCATGACACAAAACAGGGTGAAGCTCTGTTATCCATCACTAAGGCACCTACTGGTCTGAGGAATAAATGTGGATTTAGGAGGATTTGGTTGGAATTCAGACATTGCATGGAGTCTAAGAGCATGGACTGAGGTGCCTGATCAAATAGGTGCTACCAGAGCAAGGCTGACATATAGGCATGCACAGACCCCCCTCTACACAGAGGCTCTGGTGCTGTGTGGTTGGTTTGGTTTTTTTTAATAATACCCCTGAAAGCAACAGGAATGCTCCCACTCAGTGGCTCTGAATTAACTTTTACTTAGTTTCCACTTTCTCAGTCAAAGGGAGAGGTGGGTGAAAACCCAGAGAGAAGTAGGATGGTTACGAACCCCTAAGATAAAGCACATCAAGCTGATAGATGCATCTGAAGACTCTGTCCAATTTTCTCACAAGGATAAAACCCAGCACAGCACTTTTGGCTGCACTTAACTCTTTCCCAATCACAACTTGTAAAGATTCAGGGGCTGTTTTATATTCCTTAAGAGAGTTTTAATTTTTAAAGATAAGGCCCAGATGACAGCCCTGCTAATCTAAACTTATGAAGCCAAGCTACTCCTCCATGGCCAGAGACAAAGAAGATCTCATTTGAGTCAGCCCTGCTTGACAAAAATGCTAAGTATATTGATAAAGAAAATATTTAGCACATTTATGACCCACAGACCTAAACTTCTGTGCTGAAGCAAGGCTGCTTAGCAGCACATTGTAGAGAACAGAAGGTCCTCATTAACCCACTTGGCTCAAGTCATGAGAAATAGCAGAAAAATCAATAAGACATTTATACCTGGAGCTTTCCAACAATCCTAGTTCAATCATTCTTGTGTGCATGAACCTTTCAGTGGAGGCAATTATGTTCTCAACAGCCTGCTTGGTGTTCGCAAGTGCCTGCTTGGTGGCTTAGTGATTTTTCCAGTTAATCTATTTTAGACATTTATGATGAAAGAGACCATGCCATCAATAAACTTGTTTTTCCTTTATAGCAGTAAAGGAAATCTGTACAAGGATCTCAAGTGTAGTGATCTATATTCCATTCACCCAGTTTACAGTGCCATTAGTCTGGGACTGTAAACTATTAACAGTCCTTGCTATGATAAGACAGGGATCCCCATCTCAGTACTTTCAGAGTATTTATCTGGTCTGCAAGCTAGAGAAAGGTCAGGATTCTGCTCCTCATGTTCAGGAATTGGATCCTTTAACCTTGAAAGAGTGATTGTGGCCTCAGTTGTCCTTGGTTACCACCTGTGATAGGGAGGTGATGGTTCTGGATGGATCTTGATAAAAACATGCAGCAAAGCATGAGGAACACCAAAGTGCAAAATCACCTTGGGATAAATCTTTTAGCTATACCACTTTGTCCTCAATCTAAAATCTGGGATCTTTACATGAACCTTTTAACCTATTAATTCAAGTAGGATTCAGGCCAGCACTCCATGGTTTCCAGAGACACTTGGGCAAGGCTGGCAGATGAAATAGCAGCTGAAGATCATGTAGGATAAACCATGGAATCTCAAATACTGCTAAGCACTATCCTCAGACCACTTATTTTACAGTTCTTCTGATATGGAGAAAGGGATTCTTTCTGTCCTTCAAGGCCTGGCAGAGAACAGTTCCACAGGGAAGTCCATGACTTCCTGGGATCCCTAGACTGATCCCATGTTGAGGTGAGATTCTCTCTGTCTCCAAAAATGAAAAAAAAAATCCAAAAACTACAAAGAAAACCATATACTTACAGCTTGCTACTTCTTCATCCCCACCTCAGGGATAACCTTTGCCTTCATGATCTTTCCAAAGATTAAAACCAGAACTGCAGAAGCTAAAATCTCTCCTCTATTGTTAATTTTATTCCAACATCACATCTTGCTTCTCATCCCCCTTTCCTCCACTCTGCATCAGATACCTGTTCTGTCCCTGGATATACCCAGGGATGCCTCCCAGTAACACACTGGAAGGAATATCTTCTTTGTCCAATACCAGAAAGACCTAAACAAACAAACAAAAGTTTATTTTCCCTGTTTCTCTAGTGGCTGCAAAACAGTTGTGATAATCTTTAATGAGAGCATTCCCTCTTTCTCATACTGTTCAATAAATAAATTGTCAGGGTTGATCCCCTCGGTAAATTCTAAATCTCATTGAATTGATATATGTTTGATTTCTTAAGATTCAGCAGTTTACCTTTAGATCTCTTCCCTGTTTTTTTGCCCTCCTTATCCTTGGCAGCCACCTTGGTCTCTCACTGAGTGTGAGGGTGAAGGGAAAATGACCTTTGCTGAGTCTGGAGGTCCTGGCTCTCCTCCTGTTTCATCCAGATTTAGTAGCCATTCAGGAGGAACAGGTAACCAGACCATCAAACACCACCTAAAGAACATTAGATCAAATAATAATATAAAATTCCTTTCAATTATAACAAGAAAAAAACCATTAGATATGTAATGCTACAGCACAGGTGTCTGAATGGTCAGCCCTGCACAGCTGGTTCTGGTGCCAGTGCTGCTGGTTGACTTTTCTATAGTCTTTTATAGGCTTCAATTATATGTATATATTTTATTTGTATGTATTAGATACTTTAAGAACAGCTCATCCTGTGTTGTCATTAAGGGAAGTTTCATTAGAATCATAGAATCATGGAATGTCAGGAATTGGAAGGGACCTCTGGAGCTCATCCAATCCAACCCCTCTGCCACAGCAGGATCACCCAGGGAAGGTCACACAGGAACCCATCCAGGGAAGTTTTGAAAATCTCTTTTGAAAATCTCCACAACCTCTCTGGGAAGTCTGTGCCAGTGCTCTGTCACACTCACATGAAAGTTTCTCCCCATGTTGAGGTGGAACTTCCTATGTTCTAGCTTAAACCTATTATTCCTTGCCCTATTTCTGGACACCACTGAAAAGAGTGGTGCCTTCTTCTTGAAACACACCCCTCAGATATTGGTAGACATTAATAAGATCCCATCTCAGGCTTGTTTCTCAAGGATAAGCAATTCTATAATATTTTGTTATTAGCATGAAAAGTCCTCAGGCCTCATAACATTTGTTCCCTTTCTTTCAAGATCTTTGATTGTATTGGTGGGATTCCTGTAGTAGTTGTGTAGCCAGTTTAACACATATTTGTACTCAAAAGCAATGGTTTTTTTCCTTGTACACAGTTATAGTGTGTACAATGTAAAACCATATATATATATTTAGACAAACATTCCTCATATTTTCTTTCTAATATCTTTTTAATTGGTGTTTTTGGTATGGGTTCGAATTTGGTTCATTGTTTGTTTACAACACCTGGAATGGTATTTTCTTCTCATTAACATAGTAAATTTTACTGCATGTGAAGCTCTGTGCAGGAGAGGATGGATGCAGAGTTGAGACCTACCTAAAGCCCTGCCATTCCCTCTTCTTTTGGCCTTCTACGAGTCCTTGATATTTGTTTTGTCTCTGGGTCCCCCCATTATGTTATACTCAATCTGTGCCTACAGGCAGGTGATAGAACCTGGGCATCATGGACACTTAGACCATCATAACAAATGATCCTTTTCAGTTCCACCATGTCCTTTTATTTAGATGTAGTCTCCCAGCTCTGAAGCCCTGGTACTCAACAGAGTTTATGGTCTTAAGAACAGTTCCAGACTAAGGCATTGAAGCCATACCTGGATCTGAGACAGTTTTCAGGGTTTTCTGCTTCTCTGCCCATCCTGTCTTGGGCTTGGTAAGATCATGGGGCTGTCAGAGCAGCTGGACCTTCAGATTTCTCATTGGTGACAGAGAATGGCCTCAAACCCAGAATTAAGAGGGCATCTCTGTCAGGCATGAGGCTTGTGATGCACAGTTAGGAATGGTCCCCATGAAGAGCTGAAGCCCTCTGGTTGTTTATATGTAAGTGTAATTTACATCTGGAAAGTGGCTGTCCTTGGATAAGAGCTCTGTGTGTCCCATTATCCCATGCAACATCTCCAGGAGTGATGAAACCACCAAGACCCTCCAGTTCTCTGCCAGTATCCCTCCTGGCATCATGCTTCTTGATGGCTTTGGGAATGTCTAATGTTTCTGCTTTTCCTGATACAAAATCATGTAATTATTATAATGTTCTTAGTGAACAAGATTGCTGACTCTTCCTCTCTTTGTTTTACAGACACTGGCCAAATGTGCTGTCCAGAAAACTCAGATCTGTCCTGAGGGGCACAAAGAGGAGACTGGCAAAAGCAACCTTTAAAGAGTTGGGGAGCATGGAGGAGGCTGAAATGTGCATTGAAGAGGATGAAATCTGAGAAGAACACAGGAAAGAACTAATAAGACCAGGAGGACAACCTGAAGCCAGCTCAGCAGAGGAGCTCACACCTTCCATTCAGTTCCCTTCCAGCCAAAACCACTATAACTGGTGACTTATCTCTTGCAGGGGGTGAACCTCAGCAGGTTCATGACCTGACCATCATCTCTTATGAGACTGGACATCAGCTCAGAGCTGTTTGGGAGCATTTTTGGCAGGAGTCCATTGGGGAGGAAACTGGTGATGATGGTAGTGCCAGCTCTTCATTAGCATCTGTCATAAAGATGAGCCTAAAGAATATTTTAGTTTGATCTGCTTGGCAGCACAAACATGTCCAGTTGCACTTGGGCCCTAGTTCAACCAATAATAAAAAGTGATAGAATGGTTTAATAGTTTTGCACCAAATAGATTTTGTTGTCATTGTTGTAGAAAACTCCAGCCTCACGAAAATTAGTGCAATTCAGAAGAAAATGTGTTTTGACAACCACAAAAAAATATTTTTTACTCCTCCACAAGGGGACATTTTGAATCAAAATGTTTTGTTCTTGTATGTCAATTTAAGCTGAAACATTTTCTTTTAAATTCACATTTCAGCTGCAAATGCCATTTTAATGTTACTTTCAAACTGAAATGACAGTTTTGAAATGAAACAGTTTGGTATGAATCAATATTTATTTCCAAATGCCAAAATGTAATTCTGCTTCAAATGTCAAAATACATCATCTCTGCAATTCCAGACCTAAACTGGAAGAACATTTTGTTTTGCTTTATGCACACGCATATGTAGCATATCTAAAACATTTTACACTTTTCATCCCAAGGCAGGATGAAAACAGAATGCCAAGACACTGGAAAACTAAGATGCAAAGAATGACAGTCTGCAGTTCCTTCAGCTGAGTAATACTAATAAAATATGAATTTCCTGCAAAATTGAGGTTGAGGGAATGAAAAGAAACATCACTTAAGCAGTGCAAAGCTTTGAACTCATCACTCTTTTTCCTTCCTAATCTCCAAGTGACCTCAGAGGAACTTATCTTCAAAGTAAGCTTCCCAGCAGGTAAAAAACCTTTCTGCAAAGGGCCAGCATCTGGCCTGTAGGTACTTCTTGCAGAGCACACTTCACTGAGGTCAAATAATTTTGTTGTTGGCCACTTCTTCTTCCAGGTTTTTTACTCCCAGTTTCTGTCTTCTAACACGCTTCTGGGAATTGCTGCTCTCTCTTCTTGCAAAGCTGAAGAGAACAACAGAAATGGTAATTTAATCAGTATTACCACCTCACTGAAAACAGGAGACCTTTCTCAAGCTCAGTTTGAACTCTTCTCATCAGAGCAACCAAAGCAGATTCTCACCATTCAGTTGCTAAATAGGAGTCAACTGCCATGTACCAAACCTTCCTTGGTTATTGCAATTATCTTTGTGAAATGAGGCAAGCCAGACTCTGCAAAGCTGAGGAAGATATTATTTCCACAACAAATTCACTGCAGCAAGTATAAAACCTGGGTACTGTCAGAGTAAGAGCTGCTTGGAGTATCTGACATCTGAAAAGTGAAAATGGAAGGGAAATTATTTAATGGTCTTCAATAATGAGATTTAATTTGTGGCATCCAGTTTTGTGACAGGAGTTTTGCTTATTTGGGGGTGGGAATTGGTATTTCAGGTGGGATGAGCTGGCCCTTGAAAGACATCTGGCTCATAAGACACCTGAGCTGTCAAACAGGGCTTAGGAAATCTCCCACCTTCTGCACTGGGCTCACCCTCTGCTTGCAAGTTCATTCAGGAATAAAGTTCAATGGGAACCCCATATACACCCCAACAGAGAATTCCAGAAAGGGATATAATCTGGATTGATCTGTGCAAATGTGAATTTAAAATTAACCCATTTCTGCATTATTAATAACTTTTCCATTATTTTCCCACGTTAAAGCCATTGATCAGTTCTGTTCCATTACACAGTGGGGTGGATTCCATCAACCTGACCTTCCAACTCCCCTAAAGAGAGTTGCCAGGTTTGGCTGGCAGAAAGAACATCCCCTCTATGGGGCACAAATGATCTCTCCCTCTGCTCCTGGAGTGGTATTTCCATGCCAGTGAGAGCTTTTTTTCCTTGGGCAACCCTACATGTACTCAAGGATGCTCTCCAAATGTAGAGTTATACCCACAATGATGTGCAAAAAGAGAATCATCTGGCTAAATATTGCCCTGTATGGTATGGACAGTCACCCAGACAGGTCTCCTAAAAGTCAGTGAAGGGAATCAGGCACTTCCCATGAGTGTTTCTCCTCCATGTGGATACCTCTGTGTTCTGGGTGTCTCAACTCCTGTTACAGTTCATGGAAATCAGGTCAAAAAGGAGCCTAATGACTGAGCTGAGCCTAAAATGGGTGCCTATATCTGGCTAGCACAGACATTCCCAAGGTCCACAGATTATTGACAAGTTCTCCACTCAAGTGATGGAAGAATTCAGAAAAACACAGAAAAATTGAGATATCTGTGATAAGATTCAGCTGCCTAGACACAGGTGCTTAATGCCAGTTAGGATGCCCTGGAGTACCTGGAACAGCCAGAAAGAACTGGTAAATAAGACACAGGAACAGAACCTGGAGGCCACACAGCAGATGCTAAGATCTGAAATAACATATTTAGTGGGATCAATCCTTTAAAGCTGTGTGTCTTAAACCAAAAGTGAATCCCATGCTAGATATCTGCATCCAGATGGATGAACCATACCCTAAAAGTGCTTGGCATCAACTCTTATCAGCTCTCAGATGGAGAAACCTACATCATGGGTGACTAAGGTCAAATTGGATGAACCTCACTCCCACACAGAGCTTGTCACTGGTTCAGAGGAGATGCTGGACTCCGTGACCTTTTCCATGGGTATGGAAATTCTGCCATTTGGCTTTTCCAGATGTTCTTACCCTCTCTGAAACACTTGTTCTTCCCAGCATATAGGGAAAATGAATGTAAAAGATACATCTGAGCAGGAAACATAAAATTTCTGAAGTGACTTCCCCTTTTAAATCTTTCCATTGATCCATTTATTTGCTAAATTGACAGTGAACAAGAGGGACAGCAGCCTTTTATTTCCACTATACATCAAATTAAACATTTGAATGCATAAGAAAAAAAAAACCACAATACAACTCTTCAGTTCTACCACTACACACATGGTCTCCCTTTAAGCATCTACACAGATGTAGAGATAATATACTTTTTAGTTGGTGGCTTCCCAGATTTTCATTTCATACTCATCCCCTAAGAAATAATCTTTTGAGTGTGTATTTTTGTTAGTGCAAGAACAGACAATTTTAAGAAAATATTGGGTACACAAAACCTGAATTTTCCAGCTGAAGACCTTTTAAACAAGAGGATTTCAACCAACCCTTCTGCACCAAATTTTTTGGATTCTTTCTTCAGCCTGTGTTCTTCTAAAATAAATTACAAAATAAATTACATTCTTTAAATGTATTAAAAAAAAAAAAAAAAGAATTAATAAATCTGTGGGAAAGGGTAGTGGAGAAGCAAAGTGCTCATCACTGGTGACTCTAGTAATCCCAGGATAATTCTTTATTCTCTTCGAAGCCAGAGTTATTTTTTTCCTCTCAGTTTCAACAGGAAGAGGCCAAGGACTCATCCTTGAGTGTGATAACCTCTGCTGATAGAACCCCATAAAATATATTTATATTTTGCTGACTTTTTTCTGTTTAGACAGGTTTAGATTTACTCATGAGATATCTTCCCATACTAACTGTGATTACTGTATAAAGCTCTTTTTTTGTGGTTTTGCTCCTAAAACTAGTGTTTGGATGTTGTAACAGGGAAGATGGGGACTGGAAGAGTCAAATATAAATTTTGTAGCTGTGCAGCAGATTTCTCAGGTGATTTCAGACAAATCACTTGGAGGATTTTTGGGTAGTGAAGCACACACTTCACAAACCACTTTCAACAAGAATCTGCCATGTGACTGCCAGAGGTTTTACCACTAATGTTAAAGGGTGAACTTTAATTTTTAATGTAGGAGATGTATTTATGCAGAATATACACCGCCTGAATATTAGTGCATATTTCATACAGTATTTTTGACAGTAAATTAAAACCAAATGCCAATAAAGATCCTTGGAGACATATCCCTCCACCTGAAAGTCTTGTTCTTTTTTGTATATTTACCTTCACCTCAGTTCTTTTTTCAGCTCTCTATGCAAACAAGATACCTATGGAGGAGGTTCTCATATTCACTCCATTATTCAGTAATGTAGAGGCAGATCCCCAAAAGATCTCAAATACATAAACCAGCAGTAGGATACTCAGGCAGAGGAGGTATGAGGAGATGCAGAAGAACCTAAGAAAGGGATGGAGGTGCCACAGAGTGGATTGGTGTCAAAAAAGCTTCAAGAATCTATGTCTGGGAAAGTTTCCATTGGAATATTAAAATGGGGAGAGGGCACCATCATTCTCATTGGAAAATTCTCAGCACATTTCTCATTAGAAAATATCCGGGTGCCTCTCTGGGATTTGGGACTGGAGTCAGGAGAAGACAGGAATGGGGCTGGGGGTAAAAGTTTTCTGTAGCATTATCTCTCCTTGAATTCCTGAAACTCTCCTGAGATCCTTATGCAAAAACATCAGGATGTCAACCTCCCCTAAAGCTCTGTTTATTTACCATGGGGTTGTAGAGACATGTCCTTCAGTGGTGAGGTCAGGGATAGCTCCATGCTCACCACAGCAGAAGTTGTCCCTTCCCTGCCTCTGTCTATCCTCATACCAGTAATGCATTTGTCCCTTTGCTGAATGCATGGGAGACATCAGGGCAATCTTCTCCCTTCTGTCCATGTAACAGATAACATGGTCTAACAAGGTTTTATGGAAAAGAGAAGGCTCCAGGGAGACCTTAGAGCATCTTCCAGAGTCTGAAGGGGCTACAGGAAAGCTGGGGAAGGACTTTTTACAAGGGCATGGAGTGATAGGACAAGATGGGAACAGTCTCAAGCTGAAAGAGGGGAGATTTAGATTAAGAATTGGAAAGAAAATCTTTTGTGTGAGGGTGGTGAGATACTAGCACAGAGGTGCCAAATCTCCAAGGCCAGGCTGGATGGGGCTTGGAGCAACCTGGTCTAGTGGGAGGTGCCCCTACCCATGGCAGGGATTTGGAACTGGATGAGCTTAAGGTCCCTTTCAACCCAAATCATTCTTCTATGATTTTATACACAGGTAAACCCTTACCCCCTCTTCACCCACCTTCTCACACACTGTAACAGTGGTTATCAGCTGGATGCAAATCCATGGACATTGCTGGTGAAGGTGAGCTAAGGATTTCCTACTGCTGTAGCCACACAGCCCTGCATTCCCCTTCAGCTGTGTCACAAAGTCCTGGGGTGACTCCTATCACTGCCCCCATTTGCATTAAAAGAAAAAAAGTTTGAATAAAATAATAGGAAGCAGAAGATCTACAACTCTTCCTGGTCATGCTGGAGCCATGTGAAATGGTGGTCTTAGGTGAAGCTCTGGCAGGTGAAACTCAACTTGATGAAGAGCTTTGAGACTGCTCTGTCAGCTTGTGGGGACAGGTCAGAGCTTGATATAAAGGGAGGTTGGAGTACCACATGGATTTCCCAAAATACACCAAGAGGCAGTGCATTCAGGATGATTTCCAGACCTTGGCTCGTTGCAATCCTCTCCTCCAGCTTCCTGCAGCTGGTGGGTGAGCAGCAGTACCCAGGGCTCCTGGGCCAGTGACAACTGAGACAGGCAAACAGGTGAAGATTTTCAGTATTCAACCCACACCAGGATATTCCTCCAATCTTCTTCCAGTGACCACAGGGGAGGGTTTCTGAGCTGACAAAATCAGTTCCATGATCTGTGCAGTGTAAGAAGCGCTTCACGTTTCTCCTCTGATGCTTATTGCTTGACAGCTGTTGGTATTCAATTTCATTCATCATCCTTTTCCTCACTCACTATAGTTTCTCACAATCTTCTCCAAGACTGACTTTATGATGTCAGCCCCTTCATCCTCCTTCCTTCCTTGACCAACCTCTCTGAGAACCTTTGAATTCTGCTAAAGAGCACAGGACCCATTAGAGGACTACAAGGAACCACAAAATGGGTTGTATTATGAATCGTGGTCATGCATTTTTTTTTACATCTTACCTCTACATCAGTCTCAACCCATGATCTTCACCCTTCCTATTGTCATTACTTGGTCCAAGAAAATCTCTCCTTTCCTGCTTGGGACCTGTTTAGGATCTCCTGAAAGTCAAGGAAAATTTTATTACCTAGTTCTCTTCCCTTTGCTTTCATTGACACATTAAAATCATTTTATTCAAAGGAATTAAACCCCACTTTTGCCACTATCTCTTCTCAACTCAGGCTATTCATGACACAAACTACACAGAATCATATAACAGAATAGAGCCATAAAATGGTTTGGGTTGGAAGGGGCCTTTAAAGGTCATTTAGTCCAACACCCCTGCTGTGAGCAGGGACACCTTCAATTACATGAAATTGCTCAGCACAGGCTGCAGGCACAGTTGAAAAATCTGAACAACAGCCCCAGAAGTAAGTACACTCATTTTCACAATGCTAGATGTCTGAAACATTTTTCATTAACATAGCAAAGACCATCAGGGAAAGCTGACACAGGGCCAAGAACCAAAGCTGAAATATTTGATATTTCCACAGACCTGTTGTCCAAATGAAAACCACAATAGAAAACCACAATAGGATGCATGAAATTCCAGTTGGTCTTGAGCAAAAGGCATTGATTGGTGCTGAAGATTTTTTCGCTATGGTTAGAGTTTGCCAAGCTGCAAATGTTCTGCAGTTTTTGAATGGAAAAGGGTTTGTTTTCCTGACAGTTTTATTTGACAGACAGCTCAGCTGCCCATCTGCTGGGCTACCTCAGTTACCAATCCCAGCCTCTCACTGCAAAGCAATCCTGGAGGCAGACATCTGCTATCCAATCTCTACAGCCAATTCTCTTATTTTTCTCTCTTTTTTTTTTTTTTTGTCTGTATTTTTGGAGGTGAGGGGTGTTGTTTTCTTTTTTGGTTTTTTTTGTTCAATATCTGGAACCAAAACATTTCCCAACACCAAAGTCCTGCAGGAAACCAGCTGACCTTTCTCCATGCTAGCTGAAAAAGTGTGAGCAGGAAAAGAAGGCAGCAAACAAACTCTGCATGGCTGAAGCTCCCTTCTTGAGGTCTGTGCTCACCAGGAGCAGTGCACCATCCAACTGGAGAATAGCAGAGAATAATATCTGATGGCAGATGTACGCTGAAATTAATTGCTTTAAGAACCACCGTTTATTGAATATTTCTCCTGGTGCAGTACCAGAGGATTTTAACCACATATGGTAGCCTGGTGGTGTAGAATTTCCCCTCTGCATGTGAGCTTTGCTGTTGTAAATTATTGCTTTAATGGGCAAACCTGAAACCTGTTAATCTGAACACTTCTGGTTTTAAAGGAAATTTGGGCTTGGCTCTGGGCATGCATTTTGTGACTCAGGGCTGTTTGCAACAAGAAAGCATCACAGGAGCAGAGCATTCTTTGCCAATCTTTGTTTTGAGCTGCCTGTAAAATCTTGGCACCGTGTCCTGAGAGCACAGTGTGGAAATAAAGCTTTTGTTTAACCTACTTGTGTGGGCTCCCTGTGGAGGTGATTGTCTGCCCGGGCCAAGTCTGTAACTCTAGCTCCCCAAACACCATCATCACAGAAAGCACCAGAGGGAATAAGCTCAGCTTGTTATCCAAATAAAGTGCCAAAGTTTATTAATGGAGAGATGTCACCGAGGTTGCTCTGGTTGACTGCATCTGTCAGGACTGCAACAGAGTCAGGACACGAGGGAAATATGACCCAATTTTCCTGGTGGGTCCAAGTCTCAGATCCAAACTGTAGGATCACTTAGTGGATGCTGCTTCTGGGGCTATGGAGAGGAGGGATCAGCTTGAAAACTTTTCTTTTCTACACTTATTGCTGTAGCTTTGTCCTGGTGGCTGAGCAATTGAGAAGGGTGCAGACTGCCCAACACTGGTGTGTGTGGAAGAGGAGAGGAAATATAAGACCAGGTGAGGTTAGGAGACCTTCATTTAGGTGGAATGAACCTACATTCACTGTGTGTTCAGACACTGTTATCCACAAGTGCCCAGCCAGAAGAAAATGGAGAGGTGGAAAGAAACTGCGTGAAAAAGTCCCTAGCTGGGAACTCCTTTAGCTGTGGTGGGACAATAGGTTTCACATCCTCAAAGAACTCTGGCAAATCATTCCTCCATATCTGGAACACAAGGAGCATTGAAAGAAAACCCCCTTGCATGAGGGTTCGTGGCCTAAGAGAAGGAAAAGCACAAAGTGACACTCCTCAGAAAGCAATGGTGACACTTGTGAGATTAAATGAGACACATCTGGCACCCTTTCCTGGCTCTGGAGCCAGCTAATAAACTACCTTTTCCTCTCAAACACCCAAACTACATGGTGGGAATATCTCTGGCCCCAGAAACTACCTGAGGATGTTTGGTGTGGTGATTTCTGACTTAGGGACCACCAATTCAGCAGTTAGAACCAGCACCCAGGAACTGGTCCCTGGTTCAGATGGAGCTATCATGAGACAGAAAGGAAGACAAGTGACAATCACTGGACCTTGTGCTATAAATGCTGGGTTTGGATATTCTGGATACCATCTCCATGTTGCCTAAGGCTCCCAGAGACATGATGTGCTCATCCCTGGGCATGGCTTTGACACAGAGTCCCAGGCAAATATGAAATTGGGATAATAAGGGCTTGCAAAACTAAAGGACTGAAGGTTGTTCTCCCAAAGAGAAAATACTACAGTGTCATTTGCAAATGCTGAGTGATGAAGGAAGGTATTGAGACCAGAAGTTTCTCTGGTTCACTTCCCTCTAGACAAAAAAACCTCCATCAACATGAAGACAGCCTGAGAAGCCACCTTTTCTACCCTTCTCACTGTTATAGGTGATTCCAAAGAGAAAAGTCTGGGAACATCAAATGTAGGCACTATTTATACTAGATTTTATATATTTTAGCTTATATCTTATATTGTTTTTAAGTCCTGAGAGATGCAGTGATAAACACACTTATCCTCACCATACCATGCCCAGGTGCTGGATGCATTTGTAGATGTGGTAAATCCCTCTGCTCTTTGCAGCTATGAGGCAAAAGGAGTGGAAACAATATTGAGGCCTTACTGAACTGAAAATAAACCCCACCAAGAGGCTGGAGGAATATATCATAAAACAATGGACTGACAGAATGGCTTGGGTTGGAAGGGACATTAAGGACCATCCAGTTCCAATCTCCATGCCATGGCCAGGAACACCTCCCACTAGACCAGGTTGCTCCAAGCCCCATCCAACCTGGCCTTCAACACTTCTTGAACTCATCATCTCCTCCAAACTTTCAACTCAGGGCCACCTTTCTCTCTGTGCCCTCCTGCTAATCCAGGCTGGCATTGTGTAGGGAAAGAACATCCACTCTGTGGCGGTTATTTTTGTGCAGTATTTGCTGTAGGAACTGGCCCTGGAAAGACCTTTTGCTCTTGATTTTGTGCAGCTCACCCAGTTTCAGCCCCATCTATTTGTAGAGAGGTAAAGGACACATGAAGAGTTCACTGGTCTCTCTAAGCTGGAACAAATATTTAACTGTCCTTTTATTATTTTCATGCTGAATTACTTTACCTGAATTAAATGTTAACACAACCACAGTAAGGTCAAAAAATTTCAGCATTAAAAAGAGCAGCTATAGTCAATGACAATAATTAACTACTGCAATGTCCAGGTTCAAGGTGAAATTCAGACAAAAGCATATTCTGCCATATAAGTCAATGCATATGCTTATATACATCCATACACATATATGTATATATGTAAAGAACTACATATGCATATATCATACATATATGCATACATATCATCATATATAGCATACATATTCATAATCAGCAGCCATTCACCACCAGAGGGCAGGCAAAGTATACATAAATCAGTTGTCCCTAAATGTTCCCTGCACATGTCAATGAGTTCAGTGGCCAGAAAGGTATTGCCAATGTTTTCTTTGCCTGACTCCAGTGACTTTCTTCTCCCAAATCTCAGGCCTTGAAACAACCTCAACTTGCACAACGTGCTAGCTCTATGGAATTCTTATTGGTGGGTGGAAGTTCTATGCCTCCACTTTTCTGTGGGCACACACATTCCTTTGCCATCAGTGGATATTCACGGGTGGGTATAGAGTAAAAGGACTGGTCTCTTCTGGGAGAGACAGTTTTTATCAAAGCTGTCTTATTTAACAGCTGAAAACAACAGAGTTGAATCAGTGATCTTGATATGAACTAATAAGCAATGGGGAGGTTCTCATAGTCCCAAGTCCTGGGAACAGCTTATTTCATCCATTAAGATATGAGATGTGACAGTAGGAACGTGGATCCTCTGGATAGATTTGATATCAAACTAAAGATAAGGAAGAATTTTTTTTACAGTGAGGGTGGTGAGACACTGGTCCAGGTTTCCCAGAGAGGTGGTAGATGCCTCATCCCTAGAAACATTCCAGGTCAGGTTGGGCAGAGCTCTAAGCAAAATGATCTAGATGAAGATATCCCTGCTCATGGAAGGGAGGGTGGACTAGATTAGTTGTAAAGGTTCCTTCCAACAAAAACCTTGCCATGATTCTGTGATAGGTACAATGAGAAAAGCAGAGCTTCTCTTCTTTTCACTCATGCTTTGGAGGTGATAAAAATACAGGAGTCATAGAATCACAGAATGTTTAGGTTGGAAGAGAGCTCCAAGATCATCCAGTCCAACCTTGACTAGCACCATAATCCAACTCCTAAATCATGTCCTTAAGGACCAGGTCCAAACACCTTTTATATGCCTCGAGTCTTGACATCAGAAAGCAAATAATAAGTATCATGCTCCTCCAAATAGGAAATGTTTATGATATTGCAGATATAGACCTTCTACATATAATGGTCATGAGATCTATAAGGATCATTGCCTAAAACCCTGAGCCTTTGACCTGAGGAGGAGATAGGATGCATGTTCTAACCTCATCAGCTTCATCCCAACTTGCTAACAAAGATCTATGTATTTGTGCATGAGGAAATGCTTTAAAAGTGTACAGACACTCCTCGGGGGGCAAGAATCCTGCTCAGGGCTTTTTTCAGTGGGGTGAAAGATGTCAGACCCTCGAAGCAAGAACAGAACAGTAGAATCACTTATAATATTTGTAACACATCCAGAAACACCATTCCCAAGGGGCTTCTTCTAAGGAAATCTGGAAAGTATTTGAAGTGATTGATATCTCCATCCTAGTCAGGAAAGCAGGGATTTCTACCAGCAGGAGTTATACCCACAACCAGCAAAAAATCCAGTTCCCTGTTTCCTGACTGTGAGAGGGACTCATTTCCTTTAATTTTGAATTTGTGTGGGCATTAGTCACTCACCACTCCCTCTGTGTTCACAGGAGAAAGTAGGAGCTCCTTGGAGGTGACTCATCTGCTAAAGAAGGAGATGAATCATGGGCAAAAAGGATTTCCATTTCCCTCCATGAGGATATCAAGATCAGTGGCTCATTTGACAGAAGCTGACTTTGCAGATGTCTGTGTTTGATCAGAGATAACTTTTTTACCCATGACATCATTGTGGGGCTACAAATTTGATAAGAAAAAGGAGACCAGGGATTTATTCAGGTCTTCAGTGCTATTGCTGTAGCTTCTTCTACCTGTGGTTGACATGGAGCTGATGATCCATGGTAGTTATAGGTGCTTCCATGTTACCTGTATTTCACCATTCCACAGCACCAAACTTCCTGGTGGAAATGTAACCTGTCCAGTGGCTCCAAAGGTTTTTTCTGAGTGCATCCCACTCGGAAAATCTAGAAGATGTTCAGCATCAAATTAAATGATCAATGTTTAGAAAAATCACAGAATCACAGAATGTCAGGGGTTGGAAGGGACCTCTGAAGATCATTGAGTCCAACTCTCCTGCCAGAGCAGGACTAAAACTAGGGTAGGTCACTCAGAAGAGTGACCAATCAAAGAGAATTCTTAGGAGGATTAAAAAGGCATCATATCCTTCAAGTCAATTCCTCACATCTCCTTCTTCTTCCCACTTAAATAACTCTTATGTTCCCCCATGTCTCCCAATGTACCTCCTGCTTCATTCTTTGGTCCAGCCAGGTTGTTAGGGGGTGCAGGTACCTTTCTCCTCCAGGACGATGTTCCACCTGGAGCACTGTACTGAAGGAGAAAGGTAACTCCATCATCTAACAACTCCTCTGGAGATCATGTCCTGTGTCAGCACAGTGAGGAGCATGCTCAGGGATGAGGCCAGGGTTTCCATATTTTCCTTCACACAAATAAATAAGTAAGAAATCCCAAAGTCATCATTGGAGGGGGAGTTAAACTATTCAAGAAAAGCCAATACTCTGCACAGGAAGCAAAGACATCTTGGAAATAACCCAGAGTCCAGCTGTGGGCTATGAAAAAAATGCTTTCAAGAAGTGATGACGTAGCAATGGATCAAGGGGCTATGGGAAGGACCAAAGGGTTTAAGGAACATGACAAAAATAGAGCATTTCTAACTCCTTTCTTCTCTCCCTAGGATTATGCTCTCCCTAGGATTATGATTGAAACTTTCTTTTTTTTTTTTTTCTTTTTTTTTTTTCTTTCAGTGTTTGCATAGAAAATCATCATAGAAGGAGGAAAAGACAAAGCAGATCAGACTCTCAACCAATCCTTTGCCACAGGAGCTGCAAATTACCTGTGTCACAATCAGCTTCAAGGCCTTGCAAATGTAATGCCAGTAACCCCAGCAGTCTGGCTTCCCTGCAGTAAGGCAGCACCTCCCGAAAGCAGGCATGATAATGAGGTGGAAAGAGAAGGGACAAGAAAAAGGGAAAATTGATTATTTCTGTAGCGGTTGGTAGCTCCAAGTCATTTTCACAAGGTCTGATCCAATAGTAGAGACTAAAAAAAACGAGGCAGAGTCCAGCTTTCCTCTTCATTCTGCACTGAAAAGAAAATTAAAAGAAGGAAGAAGAGCGGATGATATTTCACATTTTTTATGGAGCAAAGGATATATAGAGACAAATATGACCTTGAACCCCCTTAACACAGACAGCAGAGCAAACTGATTCTGCAGCTTGTTTGGCACCACCTGATTCCCAGATCCTCCTGCTATTGCACTGTCAGGCAGAGGTATGAGAAGTATTTGCAAGAGAAACCACATCAGTCTTGTCTGGTTTGCCATTGCGAGATAAACCAGATTTGTCACATAGAGCACAATTTCCTGAACCTGTTGATAAAGCTTGGGATGTTTCAAGCACAGGCTAAAAGTCATCTCTGGAGACAGAGGGGATGGGGGAGGGCAGACAAAGCCCAGAGATGCCTGAAAAATCTGGGTTGGATGCAGTCTACCTCCAAGCATCAGAGCTGCCAGGGCAAGTGCAAGGCAGAAGATCTCTGCCTTTATTTCCACCTTCTCAAGATGTTCACCTGGTAACTTTGTCTGCAAGCCACACCTCAAAGTCTCACTGGGCAAATGGTGTAAGTTTTGGTCTCTCACATTCCAAACACAAGTTCTACTTGATCTGTTTCTTCCTCCTCACCCACCCCACCAAAAAAAAAAAAGGAAAAATAAAAACCCAACAAAAAAAAAAACAACAAACCAACCAACCAACCAAAAATTAAGGAGCTCTCTGTAGCTCCTGGGCTCTGCTTTCTCTTGCCTGGCAGTTTTGCCCATATGTTGTCCCAGTTCTTTTTCTCTTATTGTCTCCCTATTCCATGTCCCAGCAATCCCTCCATCTGGTCATCATTTTCTCCCCAGCTGAATTTGTGTTATCTTAGAGAAACATAGAATCACAGAACAATTTCAATTGGAAGGAGCCTTAAAAAATCATCTAGTCCAGCCCCTCTGCAGTGAGCAGGGACATCTTCAACTTGATCAGATTGCTCAGAGCTTCATCCAGACTGATATGGAATGTTTCCAGGCGTTAGATGTGTACCTTGTCTCCGGGTGGCCTGGTCCATGGTTTCACTACCCTCAGTGTAAAACTTCTTTGTATCTAGTCTGAATCTCCCCTCTCTTACTTTGAAACCATCACCCCTTTCCCTCTTGCTGCAGGTCTTACCAAAAGGTTTCTCTTCATCTTTCTTATAGGTCCCCTTTGAGAACTGAAAGGCTGCTCTAAGGTCTCCCCAGAGCCTTCTGCAGCCTGAACAACCCCAGGACTCTCAGCCTGTCTTCACAGCAGAGATTTTCCATCTCTCTGATCATTTTTGTGGCCTTTTCTGGACTGGCTTCAAGTTGTCCACATTTTTCCTGTGCTGAGCACCCCAGAATTGGACCCTGGGCTCTCACCAGATTGAAGTAGAGGGAGAGAATTCCATTCCTTGCCATCACACATTGCCAGCTCTCATCCAGCATTTTATCCATCAGTACCACCAGGTCCTTCTCTGCAGGATTGTTCTCCATCCCTTCATCTCCCAGACTGTATGGATACTGTCAGGTGCCCCAATCCATGTGCAGGATCCTGCACTTGGCCATGTTGAATCTCATGAAGATCACATGGACCCACTTCTTGAGCTGGACTAGGTCCATCTGGATAACATCTCACCCCTTGGCTGACACCACTCATCTTTGTGTCATCTTCAAACTTGCTGATAATGCACTCAATCCCACTGCCTATGTCATTGATGAAGATATTAAAGAGTACTGGTCCCAGTACTCTGTCACCAGTCTCCATCTGGACATTGAACTATTGACCACTGCCCTCTGGATGCAACCATCAGATCAATTCCTCATCCACTGACCAGTTCACCCATCAAACCCACGGTCAGAGACAAGGATGTTGTGGGAGACCATGTTGAAGGTCTTACAGAAGTCCAGATAGATGCTGTGCATAGCTCTTTAGGTCTTCTGCTGTCTCTGAGTCTGCAGAAGACCTGTATCACCAAAGTCACCTCAGCTAAATCTTGAAGCTCATGCTGGAAGTTTCAACAACATCTGCCACTCCAAGTGATCCCCAGCACCCCTCAAGCACCCCACAAAAGTTCTGAGCACTATTTTGTGCATTTCCCCCTCTCGTTCAGTTTTCTAGCACCACTTTTCTAAGCATCAAGCAGTGCCTGGGGACACACAAGTGACAAGATGAGCCAGGTTATGCCCATCCTACAAATCACTTCACTGCAGTGTGGACACAGATAACCCTTTTGCATCTTGTCACATCTGGGTGGGTGGATGAGTGTGGAGTGTTCCTGGGGAATCAGACATGATTTTTTTTTACTTTGCTTTATGGATGAATTTCACTGAGCTACTGGTAGATGGTTTGGAGGTATGCCTGTTCTGCAGTTGTAAGTGGAGCTGTCTGTATTTCACAATAGCAAAGTCTTCATGGACCAAGTTTGAGGATGGTTATGGTCAGTAGCAGAGGGGACTAAGCCAGGCCTACTCCAGAGCAACATCTTCCTCCAGGACAACAAATGTCACAGAGATGTAGGCACCATGTGATGAGTCTGAGCTGGGACAACTTCCTCCCACCCTCCTCACCACCAGTGTCAGCACCAGGGCAACCCAAAATCCCAACATGTAAATCAGGTAAAGCAGCATCAGGGTCCCAGTGACAAACTTCCCTGAACAGCAGCAGGAACAGAAAATGAGTGGCCAGAGTAAAACCCTTGGCCTTCTTGTTCCTTGTGCGTTTCTTGTAAAAGAACAGTCTATAATCAGAGCTGGAGGAAATGAAGCATAAATATCAAACTTTGTTTAGTCTGGGGAAATATCATTTATAATTAGAGATGGGCATCCTGTTGACATGATGCAACCTATTTTAAGTGTGAGGTGAGCACATGGTCAAATTCTTATCTTTGGCAAGTGATTAAAACCTGTCAGTTCATCTCTGGCTGGTTTCTTTTCTTTTTCCTATTTTTTTCTTTTTTTTAAAAGTATAATTTCTGAAAAGCAACTGACCTAACGTCAACTCAAGATAATGATGCTTATACTGGCAGGGGTGTCCTGGAGCATCTCAGGAGCTGGAAGTTTTGCTTTCTTCTTATGCTTGTCTCCACTCCAGTCCCACCAGCCAAGCCTGCTGGGCTCTCCCATGGAAGAGTGGGAATCTCATGAGACTTCAAGGGGCTGAGCCTCTGGCAGGATGTGGCCCAGGGTTGACCTTGTATGACCAGCACTGACCTGCTGTGGACCTTTTTCTGAAGCAGGATCTACTACTTACTGCATCCTGCTGACCTAGTGTGGAGGCGTGCAGGATTTGTGCATGGCAGGTACCAGCAGAAATCACTGCAGGACTGGTGATTGTAAGCAGTTTTGAAGGCGTGATGCTACAAGTTTTCAGGGTGTGGTGTCCCTCCTGGAGTTCTCAGGTTCTTTCATGGGGTTTGCATGGATACCTTGATGCTGTCAGATAACAGAGCTCCTCAGAGTCAAGCACACTGTGGGCTCTCTCAGGGGTGCCCTACCCCACCAAACCAGCTTGTTCCCTACAAGGTGGGTGTAGTTCTGGGGTTTTCTTCAAGGGCCTGCACCAGGTCTGGCTTCTTCTTGTCCTCTTGCATGTCCTGGTTTGAGAGGACAAGGATAGCAAAGCATCTGCCTTGGATACACAGAATTATAGAATCATCCGGGTTGGAAAAGAGCTCTGAGATCATCATGTCCAACCACTACCACTGTGATTCCCAGCCCATGGCACTCAGTGCCACATTCAGTCTCTTCTTCAAAACCTCCAGGGATGGAGAATCCACACCTTTCCTGGGCAGCCCATTCCAATGCCTCAGCACCCTCTCTCTAAAGAATTTTTTCCTAATATCTAATCTAAACTTCCCCTGGCAGAGCTTCAGCCCATGGCCTCTTGTCTTACTGGGAGTTACTTGGGACAAAAGACTGAGCCCCCTCTGGCTCCAACCTCCTTTCAGGGAGTTGTAGGGAGTGATGAGGTCTCCCCTGGGCCTCCTCTTCTCCAGGCTGAACACCCCCAGCTCCCTCAGCCTCTCCTCACAGGAATTGTCCTGGAATCCCTTCACAGCCTCCTTGCTCTGCTCTGGACCTTCTCCAGCACCTCAATCTCCTTCCTGAACTCAGGGGCCCAGAACTGGACACACCAGCCACCCCCAGCCACTGTCAGCCTGTTGATGTGGAAGTTGCAACAGGGAGGAGATGATGGGTTGGGTGGCCCAAATGGACCATTCACACTATTCTTTCCTGGGGTGCTCAGGATAAAGTGACCCGTCCTCAAAGCAGGACACTGCACTATCCCAGCTTTCCATCTTGTCTCTACATCACTCAGGGTTCTCTGAAAGAAATGCAGTGGTGAAACAACGACCTCAGGGCTGTGGAGAGACCTTCCAGAGATAGATATCTGAGTGCTACATACATGGACAGAGGCAACTTGCTCTAGAAAATGTACAGGGCTCTGTGGATCAAGGCAGGGATCTCTCTCGCTGGAAGACACATATTTAGTGGGAGATATGTAACTAAAGAAGCATCAGCACTTGAGTGTCACTAGGAATTACCCATAGGTTGACCCAAGTCTTCTCTGTGGCCCACACACCAGAGATGGAGGTGTACCAACAGAAGGATCTGTGGGACTAATTCCTTCTTCTTCCATACAAGTCTGAAATATATTGCCAGGAGACTTCGTATCATAGAATCATAGAATCACTTACTGTGATAGGCCATTTTCCTATTGGCTGACCATGTACCACTTGGAAAATACAGTTGGATGCTTGTCTCTAAGCAACAGGTCCTCAGATGTCCTCCAGGCTTGGCTACTGTGACATCAAGCTGGCCATGATGTTGGCCTGATATGGTGATAGGAGGGGATGCAACATGGCTTTGTGAACTCTCTTTTGGGGTCAGTCCTGACCAAATAAACCAGCATGGACTAAGAGACAAGTTTCAGTGTGAGTAGGAGGTGTGCATCAACACCTCACTGACAAGCTCATGCCAAACCAAACAGTGGTGCCCCAAGACTGAGGGATTGTGGAGAGCTCATTTAGGCATCACAAAGGTTTTCAGGGCCATCCAGACTTCAGACCACAAGTTTACTCCTTGGTACTGCCCTGTATTCTTGGGATCACCCATGTGTGGTGGAAGAGCTATTCTGAGGACATCAGTAAGGTTGGGGGACTGCCGTACACAAGCAATCTTCTCCATAAGATCTGCTTCTGTTGCCAAGACAAGTCAATGAGAGATCCAATTGTTAAGACTTTTGGACTTTAATTAATTTTTTAGGTGAGATTGGAGGGGGTTGGGAGCAAGTGAGTCAAGTGGGAGGTGTCCCAGTCCATGGCAGGGGGTTGGAACTAGATGACCTTTAAAGTCCTTTCCAACCCAAACCATTCTGTGATTCTGTGATTCTATGAATATCTGCATGCAGCCATACACCTTTAGTGAAAATTTACCCATTTTCATTAAGTTTATTACCCTGGTCCCACACTTCTTGCACCAACATGTGCAAAATACATTTACTACAATATTTAATGAACCACATCTTCTCCAGATGTTTTCATCTTGAGTCTCCCTTTGTGCTGCAGATCTGAAGTAACTCTGACCCACAGGAGCTGGTGGGCTATGGGAAATGAAAAGGAACCTGTGGAGGAAAAGCAAAGCCTGGGAGCTGCAAAGTGTTTAGCAGAATCCACAAAGCTTCTTGGCACGTGGTGTGGCTTTTATCTGATTTTGATCTGCTGATGAAAATTAGTCAATAAAGTGGGACAGAACTGGCGCTGTGCAGGAGAAGGGAGTCAGCACCCTAGTTTTTTGGAGAAATTTATTCCCCATCATTGCACATCATGATGCAAAGTGGGGAAAGCATCTGATGCTGAAGCCAAACATCTCCTCTAAGGGGCAGATCTCTCGGTGGAGGAGTTCCTCATGCACCTAGGTGGGAAGGTAGGATGTTTGCAGTGGTCCTTGGTGACTATCTGGGCTCTGCAGTGGCGTGGCCCAGAAGAGGTTGGGTCCTCCCTCGTGAAGCCAAGATTCAGGTCCTAATGTACCTAGCCAGGAGTTGGTAAAACCCTATCAGAGGTTTGTCCTGCAAACTGACACATGGAGCCAGTGGATACCTGCCCAGGAACTCTTCCTAAGCAGAAGATGACATGGACATGGTGCAGGTCTCCCACAGATTTACACATGCTTCTGAAGTAAAAAGGAGTTTCACACCCAAAAGAAAAGAAAGCTCTTTCCCACTGCCCTTTATAGAAGGCATTTATGTTATTACCCATTCAATCATTAAATTGAATTTATCCTTTCCCCCAAGGGTGCATTTGGCCATCCCACTGCAGTGCCACAGAGCCACACCTGAGACACCAAACATGATGTTATTGTCCTATCCCTCCATACACCCTTTCCCTACAGACTTCACCCTGCAAAACTTGGAGTTTAGGGTTTGCAGCCATCTCCATCTCCCTCTGCTTTCCCCAGCCCTGGTGAGCATCGGCCCCGAGAACCTTCAGGTCCGTGTGGCTGACAGCATCCGTGGGACAAGGAAGGAGAATTTCAGAGGCAAGCACGTGGCCCCTGAAGCCTGGGGAGGGGATTTTTTGTGGTATTCACAGACTGTTTCATGTGTCAATACGAGAGGAGTGTAATTACCAGCTGAGAAGCTGCAGGAAATAAGCCAAGGTTGAATGAACGAAATGGAAAATAAAGAGAAGAGCAGAGGACACACACATTTTAAAACTATTACAGAGGTATGTATTCACGTGCTCGGGGGAGCCTGGGAATATATAAGAGCTCATGACTGCGAAGGAATGAATTCAAGGATCAGTCTATGGGGAGCATTTTTTTTCCCTGTGACTTCAAACTTCTCTCGGAGCTCGCAGAGTTTTAGTCAGCTGGCATGCAACAGAGGTACGACTTCCCCAAGGAAACTCTTCATCAGCTTGTGCTGGAAAGGCTGCTGGGAGAGTCCGGGAGACAGAAGGCTGCTAGCAGAGGCGAAACCTCCTCCTCCTCCTCCTCTTCCTCCTCCTCCAGCCCCAGAGCAGGTACGTGGAGACGCGTGCGGAGCCGGGAGCCGGCTGGAAAGTTGAGACTGCGGGGCTCCAGTGACTTAGAGCTGCAGCCTTTAGAAATAACACAGATGAGGAAGGTACTGTATAAATAAAACAAGCTGTGTTTATGGCTAGGCTGAGGAACTGCTAAACACCCTGTGTAGATGGCTCTCTCCACACAGCTGTATATTTAATCCATCAGGGACTCGCATGCAGTGAGTTAGATCCTTTACGTTAAGGAGGCACCGGTTAGTTTGGAACAATCCAGTTCTCATATGCCTGCTTTGCTATGATTCTCTCTGTTTGTAGTAACAGAAGATGGGGAGATGGTTTGGATTTGGTTGGGTTTGTTTGGTTTTTTCCCTTTCTTCATAGGACTTTAGTCTATTTATGGTGTTACTACATCACAGTGCTCTGAACCAGGAGTGCTGCAGAGATCAGCATTGTGCGCCGGTGAAGCTCTCCGAGACTGAATCCTAATATAGCCTTGGGCAAATCACACAGTCCCCAGGAAGAACAGGCAAAATGCTGCTTATCTCATCTGCCTCTCTTACTATCAGTGCTGTCATTAAACTCTCCCTGTCAGAGCACGAGGTGTGAGGTGGCAGGGTTATTTTGCTGCTCTTAAGATCCCGACAGCTTGAATGTCACCTTGGGTGCATGGTGACTTGCTGATAGTGTTTTGCTGCATCTGGACTGATACCATGAGGAATGAATATTTAGGCAATATTTGAAATGGGGAAGTTTAAGAAAATCCTACTTTACCCAAAAGTCACAAATTATTTTCTAAAGCCAAACTCTGTTTTATTTTTTTATAAAAAGTACAAACATATTTCCTTTAAATAGAAGACAAAGTTTGGCTTTCCACAACAGTGGAAATTTGTTTGGTTTGTTTGTTTTTTTTTTTTCTTCCTTTTTCTGAGATGTAATTATTTCAACTTTAAAATAATCTAACTATTCCAAAATGTTGAAATACTTCCATTTTCAATGGCAAAAACTCACAATCATTCATCTGTTTTTGAAGCAGATGGTTACAGCTCAGTGGCTGTGTCAGTGCTTGGCCTTTTACTAATGCAGTGATGGATGGATTCAAGGGGGGGTACTGGTCTCATGCAAGTCAAATCTATCAGAAATATTTTTCCTCACTTCATTTTATCTCCAGTTAGATCATAAAAATTGAGTACACCCTTTCTCTAACACTGACTGCATTGTCAGCAAAAGAAAAATTGCTGAATTAAAAGGCAATGTTTCTCTCTTTCTGCTGCATTTTGATTAGAGCTGGTGAGAAAAGGTTCTGGTTTCGTTCCTGAATTTGAGTTTCTCCAGAAATTTTGTTCTCTGGCAAGAGCATTACATGTTCAAGTAGTTTAATCTTCAAACAACAGCTTACATCAATTTTTGTTGATGAAAGTGTTTTCATTTTCCCATCTACTGCTGTCCTTTCGTACAGCCCCTCTCTCACAAATCTCCAGGCTGGTAGGTTTAATGCACTGGACATGAATTTCTTTTTTCTCTCCTGGAGAAAGGAGTAGAAAAAAGGGTGAATAAAGTAAGATAACCATATAAACTTTCTGTGTTTAATTCATTAGAAAGGGTAATTTTTGGAGGGGAAATGCTGTTGGCTGCATACCTGATAGAGCTGCAGGTTCAGAGAGGACAGAGAGAGAGAAGAAAGGAAGGGAGCAGGAGGAAATCCAAGTTGGAGATGTAGGAGTCTTTATTTTGTTGTGTGGACTTGACACCAGACAGCCAGAAGTCTGCATCTACCCATGAGAGACCATGCACAGTACAGATGTCAAGGAGTTAAATGGGCCAGGAGAAGCAGCTCCTGGAGATGTTGCAGGGCCTCAGGAGATGGAACTGTACCTCCTTCTCAAAGGCTGTGGATGAGGATGGGATGGGCTCTTTCTTTTTTTTTTTTTTTTTTTTTTTTTAATAGGATTAATATTAATGTTGTATCCATCTCCCTGGTGGGATGAATCACCAGGGAGCTATTCCAGTCGAAAGGGAGCAATACTTATCCCACTCCTGCCCTTGCAGTTCAGACCCACTTTCTAAGGCAGGAGCTTGTTTGGTTTACTTCTCTGGAGAGTTTGGTTCATGCAGCTTGACCCAGGACTCAACCCAAAAGCAGTGCCTTAGAAAGCAGCAGGGTTATGGATGGACAAACTCCAAAAGGTCTGGAGGTTCAAGACACATAATCATCAAGACATATTCTTGTTGATCTGAAACCCTTGGGAACCTGCAGCAAATTGTGGACTGGCTCATGAGAGAGAGCCAGTAGCTGGGATCTGCTTTTTCTTCATGCTCTGAGCCATGTTGGGAAGAGGGTTTAGAGGAGAGGAGAGGTTGGACAAAGTGCCCCCGACTTTGGGTGACGTGAGGTGAAATCCAACTGATGCTGGCAAACACTGAGCAGGCAGCAATTGCTGAGGAGGCCACAGGAAAATCAGGGAGGGCCTGAATTCACAGAGTCACACATGCAAAGCCTTTGGCATCATTGGGAAGGGACAGCCCTTGCTATTTTGTGCAGGTGGGCAAAGAGTTTGATTCTCCAATATGTATGATGGAGATGACCTCATCTGTCCAGTGGGAACAACCCTTGCTCTGCAGTTGTGGCTACCAAGCACATGAGATGCTCTTATTATATGTTCTAAAAAAACTCCAAGGTGTAAACTGCTGGGTAGCCCAAAACACAAAAATATTGACAATGGGAAGTCAGCCAAACGCTTCAGGGTCTTTGAAAATATTTGCTGTCAGATCCCCTTTAGGAAAGGGCGAAGATAGTAAGGACAGGGCTGATCTTTCCCAGTGTGATTGGTGTCCTCTAAAGCTGTGGTTTTAATGAAGCAATGTCCTGAGCAGCAGAATCAGTGCGTGCCCTTCCCTCCTGCTTTGGAATTTGTTTCTGTCCAGGTTCTTCTTCACAGTTCAGCTGGCACAGCTGCTTGGCCACTCAGTAAAACAGCTTGAGGAACAAAGCTTTTTAAAAAGCACAACCAACAAAAACCTTGCTATTTTTTTCTCCTGCAAATCCAGACTTCCCACAGTGCTCTGGGCATCCAGGTGCAGAAAAATGGGAAGCTGCAGTCAACCAGGGTGTTCTCTGGTCTTCATTACAAGCATGATAATCTGTATTCTGTATCCAAATCAAATAAAAATATCCTCTCTAAAAAAAAATTTAAAGTATTTTTCTTGTCTTGAAGACCTTAGATTTTTGAGGTTTTCTTTGTGAAACTGTCTGTGTGTTGCAAGTGTTATTGCACACTGCTGACAATGCAAACTCTACACCCAGAGCATCCCAAAAAGGCATTTAAACCTCTGGACACCACAGAGGTCCCCAGATTTGTCCTGATTTTCCTGCTCACCCCAGAGGATTGCAAAAGGGGGATTTGTATCTAGGGGGTGTGACAAAGAGATCAACTGAATAAAAGAGTTGCAACCAGCTCTGACCAAGAAACTTTGATGGGACACTGATGGGAGAAGGTGATCAAAACAACTCTGATGATAGCCCAGGAAAGGTGAACTTGTCCAGGGTTGAGACAATCTCCACAGCAGGTTTTTGTCCTGAGAACTAAATGTGGATTTTTCTGTCCATTGCACCTATTCATGCGTTGCCTGTCCACACTTCAGGATTAATTGCAAAGGAAATGAGGAGCTAAAAGCCCAGCTCTTTGGGGTTTTTTTATTTCAACCATGGGAAAAGTTCATTGAAACAGTTCAGGCTCCTGAGGTTAACAGACAACAAAGGGGAAATCTATATAAAGGCAGGTTTTCCAGAAGCAGGTTTAACTAGCAAAAGGAAGCAAGGAAACCAGCAATTAGACAGCTGCTCCAGCCCTAGAGGGCAGCACAAAATAATAAATAAAAAGCTGAAATCATCTGCACCCCTTCGGCAATGGGAATTTTTCCTGGGAGGCTTTGTAGGTTCAGCACTATGTACTCAGTGCCAAAAATCCAGCAGCTCATCCTTCTGCCCTTGTTCTCCCTAATTCCTGCCTCATGCCATGAAAACCCATCAAGTCAGGTGCCTTGTAGCTGTCACCAAACCCCAGTCCCACCAGCAGACTCCTCTCATGCTCAGTGGGACCACCACCAAGAGAAAGAGTTCTTCCTTTCAGGACAGGTTTCCAGATCCCAGGCTTTTTTATATAAATCTCAGTTGTGAATTTGAAACCTTTAGTCCTCAAGTGCTGTTTTCTTAATGATGCAGGGAATGATTTAGACACGGGGGGTTAGGAGGCTGCAACTCATTGGGGAACATAACTCACAGACACAAAACCCTAAAGTAAACACCACGCACGCAGCTGAACAATGGCATTGGCAACCAGAAGTCACTTATTCCCCTGAGCAAACCCTTGGCCCCATCCTGACAGTTTCTTTGGCAAAAATTCCCCTTGTTTCTCAACGCCTGCCCCCCTCCAAGCAAAGGCTTCAGGATGTCACACAGTAGCTGACTCCAGCCGGAGCACAGCGCTGGTTTGGACCCAGGCAGAGCCCGGAGAGGAGTTTGGAGATAGAGAAGCAATATAATTTAAAGCAGACACTGTCCCAAACGAGGTTATTTGTCTGAAAATGCCTTCGTTATGAAGTTACGAGGGAGCCTCTCGGAGTCTCGGAATGGGGGAACGTGAAGCTGAAGTGAAAAATCTCATCGGTCCCAGGAGTGAGGTGGTTTTGAAGAGCTGGATATGCTTTTTAAAGACAGGATAAACCACGTTTGGGGAGGCAAGAAACTCTTCAAACAAGGTAAATGTGAAATAATGCTCACTCCTTTTAACCCCAAAGGCTCTGATTTAGCAGCGGAGAGTCCTGTGTGAAAAAAGGATTTGACCCTGGGGAGTTTGGTTTGTGGGTTAGGTTTTTTTTCTTTTTTTTTTGTAATCTTACATATTTAACCTCTCTTTGGCATGGGATAATGCCTCTGTTAATTGTCTAAGTAGTAACAAAAATTGCCTTTGGGGGAAATTTGGAAGGTGCTGCTGTTCTTAGCTACAAGCAACTGCTTTGAAGCAGTTTCAGGGTTAATAGTGTAACAAAGGGGGAGGCAAATATTGTTCTGGGGTGGGATCTGGACACATTTGGTTTAAACCCTGATTCTCTCACAGTTTCAAAAGTGTCTTGGAGCAAATCACTACTCTTCTCTGCCTTTGCCCTCCCATCTGTTAAGTGGATATGCTGATGTGGTGTGGGTACCATGCTTTTTCTAGATGCTAAATTATTTGACCCACTTAAGACTCCTTGGGGGTGTTACTCACTGAAATCATCTGTATATTTTATAGGGGGATGGGTAATTTTGAAATACCATGATGGAAAGGTGTGATACTGACTGGAGTTAAGAGCTCAATTCAGCTCTGAGGTGTGCTGGGATTTTTTCATCACAGCTGCCAGTGGGAGCAAACTGGCACCGAGCAAGAAGCTTCTCCTACTCTGGGAAAACAATAAAAGCTCCTTCAAGTTGAGTTGCTGCTGCTCCTCTGCTTGCAGGTTGTTTTCATAGGCTGTGTTTAGAGACATCAGTGCCAATGCCAGCAGGAAGGGTACAGTGGTGATGCCCTCTGACACCAGGCCCTGAGCTCTGTTCTGGGATGGGGTGGTGGTGGTGAGCATCTGAGAACAGCCCAGAGGGCAAAGAGGAGGATGAAGTGCTGTGTCACTCTATGTGTTGCTGAGGAGCTAAAGGTTGTCCAGAGAAAAGCCAGGCAGGGAAAAGCTCCTCAGCTGGACAGATGAACTGAAAACCTCCTGGGGAAGGGAATCTCCATGAGCAAGGAGGTTGTGCTGTACCATTAGGAGTGGATCACCCTCCTCTGGATGGAGTCCATGGGGTCTCAAGTTGAAAGGGACCACCACATCCTAGTGCTTCAGGGTGCAACAACCACCTTGGAGGCACCTTGAGGGACATCATCCTTGCTTGCTACAGAACTGTTTACACAGCAAGCCATTCAATCAGATATTTTGTGTTAAAATACATCTATTTCCAGTTGCTTTATAAAATTATAATTTAGGACGTTTCAAAGCATGTTATGACCTTGGATCGTGTCAGGTTTATCATTAATGAAGCAAAGGGAACATTTTTTTAGCAGTGAGACAAGAGCACCTGGGATGCATGCTGTCCATCGGGGTGTTGCCCTGCTGTGGGTAATAACCATGGAGATTCCCTCAGCTTTATTCATTGGATTTAAAGAGAAACTATTTCCATTTGATGGCTCTGAGTAAAGCCTTGTCATCATCTGCATGTTTGTTTTTTGTCTCAATTACAGCAAACTAACATCCAAGCAATAAATCTAATTTTATCCTCCTAAGAGGAGGCACCCAGTCCTCCAAGCCAAAGAAATGTGGAACAGTGGGGGAATGATAGAGAGGTGAGGATGCCATACACAATTCCTCCTTCCAGAGGACAATTTTTGCTTTCTCTGTAAACTTTTATGAAAGGGATCACAGAAATCACAGTATTAGGGACCTCAAGAGATCATTGAGTCCAACCCCCTGGCCAGAGCAGGACCATAGAATGAACATCCTTGGTCTTGTTTTAGAGTTGGGGAACAGATTTCTGATCCTGCTGCTTAGCCCCAGAGATAAAATCCAAGCTCGTTCACCTTGGGATCTCAGGTCATCATCCATCAGTTTTCCTGAACTGGAAGGAATGTGCAATCAGAAAATAGAGCAGATGTGGTCTAAACCACCCCAGTTTGCCTCTTCCTCACTCATAACTCTTCTCTGGCTGGGAAGTGGAGAGATGGGCAGGTTCTTGTAGTGAACCTGCTGGCACTGCTGTTGATCAATAACAATTTTTGCTTGGAAGGGTAGCCATCAGCTGCATCCCTCACACAGGGACTAAGCAGAGGGATCTGGAATGATCTGGATCATCTGGAATGATCCAACTGGAATGATCCTCTCTCTTTTGTTTCCAGCCTTCTGATGCTCTGTGGGGGAAGCTGCTGAGAAGCAGTACCTTGATGCTGGGATTTGGTGACCCATGTGCATGGGGTCGGCCTGCCTTTGGAGCTTTCTAGATGCAAGGTTGCTCCAGGAAAGACTTAAGAGAAATGGTTGAAGTACTGCTGCCTGGCTTCCAGTTGGGATCTGGCATGTGTCTCACTGGCTCTGGATGTGGGCAGGCCAGCTCAGACCTGTCTGCAAGAAGCCATACAAATACAGACAGGTCCTGCATGTTTGCAACAGAGGCTGCCATAAAGAAGTGACCCCTGGAATTTGTGCCAATGGTGACCACAGCCAGAGACCTCATTAGGGTCCATCTTGAAACAAAACATTTGAAAGACAAATGCTCTGCCTTGGTTTCTTTTGGATTTTTTTCCCATTGCCCAGTTTCCAGACTCACACTTCTGTTTGCTCCTTTTGTAGTTATTTCTGTGCTCCTTTCTGGAGTGTTTTTCAAACAGTTAAACTTTTCCTTCTTTTACATAAATCCATTCCACTTTATAACTGCCTCTTGGTAAGCCTTCTGCTTTCAAAAGTATTTAAGAGCCTGCCCGTATCTAGGATGTGTAAAATGGGAAACTAACATTTAGACACAAAGTTTCAGTCCATTCTTTACAGCTGTTTATATGAACAAATCTGGATGAGTGCATAAAAGCTCTTTGACATTCTGGATGAGAGGAGAGGAAAATGTTGTGGATAGAAATGGAAACTGTTCCCAAAGCTTGTTGTTTCTGAGTGGCACCTCTTCACTTTGCTCAGAACTTGGCACCCCAAAACTCCAACCCAGATGAAAGAACATGAGCTGCCTCTATGAGAAGAATGAAGGTAGCTTGGCCTTCAGTGGTTGTCTTTCTCCATGCTGCCAGATGCACTGCCCAACTTCAGCATTCATGGGGTAGCAACTGAAATCACACTGGGGCATTCCCAGGTGGCCAAGAAGGCCAATGGCGTCCTGGCCTGGATCAGGAACAGCGTGGCCAGCAGGTCCAGGGAAGGGATTCTGCCCCTGTACTCAGCCCTGGTGAGGCCACAGCTCGAGTCCTGTGTCCAGTTCTGGGCCCCTCAGTTCAGGAAGGAGATTGAGGTCCTGGAGCAGGTCCAAAGGAGGGCTACCAGGCTGGGGAAGGGATTCCAGGACAATTCCTGTGAGGAGAGGCTGAGGGAGCTGGGGGTGTTCAGCCTGGAGAAGAGGAGGCTCAGGGGAGACCTCATCACTCTCTACAACTCCCTGAAAGGAGGCTGGAGCCAGGGGGGGGTTGGGCTCTTTTCCCAGGCAACTTTCAACAAGACAAGAGGGCATGGACTTAAGTTGTGCCAGGGGAAGTTTAGGTTGGATATTAGAAAGAATTTCTTTATGGAGAGGGTGATCAGCCATTGGAATGGGCTGCCCAGGTAAGTAGTGGATTCTCCATCCCTGGAGATATTTAAAAAGAGCCTGGATGTGGCACTCAGTGCCATGGGCTGGAAACTGCAGTGGTAGTGGATCAAGGGTTGGACCTGATGATCTCTGAGGTCCCTTCCAACCCAGCCAATTCTATGATTCTATGATCCTATGAACTGCCTTGGACCCTCCATTCATGTCCTCATATAAATCTTATGATTTTGTGATTCTATGATTTCTATTTCAGGACAAGTGGAAATGGACTCAAGTTGTGCCAGGGGGAGTGTAGATTGGATATTAGAAGAAACTTCCTCACTGGTGCTTTTTAAAACTGGATTAAGCTGCCAAGGGAGGTGGTTCAATCATCATCCTTGGAGGTGTTTAAATGATGTGTAGATGTGGTGCTTAAGAACATGGTTTAAGCACTGGACTTGGTAGAGTTAAGTTAATGGTTGGTAGAATTAGGTTATGGTTGGACTTGATGATCTTAAAGGTCTTTTCCAACCAGAATGATTCAGTGGTTCTGTGTGATTTTCCCAGCAGGCTCAAAAGGATACAAAGGTAATAAGCAAGTCATGAGTGCTGTAGGTTCAGAGATGAGTTAATTTATTGCACTGCATGTCTCTTTCTCCATGTTAGAGGACGACCTGGTGCCAGTTCTTGCCTGTCTTGAGTCCCATGCCACATTTGAAATATAACCATAACTCCTTATTCCTGCAGAACCATGAAACTGTACATCATCTTCTTCCTGGCAGTGGTGAACAGAAGCACCTCTAACAATCAGCCCACAGCAGGGATGTCCTGTGAAATGGTAAGGTTGTCTCCTTGCATGGTCCTCTTGAGATCCTGGATGAGACTGGGACCTCTTTGTCATAGAACTGCACAAATAGCTTTGGGTCTGCAAAGAGAACCACCCTCCAAGGGTCAGGACAGAGGTTTGCTGGGTCAGTGGGTGCTCTCCAGGTTGTTTTTGGGCTGCATCCTTGCTGTATTGAGAGCACATGAAAGGGGGGAAAAAAAAGAAGTGTTATTATCTCCATTTTTCAGTAAGGGGAAACTGGCTGAAATAATTTTGTCCTGATTTCCCCGAGACCATACAAGAATTCTGTGGCTGAGACAGTGAAAGAACTTAGACCTAAAATCTACTCTTTTGTATCAAGCCTGAGTTTTTGTGCTTAAAATAGAACCTCTCTTGTGAAATTCATCTCTACCAGCCCTTTTGTAATAACAAAGACTGACCTGCTCTGCTCTGACACAGCATTGTACCTGACTTCTTCTAGAGGTAAAAGAAGCGACAAAACTTCTCTCTCTGGTACAAAATTTGCTCCTAGAATTTTTGCAAGTACCTGGTACAATATTATAAATGTTCTTCACAGATGAACTTTTCCCTATCCAAGTGCTTCTGATGGTAACAAGCCATTTAAAAATACTTATCTTTTTCCTTTTTTTCTTTTTTTTTTTTTTTTTTTTTAACATTGAAGTAGCTCAGCAGAAATCCTCAAGAATTTCCAAAATAGGGAAAAAAATAATTTGCCAGCTGTACATATCTCCCTAATGGGACTCATTCCATTCCTGCCCACCCTATCGTATTGCTGCACTTCCTGAATTCCAGAGAAATGAAGACCTTGTATATATATAAAAAGACCTTGGGAAGGTGACTGGGTAGCTCAAATCATTGGCTGGAGAGGGAAGATTGATGAAAACACTGTAAACATGACAGCTTGGGTCCCATGTATCATGGTCACGTGGAGGTTGGGAGAAACATGCAATAATCCAAGCAGATTTGTCCTGGGCCATGTCCTGATGGGCTGAGAAATAAACACATGCTACTTTCCACCACTCCACTGTAAACTGCTTTCATCGAGCCAAAAAACTGAGGTTCTATGCAATGAAGCTGGGATAAATTCATCCCCAACAGTAAACACACTGCAGTCAAGGGCTGGGAAGCTCATCTGGTAGAAATTAACAGCTCAGCATCACTAATGTTGTCTTCCTTTGCTGGGCATTTGGTCCAATGGAAGGAAGAAGGTGTAAATCCAAGCACAGCTAAAAAAAGAGGGAGCTACTGGATTAATTGACGGGTCCATTGAGAGTCCTGCTTACCCCAAACGCTTGATTTACATCTCAGCTTTGCTGTTTTGCACCATCAGACTTTTCATAAGGGTGTCCAGCAATAGGGCAAGGGGAAATGGTTTTAAACTGAAGGAGAAGAGGTTTAGACTGGATATTAAGAAGAAGTTCTTCAGTATGAGGGTGGTGAGATACTGGCACAAATTGCCCAGAGAAGCTGTGGATGCCCCCTCCTTGGAGGTGTTCAAGGCCAGGTTGGATGAGCAACCATGTCTGGATAAGAGTTTGGAGTAGATGATCTCTAAGGTCCCTTCCAAATTCCCTTGGAAACACCTTTGAAACAGTGGAAATTCAGAAATGGAAACTTTCATTCCAGATCTCGTGGGAGAGGCATGAGTCAGCAACCTGTGCCCCTCTCTGGCTCAGCACTGGTGCTCCTGTTATTGGATCAAAGTCTTGGAAAGAGGTTTAGGAAGTAAACAGTCCCTACAGGAACCCTGACACAGGACTAAGCTGCATTGATTATGCAAATTACTGTGCATCTGCCCATTTGAGGGACAACAAAGCACACCTTGAATGTCAAGAGGTTCTTCTTACCTCATAATTATAGCCAAGGAGAGGGACTTCCATTAGTTCATGTTTTACCTCCCAAAGACAGATGCTTCTTCTACTAATTCATGTTAATTGGGAAAGGAAGAGCTCCCAAACATAGATGGGAAGGGTTTTTAGCAAATTATATCTCACCTTGCAGGGATATCATGCAAAACGCATTAAAAACTGGTTATCAGGGGTCAGCTGATGTGTGGTATCTGGGCAAACTGCTAAGATTTTGGTGTGTATCTGAGCCTCCTCCTGGATTTCTAGAGAACAGTCATGGACATTGTGCAAGCACAAGTCAGCACCAAGTGGCTCCAGCCCAAATTCTTTAGGGCAAATACTTCTGAGCTGATACAGAACACAAGAGGAGGCTTGGATCCAACTGCTTTGTTTATAGGGTTCTTACTAAGGTGGGTGACAGCTTCCACCCAGTGCTGAGCAGGGATGAACTGGAGTCTAAATCCAAATGATTCTCAGTTTAGGAGCTGTGGGATCACTTTTTCACCAACACCTGAATGAGACCAGCCAACAAAGGAACCAAAAGCTCCCCACCCTTGCAGTACATCTTGTCAGTGGACTTCAAGCAAAGAAGTGGCAGCACTGGCAGAGGTGATGAATTTGGAAGATGAGACTGGCAAAAAACTCTTTTCCAGCCTTAGGCTACCGACCCAGTGGGGTGGGAGGAGGGAGGATACACACAAACAGATGCTGTTTGCTCTGTCCCACTGAGACATGCTTCATCTTTTCTTCTAGCACTGATGAGAATCAAATTCATGTGGTTTGAGCCTTGGGGGAGAAAAGATGGTGCAGAGCAGACTAGATAAGAAATACAGAGAGGATCAAAATATGTCAGTGAAAAGGAATGTTTAAAAAAAAAAATATGGGAGGGAAAATGTTATAGGAACAAATGGCAGCCAGTGGGAGGCAGAGATTTTATCAGTCCTTTTAAACATTGGGAGTGTTCATTGGGTGCAGATTAAAGGTCCAATCCTGCAAGATACATGGTGAACTGGGGCTGACCTCTCCTGCACTGGCTTCAGTGAAAACCAGCTGACTGATGCCAGTGGGAGCTGGATCAGAACTCTGCTGCCATGCCCAGGAGGAGCTGAGGGTGCTCAGCACTTTTTGAGATCTGGCTCCAAGTGTGGGAAGAAACCTGACATCTGCCTCAGGCTGCAAAGTGGCTGCTGCTTTTTTCCTTGAGATTTTTTGCATCTTTCTGGCTTCTTCCACAAAATGAAGAGACTCCCTGCTCCACTTCTGAGTGTCAAACGTAAGCCCAGCTCTGTGCACATTTTAGCTCAAAATAAGCAACTCCACAGTGGATTCGCAGGAAAGAAATAATGTCAAGAAGAAGCTAGAAAATGCCAAATTCCAAATTCCCTTCTCTTTTTTTTTTTTTAATGTTTAGCTGAGGGAGATTGAGATTTGAGTGACTTTGAGGGAGGAAATAAAACAGGAGATTTGGGTTTTAGTAGACCACTTACTTGGGATCTTTGGGAAAGAAGTGTCATGGGAAGAACTGTAGAGCAGCCTCATTTAGATGGAGTTTGGATGAGCACTTAGACTTCTCTGGCACATTTTTGTGCTGTCTCCAAAACTCACAAGATGCAAAAGAGATTCACAAAACGCTGACTATTGCCACACTTCTCCTAAACAGACCCATCACTTCATTCACCTAAAGGCTCACATGAAACACTTATTTTTTATGCTTTTTACTTTTAATGTTTCTTTAATGTCTGAAAAGCTTTGTGTCATGGAATCTGGATTCTGCTTCTCCACAGAAGTTAGGGTTCAACATTTTTTTTTCTGATCTCTCTACAAACAGTACATGACCCAGTCACCCAAATACATTCATAACAAGAGTTTTCCTCCAGTTAATTAAATGCTGCCTAAGCCTTTCACATTCCACTTCTTCCCGTTGCTGTATATTATCCTTAAGAACAAAAACAACAGCTTGACATTTATGCAAAGGTGATCATGCTCATATTTCCAATGTTCCTTACAAACACAAACTCCAAATTTTGCTCTGGACACAGACTCAATCCTAGCTGCAGCTGAGCAGACATGCATCTAGAAGATTAATCTGACTTTGACACTTCTTTTTTTTCTCTACTGAAAAGGCATGACCCACACTAAACCTTACTGCTTTTTTCCTCTTAAAAGCTGGATTTACATGATTTTTCTTTTCCACGTTGTATCATTGGTGTCTTGTATAGGTGGCTGCAGAAGGCAAAGATGAAGGGAATTGTTGCCTTAAGAGAAGGAAAAAAAAACAGATGGTAAAAGCAGAAGGAGTCTGGAGGCTTGAATCAGAAGTGCTTCAGCAGTTGAAAACCCATTTTGTTAAAGATGTATTGCTTAATTAAGGAGACACAACCAAATATATATATGACTAATGACAGGTGGCTTTTGTGTCATAGGATCCTTATACCTCACTCCATATCCTTGCTTTGGGACATATGCAATCAGCAGACTGAAGTTCTTTTAGGGACTACTTACTATTATGAGTTTGCAGAATCTAATTCAGTGACCAAGCTGAGAAAATTAAACACCAGAAAAAAAATGTGAGGAAACAGTGCCTGATTGCAATGGAAAGAGCAAAACTCCTTCACTGAAGAATGGTAAAATTAGTCCAAGAGAAAGGTGCAAAAAGGACATTTAGTAGGCATCACATGCAGATAAAACTCCAGATTTAGCTTAGATCTGTGGAAGAAATTCTTTCCTATCATCTTGGTGAGACACCACCTGGGTTGGCCCAGGTTGACCAGAGAAGCTGTGGCTGCTCCATCCCTGGAAGTGTTGAAGGCCAGGTTGGATGAGGCTGGGAGTAACCTGGTGACCTTGTGCATGGCAGTGGGGTTGGAACGAGATGAGCTTTAATGTCTTTTCCAGACCAAACCATTCTAAAATTCTGTGATTGTACCATTGAAAGTCAGAAATGTCTTTAAAATGAAGTAAGTGCTGTTAACTGCAATGAAGCATGAGGCTTGTTGTTCTTGCTTCCTGAATACTCAGATAAAAGAGTGTGGACAGTGTTCTAGCAGAATGATCTGTTAGCTGAAAGTTATTTTCTTTACATTTCATGCAAAGATGTTTTTCATCTTGTCATGTGACAACCTCTTTTCTCTCTTTTTTTGGGCAGGAAAATTCTCAGGCATTTTGCCACAACAAAGACCTTCACCAAATCCCTCATGAGCTCCATCCGAATGTAAACAAATTAGATCTGTCTGGAAATGTGATACAAAGCATCCCTGAAATGCCATTATCATTTTACACTTCCCTCCAGTGCCTGGATTTAAGTTCTAACCAGATCAGCTTCATCGCTCCTGGAGTCTTTGCACACATGACGAGGTTGCTGGAAATAAATTTAGCCAATAATCACTTGTATGAACTTGCTCAGAATGGGACAGAGGGGCTTGGACTTCTACCCAAGGTGGAAATACTGGACTTGTCCCACAACAGTCTGTACAATGGGATGGCTGAGTATTTCATTAAACAAGCTCCATCACTACGGTATCTTTCCTTGTCAGACAATAGTATCATAATGATATCCCACAAGATGTTTCAGGGATCTCCCAGTCTTGTGGAGATAGATCTTCAGAGTAATATCATCATGGAAATAGAAGAAGGTGCTTTTGAGACTCTAGTGAACCTTTCCAAACTCAACCTCTCCATGAATTCAATTACTTGCATCTCTGATTTCAACCTCAGGCAGCTGGAGATACTTGACCTTAGCAGGAATAGCATTGAGACCTTCCACACTGCAAAGTCAGATGATGAATACAGCTTAAGGTATTTGGATCTGAGTGAAAACAAACTACTTCACTTCCCAGTCTTCCCCCAGGTAAATAAACTGGTAACTCTGAATTTGTCAAATAATCTAATCCAGCTCACTTCTGAATCCCCTCATAATAAAATGGACTACATGGAAAACGAATGGCTGGATGCTCCTTTCCATCTTCTTGACCAGAAGCAAAATAGAAACAAAAGTTCTCTTTATTTATCTCATCTTATGTATTTAGACTTAAGTTATAATGAAATCAAAGCCATTCCAGACGAGTTCTTTGAATCAATGTTGTCCCTTCACACCCTTAATCTCAGTAAGAACTGTCTTCAGGCATTTTCAGTATCTCATGACAGTGCACTGATCTCCTTAACTGTCCTCGACTTGAGCTACAATGCTTTGCAGAGCCTTCTCCTAGATGCTGGCACGCTGTCAAATTTGAAGGAGCTCTACATTCAAAACAACCACCTTCAGACCCTGCCATTTGATATCTTCTCCAGCCTTCCTACCCTCAGGTTGCTTCATCTACAGAGCAATAATATCAGCCTTTGCAGTATGTACTCAGGATTAGCTAAGCAAAGACTTGTTGGAGAGGAAAGTGGGTGTGTGTCATTTGTGGATTCTCCTGCTCTTCAGTACTTGGACCTAGCAGACAACATGCTGAACCTGCTACCAGCATACACTTTCTACAAGACTTCTCTGGTTGTCTTGGATCTCTCCATGAACCCTGGATTGCAAATAGAAGTTAAAGCATTATCAGGACTGGAAAAGTCTCTGGAATATTTGTATTTACATGGCAATAGCCTGATAGATTTAAATATTGACTTGCCTTGTTTTAGTCACCTTAAACATTTAAACCTCTCCGAAAATCAGCTCAACTGGCTGCCTAAGTGGGATAGTGATTCCCCACTGGAAGTTCTGGACCTAAGGAATAATAGGTTTAGTACATTACAGAACAGCAATATTTTAGCACTAGAAAATTCCCTTAAAAACTTGTATCTCACTGGGAACCCACTCAACTGCTGTGGAAACATCTGGCTGTCATCAATGATCCAGAACAAAAATGTCCAGATCCCTAACGTGGAGAACTTAACATGCCAGTACACACAGAATTTTGGGTATCAAGAAGAGATGAACATAGGAAACATTAGACCAGAAGACTGTGAAAAAGAGGATCTGAAGAAAATCAACTTCCTCATTATATTAACATTTGTGTTGGTTTTATCTGTGATCATCATTGGTGTGGGTTCATTTTTTTGCTTCCGCAGGCAAAACTTCAGCCATCAGTTTAAAGCATAGGAACACAAAATGCCTTGAAAACTGAAGAAATCAGGTGCTACACTGCCAGTGTGTAGAAATGAAGGGTAAAATTCTCATCTTTGATTTTTAACTGTGGACTTGAAGCTGGTTTTGAAGTCCTCCTGAACTGCACCACTTCCAGTGCTCTGGGTTGCAGGGGTAATTTCCCATGTTTTGCACTTGTTTCATTCACAAGCACATCTTCTGAAAAAAAGTTTAAACAGTGGTAGAAGAGGCTTCTGTAAAGCCCTGCTGTTGTTTTGAGGATGTGTAATTTAAACCAGATCCATCCCACTGAAAAAAAAAAAAAAAAAAAAAAAGGAGCCTGAGACTTTTCACTAATCTTAGAGATACTTCATGCAAACTGAGTATTGTAACTGAATTGTTTTTATGGCAGTCACTGATGACACCAACTGAGTAGGAAAGCCCTTCTCAAAGTTCGGTACCTCTGTGAGGTATTTTGCTTTGGGCTCGTTTTGCTTTTTCCTATCCGGTTAGAAATAACAGAAATAATTAGGAATAATTCCTAACCCATTTTAACCTTAAAGCATACTAGCCAATTCTAGGGTGAGCCAATATATGCTCTTTCAAGCCAAGTTGATTACAAATCTCCCACAAGTTCCAAAACAAGGAGACTTTAGCTAAAAACTGAAATCACAACTCATGTTGGTTGTGCTCATGGCTGCCATCAAGGAAATCCACAACTATCCATGAGAACCAAAGACCTTGGTGGTAGGAACCTCTTTGGATACCTCCCTTTGTTTTTAATATGTTGTTCCAGCCACTGGAGAAAGACATGAGGGGTAGATGAAATTAAATTTTCTTGGCACTTAACACCCACACGAGGGATGTAAGAAAAATCTCAGGCATGAAACAGCTGCACTGTGTTACCCCAGCTCTCAGAAGGCCACAGGTCCACAGTTCAACTCAAAGAGGAGAAATTTGCTCCTCACGTGCAATACATATTTAACTGGGTTTAATGTGAAGAAATTCGTCTCTGAGGTGAAGGCTTTTTAAAAGAATAGTCTTGGAGAATGAATTTCAACCAGCTACCATTGGACTGAAATGTTGATGTTTCTAAGGGAAACTGTTGGGAACTCACTGCAACTGGTCACTTTTTAAAGGTCACTGAAGGCTAGACAGGAAAAAAAAAGATTTTAAAGATACTGGTGTGAAACAATACAAAGGGAACCTAGTCCTGGGCCACTATTCAGATCAGATGTTCACTCTCTCGTCCTCCCCAAAATATATTAGGATCTAAAGGACTGGCTGCAAGAAAAGTTATATAGATTCTCATTGAGTGAAGGGCTTAACATGGGCAACTGCCACTGACATGTTATGTCCTATACTTTGGCAGCAGATTCACCCTTTTGGAGTGAAGTTCACCAACAGTGGGAGCCTGACCTACCAACGTAGTTCAATGGCTTTAAAATGAGCTATATCAGGTTTTCTGTTAATGCCAGGAATTGTACATTAAGGCATGTCAGAGAAACAGCGGTCAAACCAAAACCTGCCCAGGTAAATAACTCAAATTGCTGCTCTGTTTCTGTTTCTTCCAGCTAGTGAATGTCAAAATTAACACACTACCAAAAAAAAAAGTGTTTTAATTCTATTTTTAAAGCAGTTATGTAAGAAACTGGCTGGTAGTTTTTGTTGTGGAATTTTGTACAATAAAAACACCTTCGACTTTTGTAAAAAGCACAGGGTTGTGAATATATTAAAGCACCAGCTTGGAATGCTTCACAGATGAAAAGCTATGTCTTCCTATTTTTCTATGGTGTTCAGACTCCACCTTAGACCTTTACCTTTTGCTCCTGAAGCAGCTCCATATGTTAGAGTACAACCAATGGAAAACGAGGAGATCAGCTGAAGATGTAGGGAAGCATTTGCACAAAGCAGCAGCAACAGAGCCCAACCTAACACCTCCAAAGGCCAACGCTACCCATTGGCTCAAGTTCTTATACTTGTAGGAGAAATTTAGCACAAGCAGCAATCCCAGGGGTTAGTTGGGAGCCTGATGCTGAAGTCTGTGAGCTTTTTCCTTGGTGTGAAAGGAAGCTGAGCTGTGTGCCCAGACTCAGGCTATTTAACCACACACTGTGTTCATGCCTTTTGTGTGGAGCACAGCAAGATTAAATCTCCTTCTGAGAGCCAGCACTAGCTTGGCTGCTATGGCTGGAATTAGTTAATAAACTGATGACAGAGCCAAACTCATTTAATTAACAGTTTTAACACTTCTTTTGTTTGGCTCTACCGAAAGGAAGTGCTTGTTATTTCTAAACATCTGGGACTAATTAGACTTCCATTGACTTCCCTGGGAGCAGAAACAGCTTTCTCGAGGAATATGCCTTAGCATGGCTCATTTGGATTTCTCTGTTAGCAGCATAAGCAACCAAGAAGTGTCATGAGCCAGCTCCAGCCAGTTCTGTCATTTCAAATGAGATGGAGAGCATAAGGGAAAGGAAATATGCACAAAAAAGAAAAGGGGAGAAAAGGGAACTCTGTCCTATTATTCTTTAAAATAGAGGTACACAGTTGGCAGCCCTAACTCTTGCCTCCCCTGGCTGCTTCTGTGCCTGCAAGAAGCCAAAATGTCAAAATACCTGACCCGGCATCAAATGTAGCCATTAGTCACACATTACACATCTTTCTGCCAGTTTGCCTCATCATCCTGACAGGCTGGCATGACACAGGCTGGTTTTACTATGATTTTGTAACCTAAATTTACACCCTTGTTCACAGTTCCTTCACAAAGCTTCTGCAACAGCCTCTGTTGATGCAGAGAGCTCATCCTGCTAAGCCAGGGAATATCCTTCTGGGGTTCTGAGAGATACAGTAGGACATATGGGATTTATGCAGCCAGTGCAACTTGCTTGTTTAGGGTTGGGTCTTGGGGTATTTTTTTATTTTATTACTGTTGCATGCATGAAGCACCTTCGCCACTGCAGCTTTTTGCATGAGGCAACACAATAGGTCTCCTTCAAACATTTCCTCCCCAGGCTGCTGGGATTTGTTCCCAGAAATTATCCTTTTCAGTGGGCTCAGGTAGATTTAAATATTGGAAGCACTAGAAACACTCCCAGAGAGAGTCCCAAGAAGTTCAACAAGCCATGACTCATGTTGGCCCTCCACGGAAAGTCAATTCTTCGTTTCCAAAGGCGTTGGCTTTTCCTGCACAGCCAAGAAAAAACAAAACCCAAGCAGAGTACCAGAGCTTTTGGTCACAGATTTATTTGCAGGGACCTTGCTCAGCCCTGAAGTAACCAAGGTGGATTAGTATCAAACCCAGTAAGTACTTTCTAACATTTTGGGAGCCCAGAGCATTTCTTTCCTATTCCTATCTATTCCTCGTACCATTCAGTACCACCTTGAAGAAACACAGTACTCTCTGGCCAGAAACAAATAAAAACTACATCCTGAGTCCCTTGTATCTCCACATGAGACAAAAACATGTGTTACCTTGCCTGGCAGGGAATCCTTTGGCTATACTTATTATTTTCCAAAAACTATCCCATGTGCACACATGTGCAAAGGGAGCAACACATGCAGGCTCATGTAAGAAACCCATGACTTTCAGGATTAGCTTTGTTTAACCTAAATTACAACAGGTTGTACTAATTGATCTGCTGTAATAGCAACCAGCCCATGGTGCTGGTGACTGTAGGTTCCTATTTCATGCCTGTCCATGTGGACCAATTTGATCAAGATTTTCAAACTCGATTAACGATGTCTTTCAGATGACTGAATTTTCAGCCTGTGCCTCACCAATCCTGAAACAAGTCTGAAACAAAACTGGGTCCATCTCCTCTCAAAACCAAGGCTTTGTAGTGTGTCATATACAAGCCCTAGAAACAAACAAACAAACAAAAAAAAAAAACAAACAAAAAAACCCACAAACAAACAAACAAAAAAACCCAAAAAAAACCAAAAAAAAACCCACAACAAATTTTCCAGATGTAGATGCAATTCTTTCACTTACATCTTTCTAATGAGATTTGCCTTCTCGATCAGAGTTGTGTTGAATATTAAAGGGCTGAAACACAGCAAAAAGGCCACTGGCATCCTGGCCTGGATCAGGAACAGCGTGGCCAGCAGGTCCAGGGAAGGGATTCTGCCCCTGTACTCAGCCCTGGTGAGGCCACAGCTCGAGTCCTGTGTCCAGTTCTGGGCCCCTCAGTTCAGGAAGGAGATTGAGGTCCTGGAGCAGGTCCAAAGGAGGGCAACCAGGCTGGGGAAGGGATTCCAGGACAATTCCTGTGAGGAGAGGCTGAGGGAGCTGGGGGTGTTCAGCCTGGAGAAGAGGAGGCTCAGGGGAGACCTCATCACTCTCTACAACTCCCTGAAAGGAGTCTGGAGCCAGGGGGGGGTTGGGCTCTTTTCCCAGGCAACTTTCAACAAGACAAGAGGGCATGGTCTCAAGTTGTACCAGGGGAGGTTTAGGTTGGATATTAGAAAGAATTTCTTTATGGAGAGGGTGATCAGACATTGGAATGGGCTGCCCAGGGAAGTAGTGGATTCTCCATGCCTGGAGATATTTAAAAAGAGCCTGGATGTGGCACTCAGTGCTATGGGCTGGGAACTGCAGCGGTAGTGGATCAAGGGTTGGACTTGATGATCTCTGAGGTCCCTTCCAACCCAGCCAATTCTATAATTCTGACCTTCAGCCTGCTTGAGAGCCGGGCCCAGGCAAACTGCATAAGTTCAACAAGGCCGAGTGCAAGGGAAGGGATTCTCAGGAGACCCCACCTGCAGTGCTGGGTCCAGTTCTGGGGTCCTCATCACGGGAAGACCATGGAGCTGTTGCAATGAGTCCAAAGGAGGCCATGAAGATGATTAGAGAGATGGAGCATTTCTGCTCTGGAGCCAGGCTGAGAAAGTTGGGGTTGTTCAGCCTGCAGAAGTGAAGGCTCCAGGGAGACCTTAGAGCATCTTCCAGTACCTGAAGGGGCTCTAGGAAAGCTGGGAAGGGATTTTTGACAAGAGCATGGAGTGAGGGGATGAAAGCAATGAATTTAAATTGGAGGAGAGGAGATTTGGTTAGAGATTAGGAAGAAATTCTTCACTATGAGGAAGTGAGACCCTGACCCAGGTTGCCCAGGGAAGCTGTGGTTTCTCTATCCTGAAAGTGTCTCAGGCCAGGTTGGATGGGGCTTGGAGAAACCTGGTCTGGTGGGAGGTGTCCCTGCCTATGGCAGGGGTGTTGGAAATAAATTCTCTTTAATGTCCCTTTCATCTCAAACCCCTGTATGATTCTATGGTCTCCTGTAGTAGAAAAGTGAGAAGAGATCCTAGGAGACAGAAAAAAGAGGGGGAGAAATGAGGGGTGATAGAAGAAGTGAAAGACAGAAGGCAAATGTAGTCGAGGAGAAGTTTTTAGAATTCAGCTCTTCATGATGGGTAATGGAGAAGTGTAAGTAGAAACTGGGGAGCATCCAAGAGAGAAGGGTGGGAAAATCTCTACAGAGAGGCAGAGCTGAGCTGTGCAGAGCAGGGGCAGACACGGGTGCCCTGGCCAGGTGAGATATTGTCTGCCTGGGAATATGTGACACCTTCAAGGAGAGGAGGACATCATCTCACCAGGGGTGACAAAACAGATGTTTATAGTAACCAGGATAACAGGCTGAAAAAGAAACAGGAGGGAAAAGGGGCTGAATAAGCACAGAGAAACTCTTTGAGGAGGACCCAGTGGGGTGTGCAGCATTCCCTCCATCGCACGGAAAGGCACTTGGAAGCTGATGCAACATGATACTGAAGAAAATTTTGGCAGATATAAAAGGGAGCAGTCCTGTAACACTGGGAACACCATATTTCTCCCACGCTATCAATCGTGGCTGATTTGCTGAGTGGCAGAACCAAGTGAATTCCACAGGTTTCCTCCACCTGTCCATTTCTAGTGGTCACTGAATTGAAGACAGGCATTTTCCTGGTGCATACCCAATGATCTTGAAGGTCCTTTACAGCCATGATGATTCTGTGATCCTGTAAGGCATCCCAGGTTGCTTTGACGTTACAATTGTCTCCAGGAGGGTGAGTGAATTTTGCAACACCAAAAAAGGAAAGGTGACATCAAAAAACGTCCCTTTGTGAAGAAACATTCTGAAAGGTGACAATAGAAGAGGTTCCTCTTTTTCTGTTCTGCTTTTTCTGTCTTTCACAGAAAATGGAGTGGAGACAGGAGCCAAAGGTCCCAGAGACAGGATCAGAGAAGCAGAGAAACCCATTTTCAGGCAGGAAACCTACAAAACAGAAGATTTGGGATAGGCAACTAAGCTGGAAGTGTGGGGTGGGGAGAACAGAAGGAAAAGAAGCACAACTAACCCCAGAATTTGGAAGGCAAATGGGGAGAGAATGGTCAGGATGAAGTCAGAGGCAGAAGTAGTGTAAGTCCAAGCAGAAGCAGAAGTCAGGGAAGCATTTCAGGGCAGAAACAAGGGAAAGAAGGGCTGCACACTATTTTAAGCTTCATTTCTGTGTTACAACTGGTGGGGCAGAGCCTTTACTGTGTTTGTGGAGGACACAGAGTGGAGTAGTGTTTGATAGGTTAGTGACTGAGCTGCTATTTAGAGGGATCTTCTGCATCAGAGCAATGGTCTGACAGAAATTTCATGATGTTCAGCAAAGCACCTTGGACAGAAAAACTAATGCAACACCCCAGCCTAGAGATAAGGTGACTGGAAAGCAGCTCTGCAGAAGAGGGCCTGAGGTTCTGGGATCACAAGTTGTCCATGAATCAAATTCATGCCCTACTGAGAGTGAAATCCAGCTGCATACTGAGCTGTGTTTGGAAAAGTGTAGATAGAAAGCCAAGAGATGCTGCTACTTCCCTGTGTTTGGCAGAGCTAACTCCACATCTGGTTACTGCATCCAGATGTGGCCCTCCCAAGGCAAAAGAATGTACCTGACAAACTGGAGAGAGTTCATCAGAGGCCACCAAAATGGTCAGGGGGGTGATTATATGACATCTGAGAAAGAGATGGAGGGAATGAGGCTTGTTCAGCCTGGAGAAGAGAAGGTTTTGAGGAGGATCAATACTGGCAAGGCAGTTACAAAGAAGGCAGCATCAGCTCCTACCAGGAGTATCAGCTAAAGGACAAGATGCAGCCTCTGAGAGCTGCAACTGAGGGAGCTGAGATTGAACATAAGGAAAAAACAAAATCTTCAGAATGAGGGAGGTCAAACTCTGGAAAACCCTCTGAGATTTTCAAAACTCGTCAGGGCACAACCCTGAGCAGCCACTTCTGACACTGAAGTTGGCCCTGCTTTGATCAGGGAGCTGGGTCCAATCTCTCCAGAGGCCTCTTCTGACCTTTACTGCTCTCTGAGTCTTTAAAAAATGAGAAGAAAGGGTCATGCATTTGGGTGAGGAATAGAGTAGAGGAACTTGTGAGCAACAGAGTCTGCTGGATGTATCTACTCCCTGCACTGAAGCTGTGGAAGGGATTTGGCAGTCCAAGGGTGTGGAGAGATGGCAAAAGTAACTGGTGATGGCAGATGTGGGCAGAGCTAATCAGATTGTGGAAGTCTGAGTTTGCATTAAAATATATTATTTTATTCATTTTTCATAGCTCAAAATTAAAATTAATCTTTCCCAAATTTCCCATGAAAATTTTGAAAAATATCAAATTAGGAAATGTTTGTTTTGTGAGGCCAGAGGTTCAGTTTTAATTTACTTATTCCTTCTGCATCACATCCTCATCCAGCAACAACAATAACAACAACATAATGGTTGCAACATTTAGATTGAGTTTATTATCTTTGTTCCAGAGAATATGAGGAGCTGTTTCAAGCAGCTAATGCTAAGTAACATCCTCCCCAATTAACATGAAAAAAACAAAGAAAAAATAGAAATCCAAAATGAAAAGAAGAAAAAATGTTTAGTCTGGTGGAGCTAATAAATCTTTTCATGTTTTAACACAGAAAATACTGGTGGGACATAGGAAAAATACAAAATAAAATAATGGCAGTAACCTTTTGAAATTCCAGAAGAGACCTATGAGGTAAGACTTTAATTCAAAAATGTTTTTTATTGTAAAACTTCCTTCCTCTGTGAGTACTTGTCTAATAATTGGTGCTTTTTAATAATATTTACAAGTTTTATGGCTCCACTGCCTTTCACATTAAAATGTTGTAACACAAACATTCTGGCAGGAGCCATAGACTGAAGTGTTTCAAAACCACAGCCTCATGAATTGCTGCTTATTCCTGGAAAAAAAGTTCTTTTTAAGAGAACTTCACATATGTTTCTTGCCTTATGTATGTGATTCAGGACCATATGTTTCCTCTGATCTGTCCTTTGTGTTTCACCACGAAAATACAGCAAGTGATTGCCTTGCTGGACCCCTCACTCCTAAACTGAGCTCCTTTCCCATTTGGGAAGGATGATGCTCAGGGAAGTGAAGATCCAGAAAAGGATTTGGAGGCTTTCATTGACACTCTAGGCATTTAAGTCCCAAACCAAAATCTTTACAGTTCTTGTTCAACTGCTGATTTTTCCATTTGGTGCCTCCAGTCTTCAGGGGGCTACGTCTGATGTAAAAATTCCCAGTGCATTCAACAGACTGCTCCTTGGTGTATTCCAAAATGTTGCAGAAAGCACAAAGCCATTCATAGAATCATAGAATCATCATGGTTGGAAGGACCTTCAAGATCATCAAGTCCAACCATCAGTCCTACACTACCTCAACCACTAAATCATCTCCTGAAGCATCACATCTACCTCTCTTTTGAAGACCTCTAGGGATGGTGACTCCACCACTTCCCTGGACAACCTGTTCCAATGCTTTACCACTCTTTCAGTGAGAAAATTTTTCCTGATATCCAATCTGAACCTCTCCTGGTGCAACATGAACACATTTCCTCTTGTCCTATTGCTACTCACTGGGGAAAAGAGACCAACACCCACCTACTACAATCTTCTTTCAAGTAGTTGTAGAGGTCATAAGGTCTCCCCTCAACCTCCTCTACTCCAGGCTGGACAACCCCAGCGGCTTCAGCCTCTCCTCACAAGACCTGATTCAGATCTGCATAAGCCCCAACAGTGTCCTCATCCTGAGCATCCCTCTGACAAACTTCCTAAAATGGGAGATACTGCTGAAGCATTGCTGCTAGACAAAACACTGGGGAATGTATGAAGTATGTAAAACTGTAGATGGCAATAGAACTGCCATGACAACTCCATGCCTAGGCTAATGCTTCAGTTCTCTTTCCTACCCAGAGGGGTATTTCCTACTCCTTGAGCAGTGCCCTCCTTGTCAGTCCAAGAGGAGTGCTAGGTAAATCCTAACAATTTATCCTGAATTTTATCTCAATTTATAGAATGCTGTGCCCCTTAAAGAGCATTTAAGTAATCTCTGGAAGAGGGAACAGTGCCCTCAACACAACAAATTGGCCACAGGGACTCCAGAAGACCAAGGAGAAGAAACAGAACAAGACACATGGGAAGTACAGTGCTCCCATACTGGTTGATTGATTGAAGCAATTGAAGTAGCTTTGAATATCACAATAATTTTGATTGGAAAAAACCCTTAACATCATCAACTCCAACTTTGAACCTAAAATTGCCAAATCCACCACTAAACCATGTCCTTACCTGCCATGTCAATGTCTTTTCAGTACCTTGAGGGATGATGACTCCACCACTGCTCTGGGCAGCTTGTGCCAGGGCCTGACAATGCTTTCAGTGAAGAATTTTTTCTTAATATCCAAACTATATCCAATCTAAAACTCTCCTGGCACAACCTAAGGCCATTTCTTCCTTTTCTGTCACCACCTGGAGGAGAGATTGCCCACCCACCCAGGGCTCCAACCTTCTTTCAGGGAGTTGTAGAGAGCAAGAAGGTCTCCCTGTGGCCTCCTGTTCTCCAGACTAAATAACCTCAATCTCCTCAGATGCTCTTCCTAAGACTTGTTCTCCAGTACCTTCGTCAGCTTTGTTGCCCTTCTCTGGACACTCTCCAACGCCAAAATGTCTTTCTTGTAGTGAGGGGCCCAAAACTGAACATAACATTCAAGGTGTGGCCTCACCAGTGCCCAGGACAAAGGGACAATCACTTCCCTGGTCCTGCTGACCACACTGGTGCTGATCCAAGCCAGAGTTTAATTTTAATCCAAAGATAAAGACTTGAGTTAATTGCTTAAACATAGGCAGCAAGTTTGATCCATTGCAAGAAGTGAGTGCCATTTGGGATGTTCTCAAGGTTTGGGCTACATCAGTATGAGGTTCACAGGAATGATACAGGGAAAAGAAGAAACTTAACTGTTCTTGAGTATTAGCTGGAGGGCAAGAAGCATAACCCAGTGTATCCCAAAGGCAATAGAACACCAGTTTGAAGGCATCTGCTCACAGCTGCTATTGGATAAAAATTCAGAATTAGTTTGAAAAAGAGGCAGTCTGTGTCCCATTTTTAACTGCTTGAAGTGTTAGATCTGCTGCTCTTTGAAGTCTCACATCAGCTTGGGTCTTAAGCAGCAATCAGTACCAGAAGTTAAGACCAGCTTTCAACCAAGAAACTTTTGCAAAACTCTCTGGGCTGGGCACATAGGGAGCGGATTTTCCCCCTCTACTCTGCTTTTGTGAGGCCCCACCTGGAGTACTGCAGGTACGGGAAGAACTGGAGTTCTGGAGCCCCTATTATAAGAAAGACATGGATGTGCTGGAATGTGTCCAGAGAAGGGCCAGAAGGATGCTCAGAGGGTTGGAGCAGCTCTGGAGTGAGGACACTGAGTTGGGGTTGTTCAGTCTGGAGAGGAGAAGGCTCCAAGGAGACCTTATTGTGGCCTTCCAGTATCTGAAGGGGGCTACAAGAAAGCTGGGGAGGGACTTTTTAGGATGTCAGGGAGTGATAGGACATGGGGGAATGGATTCAAACTAGAGGAGGGGAGATTTAGATTGGAAGTTAAGAAGAAATTCTTCATCATGCGGGTGGTGAGAGCCTGGCACAGCTTGCCCAAAGAGGTGGTGGAAGATCCATCCCTGGAAGTTTTTAAGGCCAGGTTGGATGGGGCTCTGAGCAACCTGATCTTCTGGGAGGTGCCCCATGGAACTAGATGATCTTAAAGGTGCCTTCCAGCCCTGAAAATTCTATGATTCTATGATCCAATGGCATTTTATCTGTTTTTCCTCTTCTCCCACAGTGTCATTGCTTTTCCAGCCTCCTGCTTCCTTAGACTGCTCACGAGGAGGCTTTTGAGTAAATACAATAAAAGTGAGATGCCATCACGTGTTTCAGCCCTACAGAATGTGTCACTTGAACCTGTCTGCATCGTGCACTTCCTACTACTCTTCAGTGAACCTCTGGACTCACCCATGCAAAGTGTTCTCCTAGCAGAGCACCTGAGTGCTGCTCAGTTAAATAAATCACAAACTGTGGTCTGTGGAGCAAAGCTTTCAGCATTTCACAGTCCATATGTTGTTGGGTATTTTTTTTTCTTTCCTTACCACTTCTTATTTCACAACTCGCCTGATTTGGGACTTGTGTAAGAGTTGTTATGGGAATAAAGTCTTATCTCAGGGAAAGATCTTGCTTTACTTGCATCAAAGTAAATGAGGAGATCTCCCTGAATTTCCTCCCCCCAGTAAATAATAACAGCTTTACCCAATTAATAAAGGTCTAAAAGACATAGATAAGACATAGCTAAAGTTTTGCATATGCACATCCAAAATGATTCTATAGGATCTATGATTCTATAAAACTCTGGACTGCTTCAGATACCATCCCCAAATTAGAAATAAAGATATGATGCACTGACCTCCTTGGGAAGGTATAGCCATCTTTTGTCTGGTCATGTCATTTAGTTTTTGAAGATGTCTCAGTCATATACAAATGAGATCAAGTTTCAATCTGTTGACCACCCAAGTCCTCACAGCTCTCTGTACCCCCTGTGCTTGTGAAGGAGTTTAAACCATCTTCATGTTTTACTTGACAAGTGGAGCAGGTTGAGACTACATCCAGTGTCAGTTAAATCCTGACAAGGAATAATTTATTACATCATGAGACCCAACTCCACAGCAGCTGCTCCTATCCCTCATCTTGCTCTGCAAAGCTCCTAAACACTCTCCTCAAGACCTCTGGTGCCTTCTCTTGAAGCTGAGGATACAAAACCTGGCCAAGTTTTCCAGGCTGACGTTGTGAGAGAGTCCAGAGGGGATGGAGAAGCCACTGGGAAAGGTGTGAAAAATGGGACCTTTGCACAAAGGTTATGAAATTTGGTTCACAGTGGAAAGGGGAGAATGAAAGCATATAAACAGAAAGAGATGCTTTAAACAATCTGAATCAGCAGGGAAGGGTGGATTTTTACAGTCTCAGTGGTTGCATAGATGCAAATGAAAGTTGGGATCAGCTGGAACAGCCTCCTGGAAGAGACTTCATGCATGGGGAGCAGAGTTCTTTCCCATCACTTTGGATTTACAGACATTGGAATGTGAATTATTCCAGACTTCTGTGACAACTCTTATAATCCTGGATGGCTTTCAGATCAGCCTGATTGCTCGAATCCTTCTTCTTCTGCAAATTAAAAATGGTCTTGTTTTTCCAAGGAAAATTCAACCCGTTCCTGCTTGGGAACAACCCTAGAGTGGGATAGTCTCATTCACACCACTGATGATTCTGCTTCTCTCAGCACTCACTTTTTGCTCTATAAATGGCACCAACAACACATACAGGACTAGCAATGATGTTAGGTCATGCTCAGCAGGTTTGATGGATCCAGCAACATTTTGGACTGTGCTCAGAGGACAACTTGGGAGGGAACTGGTGACACCATCAAAAGTGAGGCTTTGCACAATTTATTCACTCTTTTAATGCATTTCTTGCTTCCTCTCCCACACCTATTGTGTTTATTCCAGCCTGACCACTGCCTTCCTCTCCTTCTGTTCTTCACTGGATTCCTCTCATTTGTTTCAAGCTGTCCGTCCCAAAAAGGACAAAAATTCAACCAAGTTTGATCCCAAACTGAACTTTTGAACTGTATTATACTGGAGTGGACTGGAGATTGGGTCAAGTGAATTTATACACCCATATTTCATCAAGGGATGAGGCTTCTCTTCTTTGTTTACTATTTCTAAAGCATTTAAAGTTTTAGACATAATATTATTCATTAGGGAAAAAAATCTTCTCTAATTGGAACACTCATTACAATGCTCCAAAATATTATAATATTGGCTGAGCCTGTGCTCTAAAGGATGGAGGCAAGCATGAATTATGGGCTGGCACCGTGTCAAACATGTAGCTATTGTTCTCAAAAACAGGATGCAGACCAAGGGGAAATGGTGTCTAGTCTTGACTGCTCATCGTAAAGGCATTAAAAACCCACCCTTGTCCTCTTGAAAAGGTAGAAGTTCAAATCTTCATGGGAGAAAAAAAAATTAAATTCTTCTGCATCTGTTGATTCCAGCCATGTAAGTCTCTGGATCACCAAGCACAGCTAAAAGTGTTTCTTTCATCCATCACTTTGTGGAGTGTGTTATCCATATATATTGCAAAGCAGCAATTGATAACTTCTTGGAAAGTTTCTTTAAACCCAGATTTTTCATTGGAATTTAGTAATAATCACTTTAAAATCAATGCACTCTTTGGACTTACATAGAGAAATAACAGGTTTTTTTTTTTTCTTTCTTCATCTGAGCACAACTCCATGTTAGAGTCACACTGAGAGTCCTGCAAGGGTCAGGACTGCTTTGTGCCAGGTGTATATTAAAAGGTGGCTGAAAAGCTTCCAGTCAAACTCAACCAAAAATAGATGAAGGGTAAGAACAACTTGGACTCCTTCCATAGATAGGCAGGAACTGTGTAAGTGCCTTCAAGCACAAAAAAACTATGAATTTGAAGTGTCCTTATCCAGTAAATATCTGTTTGTTCATAGTGCTCACTCTGCACTGTTTGTTGGCAGCTCACACCACCTTTTTACAATAAAATGCATTTTGCCTTGGCCAAGGTGAAAATGGGCAGGAGTCAAGGCCTCTGCACTAACCCCAAGGCATTTGTATCTTTGATGATTACTTTGATGAATTTCTTTACAACAACCATTCCTCCATCTTTCCAGATGCCCTGAGGTAGTTACTAAACTTGAGGCTTCCAGTTTAGTTGCCAGACCAACCAACTCCTCAGCCAAAGCTGAGCCAAATGGGGAATCCCTGTATTGTTCTGATGGCTGGAGGGCTGCCCACCTCCCTCCCTTGGGCTGGGGAAACCCATGTGTGACTCCCAGAAAGGAGCTGGACCCCAAGGATGTTGTGAGAGAGCATCTCACTCTTAAGAACAACTCCTTATTGCAATGGAAGGAAAGAGAGGGGGATGGAGCAGTGTAAAACAAGCCCAGGGGCCTCAGGAGTACACTCACTGCCTCTCCAGGATGCTCTTGGATGCAGTGGTGAAGAACAAATCATGCCTTTCCCCCAAACCAGGCTACTCAGTGCTACTGTTTTCCTTTCCCAGAGTAACATGTCACAAATCATGTCTTTGTAACTCAACACTGATCAGGCTATGAGTGAATTCCTCTGTTAAGGAAACAGCTCTCTGAGCAGGGTTGCTCCAGGCAAGTTCAGTGCCAGGGAAAATGTTGGTAGGGAAAGGCACTGGACAACCCTCCCCAGCAGCTGAGTGTTACTTTTTGATGTCCCCAAGGGTACAATTCCACAGAAGGGTGCAGACAGCTTTATATATGCTCCATCCCAGCTCTGAGCTGCTCAGCCTCAAGCCAGCTCTGCCTGGCATCTGCATGGCTGAGCTCACAGCTTATGCCAAGGAGCTTTCATGGGCACATGGCCTCAGACAGGGCTGGTTCATGCCCTAGCACAGAATCACAAATTGTCACAGTTGGAAAAGACCTCTAAGATCACTGTGTCCAATCTTCAGCCCAGAAAAAAAAAAAAAAAAAAAACCAACAAACCTCCAAAAAAACCCACCCCATCCCACTAGAACACAGCCTGAAGTGCCTCATCTAGACTTTTTTAAAGACTTCCAGGAATGGTGACTCCACCACCTCCCTGGGCAGTCAGTTCCAGCACTTGACTACTCTCTCAGTAAAGAAATTGTTCCTCAGTTCTGGTCTAAACCTCCCTTGGTGGAACTTCAGGCCATTTCCTCTGGTCCTATCATTGTTCACTTGAGAGAAGAGCCCAGCACCCACCTCCCTACAACCTCCTTCCAGGGAGCTGTAGAGAGCAATAAGGTCTCCTCTCAGCTTCCTCCTCACAGGTCTTGTTCTCCAGACCCTTCACCAGCTTGGTTTCCCTTCCTGAGCCCAATCCAGCACCTCAATATCTTTCTTTTAGTGAGGGACCCAATGTCTTTCTATGCTGACAAGCCCAGGGTGAAGTCAAAGGCTGGAGAACCAGGACAGGTGATGTATCTGCCCAACAGCTTTCCCCAGTATTAAATTAGGAAAATAAAACTGGAACCAGACAATACCACTGCCCTTGGGTTGGCAGTGATCACTCAGGTATGATCACATCAGGCAGACTGAGTGCCTGATGTTAAGTGTTGCTTTTATCCAATATAAGAAAGATGTTCCAGAAAGCATAGATCACTATGTTAGGCTTGAAGAATGGTCCAAAGATCACTGCTAACATCACAGACTCGGGGCAGATGATCCGATGGGCAACTGGGATTTAAGGAATGAGCCTTTATATAATGCGTAATTAGTCAAAACAAGCAGCCCCATTTCCCTTTAGGGTCCTGGAGAAAGCTGTGGCTTTTGCAGGGTAGCAAGGCTCTGGTGAAAAAATATGTTTGGTGCTTGAAGATGAAGGAGAGGGTAGTGATGGAACCAGTTTTGTAGTCAACTCACATAAATCAGTGGGTGTCCCACCTAAGGTCTGCTTTGGGTCTTGTCCATTCCATCCCAGGGAAGAAGAGGGGCCCAGACCTCACCAGGCTTTTTGTTGCCTCTGCAATATTATGGTTATGTTCCAGCACAACAAAGAGGGAGCTGGGACAGGGCTGAGGTTCAGGTGGTCCCTGGAAGCAGAAGACAGCCCTTTGCTCTCCTGGAGAGGGCAGATAGGCTGTGAGGGGTGTGGAGAGGCTGTACAGAACCTCAGGGGAGGGTTTGTTGGCTGCTTCAGCAACGTTCCTCTTGCAGACTCTTTGGCTGCCCACTCCTGACTTGGGTTGTTTAAGAGATAAGCAGTTCCCTGATTATCAGCTGCAGAAGTGACAGTCAGCTTAAGGAGCCAAAGATTACATTTTTCTCACAGTGGGAGGATTGTCCCTCTTGGAGAGGCTTGGCAAACAGCCAAAGGGGCATGGGAATTCAGCCAGGGTGCTGACAGAGGTCATGCAAGGTAGCAGAGACTCTTTTCCTGGGGTACTTTCAAGTCTCAGCCACCACTTTGCAAAGTGACAAGTTAAGCAGTCTGGGGGCACACGGATGTAGATTGTAGGACAGTGGATTCCACTGTTGTGGGTTGTTTATTTTTCTCTTTTGTCACTTTTTGTTTGTTTTTTTTTCTCTGCCCAATTATTGATGATCTCTCACTTGCTTCAGAGCTAGTGGCATCTCTCTTCTTCTATTTTCCTCTCAATTCCAGCTTGAATCACAGTTCACATGGACTGCATTGCAAAGAGAGCAGAGGGCTGGAGGAGAAGAAGTAGCTGTCAACACTAGGTAAGAGTGGAACTCAGAGGTCATTAATCATTACTTTTCATTGACTTACAGTGTTTAAATTACCAGTGTTTGAACATCTAAGCCCCTTTCACTTAAGGTTGCCCAAAACACCACACTCTGTAATTGCTGGACTCTTGTAAAGTATTGAAACGGAGCCTTGGAGGAGTTACTATGAGTGGAGAAGTGTAGGTGGAAATAGAATCTAGAAGCTGTGACTCACAGTCACTTGCTTGTATCCCTGTATTGTTTGCATTGCTTGTATTGTTTGCAGAGCTCTGATTCCTAAAAACTGGCAGCTTTAGGCAGCCCAGTAGAAATAAACAATCTAGAATTAACATCAGAGAAATAAATATCCCAAGGACTGACCAATGCATATAAATAACAGTTACCTGGCATCCAGACTATGAAAGGTTGTGTGTGTTGGAGAGGTTGCTCTTCAACAATAAAGATAATTGATGGCATAACTAAGAAAGGGCCACGTGGGTTTGGGTTGTGTACCCAAAAAGAGGGAGAGGGTGACAAGATTTCAGACAGGGAACCACTGCCAAGTCAGATGGGAAATCTGATAATCTGTTTAGGAAGCTAGAGGAGGACAAAGGGAGCTACAAATTCAAACCAGGCAATAGGATACTGTTCATGCAGAGAAAAAAAAAAATCAAAAAACCACAAACAAATAAAGCCAACAGTTCTTGTACACATACAGTATTTATTTAAGATTTCTTAAGCTATTCATGCTGCTATGGCTTGAAGATATCACAGACTCTGCTGAGTTGGAAGGGACACATCAGGTTCATCAAGTCCAACTCCCTTACTGTGCAGGGCACCCCCAGGATCACTCCATGTGCCTGGGAGCATCATCCAAATGCTTCTTGAACTCAGGCAGGTTTGGTGCTGTGACCACTTTCCTGGGGAGCTTGTTCCACTGCTCAACTGCTCCCTGGGTGAATCCTTGATCACTATTCCAGGGACATTGTCTTTCCTTGGGATTCATGCTGAGCTGTTCCTAATCTTCTATTCCATGAATGGCACATAAGTCACTTGGTTTCCACTGATTTTTGATCCAAATACATCAAATTGCATAGCTCAACTCAACTGTTTTATGTAACTATCCCAAAAGATAAAGGGCTTCAAAATTTAATTTAAAATCGACCCAACCTATCTGCTTGGTTTCATACCAGCAATATGCATGATGGGTTTAATCTTCACCAACCATAGCTCCACCAGATCTATTCTAGAGAGGGGCAATGGCCCTTCAGAGCAGCACACACAGCCTAAGATGGGCACAGGAACCATTCATTTGTTAGTAAGATGCCGTTTATGTCTTGCATTTTCTGGGGAAAAAAAATAAAAAGAAAGAAAGAAAAAAAATAAGTAGATTTATGGATGGAAGTAGTTTTGCAGTAGTCCCAATGAAATGCAAAGCAGATGCCTTCAAGAAGTAGAAACAGAGCAGTCGAATGACGCCTCCGTGGCGCAAAAAACTTTGATCCGTATTTCAAAGAGTGAACTGAGAGTGGATCTGTGCTGCTTTTTTTAAAGCAGTTATCCAAACCATTATACTTGGCTTTTATTGTAAAAAATGTGACAAAAACTAATCATTGTTCCTTATAATCTCAGCTCTATATTTGTCCTATTGTCTGTGTTTAGAAATGTTTTTTTCCCAGTTTTGACTCCTAGCAGAAACATCTTTGATATTTTGCTGAATGACTTCAGATTTCTTGCATTCTAGTTTGGGGACTCCAGTCTCAAGTTGTGCTGTCATACTCTTGAAATATTTCACTTCCTTTTATAGCATTACTTGGGACTGGAAGATCTGGAACCCCCCAAAGTCCAGGGAAAGCTTAAATACAACTGGTTGAGCACATTCAAAGCACTAAGAGTCAGTCTTGAAAGGATCCAATACAAATCATTGGATCATTGTTCTTGGAAAATGTGCAGCTTAAGTCTCAGAGTTTCCAGAACATGTAGACAATGTTCTGACACCAAGAGATTACAAACATGTGTTCAGGCTTTGACAGAAAATGGGAAAGTATTTAAAAAAAAAAAATAGTTACTGGGAAAATGAATTTGATTCTCAAAATTAGACTTCCCATTACAACAAACATTGCCTGTTTCACGACGTGTTGAGCTGGGAAAAACATCAAAAAGGAAAGAGCTCCATAGATCATTAATGAATGCAGTAACAGTAAAAGGAATGATGCACTGACACTGCTAATTAGAAACACAATCAAGAGTAATAAAATGGACTCTCATCAAAGGAATAATATATTAGAAAAATATGCAGATTACAAAGGGAGACTGTTAATGTTGTACAGAAACTGCATAAAAACGTAATGCTTCACAGTCATCTAAAATCTTGTCTTAGTCATGTAAGTAGTTCCCTTATTTATGTACATGGTTTTCCTCTTATTCCTTTCCTCAGTATTTACTTTCATACATTCTTATGTACTTTGCAAAGTTACTGACATAACTTTGAGGGTTTGGACAGTATGCCCCAGTTCTGCACACCTCAGTCACTGAAAAATGCTGTGAAAATGGGTGTGTTCTGACCCAAGACCTCTGAAAGAATCCAAATGGGCATTTGCCTCACCATGACTGAGAAAACAGTCACAAGTGTTTTTAAGAAATGCTTTTTGCTCTTTTATTTATGTAGAAAATTGGGTTTTCTTAGGGCTTTTTTGGAAATTTCATTTTTTTACCAGAACTCAGAAATGCTTTTCAAATGTGGAAGCTTTGATCTACCCAAGCAGTCCCTTCAAATGCCTGTTAAAGGCTGTGATACAACAGCAGCAGCCCTTTTTCATCTTGAGCATCTAGAAAATACTCTGGTGTCAACTGCAAGTGACAGAAACATTTTTACTGACATTAGAGTTACTGACATTTACTCATTTTTACTGACATTAGAGTGGAGTGCTGAATTTTTAACACATACTTTATCCATCAGGCCCTGGTGTAAGGATAATAACATCATGTGGGGGGGAAGACTGATGGCCTTCTTGTCATTCAGCTCTTCCCATTTGGTTTCATCTTTGCAATCATTTTTGTGTCACCTTTGAATCAAATTATGGATTTAACGAGGTCAGATTGTTGTCACTGGCAGATATTTTTGTTATATATAGCCATCCTCTGCCAGCTAAGCTCTGTGGTTCCAGCTAGCCTGATGATGATCAGATTCAAACCATCTCAACCCATTGCACTTAAAGCTGGGCAGATAATCTGAGGTGTTTGTCTATAGCAATAGAGAGAGGCAATTCCAGAGGTGTCACATCACTTAAAGTGATTTTATATACTTTAGGGCAGGAAGATGCTCTTCAAAGATTCTTTTCTCTCTCCACTAGTAGAAGAGTAACTTAAAGCAGGTACATAACATATCAGAAGCTGAAATAAAAAACATCAGATCAAATCATTAATGTTCATCAACTAGTGTAGGTTTAAGCCATTTGTTCATGTCTTTTCTACCAAAGTCAACACGGTGCCCTTTCCCTTTTATTAGAAATGGCTCAGACAAACACTTTCTAAGGAAAGTCCAGAAGTGCTTGATCCACCCCAGGGATTGAGCAGGAACACAAGTGACCTCTTCAGGACTGTCCCAACCTTTGTAAGGTTAAATAGAATCAAGATGAGTTGCTGACTCAAGTTCTTCTATAATCAGTGTCTAACACTGCTTCTTCTCTCCGCTGGCAAAAAAAGGGAGCTCAGGCTACAGCACCTACATCACATCCATCCATTTGCCCGACTGATTTGGTGGCCTTTTATGACAGGGTCACAGCCTCAGTGGACAAAGGCAGAGCAACAGATATCATCCACCTGGACCTGTGCAAAGCATTTGACACTGTCCCACACAACACTCTGATCTCTGGAATGATATAGATCTGATGGATGGACCACTCGGATAAGGAACTGGCTGGATGGTCACACCCAAAGAGTTGTGACCAGTGGCTCAGTGCCCAAATGGAGATGTGGGATGAGTGGTGTTCCTCAAGGGTTGGTACTTGGACCAGTGCTGTTTAGCATCTTTGTCAGCAATATGGACAGTGGAATCGAGTGCACCCTCAACAATTTTTCTGACAACACCAAACTGTGTGGTGATGTCACCATGCTGGAGGGAAGGGATGCCATCCAAGGAGACCTTGACAGGCTGAAGAAGTGAGCTTGTTCAAACTGCATCAAGTTCAACACAGCCAAGTGCAAGGTTCTGCACCTGGGTCAAGGCAACCCCATGCATGAATACAGGTTGGGAGGAGAAAGGATTGAGCCCTGAGGAGAAGGACTTGGGGGTGGTGCTGGACCAGAAGCTCAACATGAGCCATCAGTGTGTGCTTGCAGCCCAGAAAACAACCCTGTCCTGGGTGCATCAGAAAAAACACAGACAGTGGATGAAGGAGGGGATTCTCCCCCTCTGCTCTGCTCTGCTGAGACCCCACCTGGAGTCCTGTGTCCAGTTCTGGAGTGCCCAGCATCAGAAGGACACAGAGCTCCTGGAAGGTGTCCAGAGGAGCCACTCAAATGCTCAGAGGGCTGAGCACCTCCCTGGGAAGCCAGGCTGAGGGATTGGGGTTGTTCAGCCTGGAGAAAGGAGGCTCCCAGGGGAGCTCAGAGCAACCTTCCAATATCTGAAGGGGCTCCAAGAAAGCTGGGGGAGGGCTTTGGACACGGGGGGGGTAGGGAGAGGAGAAGGGAAATGGGTTAAAACTTGGAGAGGGGAGATTGAGGTTGGAGATGGGGAAGAAATTCTTTGGTGTGAGGGTGCTGAGCTCCTATCCCAGGTTGCCCAAGGAAGCTGTGGCTGCCCCATCCCTGGCAGTGTCTCAGCCCAGGTTGGATGGGGCTTGGAGCAACCTGGGCTGTTTGAGGTGTCCCTGCACATGCAGGGGGTAGGAACAAGATGATCTTTAAGGTGCCTTCCAACCCTAGCCATTCTATGTTTTATATTTAATCTGGCAGATCCCACCAATACAGTTCAAATAGAAAGCACATCTTGTGCAATTTAATCTCAAATATTTGCAGGTTTGATAGTGCAGCTGGATATCAGCTACTTACTAGAAATATCTCCAAAGCCATTGCAATGTATATGATGTTTATTAGAAGTAAAGCATCTCTGATATCTGCTATTGAGTGATAATGTGAGAGGTTGAAGAGCATCCTCACAGTTTACAACTCAATACACTTTCTGGTTGTCTGAAGACCAGATGTATCAGCAAGAAGATGATGAGTGCTGAGTAGGTGGAAACTTTGAGGACAGGATGATAATGCAGAGTTGAAAACTGTACATTCTCCAGAATCCTCTGTGACTATAAATCCTGATGGGCTCCCTCAAATCACTCCAGGAGCCAAATTCCATGTATGTCCTCCATCAAAATGAAAATTTATAACAGCAGGAAGAGTTACAGTCTGGATTTGGAAAAGCAGGAGTTAATCAACCAGTGAGATGAAAGCAAATGCATTTGCATTTGCATTTCAAAGTAGCATAAATTAAAAAATCAACTGAAGATCACCTTATTATATTGTTACAATGAAACTGAATGGATAAATGACTGCAGTGCATAACAGCCAATGCAACACATAGAATTAGTCTTTGGAGAAGACAAACATTTCCTCCTCTATCTATGGAAGAGGAGTTAGGCCCCTGACACCCATTAATTAAAATGCCAAATCAGGGATTTCATACAGAGATCCTCTTCTCTCTCTCTGCTCCGTGGTGTTATGAACAATGGGCCTCTCCAACAGGAGCAGGGGTGGGATACAGATCATTCTCTTCTGAAAATGGGTGACCATTCTCACAGTTTCAGATGGGTGGTACCTCTTGGGTTACAAATCTCAGCCACCTCTGGGAACAGCACCCTACACATCAGTGTAGTTCAACAGAAGTACAGTCCCTATTCAATTCATTTCTATGTCTGATGCCATGTTAAATTTACCCTATACTAAATTTTGGCAACTTGACGGTTTTTTGGTTTTTTTTGTAATCCTAACAAGCTGAAAGTAAAATACCAGAGGTAAAATTCAGGCATCAGTATAGACAAAGGGTTTGATTTGAAGGTGGTAAAATTTTCCCCCAAAGTCTGATCTTCTTGATCACTCTGGACAGTTTTAATCCAGATGTTATGGCTGTAGCTGGAACTTTACTTTGGACTGGCTGGCTCAAGCCCTCAGGCAGTGTCCTCCAGAAGTGCTAAGAAGTAATATTATTGGCCAATAACAAAATGATGTGACGAGATGAGTTTTTCATAGAGGCTGGATTTACAGACCATAGATTATTTTCCTCTAGAGATATGAAAGATATAAACGAGATCAAAGCTTCCTTCTTGCAAACATTTACATATGTGCTACGCTTCATTTATCAGACTGGGCTAATTGACATCAGACTCTTGTGTACATAAAGTTAAATGTGTATAAATATGATGAGCACAGGGGGTCAAAAAGTAAAAGAAAGCCCTTAGGCAAACAGTTATATATCATCAAGTGGGTGGTTAAGAAGTTACAGCTTGCAGGCTCAGCTCTGGTACTTGGCTTGTGCATGGTCTTAATGTGCAAGAGCACAACTCTGCTCTGACCTGAGTGGTGGAGGAGAGATTTAAGCACAAGGATTGCACAGCTGGAGTAGACTGAGAGCAGGAACATGCACAGTGATGGCAGCTCAGTGGTGAGCAACATTTTGATAAAGGTCAGAAGGGATGTGCTGCCAAACCTCTGAACCACCCTTCTTCAAACTCACTTTAAAGGTCATTCCTGCAAGTGATAGGAAGGGTCATGTAAGGGATGAGGGGTGTGTTCTCATTTTAACTGGAAGAGCTAAATTTGTGGAGCTGCACAACTCCTGCTGTAAGTTTGGGGAAAGGTCTTGTAACCCCCTGGAAGAATAAATCTTTACTTATCTCAACATTGTCTCTTTCCAGACACTCAAAAGATTTGCACAAAGTGATTACTGGCATTGCTTGAAGGCATTGACCCCAAACACGGTGATTCTTGACTATCAGGAAATTATAAAGGAGACATTTTAAGAACTTTTTCTTTATCTGTGACTTTTTTGTTGCCTCTCTACAGCGCCAAAGCTGAGAAATGGTGTGCAAACTATCAGATGCGAGGGTAGGACACGTTACAAAAATGTGTCAGCTTGTCTGGGTCTGCTTCATCTGTGTGGGTAAAGTTAGCTGCAGAAATCAGAGTAAGCCATGAGGATTTTTCATATGACCATCTATCATGCAGAGGAAGGAGGACTGTGTTACTCAGCTGGTTTTTGATACCGGAGGTGTACGTGGTGAATTAGCGGATTTCTGTGATTTCCCATAAAAGGTCTGGAAGAACATAAAACCAACAAATAAATCTGACACCAATCCAGGTCTGGCATTGTGCTGAATTAAACCTGAGTCATGCAAGTTACAATGGCTCGTTCATCAGAAACACAGGAGTGTGCTGGGAGAAAGGAAACAAAGCTCACTGACAGTTCTTGGCACCGTCAGGGAGTGCACACCGAGCCATGTCGAGATAATCTCAATGTGTCTGTAAAAGAGCACTGCAAAGGACAGGCAATTTAAAAAAATTCATTGCTCCAAAACTTTCATATTGGCCCTTGGGAAGGATTTCCCTCATTCTGAACTGCCCCAGAGGATGCGGAGTTGTAAGCATCCCATCTAATTTTATAAGAGGATGTGTTCCTCTGAGTTGGGATCTGGTCTCTTTATTTAGATTTCCAGACAAACTTGCCCAGATCATTTGTCTGATCTGATCTCCATCCTCAAAGCTGCAAAATCATGAATGGTAAGCACCCCAATACCTCACAAAATAGAGTTCAGCACCCCAGCTGCAGTTTACTGCAGGACATATCAGAGATTACACAGGGTTCAGTTCCAAACTAAATCTTGCCAGATTTCCTAATATACATAAGCTCATTGGTTTTTCTTCACAAAGCCTTTGCCTCATGAGCTGAACAGTTTCAGTGAGACATATAACAGTACCAGTTAAAAATGAGTTTGTCATAGTGTGTAGCCTCCAGGAAGAAGTTGGCTTTTTGCCATTGAATTGAAAGGAAGAGGCTTTTCCTTTCTTGAACAGATTCACAATATAAAGTACAAAAGATCTTGTTTCCCATCCTGATTTCTGCCCATTTTATTGAACAGTTAATGTTACCCTGTCTATGGTCTCAGCCTCTGTCACACAAGGTGCAAGATTTCCAGAGAACTCCTAATTCTATGTATATGTAGCCCCTGGATGCAAATGATGTTTTGCTATGGAAAGAGTGAACCAGTGGCTAACCAGGTGAGTAACTTCTGCTCATTCATCCAAGCCTTGGGGGTTGGATCATTCAGCAAGAAATTGCAGATTAAACTCCATGCCTTGAACTCTAAATGCTGCCAGTGGTGCTCAATGTCTACCTATTTTTACTATTGGCCACTAAAATATGAATTTCAAATCTAAAATAAGAATCCAAACTTAACTTCAGGCCTTTTAGTTCTGGTGTCCTGGTTTGGATGAATCACAAATCCTGTATAACAGAAATCTGGGCACCTTATTAACAAAAAAAGGGTGAGGGTGGTGAGACAATAGCCCAGGTTGCCCGGGGAAGCTGTGGATGCCCCATCCTTGGAAGTGTTGAATGCCAGGTTGGATGGGGCTTGGAGCACCCTGGTCTAGTGGGAGGTGTCCCTGCCTATGGTAGAGGGGTTGGAATGAGATAATCTTTAAGGTCTCTTCCAACCTAAACCATTCTGTGATTGTAAAATGCTATGAAAATAATCCAACAATTTTTGTTTGCACACTGGGATGAAAAAACAGGATGAACTTACCAGTCAGTTGTGGTCAGACCTAAAAAGATTCTTAGGAACCCAGGTCCCTGCTGCTTTTAGGGGACTGAGACGCCTGACTCCTTTTTTTGCCTGTGATCCATAATATCTCTTCTCTTCACACCTAAAACAACAAGCAGGTTGCTTCTTGGTGCAGTTGCCTGCTGTGCTGACATCTGGAGTGACCGTAATCTCTTGGTCAATATTACAGTAAATCCTGGCTGTAGATTTGCAAACCTTCTGCCTGCCACCCATTTTTTAATGTTTCCTGAACAAAGCATAGATGAACCATGTTGCCAAAAGAACTGAGAGCACACCTGATATTGGATGCTCCAGTAAACACTGGAAACAATGACAATTTAAAATCAGAATAAAAAATTTTAAAATCAGAATAAAAGCTGCTGTCCCAGATAAATATTTTTTTCCCTTAAAAATAATTTTGATTAGTCACATCTTGGATCTAGTGACATAGTTATCTTTGGCTGATTGCAAGACATAATATGAACTATCTTAATATTTTAATAGTGACTCAGAAGCCCTGATGCTCATCTTTGAACTTTTGATACAGTTCAGAGGGCCAACACTATCCCCTCGGCAAGAATCACAGGGTTGTACATCCCTTATTTTCTATGAAACAAAGGCTATGGATGAGCAAAGGATCAACAGAGGTCTCCCAAACCATCAACAGGTTGTCTTTCCATGGGGCCCAAAGCAACACAGCAAGCTGAATCAGACAGGGAATTCTGCCCTGCCTCTCCTGTGCACAGTAGTTTCTCCAGCTCACTGTCATCATTCTGCTCCTTAAAAGCTCAGTGACATTGGCAAATGATCATCCACAGCTCCAGGACTGCCAGCATCTCAGTTCTTTGGCACTGCCACACTTCCTGCTAGAGGAGTGACAAAACACAGAGCATACTCAGGGGCCAGGATGGGACAAAATCCCAGAGGAACAAAGAATCCCCCACGAGCACTGCAACTCTCAATTCCAACTACAACACACATTTCTGACCTCCTTTCCTTAAAATAAGCACCGTATATTAAAAAAAAATAAATAAGTAAATAAAAAATCATCCTTCCAAAACAAAGCAGCCCACTGCATCTCCTTCTCCCCCAGAGAGGATGAGAGAAGAAACACATGATGTGTTAGTCATAGGCTGCAAGATCAGAGGAGAGCATGGAGATTGTCTTCTCTGACTTCTTGCATAAGAGGCCGTGAGCTTCTGGCAGTTAATTCATACTTGAAATGGAGAAAAATGTACTGTGGTGATTTGGAGAATTACTAGAAATGGAAATTCAACCACATTCCCTCTTCCACTTTGTTCCAATGACTTGTTACACGCCTTTATTTTAGATCTGTTTGTCCAGCCTTTAGGTCTCATCCTAATCTAAGACTGCAAATTCTAAATCAGTTCCTGAACTAAATACTATAACAATCTGATGAAGACACTTTTTTCCTCTTATTTTGAGTGCTGCACAGTCTGAGCACCTTGTGACTTTTCTACAGGGCAACATTTTCAAAACTTTTTTTTATCTCTGGTTCTCTGGTCTGAATCATGGTTGTTTTCTGTGTGTTTTCTTAAACACACGTACAAAAAAAAGAGCATCTCATTCTGGAGCCAGTCTCTGTTGAACGGAAACAGAATAAATCTCACAATTCCCCCACTGATGGACTCTGAGATGCCTTCAGATGATTACGTTCATCTGAGCAGCAATGCCCCAAGTCTCTTCCAGCCTTATTGTTTTCCATAATCTTCTTTATTCTATAGAATCATACAATCATTGAATAATTTAGGTTGGAAGGGACCTCTAAATGTCATCTAGTCCAGCCCCTGCAGTAAGCAGGAACATCCTCAACTAGATCAGGGTGCTCAGAGCCTCCTCAAGCCTCACTTTGAACATCTCCAAGGATGAAGCCTCAACCACCTCCCTGGACAACCTATTCTATTTTTCCACTACCCTCATGGTAAAGAATTTTTTCCTAACATCCAATCTAAATATATTCTTCTCTAATTTAAGGTCATTGCCCCTCATCCTATCCCTCCAGGCCCTTGCAAACAGTCTCTCTGCAGCCTTCCTGTAGGACCCTTCAGACACTGGAAGGTCACTCTTAGGTCTCCCTGGAGCTTTCTCTTCTCCAGCTCCCTCATTCTGGTTTCACAGGAGAGGTGTTCCCAACCCCCTGATCATTTTTGTAGCCATCCTCTGGACCCTCTCCATGATCTCTATGTCCTTCCTGAGGGCTCCAGAGCTGGATGCAATCCTCCAGGTGAGGTCTTACCAGAGTAGAGTAAATTAACAGAATCACCTCTCTCAGTCTGGTGGCCACATTTCTTTTGATGCAGCCTGGGATGCTATTGACCTTCTGGGCTTCTACCAGGCACTGTTGGCTCATGTCCAGCTTTTCATCCACCAGCACCCCCAAGTTCTTTTCTGCAGGGCTGTTTTCTAAAACCTGATCCCCCAGCCTTAATGAGAGTGCAGATTGTTCCAACCCAGGTGAAGGAACCTGCACTTGCTTTTGTTGAACTTCATGAGGTTCACCTGGGCCCACCTCTCCAGTTTGTCCAGGTCCTTCTCGATGACATCTCATCCCTCTGGCCTATTGACAGCACCACTCAGCTTGGTGTCATCTCCAGACTTGCTGATGGTGCACTCAATCATGCTGTCTATAGCATCAATCAGAATATTAAACACTACAAGTCCCAGTACAGACCCCTGAAGGACACCTCTTGTCACTGATCTCCATCTGGACTTCTAGCTGTTGACCACTACCCTCTGGATATGACTATCCAGCTAATTCCTTATCCACTGAACAGTCCACCTATCAAGTCCATAGCTCTCCAACTTGGTGAGTAGGATATTGTGGGGGATAATGTGTCAAAGACCTTGCAGAAGTCCAGATAGCTCACATCCATAGGTCATCCCCTGTCCACTGATGTTACCCTACCATAGAAAGGCAAACAGGGCAACCAGGCTGGTGAAGGGATTCCAGGACAATTCCTGTGAGGAGAGGCTGAGGGAGCTGGGGGTGTTCAGCCTGGAGAAGAGGAGGCTCAGGGGAGACCTCATCACTCTCTACAACTCCCTGAAAGGAGGCTGGAGCCAGGGGGAAGTCAGTCTCTTTTCCCAGGCAACTTTCAACAAGACAAGAGGGCATGGACTCAAGTTGTGCCAGGGGAAGTTTAGGTTGGATATTAGAAAGAATTTCTTTACAGAGAGGGTGATCAGACATTGGAATGGGCTGCCCAGAGAAGTAGTGGATTCTCCATGCCTGGAGATATTTAAAAAGAGACTGGATGTGGCACTCAGTGCCATGGGCTGGGAACTGCACCAGTAGTGGTCAAGGGTTGGACTTGATGATCTCTGAGGTCCCTTCCAACCCAACCGATTCTATGATTCTATGAAAGCCAATAGGTTCTTCAGGCAGGATTTGCCCTTAGTAAAGCCATGCTGGTTGGTCTTGGATCACCTTCCTTTCCTTCCAGGAGAATCTGCTCCATGATATTCCCAGGCACAGAGGCAAAGCTGACAGGCTGGTAGTTCCCAGGGTCCTCCTTAGTACTCTTTGTAAAAATGGGTGTAATATGTCCCTTCTTCAAGTCACCGGGGACTTCACCTGACCGCCATGACTTTTCAAATATCATGGAGAATGGCTTGGCAATTACATCTGCCAATTGTCCAGGATTCTGGGATGCATCTCCTCAGGATTTATGCATGTTCATGTTGCTCAGGTGGTCACCAACCTGATCTTCATTTTGCTGCCCTGGTCTCCTCCTAAGGGTTTTTTTAACTTGGGAGTTGCTGGGAGAGAGGTTGCCAATGAAGACCGAGGGAAAAAAATTGTTGAGAACCTCAGCCTTTTCCTCATTTGTTGATAGTAGCTCACCAGTCTTGTTCTTCAGGGGGAGTATATTTTCTTTAACCTTTTTTTTTTTTTTACTGTAAATATGCCTTTCAGTTTTGATCCTGTGTATATATATAGAGATAAAATGTAATGTTATAAATTTTGCCCTTTATCCCTTGCCTTTTTCCCACTATTTGTGTTCTTTGTAAATAATTGATTAAGATTTTTAGTGACACCAAGGCTTTGATAGGATTATCAAAATGCACGTGGTCAAGAACAATCCTCCCCAAGACCTGGTGTTGATTAAAGAAAATGACAATAGAATGAGAACAGAAGCAGCAAGCATATGGAAGGCTTGCTTCTATCAAGCTTCCTTATTTCTGAATATTTTCTATGGAAATTAAGGCTGCTCTTCAAATGCAGACATGTTCTTTGTTTAACTTTGTGTTCTATGGAATATTAAGTGCTGTCTGGTGTCGTAAACTTTTCACATCAAGGGCACCCTATTTCTCTATTGGATAAGTCAGCACTTGAAGCCTGAAGTTTCCTTCTCTGGGCAAAAGCCTGATGGTTTGTTCACAGTCCTCTCTTTGCACAAAGATGGTCTCTAGCCCTGCAGGTTTTCTTACCCATGGGGAAGGCACCCAATTGAGGTCTTCTGCTGGTTCTGCAGGGATGTTGGAGTCAACACAGAGCCACCTTTCCATTCCATGGTGGGATGCCACTGCAGGCACCTGAGCAGAGCCCTCAGGCCACAGCCTCCCCCCAGCACCACTGATAATTTTGGTCCACACTGACCCAGCTGGGGTCACAACTTTAGCACCCCATGGGGATGGGAGAAGTCAGCTTTTTTAATACACAGACCTCTCCCTCAGGGTCTTGGCCTCTGGGTAGCAGAAGCCAGGCCTTCTCCAGGACCCTGAGACATTTAGGTGATTACTAAGGTCCCAGGTCCACTTTGTTGCTCTTTTAACCATCAGCCATGCCAGCAGCTGTTAACTTCACCCAAAGCAAAACAGGAGCCTCTTCTTCTGCTGGGAGACCTGACTCAGCTCTCCCAGACATGGCTTTATCAGCACACAACCTCCTTTAACAAGTTTATCAAGTTCAGCTGGCACAAAGCAAACCATTGACACTTACAGCATTGATTAGAAACCAGCAAAAAAAAAAAAAAAAAAGAGAGAGTATGACAAATGGAGGAGCATGATACTCCTCACAAGCTCATTTCCAGGAAATGTTGTCCACAGATCTTTCTCCAAGTTATTACAAACCTCACTGTTTTCTTTGATCCCAAACCACTAGAGATTTTGAGAGGAGCTGGCTTACCACAAAGCCTTCTTGCACACACACAGCTTTGACCTCAAAACCAGCTCACTGGTTTGGTCATTGTAGAGACAACAAACGTCAGCCTCTTTGAGTAGACAATGGTGTGGGAATGTCCCAAAACCAAGACTTCCAGAGTCTGAGGTTGGGGTGTGACCCAGCAATGAAGCAGAACAGGACCCAAATTACCAAATTACCTGAAATACACTAAACAAACAAACAAGCAAGCAAAAAAAAAAACCAACTTCACTTGAGAACAAATTTGAGAGCAATGGCGCAGCTTTCAAAAAGAAGGACAAACTTTGTTTAAAAATTGGAGCTTCATCTTCAAATAGTGGCATGCAGCTCTTTGCATTCCTCAGTGGCTATAAATTAGTTAACTGAGGATCTGGTACACACGTGTAGGGGTATAAATAGCTTGGGCAGATAGATGGCTTCTGATAAAAACTTAAAAGCAGTTCCCAGCTGCAAAAAAAATAAATTGCAGGGAGATTGAAGGGTGTCCCTGAGGGTCTACTATGGGAATTGCTTCTGTGAGCCAAAGTGGAGGCAGTGTTTTTGCATTTGGCAACCAGGCGGTTGTAGAGCTTGGTTCAAAATATTTAATTATTCTTGGCTTTAATTCTTGACTTTCCTCATTACAAGGAGAGACATCTAAGAAACACATAGGTCAAATTTTATCCTCATTTATTCCCGTTCAATCCCAAAGAGGTCAACAGGACCCTCCAGAAGCTTCTCAATGGGCTTGCCAGGAATGGGGGTGTTGGGAGTAATGGACCCTTACAGCCCAGACCCATCTGACTCATTTGCTTATTCAGTTCCCTGACACCTCAGACACTGTGCCTGGTGTCAAGAGGAAGCCCATTGTGTAGAGGTCTTCCTCAAATATATTTGTCTTTGCTATCACAACTTGTTCTCCTCTGTTCCTTATAGGGTGGTGGGTTCCTGCGGAAGTCATACTTGGAAAACACTCATTGTTAGACCATGGACTTCCCTGACAATGCCAGGAATTGGAGTTTTTACAGGATTTCACCTTTGAATCATTGCCATACTTCTAATAAGTGGTTTATTATCTATATTAAGCAATGGTTGGATGCAACAAGGCCACCTTTACTTTGCTAGAAAGACCATGTCTCTGCCTCCTCATCCAAGAGGGCTGCAGAAAAAGACAGATATCTGCTTATGATCTGGTAATACTTGCTGTCCAGGTATGACTTTTTTCTCCATCACAGTAATAAAATGCAACCTGATTCACAGGTTATAAGTGCAGAGTGGATCAGTTTGATATTTCAGTCTGATCATCTGTATTATGCAGGGAACATACCACTTTGGGCAAGTTTCTATCTGCACAAAACATTTTTTGTAAGGAAAACATTCAGTTTCAACTTAAACATGGCCCTGATGGGACATGTTACAATAGATATGGGTTTTTTCCCTGTTTTTTCCTGCATGCTGTTAATAATGTGTACTTTAATTAGTCCTACTGACAAAAAGAAAAAAGGAAAAAAAAAGAAAAAGAAAAAGAAAAATTGGGTTAATAAGGAATGTTCAGATCTAAGATTACAGATTAAAGTTTGTTCCTCCTGGGGGAAAACATGCTGCTAGCTCATGATCTGGGCCAAAATATTTATCCTGTTCAAACACTAGAGAATTCAAGAATTTCAGAAACAAGGACATACAAGTCCATCTCAACCCTGTGTTTGTGCTGACCTTCTTCCAGGACGAGGAACAAGGATCAGAAAGGGTTCACAATTCAACTTTTCTGATTTATGAACATGATTCCCAACATAAAATGCTTGGCTTGCATTGTAGCAGCATATCCCATACATTTCTCTGTCCCAGGAGCCATCCCTAGGTTAATGTGAGCCAACCAGTGTAGTTTGAAGTCAGCAGGACAGAGGAACTGGGAGAGTTTTGTGCTGTTTTCATTAGCTTCAAATATTTCCTTAGTGCTTTATATCACGTATTTCTTCTGGAGGTGAAAATGCTATAATTCTAACTGCCACTTAAGGGTAAAAAATTAATAAATCTGCCATAATGGATTTTACAGAGAAGGGGGAGAATATCCCCTTGAAAGTCTGGAGCATCCAGGGCCTCACAAAAAAAGCTGCTGTGTTGCTGTCCCTTCATCCCCTGCCCCAAAGTTTCCTAATGAAACTATCTGTCAAGTTTAGCCAAAATTTAAGGAGAGTTTGGAGATGAACAAAATCATGGATTCATGGTCATGGTTGGAAGGCACCTTAAAAATCATTTAAAAACCCCCCACCAGAGGCATGGACACTTCCCTCTTGGACCAGGTTGCTCCAAGCCCCATCCAACCTGGTCTTCAACACTTCCAAGGATGAGGCAGTCACAGCTTCTCTGGGCAACCTAGGCCAGTGTCTTACCACCCTCATAGGAAAGAATTTCCTCCTGGTATCTGATCTAAATCTTCACTCTTTTGTCTTAAAACCATTCCCTCTCATCCTATCATGCCATGCCCTTATAAAAAGTCCCTCCCCAGCTTTCTTGTAGCTACCTTCAGGTGCTCTAAAGTCTACCTGAAGCCTTCTCTTCACCAGGCATTATTTTTTCCTGTTGCTTAAAGTTATTGGTAATGTAAGTTTCCTGACATCAGTGCCTGCAGTGCACAATAAGCACTCCACCTGTGATTTTTTAAATCAGGACCTGAGCTCAAGACTCAGATTCTGATTTCCAGTGTTCAGCCTAGGGGACACCTCCCGTAAAGACCACCAAGAACAACATTTAATCTTTAGTGGCCTTTCAGCAGACATAATATACACTATTATATTTTTGGGGAGTTTTATCTCCTCTCACTCCATAATATACTACTTTATTTGTCTCATCACTCTCTTATATCATTTGTAATCTTGCTGAGAGAAAGATTGCCACTCTTTACATCTTCTTACAGCACCCAGTCTGGGAGGATGCAACTTCAGTGAATCTTTATGTAACGTGGTGGCCAAAGCTATCGCAACTCTGCCATCAGGTTACCCACAGAGGCACATCAAAGGGGCTGTGACCTTCTGTCCTACCTGCCATTTAAATCTGAAAAAAAAAAAATAAATAAAAAATCAGGAACAACATGTTCAGGGGAGAAATGCAGAGCAAAGAGACTACAGGAAAAGAGTTTACATTAGAGCCTGCAAAGACTGTTGAAAAGAAAAATCCTAGTTTGGAAAGTTTTCCTCTTTCCTTTGAACTGCGGAGCCAACAGTATTTCCCCTTCACGTTCCATGCTCTCTGGGGATTATTGGGATTTTCTGCCAGACTCGAGACTATCTCAGCTTCATTTCCCAAAGAGCAAATATTTTATGTGAATCGTGGTTACCCAACAATGCTGCTCTGAAATCTCCTTTGGAAGTAAAAAGCAAGAAATCATCTCTTCACCAGACGAGTTCCTTTTGTTATCTGTTGGAGCTCATGAAGTTGGAAGCTCATCACCTGCTTGGTCTCTGCCAGGGAATCTCCCAATCTCCCAGGAGGCATTTTGAAGGGAAAATTCCCAGTAGAGGACTATTGCTGTGGGAGGAAAAGAGAGCACTGCTGTGTTTATTGCTGCTATCACATCCTGCTCTTGTTTCAGTTTTGATTTGTTTCTAAAATGCCTCAATTTGCTGGGAATATTCTTTTAACATGTTGAAAGGTTGTTACCCTATTAGGTCTCAAGAAAATTGAGGAAGAAGCAGCGTTCAAATTTTAAATGCTGAATTCCACCAGGAGATTAAGCATCCAGTTGTTCCTTCTAGCAGCAGTGTAATGTCAAAAACTTTCAATTAGCTGCTCACGAACTCTAAAGTTCCCTAAAATCTCTTTCTTTTCTGTGTTCCCAGTAGCAGCACTCCATAGTGGCCTTCAAGAGCCTTTTGGTGATATGAAAAGGACTGCCTGAATCCTGACATTAGCATTTAGACATCCAGGTTACACCTAAAGTCCAATGAAGCTCAAAAAACAGGTGTTTCTTTGTGTCCTCTTCAGGGTTTGGTCTGCTAAATACAAACAGACATTTTCCTGCTGGCAAAACAACAAAGGGAGGTGGGGATGTGGTGCTGGGATGTCCTTTAGCATGTTGAAGGGTACTCTTGTTTTAGAGAAGGATTTCTGTCTTCAGGTCACCTGAGGGAGAGAAGAGACTCATCCATCATGTCATGTCTTCCATGAACGTGTTAAGGTCACTTTGGTTTAAAAGGAAGAAGCTGCAGCATTGGAGTGAGAAAGGATTTAGGCAGCAAAATACAAAAATTTATGTGTTCTGAGAAGTGCTTTCCACCAAGTCAGCAGTGGGTGGGACTGCTCCTCTTCAGAGCCTGTTCTCCCATGGTATTTTCTGTTTGCTATCTTATAGCTCTTTGCTCAGAAGCATAAACCTTGTCCTTGGTGCACGTTAACTTATGGGAAATCCCAAATCAGCATGAGCTGCCCAGGAGACAATAGGCATCTAAGACAGCACCATGCTGAGCCATCCTCCCTGGAAATCTGACCCTGGTGAAGACTACTTACTGGTGGTATTAAAATAGCACCCAGAAAACAGATCCCTTGGGGTAGGCATTGCAAAATCAACCTAAAATTAATCCAAAAAGTCTTTTCACAAAGTGATTACAGCTTAATAAGGCAACAAGTAAAGGCAAGAAGCAGGTTTCCCCAAGGTTGGCAAGCAGGTGATAAAGGCAGGGATAGGACCCTGGTTCCTAGCTGGCAGGCTGGGGCTGTGTTTAATCATTATTATACCACATGATTCAGCATCTCATCTGATAAGGCACTGCTTTTTTTTAATGCTCACTCCGGGCATCCTAAAAATGCATCCAGTTTCCCGAACACCGGGCTGACGTTTTCTTTTGGGCCTCATCCTATTTCCTCTCAGCAAAGCTCCATAAATAATCCCTCACTTCCTTTTATGTTCACAGCCTTCACCTCTCAGCTGACTCCCATCCGAAAATCCTCCTTAGCATCTCTGTGCCAAGCTTTATGTATCAACCTCTTTAATCCTTTCTCAAACATCTCCAGCTGTCCAGGAACGTGATTCCCAGAAATAAATGACATGTTCACGTGGAGACCAACCACAGCTGGGGAGCATGCCCATACCTGCAGCTTGGGAAAGGGGTGCCAGTAAAGCTCTACATATATCATCTTCATCCAGTCCCACCCTGGACCACATAAAGCATGAAGAACACCTGAAAGTCTTCCTTCCAGGCATCTTTCAGAGGCTAAAAAAGATTGTTTAGACAAACTTCCCTTGAACTTTCGAGAAGATTTTAGAGATGCTTCATAACAGTAATGACATCAAGGTTTTACTTCTGCCTTCAGGTATAAAGCAGAGAATCAGAGTTGATGAGCACGTGTCCTTGCCACCACAGTGTAAAACATCATTCATAGAATCAGAGAATCATAGACTGGTTCGGGTTGGAAGGGACCTAAAAGATCATCTAGTTCCAACCCCCTTGCCATAGGCAGAGACATCTCTCATTTGGGTTCCTCTAAGCCTCATCCATCCTGGCCTTCACCACTTCCAAGGAGGGGCAGGTATCCAAGTTATCAGATGATCTGAGGATACCCATCTAAAGAGAAATATGTAGTGATAGGGTAAAACCCACCTCTTTCTCAAGAAGATAAGTAAAATAAGGCAGAGGAGTCTCCAAAGTGCCTGTTCCTCTTCAGGCTTTCAAAATGACTATCAAATGAAGATGGGCAATCATAACCCTGGGGGATTCCTCCACTACATACTCATCAAAATCAGGGGAGATGAATTTCACCTAAAATGCTGCAACACCATCAAAATACTGAGTGAAGAGTGTTCTGATTCTGAAAAGTACTGGGATGGCAATTGGCAACTGCAGAGCAAAATGCTAACCTTAAACCAGAGCTGTAAACATGCTCCTGAGTGAAAACCTTGCTTTTGGTTCACATTAACTGGCAAAGCCTTGTGATTTGTCATTTGAGGATTAGGAGAGAGAGTTTGAGAATCCTGAAATTAAGTGTAACAGATATTCACTTAAAAATTATTACTGGAACTGTATTTTGGACCTGTCATCCTCCTATTTAAGCTGTGTGCAAGAAGCAGGGAGCTTAAATGATACCATATGAGCTATATGTAAAAAAAAAATAAAATAAAACCCAAAACAAAACCAGAAGCAGAGGCCAGTACAGACCCAAATGAACAGTACAAAAACAACCAAGCATCAAGTAACAGCTCCCAACTGAGAGGTTAGTGAAGCTATGAACAAGGTTAGGAGACTGGGAGAAATTCAATTCTTTTTTAGCTGAGGACATCAGGCTGATTAAAATGGAGTTAAATTTCAGAACTGGAGGAACAAGAGGAGAAATTGGGACCTCTTGGCACAGAATGAAAAATTGTCAGTGAAACTCTACTTACAAATTATAATGGAGTCTCAGAGATTTCAGCTGATTAACTCGATGAACCAAGGATTAATTTGTAACAATTATGTTTGATAGAAGTGCATAGTTCCTGGTAGAAATAGCTAAATCCTCTTTTGGCAACAGTCTGATAGAAGCCTTCATATTTTCTACAACTGTGGGTGAATTAAATTAGAGTCTTCCTAAGAGTCAGACAGTGGACATCTGGTTTTCATCACTGAGATACAAAGTGTGTGTTTGCATGTGTGCAAAATAACTTCATTATTATATATATATATATATACATATATATAATAATTTCATATATTTTGCTGCCCAGGGAGGTGGTGGATTGTCCATCCCTGGAGGTTTTTAAAGAGACACTGAATGTGGCACTCAGTGCCATGGTCTGGGAACCACAAAAATAGTGGATTAAGGGTTGGACTTGATGATTTCAGAGCTCCTTTCCAACCCAAATCATTCTATGATTCTGTGATTACTAATCTCCCCCTTTGCTGCTTTTCTTCTCTCTTTGAGACCAGAAGAAAAGAAAGAAAGGGAAAAAAACCACAAACCACATACCCTGTGATCTCAACACTTCGCTGAGAATGAGACCTCAGCTTCTCTTTTAGGTCCTCTCTGGAAAAAAAAAAAAAAAAAAAAAAAGACCTACTGGAATCAGCAAGGAGGAAAAACGACTTGAAAGTACTCATAGCCATGCATTTTTCATCCCCAAAGATCTCAAGTTGGGATAGTATTTTCCAGCTGAAAATTTTCTTCAGAGGGTTAAAAAAAAAATCTTATCTGAACTACAACTGTCCCTGTCTCCCAGCCTCTCCAGCTGTATCCAGATGAGTCTCAGAGGTCCCCAGGCTGGCTGGGCTGTTTTCTAGTAAACGCCTCTTTGCTTCAGATGTTTGTCTGCTTTATCAGGAGAAGAGTCTGTGAACTTGGTGCTTGGAAAAAAGCTTTCAAGTCTCAGATACTTTGGCAAAAATTTCCAGATATGGCTGAAAATAAAAATGAGGAAGGGAACAGAACTGAATATAAACAGAGGCAAGGAGCTGCTGGTGGCACATATGGCACTTAATTATATATTTTTATATTTATATATTTATTTATATATTTATATATTTATATTTTTGTAAATTTATATATTTATATTTATCTATTTGTATTTATATTTTACATTTCTATATTTCTATGTTTCTATATTTATATATTAGCATACATTCATATGCTTACTTATTGATTTATGTATTTATTTATTTATTATATATTTCTACATTTTTATACAGATGGATTATTACATTGATTATTATATGGATTGTTATATTTATAGATAATGGATATTTATATGTTTATGTACCCAGGCATATCACATATATCATGTATGTATTCTGAATTCACCTGACATATATAAAGTCAGCTGGACAAATCACAGCTAACCTGCAGGCAGAGTCTTCATGCCAACCACCACCTTCACCATCATTGCAACCACATTCTTCAGGGTTTATTTCTCCAAGTTCTTTGTGTTCCATGTGTACTGATGGTGAATTAATATTTCCCAAGCCTGCCCTGGGACTGGATCCTTTCCTCAGGCAGCTGAGTTGAAAATGTCCTCTCTGTAACAGAGTGTTCAACTCAGCCAAGAGACAGAAAAAGAGGAATGGGACACAAAATCCAAATGTCCTGACACCACTTTTAATCCCATTTATTATGCTCTGAGGAACTAATTGAAGAAAATGGGAGTTTTTCTTAAAAAAACACCTGCATATTCCTTTTCTTTCTGCTTTGGCTTCTCCCCGTTGTGTCAGGCCCTGGCTCAGCGTTGGGAGATTGGGAGCTCTGAGACCACACTCAGAATGTGAGCTGATGGATGTAAAAAATGTCAAAATTTCTCATGCTGAACCTATGATCTTTCCTTTAGTCCCAGACCTGCCTTCCCAGACCTCTCTAGGCCAAGGATTTCAAACCAAGATGCCTCTGGTGAGGACTACCCAGGCTCAAGCACGATAAGTCCTTGCTTTGAAGGTGACATCTAAGATCTTTCTGTCAACAATATTTGTGTCCAGGTGCTTAAAGCTTGTAGCATCTGACATCAGCATTTCCTGCAAGGACTTTCACACACTTTTTGGGAAGATCATCCAGCTGCATGAATAAAGCAATCTCAGCATCTGTCTGCTCAGGGGTCCGTGCCACTTGGATAATTGAATTGGAGAAGAAAGGGCATTTTTAAGGACAGCCCTGAAGTAGCACTTCATTTTTTCAGTAGTGTGTGCTCGTCATTGATTTCCTTACCAGCAATTGGACATAAAACCCAGTAGATAAACAGCTCTGCTTTGGCTTGGGCTTCTGTGGAGATACATATGGTTCCAATTCATCTGCCCCAAATATTGGAATATTTTTCTGCATATGTGTCCTGCTATGCATAGTTATCAGTCTTGCTTCTTCTACCACACCCATGGGGTGAGCAGCTAACCCCATGAGGAAATGAAAAGGAGAAAAAAAATGAGGAGAAAAAAACCCTGTGGTTTCTAAGCAAGGAGATATCTTTCTCCTATTTGTACCACTGCTGTCCTGCTCAGAAACTGACCTCCCTCTCTCTCTGCTTACTGGATAAGATAATCAGATAAGCAAAGCAGAACTGGGACTTGAACTACCAGAAAAACAATGGCATTAACCAAGCAATAAGAAGATGGTTTGTACCAGATCTACCCCGGTGAGCACCACAAGCCTGTGGTGTGTCCACCAGTCAGGTAGAGAAACAACCCTGGTACCATAGTGTCTTCCCAGTCCAATAGCCAATGGCTATCTCTCACCCTACCAAAATATCCCATCAAAGCAAAGGTTGCAGAAAAGTTCTGTCCTTATGGATGACAGATTAAAGACCTGGCAGAGCTTTCCTCCGCATGGGTGAGGTCCCATCCCTGGCAGTTTTATTTTTGTCATGGGTGTTTGGCTTTGCCTGATGAAATAAAGATGATCTTCCCTCCTTGGGATCAGTGTCTGATGACATTTATCTGCAGTTGCTTACGTTCAACAGACAGCTCACTCTACATTCCTCTTCAAGACAAGAATGTGGAGGGAGTAAAGGATTTTCACTGATTTAAAACAATTTTCTGTCAACCAGACTAACCTCTCTGGCTCCATTAATTATTATTATTCATTTCTCCTTTAACTCAGCTTGAATACAAGGAATTTCTACAGGATTTGCTGCTTGAGACATTTTAGCTGAGAATTACTGCATTTTTTTTCTATGCCTCTACATGAGGTCAGGCTTGCTGATAGAAACACAGGCAGAGGCTGCAGTTATTTCAGAGCTGCCTCATTCATCCCCATGGGCTTTTGCATGAGAAATCCCTTGCAGTAAAATCCATCAAATTCCCAGGGTCCACAATGCTATGTTTGGGTCTGCAGCTACTCCCTCTGCTCAAGTAGCAGTGACATGATTTTGACAGTCACAACAAATATCTAGGAGAGCTTTTAGAAGTTTCAGCATATGGATTTTGGGTTTTTTTTTTTCTTGTTTGTTTTTATTTGTTGTGGGGTGGTTTTTTTTTCGGGTTTTTTTTTTTTTTTTTCAGGGCACGGCTTCTTGCAGTTTGGTGAGGGGGGGAATCTTTGCTCTGGGTGAATCCTCCAGGTGCCTAAAAATATTGTGAGACTTTTAGGATCTGGTTCAACACGCATTCCCTTTGACAACCACTGTGAGAGGAAAAAGTCATGTATTTTTCCAGTCTCCAGCCTATGAAGTAAGATTTGCTTCTGATGCTGTTCCGATGACGTGCATCCCACCTACTCCCATCCCTGTCCAGTAACTTGTGATGATGCAATAGGGCTGTTGGTCCACGTCTGGACTACCTTCCAATTTCTTACCATTATTGTTGTTTTCGTTTAGAGAGCAATTTTCTTTTCCATAAAAACAAACTGATGTAATAACTACCATCAAGATTTCTGTTAGTACAAAAGGGGTATATGCCATATCAGATCATCTCCTTTCATTTGTGGTAAATGTGGTGTCCTAAAATAAAACCTGAGTGCTCCTCTAGAGTGAAAAAGTGGCTCTGCTGTTTCATTACCTCCATGGCAGCACCATTTCTGTGTGTCATAGAAGAACATCACACTAAATCATGGAATCATGGAATGATTTGTGTTGGAAGGGACCTTGAAAATTATCTAGTTCCAATACCAGCCATGGCCTGGGACATCTTCCCCTAGACCAAGCTGCTCCAAGCCCCATCCAACCTGGCCTTCAACACTTCCAGGGATGGGGCAGCCACAGCTTCCCTGAGCAACCTGAACCAGTGTTGTACCACCTTGACAGGAAAGAATTTCTTCCTATCAACTAACCTAAATCTACCCCCTTTTATCTTGAAACTGTTCCCCCTCACCCTATCAGTCCACGCCCTTGTACAAAGTCCCTCTCCACCATTCCTGGAGTCCCTTCATGTACTGAAGGTGATCTAAAGTCTTCCTGGAGCCTTCTCCAGGCTGAACAAGCCCAATTTTCTTGGTCTGTCTTCACAGAAGAGATCTTCCAGCCCTCTGATCATCTTCCTGGTCTCCTTTGGACCTCCAACAATGCCATGTCCATCCTGTGCTGGTGGCACCAGAACATGACACAGTACTCCACAGTACTTTTGGGGCCTCAAAACAATAAACAGGATGATGTAAAGGAGATGTCTCATATCTCTCTGGAGGTCTGCAGGATCAAACTCCTGGCATGGTACCATATAGAGGGGAAAATGTAAAGCACTTTGGCCCGCAGGCAAAATTCTTGTTAATCTGTTTGTTTCCTCAAAGGACAGAGTAGGTCTCTAGGAAACAAAAACCAAGAAACCAGACAGACCACATCACCTTTTACTCATTTCTCCCAAGAACTCACCCTGGTGGGTACATGCCACAAGAACCCTTTCACTTTTCAGCTGTGGCCAACGGAGCTACCAACAGTTTCACCATTTTTATCACAGTGTTCTTTCCATTTATGACATTGAATGACATTGTTCATTCCCACTGATGAACATCTGGGTGCAATCATGGATGTATCCTCCAAGGAATTGCAGATCATGAATCAGACAAGTCTAGGCCATCAAAACTATTAGGTCTAGAGCATGATCCACCAAAATGTTATTTTCTTTGATTCTTTTCCTCCACTTAATCTTAATTTCTGTCATTCAGTTTTTGTCTCTATGGATATGACATTAAAACACATGTTGTTATTTTCTGCCAAGGATAAAGATTTATTTCCTCCCTCACACTTAGCAAATCCACAAGGGCAGGCTAAGCACACCAGGATGAGCTATCCAAGGCTAATGCAAGAAATCATGGAAGAACACAACTCCTTATTGAGTGTGTGAGAAACTCTGGTAGTATGAGGACAGGTTCAGTTCCCATGAAGCTCCCATGTGGGTGCTACTCATCTTCTGGGGCACAGCAAGCAGCCACCCTTTGCCACATTGTCCTCATAGGGTGTAAAACCTTCTCTATGCCACACTTGTACTGGGAGGGTAACCAGGAGTCATCAGATGATGAGATGAGGTGATGAGAGACACTAAGCAGACACGTAGGAATATAACTGATAAATCATGTGTAAATTTGTGCCATCATAGCTATGAATGTGAACAGATGTCCTCGGACATCAGGTCTTAGAGCATGTAGCTGGGTATGTATCACTGTCCCCTAAAAAAGGCTCCAGCTTTCCTGTAGCCCCTCCTGGTACTGGAAGGTGCTCTAAGGCTTCCCCAGAACCTTCTCTTCTCCAGGCTGAACAACCCCAACTCTCTCAGCCTTCTTTCATAGAAGTCCTCCAGCATTCTGATCATCTTTGTAGCCTCCTCTGGACTTGCACCACCAGCTCCATGCCCTTCCAGTGCTGAGAACCCCAGAATTGGACCCAGCACTTCAGGGGTGCTGGGGGGTTGTGTGTCTCACCAGGGCAGAGTAAAGGGACAGAATCCCCTCCCTCAGCCTGCTGGTCAGGATGCTGAGGATGCAGCCCAGGACACGGTTGGTTTTCTGGGATCATGGAACCACAAAAATCCAGATGGGAGTCAAGGCTGTGTAAATTAAATTCCAAAAGTAGACTCTAGAGAGTGATAACTGTCAGGAAAGAACATCAGGTCTCATTCATTGTCCCTCTGGTTTAGTGGCACAGAAAGTGTGCACTTTCTATTAATTACAGAGGGAGCCTACAGTGACGTGCCTGTAACATGGAAAGCACAGCTCACTGCCTATATTTAGGTAGGATGAATCCAGGCCCTTCTAAAATGTTTACAGTGCCGTTCATTTGTGGCTTGAACCGGAAGAAAGCAATTATACACATCCCAGATGGAGAAAGATGTTTAAAGGGAAGGTTGGTTATACCAGGAACCCTGTTGCTTGCTTATTCTCTTTGTTCATTTCTCCTCCAGAAGGAGCAGGAAATCTCCAGGGATTGGCTTCCCCTCCTCTGCTGTTTCCAAGAAACTTCACCTCTTTGATCTTTTTTGAAAGTCTTGCAAAACCTGGGCCTGCCCTTGTCCCAACCAGGGCAAGTGGCAAACTCAGAGGCTCAGATCCTTATCTGGGTGTCAACTGGCACAGCCTCTGCACATCAAAGAGATTCCCTTGATTTACAGCTCTTCCAGACCACATTCCTCAAGATCTTCTTGGGAGGCGGGACCCCACGCTGGGCTGACCTTGGTCAGTAAATTACTTAATTAAAAGCAGTCATTAAATAATCTTTAGTCAAATGTTTATCTCTCCAGGCTGGTCTGTTTACCCTGCTTGTTGCTGCTCTGCATCATGCCATTAGGAGGCTACAGCAAGGTTGGTGCTGCAAAGTGGTGGATTTCAGTGCCCATCCTATAGCTGGAAGCCTTGGCTGGTTTTGCTCACAAGAAAAAGTGCAGTCTAACAATGAGGTGGGGAGAAAGAAGCCAAAAAAACCCCCACCACACACACATAAAAAAAAAAAAAGAAAGAAAAAAAATTAAAGGTTGAAATCTCTGGTGAGCAGACATTTCTCTTCTGCTCTCCTCCCTCCTTCCCCATGAGCACCTTTTACCTTGAGTCTGGGATTCCAAAGAAAAGAAGCCCGTGGTCTTCTCCAGAGTGAAGTTATGCAGGTGATTCCTGATGTCAAAGAAAAGTTGAGGTTGTGCTGTTCCCTCCCTCAGCTGGAGCCCTTATTGAGTCTTTCTCCAACGAGTTCATTTTTATCATCCTGTCTTGAAGCCCCCTGGGCTGCTAAACCCCTTGGCTTTAGAAAGAAGGCTCTGGGAAACAGACACTTCCTTCTGCCCAGATTCCAACTCACGGGTCTACATTGCCCTAAAACCTGATGCTGACCATGACGCACTGCTCACTCACAGCAAAGAGAAGGAATTCCCACCCCAGATTCTGGATGGAGCACGTTCTGAGATCCTTAGCATCAATTCTGGGGTTTCCATTCCCAGACAACACCGTTTCTTGGCATTCCAGGAGGAAAGATTTGCAGAGGAATCCATCCTATAGCTGCAGACCTTCACTGCTCAAGACTGGGGACGTTTGTGTGACTTGAATTCTGGGGTTTTAGGTGAACCAAGTCATGTTTCATGTTGCTGAAGCAGTTCCTGTGACTCTGCTGAATAAAGCTGACTGCTCCAAACTCAACTGGAAGGGAGATATCCATGTCATACACAATGGAGAGAGGCTGGGAATGATAATTTCCTCAGAACTCTGGGTATATGCTCCAGGTTCCCCTAAAGAAGCTCATCCAAAGCTTAGCTCCCTGCTGCTGATTCGCTGTCCCAAGGGCAACCCCACAGCTCTCTGCATCCTTTTTCACCTCTGAAGAGGGGAATGTCAGGATGGCTGACATTTCCTTAGCACATGTATATCGAGCCTTCACTTTTTTTATCCCAAAATACATCTATGTATGACATTAAATCCCAAATCCTTCCTCAAAGACATCCCTCCAAGCTCCTTATTACATTTTCAAGGAGAAAAACTTGGTTCCTTCTCCCCTGTATGGACACCTCTTTGTCACTTCATAAGAATGAGATGATTGATACGTGCTTTCAGATATTTTTTAGAAGCCTTACTTAAAAATGCAATTTGAGATGTAGTCCTGCCAGGGATAGGTTCTCAAATGCTGAAGCTATTCTTTCAGGAAGGTCATGCTGTCATAACAAACATTTCACCAAAATAGAAACAATACCCTGGGAATCTGAACGTCAGAGTGGAAAGTCAGCTTCCTGGCAGATATTTCTAAAGTGCTTTGAAGATGTGAAGAACGACAACTCTGCTAAGAAGTATTTATTCCCCTTTTTAGTACTACGATGCTGATGGGCTTAATTTTTTTTTTCAGTGTGCAATATGGCAGAGGCAACATCTCCACACTTGGGGATTTAAAAAAAAAAATTAAAAAAATACACCACATACGAGAAAAAACTCTGTGATATTTCTGCTATCAGCAGAAATATAAACAGTGATGATTTATGTATAGATTTTTCCATGCCTCTCACCACTGTGGTATCTGAAAGACTTTGCAAACATTTAACAGCTACAATAACTTCATGAAACAGTGAAGTATTATTGTTTATATTTTGCCCAGAGGGAATTGAAGCAGAGAATTAATTAAGCAACACAAAGTGAACCAGGAGATTAGATACTGAATGCTGGGCTCTTCAGTCCTGGTTTTCTGTTTCTTCTCTAAGATGAGGCAGGTTAGCTAAAAAAATATGAAGACAAGGGCTTTACACAGAAGCCATTCAGTGAAGTTCTTTGGCCTGGGTTGTCCAACCCAGATAAGATTATCTCAAAGGTCCCAGCTAGCTCCAAAGCCTTAGAAATGATTAAATTTCTTTGATTTCTTTCTATTTGGGTATAAGCCATTTTGCCCATGAACAATCCCCAAAGGGAGGACCCTGTTCTGGGTCATGAGTTGGTGTTTGTGTCCAGTTCATGTCTCAGCTGTGTTGGGTCCCATCTGCTGGGTGGACACCCTACAAATGTTCACCTGAGAACTCAGACTGGGGGGAGCATGAGAGAGAGAAATTACTAATGACCCCAAATCTAGAAAAAATATAGAATCATAGAATCAGATGGGTTGGAAGGGACCTCTGAGATCATCAAGTCCAACCCTTGACCCACTATATATATATATCTATATATATGTATAAATATATTAGAGCTTCCAGGCTTTTCAGGCACTGAAGGCAATCAACCAAGACCCACAGCCCAGTAGGAAACTGGGATTTATCAGTTCTGGTGTTTGCAGGACTCTTGGGGTTTCAGAAAGTTTGAGATGCACCTTTTACACTCCTCCAAACCATTTCTCCCCCAGACAGGGGATTATCACTGTGGGTTTTTTTAGCATTGGTGGATCATGACAGCAGAGTCTGTCTGTAGATGAGACACCATCTGATGTTCAGTCAAGACTCATCTCAATTAGTCATTCAGAAGGCAGATTTGGGTCTGGTTTATATTCTTCACCTCTGATATAGCTTCCAGCTACTCTGAGACAACCCTCCCACAGCCAGAGCTTTGCCTCCCTTGAGTTTTATATCATCTTTTAGGCCTCATATCAGGACAGGGGCAGCCATGCCCTGGTATCTTCTGGGTCTCATGAGAAGGTTCATGCTTCTAAAGGAATGGGTGGGTCAGTTCTCCCCACATCCCAACACAGTTCTGGGGTGGTTGGAACCCCACAGAGTTCAAAGAGCAGCTGTGGTACATAACAATATTATCACAGGACCTTTGTGTGACTTGAATTGTGGGGTTTTAGGTGAACCAAGCCATGCTTCATGTTGCTGAAGCAGTTCCTGTGACTCTGCTGAATAAAGCTGTCTACTCCAAACTCAACTGGAAGGGAGATATCCATGTCATACACACTGGAGAGAGGCTGGGAATGATAATTTCCTCAGAACTCTGGATATATGCTCCAGGCCAGACCCTCAAGATAATTTTTTTGCTTTGGGTCTTTTTGTTAGAAAAAGAATAGTAATAAATTAACCTGCCAGGATATCTAGAATGAGCTTCACCAGCTTTGTTTGCATAGTGAGGGTTTCTGTGAAGAACAGAGTGGGGAGAAGCTTTCTTATAGAATCACAGAATGGGTTGGGTTGGAAGGCACCTTCAAGCTCATCTATTTCCAACCCCCTTGCCATGGGCAGGGACACCTCCCAGATGTCCCAGTCCCCATCCAACCTGGCCTTGAGCACTTCCAGGGATGGGATATCCACAACATCCCTGGGCAACCTGTACCAGTGTCTCACCACCTTCATCATAAAGAATTTCTTCCAAATATTCAATCTCAGCACCTCCTCTTCAGTGTGAAACAGTTCCTCCCTTGTCCTGTCACTCCATGTCCTTATCAAAAGTCTCTCCCCAGCTTTCCTGGAGCCCCTTCAGGCACTGGAAGATGCTCTAAGGTCTCCTTGGAACCTTCTCTTCTCCAGGCTGAACAACCCCAACTCTCTCAGCCGGGCTTCATCCACTATTCCCCTTATTAGCTCTCTGTTTACATGGGGAGTATCATCAGAATTGCTCTTGTTTTCAGCTCTTATTGACTCTCAATGAAGGAGGGTGGCCTGGCCATAAATTGGTGTTTCCAAACAAGCTGTTCCCAGCTGTTCCACATAGAAGAATGGATAAGAAGAGATGGAGTATGCCTTTGTTTTAGATGTCTGGGGTTTGGTTATTTTGTTGGAGGTTTTTTGTTGGGTTTTTTTTCCTTTTCTTTTTTCCTTTTTTTTTTCTTTTTTCCTTTTTTTTTTTTTTTTTTTTTTTTTTTTCTGATATTTCTAAGAAGTTTTCAGGTTCAGGAGAGCTAAACCAAGATATTTTGCTTTGTTTTGTTTTAAACCTACCTAGCAGGAAGGCAGTTTTCTTGGTCTGTAAGCCAGGACATGGTAGGAGGGTCTTAACCACTGGAGCAACCCACACAAAGTATTTATTTCCACACTTAGAAAACGTTCATAATTAAACTCTTCGCAGAGATGCAATTAAGAAATGAACAGGCTCCTTGCCTGATGGTAGAATCTTTGTGAAGCTTTCTTTGGGAGTTGCCTGGAGGGACATGGTTTGTAGCAGTCATAAAAGGGATGGGAAAAGGATGGGATTTTTTCCAATGAAGGAAAAAAAACCAAGCAAACCAAAACAAAACCAAAAAACAACTGATGATGTCCTGGGCAGGACAGAAAACCATGATGAAAACGTGCTTTGCCTCTCCTTCAGTCCATCAGTTGTGGAATTGCTCTATCCCAAAACCTGCTCATCTGCTCACAAGCCAGATGTTGGCATCAGGGAACAGTTTTCTGGGGAAGAAATCCCTCAAAGTCCCCTTGTCTAAGCAATATCTGATGACCAATGCCAGAGGCAGGGAAGGGCAACAGAGGGATGCTGGGACCTCATTGCTACAGCTCCCTGGAAGGAGGTTGTAGGGAGGTGGGTGCTGGGCTCTTCTCTCAAGTGAACAATGATAGGACCAGGGGAAATGGCCTGAAGTTGCACCAAGGGAGGTTTAGCCCAGATCTGAGGAAGAATTTCTTTATTGAGAAAGTAGTCAGGCCTTGGAACAGGTGCCCAGGGAGGTGGTGGAGTCACCATCATTGGAGGTATTAAAAAACCATGTGGATGAAACACTTCAGGGCATGCTCTAGTGGGTGATACAGATACTGATAAATATATTTTATTGAGTGGGGATGTTGAGAGTTGGACACAATCATCTTAGAGGTCTTTTCCAACTGTGGTAATTCTGTGATTCTCTGAAATCTGGAAAGGATCAATCTTACTATCCACAAAATTCAATTTCTTTTCTTTCCTGGAGCTTTCAACCCAGAAACAGTGTTGACTACAGAGATATTAAACCCTTTTTCCAGTGCCCTCAAATCCCAGCTCAGAAAAGCCAGAGAAAATCCCTGTAACACTCACAGTTTGTTTTTTTTCTTCCAGGCTGGATCATTAATCTTAAGTTAATTTCATATTTGAAGGCTACAGATCCAGTAATGAAAATTATGGCCCTTCCAACACCTTGCTTGCAGCCCCTGGTTCTGACATGATGTCTTTCAGTAAGCTCCTGATTTTTCCTGTATTAATTTGCTTCTACTTCAAAATCTAGTGCCTCTTGTAGAAAAATGTTATGAGTCATTTTATTAATAATTCCAACACGCATTTCTTTTTGCATTGCACAGGGATGATTAGAAATTAAAACTCTGGAGGGACACTTCACGACTGACACATAACAGGGACAGCAAGTTCAGTGAGAAAAACAGAGCACATTGTGCATTCCTCAACTGTGTGGGGTGTGTGGCTGTTCAAAGGCAGTGTTTGAAAATGTGTGAGAGTCAGAAATTAATTTTTTCTCTAACACAGAAGAGAAAGCTTGAAGTCAGTCAGAGACTTCAAAGGCAGATGATTGGTCCTTGATGAAAAATACCCTAAAGGAAGTAAATTAAGTGAATAGCAAAGGCCTAGAAGACTATTGACTACAACAGGAGCAGGTACAATTTTCTGCCATGAAATTTCACTTTTCCACACTTTAGGAGGGACAATGTACAAGTCAAGAAATTTAGGCATGCTTTCATTTTTTTCATCTGGGTGCCAACACACTGCAGCAGTGGAGAAAGATGAAATGATCTTAGGTCTGGTGCCAGTGGTGTGAAGTCACTCCTGTTCCTTTTGGTGAAAATGTAGATAGATTTTTATGGTGTTTCTGTGGAAACTCTGAAGGATTGTGGTGCTGCAGGTGTGTGTGAAGCTTGGCCCCTGATGACCCAACCTGGAAAGGAAGACTCAGTATGGCCCAGTGAGAAGGAAAATACATGGAAGGTACTAGGACTAAATCAGAGGTCAACCACTCCCAGCAGAACATGGAAGAGGTGGGAAACATTGATTCTCCCTTCCAGGAGAAGTATCAAAGCCAGATGGGATGAGGCTCTGAGCAACCTGATCTAATGAAAGATGTCCCTGACCATGGTAGGGGAATGGAAGTAGATGATAATTAAGGTCTAAGTAGATGATCTTTAAGGTCTTCCAACCCAAACTATCCTATGATGATTCTATGGTTCTATTCTGGTCAGCTCTGCTGAGCTTTGAGGCTCCTGGGCAGAGGGAGCAGGATTGTCAGAGCTGAGACAGTGCTAAGCAGAACCAGAAAGAAGAACCACAGCTCCATCTCTGGGTCTTTTTTCTCCCTCCTACTGGAGAAGAGAGTGAGACAAGTGGTAGCTCCCCTGTTTTGGACACAGTAGAGCCTGGGAGACCAGAGCAAATCTTGGCCAACAGAATGACAAGTGCTTAGAAAGAGTCCCAAGACTGCTATGGTTTGCTCATACATCAGCCATATGAAGCCAAAAAACATTTGGTTTTGCCTGGTACTGCATACTTGTTGAATTTCATGATTAGCCTGAAACCAGAAAATTTCTTCCCATCAGCAGGCACTGGGCCACAGAAATAACCAAATACAGCTGGATCCACAGAAAACCTGAAAACACCCCTCAGGGGACTTATAAAGACTTGGAGGTCAGGTTCAACTGAACATTTGCCCACTTGTATCTAGGTTATACACAACTCCCATGATGGATACACTGGATTTCCTGCTGGATAAGAAAGACCACATGAATTCTGGGGTCTTCCTTGAGGAGGTGGGAAGAAGGGAAAGAATCAAAGAGATTTTAATTCATACAAGCTTTTACTTTGACATTCACTTTTTATTAAGAAGTTCATTAACCAAGAGAAGACTGAGGAACCAATATCTCTTGAAGAGTAGAATAAATGCTTTGTTTTCATAGTGGAGGTATAACACCTGAGGACAACCAAAGGATCTAAGATACAGTCTGTACCATGTTGTAAATCCATAAATTATATTTAAAGGGAGTGAAAAGTGAGGGGACAATATGTGTTAAGGATGCTCACTTTTTAGGAACCATAAAGAGAAAAGTAACTGAAAAGTTGTAGAGTGATTGAGGGATAAAAGTCAAAGGCAGTAAATGCTACATTGTGCAGATTGACAGATACAACCCTTTTTTTATTACAAAGAGAAGGTCTCTGAACCATCCTTTAGCACTCAGTAGGGTGATGTTGGTGTCACAAGAGTGAGTTCCACAAAAATGTCAACTGAGCACTCAGCTGTGTCTATAAACATTTAGGAAAAGCTATTATGGGGAAGCCATTACTTGGGAAGGGATGGGAAACCACAGGAAAATGTCACTTAAGAAACCACAAAGTATCCAAATCTTGAAAGCTCTTTTACTCTCTGAGCTTTACTCCTCAACAAGAATATAAGGAAACACCCCTCAACAATATGGAAAGTTTTAAAAGGATCAAAGGTGTAAAATGTTTTTTGCTCAAGTGTATAAACAGAATTCAACAGTTCAGCCTCATAAGGGATTATACAAGAGAGACACAATAAATGTCTCTACAAGGATGGCATACAGAATAATTAGTCACTGTTTCTATTAATGGCAGAATTAGGATCATCAAATGATGTTATTGGACAGGAAGCTTACTAAAAAACCCTCAAGACTCTGCCTTTTCATGAAGTCTGGAGTTCAGTTATGGATGTCCTTGTTAGCAGGCATTGTAAGTACCAAACTTCTATACAGATCCCAAGAGCAATTGTGTAGTTGGGGGCAGAAATGTTCATCTGAGGCCCTTCAACACAAATGTACAACCTGTGGCTTGGCAAATCCCCAGGCCCCAGCTCTGTAGGCACAGAGGAGGTATAGGAGCAGCATCAGTTCTCTTTGGTGGTGTTTTTATGTTCTTCTCCTAAGCTTCCACCCCAGAAGGGATGGGGAACAATTCCAGACCTGGTCTGACTCAGCACAGTCACTCTTCTGCCCTGACATGCTTGGAAAACAGCTTGAGAAGGTCTCTGGCCAACTCCAAGCCAGCAGAATCTTCTGCTCAGTGATCCAAACCTCTCCCTGCTTCCAGCACATTCAGCCCTTGCAAACTCAACAGTTTCCCAGGAAGTCTGGAGAGCTGAAGCAACCCAAGGAACTTCACTGTTGGCACAACAAATTCAGATTTCAGCAGACAAGACAATCCAGGGGAGATTTTCCTCTTTGTTGTAAAGGAGCAAAATCCCAGACCCAGTTAAATAATTTGGCCAAAAAGTCTGTGAGGCGGGACAGTGCAGAAAAGAATTTTGATCCCAGCTTCCCAAGTTTTCATCCCATGCCTTGCTGTCAGCAGCTCTGTGATACAGCCATGGGGCTCTGCAAGCAATTAATGCCAGTTCCATATAAACCAAACCCAGGACTGACTGAACAATGAGGATTCAGCCAGGAAATGCCTCTTCATTGACCTTCCAACCCACTTGCATGTAAAACCCAAAGCAGACAGTGGATGTAATTCTGCTGCAACCCCTTTGTGTCACCACTGGCCATTGTCCTCTTGCTGGAAGTTAATATTCATCTCTGCTATGCAGGAGATATCTGGTTGTTTATATATTGAAATATTCTCTCTTTTATCCTTTGTGGTGGCTTAATGTCTCCTTCCCTCTTGGCTTCCCTACGTTTCTGATTCAAACTTTCTCCATATGGGGCCGTTTAAATAGGAAACAGCTCTGACCAAGGCAGCTGCTGCCTTGTCATCTTCCCTTTCTAGACAACTAACACTTCAGGTTATGATTTGGGTGGATTTTCATCCTTTACCCTCAGCACTTGGATCACTGGTGTGGGATTTGCAGCCTACAAAGTTCTCAACATATTGGTCCCATTAGGGCTTCATCTGCCAATGATGCCAGCTCTGGGAATGGCTCTCTCTCATCCCAGCCACTCAGTTTAATTCATGTTGTTGACTTCTGTTAATGTGCCCTTGGTTTACCCTGAGCAAATGGCTGGGATTGGCATCACACCCTCCAGTCCTTGTGTGGGAACAGGCTACTGTCTATATCCTCAGGGATCTCCTCCAGCCCCACCCTTTATCCTTTTTTATCCTACAGCCATCTCTGGAGCTGCCAAATGGTCAGATTTTTCTGTGGTCTGGGAATGCTAGTGGCAGCTCCCCAGAAATACTCATCGTGGGGTGTGTGAAAGTTGCTTTTTGGGAAAACAACCCCTCCTCCTGCCCTCTGCTTACCCTTGCACACAGTGAAAGCTTCAAGGCAAGTAAAGACCCAAAATTTACATCTAGATTGCTCTCGGGGCAAGAATACTCCTTAAAAACCTGAAGGGAGAGATGAAAACTATATGGGGGTCTCCAAGCCAAGCCCTTCACAAAACACCAGTTGCTCTAACTGGTCTCTAAGAGTTTGTGGTACCCACATGCCAACTCTTGGCAACATCATCAGCTGCATTACCAAGAGATCAAGGTGGTACTACAGGCCCCTGTTCCAAACACTGAGTAAACATTTGGTAAGAGCTTTCCCAAAGGACATCCCATGTAGACTGACCACAAGTCACAAAAATCCACTTCACAGCTGAAGAACTGAGTGGGTTTAATGTAGCAGAAGGGCACCCAAATCCTATGGAAACCAAGAGGTACAGCTGTTGTACTTCTGAGGACTTCAGGCTCTGCTTTCAAAACAATTTGATGACTGTTGTAGAATTTTTTTTCTCCCTTGCCGCCTTACCCTGCAGGGTACAAGGTGCCTCCTGCCCTTGTCCAGGCAGAGAAGAAAGTCTCCAAATGCAGGGGAATGGAGACCTTCCACCACTTGTCAGCCAGGAAAAAGGAAATGTGAATAGGAACATGCTCTAAGCACATCTACCCAAGACATCACCCTCCTTCTGCTTCAGTTCTGGTTTTTACATCCTTGCTGCTAGATTCAATGGCCCAGTATTTCTGTTCAGAGAGCATTTCCCATTTTCCCATGATAGTAAGGAACCTGAGCTTTGCTTTCCTGGGGGATTGAAGTCAAGTCCCTTCTTTACACCCAGCAGAGCAAGAATGAGATCCTGGGCCACCTGCATGAAAAAGGAACTGTGCAAACATGCACATTGTCACCTGGCTGCTTTTGGCAGGAAGCTCAGGCTTTGAGCTTCTCTGTGGCATCAGGTAGCAGAGGGGACAAACTTAAGAGACCCTTCCTCAGGGTTTTGGCATAAATTCTAATCAAGCCATTGGCTGCAGAAGATATTAAGATGTAGATGCCATCTAGCAGAAATGTAGCACCCTCAGGTCTAGACAGTGGTTGAGCAGCAATTCCATCTGCCATGTCCACCACAACAGAGACAGACAATTAGTAATGTATTTAGTATGGATCTGGCAAAGCATCTTAGCCAAGATCACAGACTGCTCTGTGGCAGAGCTGGGAACACAATCTGATTCCCTGAGGTTGAGCCTAGTGCTTTAACCAGAGGAAAACTTTTCTTGTGTTATCTGCTCCCCCTTTTCACAAACCCTATTGCATTTTCATACCTAATTTGCTCCTGATCATAAGGGAAAAAAAAAGAAAGAAAGAACAACAACAACAAAAAAAAACCTTTTCAAATGCATATTGCAAGAAACAAAAAGCAGATTCGTGGTCCTTAGAGCCTTTCCTGCTCTGAGTCCCTGTGAAATATGTTCATTGGGTGTTCATTAATTACAAAGATTGTGAGATGGGAATTTCAAGTACAGTAATAAATCTATTTGGTTAAATAATGGTGCCGAGGATTCCATCCAAGTTGGGGTTTATGCCATTAGATTACAGCAAAAGTTTTCTGAGCCATAAGGAATAAGTCAATACATCAGTGATAAGGCTGTGAACCTGCTGATCCCTTGCACAATGTGTTTCCACTGAAAAAGAAGAAGCAAGTGGCCCAGAAACAACACTGGAAGTTGGATACCACAGGGTTGCAGGATGGCTGGGCAGTTTTTGGTGCTGGCTAGGGAATAACAGAGCCCCTGAATTAAACAGGGTTGGCCATGGGAAGTTGGCAGGTAAAACAAAGCTGAAGTAAAACAGGAAGCAAGACAGAGGAGCTGAAGAACCTGAAAGTTCTGGCCAGCAAGATGAACATCTCTGTCAAGGTGGGGGTTCAACACTGGACTTCAGGTGCTATTCACTACCCCAGATCTTTATTGCAGCCTGACAAAGACCAACAGACTTTGTTACTTGGTGTTTATTCTAAACACTTTCTGTTTAGAATCTTCTACAGACACTAACACAACTTTTTGTCACTGCCCTGGTGGTTATCATCATGTTCACAGCTGTGTGTGCAGCCCTCCACGAGGAACAAGCATCATGATACCCCTGTCTATGACTTCCCACCAAGCACTCTTCAAATCCCTCCTTATCTCAAGAGTTAAACTAGAGACAAAGACAGCAGGGACAGCTGATATTCTTCATACCTCCCAAGCCTTCATGTCCCTGCAGATAGAGAGACTTTGAAGCACAAATTCTGCACTCTGTTGCTTCATGCCCTTGTAGGCTTCTGTCTCAGGGACTCCCACCCTGCACTCCTGCTTGCCCAAACCTGTTTGCTGTGGGAAATCTCAACACCTTTTGCCTTCTCTTTGCAGCAAACCTCCCCACAAGTGCCATTTCAAATGCTCTCCCAGCTCCCTGTTCTTGCATTCCTACTCTTGGCATTTGCCATCTGTGCTAATTTTTTTTTTTTTTTGCTCTGTGTCTCTCCAGCAGGGTGGGGCTAAGCTATAAAAGGGATCTGACTATCTTCCCTTGTCTCTTGGCACACAGCCTTGGGCTATACACAGCTCAGCTAAATCATTCCATGCATTCCTTTCTCTCCAGGGTAAGAGTGTAATTCATTGCAAAGGTTTTTTCTTTTTTTTTTTTCACCATGCCCCCCCAAGACAAAAAATTCCCTGCTTTGCAGCTGCCTTGACACATAGGTCTTGGGATGAGCTTATCTCAAGCATCTTGTAAGCAGAAAGATTCCATGGCAGCATCAAATAACAAACAGATTTTTCGAAGAGTGTGCAATGTGTGAGCAGCCAAGAAAATGCTCTGTGTTCCTCGAGAGATGTTTCTACCCTGATCTTCCTCCTGCTGCCATGATTCAGTTCAAAATACACAGAATCATTCTGGTTGGAAAAGACCTTTTGTTCAAAGGAAAAGACCTTTTGATCAAGTTCAACTGTTAACCCAGCACTGCCAAGTCCACCACTAAACCATGTCCAGCCCCTCAATGTCCTTCTTGTCATGAGGGGGCCCAAAACTGACCCCAAAATTCAAGATGTGGCCTCAGCAGTGCCCAGCACAGAGGGGACAATCAGCTCCTTAGTCCTGTTGGCCACACCAGTGATGATACAAGCCAGGATGCTGTTGGCCTTCTTGGCCAACAGCTCCTCAAAAATCAGCATTTTATTACACCTGCTGCACTGTTTGGTGGGCCATAATCCAGTAACATTTACCTGATGGACCCATGGTTGCTGATATTCCAGATTTTCATTCTCAAACACAGGCAGCCCCATTGCATTAAACCCATGTTCCATTCTGGGGATAAAAACTAACTACATTTTTAGCTTTCTGCTATAGAAAGTGGAGAAGGAAGACACAAAGTTCATCATGCCAATAGATTGTCTTCAGAAGTCAGTCTCAGGATTAAGAAGGGGATTTGCCTGACTTCTAAAGTCCTTGGCAGATGTCAAACTACTTTGCTAAAGGAATTTGCCCCAAGGAGAGACCCTTGGCCTCAGGGAAGTGGTCATGAGGGATCCTATTTCTGGATTTTCTTGGCACTGCACGTGTGTATTTTGTAATTATACCTTCTCAGACACAGTTTCTGAATTAACCAGCCCCCCAGAATGGTGACCCCATCATGAGAACTGAGTGCAGTTCTGGGGCCTCAACATAAGAAGGACATGAACCGGGCTGAGTAAATCCAAAGGAAGGTCATGAAGATCAGAGGACTGAAGCACCTAAGAGAGGATGTTCAGCTTGGAGAAGAGAAGGCTCTGGGGAGACCTTAGAGAATATTCCAGCACCTGAAGGGTCTACAAGAAAGATGGAGAGGGACTTTTGACAAAAGCATGGAGTGATAGAATGAGGGGGACAGATTCAAGATGAAAGAGGGGAGATTTAGGTTAAACATTTGGAAAACATTCTTTAGTTTGAGGGTGCTGAGCCCCTGTGCCAGGTTGCCCAAGGAAGCTGTGGCTGCCCCATCCCTGGCAGTGTCTCAGCCCAGGTTGGATGGGGCTTGGAGCAACCTGGGCTGGGGGAGGTGTCCCTGCCCATCCAGGGGGGGTGGAACTGGATGATCTTTAAGGTTCCTTTCAACCCAACCCAGTCTATGATTCTATGAATGATGTTTTACAGTGTGGTGGCAAGGAATACACATGTTCATCTCCAGGCAGGCATGAGGGTGTCCTGGAGGTGACTGTTGGGTGCAAGGTTTCCCAGGCAGTGCTGGGGGGCTGTGTGGAATGAAGGGTGAAAAGTTCTAGAGCAGGCTCACTCCTAAGGACAAATTAGCTTTTCTTTAGTCTGGATGATCAGGGAAGCAGGACAGGGAATGATTTGAAGAGATAAATTATACAATTATACTGACAATCCCCCCTGTCTCCTGCAGTCAGAGAGAAAGGTATGGGACAAGTTAGGCTAGAGTTTTGAAAATATCTTGACATCTAATGGTATGTCACCAGGGAAGCCTTCCATGCCAAAAGCCCACCCAAGTCCCTTATTACTGCCCTTTTGCAACCCCAGGCTGTATGTCCAGTGCCCTACAATTTGAAGGATCCAGAAGCTCACAGTTTGGTTTTTATGCCCACCTTGACAAAGTAACTGAGAATATCCCAAATAAGCCTAAGCATTTGGACTGAGAAAGACCATCCTTCAGCACCTGAACTACCTGTGGACATGGGGCTCTTCTGAGGGTTACAGATCTTCTTCCAAGAAGATAACCACATATGCTTATCCACTGACACACCACATTTTTTCTTGTGTTCAGGATAGTGCTTCTGATTGTGCTCCAGAGAGAATGCACATCATCCCTGTGGTCTACAGAGATGCTTTGCTGGGAACTGGGAAAGACCAGTAGGACATCATGCTTCTATGATCCCCTGCATTGCAAATTTCAGATCACTGGATAAATACTTGGCTTATGCTGTGGGCAGCTTCTGGAATGTGGCTGAGCACACAAGAGATGAATACTTGGGTCAGGGTGAGAGAACACTGCTTTTCTCCAAAGGAGAAATAACTTCTTGGGACAGCTTTCCCATTGGGCATCAGTTGTGCTGGATAGTTCCCAGAGGATGCCCTGGAGGAGGTGGGATTTTCTGTAGCACAGATAGAAATGTGACCACACATTTCTATCACACATCTGGGCTCTGGGTGATGCCCTCGTTAAGAAAAGGGTGCTGGGATTTTCAAAGAGAAGCTCAAGCAAAGAGGAAATATTTTATATGCTTTCAGATCATCTGCTCTGGGGTCTGTAGAGCACACCCTGTTTGAAGAGTTCATTTTAAGTGAGCAAAAATCCTAACTTCCATTTGGAGTGCAGGGGATTCAACATGTGCCTCTCTGCTTTGCTAAATCTGAAACACTGACCATGTATTTGGTGTTTTGGTGACTTCAATGAGAAAAACTTCTGGGGCTCTGCTCAAGTGGTGAGTAATTACTTGCAGACATACCAATCCAGATGCTTATTCCCATAGTTTTGAGCCAAATTAAAAACTGAAAGAGGGGAGATTTAGGTTAAACATTTGGAAAACATTCTTTAGTTTGAAGATGGTGAGCCCCTGGCCCAAGTTGCCCAAGGAAGCTGTGGCTGCCCCATCCCTGGCAGTGTCTCAGCCCAGGTTGGATGGGGCTTGGAGCAACCTGGGCTGTGGGAGGTGTCCCTGCCCATGTAGGGGGGGTGGAATTGGATGAGTTTTAAGATCCCAACCAACCATTCTATGATTTCTAAATGTGGCTGTTGTATTTCTTGTTGCCGTGTTTATCTCCACTTCTTTTACTAATGGACCAGATGAGTTCCATGAAGTATATTAAGTCCAGATTTAAATTTTGTTGTCTGAAGATGGCACCACCACAGATTTACCTCCCTGATACATGAACTATTGAATATTTAGCATTGTGCAACAAACTTGTTAGAGTCAGGGGAAAAAAGTGAGTGAATAGGACACACAGCAGTGCTTGGTTTTCCAGACCTTGCTCCCGTGGCAGTGTCTGTGTTTGAGGGAGCTGGAGCTCCAAGTAGTGCAACATCTGTATTTTTCAGCTGTATTTCTCTTGTCCCAGTATTTATGACCATCTTATGGTTACTGTTCTTGCACCAGCAAACATTTAAAGTGAATTAAGCAAATTAATCAATGACAGAATACCACACAGGAACTTGACCACCAAACTAGTCACTGGGTATCATGGCTTACCATAGAGTGGATGCCAAAGGGCTGATCTGTTTGCTCATGGGTCCAGCAGTGAAGTGGCAGCAAAAGAGGAGTTGGAGGATTTGAAAGAGGAGTTGGCAAATTCTTCCTAATGGCAAAGCTTTGTTCTTTGCAATACTTCTGTTGAAGGGATTTGGCACAAGCCTTAAATGCTGTTAACTTGGAGAAAACAATCTACTGTAGCCCTGGCTCAGGGCTGGTGTTCATTATAAAGGAATTGGAGACCTCCTCATCCAAGGAATAACCAGTACACATGTTGGAGCATGACAGATGATATGTTTCCAACTAGCTGCAGGTTTTGTGGAGGAGGTCACATCTCAGGCTTTACTTTGCACTTTCTTTTCCTGATTATGGCTTGTGCCACCAGCAGGCTAAGTCATCAAATAGGTACATTCTGCAGTGGACAGAGTGTGAGAATGAAGCAGGAGATATTTGTCCCTTTAGTGAACCTGGATTAGAAGAACCTTGGGAATGGCTGAGTAAGCAGTGGGATGGGGCACACATGTTGTTAATTTCCACATATTAGGATGCTATTGAGTTCAGTTATGGGGCTGAGGCCCATGTAAGAAGCTGTGTGGTCTGATACCTTTTGCTATGAGCCTGCAAAGAAGAAGGGAGAAGCCTACCCCCTGATGTCCAGGCTGTAGCCTCTTGAGGCAGCACCATCACAGGAGCAGGAGGACCAAGAAAAGGCATAAACATGGAACCTGAACTTTCCACAAGCAAATCTCAAATAAAAACCTGGAAAAAAAATCCCTATCGTTCACTGTTTACAAGTGATCAGGATGTTAACAAGCACACAAGAAGATGTCCTGATGGCACCTGCCAGCAGAGTATGGTACCCAACACACAATGGTGAACAGAGCCCACCCAGTTTACTTGCTCTGAGGTTCTGCAACAAGTAAGCAAGATTATTCATCTCCTCAGCAGCTCAGGACTGTGGCCAAAAAGCATAAAGGGCTTATATTCCATTAAAGGAAAAAGAAAATTTTAAGGCTGTAAAAAGGATGAGGTCAGGATGACCCAAAAGCCTGGAAGATATCAACATCTTCCCATAGTATCTTCTGCAGCTTCAAACATTCTCTGCGTTTTTCCATCTAGGCTACATGTCATTCTGAAGATTTTTTGCTACACATGTACATGCTTTGACCCCTCCTATGATGTTCTCAACATCTTGGTGCTTCCATTAGTCTCATTCTGATAAAAACAAAGCGAATATTTTTTGCTACTCTTTAAATAATTTTAAATCATTCGAACCATCTCTCCCAAGTTTATATATCAATATGAATTTCTCTTTCTTTAGCTTATAACCAAACCCAAGCTGGTTTTGTTACTTGAGGCCTCTTTTCAAGTTATGTTTGTCACACCATTTTGGTTTGGGGTCTAAAAAGTCAGATCTCACCTATACCTGATGTGTTTGCAATGTCCTAGACCTCTAAGCAAATATCATCCTGGAGGACATAATTCAGTTCCTGGCTAAGTCCTCCTTGTGATGTTTTGCTCTGTACTTCACTTCCCTCACAGTATGAAGAAGAATAATCCTTTTTGCCCACTATTTTTAACCAGTGGTATCAGTTATTCCTGTTTAGTCCATGTTTGTGGAACATCTCACACAGCAAAACCCTGGCCATAGATGAACTTTTCAGATACTACCAGGATCTAAACAAAACAATTACTTCTTGAGGGAAAATAGCTTCTGGATTATCAGTGAGGAATTCCCAATGGTGTGAACAATTTGGAGGCAGAAATGTCTTCAGAAATACTGAAAGTATGTAGGTTGGAGTAGACAAGTGACAGTAAATAGTGGAGGATTCTTGTCCTATGGGGCTGGAGCAGAGGACATAATTCTCCTTAAAGTTAACTGGAAGAAATTAAGATCCCCTGAGCAACAGAAGAAGGTATTGCAAATAGCAACCTCATCACTCTGCAGCTGGATAAGTGTTTTTCATGCCCTGTTCAACTACTCAACAGAAACCATTAGTAATTCTGAGCCTGGGGATATTTTAGGAGCATTTATACCTTTTTTTAGTTAACTTTTTTTTTTTCCCTCCCCCCACTCATAATCTGACAATCTTCTTCTGGGTGAAAAAGGGAAAAAAAAAAAAAAAGATCTCTTGCAAACAATTATTGCTCCACACAGTAAGATCATTTTCATTTACTCCATTACAGCACCAAGGAGTCAGAAAAGACATCTTAGTCATGACCCTAACACCACATGAAGGGAAATTCCCAGGGAGTGAATGAGTGCAGCAATACATCAACATCTTTTCTTACTCTTTTTTTTTCTTTTTGTTTTTTTTCTTGAGCACTCTACAAGTACATGTCTGCTAAAGCCTTTTTTTGATGATTTGTCATCATTTTAGTATGCAGTCAGCAGTTCACAAGCAGCCATTCTCCTCAGCACTGAGTCAGCCTGGATGGATTTTACCTTTCCAGTGTCATGACGAGGTGTATTTTTTTCTGGGAGCAGAAAAAGGACCAAGATTTCACCACCACCACCCCCCACACCTTGAGTCAGTGTTGGCAGAACATGGTTCAAAGCCTCCTGATGCAATGATCACCTTGCAGCCTGACAGGTTCCTGGTTCAGGTAGGGGTTGGATTTATCTATGATTAACCCACACTTCTATCTATTAGCCTGGCAGGGAAATTTGGCCAATATAAACAGTGTTATTGAGCCTCAATGCATATTATTCCACAGAAAGAAAGGATTGAAATGGTTTAAATAGGTCCCAGACAATTGCTCTGGTAAACACTGCAGGAAATGAGTTAGAGTGAGATAATCCAGTACCAAATCTTTGGTCTTGGTTTCTATATCAAGTGCAAGGACAGCAAAACAGGTTCTTTGGGGACACCTGAGGGCATGTTTATTGAAGGTAACATGCAAAATGGGGCTTCTTACATCTCTTTTTATCCCCATTTCAAATTATTACTGTGGAAATCAGAATTAAAATACCACTGGAACCTGTGTGCTCTTGTGGTTCCACATTTCATCCTTCTGACTTCTAAAGCACTACCACAAATTAACTAATTAATAACTATCCCTAACACATTACATACCCCTTCTGAACACTCCCAGTGTTCAGAATTCCTTGAGTTTTCCTTGTAGACAAAAGGAAGACACTCCCGAGGTACGAATCACCTTCTTGGGAAGGAGATGTCTAAAACAAATCAGCCTAAAAGTGCCACTTCTCTTTACTGACTCTAAAAGGAGTCATGGGTGACTCGATGATGTACAGACATTGACACAATATGTATGATAAAGCCATGTGTGAGGAACCACATCTTCTGTGGCTTGGCCAAGAGCTGTCAGTCATTTCGCTGTTGGAACAAAGTCTGAAGTTTGTTTCAAAATGACATTGCTTTAACTGACTTAAAATACAAAATCAAATTAAAAGAAATTAAAATAAAATACAATTTTAAAATAAAATAAAAATAGAATAAGATATACCACAAAAATATATAGTAAAATAAAATAGAGTAAAAATAGAGCTAACGCATACATTAAAAAATATATTTTATATACAAACATATATATATATAAAATTGGTACTCTGGGCTGAGGTCTGACTACTTTATCTGATTCAGACCCAGATATTTGTCATTTTTAAATCTCTGCAGCAACAGGAAGCCAGTACTCTGTGGACTACAGGATATGTAGCAACTTTATGCTGCAATAGGATTGCCAGCCACAAAGAACAACTCCTGGGGACCTGTGGAGGATGAGGCTCACATGTTTTGTCCCAGGCACACAGGCAATGTGAGTGTTTTCACACCCCACAATATGTTGCACAAAGCCTGGAAGCTTGAACCACCACGAGTGGAAAACCTGACCCAAAATGTCCTGCCATCTATCTTTTATATTTACTTTTCCTTCCCACGGTTCCTGTTGCATTTCTGAGTTCAAAACAGCGGGGGAGCAGATGGACTGCTCCTGGCAGGAGGAATGGGAATCTGACAAATCCCCAAGGATTCATCTTGGGACAGATGGTATCAGTTCCATGGACTGAACCCAAACCACACCAAACCCTCCCCGTGCTCACACTCAGCCCTCCCAGTGCTACGAGCTGTGGGTTTTAGGAGAAAGTCAAAAGCAAAAAAATTATACTGTCATCTGTAGGTGGCTGAGTGGCCTGTGTTTGGTGGTCTCAAGACCTTTCAACAGTGGTCAGGGTAGAAAAGCAGTCACCCCAGCTGATGATGCTCATCTGGGGCAAATTGTATTTGCAAAAGCAAAGAAAAGAACCATTTGGACTCGGACTGGTATCATGAGGTCAAAGGCTGCTTTTAGTTTGTCATGGGGAGGCCTCAGCAGACACAGCATGGAGAGCTGTAAGAGAAGAGGGAATTTACAATGCCTTTAGATTGAAACCACCAGAAAGCTTGAAATGGCAGAGTGGAGCCTTCAGCTGAAACAAGAAGGCAGAAAGATTTTTCCTCACGCTGGTATGAGCTCTCCTCTTTGCTGGGATGGTCATGGTTGGGTTCAGGATGGGGAGCAATGCTCAAGTGTTGCTTGACTTTTATGCTATGATTTCTAAGGACCCAATACCAACCCCCACATTATGGGCACACAAGAGAGTCACAGAATCATAGACTGACAGAAGGGTTTGGGTTGGAAGGGACTTAAAAACTCATCTAGTTCCAAACCCCCTGCCACGGGCAGGGATATCTCCCACCAGAACAGGTTGCTCAAGGCACCATCCAACCTGATCTTCAACACTTCCAGGGATGGGGAAGCCATTTCTCAGGGCAATCTGTGCCAATGTCTCACCAACCTCACAGGAAGGAATTTCTTCCTAATATCTAATCTAAATTTACCCTCTTTTGATTAACCTAAATCTCTTATTACTATCAGTTGCCTTTCCTGGAGGTGTCTTTTCTACAGTTTTTATGGTCAAAGTGCATTGTAAACCTACATTCACCTATAAGGGTTCACAACTACCATAGGTAACTTTCACCAACCCCTGAAACATTTGGGGGTTGTTTCCATAAGTATTTACAGTCTTGAGTTTGAAGACTTAGTTTTACTGTGAAATTTTCAGGCAAGTTGAGTCAAACCTGGGTGCCTACAACCATATTTAGGCTTTCTGAGAACTGTGATCTCATTCAGAGAAGTGTCAAGAAGTTTTCTGTGTCAATGGAAAGCAGAGGTGCTCAACACCTTTGAAATATTATCAGATTTGAAGGGTTTAAATGTAGGTGTTAAAGCGTAATTTAAAATATGGTTTAAAGATGATGGTCTAGAAAACTGTGGTTTGTCTTCCCCTTGCATATCTACAGAATGTAAAAGGTCTAGTGCCAGGAACTGTCAAATACTTGTGATTTTGAAGATTTCACCTGCCAAGCAGTTGCCTTTCAGTAGGGTTGAGACATCTGTTCAGACTAGGTTTAATGTCATGTACGTGTTGTCCCATTGCATTTGGGGGGGAATCTTGTTCTAAATATTTTTTAAAGTCTCTATTTTTAAGTACTTATTGTGAGTGAAGCCCTGTAAAATTTATGAATAATTTCTTTATGAGTAAAGCCTTTACAACCTTCAAGGTGCAAAGCATCAAGATCTTTGTTTTTACTTTTCTTATATTAGTTAAGTTAGAGTATGTAACTACAAACAAATATAGACACATCCCTTAGGCCAGTTCTCAAAAGCAGAAAAGATTATTTTGCTACAGTGCCATTTGACCAAGAAATCTAATGAACTTTCACTGAATGACATGAATTTACATTCTTAATTTAATTTAATATCCTGTCCTGTGTTTTTGTTGGGAAATACTCCGAAGAGCAATGGGATGATCTGGGACAAAAAAACAAAAACAAAAAAAAAAAACAAAAAGACCCAAAAAAACCCCAAAAAACCCCGAATTCTCAGTATCCTTCAAACTTTGCCCCTCTCCTAAGCAGCAACATATCACACAAGAGAATATTTATGTGGGTTTTGAACTCCAGGACATGCATCTTTCTGTATTGGAGCAACAAATTGAAAGAAACATCGCTCACTTACCAGTTGCTTATTGAATATTCATTAAAAATGTTTCAGCTGTCATTTATTTCTACTCAGTTATTCACTTATGTGGCCTCATTATTAGTAAGAAATCAGAGGGGGGAAAAAATGCCCTTTTTAATGCATAAACTTAATTATCTCACCTGAAGACCAGCTCTACATTTTAACAGTCTTTTTAAAAATAACCATGATTTCCAGTGCTGGTGTGAGTTTTCACCGGATACCTGTTAAGTTTCTGAGGATGTGTATTATCTTCAGTCAGATGACACATTTTCCCAGGCTGAGATACTTTAAGACAAACTAAGACACGATTTACAATTTACATCACTTTTTCCAAACAACTCGTCCCGTGGAAAGTCCCCAGCTGAGAAGGTTTCACAAAAAAAGTGATGAACCGGTAATTTGGCAGAAAAAAAAAATAAAAAATCTTAAAAATTCAACTCAAAAGACAAGAGGGAGGTAAGGAGGAATGTGTGGTTTTGAAAAATTAACCACCTTACATTGTCTCCTCCCTGTTAAGCCCACAGATATTGCTGGATAATCAGTTACATCCTTAGAAGAAATCTTGCTTGGTAACAGCCGTTTATACAAAAGGAACACACCAAGCATCACAGCCACAATGATGCATCCTGGGCCTGATCCAGAGCAGGATGGAGGGGATGGAAAGATCGTGCTTGCCTCTAAGTCATCCAAAGATGCACAACACATTGCAGAGCTCCCCCTCATTCAAAAGGGCTCCCAGGGAGACTCCAGATCCCATCTTTCTTCTTCTCACCAACATCAGGTTGAGTGAAAGTTGCTGGTCATCATCTCTAAGGTATGTGGTGGCTTTGTCTGGTGTATATGAAAGCTCCCTGCTCCTCAGAGAAACCCAACCAGAGCTTTATGGTTGTGTGTCAACTGCAGACGTGCAGTATCATCTGCTGTAACTGAACATAGCATTGGGCCAGAGGACATTCCTGAGGTTGCCCTCCCATCCCTTCCCCTCTAGAAGGACCTGCACCCAGGTATTATCCCCAAACCACTCTTGAGATCCTTCATTTACTGCCAAGAGTTGGGAACATGTCATGTGGCTCCAGAAAGAAGAAAGAGTTGGGATCAAGCCAAGTGTTGCATCCAGTCCTACAGATACAATTTTCTTTGCAGCAACAGTCACACAAATAACCCAACAACAAGGACCAAAAGGAGTTGAATCTAAAGTTTGAAAAATATTCCTAAAAACCACCAATTTGAGGTGAAAGTGTGTGTGAGTCAAAGGTTTGCTTAGGTGACTTGCTCTCCTCTGGCCTTGTGGTGAGAGCCCAGAGAAATGTGGGAAGAAGGAACAATTTTGAGATAGCAAAGACTTGCACAAGAAGATTTCTCTTGGCAGCAGCAACTTAGAAGAATCTACTACTCACTGTGGACACATCCCAAATGTTCAGACTCCTCATGGTTTGGAGAAGGACACCAGCAGATGTCTGCCTGGGGTGAAGCCCACAGCTGAGGACATCACAATATCATTAGTTTAATCTCTGGATGCTTTGTAGGCTCCTAGCTGTTATGCTCTGCTTATTACTGACTATCAGGTAACTCCTAGACAGCATCTTTGTTACTCTGTGTTCAGTTTCAGGCAAATTTGGAACAGCAACTTAAAAAAATTGACTTCTGGGCAAACCTTGATGTTAATCCATCCCCATGCTGGAGGCTCCAAACATCCCTTAGATGTCTCCTGAGCGAAGAGTTGAAGTCTTGGTTGCATTCAGACCTGCAACTCCGTGACCTTTAAAAGCAGTTAATAATTTAACTAATTAATTTAACCCTTTTTTTTTTTTTTTGTGAACAAGGACCCAGACTCCACCAGACCAAGACATAAGACTGGGTTTGAAAGCAAGCACTGAAAGAAAGAGATTAAACCGAAAGCTGCTTTGAGGATGCAAAGGTCACCAGGGATGAGTGAAAGCAGAAGATGATGTCAAGCTAGAGCAGAGGAAATGAAGAAATGGAAGAATAGAGACCTTGCTGCTGAAGGAAACATCTCATCACACCTCCAACTGGCATCATAGGTCTTGGAACCGAGCTACAGAGGCAGCAGAAGGTTTGGGGGAGTTTTTCTCCTCCAGATCTGCTGGTGTGGGGTCACACTGAAAGCAGCTCAGGCTCACCCCGAACTCTCCCCAAGCATGAAGGTTGCAGAGGGTTTGCAAGTCTATCTTCCCCTTCTCAGAAACGACTGTGATAAATTAGAGGAAGGTAGCTTGAAATCCTGCTGGACCTTCTCAGGCTGCAAGTCCTTGTAGCTCATTAAAGCTGAGACAACCCTAAAAACATCTGGGCTGATTTTGCCTTGGAAATTTTGGCCCAACACAGGACTCAGACAACTGAGTTCAGGGGCAATTTGAGCTACAAATGGACTTGTTGGATTGAGTCCAGAGGAGGCCACAAAGATGCTCAGAGGGCTGGAGCAGCTGTGGAGCCAGGCTGAGAGATTTGGGGTTGTTCAGCCTGGAGAAGGCTCCAGGGAAACCTTAGAGCATCTTCCAGTGCCTGAAGGGGCTCCAGGAAAGATGGGGAGGGACTTTTGTCAAAGGCATGGAGTGATGGGAGGAGGGGGAAGGACAGCTTCAAACTGAAAGAGGGGAAATTTTGTTTAGCTTTTAGGAAGAAATTTTTTCCTCTGAGGTGGTGAGACACTGTCCCAGGTTGCCCAGAAAGCTGTGGCTGCCCCATCCCTGGCAGTGTCTCAGCCCAGGTTGGATGGGCCTTGGAGCAACCTGGTCTGGTGGGAGGTTTCCCAGCCCATGGCAAGGGCATTGGAACTAGAGTTTTAAAGGTTTCTTCCAACCCCAACCATTTTCTGATTCTCTGCCTCTCTGAAGAACATCTGTACCTTTTTTTAATGACATTGTGCAGAACTGTTTAGCAGCTGTCCCAAAGAAATTTACTAGAATAGCAGGTGAGTCTAACATCTTGGGGACAGAGCTTGGTTCAGTTCTGCTCACATTATTCCATCACTGCCCAGCCCCTCTGACCTGCAGAAGAAGAGGATGGGATAGGGCTTGTACCAGCCATGGGCTCAGCTCCTGAATTTGCTGGAAGATCTGTGTAGACCCCAACACCTCTGGATAGACACTTGATGGCCTTAATGAGTGCAAGGCAGAGACATTTTTTTTTTTTTGGAGAAAAGGAGGCTCAGGGGAGACCTCATCACTCTCTACAACTCCCTGAAAGGAGGTTGGAGCCAGGGGGGGGGGTCAGTCTTTTGTCCCAGATAGCTCACAGTAAGACAAGAGGGCATGGCCTTAAGCTCTGTCAGGAGAGGTTTAGGTTGGATATTAGGAAAAAATTCTTTAGAGAGAGGGTGATCAGACGTTGGAATGGGCTGCCCAGGGAGGGGGTGGATTCTCCATCCCTGGAGGTTTTGGAGAAGAGACTGAATGTGGCACTCAGTGCCATGGGCTGGGAACCACAGGGATAGTGGATCAAGGGTTGGACTTGATGATCTCTGAGGTCCCTTCCAACCTGGATGATTCTGTAATTCTATGATTTCCAAGGGCTGCCTTGGAGGTTGGTTTTGCATGGACACTGATTAACAGCCTGGAAACCACAGCCAGAGGTGAAACCACTGAGGAGGTGCTCAGCAGCCTGCCCAGGCAGAAACTCAACCACAGTGCAGCAAAAGGGCACCTGGAAGGGCTGACAGCAGCTGGGGAGGGACAGCTGAGAGATGGTGCCAACCCCTTGCCCCCCAGGACCTGCAGAAACGATGTTATTTTGGCATATTTAGGGGCAGAAGACACTGCAATCCAATCCCTGTGGGCCTCCCTTGGGTCTCTTTCTTGCTTTTACATGTAAATGAAGAGGAGCTTAGATGATGAAAGTCAAAAATTTACACATAGACACGGAGCCTTAAACTACTTCGAGAAGGGGAAAAAAAAATGTATTGAAGGGCAACTCCTACATGTTATTGCCACACCCCAGGTAAGATTTGTCTTTCAGATTAGAAGACTCTGACATTTGCAAACAACCATTTTTGGATAAATCATTATTTGATGGCAGCTCCCCAACTCTTCCAGGTCAAAAGTAAACTCTCAGAACAAGAGAGAAAAAGAGACTCATGAGACTTTACAATAATGAGATGGAGCTGCAAGGCTGGAGAGAAAAAGCCAGTCAATGCACAAGGGTAATTAGTCACACAGACATCTGTGTCATTTACTGTGAGATAAATGTAATGTTTATGAGGTAGAAAGCCAATGAAATGATGCTGAGAAAAGAGAAAGCAAGAATCAGGATTAATCCTTTGTGCAAAGGTAATCACAGAATCCCAGAATGTTAGGGGTTGGAAGGGACCTCTGGAGATCATCTAAGACCAACCCCCCTGCCAGAGCAGGGTCACCCAGAGCAGGTTGCACAGGATGGCATCCAGGTGGGTTTTGGATGTCTCCAGAGATGAAGACTCCACCACCTCTCTGGGCAGCCTGTTCAGTGCTCTGCTACCCTCAAAGTAAAGAAATTCCTCCTCATGCTTAGATGGAACTTCCTATGTTCAAGTTTGTGCCCATTACCCCTTATCATAGAATCATAGAATTGGCTGGGTTGGAAGGGACCTCAGAGATCATCAAGTCCAACCCTTGATCCACTTCCCCTGTGGTTCCCAGCCCATGGCACTGAGTGCCACATCCAGGCTCTTTTTAAATATCTCCAGGGATGGAGAATCCACTACTTCCCTGGGCAGCCCATTCCAATGGCTGATCACCCTCTCCGTGAAGAAATTCTTTCTAATATCCAACCTAAACCTCCCCTGGCACAACTTGAGACCATGTCCTCTTGTCTTGTTGAAAGTTGCCTGGGAAAAGAGCCCAACCCCCCCCTGGCTCCAGCCTCCTTTCAGGGAGTTGTAGAGAGTGATGAGGTCTCCCCTGAGCCTCCTCTTCTCCAGGCTGAACACCCCCAGCTCCCTCAGCCTCTCCTCACAGGAATTGTCCTGGAATCCCTTCCCCAGCCTGGTTGCCCTCCTTTGGACCTGTTCCAGGACCTCAATCTCCTTCCTGAACTGAGGGGCCCAGAACTGGACACAGGACTCGAGCTGTGGCCTCACCAGGGCTGAGTACAGGGGCAGAATCCCTTCCCTGGACCTGCTGGCCACGCTGTTCCTGATCCAGGCCAGGATGCCATTGGCCTTCTTGGCCACCTGGGCACACTGCTGGCTCATGTTCAGCTTCCTGGCAATCCAGACTCCAGGTCCCTTTCTGTCACTCTGTGCCCAGCCTGTCACAGGCTTGTCCTGTCACAGGGTACCAGTGAACAAAGACTGAGCCCATCCTCCTGACACCCACTCTGTAAGTATTTTTAAGTGTTGATAAGACCCCCCTCAGTCTTCTCCAGCCTAAAAAGACCAAAGTTCCTCAGACTTTCCTCATAGGTCAGACATTCTAGTGCCCTCATCATCTTCATAGCCCTTTGCTGTCCCCTTCCCTGTCCTTCTTGAACTCTCAAGCCCAGAACTGGACACGGTGCTCCAGAAGGGACTTCACTAGGACAGAATGAAGGGGGAGGAGAACCTCCTCCAACCTGCTGGACACACTTCTCTTGATGCTCCCCAGGATGCCATTGGCCTCTTGGCCACAAGGACACATTCCTGGCTCATGGTCATCCTGTTGTCCACCAGGATTCCCAGGTCTTTTTCCAGCAGGTCAGTCCTTAACATCTTCAAGTCCTTAACTTCAAGGGTTGGAATTGATGATCTCTGAGGTCCCTTCCAACCCAGCCAATTCTATGATTCTAGGATTCTATGATCTCCTCATGAATGGAGTGATTCCTCTCCAGGTGCAATACCCTCCACTTGCCCTTCTTGAACCTCATACGGATCCTCTCTTCCCAACCTTCTTGTCCAGGTAACACTGGATGGCACCACAGCTCTCTGGTGTCTCAGACACTCCTCCCAGTTTTCTGTCACCAGCAAACTTGCTGAAGTGACAGCTCCTTGCTGCACCTTTGTTCTGCACTCTGCAGTGGGAGGTAGTTCAATGCCTGGAGAGGCTGGGATTGCTCTGAGAAATAAAACTCCAGGGTCACCAAGCTATGGAGAAATGACAACAAACCTTGTGTTGTGCTGGGTTCCAGGTGCAGGAGAGGAAGAAATCAATCTGCTCAGTCACTGGTGCAGCAATTATTTCTGTCCATGTATCTAGACTGGATCATGTGTGGGAGAGGGTTCTATTGATTTCTTACTGATGTGGTTTGGAGGAGTGATCAGTGAGCCCATTTTTCTTGACAGTTCACCATGTTTATTCCAGAAAAAACTTCCCGTGAATGGCCAAGGTTGGAAGATACCCCAAAAATCACTTAGTACCAACCCCCCCATGGGCAGGGACACCTCCCCCAGCCCAGGTTGCTCCAAGCCCCATCCAACCTGGGCTGAGACACTGCCAGGGATGGGGCAGCCACAGCTTCCTTGGGTAACCTGGGGCAGGGGCTCAGCACCTTCACAGCAAAGAATTTCTTCCTAATGTCCAACCCAAATATCCTTTCTTCAATTTTTCAACCATTTCCCCTTGTCCTCTCACTACATACCCATGTCCAAAGCCCTCCCCCAGCTTTCTTGGAGCCCCTTCAGATATTGGAAGGTTGCTCTGAGCTCCCCTTGGAGCCTCCTCTTCTCCAGGCTGAACAACCCCAATCCCTCAGCCTGGCTTCCCAAGGAAGACCCTTCATCCCTCTGATCATTCCAGTGCTTCTCCTCTGGACATGTTCAAGGAGCTCCATGTCCTTCCTGTGTTGGGAGACTCCAGAAGTGGACACAGCACCCCAAGAGCAGAGCAGAGGGGGACAAATCCCCCCCCTTGACTGCTATCCATGCAGTCCTTGATGTAGTATCCTTGATGTAGCCCAGGACATGGTTTACTCTTTGGGCTGCCAGCACACACTGAGGGCTCATGTTTAAGCTTCCACCACCAAGTCCTTCTCCTCAGGGCTCTCCACAACCCTTTTTCCTCCCAGCTTTGTTGCAGTGGTATGAATCTGGGAAAAAAGGAAAGAGCAACCACCAGTTTGGCATCAAAAGCACCAAGATTGGACAGGAATTCATGATATTTCTTAATTATTTACCCTTTGAACAAACTTCCCTGGTGTACACGGATGGAGGATGATACATGACTGACTGTGTCTCTCTGATGCTCAACAAGAACCCTGAAGCAATTTTTTTTCCCTTGTTTATGTCACTGAAGCATATCCTGGTCTGTCCTGACTTCCCCAATACACTGATTAATTAACAGTCATATTATATTATTACTCCAACTCGCTTATTCCACTCAGCTGGAGCAGAAAAAAAAATTCACTTCCCTTTAAAAAAAAATAAAAAAAATCCCAGAGATTTCAGAGAATTTTAGACTAATTTTATTTCAAACTCTAAACATTCTTCCATTTATACTGGTGAGTCAACTCCCTCCAGCTGTGAACCACTGTTTGCCAACATCCCTGGGAAAAGCAGATTTTATCCTCCTCAGTGTTAGTGCAAGAATGTAAAAGGCATCTTGCTAAGGGAATGTTCCTCTTGCTATTAATTTTCAAAATCCACACCAAATTTTGATACAGACAAGAGGTGCCAGCTGGGGTGTTTTCTACACTCAAGTCTCCAAGCAAGTTTCCCTTGTTGTTGTAGTGGATGAATGAGCATAAACTTGATATAATCATAGAATCACAGCCTGCTCTGGCTTGGAAGGGACTTTAAAACTCATCCAATTCCAACCCCCTGCATGGGCAGGGACACCTCCCCCAGCCCAGGTTGCTCCAAGCCCCATCCAACCTGGGCTGAGACACTGCCAGGGATGGGGAACCCACAACTTCCCTGGGCATCCTGGGACAGGGTCTCAAAGTCAAGAATTTCTTCCTAACATCTCATCTAAATCTCCCCTCTTTCCGCTTGAAACTGTTCCCCTCATCCTATCCCTTCAGACCCCTGTAAAAAGTCCCTTCTCAGGTTTCCTGGCATCCCTTCAGGGACTGGAAAGTGGCCTAAGGTCTCCCCAGAGCCTTCTCCAGGCTCAACAACCCCAACTCTCAGCCTGGCTTCACAGAAGAGCTGCTCCAGCCTTCTGAGCATCTCTGGAGGAGGTGATGGAGGCATCACCACGGGTACTGTGAGTCTCCCTGAGGACTTCACTGGTTTGGGATAAGAAAACTCCTTCCCCATGCCAGGGTGGGATTCAAGGGTGGAGTGAGAGATGGGTGTGGATTAGGCATAAATTAAAGCATGGAGTTTATAAGATTCAGACTAATCAAGGGTGAGGTTTGGGTCCATAGTGAAGTTAATCCCATGAGAGAGAAATATGGAAAATTCACAAGGTCAGAGTTATGGGCTGCACTTGGCAACATCTCGGCTGGACTGGGAAACAAAGCTTGGCTTTAAATGAAGAGCTTAAATCTAAGGAGAGAGTCAGTCATTACAACTCTGAGGTATTTGGATCTGATCTTCTCAATTCAGTGACATTTTTTGCTAGAAGACAGATCCAGGGATGCCCTCAGCCAGACATTAACTTAAATTGCTATATTGAAAGAGCGTTGCTTACCCACCAAAACTGTTATAAAGCCCCAAAACCTGGCTTTAGAATCCCATATTCCTTTTCCTCTACACATACAGTTCCTGCTAAATCACTGAGCAACTCACAGATGGGCTGAAGTCTCAGGAGGATTTTTTTAAAGCTTTGTTACTTTATTAGTTCTGTTTATCTTTCTGTTCTGTGATGACGGCTGAAATAATCCCAGACTTTATGAAAAAACTCAGAGTTTCACCTGTGTTTAGTTAAAGACCACGAGGTGCAATACTTCCCACAAACACAGCCTTGTCAAAGGACTCATGCATCATGTATTGTTCTGGAAATTACGTTATCCAAATTTAGGGACCATTTGATGCCCAATGAAGCTGGTGAAAACATTAAAAATATTAATGTTAACAACCAATGAAAACAGCTCTTTATTTTTTGTTCTGCCAGAACCCCAGCTGAAAGTTTAAGGGACCTCCCACACCACTTCCTTTCTTTACAAACTATCTGACTCCCAACTTATTATTTTCTTAAAAGAAACTGCAGGTGTGACTGGCAAATCATGTTACGGTTTGTTTGTTTGTTTGTTTTCTTAAGTATCTATTAAAAAAAAAAAAACCTCAGAGGTTACTGGACACATTTCAACTTTGCAAAAAGAAGCAATAAGAAAAAAACCAAAAATTAACCAAAAACCCCTCAATAAATCTCCAATAAATATCACGGTTGAGCAAACTATTGGCATCACTTTCTACTCTGAGATGAATTTTCATCCATCCCTCAGTAAGCCTTTTAGCCAATGTCTTTGTTGGCCAAGTACAGTTTCTTAAGGTCAAGCCCTTAACCTCCAGTCCTTTTCTGGCAGCCTGGAACCTGAATATTTTGGGACAGATGTTCAGGGCTGTGGATCACTAAGGAGATGTGTTTGCCCTTCTCAGAGTTGGTCTGGAACTTATCATTCACAGCTCTTTCTGCTGCATGAGGGATTTTTCATTTTAGTTTTTCACTAAGATATCTGTTACCTATTCTCTTGCTGTTAGTGAAATAAACCACACAGATTTGCTCTTCTCAAGAAAAAAATCAATAAATAAACAAATATACCATTGGTCCTGGATGGGGATCTTAAGAAAAGAACACATAACAACCACAGAGTGTTCAAGGCCGTTAAAGAGTTCCATAAGCTTCATCCAGGAGATACTAATACCAGCAATTTGTGTACCACAACCTGGGCTTTCATCCAGGTGCTGCTCAGTGCAGGTTGTACTGAGCTCCCTGGGGACAAGAAGCAGAAGAATTTACACCCTGACTGAAATGGGCATCCAACAGAAGCTTACACTGAGTTAATCCCTGGATACCCAAGCCCTAGACCAAAATCATGTGAATCTCTTCAACCAAATTACTGCCAGCCTCGCTGTACGTAAGTTATTTGGTTTTGTTTGCTCATATTTTTACTTGTAATTCTGGCATTGCAAAGCTGTAAAACCAAGGGGTTTTGCCATCTCACAGAGTTCTGAGAGGTTGCAGAAATTATTGGAAATTATACTCTCTGAGGAGAGACCTTATTGCTTTCTACAATGTGATAGGAGATTCCAGTGAGGTGGGGGATGGTCTCTTCTCCCACATAACCAGTGATGGAAAGAGAAGAAATGGACTCAAGTTGCTCCAGATGAGGTTCAGATTGTATATTAGGAAAAATTTCTTTCCTGAAAAAGTGGTCAGGCACTGGAACAGGCTGCCCATGGAAGCAGTGGAGCCTCCATCCCTGGAGGTGTTCAGAAAATGGGTGGACATACCACTCCAGGACAAGGTTTAGTTGGCTGGAAGTATTGGGTTGACAGTTGGACTTGATCTTAGAGGTCTTTTCCAACCTTAATAAATCTGTGATTCTATGATTCCATGATTCTTTGAACTGACTGCCACCCAAACAAGGTAAAATTGATTGGTTTTTCGTGAACCATTTTGTAAAAGACATGGATATTTACTGAGAGGAATGGAGCATTACTGAGTCTTCAACGGGTCAAGAGGGCTTGGCCACTCTGGCTTGGTAGGCAAGCAATCTGCAAAGCTACTCTTGATAATTTCTGGTTGTCAGCAGAAACATCCACTTGTTAGAAAGTCTAACAGTGACCCAGGATTCCTGATGAATTCCACAGATCATCCCTACAAAGTTGTTATCACACATTTTTTTCTTGGAAGTACAGTGCAGTGGGGCTGGATTTCTGACTTAGGTCTGCTGAGAAAGAGAAATAGACTGCAAGGTCTTTTCACTCCTTCTGGTCTGATCAATGCAGAGAAGGATTTGGTATATTCTAGAAGCAAAGAAGAAAGCAAGAATGTGGTTTTATTGAGCTTCCCTGAATAGTTCTAGAGTTCACCAAAGAAAATAACGTGTATCTGGTTTCTTCATTCCCAGTATTCTAGGATTTACAAACCCCTACTTTTCAGAGAGAGCAATCCTTTCAGGACATGATCTTATTAGTAAGGGAATTGTTAACAAGTGCAATTGCCCACTAAGGGAAAACAAGATACTGAGAAATTAATTAAAAGACACTGTCACTCATGATGACCATGATTGACACTGGAAAGGTAAATGACCTTGTGATTCTCATACAATTTTAGACTCACAGAATGGTTTGGGCTGGAAGGAACCCCTAGTTCCAACCCCCCTGGTCTTCAGCAGATTGGGCTGACTGAGTTCAATTTCTCTTGACAGAGATGCTACCACTGAGAGTTGTGGCTCCTGGAGCACCACACAAGTTTGTTCTTCAGCTTTTTCCTGCTGCTATTGGCATTGTACATGTAGAGAGACACCTGCACACACATACACACACACAAAAAAAAAAAAAACCCAAACAATAAGAGACATGTTCTTTGTCTTGCACTTGTTAAAAATAGGATTCATGAGAAAAAAAATCAAAGATGGAAATCATATTCCTCTATTCTTACATGAGAATGTCATCTGCATCAGAGTTCCTCCTGGCATGCCATGTAAAGCCACACCTAGTGATGCATAGATCAGGAATTATAGCACCTTTGTAATATTTTCATTTTAAAATTGGGTAGAAAGGTTCATCTTAGTCAGCATGAAGTTTCAAGGACTGTGAAGATATTTGGCCTCTTCTCTAGACAAGAAGAAATGGGCAAGGACTGTCCAGCTTCTGAAGAAACTGTAGAGCAGCAAGAAGGCTCCAGAAAATAAGCGAGTACCTTGTGAAAGTTAAAATCCAATCCAGCCATAGATTTTTACACATAATCTAATCTATTAAATTAAATTCTGAAGACTCAGACTCTGTGTGTTGGTGCCAGAGATGCCAGGCTCTCCCTGGTACACCTCTGCCCTCCCCCATAATGTCACAAGAGACAGGCTGGGAAAAAGCACCAGATATTCAGACATCAAGCTTTGGGGATAAATAAACTTTAATATTATAGATGTGCACACCCCAATAGCAGTTGGCCTCGATATTGGAAAGTAATTATGGTTAAGGTCAATCTGGTAGTGAAGACATAGCCTTGAAGAATAAATTACTTGAGGCACACTCAGAAGACAGAAATAAGTGGGGCTTTTTGATAGGCACAGCTCTTGAGCAACTTCAACCCAAAAGAAAGGGAGGTCCAAATTAATTTCCTGAGCTTAACAGAAACAATATTTGTGCCTTGAGGGAAAGGACTTTCAGAACTGCCAACACGTTTGGGTTGAGTGTGGAGGTCATGATCAAGAGATACTGAGTTGTTGCTTTTTGCTTCTTGCCTCAAACCCAACCAACAGGACGAGGTCCATCAGCATCCTAATTCTTCCTTGCTTTTGCTGTCCAAACACCCCTTTTTGCCACTTCAGAGATTTGGCCCAGCTGCACAAAGCCAACAGTGGAGGAATCTGAAGGAGCAGAGCCAACACATGTCAAATAATTTGGTTTGTGATGAAACAGCCTTTGTATGGGCATGGATTCACACTACTCTACACGTCACAAGTGCAACCTGTTCCTGACCATTCCAGTGAGTCAGTGACAAAGTCAGGAAACAAACATAGGATCTGAGTCCTACCCTGGTGCCCCCGTGTCTCCAGGAAACAAACAAACAGTGAAAAAGCAAATAAATAAATAAACCAACCAGCAAACAAATAAATAAATAAAAAGGGAAAAAAAATCTGATAACTCCTGCCTGGAAATGTGGTTGCAGATAATTGATAACAATATAGACAGAAAGCAGACATGGTGTCTCAGGATTTGTTGGCAAGAACTGGCCAGCAGCTCAATCCAAACTGCTGAAGGAAGGGTGAGATGGGAAAAGAGCCTGGACATGTTGCTCAGAGGAATTCCTATCACATGCTACACTTCACATGTGGTGTTTTGTTTTTTTTTTTTTCCCCTCCACCTACTCACACAGTAGGTTTGTGACTTCCATCTGTTTATTTTTAGTGGGAAGCATGACTAGGTAAATATGTGCTCTGAGCTGATATTTTAGGCAGGGAGGTTTAATTATGTATGGTGTGTGCTAATTGTTGTTATGTTTCTGGGTATTATTGATTTTGGGCTCGTTCCTGCACAACCCCCACGCACCAGAAGAGGAGAATGAGTTGCTTGATGCTTATCACAAACACTGGCTGCTACTACTGTGTAAACTGATCAGGGTGAGGGTTTCCTCCCCCTGGTTCTTTGTTTAAAAAGTTGGAGCTGCTGGGAGCTGCCAAATAGGTCTTGGGAAAGAAGTTTCTTGTTTGTCTGCAGAATGAGAGGAGGAGTAACTATGGGCATCTTTACTCAACACTGGCCAGGATGCTCAAGTGAAACCAAGTGAGTACCTCCTGGAAAGCTGGAGAGGGTCTTTTGACAAGGACATGGATTGATGGGATGAGAGGGCATAGTTTAAAGCTGAAATTGGGGAGTTTAGGTTAGACATTAAGAAGAAATTCTTCACTTTGAGGGTGAACCTGACCCAAGTTGCCCAGAACGCTGTGGCTGCCCCATCCCTGGCAGTGTCTCAGCCCAGGCTGGATGGGGCTTGGAGCAACCTGGGCTGGGGGAGGTGTCCCTGCCCATGCCCCCATGCCCATGGGGGGTTTGAGATTATTTTTAAGGTCCCTTCCAACCCAAACCATCCTGTGATTCTATGAGACAGAGCCAGAGCCCCCACTCTTGCTTTGCACTTTTTTGCTGCAGTAAGTGGTGAAATCAGCTTTACCAGCACAGAAACTGGCTATGAGCCTTGTCCACTCCTAAATCAGATGATGGCTTGCATCTCATTGCCTCTAACAAGTCAATGAAGCTGCTCAGGGCTCACTCAGGTCAGTACTAGATGGAGTCCTTCTCCTCCTGCTTACACCCTAAGTCTGCAATCCTTCAAGCAGTTGTGTAAGCACTTGGCCATGTCCCAGTCACCCCAAATCCCACAAGCAACATGGGACTCCTCAGTCATGCAGAGACATTTCCATGAACAGCCTTGCACAGGAACATTTGCTGATGAAAAGTTCATATCCTGGTAAACTGGTGCTGAACTTGGGATCTTTATGCAGCTCTCGGTTGGCTACCTATTTCATTCAGACTTCTTAGGTGAAAAGCTTTGAGGACAAATATAAATATTTGGTCATTTTAGAAACACTCAAGTTCAATGGCAAACTTTATGTACATGGTTTGGGTAACATGGTAAAAAAACCCAGCACAGTATAAATAACATTGAAAACCTTAAAGCAGGTAAGGAAAAAATTAACAGGGTAGTGTGAAATGATAGGATTTTGATTAAAACCAAGAACAGAGAGGCAGACCAGACTTTAGTCTTCAAATGATCCAGGCAGACTTGACCTATCTTGAAACCAACCAAGGTTTTATCCTGTTCCACTTATTTTATAGGTTGTAAATCAAATAATTTATCACCTTCATCTCCAGTGAGCCATCTCCTCTAACCATCTTGTCACAACAAACCAGCTTTGTAATCTTGCAGATGCTCAGGCACATCTTATAAACAGGATGTAAGTGAACATCTATTAAAAAATTAACTAGATTACTGCAGTTGCTAAATATTATTTCAAGTTTCATAATCCTCTGTGCTTTATGGCCAATGTACAAAACAGCAGCTGCTGTTAGAGGAGTTTGTTTTTCCACTCAACCAAATTTTGGCTTGTGGAAGGGTGTTATTTTTCTACCCTCATTCTTTTTCTGGGAATTGTTGCGCCAAGCACAGAGAGAAAAAACCTCAAAACTGTCTTCCTAACTTTGTTTTGTTTTTTTTTTTTTCAATGGATTTCTTTATTTTTGTCTTTAATCCACCCACTTACTCCCCCCTTTGTAGATTACTGATAGCTTTTCTCTGTTCCTTTCCTGCTGTTGGAGACAGCTCATTATGTCTGCATTTATATTGTTAAACCAGGGGATTTCCCAGATCCTGTGGATCCTGTAGATGCCCCAAACCAATTCCCCCATCTGGACTGTGATGCTCATTTTTTTCTCAAGCACTGGAGTAAATGACAGCAGCATACAGATGGATTCCCTCTCCACTCTGCTCTTGTGAGACCTTACCTGGTGCAATGTGTTCAGTTCTGGAGTTCCCAACATAAGAACACAGAGCTCCTGGAACGTGTCCAGAGGAAAGCCACAGAAATGATCATAGGGCTGAAGAACCTCCCCTATGAAGCCAGGCTGAGGGATTGGGGTTGGGGTTTAAAACTTGAAGAGAGGAAATTTAGGTTGGGCATTAGGAAGAATTTCTTTCCTGTGAGCGTGGTGAGACACTGGAACAAGTTGCCCAGGGAATTTGGGGATGCCCCATCCCTGGAAGTGTCCAAAGCAAGGTTGGAGGGGGCCTTGAGCAATCTGATCTAGTGGGAGGTGTCCCTGCTCATCCAGGGGGGTTGGATTGGAACCAGATGATCTTCAAGGTCCTTTCCAACCCAAACCATTCTGTGATGGAAGATGCTTTTTGACTTGAGTAACTGCACCCAAGGGAGAAAGGTTTGGCAATCCTGTCAGGAGAAGGGTGACAACCCACCCTGTGTCAGTCACCAGGGAGGAAACCCTCGACCAGGACATGCCATTCCTGCATCACTGCAGTGCCCTGAAGGTCTACAGAAAGATTTGCTTGACTCACAGGCAATGATGAAGGCAGACAGGGGAGCACCAGGAAGCACTGAGAGGAACCATCAACAGTCATGACCAAAAAAATCATGACCAATAAAAGTCATTAAGTTTTCTGCACTGATGATGTAGGTCTGTGATGTAGGTCTATCTGCAGGTGTCTACATTGGAATTTTCCCAAGGAAAAGGCACAGAATGAAAGGCATAGAAGTCTTTTTGGAAGTCTAATAGATAAGCAATGATAGCTACCTCCAAGGTAGCTCAGGTCTCTCCAAGATAGGTCTCTCCAAGTTGGGTGTGGGAAGACAGAAGGAACAGTATCTGTGAGTGAACAGAGATAGAACAGGTGTCCTTGAACATTTTTCCACAGACCTTTCAACAAGGGCTCTTTTCTCATCTTATTCTGTGTATTGGTGTTCAACTGGGTCCCCCTTTTTATCCTCTATGTTTCTTTCTACACATCTTCTTTCCCAATGTATTTCTTTTGTGCTTGTTCTGCCATAAAACCATGACACTCAACCTCAGCACTGGACTCTCAATATCCCTTTATGACCACTCACTGGGACCTCCATTTCAAACAATTTTTTCCAGAACTGAACACGTTTCTCCCAGATCTCACCTCTCCACCTTCCATTCACTTCCAGAATGAACTCTGATTTCTCTTCTTCCTTTTCTGCAGCACATCACTTGTTCTTTTCTTTGGCTCCCAAGCCCACTCTTCCCTCTTGGAAGCCACGACTTCACACAGCATGCAATCACACACTTAAAAGTTATAAACACAGCTATCCTCAGACCTCTCCTTTTCTACCTGCACTGTCCCTGAACCTTCAAAAGTTGTTCATCCTGTCAGGACCAAGATCTAGACCATTATTTCACAGTGCACTGCCTTATCTCTATCTTCACATCTAATTTCTTTTTTTCAATTTCTTCACATTCTTGGACTTGTGCCTTTGCCCCTTCCCTGTGTTCATCTGTCCAAAGGTCTCTTTTCTTCAAAACTCTGCTTAAGATTCAGCTTTCCAAGCAGCACTCCCCTCTTCAAATCACTGGTAACCCCAGATTACCCTTGTGATGAAATATTTTCTCCTGTTCTGCCATGTGTTTAACTAAACTACTTTAGATTTCAAAGCCTCCTAGACAGGGAGTATGTCTTGTCTGTAATCTATGAAATACTGTTCACATCTCTGCTGCTCTACAAATGTTATCTAATAAATGGAATTCACTGCAGTGTATTTATAATAAGCTACAACAAGATAGGGAGGACCAGCTAAGATGTGAAGTTAACCCTTTAAAGTCTAAAACAAAAAAACAGTGACAGTCTTCCTACCCAGAAAGGCTGGGCCAGATGATGCTTGAGGTCCCTTCCAACCTGGCATTCTGTGATTCTTGCAGTGTGGGCTGATCAATTTACACCTTCTTTGAACTATGATCCTCCTAACCAAGCCCTGCAAAACACATTCTCACATATGAACTACAAAACACCTTGGACATCTCTGCGTGGTAATATTTGTACAGTTGCAGCAATGAGTTCTAAGAATTCATGAGTCCAACTCATAATGTTGGCCTGGAATTAGGTAACAGAGATTAAACATATACACACAGACGTATATATACATCTGTGTATATGTATATTATACATATACACACACGTATATATAAATCATATCAGGGGTTGGGGTGGAAGGGACCTTAAACATCATCCAGTTCCAACCCCTGGATGGGCAGGGACACCTCCCCCAGCCCAGGTTGCTCCAAGCCCCATCCAACCTGGGCTGAGACACTGCCAGGGATGGGGCAGCCACAGCTTCCTTGGCAACCTGGGACAGGGGCTCAGCACCCTCATGATGAAGAATTTCTTCTTAATGTCTAACCTAAATCTCCCCTCTTCCATTTCAAGGCAACACTTCTTGCCCTGTCACTCCATGACCTTATAAAAAGTCCTTCTTTCCTGTAGCCCCTGCAGATGCTGGAATGCTGCTACAAAGTCTCTATGGAGGATATATATATATATATATATAAATATATAAGGTATATATTTATATATATGTGTGTGTGTTTATAAAACATAAAACCTAATAGCAAAATAAGGCTGAAAATGAGCACTGCTCATTATCACCAGTACGGGCTTCCTCCAAGGAGCAGGCAGTGCAAGAAAAGCCCTGGAAAAGGATTTCAGTTGTGTTTTATTGTTCAGGAATCCCCTAGGGACAGTGTAGGGAAGGGAGGAATTGGTCTGGAAGAGGGCAAGGATTTGGGGACCTGCTGAGATGAGAAGCAGCTTGGGATGGCAACCTGGCCTGAGGAGAGACACAGCAGTGGGTTAATTATATGGGGAGGGCTGGAGACCAGAGGGAAGAACTGTAAAGATGCATTTTTCTCTCATTTATGTTTCATTTATCGCCAATTCCACAAAGTATCCAAATATCTCAGAATCACAAATGGATTTTACCCTGTGGAGTAGGGTGATGGCCAAGTGCTTGGGGAGCCAAGGTGAAGAGCAGAGCAATTGATTTATTTGCCTGGGGTCATAGAGACTGTCCAACCCAGATGATGCAAGCCCTAGCTCAGCATCTTCACCACCAAGGTATGTTTCCCCCAGAGGAGGGAAGCTGGCAGCAACCTGCTGGTATTTATTTGAGAAAAGAAGCCTGAGGTTAAGAAAAACCCTAAGAGAGTAGAGAGGGAAATTTCACACACAGAGAAAAAAAAAAAATCTTGTTAGTATAAAACTATTCCCCTAGAAAATAAATGCATTATTATATATGTCCATATGCTGGGACAAAGCTCCCAGTGCACCACTGGGTCAGCTCATGGGAGAGAGTAATGGGATGGGTCCTGATGAGAGGTGAGACATTAACCCAGTACAGCCAGATGTGGGGGTTTTTTTCCATAAAAAGCACGACAAGGATTTCTGCAACCTTCCTGACCTGGAAGGCACAGGTTTTCCAGCTCTGCTTCCCCCCCATCTGAGCAGCTTGGTAAGGACACTGCATTTTCTCCAGCACAGAATCACTCCCCTGTGGTTTTTAGAGTGGTTGCTTAGTACCAATACAAAAATCAACTACTGCTGGATGATCTTATAGTCAGTTGGGTCCAGCAAGGTCTTCCTCATTTCACCAAAAAGCTTTCTGACTCAGAGACTGTTATGAAATTCCACCTGAAAAAGCAGAATATGAGAGATGCATCACAGAATCTCAGAATTGTTCAGGTTGGAAAAGCCCCTTGGGACCATGGAGCCCAACCATCATCCCTACCCTACAAATTTCTGCCCTAAACCATACCCCCCAACACCACATCTAAACAACCTTTAAATATATCCAGGGATGGTGACTCCACCACCTCCCTGGGCAGCCTATTTCAGTGTCTGACCACTCTTTCAGTTAAAATATTTTTCCTCATCTCCAGTCTAATCTCCATCATCTATGCAAGACTCAGAATTTATCTTCCTCTGCTCCAGGTGCTCATCCACACTTCTCCAGAAGCAGGGGATTTTAATTTTCCTCTTCCAACAGTGTTATTTACATTACCCTTGGGATGTAAGCTGGATGGTAACCATGGGAATCTAATATCCACCAGGACACTCACCGTGGCATCTCTGGGACTCACAGCAGGTTTGTGTTTTGCTCCTTACAAGGAGGTCCCATGGTTTCGGTCTGCCCAGGAGTCACCATTACGATTTTCACCACTTCTCCTAAGAGACCATCAGAACATAACAGGAAGTGCATTTGACTAAATACCAGGAAATATGATCTCTGTTCAGCTCCATCTCTCAAAAAAACCCCGTGATGCTCACCAGGGGAGCTGCTATCCAAGGCAAAGTTAACTTGCTGTACACTGGCAAGAAATTAATTATGATTTCCCTGCTCGTATTCCTTCCAACCCCCATTTCTCTTATGGTTCCCATATGCACTTCATTCCATTATAGGAAACTACCATTATTCTTCTCACCAAGACAAATAAGTGAGGATTTTCCACAAATATTTTAACCAGTGAACTTAATCCTATCACAGTTTCTTCAACCGTGGACTTTGGAGAACAGTCTGTTCAAGGTGATTCTGAAAAGATTAATAGGTTTCTGATTCTTATGCACATCACTTATTAAATGTTGCCCTTTAAGAGGTGCAAAAAAATATGTAAAGAACTAATCTGGATGTTCACCAGAATACTTCTTTTGTTCACTTTTGAACATAACTTCAAATGTCAAGGCATGAACAGCAGTATAAGAAATTAATTTCAGATTACTAAAAAACATAATTACTCTCTTCCAGTTGAGTCTGGGAAAGAAGCAAAGAATTCTTATTCATACTGTCATGATACATGATGTGACCAGGTTAAAGAATGTAGGGTTTTTCTGGTAGTAATTTGATGTGGGGGTTTTTTTGGTTTTTTTTTTTTGGACTATACCCTTTGTCAAGTCATCATGAAGGAAACCAGCCTGTCACCAAGCTCAAAGTGCAACATAAAAAAGTGATTATTGTTCTTCACAGGAAACTCTGGTGCAATTTATGCTGTTTCAGCTCAGGTTCATGGTGAAACATCTGCAGAGAATTGTTTATGCTCCTGCAAAACAAGAGGGAGCTTGCAGCATGGCTGCAGAAGCCTGGCTTCATTCCTAGAGAGGTTCATGCAGGTGGCATCCAAAAAAGACACCTGACCCTTTGATTTGGCTTTTCTGTCAGTAAGTCTGTGTTTTCAGGGAAGGGTTGGGGGGAATAAAATCATCTGTTTAATTCAAAACTCGTGTATGTTTTCTGCCAGCTCAGTCCTTCAGCAGCCATAAAGGAAAAACAACAAATGCTCACAGAATCACAGAACTGACATGGTTGAAAGAGACCTCTAAGATCACCACGTCCAACAATCAACACCTTTCCAAAAATCCTAAAAACCAACAAATTAAAAAAAACATTGCCCACTAGAGCATGTGCCTCATCCACATGTTTTTTTAATACCTCCAGGGATGGTGACTCCACCACCTCCCTGGGCAGCCCATTCCAGCACCTGACTCAATAAAGAAATTCTTCCTCAGATCTGGTCTAAACCTCCCCTGGTTCAACTTCAGGCCATTTCCTCTGGTCCTATCATTGTTCACTTGAGAGAAGAGCCCAGCACCCACCTCCCTACAACCTCCTTGCAGAGAGTTGTGGGTTCATGTTTCAGAAATGAAGTATTAAATGAGTCAGTCTTTCCCAAACAGCAATCTTTCTCTGCTTCTATTCTAATCAATTTCTATTATTTTGACAAAACAATTTTTACATATTTTTTTTTAATAAGAAATAATAAATTCTCAGTAGCTGAAACTAGAAGCAACCAGAACTGGAAGCTGTGGCACAGAAATCTATGGAAATCTAAAGCACTGGTGGCCTTTAGCTTCTTGGTTTAACCCATTCATGGTACACAGGGCCCTGAGTTCCTCACTGTCCTTCGAGCATCAGAAATCTCAGGAGATCCTTGGTTTTTTGTTGCCACATGGCCCTGAGTTCCTCACTGTCCTTTGAGCATCAGAAATCTCAGGAGATCCTTGGTTTTTTTGTTGCCACATGGCCCTAAGTTCCTCACTGTCCTTTGAGCATCAGAAATCTCAGGAGATCCTTGGTTTTTTGTTGCCACAAACCAGCTGTATGTACATAGCTTAAAAGAGACAGTTGACACCTAAAGAATAATGGAAAACCAAAATTTTATGTCAAGTTGTTTGCTAATACAAGGTTGTAGGGGAAAGGAAGCAGGAGCATATCCCAGAGTTTCTTTTGTACCACGGTGACTCCTCTTTGGTCAAGTGTAGATGGAGCAGCACAAGGCACTAGCATTAAGAGGAAACTTCTCAAAAAGCAGATGCCTTATGGAATAAAAGGGCAAATCCAAACACACCGTGACAGCCAAGTGGGAATGTCACTGCCACAAGAACATAGCCAAGACCCCATGCTCAGCATGGAGTGTGTTGTGTCAACACACAGCTTGGTTGGGTCCCTGCCAAGCCAACCAGAAGGTATCTAACACGAAGCTCTCCTGGGTGGGATTATTTATGTTTTGGTATTCAAATCTGACAAATAAACCTAACAATATTTTTGGCTACACTCCAACAGCAGCAATAGTGAGTATTGTGTTAATGTAAGTTACTACTTCCAGCACTGCAATGTGCACCGTGTCTGGCCAAGGGGAGGAGAAGACAAAGGAGATGGAGAGAATGGGAGGAAGAAGACTGCACTTTGTCCTGGTTTGGGCCAGGATAAAGGTGATTTTCTGTCTTGGACTTTTGCTTTCAGCTCAGTCTCTTGTAAGCAGCTGCACTGCTGAAATGAACAGCAAGTTTCTCAGGCAGTGGCTGCTGCTGGGACTGCTCACACTCCATGGTTATAGTTCCAGCTGGAGACTGGTGTGCAGAACCAGGGACACTGCTCAGCTCTGAGGAACATTTGGCCCTCCAGAAGGAGTAAAGAGGTCCCACCTGAACCCCTCCTTTGGGGAAGAAGGAACAAGAGAGATGCCAGAATTGACCAAACAGAGTATTCCATCCCATACACCTCATCCTCAGGATAAACTGGAGGGATCACCAGGGTCAAACCCCTTCCTGCTTCCCCTTCTTCCCCTCTCCCTGTTTGCTTGGGCATCCTGGGAGGATCCCATCCATTCCTCTGCCTGTGGTTCTGATCCATTCCAGCCTGAATCTGGGTGTTCCTGCCTCCAGCTCCCAACTGCTGCTGACTCCAGGATTCCAGCCTGGACTTTCCCAGGGCTGCCCTGCAGCCTCGGTGGGGACGTGAGAGTTATTGGGGGAAAAGGGGAGGAACCTGGGATCAATTTTCCTCTAGATTTGTATAGATTTACTAATTTTTCCTCTTTATCATTACTGTTTCATTAAAGCTGAGTAGTTTAGTTTCCAACCCATCAGTCTCTCTCTTTTATTCTCTCTCCTTTCTTTATCAGGGAGGAGAGGGGGTTAATAGAGAGCATCTGTTATGTGGTTTAATTGCCAGGCCAGTGTTAAACCCTGACACACTGTTTCACTGGGCTTCTCACAGTGGTTTGGTAGCAATGTGGAATGCACTCTCTGCAGCAGAAAGTAGGATCTAAAGATGAACAGGATGAGCAGAATGTAACAGATGGCAGGCTCAAATTTTGACAAATCAAGAAAAAACGTTAGAAACAGAACAAAGGAATCCTAAGTCCTAAGGATAAACATCGAGCATTTTCCATAGGGAAAAAACCCTCGAGATATCCACACACTGGTGCTCCCTCTGGCTGTTATCTTCCAGGGCTCAGGAGTGATCTCAAAACCCAACAATGGGGCTGTCATTACTTTAAGGGACATTGCCACAAGACATTAGAATCCCAGAATGGTTTGGGTTGGAAGGGACCTTAAAGCTCCTCCAGTTCCAACCCCTGGGTGGGCAGGGACACCTCCCCCAGCCCAGGTTGCTCCAAGCCCCATCCAACCTGGGCTGAGACACTGCCAGGGATGGGGCAGCCACAGCTTCCTTGGGCAACCTGGGCCACTGTGGCCAGGGAGAGTGAATGGTTTTGCACTGCAGGCTTCATCACTGGCAGAGAACTGCAGAGAATCACCAAAGAGCACACAGGCAAAATCCAAGGCAAAGGATGAAGGGATTTTAGATTCCTCACAAGAGACTGCACAAGTCCTGGAGGGTTTCTATCACTGCTGTCATCACCATTGGACCATAAAATCTCATCTCATCCAGGACCTGGATGGGATCCCATGGGATAGTGGTAGTGACTGCACCTCTTGATGGCATGATTTGAGTTTCCACGTTTGTCAGTTCACCTGCTGAGCTCATCATAAACAGGACCTCTTTCTTCCTTCCTCCTTCTCGGTGGCCCATGGGCTTCATCTACCTGTGGGTAAGCTCATGGTTCTCTCCAAAAACAACATATCCATGCAAGACAACCTCAACATCTTGCTTTGTGCCATGCAGCCATGCACACTCCTCCCAAATGTCCCATCCCACAAGAGGCCTCTTTTCTGTGTGGTGGGCTCCAAGGCATGGGAAAACTGATACTCAAGACCCATGGGTAAAGAAAAAGCTTCTTGCTTTTCCACAGCTGCCCTGACCAACTTAGATATGAGCAGAAAACCTCCATTCACCCTGTTACAGCCATCCTGCTCATCAAGTGCTGCAGAGCCTGCTGTAGGATGACCACAAAGTCTGGGGAAGGAAAGGACAGAGGAGAAGGGGAAGAAAAACCATAAGGTCCTTTGTCAATCACACAAAGGACATCCTTACTGCCAGACCCAAGAACAAGGGTGTGATGTGTGATGAAAAGAAACCTCACTGTCAAAAGGGAAGTTGTCAGACAGCAAAAGTGATTTTCTGGAGCTTTACGAACAAAGTTGGGGAATTTAAAATATATTTTCTAAGGGTGGAAGGTGAGGCAAAACGAGGCAAAGAGGTGCTCAGTCACTCTCAGCCAAGAACTTGATAACCTTGTTTTACTTTGAGAGCCTTTGGAAGGTTTGCAAACAAGTGGGCCACCACCAAACCACCCATCTGAGTACCAACCCAGGGCTAACCATGTCTCACTGTACCAGCAGCTGCTGCTCTCAGAAGGGGATTTCAATAGTTCCCCTCCAGCTGTCCTGCCAGCATCTCCACACCATCATTTCCCACTCACCATCTGTAGATGCCACATACATCCCAGGAAAGCAATTTCTTAGATTCTTTCTTCTGCTTAACTCGTGCAAGGGGACCAAAGCTGCAGGGCCAGAGTTGTCCTTATGCCTTCCTGTACCTTGATAAAGAGAATTAAAATGATCCTGGTTACATTTACCCTCAGGCTTGCAAAGTTTGCAACCCCCCTTCCCCAACCCTAGTTCATTCCAGCTTCAACTTCCTATTTTATTTCCAAACATGGCCACAATAAACTTCCATAAAGCACCTGTGCCAATACTAACCCAGCACCAACTCTGAATCCTTGGTACATTCACAGTGTCTGATCAGATCAGGCAATTGCTGACTGAGTCCACACACTAGTATGACTTTAACTTCCTAACAATTATTTGTAGGAAGGACACTTGACAACAAATATTTGTAATAAATCCCTATCCTGTGCCCTCTACTCAACCAGTTCTGGTTTGTATCTTCCTGGGTTCTTTGTCTTAGGATGCTTTATGATATTATTATTATTATTATTATTATTATTATTATTATTATTATTATTATTATTATTATTTTGGTCTCTTCATTCCCATCTATCACAGGAGAACTCATCCATCCCTCAGGACAAATTCAGAGGGAGGCACTGAAGCAGCATCAAGAATCAAATGAGTATGTGTGTCCTCAAGGCAAAGCTAGCCAGGCTTCATCCTGACCAAAATCACTGTTTCACAGGGAAGGCAGCCCTCCAGATCTCAAATTAATCCTTCTGGGCATGTGTGTTGAACACTGACATGGTAGGTTTGAGCAAAAGCCACAAATCAGAGCTAAAACCATGCCATGGTCACACGTGGATCTATATTATAATATTTTAATGCAAAAAGAGGAGGCTGCTGAGAGCTCACCAACAGTTACTGCAGCCATCCATAGATCAATGTGGATGAAAAAAAGATTTTGGAGGACTCAAGCCCTTCTTCAGGCACTTTTTCAATATTAAGATACACTTGGAAGTGGGAGCTCACCAAAAGGCCTGGGTCACCACAGTCCAAATGTGGCTGCAGGGAGAATGTGAGAGTAAAAGTCCAGAGAGGAAAACAAATATCTCTATTTCTGGGAACATTGCAGCTACAAAACTTTGTTCTCAATAAACTTGTGCTACTTCCTACTTCTTGTGGTTTGTTCTCATGCTGTTTTTAACCTCTTCTCAAACCAATATAGTGTTTCTATTTCATGTCCAAAACAAACCAAGGAAAAAACAGAAAACGCAGCACATACAAAAAACAATTGAACAGAAACCTTTTCATTCCCAAAAGGATTTTAGTCACAATTTAGGTCAATTCTTTTTTGTTTTGTTTTGTTCTGTTTTTTTCCTAATGAGTTCACATGTTCCTATTTTAACTTATTACAAAAAGCAGCACTGTAGTGCTTCTAAATAAAGAGCAGACTCCATTTTCCAGTTAAATAACAAAATGGTCAGGTTCCAGGATATAAAAAAAAAAATAAATCAGAAATTTCTAGCTAGACAGTTTGCTTTAAAAGTAATTTTTCTTACCTCATTACTACATCCTCATGTTAAGAAAAATGGCCAGATGGGGTGTGAAAGGGCCATCCCCACATTCTTTGGGAACATGTAAAACTGATGGATGTGGAGAGCAAATTTTTTAAGAGCTACAGAAGCAGCATCTCTTTTCCTGACTATTTACATGGGATTTTCACTCCAGCCCCAGTGGGATCTGGCAACATACACACTCCCAAAGACCCTTTAAGATCAGTCCTTGCTAAGCTGGGATGTCCCTTAAGGATGCCCTTTCATTCCCAATTGCTTGCAGGAGGCTGCAGAATTTGCTAGAGCATCAGCAGAGAGCTGGCTATGTAGGGCAGCTCTTCCTACCATCATGAACCACTGAGATAACTTATTAATCAAATAACCATTCAATAACTTCTACATTTTGGTCTAAAATCAACATGATGAAGTGAACATGGACCAGCCAGCTTCCCAGCTGCAGCAGTCAGACATCTATGCTCTTCACTGCAATGACAGATGGAAAAAACTCATGTTTTTTCCTTCCTGTGACCACCCTGCTCAGCAGATGCTAACAGAAGGGCTGAAAATTCATGGAAGGACAAAAGGTCCCAGAGGTTTAACTACAGAGGGGAAAAGTGCTGGAGCACCTCTCCTATGGAGCCAGGCTGAGAGAGTTGGGGTTGTTCAGCCTGGAGAAGAAAAGGATCCAGGGAAAGCTTAAAGAACATTCCAGTGCTTGTAGGGGCTCCAGGAAAGCTGGGGAAGGACTCCTCACAGGTGCATGGAGTGATGGCATGAAGGGGGAACAGTTTCAGATGAAAGAGGGGAGATTTAGATGAGATAATAGGAGGAAATGTTTTCCCATGAGACACTGATCCAAGTTGCCCAAGGAAGCTGTGGCTGCCCCATCCCTGGCAGTGTCTCAGCCCAGGGTGGATGGGGCTTGGAGCAACCTGGGCTGGGGGAGGTGTCCCTGCCCATGGCAGAGGGGTCGGAACTGAATGATTTTAAAGTCCTTCCCAAGCCAAACCATTCTGTGATTCTATAATTCAACCACCTGTCAGACCAAGGAGAAAAGCAAGCAGAAGAGAAAAAAAACACAACACAACACAATTCACTTTTGGCTGAGGATCAGAAATGCTTTACGCAGTCCCGGTGTCCAAAATTCACTCCCTCTCCCTCCCAGTCCCCCAAAGTAGCTGTTTATGGCTACAGGCTCTGCTTTTAGTGCTTCTTTCCAAACAAACCTTTGCCATTTCCTGACTAGAAAAGTTGTGCTTTTAATTCTGCGCTAGAGACTTTGAAAGTCAAGATATTGCTGCTTTGCACTATAAATAACCCAGCCTTGCCATGACATCTCACTTTGACATTTTGTTCAAAGAAAGAAAGAAAAAATTTAAGAAGCCTGACAGGAAACAAACAAACTAAAAAGGAAATAAAGAATAAAACTAATAAAAAAAAACCAAAACCAAAACGCAAACAATGAACAACAACAACAAAACCCTAACCCCCCAAACAAATTAGAAAATAATGGGTCCTTATAGCTCTGGGATAAATTAACTTTTGGATAAAGTCAGAACCTTGACCAAAGACCCATTTTTCCAGACTTTGGGACATATGGACACCCCAAAAGTGCCTGATCTGGAGGAGGCATTATCTTCTCCATGTGATACAGAGCAGGAAAATCTTATTCCAGCCTCTCTGGGTATAAATTTAAACTATTTCCTGGTATTATTTTCACACTCCCAAAAGCCCATGGCTATCATCCCTCCAAGCTGTTCTGACAGTGGTTATAACTGCATTTATTTCCCAGAGGCCTTAAAGCAGCAGATTCTGCATTGCTTGCAGCTCAAATCCTCCCCCTACTCAAGTCAGAAGGCAAATATCCCAAGACAGGTGTCATGCCTTAAGCTAGGTTATTGAAAACTGAAATTAGAAGCAATTTCTCCAAATATTCCCTATCACTGGTTTTGCCACCATTCAGATTTTTGGGCATAAAATGGTGCTTAAACATCTGATGGGGGGGGAGCAGAGAAGACAGAGCGAGACTTTGCTCAGTAGTAACCAAGGAGAGGACAAGAGATGATGGGCATGAACTCAAAACCATGGAATTCCACTTGAATACTAGAAATAAAAACAAATGTGGAGGTGGTTAAACACTGGGATGAGACTGTTGATTTTTTGTCACGGGAAACTTCAAAAAAACCCAACTGGATGTGGTCCTGAGGAGAATTAGGAAAAAGAGAATTAGGAAAACAGAGACCTGAAACAGACACCAAGCAAAAGATACCCTGCACATTGGCTGTCAATGCTTTTTTAAAAAAAGGCTGCAATATCAAAATAACCTGGCAATTAAGGATTAAACAGTTAGCAGAAAAAGTCTAACCACTCAGCTGAAATGGTTTCCACTTCTGAAGAGGGTCAGTGGCCATGGGGATGGTTCCAGGGCAGCATTGACAGAACTCAATGTCATCCATTGTTATGCACTCCATTTATAAATTTATATTTAAAAACAGAGTAACAACAAGCAAAGCCCATGCAATGAGACTTTCAGAGTCTTTAGTTGGCCTCTGGTAGAGACTGACTTGAAGAGAAGTCCCAAAGTCCAGGATTCCTAGGAGCCTGCTGGACAATTCGGGCTGACAGCTGTGAAAAGCTGGATTTGGTCATGTTAGAGACAGCAATTCCTGACCAGAGTTTGCTCTAAAGACTAATAAATTAGACAGGCCCTCACACTAAGAATTATCAAAGCTTTGACAAAAGCTCCATCACAGAGGACTCATACTAGGCAGTCTGGGCATTCAAATGACATGATTAAATGTTCCTTTTATCCCAAATCATCCTCTAGATCCCATATGGAGCCCATGGCTAAGCTGTCTCTCATCCCCTGAGGGTGATAACCCAAATGATAACCCAAAGAGCCCACGGTCCTAATTAACCTCCTCAGTCAGGTGCTATGAATAAAGAATATTTTCTTTATGATAAAATCAATTGCATAAAGGCAGCTCCATAGAACAGGCTGCCAGAAGAGTTCCAACCTGCTGAACACTCACTGAGAGGATAAAAAGGTCAAGATTTCATCACAGAAAAAAACCTCTTCTTCAAAAGTGACCAAGGACTGGGCAAAACCAAAATCATACAAAGTTTGATTAGATCCCAATATAGAGTGCTATTTATTGGACAATCCAAATAGTCCTGGACTCCAAAAATTATTCAAGGCCACACTGTGCTTAAAAACTTCTTAATATCTTTCCTGTACCAAAAAATTCAAAAGACACCCCCCCTCTTTTTTTTTTTTTTTTTCCCCTAGAAATTATGAACAAATTCCCAGGTACTCAATATCCTATTTTTACAACACTTAAACAACTTTATACCCAGGCACAGTGAAGGAGAAAATAACCCATCACCACTGCAACCCAAAATCACCAATTACCTCCACTTGCCAGTCACAGTTCAAGCTGCCTCCAAGTACCACCAAGTGCTATTTTATTAATAGTTTAAAAATTATCTGAATGAATACAACTGTCTAGTTTATCACCACCGTATGAAATATGATGTTACTCATATTTTAACCTGCAACCATTGTATTTCTTGGTGAGAAAAAGACCACAAATGACAGAAAACACGACACTCCCTGGCAGTCCTAATTAATTATCCTTAATCCTGGTATTGAATTTTCCAAGTTTCCATTTCTATGCCACTGTACCAGGCAAAAATGCCCCTTCTGATAATTTCCTCTTGCACAGGAACCCCCAAATACACCTTCAAGCACTTCTTTCCTGACTTTCTTTGATAAATGATGTTAAGCTCTAAATTTATCATAAGCTATGTGTTGCATTTCTACTGGAATAAATGAGATTAACAGATTTTCTGGACAAATTCTGGGTAGGGGAAAAACTCAAAGCCCCTACAGCCTTCTACAGCAGAGCAGGAAACTTCACCCAGGCTGTTAGCAATCATCCTTCATGGTTAACATCAAACCTAGAGAAAACAGCAGGTCCTGAGCCCTGCACAGACACACAGGTGTTGAACATATTTTTCCCATCCAGGCAAACCTCTAAATAGTCTCATTTCTCTAGTTCTTTATCTTAAATTATGATCAAGCCTTCTCTGCTTTGAACACTGCCAAGTCAGAACCATTTGCAGTGTACCTAGAGGGATGCATAAGCACCTTCATCTGAGAAAGCCTGAGACTTCAGGAACTATTTATAAACTAGAGACAAAGCATATAGTCTTGTTTCCCTGACTTTTCATTTTTTTAAGGGTCTGAGGTGTTGGGTTTTTTACACCTCATATATTTGGTCACACATTCTGTTCTAAGTGTTAACCCTTTGTGAGGTGACAACTGCAACTACCTTCTGGTTTTCTATTTTATCCTGAAATTTCAAAAGCTCCTTTTGTCAGTGGGAGAAAGATTGTAACTGAAAATAGTTTTACCCTGTTTAAACATTTCCAGAAAATGTGTAGTCCTCTGACTGTACACATCTTTACACAGTGCACAGGATTTCTCCTTTGTTTCAGTACTGCCTCTCACTTCGTCTCACTTTCTTAGCATCCTTTTTATTTTTTTTTTAATAACGTATGTACTATTACAGTTCCAGGACACATTTCTTTCAATGCTGAATTCCAAGTGACTCTTTAAAGCTGTTTTACTTGTTCTCCAATTCATCCACAGCTTCCTGCTAAATTAAAAGCCTATTATCTGCTAATTCCTAGTACCCAAGGTCATCATCATCACCATAGCTCACCTTTTCTTCTATTCCAAGGAGGGACATCAAATTCATTTCAGGCAGGAAGATGCAGCTTATTAGGGAGAAGGGATATGCAAATGTTATCTCATGCACTGATGTCTTATTTTTAGCAGCTTAGTGATATTTATAAGGCTGGGAGGAGCAGATCCATGGCTGCAGTAGGATGAAGTAAGTATCCCAGGGGCAGGTATGAAAAATCTGCACATCTGCAGGGTAGGACAAGAAACAGGCAGTGTTTCCTGGAGTTCATCAAAAGGGGGAGAAGGCCAAACACTCCACACATGCTGCTTTCCAGTTGTTCTCAAAAAGCAAGTAACTGGGGGAAAAAAATGAACATATTGACCCTACATTTCATCTTACCTCGTATCTTATTACTCAAGGTATTTATGTGGTGAAGTACTGGAACAGAAAAATTAAAGGAGAATCTGAAAAAAAATTTCATCTGACTTTGGGAAAGCATCAAGAGGAGTTTCAAGAATGAATGCATTGGTTATGAAAGTCCTTTTTCTGAATGTCTTACATGACCCCTGAATAGCCCAACCTGAAAACAATTACTTCTCATAGCAGCACTAAAAGCTTTCTTGTTTTTAAAAGAGATTTGCTATCTTCAAGGAACTGTCAAATAGCTCCCTGCAGTTGTCCATACCTTTGCTGGAAAGTCGTCACTACAGATGCAAACAAAGGTCTTAAACAGAAACATTGGAATAAGCTGAACCAGAACTCACACTTAATGCATCAAGAGAATAAAAAGTGTTGAATTCACCATTTCTTAGAAGCCCTTTTTGGCTGGAGAGAGCATATACATTCAACTAAACCTTAAACCATAATTTAAGATGAATTTCTTGGCCAAAAGAACTCAAGAAAGATCTTGCTCTACTTTATGTCCTCATGGCCTTTTAGATGTCCCAGGGACACTCACAATACTGCAGGACCCCAGGTGACAATGAAAACTTGATCCAAGCCAGAAGAACTGTGTGTCATCTGCTCTGGGCTTTCCTAACTGCCTATGGAAAACTACAGCCTATGCCTCAGGCTGGCATCAGCAGAGCAGAACAGACTGTTCAGTCCCACTGGCAGTAAAATCTGTATTAAATTGCTTTTTGTCATTCTATAGCAATGTGGAACTTTCTGGACCTCAGAGATCATAATTTGGTCACTCCTGATGGTCATTGTCATTTTACTGAAATAAGAGTTAAAGCTCCCAAACAACTGTAAAACCTGAACCACCTGGGATGGTTATTTGCTTCTGTTTTACTAGAGATAAAAAATTTGGTGTGTTTCATTTCATAATATTCTCTTCCATCCTGAGCACTAAGTACAGCAGAAACCAAACCAGTATCTATTCCAACATAAAGGTAATGCAACAATAATTAGCTTCCTACCTCACTATTCCGGCATTTGCACGTTGCATTTATCAGTCAAGTTCACCACAATAAACTACATTACACATTATTTTGGAACTAGTGCTGATGGAAAAGAAAACAAAGGAAAAAAAAGTATATGAAATGCACAGGGACTTAATTCATAAAATAACTGAGGCTGAATGAAAAAACAACAGCACCATCTAGGGGTTACTGCATGTTCTTACATAGGTGGATACTCAGGACAAGCAGATAAATGGCATTTTAGGTTTTGTATTTTTAGCTTTGAGTTACTCTAGTTGGAATTTAATCTTAACTACAATATCAACAGTAAAATCACAGCTTAAAAAAAAGACTGACGCAAAAAGCTGTATTAGACTTTGGATGAAATCTACTTACAGTAGTACTTCAGCACCAAAAAGTGGGCAGTTAGGCTGATAGATGTATATACAATTAAATGATATGTCAAAGTCTTAAAATGCTTAGTTATTTATAATGAAATCTATACAAAACAGTTAAAAACGTGTTTTTATATACATTTGAAAAAAAAAAAAAAAAAGAAAGTATTGTCTTCATTAGCAGAATGTATTAAAACTGGTTCTTTTATCCCATCTGAACCCACACCCCCTCTCTGTGGCTTGTAATTATCACAAAAACCCAACGTATTGCTTCAACAAGCCAAGTCATAAGGCTAATTTCTGAAACCTACCACTGTACACTGATTTCAGCTTTTTAAACTCTCAAAATGGTCACTTTAAAAACAGCATGTAAGAGTAAAATACAGAGTTTTAAAAGCCTTAGCTCACTTCAAAATTCCGAGGTTCAACTTGGAAAGGTGCTGAACCACTTATCCCCGATTTAAAAAAAAAAAAAAAGGTTTATAGCAAAAGACATCCCCACCCACCCACCCTGTTTGTAGTAGAATGAACACACCTGCCTGTTTCACAGGAACTTTTTAAACAACCTTGCCTCACTTAAAATTTTATATTTAAATAAATAATCAAAGATTAGCTTGAGCAGATGAGCATTTCACGTGCTTATGGCACAAGGAAATGCCTCAGACACTGTTATCCTACTTGTAAAAAGCATGAAAATGAAAATCCACTAGCAAATCCACTTTGCTGTCAGTTAGTGATTCTCCTTATTTCCAAACATTTACCAATGAGAATTTAAAAAAAAAAAACCAAAACTATATTTTTAGGGTTATGAAAAAAAATCTTAAATCTAAGTGAGCACAAGTGCAAGAAAGCAGACCAATTCCAAAATTCCTGGGGCTTTTCCAGCACTGTCAGAGACACTTTTTCTCTCACATGCTATTTAAAAATACAAATATTTATTAAACATTCTCTTTTTTTGATGCTGTTTTGCTCAACAGCTAACAAAAAGACACAGCAAAATAACAGATCCCTTTTCACTGAAAGCCTTTTCAGTAGCTGGGCAAGGGCTTCAATAGCACGAGCTGTAGAATTCGCTGCAGATTTGATTTTAATAGGAGTACATTCCACTGTCACAGGTTTACCAAATCTTGGTAACTTTTTTTTTTTTTTCCTTCCTTTTTTTTTTTTATGCAACAATTTGTAAGATGCAGCTTTTGCAACACCATCTTGTTAAAACACACTGATGCTTCAAGGGTCCAATGAACAACCTCTACTAGGCAAAGTGCTCTAAGACATCACAATAAAGGGCATCTTGGATACTCAAAAAAATCCCAAGATATTTTAAAGTGCACTCCAGTGTCCCAATTCCTTAGGATTGTTCAGCAGAACTTCGAGAGGGGCTGAGCTCAGTGCCATCCTCAGTGCTACTGTCCACATCTTGCTCCATCGCCGTCTCCTCATCGTCGAGGCGCTGACTGGTGAAGTTGTTGAGCTCCAGGAGCCCGCTGGGTTCCACTACCACATTGGAGCTGGAGTGACAAGGGATGGAATAGTGAGGGAGTGTCTGAAAGAAAGCAAAGATTGGTGTTTTAACACGCATGGTTCTCACAGGGAAAGGCAGCTGCTCGAGTGTAGGCACTCGTGGAAAAGGGATGTTCGGTTTCCAGGAGAAAATTTCCCTAGCTAAGGAAATTTGGGAGGAAAATTTTTTGTTGGAGGAAATTTTTCCCTTGCACGTTGCATTAGCTAAAGCTTCAAAGCACCCGTTTCAGATTGTGAAGGATAAAATTTAAATCATCTTGCTCTTAAAGAGCAGAATCTCAGCCTTGGATCTTCACTAAAGGTCTGTGACAGCATAAACAACAGCTAAACCATCAACGCCCATCATCAAATGCAAAACAGAGATAAAACTTCCTTCAGCCTCAGCTTTTCCTTATCTTTTTCAGACAAGACATTCAGACATAAGAACTACCTCTATTTCTATGCACAATACAAGCTCTGGCCCTGCCCTGAGATGCAGCAGCGGAGGGTGAGAAAACACAACAAAAAAGCTACTTATTTCTGCTTCTACTTTCATAGGTGCTAGAAACTAAATCTACAACTTTACACAACTGAAATTCGGGGCAGTATTTCACTTTTGAAACAGCCCGTAGCATGGCACAACAACAAACAATACAAATTCACAAAACACACAGATTGGAAGTAAAATTTAAAATCTACCTTTGTCAACTTAGGGAAATGAGGACAAAAAAAAAAAAAAATTTATCTCTACAAAATAGAAGTTAGGTGCAATGATGAAGATTTTACAAAGTAGCATGAAAAATTTTAAATCTCTGTACATAGATTATTCCCCACGTCAGAAGCATTTTCACTGTAACACAAATATAAGACACAAAAAAACCATTTCAACCCATGCTCTCATTTGTGTGAACATACACCAGGCCAACGTGTCCACAAAGATTCATATTACACCACTCTTGAGACCTCAGATGACTTAAAAAGTACCTCAGTTAACACTTGACCACATCTGACTTCATAAAACATTGCATTTCAGATGGCAGAATCAATGAAAATATCAGTTGTCAGTAAGGAAGTGATTCAAAGCATTTAGGCTAAAGATCAATAATTATTTTATCTCAGAAGTGGTAAAATTGGATGTAAGTGAACAAGCTTTCTGCTGAATCCAGACCTTATTTGTTGAATTTCTCCAGTCAGTAGAATCCCACTTCATTTTTTGTGCTGATTTTATACTCAGGGGTAACATTAATAGGCATTATAAAAAATTCCAGATCATAGTTCCACAGTAAATGTTGAAGGTCACATTCTTAAGCATTTCAAATAAAAATACTTGGTAAAATTAGATGAGCTTGGTTTGTTTTCTTAACAGATAAAGAAAGGGAGACACCGGGGACACAGTGAGTGCTATAGTGCTAGAGAAACCTGAGCTCAATTTAAGAGCAATTCCACACTTTGAAGCTGCAATCCATTACAAGCACAAGAGCAGAATAAGAGGCAAAAGCTGGGGAAGGGAAACAAAAATACTCAACAATTTTATCAGCATATTAGACACGAGTTTGCTCTGCTCAACCCTCGCCTTCTTCGCTCTGCTCTTCTCTTACCTGGATAACAATTTCTGACGAGCTGTCTTCAGCTTTCTGTTGAGGAATATTGGGGATGTGTACAAACTGGTTGGTTGTAGGCATTCCTTGGGCATCGAGTTTCCTCTCTGTTACAGCAGGACCAACAGCAGGAGGGCTTGAACTGGATTCTGCAGGTGGCTGTTGCTGGGGGATGGAAGTTGCCGTCATCCCTACCGCAGTCACCTGGGGACAAGGTGATGGCTCTGCTCCTCTAGAGACTTTACTACTGGCCATGGCTGGGGGATCCACTATTGGCTGTTCTACGTTTGTGTCAATCTGAGCTTCCACCATAGACACTCTCAAAATATCTGCTACTGCTGTCTTCACGGATGCCTGCGTGGGAAATAGGCTGGTAACTGGCGAGGCCAGTTTGGGCACACAACTGTCACCTGCTACTTTGGAAACAGAAGGAGGCTGACACCCCTCAAAAGTTATCTTTGTAACAGTGGATCCTTGCGTTCTAACTGGATGCTGCACCTGAAAATCAAATTTTTGTTGTGCATGTTACAGCTAGATTATTATTGTTACTACGATAAATTTTTCTTAATTGAAAAGCTAATCAATACTTCCAAGGACAGTAGGGCACAAACAACATACTTGCTATTAGGAAGACAGTTGAAACTCAAGTGTTTTAACAAAGGAATTAGCAATTCTATGGTAACAGTTAATTGAAGCCTGGGGAAAAGCAGCTTTTTAGGCTGCAAAAGAAGGATTGTAGCAGTATAATACCACAGCAGCCTCGTTTTCCTTTGGGATTTACATCCCCACATGATGTCTGTTAAATCTTTTGTTTTCATATGTATTCCCAAGAGGGCAAAAAAAGAAAAATAATTGTACTTTTCTGAGGTAAATCCATTTTTTTTCCACATTCCTCATTCATTTACATTATCTCCTATCAAGGAAAATGAAATTACTCCTGTACATGAAAGCCATGTAACTTCAGGAAGATGTAAACTACAAAGGAAGACGTACAATGGAGAAGCCTTAGAAGACTGCAGTGTATTCACCTTTATTTCCAGAGAAATAAAAAGTGCTACAGGAACTAAAATTAATAACCGTGTCGTATCTAAGAATTAAAAGAAAATAAGTAGGGACAAATTCCATGCACCACTGGTGGCAGAAATTCATAAAAGTTATCCAACAAAACACGTTTGTGGGCTCTATGGATTTCTTTTTTTTTTTTTTTTTTCCCCTATAACATGTGCTTCTCTTTCCTAGTGTCAACCTTCTGATGGGGTAATTAATACCAGCAGAATGAGGAGTTCTCTCTTGCCAGGACAAAACACTGCTACAGCGGCAGGGTTGGTGTTTTGATTTTTTGTTTTGTTTTAAGTTTGGTTGCTTGGGGTTTTTTTGTTTGTTTGTTTGTTTCCTTGAACAGTGACCTGTATTTTGCATGCTATCAATATTCCGTTACCTGGCTTGCTGGTTGTTTCTCTGAAGAGGCAGGTAGCTGCATCTGACTCTGGGGGGGTTGGGGTTGCACGTAGATTTTTTGTGCCGTTGGTGCCTGTTGCAGTTTGGGCAGCTGCTGCGTGGTTTTTACTGCAAGCACCTGTACTACAGTTTGCTGTGGCTGTGCCACTAAGGTAGGGAGTTGCCTTTCTTTGGCCATCATGTGGTGGGGGGGGTGCTGTGCATCTGGTTTGGTCTGTGCTTGCTCTTGCTGCAAGGGGGTTAGCTTTTGATGCCTTATAGAAAGCTGGGGCATTTGTGGGAGTTTGTGCTGGATTTGATCAGCCTGCAGGTGGATTGTCTGCTTCTGCTTAGTCTGGAAACACTGCAGAGTTTTCACTTGCAGTTGAGTCTGTTCCAGCTGAGGCTGACTCAGTTTTTGCTGTTTTTGTGCCTGTGATTGTGTCAGGGCAGATCTGTAGAACAGGCCAGTCTGAGGATCTAAGGTGTCCATCTCTTCCACTTCTCCTTCCTCAGTTCCAAGTTGTTCACTGTGTTTGGTAAAAGCAGTGTGACTGCTTAAGGCCTTAATAAGAAAAAGTCAAGAGCAAGTTAGTAAAGGGAAATATACAGAATACACAACCAAAAAACTAATTCTGTTATTTCAGCTGGATGACTTGAACTTATTTCAGCATTACTTTTAAATTATTTTAGCATTAGACTCCCAATCAATGTATAAAAAGATACCTTTACATGAAGATTCCACAATATGTAAGCAATCAGCAGCTATTTTTATCGTATTCAAATGTGCTATGTATGTAACCCTTATATAGCAGACTGATGTTTGAAGCCCCTAAAGGTTGCATGGCAGTTGTGTATGAAGCAAGTGCCTGAACCAGTAGTTCCTCATTAAAGCCCAAGCCTCTCTGAACAATAAATTCTATGATTCTGCCCCTTCTGCAGGTCCCCATATACCTACAGTCTACCCTATTTCAGCACCTTTCTTCTCTTTCCTTCCTCATAATTTTATTGCATTTTTTTCTTGGGCACTGCAGAAACAGTGTTTGATTTTTATTTGTGGGATTTGAGGGAACAAGAAATCTTCTTCAATATGCTTTGAATAACCTAGTGTAAACATCTTAAGAAATGTTTAGCTAGATGAAGCACCTACTCAAGGACCTGTGAAAAAAACACTCTCTGAAGCAGGTTTCTGACCCTAACACAGCAGTGTCCTGGTCCACAGCTGAAATTTCTACAATAAAACCACTGCAGAGTTGAGCAGGACTTGAACCAAGGCATGGAAGTGGCTTCAGTAAGATTTCACCACAAGCTACACTGAAGTGTTTGGTATCCTCACAGTACTGGTCTAACTATGATCTTACCTTTTGATTGAGAAAAGTTTACCTACTCACAAACCAGAGCCTTCAACTGAAGAAGACTGTGTGTTCCATGTACTGACCAGATTCTCCTTCATCTCTCTTTCCCCAACAGCAACACAACCTTAACAGCCTAAGGCAATTAAAAAAACCCAGAAAAACAGCTTGCTGCTGTTGAAGAGATGACAAAGACAGGGAGAATTCATCTAGGAAGCACTGTCTTTTCCACAGTGGCTGTTGTGCGTATTACAGCTAGATTATTACTATTATTATTAATTTTTTTTAATTGAACAGCTAATCAATACTTCCAAGGAGAGTATGGCACAAACAACACACTTGCTATTAGGAAGACAGCTGAAACACTCTTAGTGTTTCAAAAAAGTTAACACCTCTAACTTAGCAGTCTTGAGTCATCTCCTTAACTACTTCCCTTTTATCCCACCGTCCCTACCAACAAAATGGGCAGCATTAAAACTAATTTATCAATTTGCCCTTGTACTTAGCAATTCCAGCAGCAGCACCATCACCTACTCCTTCAGAAGGAGCCCTGGTCCTATCTAACTCAGAAAACTGATGTTTATAGACTGTTAGGGGAAAAAAAAAGGGTACAACCTGCTGCATGATGTGGGTAATTGCTCCTGCGGAGGATGCAGGGATGGATTTCACCACGACAGAAGTCTGTGTTGCTGTCTGTGACTGTGCCACGTGTTGCAGCAGAGTCCTCTGGGGCTGAGATGACTGCTGGTGGGGCTGGGACCGGTGACTGACTGAAAGCAGAGAGGTCAGTGGCACTTCTCCAGAACTAACTGCTGTAACTCCAACTGTTTAAGCTTCAACCAAAAAGCACGAGCGAGTAAAATAAAGATCCGAGCATGAAAATCATCTTGTACTTGAAGTGTACATCTGTACTGAGAAGCCTCTTAAAGCAGCAGCTCAGGGCTTTTGTCTGGGTTTCCTAAGCAATCACCCTTGTTCCAAACCTCCTCTGGCCTTCCTCTTCCAACACACCAAATTTGCAAGGAGAATTTATATTCAGTTTTCGGATGGGTTCTTTATACAGCATAACACTGTAGAGCACAATGATTCGGTGGTTTTTGCACTGTCAAAAGCATCTGACCAACTGACTGCAATTAAGAACAGCAAGCCTAGCTCACTGAATGTCTACCACTGATAAAACTGCAAGAAACACTCTCCTGAGTACAGGCTAAATTTGAAATACCAGCAATTAAAAAATGTTTGGGTATTACAAAAGCAAGCGAGGTTGATCAGGAATCAAAGACCAAAAAGTGGAGACCTTGTCATGGGTCTACATCACTTCTTAGAAGAGATCCAGCATGAGGTATGAGGCTAAGGTGATGGCTCTGTAATTACTGGATTAACAAGAGAAATATTCTGAGAAAAAAAACCCACCAAGGCATTCTATATTGCAGTCATTGGTAAGACATGAATCCAAAGTTCTTGACTAATATGTAAATATTTATTTGCCTTAACTTTGTAATTACAAAACAATTAATAAATTAAGGAGAACAAGCAATGCTTAAGTTCAGATGTAACATTACTTAAAAAGTTTTTAGTGACCTTCCTGCAAGTTAAAAGAAAGGTCATGTTTTGAATTAATATGATCATTTTCTTTTCCCACTCCAAGAAAGGAGCTGGAATATACCAATACCGGCTTGCATGCTGTGCCAGATCCCTCGTGGATAGCTCCCAACAATTCCTGCACAATTGAAAACTTGACTTAAAAATAAAGTTTCTAACCTATATGGTTGTGTAGATATTCTTCCGAATGTGAACCAATACAGTGTTGTCTTCCTGAGTCTGCAGACAGACAAAAAATGGTGACACTAAGATGTGTGAACCGCTCCCTTCATCTCACGAGGAAGCACAAGCAGAATCCCAGCTCCCACATAGCTTCAAAGTGTGCCTAATCCTTTGGGCTAGCTGCATGCAGGAGATTTCACAGCAGATTATAGATTATTTTCTATTTTACTACTGAATTTTAGCAGAAGATGAAGCTATGTGGATTCCTGATAAATCCAGAAAAGCACAGAACTCAATATAAACCCCTCAATGACTTGCACTCCTTGGCAGTGTTCAGAGAAACTGGGGGAGGGGACAGCATCCAAGAGCAAAATAATCAGTTTTGTGCTGTAGCAGAAACTGCTGTTGGTCAGCCCACAGCTGCCTGCATTTCTCTGGTTGATTTCTCTGTATCAACTCAAAGTTTATAAAAATCCCACCAACAGCAATCATGGCCAAAGGGAATTTTCAAATTTTGTACTTTGCATGGCTTCTAAGCTGCAGACAAGGACTGAAGTCTATGAAGATACCAACTGTGATTTCCCATCCTCCCTGCAAAGGGTTCTAATTTTACATCAGCAACATTCAGCAAAAACTGGACCCTTGAACAGAAGCTCAAGGCACAGGACCTGTGGCAGTGGAGATAACTGAGTGTTAATTCAAGATCACTCCAACACCATTTATTATATTTTTGAGTTTTCTTCTAAAGAAATCCAAAGGAGCAGGACTCAGACATTCAAAACTGAAGCCAGATTGAGGGTTATTTAAAAGAGTAACAATAACATCCTCCTCAGCTCCAATTTCACACAACTTAAATTTAGACCCTACAAGGGATGGAAGTGATGGGAGAAGGAAACGAGCAGGCAAATGAAAAATTAAAATATCAGATTGAAAATTTAAGACTAAAAACATTAGTTATTATTTTATTAGTTAAAATTTTATTCCTCTTTTCCAGTGTGGATTTTCAACACACTTTTGATTTCATTTTCCAAATAAAGTAGGGAGATAATAATGTGGACATAAGAAAGGAAAATGGAAATCAGGGAATTTGATCTGCTCCTGTATGTATGGGAAGTGGCTCACACCTAGTGTTCTGGGGTAGTAGGGAGCAGACAGAGAAGGGAGGTCAAGGACTTACACAAAATGGACAACCAGATAGGAAGAGTCAAGAGGCTAAAAACTTGAAGAGCTGAATCCCAATCATAACTTCCATTTGAATATTTGTTTTCAAAGTGCAGATTTATCAGTGCAAAGCCTTCTAGCAAGAAGAAACTGGGGAGTACCTTAGCATGCTAAATGCACAGCTGGCAAAAAAACCCCACACAGTGCTGGTAAGCAAGAAACATTTTGCAAATATGGGTTAAACTGAAGTCACAGAATCACAGAATTGTCACAGCTGGAAAGGACCTCTAAGATCACTATGTCCAAGTGTCAATACTTCCCCCCCATTAAAATATACAAATCAATTTCTGCATCACCCACTAGAGCGTGTCCTAAAGAGCTTCTCAATACATATAAAAAAAACCCAATATAAAGTTCCTGTAACTTCATTTTCTTCTTACCAGTTGTGATATATTCAGCAACTAATTCCGACTCTACTACAGCAATTGAAGGACTTTCTGGAGAATGTCTCTTTTCCTGGGTCATCTGGATTGGGACAGCCATTTGGCTCAAGTCAATTGTAGGCTGCCTTGGCTTCGATTCTAACTTTTCCTTCACTGCTTTAGAAGAGAAGAAAAATGTAATAGAAACCACCAATAGACAAACCTCCACAGTGAAGTAAAACTCCAATATAAATGCAAGTAAAACAAACTGTTACAGGATAGGAAGAAGGAATGGAGGTGACTCAGGATGAGTGCATTTCAATTACAAAACTTATTACAATCAAGCAATAAGCTCTGAAGTTATCCTAAACAGTGACATGGGTTTCCACACCTGTTGTCTGCTGAAGTTCCAGCAAAGCTTTTATGGTGGAAGTAGCTGACTGAGATTCACTGGAAACATCCTGGTAAATTATTGTAGGGCTTGTGTCCACAGCAATTTCATGTTCTGACCAATCTTGACTTCTTGAAGCAATCACATGGACTACAGGCTGAGAATCTTTGTAAAAAGAACAAAAGCACATCAAGCCATTATAGAACCATTTTGAATTGGAGTTCTCTTGTCCAACTTCTTGCTTTCAAGTAGGACTATAGTTCAAAATTAGACTTTTAGATTAGATTTCCAGGTTATTTATTATCCATTAGTACTCTAAACACTGCCAAGGATGAATACATCCCTGGTTTTAGTTTTTATTACAAGGGACTCAAAGCAAAACACTGCTGATGTTATAAAAAATTTCCATCAAAAGAGAACAATCTTAGTTGTTAGTAAAAGCTTTGGTCTGAATAATCAAAGTTCAGCAGGTTTTTTGGCTGAATTTGCCTTGGACTGAACTATTTTATCCATTCACAAGTTTTTAAAACTTGTGATACTGCAGACCACCAGTTACAGAATTATATAGAACAGGTGACTGAAAAGCACCTAAGTACATGTATTTCCCTGAGACACATCTGCTTTTTATATAATTCAGTGATACACCCTACAGTCACTCCTGACCAAAGGATGGGTGCTATTTATGCCCTGTTATTTATCCTCCTCTACCACAGTGGCAGCTGCATTGGTATCCTGGCTTCAAGCCATGGCAGCATCCTCATCATGACTGCATGTCTGGTGCATGTCCTGGTGCACATATATGTGCCTAGAAAAGGGCCAGAATTTATGTTGGCCAACACATGACAGCTTTTAAGTCACAGTGGAGAGATGCTTCAGTACTCTCAGGAGAGGATGGCAGAGCATGGGCTGCCAAAAAACCAAAACTTTTGCTACTGTGCCCATCTCTGGCAGACTCCCCAAAAAGAGGGAAGAGGCTGCAGGTCACAAGCACTGTAACAGCAAGTCAGAGCCCTGTAAGAAACCATTATCTCCACTTTTCACATAGGAAATGGAGGCATACAGCAAACAGCTTGAAGAAGATAAAGCCATAAAGGAAGTGAACAGACACTTGTTAGCAGATTGGGTTGTGCTAAAAGGAGACACAGTGAGAGTCCATTGGTGTTTTATGCAACACTAATACACACCTTGAGAGCTCTGGGAAGACTCTGTAGAAGAAGAACTGCTGTCAGTGTAGGTTTGTGGTTCTTCTTTGACTTCTGGGAGAGATGAGTTTCCTGTCTCTGTGACCCTTGAGGCCTGCTGTAATGTTTCAGTCACCAGCTGCCTGGTCTGTTCACTCACAACTGTTGCTTGAAATGTCACTGGCTTTGGTTTTATGAGAACCTAATTAGAAAGACAAGCTCTGTGTACAGTAAGAGCACTCAAGAAAAACAAAAAAAGATTTGAGCTAGCAGAGTACAGGATGCCACACAAGTAGATCAATGTGCACGACCTCCATTAATATTCACAATTTACTGAGAAAGTCTACCTGTAAATTCAGCAGCTCTGATTATTAAAACCACAAAGTTTTAATGGCAATTCACAAGAATGTACTTCTCACTCAGTAATTTGGAATACTGAACACAATAAACCACTAAACAGTCATACAGGGCTGGATACAACTACGGTGTGAGAAGAAAGCTATGCAAGTGAGCTGGAACATGCACTGCATTGATAATGACAAGAACCTCTCTCCCACAGCCCACAATAAATACAAACTTGATCAAGACGTGAAATATTATCCCTGATAAAAGTTTTAGTTCTTTTAAATACTAAGTGGAACCAGAGAAAAAGCTCAAACTGAGAGTGTCCAGAAATAAGCCAGATTCTCTGCATACAGGCCCACCAATTAGTGTAAGGAACAAACTCTGCATCTTTATTTTTCTCTTTCTAGCCATTAGCTGTAAAGTTTAAACAGGCACCTAGAGCCATAACCAGACAGTTTCAGCTATATGAAAGGCTTCATAAATCCTTTTGGCTTGCTCTAGGCCTCCAGGACCAGCTAACATGCAAAGACTGTGCTCAAGAAACCAATATCAAGGCCACCTCGTTACACCCCTAAGTCTCATTTCCCATAACATGTATTAATCCTGCAACAAATGAGGCAACACAGTGAAAAATTATTTACTTCCCATTAAAATTTAGGGGTACATTTCAAGACAGAAATGGGTCCTCACTGTACCTGCGTTTTCCCTTGCTGACCATAAACAATTTTAGTTGGGATGATTTTGGTGGCTGGCTGGACCGTGGACCCTATTCCTTTTGGCTGTGTAACAATCATTTTTGTGATGGGTCTTGTGGCAGTGATGATAGCAGGTTTTGCTCCTGCTGGCACTGCCTGAATAGTTTTCTCCCCCTGTAGAGAAGTCAAAGTTTACAGGTTAACTTAGTGAAATTCTTCAGAAAGACCCACTTCTCCAAAAAGATACACAAGTTAGAGGTGAGTTTGTGTACCATGAAATCAACTTGCTGCTGCTGCAGCTAGACTTGATACAAAAAAAACATTCAAAGGTCAAAACCAAAAAACCCTATGGCTTTGAATGGAAATGCTACCAAAACCCCCATTTCCATCACTTTACCTTTTGAGCTGCTATGAAGGGGTGAATGAAAGACAGTAACTAAAAAACATAGGTTAAGTTTTTTTTCCAAGTTGCTTCGAAAGAATCCACATAAGCTGGAACTTCATTCCAATCCTTTGCAAATGTTTCTTTTTTTTAAAACCTTACTTCTCCTAACACTAACTTTGGCAACACATCTGCAAAATGTTGAAATTCTAGAAAGAATTTTTTTAAACACAGATCTTTGTATTAACCTCATGATCATAACAATAGTTATGTATGGACTTTTTTTTATTAAACTAAAAGTGCATATTAAAAAATGCAGATTCACAGCTGTTTCACAGGATGCATGGCATTGGAATATTGGGGGAGGGGTTTAGACTTCTCATAGCTTAAGAAGAGCAAAGACATTAAAAATGCTGTTTGTTAGTTTGTTTATTTTTAGGTCTGCACAGTAAGAATCCAGATAAGGAACAAAATTAGATGCCAGTTTTCCCAGTTCTCCTACCAATCCTCACCAAGTAGCTGGAAATCCCAAGCACCATACTTGTTTCACATACATCTTCATGCTCTGGTGTGGTTCCTACTGTACAACATATCAAGAGATTTCCACTCGTGTGAAAATACATCTTGAAGTTTTTTAAAATAAGCAAGTTCAAAATCTTTTTAAAAATTCCTAAAAGGTCTAAAAAAAAAAAAAAACAAACCAAAACCAAACCCCTGTGTTCTCAGCTCTCCTACTCAAATAAACTTTAAAGATTACATGATTAATGCATTAAATCTCTCATTTCTGTTCATAATGTATTTACTAGCACTTCCAGGTAAACCCAGATGAAGTTGGATTTTGCTCTTAGTACACATGAGATTATCCAAAAAATAACTGAATGCTACACAACACTCAAATATGAGATATGCCTGCCACCTCCCTGAAGTGTTGAAGGCCAGGTTGGATAGGGCTTGGGGCAACCTGGGCTGGTGGGAGGTGTCCCTGCCCATGGCAGAGGGGTTTGAACTTGGTGACCTTTAAGGTCCCTCCAATTCAAACCATTCTGTGATTCTATGATTCCACAAGAGTGTTACACAATGGTGGCTTGAGAGGTGGCACCCTTACTGTCAAGGGTCAGTTTATTTCTGCCCTCAACATCCAAAAGACAAATAGGAGACTCAAGTTTAAAACACAACACTGTAGTTCTCAGCACAAAGTTAAGATTCTGCTTATTTTCTTCTACTTAATACCTTCAGGATTACAAACCCAGTAACCAGGAAAAAGGGCAAGCTCAAAAAAGTTTTTATTTTCCTTTAACTGCAAGAACATTCCCACCTTGTTTTAAGCATCTTTCCTACCCTGCAAAATGTACTTCCTTTTCAAACATCCCTGACACTAAGGCATGCTGTACCTGCCAAGGAGCTCATGCAGTTTGCTTTTAATAGGGACTCCAGCAGAACAAATGCAGCAGCCACCACAGAGCCCATCACTTGGCTATTGATTTGAGACTCAAAACACTTACTTACCCCAGCATTCAACAGCGTTGTGACAACATTTTTGCCTGGAAGCCCTTGAATTGTAGTTCCTTTCCCAGTAGTCTTTTGCACAACAATCACATTGGGTTTGGAAGTCATTGGAATTGTAGTGATTTTGGTTGTAGTTCCTAGATTTTTGTGGGAAAAGAAGCAATGTGCAGTTTATCAAAAGTACGTTTCTTTCCACTCTAGAAGTTGGGAACTTATGAAGGAATTATTGTATTTACAGCTGAGAACACACAGAAAAAATAAAATAGGGCAGCATCTGCACTGGGAATTTATGTCACCCAACTCAACATATAAAGATAAGATGCCCAATCTACAATTTTTTTCACCTACAGTAGTAACAGGCACACCCAGGACAGTAATTTATTCTAAATTAAGAGACAATCAACCCCTTTTCACAAACTACGGAGCAGACTAACAAAGCTTTCTCAGGCTAACATGTCTAATTTTCAAAGGCTAGAATTAAAGGGGAAATAAGGACATCACAAATATTCAACTCCAAGTCCTATTTGCACAGACTATAAATATTCTTCTACAGGTAACCTCTGCAGAAGAATCTACGTACCAAGAACGTATCTCCAGTCAAGAGAAATACCAGCTCTTTCTGGCATTGAACTGTTGTAATACAAGTGAAGAGTAGTGGATTGAAAGAAGGAAAAAAGAAAAATATGCTATTGTTTTAAAATGAGTTCTTGAAAGTTGGGTTTAGAAGTGGCTTTGGGATGGTTTTTTTTTTTTGTTTCTTTGTTTCTGGTTGTTTTGCTTTGGTTTTTTTGAAGAGCTGTGTTGGCTATTTCTGTTCCTCTCCCAGTATTTAATTAATTTCATTCCCTGTATCAGGTTTTTATTTACCTTCAGTGACAGGTAATTCTGGTCAACCCTCCACAATCTAAAAGAGTTCATACAGCAAAACACAAGTCATCAGTGCTACCAGACTGCTATTTCAGTATCTGCTCAAATAGCTTTTTATCATACCTTCCACTTTCTCCCTGAAAAAAGTACCACTCACAGCAGAGATGCAAACCCAAGGTCATCCCCCACTACTTTCTACCCATTTTTCATGCCTGCAGATACTTCACTACATATTTTGTATTAATAATTCTACTAATTCTGGGAAAGACACACTGAGGCAAGAACATAATTTACTTCTAGTGCCATCCAAAGACAACTCCCTTAAGAAAAAATACCAAAAATACCAAACAAAAACAACAAAAAAACCCTACCAGCCCCCCCCCCCCCCCCCCCAAAAAAAAAAATCACCATGAAAAAACAACAAACATTCTTTCCAAGTTTGTGTTGTTTCAGTACAATCATTATTAACAAGACCAGCCAAGGGTTTTTCTGTGTTAGCTGGTGCTCAGGAGAATACTATTTGCATTTTTGTATTACCTCACTGGTAGATTTAGAACTCATGATCCCCACAACAGGCTGTGACAGATACTTGCTCCCAAAGAAGCTACTCTATCAGTCCTAAGTATAATTCTGCTGAAAGCAGGGCCTGAAAAACTGATGCACATCCACCCAACAACACCTCAGAGCAAGGATACCTTGTGCAGCACCTTCTAGTGACAGGAGCTGACTGGTGCTGCGTCAGGTCCTCTGCTAAGCACCAACAACAGCATCTCTGAGTATTTTAAAAATCCTGCTAGCCAGGATGGGTAGACCCAGCAGATCTTGCTGTGCCTGTGCACCTGGCTGGGCAATGCAGCAGACTTTCTCTGCATTAGCACTGATTAAAGTCCATAACAGATACTCAAGAAACTGTGACTGGTGTCAGTGTGCTTGGTCCTGATCCTGAAGAGGTCCTACATATAGAGGCCATATAGCAGACTAACAAAGATAAGCAGAAGGGTTTGCATGAGGCTGGGAGGAAAAACTTAGGTTAGAACATGGGGTAAAGGAAAGACAGGATGACACTGATAAAAGAAGAACAAGATAAGGTGGAGACTACGCAGCAGAATTTAACATACCCAGCTCATCTTTTTATTCTGGTTCTTTGGATGCAAGTCAGAATAGAAAAGGACAGCACCCAAACTACAAACTGTATTAAATTGGGGCCAATAGAATTTTCTGATCTTTCTACCCTCTAACAGATGACAATATAGTACTTCTCCTCCCCCACGTTTCTCTTTCCTCCCAGGCTCCCCTCACATTAGATGTTTCCTTCTTAAGAAAACACAAGAACTACTGCAATGCCTAAGAGCCCTTTACCTCCATAACTTCTACCCACCCTTTTCTTCTTCATGGGCTATTTTCCTCCTGAATTAACTTCTCCAATAAAGATGCTAATAACTATTTGAGCATGTAACCCACAGAAAACCCCCAAACAGAGGAAGCCTGAAGTTACTTTTGAAATAAGTCTTAATATCAAAGGACCCTTGTGCCTACCAGAAACAATATTACTGCTGATTATCTTTCCTCCCAGCGTAGCCAGTGACTTTGGTACTACAGTAATGATGCTACCACTTGTAGTTTTCACATAAGTAGCAGCCCCTGGAGTTCCAGCCATCCGAGCCCCTATGGAGGGGCTCACCGTTGGTCGTGTGTATGTTGCTTGAGTTCCTGTAACAAGAAAGTCTGCTGTTAGAACATGATCCTCTACTACTATTTATGGAAAAATAAGTTACTTTAGAAGAAAAGTGTTAGATTTTTATCCAGAGCCCCAAATTGCAATTTATTACCACCCGTTACAGTACTTTTTAAATCTGCAGAGCAGAAGTTGAGTATACACTGACTTCAATTTAACGTTTTCTGAAGCATTTTGACAGATGTTCCATGTCTGTCATATTTAATTCATGTCCTTGTGCCTAAGATTTTAATTTTCAATAGGTGTTTAGATTCTGTATGTTTGTCACTTGCTTCCCTAGATGCCCAAAAGTTAAGGCACCTGACTGACACCCCCAAAAACTGATTCCTTACTCTCTTGAAAGACATGCATATTCCCACCTCTCCCATATAACAAACTGTTTATAGTAACAGTACCAATAATTGGTCTAAATATTCTAAGAGAAAAACAATGTACAATGATAATATAATTTTATAGATCTTGCAGCCCAAAAGGAAACTCCCACTGTGGCTTTTTCCTACCTACTCCTTCTCAGAATGGAAACAGAATTGAATACACAAGAGAAACTTGCTCAAAATAATAATACAAGTCAACAGCTACACAAACATGGTAATTCCATTCTGCTTCCACTGCTGCAGATACTTCACTGCAGATAGCTAAGGATACCAAAGCAAAACAGTTTGTTATAGCAAGAAAGTCATGTCTTCAAATCCAACAGAGCACAAGAGAGGTTTTACCAATTAAATGAACTCCAAAATTGCCAGCTATTATTTTTACATACTGGGAATGTTTTTGGTAAGTAGTTCAGAAGTTAAAAGAAATACAGTAACCTTTACTTTATGCTAATATCCTCAACCCATGCTACAAAATTCAGGAAGTTGATTAGTTTTCTGAAAATTAGGATAAAGCTGCCTTTTAGGTTTTCCTCATCCAAATTTACAATGTGAACAGTCTGCATTATTTCTGATCTTTAATCAATAAGAAAACAAATACAATTAGATCCCCAGAAAAACACTGTGAGTTTAAAATTCAGTTTCCTGGCCTTTTTAGAAGTTCACTGCAGGACTATGAGCAAGTTGCCTATCTTTTGAAGACCACATAAATAAACCAGGAATAATGCTGACCTATCTGCTGGAGGTGCCTAAGAAGTTAAATTAATGTAAATTGTCTAACATAAAGTGCTACAGAAGTGCAAAGTATCCGTGCAAGTTGCAAGAAAACTTCCTTTAAAATAAACCCAGTGGGGAAGGAATAGTCATATTTTTGCAGAGTAATTTAAAAAAGGATTTTAAGAGATATAAAGGAGTGCAAAGTACCAAAAGGAGTGTGAATGTGGTGGTGTGCTCAGTGTTCACAAGAAAGAAGTGCTTTTTTTTTACCCTACTAAACCATGTTTGATCACCTGGATGCCTGGGTTTACCCTCCCTTCCCTTCTTAGAGCCATAACTTACCAGTGGGAGTAGTGACCAGTTTAGTTGTCATGATAGTCCCATTACTGCTAACCACCATAATAGGTGAATTGCTACTGCTGGGCAAGGCCGCTGTAACTGGTTTGGGAAGGATTTTACTGGGCTGCACCTGCTGAGTGATTATTTTAACACCTAGGAAAGGAGAAAGGTCACTGTTAAAATACAGGCACGAAAAGTTACTTTCTGAAATGCTTTCTCAGACCGAGCCCTAGTGGGCAAGTAGGCTCACAAGGCTTCTATTCTGAGCCCATATATTCTTGATCCTGAAAAGAATTATCTTTTTTAGGTTGTTTTTTCTTAGGTTTTATTTTTTTGTTTGCTTTGTAAATAAAAAACAGTTATCATCTTTGCCTTTCACGTGCCTGTTTCAATTACTGGTTACTCCCACTGAGGCATGGGATTCCATTCCATCACTGATTTGTTGTAGTGATTTTTAACCTTTTCTGGCCCATGATTGAAAAAACAGAACATTTCCCAGGAACCAACAGGTTACAACCAATACTGAATTGGTTCTTCTACAATGAACCCTCTGAAAGTGAAATAGTTCTTCATCAATTTAGTCTGTACATTTGAACTTCACCAGCCTAATTCAGTTTCATCCCTCTGAATCAATTCAAAAAGCTTTCTGTACAAAAACTATTGGTGGGTGTAAGGAGGCAACTAAGACACTGGCTGGGGAAGGCTGCTTAAAGTCAACTGCTCTCTCTCTCCTCTTGATTTATTGGTTGTCTTGAAGCTACAAAGAAACTGGGCTGAAACAAGCTCTGAGTAGAATCAGCAAGAAAAAAGAAGGAGGATACTTTAGTACAGCACAAATTCTGCTTCCTCTCTCTTGATTTGTGCAGCAGAATGGGACGTCTGCAAGATTCATTTCTCAGCTGCAAGCCAGGAGATTCATGTTATCTGTTCAAAAGTCTATCCAGGACACCTGCATCTTAAGTTCTGTTCCATGATAAGGTAAATACATTGATTTGTCTTGGTCAAATGCTATGAAACACCCAGCCTGAATTAATCCCATCTAAACATACACAAATATTTCTAGGTGAACAATTTTGTCCACTCAGGATGTGAAACACTCTCTGGAGATGTTTTTACATTGAAAGAACAGTTCTGCATTCTTCTGTCTATGTTGACTATAAAAGCAGCATGGAGTAAGTAAGCTCCAAACTTAAATAATGAAGTTAGGAAAGAGAAATTGAAGCTTTTGCATCATCCAGACAAAAACAGGATAAAAAATAAAATCTCCAAGAAAATTCATTCACATCTTCCACAGAGAACAGCTATCAGATGGTATTTCCAGAGAAACTTTAACTAAAAAGAACACTGGACCTAAGCCTGTGGTAGAAGACAAAAAGAGAAGCTCTTATTGATCAAATATTGCTCAAATATTGTGACTGTAGGATGGAGGCCTTTTATCTGTCTTCATTACTGTGTGTTTTTTCTTAGGCAATGGTCCTATTATCTAAAAGGAAGTTTATCAAAGGACAGGAGTAGGGCTGCTTATTTTTTCAATATATAGTCTATTTTAATTTTTTGATCTAAATAGTAAGACTATAAAGTAATTTTACTGATATGATTAATGTAATATGGACATAAAAATACTTTGCACTTTTATAGCACTTCTTCCTTTAGAATTAGGTAACTTTGCAAATAGTATTTCTTCTTGTTAAGTACTGTACTCTACATCAGAGTAAAGTCAACACAAGATGACACGACTTGCTCAAAGTCAACTGAATGAATCAATGTTACAAAAGGAATCCAGTCCAACTTCCAGTCTCAGATCTACTTGTATTTGTTTTAAAAACTACCTCAAAAGTAGGTTTTGGTATCTGGACCCAAGAAAAGAATTAAAACATGGATTAACTTCTTCTTCTAGTTGATACAGTTGAACAGCTCTTGAATCTTCAGAAAACTGGTGACTTCTAGGTTGCTCACCAAGTTACCTTTGAAAATATTTACACATCTTGCAATTTCTAAAGATAGAACATTAATCCTTAAACCATGGTCTGTCTATCTGAACCAAACAAGAGTGACAGAGCCAAATTCTTCAATTTTTGTTAGCTGAAAAAGCATTAAGACATCCACCACTCTCTCCTTATCTCCAGGTTTAATGTCAAATACTGTCCTCAAATAATTATGCCTTAATGATAGCTCCCCACGCACATTTTTGGACAGAATTTTACCCTACTTTCCCCTGAGCTGTGGGGTTAGACCTCACCAACTAGCAATAATATGCCCCAAGATTAACTCCAACTACCTGACTCCTGTTTGATCTGAATAGTGGGCTTGATTCCAGGTGGTAGCTGAGACTGTTGTGGCTGCTGCTGTTGAGCTGCAGAAGATGGCACCAACTGCTGCTGTTGTTGTTGTTGTTGTTGCTGCTGTTGTTGCTGTTGTTGTTGTTGCTGCTGCTGTTGTTGGGCCTGTTGTATTTGGTGCAGCTGCTGTTTGGGGGACTGCTGATGCTGTTTGGGAAACTGTGCTAAGATCTGAGTTGGATTCCCAACCAAACCTTTTGGGGAAGGTAGTCTGGTAGAGGCAACTTTAATTGCTGATGTAGACACACCTGTGAAAGAGGAGATGGTAGAAGATTGAACAGTGCAACAGGAAAGAAAAATGTTGCCTTAACAGTTTTGCATTTAAACTGTCTTAATGAATAAAAGATGCATAGATATACATGAGTAATAAAAGCTACCACACAGCAGGTGTCAGTTCAGAGGGAGCTCTACACAGATTTTCCACTTCCTGCACCTTTCACAGTACAAATCATTCACAAATATTTTCAAAGCCCAACCTTTAAGCTTCCAGAAAGCAAAATATTTATAGTTCAAATCAAGACTACAAAAATTTAGAATATGAAGATGACAAATACCAAGTTCATTAACATTACAAGGGAATATCTGTAAACTGGGGGCAATATTTTAAAAGAATGACTTGAGCAATTATATGCAATCCAGAAAACTGCAGTATAGGGTTTTTTGTGCTAATAGTTAAGTGATCTTACAATTAATAAAGTGATTGAAACCAATTTGCAGTAAGATGGAAAGACAGAGTTCCCAAATAAATCTTAATACTTATTTCTATCATTCACAAAAGTAACAATTGTCAAGGCAATTCCAGCAACATTTAGTTTCATCTATATTTCTAAACTGCACATCCATGAGAACCAAAACAGACAAACATAAAGCCCATGTCTTAGAAATGCAGTTTTTAACCAGGTCTCAGCTGTAGTGAAAAATGGTAAGAAAATATCTTTTTTCTCTACATTTAAAGATAGCAGCAATAATGATAGAAATCATACAAGCTACAGTTCTGGCAACCTAAGCAACCCTTTTCTCACTCCATCATCAAGAACAATTTCTCCCTTTCCTTGGTCAGCTGTTTTCATTCATTATTTCAACTTTCTTCACAGTTGGAGTGATTATCAGTTTATATCATAAAATGTTTAACCAGCATCTTCTGCAGTGACACTGCTAATCTTGAAAAATAATGAGATATTCCACCCAATATGTTTTAGAATTTTATCTACTTCTATGATCAAATCCAATTAAAAATCCACAGTTTGAACAATATGAAATTTTCCTGTAAGTCCTTCTGCTTTGTAGCTTGGGATCACCTGGATCTGATTAACAGAAGGAATATGGAAAGAAAAATGCCCTGTCCTCAGCCTTGACTCTGTAGCCCACCTTTTTGTGGAATCAAATAAGAATGGAAAATGTGGGCGAGGAAAAACTGCTGTGAGATTTTTGACAGTGTCAGGCAGAGTCATGGAATGGTTTTCATTAAAGACCTTAAAGATCACCAGTTCCAACCCCCTTGAATGGGCAGGGACACTTCCCACCAGCCCAGGTTGCTCCAAGCCCCATTTGACCTGGCCCTGAACACTTCCAAGGAAGAGGCAGTCCCAACTTCCCTGGGCAACCTATGCCAGTGTCTCACCACCCTCATGGGGAAAAATCTCTTCTTAATATCTAAGCTAAATCTCTCCTCTTCCAGTGTGAATTCCTCTCCCTTGTCCTACCACTCCCTGTCCATCTCCAGACTTCTCCCAGGTGGTCTTCAGGTGGGCTTTAAGTATTTTTCAAATGCTGGTCACTGAGGCCCCTTCAGTCATCCCCAGCATCCCTTACAAATGGTTAGGTAGTGGCTGTGGAGTTGAATCAATCAAGCTAGCAGACACAGACGGAATTAGAAATCAGAAACCTAGGAATTTTAATCCAGGTCCATTCAAGGTCTTAATTATAAAGCAGGTGATAACTGCGAGGCTGGTAAAATGCATACATAAAAAAAGGTGTAAATACTTCTCTACTTTTCCAAAGTCATCACAGTTACCACAAGAAATATGCTAAAGACTGGACAGGACAAGCATAACTTTCATTTATTTGCTGTTATTTTGCATGGTTTTGTAAATCAGGATTAAAGAGAAGCTACCACCTCCAAATAGTGGAAACATCCATTTCCCATGCATCTCAAAGCCAAGCATTTTGAGCCTACAGTATTTTAATGCTGCACGTAATTTTTTTTCGAAATAAAAAGCTATGCCAAGCCATCTCAGAGGACCTGCAACTTAATAGTTGAAGTAAAGAGTGAAAGAATTCAGCAAGAACTTTTGAGGAGCTTCTTAGATTAGTTTCATCAGTAGGCCTCTTTCACATCTCTTGTCCTTTACTCATCCTTTGTAAACAAAGTGCATCTCCCCCATGCCATTCTCAAAGCAAAGCCCAGTTCATCCCTGAAAGACCTTTTAGCAATATTTTATTTCCATACCTTGTGCTACTGTTGACATAACCACTGATGGTGTTGAGGAGACTACAGCAGTCACAGCAATAGTATTTGCAGTGCAGGAGGCAGTGGAACAGCTGCTGCTGCTGCTGCTGCTGACCAAAGAGGACTGAGAAGCAGTAATAACCACTGGCTGCTTTTGAGTAGTTGAGGCAATGACTGATGTTGGGACAAGTTTCGTAACAGCTGCATAGTTGTGGGACTTTGAAAGGATGTTGGGTACAAAAGTTGAGCTTGGAGAGGTGGTGACTATTATCACCTGCAAGAAGAAAAAGAACAAGAAATTAATTTGTCCTTTGCATTTCTTGAAAAGCGTCAGATTTCAGTAATGTAACTGTGTATTTAGTTTTTATTAAGACCATATTCACACTTGCTGGCAACAACATTTCAATTAGCTTGCAGCAATAAACATTTCCTCAAAACAAGAAGTTTTTGGTTTTTATTTTCAGGAATGCAATTACTATCTAATTAGAGTAGCATTATCTCATGAATTAAGGCAAACAGGCATGACTGAATTGCTTGCCTTTGTTAAACTGGGCCAAGAAGGCTAAAGCCCATTTTAAATAGAAAAGATTTGAAGCAAGTTTTAAACAATATTCTCACAAACCTTTCACATACATCAAGAACATAAAGAATAATTTTTAAAAAAATCTGTTGCCATCATCAATTAACAGTCAATTATGGGAAATATTTTTGATCCACAAGGCTGTAAATAATATTTTACCAGTGAAAAAACTGGTTTAATTTAAAAATAATTTAAAAATTTTAATTAGTGCTCTTAATAGCAAGAAAGTCTTCCTTATCTATCTGAAAACCATTTGTCTTAAGAAGCATTAGCCCCAGCATGAGTTACAATTAAAATGCCATGAATCTGATTTGACATAGAGTAACATAGAATTCATTATAACATTGGAAGAGGTCTGTTCTTATGCAGCTGAGCTAGAATACTAAGCATATCTTAAGTATTGGATATGAGAACTGTTAAAAAATAAGAGATTCTTTTTATTCTGCATATATGTACATCCTTGTACTTATAAACACAGAGTTAAAATAGAAACACACAGAACAGAAATATAACAGCTTCAGTTTACCACGCAAGAACATTGAGAAATTATCTTAACAATGCAATTGTTCCAATAAAAAATTCATTTATTAAAAACCTTGAAAATTAAAACTTCCTAATGATTTGATGTAACAGAAGTGTATAGGAAAAAAAAAAGGTACAAAAGGAGTAAAGAAAACTTAAGGTCACCTCAAACTAAAAGTCTTCTGCACTACCCAAAGGACTACTGAAACCTTGCCTGATAGAGAAAAGAAATAATATGATAATGGCATCAGAAACAGACTTAAGTGAAGGCAGTGAGGGGGTAGGTTTATAATGTATCTTAAAGAAACCAAAACAAACCAAAAAAGCAGGAAATAACCACATGGATGGAATAAAAGCAGCAAATCCCACCACCATGGCTGCCTCTCTCTCTCTCCATTTTCCCCAGGGCTCAGTTTTATGGTCCCTGCTACTTAGCTAGGGCTTGGGAATATTTTGATCTGAGGAAAACCAAAACCTTAAATGGTCCATGAGCTACAGCAGGTTGACCACAACTGACCTTGCCCAAAGGAGAAGGTTTCCACATCTGCTGCTCTGCCACCTTATTGCATTTTCCACGAACATTTTCTCTTATTTTTGCCTTCTGCCTAATCTGGATTTAATCAAAACACATGTCTGGAACTGCTCTTAGGCTATAGCCACCAGACAAGCTAACACAGCACTGCTTGATTCTGGAAAAAGATCCTAAGATGTACCTCTGGAGTTTTATCCCAGTTCTTAAATATTCAGTTAACACTAGAAACACTTCCCAAGTGTTTTAATTTTAGGGCCAACTCCATTCCATCCAAGATAACTACTTTAGGAATACAGTCAAAGGATAATTTGCAGTTAAAAAAAACAGATTATTCTCACTAAACTTCCTGTATAACCCACAGTGTGACAGGGCAAGTTGAGCATCTCAACAAAGTAGAGACAACTAGAATGGATCTATGATCACAACTCCCAAACACCACAACTCCTCATTGAAAGATAAAGATAAAACCATCAGTCCAAGATTAACACATAATAAAAATTTAATTATGCAAGGAAAAAAAGCTTGTAAAGCATTATAGTTTAAGAATGATTGATGTCCTGTGACTAAGAAGGTTTGAACCTCTTAATTCTATTTCTTTTTTCAAAAAGAACACAGCAGAACAAACTTTAGTGATCTTCATGTATGAAGTACAGACAGAAAACACAATTTGCCACTAAAAATGTAAAAAACCTCAAATCACAACAATTTTAATTTTCAGATACTATCTTCTCACGTATGTTGAAATGATGCAAGTAACATCATCATGGTTCCAAAACTGCATCACATCTTTCACAGCAGAAAGACTTGGTGATAAAAAAAAAAAACAAAAAACCAACAAACAAAAAAGCTAGTTGCTTTTTTGTTGCTGTTGATTTTAAGTAAAAACTGTTTCCTAAAATACCCTGAAATTTGTCCTGTCAGCTCTATTTTGAGGCAAATCAAAACCTAGTCCCTGAAGAAATAAAAGCATTAATTGCCAGAAGCTCAACTAGTTACATTCCTTCTGTCCTAGACAGAGAACTTTATAAGAGAATCCACAAATTGGAACTGTGACATTAGTTGTTACAACACATCTTCCTCCAACATCCTTAAATGTCAAAACAATGTAGAGTTGGCATGCAGAAATAAAGCATTTCAGTCATATCCAACAATTTCACTCATATCCAACTGCCCTTGTTTCAAATAGTATGTTTTCAATTTGTGTGTAACAAGCCTGACATTTAATTTAAAACTATTAAAAGGAATTTCTCCTACCAAAATGATCCAGTTATGTATTCTGGCATATCTAAATCCACCAAGAGAGGGCAGTGTGACAAGTTGAGATGAAAACACTACTATAAGACTCTTTAATGAAACAAGTGATCAATTTACTTATCATTGCAGATGAATTTTCCATGTCAGAGGCACAACTGCAGAAAAGACCCTATTGACAGTCTATTCTCTTCCTTTTGGAGATTTAATACACTCCATGCTTCAACTACCATGATATAAAAAACTGATACTTCATACAACACTACAGAGGTTTATAGCAAAAAAATTCTCCCTACACAAAAGAGGAGCCTAAGAAGAGCAACAGGATGGGTAGGTCAAGCCCTGTCCTAGCTGCGGAAATGCTGCACTAAATACAGGACATTTTATTTGATGGTTTATGCTCACTCAAAAATTTCTACACATGTCTTCAGAGCTGAAATCTAAGGACATTGTTAAAGATCTGTGAATCAAATGAAAACATCAAAGAGCTCTGAAGTGGGAAAAGGCCAGAAAGCAAGTTCTTTATTGAACATTACTTCAGTTAATCTTCCTTAGTTTTAAAGTTTAAAAAAATCAGGACATGGGAACCCTGCTAATCCAAATAGAATAATAAAATAATTAAGATGACTGATGATAGAACAAATACTGAGTGAAGGTTTGAGCTCAACAGTCACACACTCACAGCTGGAAAAAAATGCTTGTTAGTGGACAGCCTACCATCAGTCTGGTAGTACCAAGACCAAATTAATTCCACTGATGTGGAAGCCCCAAGTCTGCCTTAATTAATAACTGTACCAGGAATGAACTTGGTCTGAGTCATTAATCTTTTTTTACTTTTTAAGAACAAAAATGTAGACCCATCTGAGATACTTCCTAAAGCACTGGAAAATAATTGTGCCATAGATCAGGCACATAAAATCTCAGTCCACTATAAAATTTCAACATGGAAAAAAATCTCACATTCTGGTGAAAGCTGGGCACACTCAGCTAAAATAATGCAACTGCTTTTGACCACAGTAACACTGTTGATGTAGAATGAGAAATGGCACACTAGTACTGAAAGGAAAATAAAGCCCCCCAGCTTTTGATCATCTCCAAGAATAAGCTTTATAGACCCCAAAAAAAGTAGTCTCTAGACAAAAGTCTTGGCAAGGGAAAACCCACGCCGCCTCTCTTGGAATTCTACTACTGCAAAGAATAATTATAATTAAGGAAAATAGAAATAAGAAAGATTACCTTTGACCAATAGTTGTTACCATCTGAAGGCTGTTCAGTGGCCTATGTGATCCAGTTCTCAGTGGACTAGTGTCCATATCACAAAACCCAACACCACAAATGGTACTAACTGGCAACCTTGTTGGCAGTCTCACCAGAGAGGCCAAGAATTGAATGAGCATGGAGACTGAATCCCCTCTCATCCCTAGAAGTGGTCCCTTCAGGTCAGGGTTGAGGCACATTGCTGGGGCAGTCTGGGGGAAGCTTGCACTCCCGCTGCCTGTGCTGTACCTGTTCTGTGGATAAAAAGAGGGCTTCAGTCTCCACGGCTGTCAATCCAGGTCCTTTCACACACAGGTGAACTAAATTCATACAAGAGTCTGGTTTTCTCTTTTGTTTGTTTTTAAAGAGGGATTACCTTATCCCAAGTGCAATCCTTAGAAAACAACAACAACAAAAAAAAAAACAAACAGCTAGACAGTTCACAGAAAGGAAGAATCAAACACCACATCTTAACTCATTGATCAAACCAGAATAAAGGAACATTTGGCAGCTTCCCCCACATACCTTCTGTGTTGTTGTGTTTGTTGTCTGTGTTGAGGGCTTAGTGAAGGTTATTTTCACAGGCGACATGTGTGGTGGTAAGGAGTTGGCAATGCTCTGCATTATATTACTCATCTTGGGGCTGCCACTTACAGGCACTGTGATAGTTTTAGTGACAGGAGTCACTGCCTTTGGGACTTCTTTCAGGAGAACAGGAGAAGAACTAGAGGAGTTGGTTCGCCGTCTCTTGCGGGGCTTTTCATCATCATCTGAGCAGCTGACACCTGGAAAAGAAGTACTTTTTCTAAATTATATTTTCCCCAGCTGCAGCTTTCTAAAACATCACAACTCGCTGAGTCCTAACACTCGCTTTCAATTAAGAGAAAGCAAAATAGAGGATAAATTATTTAAGGTCACAACTAGCCTGTATCACACCACAGATGGTTTTAGTCCTTGATACAGACCACTATTAAAAAAACCCTAAAAACCCCAAGCTACTCAGTTACTGAGTTACTTCATTCAGTTTAAGAGATTAAAAGAGCCAGTACAGGGATTTCATTCTGTCTCCAGAAGCTTGACTAATGAGACTATGAACACAAGAGGTTTGGGATAATGTCATGCACATTTCATCCTGCACATATCAGTTTAAAACTTTACACTGCACTGTTGTTGTTGCTGGTTTACAGCAACTGCACTGCTGAAGTTTAACCTCCTGCAGTCTGCTCCAATTTCAACCTTTGTACCTAGTTTTCTGACATCCTTATTATTACAGTACCTTTCTTCCCTTTCACCTCAACACAGCATCCTGAGATCCTGTTTTATTTTTTTTAATGATATAATTTAAGAATGGAGGTCAAACCTCACTTTGTCAGCTTCTGCCTTGTTTGGTGTGGTTTTGTGCAATACATATAAACGAGCACACAATCATGAAAAAGAACAAAAATATGGCCTCAAATGTGTTCACTCTTGCTCACAATCATCTACTGCATACATAGAAAGAAAAAAAACCAAACAACATTCTGCAATATTCAGCCAAGCAATGGATAACCCTTTCTGCAGCTTTATCAATGAATCTTAAACTCAGGTGAAACTCCTTTAAGTAGGCAAAAGTATCAGAAATTCCTATGTTACAGAAAGACACAGTTTGCCTTGAAAAACGCTTACACCTCTTGGGCAGCATTTGTATTTATGAAATTAACCACTGTCAAACAATTTAAAAACAGAGATATGCAGCAAATACACATTTCCCTTATACAGAACAAGGCTGAAGATGTTGTTTAGTGTATTATAGGTTAGTTTATAGTCAAAACAATGCTGTCACAGTAAAAAGCAGACTTGTCAGTAACCCAAGTAAGGTTGACAGTCAATCTCTAATTAGGCTCCAGATCTAATTACGGTCAACCTCTAATTAAAATAACTAAATATTCTGGCATTCAAAAAGTGAAGATGCAGGAATTTACACGGACAAGAAAGTGACCAGCAGCACAGCAAATGATTTCTGAAAAACAATTCTCTCTCAGAACCAGCTCATTTGCAGGTACACTTCAGAAGGCTTGGATGGGAGACTGAACTGGAGAAAGGGAGCAGAGGCTCTATTTTAAGTTTGGTTTTTTAAGTTTGTTTTTTTTTAATTTCAGTTTTTTATTTAAGCAGTGATCTCCACCCATAAAGCAGAGAGATTTGGTTACCTGACCCTGAGGTCTATTATCAACAGACCTTTAGTTCTGCCTGTGAGTGCACCACACAAACTTGTAACTGTTGAGTAATCACAGCTGAAAATTGCCAGGAATCACACTGAAAATGTGCAGGAATTTCAGAATCATGCTGAATCAAAAATCTACAAGCAGCCAGGATGTTAGGACCCTGATGGGTCACCAAGAAAGAAACACTGAAGAGAAAGCTACTTGTTTCTGGTTCTCACCCACCATAAAAACAACAAACCCAAAAAGCAAGAAGGCAGAAGTAAGAAAAGATTAAATTAGAGAACATTATTTTGTTACACACAGCTCATTTCAACTCCTATCTTCATTGCTGGGGTTCTGCAAGAACATGATTCCCATAATTTCATGTGGGAAACTGCATTTGCACAGAGTTCTCTGCAGGAATTTAGCTAAAAGGTAATAGAGCTCAGCTGTAACTCACTCTTGACAAGCGAGGAAGCAGAGGCACCCAGAGGTTAATGGCTCCATCAGACTGTGGCTGGGATGAGGTCACACAACTGAGCAGTGGCAAAGTCACCATGAGAACTCAGGACACCTGAGTTTGCTCTCAAGTTGGTTTGTTAAAACTGCTGTGACTGATACCACACATTCTGAAAGCCACACAATACCTTAAGGAAAAACTAAAAATGAAGTATATAAAGTGGGGGAGGAAAAAAAAGAATCTAGGGATGGATGGAATAAAAAATGAGAATCCCTTTATCCTTTTATCATGTGTCTAGATTGGTTTAAACTCATTACCATGTCACAATTCAGTAGAGGTCTAAATTAAATTTTTAAGAGGTTAAGAACATTTTCCCCTGAATCTTTAAACTAAAGATGAGTGATTAGTGCATTAAATCAGAAAAATGAAAAATCTCAATGTAATGGGTTCTGTGGCTTGATACAGACAGTAAAGATGGTAGTTTGCAGGTAACACTGTTTATCTACAATGTAACATTTCTGATCAGCCATAACTTTATATAAACACTGCACAGACAGCACAAAGATGAAAATGTTTTTTTAAATATTAAAGCTATCCAGAGCAAGCATAAAAATGGCACCTATCAACTTCACTATTAATCTCTGTTTGTCACCTGCATTTTCACAGACAACAAAGAAGGACAGAGGAAACATTTTTAATTATTAGTTAAATAAAACTACCTTTGATGAGCTGGAGGTATGTATGAAGATACAACCTGCTTTTAGAACTAGCTGATTTATTAGCCAAAGAAAGAAGGGGAGAGAGACAAAGAAAACAAAAAGGGTTTAGATATTGTGCCCTGGATTTCCAAATTTAAATACATGAAGATGGGGAGCTGGTGGGACTTCATATGGAGTTTGAGTTTCCCAGCAGCTCGAGCCTCACTGAGACCTGCTTCCAAATAAATCACAAAGTGGCCACACAGAATTAATTGTAAACACATAAACGCTTGCCAAACTACTGCATTCAAAAGAAGTCTAGGCTAACTGTGAAAGTGGAAAGGAGGAAGCTTTTTTAACTCAAACAAGTTACTGTGCATTGTTTAAGCAGAAGAGGTAAAGCCTCTGCAGAAGCCACCAACACAGCCACCTTAAAAACAACTTCTGAACAAGCTGGATCAAAAATACACAGCAATTCCCACATATATATATATTTCTTTTTTTTAAAAATACTTTTCACTCTTGTTGTCTTTGTCATTACTGCTCCCTGCAGCATTTTCCAGCGAGTGGCTTTCTCCTCAGCACAATTTCTCTGTAAAAGGGAAGCAATACACTCATTCCTGAGACTAAATAAAGGCATAAAGGCATTACATGACTTGCCTAAGGCCAGCAAGTTTAACTCAGTCCATGCTGCAGTCACAAGCCTGTCCCTTTCTTTCCCTTTTGTTAATCAGTCACTAATATCACTTACTTTTGACGTAAACAGTACTTCCACTTGGCAAGACGACTACATTGGAGGCTGGACTGGCAGGTCTGGGGGACTTCACTGTTGCTACACTGCCACTTGGAACAGGGGTGGATGTTGGGGTTGAAGTGGTACTTGTGTAGGAATAGCAAACCACCACTGAAGAGGAGAAAAGACACCTTCCGAATAACTGAAGTGCAGAATCTCATTATTCTATCACTATTTTAAACAGTTGAAATGGAAGTCAAAGACTTATTGGGTCATTATCCAAACCTTTGCCTCTGTAAGATTGTTATTGTTGTTTACTCCCCAGTTTGAGCTAAATTGTCAAGGAATTAAAGGCCTTCAAAGACAACACAGAAATCAAACTTCCCCTTCTCCCATCCCCAGAAACTTGTGCTGATGATTCCAGCTGTTTTATTTGTATTAGCATGATGTTTTACTTCACAACTTGTTAATCTTCAGTTTAGCATTAACTCAATATTTTGACCTAGACAGGCAAGTGATAAAAAATAGCTCATGCATCTCCTCAACATTACATCAGTTGAAAAAACCCAAAATATTCCTTCAGCAAAGAACAACTGATTTTTTTCAATCAACTTTTTACACTGTTGCTTATTGGTACAATGATCCAGTATTTGTCACAAAACCAGAATCAGACAGCCCATTTCAAGAAGTGTTACACATTCACTAGTTGCATGAAACCTATTCAGCAACATTAGGTGGAATGTGTACCAGCATTGTTTAGAAGGCACAGGGGGATTAGAAGGAAATTCTAATTTGTTAACTTGGTATGTTTAATCTGAAGTAAAAACACAAAAACAACAACAAATATTGGGAAAAAAAAAAAGAAAAATGTGCTTGACTTTCCCTAAAACTTACTTACATTCCTTAAGTCAAGTGTTCTGAACATCTCTCACGACTTACAGCTCTTAACAAAATCTTAAGCCAATGGTCCAAGTTTTTATAGTCTATAGAGCTTAACAAGTTAACCAGTGAATCTCCTTCTCATTTCCTGGCAACTGTTTTTTAATTGCAGTTGCTAGTATGGTCACTAACACAAAGCTGTCAGGTTTACACTGAAAAGCCATTTTTATTTAAAAGGAAAAAAAAAAAAAAGACTGCGCAGCAAGGCTGATTCTTTTTTAGAAAAAAAAAATAATCTAACACTTAAAAGGCAAAAACACATTCCTGTGACATTGTTTTTCTATTCCTATTGCCTGCAGCAGAACCCCAGCTTTCTCTCACCTTCTTTGTTTCCAGTTTCTGCAGGAACTGGAAGGGAGGCGTTGTGCTGAACGGCTGCGTTGGCAACAGCATTGGCAGTCACAGTAAAAGCTGTCTGAGGGACCAGGCGTGGCATCAGGGGCACAAGTCGACGACCTTCTATAGACCATTCTGAAGAGCTGTTTGGTCCAGACATACTAAATAGAAATGCACATTCCATAAGTTTTTTGCCAAGTTTCCAAACTACTCGGTATTTAAAGGTTTGGGTTTTTTTTTTTCCCCCCTCGACGGGAAGTCTAAAAAGCAGTTTCTAAACACACGCTAGAACAAGAGCCTTAAACTTCCTTCATTTCATGAAAACCCTTGTGTTTTTCCCACCTGATGTAGAAATCCTCCCAGAGAAAATTCAAGAGTTGCTGCTTCTTCCACTGTTTTGTTTCACAGAGCCCTTAAAGGGCCAGAGGTCTCTGGGTATCAGGGTCAAAACCCCATCATTACATTAGCTACTGTTCAATTAGACTTTACTTCTGGATGGCCAAAATATGAAGACACCCAAGAGATTTCCTAAGAGAACTGAAACTGGGAACATTACAGAGAAGAAAAAAACAAAACTCAGCTTCTAATGCAAATATTATTTTCAAGAGGAAAGTTGGTCAGATTTCTTGAAGTAGTGCCAGAAAAGGTAATAGAACGTTAAATTCTTTACAGCCTGGTCATCTTCCTCAACAGAAATCAGCCTGCTGCTCTCATTTTCTCTTAACCTCAGTACTTACACAAGAACTAAAATGTTCCAAAAAATGCTGCTGTTACCTAGATGGAGAAGTGCTCCTGTGTATGACTGTTTTACATGAGTCATTTGTCAAATCAGCAAAACCAAAAATGGAAAATTATTTTCCAATGCTGTTACATACTTAAGCAAATCAACCCATTTAATGTATTAATATATTCTGGAAAAAACAACTTCTCACGTGAACAGTTGCAAGCAAACTGCAGTAAAAGCTACCACAAATTAGTTTGTAAAATGCAAGTCTGCTCTGTTGTTAGAGCCTGATACACTTCAGCATTCTTCATACATATTCATACAGTATAAGCAGAGCTACATCAGCTGAGGTAAAAATACACCATTAAAATAAAAACAATAAAGACTACAAATGCTACATCTAACAAAAGCTATCAAAGTCAGCTTTCCTAACAAGTTAGAGAATTATTTAAGTCTACTAGAGTACTGACCATCACTTAGAAAGAATTACCACAGAAAAAATAAAGTGATGCAGCATTTCACAACTGCACCTTGCTTAGATTATAATACCTCATCTGTTGGAAGTTCAGCACCTCAGGACAAACTTTACATTCATTCTGTAAAATGTTAAAACCAGAACTACTACAGGAAAAGGAAACTTGAGTTAAGAAAAGAATCCTGATTTGACAACCAAATGCTTATTTTTCATTATCCTTTTCCCTTTTGTTTAAAGAACCACAAGGAAATTGGTGGGTTTTGTTTGGTAAACAGCCTTCTTTTATCTCTTTAAACTTCAACACTAAAATCCTAAAATGTTTTTCTGCAGCACTGTAACAGGATGCTGATTTTGGCAAGTCTAGGATCAGGCAACTGCTAACTCCAAGTGGCCTGCTATTTCTATGATTTCCTTTTTTCTCTCCCCATAAATCCCAAGCTACACAATTCAAACTTAAAAATCAATGGTTGTAACACAGAAAAGAATGAAAAATACACTTGCAATCCAGCTCTAAATAGTAAGACTGCGAAATAACTATCAAAGATATGTAAGCATTTGCCCTCTTGCTCCTCTCCCTCTCTCCAAATCATGTGGAGCTTGCAAAAGCAAATGTAAGGAGGAACCAGCCCAGTTGATGCCAGCACAGCAGCTGCATCAAGCAGAGAACAGTGCACACTGATGTCACCAGTTAGCTCGCCGCAGTTTTTTTACTCTGACCATTTTCCCCCCACCCTCTGTGCTGATAGACAGTTTTCCATTAATCTCTCTGCCACCTCTTGCCTTCCCTGTCTCTATGTAGTTCTTTCTGTCTCAACAGAGCCTTTCCAAACAGGTTTAAGTAAAACTAAAGGCAAAGCAAAAAAAAATAAATCAAATAACAAAGCAAAAATGTTCCTCCTGCTTTGGGATTTATCTTTACTCTCTACTCTCTGTTTCTTCTGGCCTACCTTACAGAAGGCTTTTAATATTGTACAGCAAATGAGATGCAAACCTGAGCAGATGCCTTCAGCTGCAAAACCTGCCCACAGTCAGCACCACTGTAAATCCGACACAGTAATTCCTTCATCCATACACTGTTTTATAGACTGTTCTTTAAAACACCATCCATCTTCCAAGTTCTACCATTCAGTTAAGGCATAATGGATTTTCCAGAGGATACCTTTGGAAATCACACAGAAAGTGACCTCTGACTTACTTGTGTGCAATAGTTGTCAGTCGTTCATCATTCACTGCTCTCCGAACTTCGGCGCGATGTCGTTCCGTTGAAATACTATTAAAGAAAAGAGCCATCTGTTTTAGTCAGGCAGAGACATGAATATTTATCTAAAACTTCTAACTAAAATGAAATTTATGAATAACCCACTCAAGAGACAAAAGGGAACGGGGCATTTACATTTAAGAGATTGTCACTTAACTTCTGCTACGACAGTGAGGAAGAATGAATGTATTATTTTCAAAAAAATACCACTAAAGACTAAAAAGAATATTTCTGGTCATAGCACTGCATACCAGCTAGAATCCAACCTCCTGGTGAGAGCAATAAACATGAAGCACATGGTGACAAAATTAGCACAAAACATGGAGTTACACCTTGATGTAACCTGGGCTCAAACACCTTGAGGTCCTACCTAGATGAAACTCCAAGCTAGCACACATTCAGGAGCTAGCAGTGAGAATTCTAACACTCCTCATCTCCCCAAACACCAACAAAACAGTCAAGCTTCAACCACAGCAGCACAGTTACCAGGAAAACAGCCCATCAGTTCTTATTTGAAAAAAGGTCAGGTTTACCTAAGCACTTTAGAGAGTTCTCCAAGAAGATCCTTCTTCTCTTTCGTAAGGTCTCCCTGTGCACGTAAGGCACTGATGACACCTGCATATGCTTCCAGTTCTGAAGAAGCAGAGAAAACAGTATTTCTACTTAATGTTTGCAGCAAAGCAAAAAAAAAAATAATAATAATTATTTTCAGTATTACTGACAGTGTTCTATTAATTTTCAAAATCATTAAGAGGAACATGTCGTTCAGTTATTTAGTGCTGAAACCATTGTATCATCACAGAAGATTGTCTGGTTCATAAACTCAAGGAAATATTTCAAGGTCTCTCTGAGCTGACAGTTCAGGCAGAAAACTTGAAGAAACAGGACCCAGATTTGAGGAGCAGCTCAGAAATCTCTAGAAACAGAAGAGAAATCTTTGAAACACATAATTATTAAAAGTTCCATGTAAAAACTTGGCATGAAAAAAGAAATGTGTTGTCAAAAGAACAACTGTTTTTTCCTTAATGATTTCATTAATGAAGACAGAGAGCATTAGCTCTAGTTTGTTAAATATGAATATCATAATCCTTTGTGCCCCTTTATTTAATATGTACAACTGCCTGAACCTGAAAAGAATGCAACACACAGAATTCAACTTGCTCAACACAAAAGAAAAAATCCAGTCATTCTTAAATGTAGAGCCATCACAAGGATCAACTCACAATACAACTCTGATTTAACAGATTTGTAATTCCAGGTGAATCCATGCCACTGGTGTTTCAAAAAATAGAGTAGTTAAAGGCTACTGAAACTTCTGAATTTTGTCCTACTAAGCAGGGGTTGAAAATGAACCCAGTGCAAATAATGGAGTCTGCTAATTTGCCAGAGAATAACAACTTGCTGTTCTAAGCTTAGCACATAGAACTCCTGCTTTAAACTAGAAACATAAATTCTTTTGGTATTTATGTAGGTGTCTTTCAGCAGCCAACCAAACCAACCCTACAACAGATTCCAGTTAACCAAAAGCAGGAATAAAAGGGGCAGGCCAAAACCTAACACCTCTGAAGTCTCCTGCAAAAGAAAAGCTGATGCTGTTCTGAAAACCTTTCAGATTGGGATTCCAAAGAACTAATTTACAAATCAAATCAAGGAATTGTGCTGAAAAGAAGTCCTGCTCTCCTGTCTCCTGATTAAGCAGACAAAACACAAAGCAGTGTGGCTTTGGTTAGCTCTGCAGCCTGCCCAGGGATGCAGATTGACCTACAGAAGCATTTACAGCTCCAGATACAAAACATTTCCTAATTAATGCAGTAGTCATTACTAATATCAACATTTATTTAGACAACCATGTTACAATATTTAAGATACTAATTATTTTCCTCTGTTAACAACAAAGTAATTCTCGGATACAACCACATAGTTATTTAGTAAGGCTATTTTTATTCTTTCTGCATTTTTAATAGCGATCCTCTACACTAGTGCTTTAAAATGCACATTTCTGGCTTTTTAGAAGCTAGTAATGAGTATGGAACAGCTCTAACTAGCTTCTTCACCTTTCTGTCTACATAGCTATCACTTAGTGATCTGTTCCCTTTTCAGCATGAAACACATCAAACAGTGAGATCTCTCAAATAAATGTTATTTCAAGTGTAAAGTGCTGCCAGCAGCCCCTTACTCAGTTATCAACCACAGAACAAGGCTGAGTACTGCACACCTTGGGATGCATTTCAGCCTCACCTACACCACTGCACTCCTCTCCTTCTGGATTGCCCAGCTCCTGCTGTATAGTCAATAAATAATCTGTTGGGCAGAAAGCTGGAAAAGCAGATGAGTGTTGCTGGATGTGACTGTCAGACAGCTATCTCTCCCCACTCCCTTTTTCCAGGCTGGTGGTGTGTCTACTGAAACTGAGAGCTTCTCTACCCTAAAAGAGAGGCTGCTGCTACAGTTTCTGATCTTCTGTTCTGCTGGCAGGGCCCTCTTGTGGGGACACAGCTCATGCCAGCAATAAAAAAAAAAAAAAATTATTTATTTTTATTTTTTTCTTCCTGTCAGCCTAGGTTATGTCATTGAAGGAGGTGTAGCTGCAGTTCTGTTTGGCTCAGCTGCACCAGCACAGTTCTGCCAGCTGGGGTGGAAGGGGTTTTTTTGTTTTTTTTTCCATGCTCCTAGCCAGAAGAGCTACGTTAACAAATTTTAGTAGCACAGACCCAGTCCAAATCTTTTGGCATTCTGCACTTCTTTCTAGTTTTCATACTTTTTGAGCCTTGCTTAAGACCAAGGGCTGTCACTTTAATGGGTGCACAGCTCAGCTGCAATGGTGTGTGCAACATCTGCATCACTGGCTGCTTCAATGTACCACAAATCCCAGATTCCCAGGAAATTATATAAAAAGGGCAGAGAGGGGAAAGAAATTCTCAGCTATCTGAAAAATAAGATGGATGGCTTCATAACATACAAGAACACTGAAACAGTTAAGTAGCCAACATCATCTTTTAACATTCAAGTAACAGGAGAAAAAGAAAAGCTGCAACTTGACTGACACAGAAGTTAAGAGGAGGTCTCAACTTTCCCTCTGTCATCTCTCAGATTAGGGACCTCAGAAGAAAATCTGAAAAGAAATCAGTGGTTTTTTTCCTCTTCTAATACCTCACATCATTAAACTGGCAACAAATCCTTAACTAGTTGAAAAGAAATTCAGCTCTGAGAACTCAAACCAACTGCATCAACAGTTTAACAAAGATCTGTGGCAGACAAAAGTGCATTTGTGGAAGGAGTAAATATTATGACCTTCCAAAATACAAAAGCAGATCTCCTTGTACACCTGTATCTAACTAGGACAGAGCACAAGAAAATCTTCCAGTACATAACTACTGGGCTGGGGGCCTCAGATATTGAAATATATTTGAAACAATGATCCTGTTGTTATGATAATTAAGAGAGAACATTGTTTTCCTACCTCCCTGATTGTTTGTGTAACTGCAAATCACAAGACACAATTTTTTCTCCTGTTTCAAGTCTTCAGGATATTACCTTTACTACTTGAACTCAGTCCTACTGTGTCAACTAAACCAGGGTTCTGTGATTTATTTGGTACAGAAAAGTATCTAAAAACAGAACTGAAAGCCAAATGGAGACCCTCCTCTCACAGCCCATCCCACTGCATGTTAATAGTCATCAAAAGAACAAGCAATGCAACACTGAGGCAGAGATGGACCAGGACACCCATGAAAGATTCTACCAAACCAAAACAACTCTGCTCTATTCATTCTGCTCAGGCAGAGAGCATCTGCCAAATATCATTTTAAGCCAGGGCTGTCAAACCAATGACACATGCAAAATGCAGGAAATGACTTGTAAGTTGCCTGTAGACATATTAAAGTATTTCATGGAAGCAGCAGGCAGGCAGATCTTAAAAGGGCAAACATACAGACCCACAAATTGTATCTTACTGTACCCAGTTTGCGGAGGATCCTCTTGCACTCATCTCTGCTGAGATCCAGAAGGGTTGGCCACACCACAGGCATCTTGCCCTTGTGTCTGTGCTCCCACAGAGCTCAGCCTGGCTGGGAAAAGGGAATATAAAGGCAGTTAAGTGCAAGTCCATCAGCTAGCGATTTCCCAAGCCGATAAACCTCCCATCCTCCCTCCAACCTTTGTCATGGCATGCTTTGCCATGCAGGAACTCAGCAGCTTCACAAGGGCAAGGACTTCCTGGACTCTTTCACTCAGATCCATCACCCCCGAATCTCCCACCCATCTCCTTCTCAAGCCTTTTTCTTTTCTTTTCTTTTTTTTTTTTTTTTTTTTTTTTCCATGCTGAAACGCTCTCAGAATTGATGTTCAAGTCTCCTCCCTCTCTTTATGCACAGAGCACCTATTATAAGAACTCTTCCTGCTAACCACACGCCCCCCACCCCCCGAGGGAACGCATTTAGCACCCGCCTTGTTCTACGGCAGAAGGGTGGAAAAAAAAAAAAAAAAAAAAAAAAAAAAAAACGTGAAAAATTCGCTTTCCACGTACCCACATCAACCTCCCGAAAAATCCCCGAACACGGGGACACCCCCTGGCATCTCGGCGAGATCCCGGGGGGTGGCGGGGAAGGAGGACTCGGTGCAAAGAGGGATAATAAAAGGGAAAAGAGGAGCCGGAGGGGAGAGGGGAGAAACCGGCTTGTGCCTGCCCGGGGGAAGGGAAGGGCACGGCGGGGGGTGAGGGATGGGCAGGGGGAACAAAAGCCCCAAAGCGGGGCTGGCAAGAGGGAGGATCTGGCTACCGAGGGAACCCGGAGGCAGCCGCCACCCGACGGTTCTGGGGGGGGGGGGACAGGCGGGAGCCGGCGGCGATGGATTCCCGATGGGTTCCCCATGGGTTCTTCCCCCTGGGTTCCCCCTGGGCTCCGGGGGGGAGGGAAAGAAAAGGGACGGCGGCTGCTGCTGCTTTCCCAGCGCCGGGAGGAGGGGCAGAGCCGGCGGCCTGCAAGCAGGGGCCGAGGCGCTGCCCGTGAGGGGCCATGGGGGTCCCCGCCGTCCGGGGAAGGGGAGCTGCCCCTCTCCCCGAGGAGGAGAGCCCCGGGGAAAGAAAGGGAAAGGGATGGGAGGTGCCGGAGAGTGGGACTCACCTGCCCGGCCGTGCCTGGCACATCGAAAGGCTCCTCGGCGGCAGGGCCCCTCCTCCCCCCCCGGTGCCGCTCTCGGGTTTGTTTAGTGGCGACGGCGGCGGCAGCAGCGATTCCCCGGGCCAAGATGGCGGCGGGAGGCAGTGCTCATGCGCGGCCGCCGCGGAGCACGCCGGGAGTTGTAGTCCCGGCTCCGCTAGCAACCCAAGCGAAGAGATGGAAAGAACGGGTGGCAAGATGGCGCTGGAAGAGAGAGTCGCGCATGCGCCGAGGCGCAAAGGGTGCCTGGGAGTTGTAGTCTTCTGAGCGGTGGTCGACGCGGTGGGAAGAGGCGCCGACCGTCCCGCCATGGCACGGCGGCCGGGTACGGGCGGCGAGAGGGGACAGAAAGCCGCGCGTGTCCTCCGCCGCGACGGGATCGCGCTGTAAGCGCGGGGTGTTTTAAACCCATCCCGCACACCCCAAAACGTGAGGCAGCAAGGGCTGATCGCTGCTTCTGCAAAGGTATCCGGAGGCGTGACGTCAGCCTTGACGTCATTTGGCCGCCTCCAACATTCTGACTTCAAACCGGCGCCGGTTCGGGGCTGCGGCCACCGACGCTTCAGTGCAAAGAGTCACGGGATAAAGGAAAAAAGTGAGATAACTGGGGGAGTGTGGATCAGCTGGAAGGTAGGAGGGCTCTGCAGAGGGACCTGGAGAGACTGGAGAGTTGGGCTGATTCCAATGGGATGAGGTTCAACACAACAACCCCATGGGGAGCTCCAGGCTGGGCACAGAGTGACAGAAAGGGACCTGGGAGTCTGGGGTGACAAAAAGCTGAAGATGAGCCAGCAGTGTGCCCAGGTGGCCAAGAAGGCCAATGGCATCCTGGCCTGGATCAGGAACAGCGTGGCCAGCAGGTCCAGGGAAGTGATTCATAGAATCATAGAATTAGCCGGGTTGGAAGGGACCTCAGAGATCATCAAGTCCAACCCTTGACCCACCGGAGCAGTTGCTAGACCATGGCACTGAGTGCCACATCCAGTCTTTTTTTAAATGTCTCCAGGGACGGAGAATCTACCACCTCACCGGGCAGACCATTCCATTGCCTGATCACCATCTCCGTGAAGAAATTCTTTCTAATATCCAACCTAAATCTCCCCTGACACAACTTAAGACTGTGTCCTCTTGTCTTGTTATTCTGCCCCTGTACTCAGCCCTGGTGAGGCCACAGCTCGAGTCCTGTGTCCAGTTCTGGGCCCCTCAGTTCAGGAAGGAGATTGAGGTCCTGGAGCAGGTCCAAAGGAGGGCAACCAGGCTGGGGAAGGGATTCCAGGACAATTCCTGTGAGGAGAGGCTGAGGGAGCTGGGGGTGTTCAGCCTGGAGAAGAGGAGGCTCAGGGGAGACCTCATCACTCTCTACAACTCCCTGAAAGGAGGCTGGAGCCAGGGGGGGGTTGGGCTCTTTTCCCAGGCAACTTTCAACAAGACAAGAGGACACAGTCTTAAGTTGTGCCAAGGGAGGTTTAGGTTGGATATTAGAAAGAATTTCTTTACGGAGAGGATGATCAGACATTGGAATGGGCTGCCCAGGGAAGCAGTGGATTCTCCATCCCTGGAGATATTTAAAAAGAGCCTGGATGTGGCACTCAGTGCCATGGGCTGGGAACCACGGGGGGAGTGGATCAAGGGTTGGACTTGATGAGCTCTGAGGTCCCTTCCAACCCAGCTGATTCTATGATTCTATGAAAGGTGCTTCTTAGAATAGAGAGCACAGGGATAAGGCAAAGTATTTGAAGTTATTGCTCCATTGCACACTGTGTCCTCACCTGTGGTCTCTCACACACACACACAAATATTACAAACCACAAGTAACTCTAACATTGTTCTACAATTCAAAGGGTTTATCCCAGATCAGCATTTAGCAGAATTCAGCCCTGAAAGGTCCTGATTTGTGTTGTGGTTTAGGAGAGACTGCAAGTTCTCTCTCCAAGTTGCACTGGAGTGTATCCCTGGAGATATTTAAAAAGAGCCTGGATGTGGCACTCAGTGCCATGGGCTGGGAACTGCAGCGGTAGTCAAGGGTTGGACCTGATCTCTGAGGTCCCTTCCAACACAGCCGATTCTATGATTCTATGAATCCACGCCCAAAACCCCTGTTCTAAAGGGCTGTGGGGTTTTTCTTTGCTCCCCGCTGTAATTCATCAGGGGGTGAAGGAACCACCTGCTCCCCAATGCTGCCAGCATCAAATTCGGAGCCCGGGGCCAACTATTTTATATAAAAATTTTTTTATACTGTTTTTATATAAAATAGTGATTATAAATCCTGATTATAACTCCTTCCTGCACCTTCCAATCTGGTCTAGTGGGAGGTATCCCTATGGTAGGGGGTCAGGACTCGATGATCTTGAAGTTCCCTTCCAAGTGTATCTGGTTTTTTTTAATTATTATTTCCTGCACGTTTCCAAGAAGTCTTTAGATCAGATTAGAAATAGTAAAGAAAAAAAAAAAATCTCTGGGGTTGCAGCTGAAGCTTCTAAACAATGTGTCTATCTCTCGGTGGTTCTGTAAGAAAGAAAGAAAAGTTAAAAAAAATAATAAAAAATGCCTAAAATCATCTGCAAAGCGATTGCTGGAAAATGATGCTCCAGCCCCTTCAGGAGGAGCATTTGCTGTTTCCATCTCGCAGGGCTTCATTTATCGCTGCAGGCACTTGTTTGCCACGCTTCCTGATTTTGCAAAGCAAAGGGGTGCCCTGGGGACAGGGAGTTTGATGGAGGGGAGGGCAGGGCTCCTCCTTCTTCGGCTCTCTCCCAGAAAATCTGGGTTTTTAGTTGGCTTTTCCAACTGGATGTTTGCTGAGGTGAGGAGAAAGCAGATGGATGGTGTGTGCGGTGAGTTGCAACACCTATTTGTAGTGCTAGGAGTGCTGTTATTGCCACCGAATTGGACATAAAAATGTTTCCTCCCTCTGCTCCTTGATGAACGTTTCCTTGCTTTCCATTTCCTATTGTTCTTCACAGCGGGATAAAATCTCAAGTACTTGAAAACAATTAAGCTGAACAGTAAAGGAGAGCTTAGACCAATTTTCCTTCTTTTTTAATGCCTTTCTAAACAAGACCCTGCCGAAGGCAAGTGCACACTTTTAGCTAATTAAAATAAATGTCCTCAGCTTGGCACAAAACTGAGGAAGATGCACACCAGCTTAGTGCCACAAATTATCAGAGACACCACTGCAAACTGAGGTGGAAAAGTGTCTTTTAGTTGGATTACTCTGCTCAACAGGAACAGTCTCACCTTTACCAGATCAAAATAACTTTTTTTTGAGGTTTATTCATCAGTTGTAACTGTGATGTGTTAGCTGAGTATTGGTTTTATTCCATCTGAGGTGTTTTACGGGATAAATAATTACATGGCCAAGAAACTACCAAAACCTTTTTTTTTTCCTACATAATATCCCTACTAAAGTGTGCATTTTAGTTGAATATTCGAGTTTGTGTGTTCTTTCATCCACTGTTCTCATATACACTCTCCAGTGAAATCTCTGCCAACAACACAGCTCAGAGCGAGCCCACAAAGGTCTTCTCATCTCTTTTCAGCAGCTCTATTTGTTAGACTCACTAAGATCAATTTGGTTTTTTTCCTACCTTTTTTTTACTTTTTTTTTTCCCAATGTGGGATGAACGAGATTAAAAATCATCAGGGGCAAGGTGGACAGACAAACACTGGCAATAACATACCTGCATATGCATGTACTCAAGGAAATGGCAAACACTTCATTTCCTCTGGGCACACAGAACAGAAGAGATGCATGAAATGTTATGCATGAAATGTCCCAAGCTGCAATTGCTGTATTTCTACAGATACCCTAAGATGATTTCCAAGAATACTTTTTATTTTTATTTAGGATGAAGACCCAGGCTTGGAAATAGGCAAGAGAGGAAAACCTGAGGGCCAATTTTTGCTTGTGGTTGTGGCAGCACTGTTGCCATTTACTGCTGATTAACCTACAATTTTCTGTTACCCATAAAAATGGGAGGGCTGAGATCCCATGGACAAAAAAAACAACCCAAATCACATCAGTAGAGTCCTGAAAAGTGTCAGGAATTTAAACCAAGGCCAGAGCTCTGCACTGGTTGATCAGCTGGGATGGATCCACCAAAGTTGTCTCTGCAGGGGAACAGAGATGAGTCCCAGGAGATGCAGCAGACCCACTCTCCAGCTTTGGTTGTCTTGGGTCTTCATCACCAAAAAAAATCCCTATGCAGCCCTAACCAGTCCCAGGAACAGCACAGATCTTTCCACAAGAATAAATTAAGGTTATCAGAACTTAGAATGACTCCACACAGTCAGTTTAGATCTTCCAGCCTAATCCAGGGAGGTCACCTGAAGGAGATGGAGATTTCACAGCATTTCTAAGTGTCTTATGAGCAAAATGTCAGGAGTGCATTGGTTAGATCCTAAAAAAATGAAAATAAAGACAATATGGTTTAGGCTTCCTTCATTATTACAGAAAAGTGGCTAAATATTCTGCAGGTGAAATTTTCTCAGTGAATTCATATAAAATAAACTGATTCATTGTGGGCAAAGGAAGAAAATGTGAAAAGCATTTTCTATCTTTAGTTAGAAAAGTTTTTTAGTTTAGAAAAGTTTTTTTCTAGCTTTAGTTGCCTTCCAGATGTTAATTGCTTTCTTAGTTCTCATTACCTATATCCTCCATCTCTGACTGAGTCATCAGTTAAAGGAGGCCCGAAGTTAAAGAGGATTTTCTGACTCTTCAGAAAGCAAACCAGAGAAACTTCTCAGCAATTTTCATTTCCTAAGGAGGCCAGGCTCAACAGTTTGAAAAAAACACAAGGTAAAAGCAGTTTGTAATAACCCATTCTGTTTTCTAGTTGAGGCAAGCTAAGAACTCTTAGAATTAAAACAGCTTCAAGCTCTAAATCTTCAAGCTCTGAATTTTTGTAGTTTGGTTGTATTAAGTTGGTATCTTTGCTCCAAGTGTGTTCACAGCAGCTCACCATTACCTCCCAGTTACAGCCAGTAGAGATGAAACTGGGATTCATCAGGACCTGCAGCATTCTTCATCTGCTGATGACCTGAGCAACTCCACACAAATTCTGTCACCTCTCCCGTGCCTCTGTTTCTAAACCATTTAAAATAAAATTTTAAAGAGCATTATAAAATCATTAATGAAAGTGATACACAAAAGCCACACATTATTATTTATAACAGCACACTGCTGGGTCTTCTTTTTAAGAATTTTCTCCATTATATGCATTTCAGTAAAATTAGTTTCTCCTTCCAGTAAGGAATGTAGTGACCCTCAAGCTCTCTGACTTTGTATTCTGTTCTCTACAAGCTGACATCCTCAGATCCCTCATCACCTTAAAAAAAAAAAAAAATAAAAAAAAATATTCTCCTCAATTACAATTACATCAATTGTAATTAATTAAACTTTCCGGGCATTTACAAAGTAATTTATGTCTCACCACACTCCCTTCTATCCCCTAAGACAATGGAAGGGGGAAGACAATGAGCTGGACCTTGGATGCATCATCAGGGAGCTGGCCCAAGGGACTGAGCAGGGATTTTCATGTGGAGAAGGTGATTTGTATGCAGCCCAAGTCACCAGGACAAAGCCAGGCTTCTACCAGAGCCTGGTAGGAAACAAGCCCAGCAGTTTTAGCAGGACTATTAATTGTATCTCCACTTCCATAGCTACAACCTGATTGATAGAAACTCTGAAATAATCTTTTTTTTTCTTTAGAGCAGGGTAGAAGAGAGGTGCATCAGGTTGGTAACTAGATGAGAACCATGCAGACAGCTGCTGCAGCTGCTTCTTTTCCAGCTATTAATGGAGCATTTTCAGCTTCCAAGAATCTTACGCTAATAAATTCAAAAGTAATATTTAGAAAATAAAGAAAAAAAAATTATTTTAATCAGTCTGACAGCAACTGAGAGAACTAAGATACTTACTATGCTTTTATACTACGACGAATGTAAAACTGTAGGTAATTTAAATTTTTAAGGACTTTAAAGATGGTTCAAAGCATCTTCCATGTCTTGTGTAAGAGAAATAGCCTAGATTCTAGCAAAGGTTCAATTATTTCTTGATCTATTCTTTTGTTGTTGTTGACTTGTATCGCCAAACCAATGGAAATTCCACTTTTCTTAAGGCAGTACATTAACTCCTGACACCAGCATCTGTATTTTAATTGCATTCTATCACCCTCAGACCACTCCTAAGCTTCCTCTTTCTCCTCAAACATTTTTTTCTTTTAAATTCCCGGTTTGTGGTAAGAGCAGAAGCTTCAACAGCGTTTAGGTGCTGGCAGCTTGCCAAAGAAGCCTTTTATCACAGCTTTGTCAGATGCAGGGATTGCTATCTAGGACTACTTGTACTTAAAGCCACAAAGATATTTCAGCTACTTTCACTGATGATAGCTTTGTATTGCTGGTTAAATAGAGGTTTATTGAGTTTTTTTCCCTCCTATTATAAGCAATTTATATTATCTTCAACATCCCTGTTTATTTTACAAATTGTAAAAGGCTTCAGTGCTGAAAGTACCTAAATTCAGCAAGGCCATCAAAACGCCACCCTGCATTGAGCTGAGCACATATTTAAAGACTTCTTTGCTACAGTGTTCCTCAGTAGCTCGATATGAAGGCACCTCACATAGATGCCCACAGTTTAACACTGGCCTGGCAATTAAACTGAGTAACAGATTTATATATTAATCTCTCTCTCCTCACTGATAAAGGAAGGAGAGAAAATAAGGGAGAGAGACTGATGGGTTGGAAACTAAACTACACAACTTTAATGAAACAGGAATGATAAATAGGAAAAAATTACTAAATCTATACAAATATAGAGCAAAACTGATCCCAGGTTCCTCCCCCTTTCCCCCAATAACTCTCACATCCCCACCGAGGCTGCAGGGCAGCCCTGGGAAAGTCCACGCTGGAATCCTGGAGTCAGCAGCAGTTGGGAGCTGGAGGCAGGAACACACAGATTCAGGCTGGAATGGATCAGAACCACAGGCAGAGGAATGGAAGCAGGAAGGGCAGGAAGAAGGCTTTGACCCTTGTGATCCCTCAAATTTATCCTGAGGATGAGGTGTATGGGATGGAATACTCTGTTTGGTCAATTCTGGCATCTCTCTTGTCTGATCCTCCCCAAAGGAGGGTTTCAGGTGGGGCCTCCTTGCTCCTTCTGGAAGGTAAAATGTTCCTCAGAGCTGAGCAGTGTCCCTGGTTCTGCACACCAGTCTCTGGCAGTAACTATAAACATGGAGTGTTATCAGTCCCAGAAGCAGACACTGTCTGAGAAACTTGCTGTTCATTTCAGCAGTGCAGCTGCTTACAAGAGACTGAGCTGAAAGCAAAAGTACAAACCAGAAAATCACCTTTATCCTGGCCCAAACCAGGACATATACTAAAGGCAACATCTTGTTTATACAACCTCAGTTAATGAAAAGAAAAAAAAAAACCACCTCACCTCCTTGTGTCCTTTTGCTGCCTAAGAGCAAATCAAAGTTGGTACCTTCTGCAATCTGGGAAGAAAGCAAAGGAACAGCGTGGCCAGCAGGTCCAGGGAAGGGATTCTGCCCCTGTACTCAGCCCTGGTGAGGCCACAGCTCGAGTCCTGTGTCCAGTTCTGGGCCCCTCAGGTCAGGAAGGAGATTGAGGTCCTGGAGCAGGTCCAAAGGAGGGCAACCAGGCTGGGGAAGGGATTCCAGGACAATTCCTGTGAGGAGAGGCTGAGGGAGCTGGGGGTGTTCAGCCTGGAGAAGAGGAGGCTCAGGGGAGACCTCATCGCTCTCTACAACTCCCTGAAAGGAGGCTGGAGCCAGGGGGGGTTGGGCTCTTTTCCCAGGCAACTTTCAACAAGACAAGAGGACACAGTCTTAAGTTGTGCCAAGGGAGGTTTAGGTTGGATATTAGAAAGAATTTCTTTATGGAGAGGGTGATCAGCCATTGGAATGGGCTGCCCAGGGAAGCAGTGGATTCTCCGTCCCTGGAGATATTTAAAAAGAGCCTGGATGTGGCACTCAGTGCCATGGGCTGGGAACCACGGGGGGAGTGGATCAAGGGTTGGACTTGATGAGCTCTGAGGTCCCTTCCAACCCAGCTGATTCTATGATTCTATGAAAGGTGCTTCTTAGAATAGAGAGCACAGGGATAAGGCAAAGTATTTGAAGTTATTGCTCCATTGCACACTGTGTCCTCACCTGTGGTCTCTCTCACACACACACACAAATATTACAAACCACAAGTAACTCTAACATTGTTCTACAATTCAAAGGGTTTATCCCAGATCAGCATTTAGCAGAATTCAGCCCTGAGAGGTCCTGATTTGTGTTGTGGTTTAGGAGAGACTGCAAGTTCTCTCTCCAAGTTGCACTTTTAACCTATCACCAGACTTGTGTGTTGCTTCAAAATTCGAGTCAACTCTTCAGTGGATGATTTGCTCCTGATTTTGAGTACATATTTGCTGGGGAAGCAAGAGGATGTATCACCTGTAAAAGGATGTATTCAATCAGTCTTGGCAGACCAAACCAAACCAAATTAAAAGGCAGCTCCACAAACACGATAATCCCCTGCCAGGTATTTGTTTACCTGGACAATCACCCACCTTGTTCTTCCTACCAATCCAATCATTTATAAACTCCTTATGCCTTGTTTAAGGATCCCATTCATTTGCTGTGCCCTGAATTCAATAAATGACATTGATCCTGGAACACCTTGCAAATGGAAAGTTTACTGGGAGGTGCAGTATTGTTGCAGAATGAAACCAGCAGTGGAGAGGGGAAGCAAACTGGTGCCGAGTTTCCAAAACAGAGGAGAGTAATAGTTTTGCCACTGTGCAGCCTTCACTGAAACTTTGTGAGAGGTTCTTGTACTTTTTTTGTTATTGTTGTTATTATTATAATTATTATCACGAGGTTGGTCTTACCAGCCCTGCCTAGGAAGTCCATGTGCAGAGAAATAAAATAGCAGGAAATAATAAAATAAATAGGGAAAATAAATAAATATACAATAATAAATATATTAAATGGGAAAAATAAAAGGAGGTTCAGATTCCCTCACTTATAACTGGTGAAATGCCTACAGATCAGGACAGCAAGCTGTAATCAGCTCCTTGGGCTGGCTGAAGCTTTCAGAAACTGCAGCAGCTCTGGTGAAACCAGGACTGGCCTCAGAGAGGTTGTTTGCAATTTAAAAAGCTGCTTTCCTTTGCAGGGAGGGAAGTAGCTGCAGGCCAGGACAGCTGTGAGTAAAGACAGAGTAAACAAGAATACAGCAAGTACACAAAATCAAGTTTTTTTAGGCAAACCCTGACACAAACACCACATTCGTGTGGAAGTCCAGCTCTGCAATGCCAGCAGCCCTCAGGGCTTCCTCATATTGAAGATCTGATAGAAAAATCTATGAAAAGCAGCATTGTTTGAATCAGAATAATTAAAAAGATTTATCCCAGTGAAACAGAGAAAATGCAATTGGAGCTGGGTATGACAACCCTTGAATATCATCACAGACATGGGGAACTTTCACTTGAAAAAAGAATAACCATGAGGGAGGAGCAAGGATGCTGCATTACTCTGGCTCAGGCTTGGAGTGAAGTTGCACACTGGTCAGTAGTATTGTGTACTCAGTGTGTACTCAGTGTGTACTCACTGTCTCAGAGGTGCCCTCTCATACAATGTGTAAAACTTATTATTCCCCACCTTTGCCTTCCCATTTTCCTGAGTTGCAAGCAAGCCCTGGACACCAGTATGTTATTTTTCCTGCTGGCACTGCAAATTTCAGCACAGCTCCAAGGAGGATGGGTAAAGATAGATAAAAATACCTCTGTGGGATTAACCTGATGTCCATTTAGTTCCTACAGACAGGTTATCCCAACAACAATAGGGCTGTAAGACTCACAGTGGAATGCACTAAGAGTCATTAAAGCATTTCAGACTTCAAATATTCTCTTGCAAAACAGTTTTTAAATGCAGGAAGCCTGGAGGAGCACACAATAGTACTTAAATAGTACATTCCAAAAAGGCATAACTGATTTTCACCCTGGGAATGAGATATGCAGCTCATTTCCAGAAGTAAATGAAGGAGGTAATTTTGCAACCACTGTTATGTGATAGAGAATCCTGGATTTCAGACACAGCTGACCTTAAAGACACAGAAGGGGGGAAAAAAGCATATAAAAAAATCCATGTGCACACACAAAGTGTCTTTAAGAATAATTTATGGAGAAAATACAGAGTATATGTACAACACCACCAATACAGTATGTAATTCCCCATTCAGCATCAATAGACAAACACTTGGAAATATACTGTGAACAATACATGAATAATGTAGAGACTTATTTGAGGCACAAAATCACCATCATACAAACTATATATGCAAACTTCAAAGACTGCTCTGCAGGAAAAGGAAGAAGTTTTGGTGATTTTTGCACTCCACAACAGAAGCTATTTTTTAGAAATTTCCTATTAAGTGGTAGTTTAAGCTGATTTTCTCTAAAAATAATGGACTTTTAGTAATATCATTGCTTTTTGAAAATGTTTGTCTTCTTTCCATTATATAGGAATATATGATATTGAATACCCATTTAAAACTTAGTCTCCCCACAAAAAAAATCATCCAGCCAACTCCAATAAATTTACTTTATGCACTTTATGTACTTTATTCCAGTCATTTCATTAGGAAAGCTCATATGCAAATATATTAACATGCAGAAGAGATCAGCTATAACATGCTTGTAGAGTGATTCAGATAATGCAATAGCAACAGAAGCTTTGATCAGAGAGGTAAATATGTGCCATGGTAATTTCTTTTTAATGCTGCCATTACAAAGTTCTGGTTTCTTAGAAACCTAAGAAGGAGTTTTCAGTTCACACGTGGCTTTGTTTGGTGAATCCATTTGAAGGAGAAAAGGCCCTTCAGTCTTGGGCAGAAGGTAGTAAATTAGGGTGAAGAAGTACTTTTTCCTACTGAAATGGGTTCTAAAAATGTTTGAAAATTCGTGTGGTTGATGTTATTATACAGTCATGCCCCTAAACTGTTACTGCAATTGAAGATGATCCTGCTCTCTCCTCTCTACCTCCTTACATCAGCATGAAAACTTAGTAAACCACACAGCAAATCAGATGGCAGTTATCTGAATTAAATGTAACTTAAAGATAAATGAGTGTCTTTAAAAAAAAAGGTTCCTTGTCTGATTGATTTCCTCACACAGCTCAGTGTATACCAACACTGGCCATTATCCAGTGAAAAGAAATCTGTCAGGTACAGCTAAACATCTTCTTAGCAATGGCTTAAATGACTACTCAAAACTTAAAGGAATGAACTCAGCTACATGGCTGAGTTAGAATTTTGGCAAAGAATTAACAGCACGTAAATTGAAGATGCTGAAATTAGTCCAATGAGTAATGCTTTGAGACTCCTCATTTGAAGGGCCCTGGATGACAACAAGGTTTCCTCTTGTAAAAGAGTTTTTATCCTACTCATACTAAAATAAAAAAGCTTACAAGATGTGAAGTCAACCAAAAGGAATCAAACTGAGGTGTTTTGTTTGGTTGTTTTAGTTTTTTTTTTTCTTTCTCCTTTCTGTACTTTTAAAAGGCACATATTTCAGCCACTTCATGTATTTGTATTATGCTTCCTAAAGCCAAACAAATCTCTCTGTCAGGGCGTTCTTGATGGGATCTTTATAGATATTTAAAAGATGCATCAAACCTGAGTTCTTACATTGTTGCACTATTACACCTGAAAAAATTATCACAGAATCATAAAACAGAATGATCCAAGTGCCATCAGCATGTACACATGCATCAAAAGCACAGGCAGCAGCTGAGGGAGGGGATTCTCCCCCTCTGCTCTGCTCTGCTGAGAGCCCACCTGGAGTCCTGGGTCCAGTTCTGGAGTGCCCAGCATCAGAAGGACACAGAGCTCCTGGAAGGTGTCCAGAGGAGCCACTCAAATGCTCAGAGGGCTGAGCACCTCCCTGGGAAGCCAGGCTGAGGGATTGGGGTTGTTCAGCCTGGAGAAGAGGAGGCTCCCAGGGGAGCTCAGAGCAACCTTCCAATATCTGAAGGGGCTCCAAGAAAGCTGGGGGAGGGCTTTGGACACAGGGAGGTAGGGAGAGGAGAAGGGAAATGGGTTAAAACTTGGAGAGGGGAGATTGAGGTTGGACATTAATAAAAATTCTTTGGTGTGAGGGTGCTGAGCCCCTGTCCCAGGTTGCCCAAGGAAGCTGTGGCTGCCCCATCCCTGGCAGTGTCTCAGCCCAGGTTGGATGGGGCTTGGAACAACCTGGGCTTGGGAGGTGTCCCTGCCCATGCAGGAGATTTGGGATTAGATGATCTTGAAGGTCCCTTCCAACCCAAACCACTCTATGATGATGATTCTGTGATTTCCCAGCTGCTGCATCAACTTCCTCCAACTACCAGCAGGCCACATTTGGCTGAGGCATCGTTTTCTTTTTCGAACTATTGAATTGTTATGGTTGGAAAAGGCCTTTAAGATCGGGTCCAACCATTAACCCAGCGCTGCCAAGGCCCTCAGCACCACATCACCAAAACCCCACCAGGGCTGGGGGCCCAAATCCTCAACTGTCTCCTGTTTTTTTTTTTGTTTTTTTTTTTCTAAACTTTGTTTCCATTGACCTACGACAGACCTGACGGGGGATACTCCTTGCCTGATGACTTTATTTCCTTAAAACACTCACGGCTTGCCCTCAGTATCCATCCAGGCTGCGGCACCTTCCACAAAAAAAAAAAAAAACCTCACAAAAAAAAAAATCCAACAAAAAAAGCGGCACAGGCAAGAAAAAAAAATTAATTCTGACCCCGCTGTACCTCCTCGGTTGATTATTTGGGTAAAAATTTCCTCAAAGTACCACAGATATCCACCCCGCAGAGGCTCCCCGCCTCGACACCATTGCGCATGCGCGCAGCCTCACGACTCCGCCTTTTGGCGCCAGAGCTGAGGCGCATGCGCAGTTCCCCGGTCCGGCCCCGGCGCGGCGCATGGGCACTGAGCCCCGGCGGGGCCCGCGGTGCATTGTAGGGAAGAGGCGGCTCTTGTCCCGGCGGAGCCTGGCGGTGAATCCTCCCGGCCGCTCACAGCAGTGTAGAGCCGCTTCCCCCCCCCTCCTCTCCTTCCCTTTCCTTCCCTCTCCCTCCACCCCACACACCCCCCCTACCCCCCCTCCTCCTCCTCCCTCCGGCCCACGGATTTAAAGGGGCAGCGGCGCCAATCCCAGGGGTTGGGTGGGTAGGGGGGGGGTTAGGGGGGGTGGGGGAAGGAGGTGAAAAGGGGGGGGGTGGGGGAATCATGCCGAACTTCTGCGCGGCTCCCAACTGCACCCGCAAGAGCACTCAGTCCGACCTCGCCTTCTTCCGCTTCCCCCGGGACCCGGTCAGGTGAGACCCCCATTTCTCCCCCCCCTTTCCAACCTAAGCCGGGGGTTGCCGGTGCCTCTTCAGGCGAAGGGAGCGGGTTAGGGGAGCGGAGGGGGGGGTTTAGGGGGCGTGGGGACACTGCCCTCCTCTCCCCGCCGGCCCGCGGCCCTCCGAGGAGACACCGCGATGGAGAGGCGCCTCCTTCCTTCCCCCGCAGCCCCTCCGCAAAGCTCCTCACCTAGGAGGGAGCAGAAGGGGAAGGGGGGAAATGAGAGGGGCCGGCGGCCGCGGGCAGCTGCCGGTTCTCCTGGCGGAGGGCGGGGTTCGGCGGGACCCTGCGGCCCAAGGCGGAGAGGGGTGGTGGGGATGGGGATGAAGGGAGAGGAAAGAGCTGCGCAGGCGCCGGCCCGGCAGCCGCTTCCCTCGCACCCCCGGGAGCCAGAGGGAGGGAGGGAACTCGTGGGAGTGATGGTGCCGGTCCGTGGGGTGGAGGGTGAGGGAGGCTGAGGGTGTGAGGTGACCTGGGGGGGGGGGGGTTGAGGGGTAACGGGGAAGGGGGGTGATGCTGAGCGTGTGAGAGGAGTGAGGAGGGGAAAGGGGGGAGGGAAGGGAATCCTCGGTGTGTGAGGGGCTGGCGGGCTGAGGGGGTCGGTACTGAGGGTGCGAGGGTTGTAGGGGGCTGAAGGTGTGAGATGTCTGGGGGTGAGGGGGTGACTGGTTGGGGGGTGGGGATGCTGAGCGTGTGAGGGGAGTGGAGGAAGGGGTTTTCTGTAAGGGGAGAGGTGGGCTGAGAGTGTGAGGGGATCTGGGATTTGAGGAAGTGAAGGGCTGCCTGGGAGTGAGGGGATGCCTGGCTGTGAGGGGAGTGGGGATTTGAGGGAGTGAGGGGATGCCTGGTTAGGGGCTGGGATGTATAGAATGTGAAGGGTGTGAGGATGGAGTTCTCTGTAAGGGGAGAGGTGGGCTGAGAGTGTGAGGGGAGTTGGGATTTGAGGGAGTGAGGGGCTGCCTGGCTGTGAGGGGAGTGGGTAATGAGGGAGTGAGGGGCTGCCTGGTTGGGGGGGGAGTGGGTAATGAGGGAGTGAGGGGCTGCCTGGTTGGGGGGTGGGATGTATAGCATGTGAAGGGTGTGAGGATGGAGTTCTCTGTAAGGGGAAAGATGGGCCGAGAGTGTGAGGGGCTGTGAGAGGAATTAGGGTCTGAGTGAGGGGCTGCCTATCTGTGAGGGGAATTGGGATTTGAGGGAGTGAGGGGCTGCCTGGTTGGGGAGTGGGATGTATAGAATGTGAAGGGCGTGAGGATGGGGTTCTCTGTAAGGGGAGAGGTGGGCTGAGAGTGTGAGGGGAGTTGGGATTTGAGGGAGTGAGGGGATGCTGAGGGTGTGAGGGAAATTTGGATTTGAGGGAGTGAGGGGCTGCCTGTCTGTGAGGGGAATTGGGATTTGAGGGAGTGAGGGGCTGCCTGGCTGTGAGAGGAATTGGGATTTGAGGGAGTGAGGGTCTGCCTGTCTGTGAGGGAAATTTGGATTTGAGGGAGTGAGGGGCTGCCTGTCTGTGAGGGGAATTGGGATTTGAGGGAGCGAGGGGATGCCTGGCTGTGAAGGGAATTGGGGTGTGAGGGGGTGCCTGGCTGTAAGGGGGGCTGAGGGGGTCGATGCTGAGGGTAGGTTGGGGATGAAGGTGTGAAGAGATGTCTGGGTGTGAGGGATTGGGGGGTGGGATGCTGAAAATGTGAGGGGAGCGAGGATGGGGTTCTTTGTAAGGGGAGAGGTGGGCTGAGAGTGTGAGAGGAGTTGGGATTTGAGGGAGTGAGGGGCTGCCTGGCTGTGAGGGAAATTGGGGTGTGAGGGAGTGAGGGGCTGCCTGGTTGGGGGGTGGGATGTTGAACATGTGAAGGGTGTGAGGATGGAGTTCTCTGTAAGGGGAGAGGTGGGCTGAGAGTGTGAGGGGAGTTGGGATTTGAGGGAGTGAGGGGATGCTGAGGGTGTGAGGGATATTGGGATTTGAGGGAGTGAGGGGCTGCCTGGCTGTGAGAGGAATTGGGATTTGAGGGAGTGAGGGGCTGCCTGGCTGTGAGGGAAATTTGGATTTGAGGGAGTGAGGGGCTGCCTGGCTGTGAGGGGAGTTGAGGATTGAGGGAGTGAGGGGCTGCCTGGTTGGGGGGTGGGATGTTGAACATGTGAAGGGTGTAAGGATGGGGTTCTCTGTAAGGGGAAAGGTGGGCTGAGAGTGTGAGGGGCTGTGAGAGGAATTAGGGTCTGAGTGAGGGGATGCCTGGCTGAAAGGGGAGTTGGGGTCTGAGGGAGTGAGGGGATGCCTGGTTGGGGGTGGACTGAGGAGGTTGATGCTGAGGGTGTGAGGGTTGTGGGTGGCTGAAGGTGTGAGGAGATGCCTGGCTGTGATGGGCGTGAGGGGCTGGGGAATGGGATGCTGAGGATGTGAGGGGATTGAGAATGGGGTTCTTTGTAAGGGGAGAGGTGGGCTGAGAGTGTGAGGGGAGTTGGGATTTGAGGGAGTGAGGGGCTGCCTGGCTGTGAGGGAAATTGGGATTTGAGGGAGTGAGGGGCTGCCTGGCTGTGAGGGAAATTGGGATTTGAGGGAATGAGGGGCTGCCTGGCTGTGAGGGCTGTGTGAGGTGCTATTCTCTGGGCTGTGTGTGGGTGTTGAAGAGGTGTACATCTGTTAGGGGTGTGGGTCAGCAATGGGATGCATGGCTGACAGAGTTGTGGGGCAGCTGGAGGGGTGCAGCAGTAACGGGGTGAGGCAGGGGAGCCTGTGCAGGGCCAGCAGTGGTTCAGGTCATGGAAGTCTGTCAGTCATACTGTGTGTACTGAGGTGATGTGGTGCTGCATGAGGAGGTGTGTGTGTGTGTGAGACAAATGGGACACTGGTGTGACAAGCAGCTGTCACAGGATTGCAGGCGTGATGGTGATGGAGCAGCATGAGCAACACCAGAACTCATGGGGTATTCATGTTCCCAATGGGTAGTAAGCAGGTAAAGCAAGAAGTGTGTGCATAAAAGGCCATGGAATATGCCATTAAGAATAAATCATGCACTTAGATGTAGAAAAACCCATGCAGAAGCTCATCTTAAAATCTAGGTAACACTCATAAAATCATTTGACTTGCTCCTCATGATTTTGGAAGGTTCATAGCTGCTGGAGCAATACCAGTTATCTCTCCCCTAGCAGTAGGTAATTAAGGCTGATTTTTTTTACTATTTATACGTGACATTCATTTGCTTCCTCCCTTGAAGCTTCTTGACCTGATTTTTTGTAAATTTCCAAACCCATAAGAGTTGTGGATACATAGATTTCTCTTAGAAAACTGTCCTCTGTAAGGGATTTCAAAAAAATATACAAAGAGCTCGTCTATAGGCAGTAGCTGCTGCTTAAAGCTGTGTTTTCAGGTATGTTTTCAGGTTCTCCAGGGTGGGTGCAATGCTTGCATTAATGCTAGGAGAACCAGGCCTCCTGATGCACACAGGCTGCAAGGTGTTCTAGTAGTATCTGTTATGGCAAATGTTTATGCTTTAAAGGAAAACTGAAATAGAAGTAGTTCAGTAAAGTGCAGACTTTATGTTTTGCTTCTATTATTTACTCCTGGCATTGTCTCTTTCCACCCTCTGCCCATTATTTCATAGTAAGAATATTCCAACTTCTAACCACCACTTGTGGAAGTCGAGAAGTAAAAATCTTTTGAAAAAAAAATTGTGTGTCAGCTATAGTAAGCTACAGAACGATACAGATTTATGGATGTTTCCTTTGCAAACATTAAAGGGGGTTGCAGACATGTATTTAGGAAGCTTACATTTTTACAGTAAACATGCTTTCTGAATGCATGACAACTTCATAATCCCTTGAAGTACTTCAGGCTGATGTGATTCATGCTCCTGTCACAGAATAGTAGAAAATAGAGTTAAAATTGGAGCTGAAGGATCATCCAGATCATGCCACTGGCTAAAGGAAGAGTAAATTACACAAAACTGTTTCTAGCATCTTTGCCATGCTCTTAAAAATATGTGGTGCCTCTTGAAGTTCTCTACAAGTTTTTTCCCCCTAGTATCTTGCATTTTTTTCATTTAAACCTATGTTTAAAAGTCCTGAATTGGTCTTGTGTTCTGGTTTACAACAGTATTTAAAGGCTGACAAATCTATGCAACATTCTGGCTTCACAGCCTGGATGTTAGTGGTTTATTCATCCTGTTTGAGCTACAGCAGTCATCTGCAGCTGTAAATGACAACATGTTGCTTATACTGCTTGCTGTCTTATAAACCTCTTACCATTATAGGCCAAACTGATCTGGTGAGTAAAGTACTTTAGGCCAAAAATATGTTGTTTGCACTTGGCAGCTTATAGTGAGAGAGTTGGGTACATAATTGCATTGGAAGACATCTTTTCAAACAAATTCTAATTTAAGAAAAAAAATAGAGAAATACATAGTCCAAGGTAAATTATTCCTACTACCTTACTCCTTTCAGTTTTCCCAAATAACTGAATAATTGCTGTTATGTTTTCCCAGTTCTGTGCTAAGCATTTCCAGTTAGATGTTCCAAGTCTGATCTCTGAAGCATTAGCAAGTCTGTGAGAGCTAACCAGTTATTTCAGACCAGCTACATTTATTGTCCCTGCCTGAGAAAACGAGAAGGGGGTGCACAAATTAGGCTTTGAAAAACAACCAGATGATTCAATGGATGGTAGGTGGTCTTTTCATCCCAAATATCAGTGTGAGTAGCCTCTGTAACCCATGTAAGGATGCATACTTGAGAGTTTTACCCAGTCTAGACAGTGGTCCCCACAGTAAGATCTGTCAGTTTAACCCTTATCTGTGTTTCTGACCCTGTTTGTCATGGTGGTTTGAGGTTAGATAAGGTGTGAGTATTTAGAACAAAGTATTTCTTCAGCAAAGAGATGCAGCTGACTGATACTGAGGTAACATAAATGATTTACACTCTCTTTGCCCCTAAATGGAGTGCCATTTGAGCTTCCATGAGGTGTCAGCAGATCTCTGAAAATGTGAAGTTTGAGGTTGAAGAAAACCTTAAAAGCTGGTGAGTGATACCTAAGCAGTGGTGTAATATATTGCATTGAAATTACCTTTAATTTGTGCCAAATATTTTACAACTGAAGCCCTTGTGCAACAGCATACAGTGTGTCTTAGCTGAATACTAAAATACTGTAGATTTTTTTATACATAAAGTGTAAAATATTTTTAATTGATGAAGAGCTGTGTTGGGTAATTTCAGGGGTCTCACCTCCTTTTTTTTGTTGATCCATTCCATATTCCTCAGAGAGCATTCATTTTGGAGCCAAACTTGTACCAAGACTGAAGGGCTGAATGCAGACTCGGATGTTGTTTGTGTGTTTGAGTCCAGCCACAGAATTTTCCCCATCTCCTTCCAATCCTGTAGCTACCTGAGAGAATGTCAGTGCTCCAGGCTTTGCCAGTAGAGTTTCCTAGATGTCTAGAGCTCCTGTTTCCCATCTAATGTGGTAAAAACCACAAACTGGGGCTCTTTGAACCAAGGACTTTTGGGTTGTGTGCTCAGTGTGGACTTGAGCACAAAAGGCAGCAGCCACGGTCACTTTTATGTAGCTGTTGAAGAGGTTGGGAAGGGAGAGGAGTATTCCATGGTAGATTAATCTTTATGAGACTTGTTTCCCAAGTAAGCCCCCTCTGAAGAGCTCATGTTATCTTTTGCCATCACTCATTACTTTGATCTGGTCCCTAGCTATTACTAGTGTCTACTTCTAGAATCACAGAGTGGTTTGGGTTGGAAGGGATCTTAATGGTCAACTAGTTTGAACTTGACATTTTCAACTGGGTCAGGTTACTCACAGCCCTGTCCAACCTACCATGGAATGTTTCCAGGGATGGAGCATCTACCACCTCTCTGGGCAATCTGGGCCAGTCTTTTACCACCCTCATCATAAAACATTTCTTCTCTCTTGTCTAGTTTAAATCTTCCCTCTTAGTTTAAAACCACCCCTTGCTGTATTGCTACACTCCCTGTTAAAAAGCCTTTCTCTGAGTCACCTTGAAGTATTGAAAGGCCCTGATAAGGTCTCCCTGGAGCTTTCTCCAGGCTGAACACCTCCTTGTTCTGTGGTTGGCAGCAACTTTGGAGTTGAAAAGGTTCAGGCTGATTTTTGTCTGTCCTTGACAACTGTGTGCCAGTTCTAGATGCACAATTACAGTCACCAAATTGTTCCTCTGCTTGCCAGGAGGTGATTCAGAGGAATTACCCTAATGTGAGGAGCTCCTGCTTTGCTCCCTGGCAATTTTCCTCAGCTTCCATGAGTCCTGAGAGAGGCAGGTAAGAGCACTAGGGTCAGGCCCTGGACTGAAATCCTCCCCACTGACTCTAGAGCCATTGTGACACCATGGTGTGATCACATTTAATGAATTACCTGGAAAGCAACATGAGAGCTGCTTTCAGTATAACTTGCATGTAAAAAGACTGTTTATATACCATTTGTTTAAATGAAGAACACTCTCCTGTTCTCTTGCTGAGCAATCGCATTATTCAGACACGAGTGCAAAATTTGTGGTGCCAAAACCAAGCAAAAAGCTTATTAATATTAGTAGTAGTATTAATAATTATTAGGGACCATATGTCAAGGTCTGTGACAACAATATTATAAATTCTTCCTGGTTTATGGAAATTCCTGCCTGTTTTTTGATATTTTGCATATATGAAAAAATGCTGTGTGTATCTTAAGAGATGAGAATCCAGGATTTGTCCTCTTTCATCTTCACAGTTGCCCTCTACTCTGCTCAGAGTGGAGGTGATGGTGAAGCCACTCAGAGCTGTGGATTTCTTACTTGTGCTGCCCATCAAAACATCTGGCGAGACAGCTTTCATTCCTGCATTGTTGAATAATCACTTTTTTCTCCCTCCTTGTTCCTGTGAGCAATAACTTTGTGTTTGCAGTCAAAAACAATTAAATTGCTTGTAATTTCTTGCTATTTCTTGAATCAGCACTCATTATTTTAGGAATAATAATAAAAGTTGACTTATTTTTAAAGACTTAAGCTTTTTGTTTTCAAGTGGACTGAGTAATTTTTTCATTTTCATGAATTTCAGCCATGACTGTACCCTCCACTTTGCCCTATTGAAACAGCAGGGTTTTGATGTAACTTCTCTGTAGGTTCTTAGAACTTTGTGAATATTCCCAAACAGGTGTTCTAAAATATTAATCTATATTCATATTGATCACTGAGACTCCTCCCTTTTGCAGTAGAATTATTGTGATAATGCTGTAATTCTATATAATGTTGTTGTCTCTGGTGTTCCTGAGGTTGTCTGGGGAAGGATTCACTCTATGAGGAACAGGAGCATCCACTGTGTTCATGTGAAGGCTTTTAGGCACCTGTATTTTGTGTTTTCTTGTGCTGTTGTGAATTGGGACTCAGGGATGCCAGGAGGTGTAAGCAAATTCATTGAAATATTGCTGCTACAGGGGTTATTTTTGCAGGGAGAAAAAGCTTTTAGATACTGATTTATCAATGGCTGGCGGAGTCTCATTAATTTCTACAGGTATTTTCACTGTACAAATGAAAATAAAACATTTATTAACAAATAAAACAATGTGAGTTTTACTGGAGTAGCTGTGCAGAATTAGTCTGTGCATGTTGCTCAAAAATCCATAATAAGAAAGTGATGGCATAGACTCTATTGGGGAAAATATAAGGTGAATAATGTATTTGCATCTGTTATTGCAAGGCTTTTTACTCACCAGAAGAAATAATATCTTGCATCTCAAAAAGTAGCCCTGTTAGTGGGGTAAATGTTTCTTTAGCTTTGTGTTACCTCAGAAGTAATCCAAACTGGAAGTAAGCATTGTGAAAATCAGGCATTTAAGGAAAGCTTCACGTGTGTGACCACTGCAGAATGATTGGGTTTTTAATTTTTATTTCACTTTCCAAAAATCTAGCCTGATAAGAAAATAAGAATAAATAAGAAAAACGCTGCATTTTGGAAAGAGGCAAAGAAAACCACTATTCTTATAGCTGCTTTCAAAAACTTTGATTTTATAAACACATTTTTTTTTAACTTTTCAAGACTAAATTCTTAAGAATTTAAAATGATCATGTTAGGTGAGACATTGTGTTACAACCTTGTGTGTGTGTGAAGGATATCTAATACATAGATTAGGGGGAAATATTCCTGAATTTGCTGCAGGTGTGTGTAAAGCAAGAATATATAAATTAAGGGAAAAGATTCCTGAATTTGCTGAGGTGTTAAGTGGTGAGCAAAAGGAGAAAAACAATGTTTTTAAAATGTTTTTGGTGTGTGTTTTTTTAGTGTTTTTGGTGGTGTGTTACAAATAAAGCTTAGTTTGGCCTCTCATAGAGGGCAGGACTCACTGTACTGTTTTGAGTAGGATTTGCAATTGTAGGAGACCTTCCTTTATCTTAAGACTAACTCATTTTTTTCCTTTTGTATGCAGGTGTCAGAGATGGGTAGAGAACTGTCGAAGGGCAGATTTAGAAGATAAAACTCCAGATCAACTCAACAAGCATTACAGATTGTGTGCTAAACATTTTGAGACTTCTATGATATGTAGAAGTGTAAGTAAACCTCAAGCATTTCTTTATTTCATTTTGCAAAAAGTGAGTAATGCTCTTCATCAGAATGTTGCATTTTAGTCCTTGTTCCCCTGGGTAGCTGGTCCCTGGGAAAATAGATCTCTTAGTCTTAATTAAGATAATTGTCATGGTCCAGGGCACTTCACAAACTCACACAAAAGATGGAGGTGGAAATGAGCAGTTGGGAAAGAAAAAAACAGAGCTGCTTCTGCTGGTTGAGTGTGTTTTGGAGCCCTGGTCTTTCCTGCAGTTCATTTTGTTTCCTGTCACTAGATGTTACAACATTATATAAATTTATTTGGTGTAAATATGTATGTTTGCATACCTCCAGTTATTTTAAATCATTAATGTGCTGTTACTGAAGCTTGTGCATGGTGGGATTCAGTTAAATTGCACTCTGTTGTGGTCAAGAGATTTGAACATCTGTCAAGTTTTTGGTTGCTGTTATATTTTATCCAGCTAAAATCATGGCACTCTTAATAAAATAATAGCTTTCAATTATTCTTGCTAAGATAATAATGCTGATTTTAACAGCTTACATAACAGTAGGAAATGGCAAATTTGGGGCTTTGTATCAAGTTTCAGTTTTCAGGTTGAATTTTACATGGATGCAGAGGCAAAATCAGTCCTTTGGTTATGAAGGATAATTAAAAATACACAGGTCAGAGTGTGAACTCCTGGTGATATTACACATAATGGGGGCTCCAATTAGCCAGCATCCCAGAAAGAAATGAACAAATTGAGTGTTGGAAATAATTCTGAATCTTTATGAAAGATGAAGCTTTATGAAACAGTTTGTTTAAAATGTATTCCAGTCTAATGATAAAAATAAACATAATCAGTTAAAAATTCTATACTTACTGGAAATAAGCCAGCTTAGATGATGTGAGTTTACAGTATATCCAAATGAAAAATTTTGCTTACAGTGTTTTTATTTAACTGCTGGAAACCTTTACATAACCACCAGAAGCCTTTTCTTCCTCCTGCTCATTTCACCAGATACATTTTCCTTCAGTATGATCCTTTGTGGCAGTGTTTTTTGGAATTCATAAGGCTGCATAAAGGATCAGGTGAACCTTTTAACTGTGCAAATGACTATGTGATTGTTTCTAGAACTGTGAAATAATAGGGAAAAAAAACCCTCAGTAGTAACAAGAGGTCTCTGATGCATGTGTCTTTTTTGTCCAGAAAAAAAAAAATTATAATATTACAGTATGAGTTATTGCATCTGGGGTCTTTGTGAAAATAACAGGGAAGAAAAATTGTTTGTTATTGTTTGTTGTGGGTTGGTGTGGTGAGAGCTTTTTAAAAATATATTTTAAATATATTTTTTTTTAAATATCACCCCCCAATATGTGAATTGCATAGCATCATTTTCTCTTCGTTTTGACACATCAGAAAGGAAAAAAGAACCTTAAAAATAAAAAGAACAAACGGGGGAGAGGGGAATATGGCTTCTGAAATTCCAAAGGTTTTTTGTGCAGACATAGGAGTGAGAACTTCCCCAGTCCTTATTTAGGGTCTGTCTCCTTGCAGAGCCCTTACAGAACGGTTTTACGGGACAATGCTGTGCCAACCATATTTGATCTTACAAGTCACCTGAACAATCCCCACAGCAGACACAGGAAAAGGATAAAAGAGCTGGTAAGGTTTTCATGTAAGATTTTGGGGGTCTAATATTAAAAAAAAATACAGGCAAATAAGTTAAGGTGAAACTTCTGAAGTGTCGAACAATATTATTTAGCTCTTGAGTGTTTATGTTGATTATAACTTGTATGCCCAAAGATTATGGTGGTAACAATTTTACCTACTAAGGAATGTTTAATGAAATCTGGAAAATTGTGTTGATCCAGAGCTAATTCTGTCTTCCAAAGAAACTGCATAACTTCCTTTTTCTTGTTATTACTGTGCTGAGTAGCACGGTATTCTGAAATTCTTGCTATATATTCATTATCATCTTCAGTTCACCTGTTTAACTTTTGTAGTCTGCACCTATTCAGATGTGCTTGTTTTAGATTATTGTTTTCAAAAGCTAATCCAGGGATAAAACCAAGATAGAGCAGTTTTCTGTGAAATTATGTTTGGTCAATAACTTTTTTGTGTCAATTATAGAAAAAGTGTGTCTCTGTGCTTATAAGTATACTGACAGTTAAGGGGAATTCAACTCCTAAACTTTCTTTATATGTTGGAAAGTTAAAATTTCTAATATTTCTTCATGAATTTGAGTCTGTTTATTGACTGAAAGTAGAGTTCAAGGTGGTTCTGTCTTCTGACAGTGCCTGTTCATACTAAAGCAGAATTCATTAGTGGAATCTGTTTATTAGTAATTATAAAATACATGTTGAGCAAACTCCTGATATAAATATGGGAGCAGTAGTAGCAACCTGTTGTCGTGTAGTTAGTAGATATGTGTCATGGGGAAAATAAACTACCTGAAGAAACCTCTTTCTCTTGGACCTCCTAACACTTCCTGGTAAATACGAATACACCAAATGTCTCATTTACAGTATTTGTGTTTGATTTTGTTGTGTTTTAATATTTTAAGGCTACATGCCTTATATCATCAATATAAGTTGTTTTCTTTTTTGTTAAAGAGCGAAGATGAAATAAGAACACTAAAGCAACAAAAGAGTAAGTAGGCAAAATAATTTTCATAAAACTTGTGTTTCTAAGGCTGACAGGGTAATAAAGGGCACATAATTCTAAGTTTATATATTGGGAGGATAATTGAGTGGCTGCCTGATTCAAACTTTCAGTGTAATCTCTTTTGGAAATACTCACTTTTAAATTGGACTTAATTTTCTCTGGACTCCAGTAACTTAAATCTAATGGGGGAATAGTCAAGGAAAGCAAATATTATGTTTTATTCACATTATCTTGACCCTTATGGTATTTTACATTTTGTAGTTGAAGCTTTTGAACGGGAACAGGCAACTCAAGAACTGAATGAAAGCAATGAACAAAATACTGTCTCGGAAGAAGGAGGGGGAGAACAAGAGGAAGAAGCTGTCCCCCTAACAGTGGAAGAAAGAGAAAACAAAGACTACCTTAAATCTTTGTTTGAAATTTTGATCCTAATGGGCAAACAAAATATTCCTTTGGATGGTCATAATGTTGATGAGCTTCCAGAAGGTATTTTTACTTCAGATAACTTTCAGGCTCTATTGGAATGTAGAATAAATGCTGGAGATGAAGTTCTGAGGAGGCGATTTGAAATGACTGCAGTCAATCTCGAGTACTGTTCAAAAACCCAGCAGAAGCAAATGCTTGAAATCTGTGAAAGCTGTGTTAGAGAAGAGACACTGAGGGAAGTCAGAGACTCACACTTCTTTTCTCTTGTCACTGATGAAGTAGTAGACATAGCAGGAGAGGAACATTTGCCAGTGTTGGTGAGATTTGTTGATGATTCTCATAATCTAAGAGAAGAATTTGTAGGTTTTCTACCATACGAGGCTGATCCTGAAATTTTAGCTGTGAAGTTCCACACAACAATTACTGAAAAGTGGGGTTTAAACATGGAGTACTGTCGAGGTCAAGCCTACATCGTCTCCAGTGGGTTTGCTTCTAAAATGAAAATTGTGGCTACAAGACTCTTGGAAAAGTATCCCCAAGCTGTGTATACGTTGTGTTCTTCATGTGCCTTAAATGTTTGGCTGGCAAAATCCGTTCCTGTTGTTGGTGTTTCTGTTGCATTAGGAACAATCGAAGAAGTTTGCTGTCTTTTCCATCAGTCTCCACAGTTACTGGTGGAACTGGACAACACAATATCTGTGCTTTTCCAGAACAATAAGGAGAAGTCTAACCAGCTGAAGGAGATCTGTCGTTCCCAATGGACACTCAGGCATGATACCTTTGAGGTTTTAGTGGACCTCCTGCAAGCCTTGGTGCTGTGCTTGGATGCTGTGGGCAATGATTCATCTGTCAGGTGGAGCAACTTCATTGCTGGTCGAGCATTTATACTGTCGAGTGCGTTAACAGATTTTGATTTCATTGTCACTGTTGTAATTCTGAAAAACATCCTGTCATTCACGAGAGCATTTGGAAAAAATCTCCAAGGACAAACATCTGATGTGTTCTTTGCAGCCGGCAGCTTAACGGCGGTGTTGCATTCTCTGAATGAAGTGATGGAGAATATTGAAGTTTACCACGAATTTTGGTTTGAGGAAGCAACAAATTTGGCTTCAAAACTGGATGTACAAATTAAGCTCCCAGGAAAATTTCGCAGGGCACAACAGAGCAGCCTTGACTCCGAGGTAACGTCAGAGAATTACTACAAAGAAATCCTTAGCGTCCCCACAGTGGAGCATATTATTCAAGAATTAAAAGATATATTCTCAGAACAACATTTAAAAGCTCTTAAGTGTTTATCCTTAGTGCCCTCAGTCATGGGGCAGCTCAAATTCAATACATCTGAGGAGCATCATGCTGACATGTACAAAAATGACTTGCCCAATCCAGACACTCTTTCTGCTGAGCTTCATTGTTGGAGAATCAAGTGGAAGCACAGAGGGAAAGATATTGAACTTCCATCAACTATTTATGAAGCTCTTCACTTGCCTGACATTAAGTTTTTCCCTAATGTGTATGCCTTGCTTAAAGTCTTGTGCATACTTCCAGTGATGAAGGTGGAAAATGAAAAATATGAAATAGGACGAAAGCGCTTAAAGGCCTACCTGAAAAACACCTTGAGAGAGCAAAGGTCAAGCAACCTGGCTTTGCTGAACATAAACTTTGATATCAAACATGACTTAGATTTAATGGTGGACACCTACATTAAACTCTATTCAGACAAAGTGGAATTTCAAGAAGTCTTTATTCCCTCCAACAACTCTGAAGTAACAGAGAATGCTTGATTTTTTTTTTTTTTGACCTCTAAGCAATCTGTTGAAACAGCTTTTTCTTAATTAAGTTTCAATGCTGGAAAAAAAACCCCGTGAAATCTTAAATCACTGCAGTTGTATTTCCATTTTAGGTCTCGGACTGAAGAATCTGTGGTCAGTGACCCAGATTATGTTTTGTTAGTCTTCATTAAATGTGTTACATGAACAAAACCAAGCCTGAAAATAAGCCCATGCTCTTGGCAGAGGTGCTTTCTTCATCTGATTGACTTGACTTAGGTGCTCATTTGACTTTATTGCATCTTGGAAAAAATGCATTGTGGTTGGATGAGGCTGTTACATTCTTGCTTGTGAATTAGGGTAAAAAAAACCAACCTCAAAATGTGTTAAAAAACATAATCCGTTTCAGTCCTGTTACATAGGATTTTATTTCTTTTTGAAAATTAAAAACAAATGGTCTTTGATGTATATTTTAATTGGAATTTTAGAGAGTGGGTTCAGCTATTGCACGACCCTCGTGCTGTGGACTGTTGTCAGTGTAAAGTGTTTTAGTGGTATAGAGGTGTGTTTACAGTTTCACTGGAAGACTCAACCTCTTTAATCTCTGGATGACTGTTTACATTCCTCTGTGTGAGACACAAATCCTTTTCTTTAGGCTTTTAACAGGCATGGCAGGAGTATTGAAATTCCTAAAAGACACTAAAAACTTAAAATTTATTCCACAAATGTTTAAATCTGTTTGTTCTGTCTTGACTCTGACACAAAAGTGTGCATCTTATCGTCTGCTTATTTTTAAACTCACCCAGGAAAAAATAAAATTAGAGTTTGGGTTTTGTCTAGATTCAAGACTGAAAATATTGCTGTTATTTTTGGCAAGAACAAAGCATTTTTGTACAGTTTATTGCAATTTAAAATAAAATGTGAATTGCTTTTTACATAGTAGTGAATTTCTTAGTAAAGCTGTGCCTCTGGGAATGTGTATACCTTTGTAAGGTACCTTTTAGTGTTGGCAGTTTTTTCTGTTTTGCTGTTTTGGGGTTTTTTTTGCAATTCTAATGAATGGTATTGTCTTAAGACACAGGAGACTTTGTGTATTAGCACTTCTGATCTGTATGTTCTGCTGGAGGTTTGGGGTTTTTTTAAAGTATTTTGAGATGGCATGAGATATAGTGCTTAAATTGTGGAAGTTCTGTCTAACTGAACCTGGTGGAAATAGATTAAATTTGAAATTACTGAAAAGTTCAGTTTTGCAGCTATCCTGATGCTTGCCAATTTTATAACTTCTTTTCAGTTGTCCTGGGAAAGACCCCCAGCAGCAGAAAATTGAATGTTTGTGCAAACTCTTAGTGGTTTAATGCAGTCAAATAATAAGAAATGAAAAAAAACAAAACACCCAACCAAGCAAAAAAAACCAAAACAAAACACCTTTTTTAAAGTAATCTTAGATATTAAAGTGGCTATGTGCATCTTAAGAAGTACTATCAGGTGTTTTAATTTACACTGGAGAAGTAAAAATTATTCTTGAAAAGTATTATCTTCCCACTGCTATTTTTCTGTGCTTTCTGGCATGCTTCCCTGTTCATGCAATTGTTACCTCAATCAGTAAAAAGTGTTTTAGCTAATAGCTTGCTCTGTTCCTCTTAATATTTGAAAATGGGCCACATCTGTGTGAATGCTATCAGGAAAGAAAAAACTGTTTTAAAATTTCAGGTCATATAGAAAAGTGTTTTTTTTTTTAAAGAAGATCTCAATTTCAATTAAAAAAATAAATTGATCCAAAGCTTTTTCCCATCCAGGGAATGTCTGTCAGTTCCCCTGCTGCAATGTTTCACCACAGCAATGTAAGATGGTTGTGACCTGTGAGGTTGGGAGCTTCTTATCAGAAAATCAGGTTAGATGAGCTTAGAGGCATAATCAGAGAAGGAAAATTGATACCAAGTGCCATATAATTGGCCAGAAGAGCCAAAGACTGTGTTCTGGCTGTGTAAATGAAATCTTTTTGAGTGATGTACTGAGAATGCTGTTGCAGAGACTGACAGAGAAGTGCCTGAAAAAGGGACAAATAATCCCTGAAGATAAACTTTGATTCCATTTTTAAATGGATTCTTGAAACAAGGGGAATTGTCATCTTAAATATCCTGCCAGTTCTATGCAGTATGGATTTCCAAGGTGTATCTGAGGTACTTACTTTGCTTTGACCTGGCTTTTTGGCACATTCTATGTGATGAAGCAATATGTTTAAATTATTTTAAGTGTTGCTGCTGAGAAATGAATGTATTTTGGTGAAAGTGGATTTTCTATAGCTGCTCAGCTGAGGGTGTTTTGTGAAAGCAATGCTTAAGAATATACAAACTCTATTTCTTATCCCCATGCACAGAGTTCCTGTGAGAAATCACTATTTTTTTCTTTGAAAATCAGCATGTAGTGTTTTGTCTCCTGAAGCCTTGTTTCTGTCACTGACTGCAGAAATCCTGTAACTGCTTGCTTGGCTGCCAGGATTCTGCTGTGAAGAAGTAGAGGACCAGAACCACTTAATGATTCTACCCTACCCCCCTTGTGCTCTCTTTTTGTGCAACACTGTAAATTTCAGCTGCCAGAACCATCCCATTTCACTTAGAAGGTGAAAATAAATCTCTTCCCTGGATCTGTTTCAAGAAACAGTTGCTAACCTAGAATAACAATAGGTGTTACCCCAAAGCAGGCTTAACATTCAATAATTTCCAGTCCTCTAGTGCTCCTTGCTTTCCCTAAGGAAAACAGTTTTGCAAAGAATAGCCTTCTCCCCAGCATTTTGCCAATGTATAAGTAGTGGGGCATCAGCCAAAAAAAAAAAAAAAAGGAGTTGGGAATTGTAGACAGATCTATAGCAGTTTCAAACTAAGTGCATGTTCATTGTAAATTTACCTTGCAAAGTAACAAGGTTAAACAGAACTCAATGCTTGTGTTTCATTATGAAGTAATTGCTCATTTTATCCAGGCTGTAGTTGTCCAATGTTTCTACCACTTTTTGTGTTGCAAGCTTGGTGTTTTGTTTTTTCTTAAAACTTCACCTGTTTGTCTTGTTTTAGCTGGCAACAGTTGGGTCTGGAAATCTTGAAGAGAAGGCACCAGTGAAGGTTGTTGAGTGAGACTGAAGAGCAGTGGTGACAGACCAGGTGCCCCTGTTGTCCCTTCCTGCTCTGTAGCATCCCAAGGTTCAATGTCAGGGAGTAACCAACCTGATCTCCTTTTATGATCAGTGACCCGCCTGGTGGATGAGGGGAAGGCTGTGGATGTGGTCTGCCTGGACTTCAGCAAGGCCTTTGACACCGTCTCCCACAGCATTCTCCTGGAAAAGCTGTCAGCCCGCAGCTTGGACAGGAGCACCCTGTGCTGGGTTAGGAACTGGCTGGAGGGCTGGGCCCAGAGAGTGGTGCTGAACGGTGCTGATCCAGTTGGTGGCTGGTCACCAGTGGTGTCCCCCAGGGATCAGTGCTGGGCCCAGTTCTGTTTAATAACTTTATTGATGATTTAGATGAAGGGATTGAGTCCATCATCAGCAAATTTGCAGATGACACTAAGCTGGGGGGGAGTGTGGATCAGCTGGAAGGCAGGAGGGCTCTGCAGAGGGACCTGGAGAGACTGGAGAGTTGGGCTGATTCCAATGGGATGAGGTTCAACACAACAACCCCATGGGGAGCTCCAGGCTGGGCACAGAGTGACAGAAAGGGACCTGGGAGTCTGGATTGCCAGGAAGCTGAAGATGAGCCAGCAGTGTGCCCAGGTGGCCAAGAAGGCCAATGGCATCCTGGCCTGGCTCAGGAACAGCATGGCCAGCAGGTCCAGGGAAGGGATTCTGCCCCTGTACTCAGCCCTGGTGAGGCCACAGCTCGAGTCCTGTGTCCAGTTCTGGGCCCCTCAGTTCAGGAAGGAGATTGAGGTCCTGGAGCAGGTCCAAAGGAGGGCAACCAGGCTGGGGAAGGGATTCCAGGACAATTCCTGTGAGGAGAGGCTGAGGGAGCTGGGGGTGTTCAGCCTGGAGAAGAGGAGGCTCAGGGGAGACCTCATCACTCTCTACAACTCCCTGAAAGGAGGCTGGAGCCAGGGGGGGTTGGGCTCTTTTCCCAGGCAACTTTCAACAAGACAAGAGGGCATGGTTTCAAGTTGTGCCAGGGGAGGTTTAGGTTGGATATTAGAAACAATTTCTTTACGGAGAGGGTGATCAGCCATTGGAATGGGCTGCCCAGGGAAGTAGTGGATTCTCCATCCCTGGAGATATTTCAAAAGAGCCTGGATGTGGCACTCAGTGCCATGGGCTGGGAACCACGGGGGGAGTGGATCGAGGGTTGGACTTGATGATCTCTGAGGTCCCTTCCAACCCAGACAATTCTATGATTCTATGATGCTTTTTGTGTTGCAGTTTGCATTTGCATACGGTTCCCAATGACCTCCCATGCATGGTAATTTGGGAACAAATCTTTTTCCTAGTTGCAGAAGTGGGAGTAGAGCCTCAAGGATGGCTTTTACCATCCCCCCAACCCTCCTGTGCTTTCCACAGCCCTCCTGCAAAGCTTTACACATCCCTGCCCACATGCTCCACCAGCAGCAATGCCATCACAAAACATTTGTTGATGGCAAGGTAGCATCCTTCATGCTGAGGAGCCATGCTGAGAGATTCCAAAGGCACCATCTGGAATCCAGACTGGAGCACAGGCTTCCCTAACAGCAGCTGGAAGAGGGGGGCATGTGACAGCTCTACCTTTAGGAACATGCTGAGCAAAACTGATTTACATTTCAAAACCAGAGAGCCTTGAAAGCCCTCCAGGGATGGAGGCACATCTGCCAATAGTTTCCAGTGTCTCCCGTTATTTTTCACTGAGATGAGTGCTGAGTCTCTGATCATCTGGGTACAGTCAGAGCTGGGACTGCACACACAGCTGCCAGAGTCTGCAAATTTAGCTTCTGTCACTCTTAAGGCAGCAAATGTCTGGTAGGATCTGAGGAAGATCCTGGAAGAACCTCTAGAAGGTCTGCTTCACAAAATCTCTGGCACAGCCCACCATCCTCAGTGGGATTTTCTAGGGAGAGAGATTCTGGCAAGCAAGAGACTTCAGCATCTGCTCTCACCAGGACAAGGCAGGTGAGGGGAAGAGCTTCTCACCTGCTGCTTTTTTTTTGTTTGTTTGTTTGTTTTTCTGCTCTCTCACTCCTGGAGCAGAGGAACTTCAAGCTTTGTGGCTGTTCCCTGGTGGAGCAGCAGTTCTGTACTCTTTGCACTAAAAATAGGTGAAGGAAAGGAGTTTGGGAGTGTGGGTTTGAGTCATTTGGGGTGAGGAGATAAATGAGGGAGGTGGTCAAGGGCACAGGTTTGGTGCTCCAAGCCTGCCTAAAATATAAACCCAAAGCTGAGCCCACGTGGGCTCCTTGTCTTCTCCATTCCCTTCAGCTTGCAGTGCTGGGAGGCTGAGCAGGCAGAGGCTGGAGGGCTTGGTGCTGCTGACCCAATGGGCCCTTCCAAAAAAGCATGGAGGAGGAAGGAAGGCAGCTGCGAGGAAGCTGACAGGGTTGGGGAGCTTGGATTCATGTCCATCATTACTCAGGCAGCCAACTAAAGGCACACTTGACCTCTCTCTGAAGCTGGAGGACTTAATGAGTTGAAGGTGAATCATCTGTTTTATGGAATCAGAGGCCACGTCAAGGCCTGCAGCCCAATTTTGCCATATGTTGTACATACCCTGAGAAGAGGATTCATGGAGAAATAGGATCCATATGGGCAGATCCTTACTGGGAAACACATCCTGCTTGGGTATCTCCCTGCAGAGCTCAGGCTTAGCAGGATTCAGGTTTTAATTCTTAATTTATGGTGTTGGAACAACTCTGAAGAAGAGGGAGGGATGTGTAGGAGGTACAGTATAAAGTGGATGGCACTGTGACACACTTCTCCCACCTCCTCAAGACTTGCTGCCTTTGCCTTAATGTGAGGCTCTCTACTCCAGGAATGAGAAGGAATATCACAGTCTGGCCCAAATTCTTCCCTGGAGGAAAGAGCCAGATGATATCATTGTTGGAGTTGTTTGGACATCATAAAGGTACTTACCAAAATGAGAAAAACATGGGTTTAATTCATTTTTTAATAATAAAAAAGTAATGGAAAGCTACAAGTGCCAGGAACCTCACTGCGAAAAGGGTCTGTGCCCTGGAGAACTTCTCTTTGCCTAATGAATAAACACATTGAAGTCACTTTTGGGTTCATTTTTTGTGTGCACATATATAAAATCTGCAAAACCAAATGAAATTACTTGTTTGTCTTTAATTAAAAAGAAGCATGCCTGCAGTGAGAGGCACAGGGCTGGTTCCTGGGAGACTGTGTCCACACGACAGTCCACAGCTCCTCCTGAACCCTGTAACCTGCACTCCAAGAAGGAAAGGAAAAGGAAAAATGATATATAAACCGAAACATATGCTGGTTACCAGATAGTGGAGTAGAAACTCTTAAAAGATGGAGTGGAAACTCTTAAAAGATTAAGCAGAAGCATGATGCTGAGCATTCACTTGAAGACTTTTCAAGTTCACTGTACAAAAGTGCACCTTCAAAATCAATGTTGTTCATGAGGCAGGGGGCCCTGTTCAGTGTCTGCAGAGATGGCAGAAAGCTGGAAGGAGTTATTCCCTGGCAGGTGAGCAGCCCTCTCCATTTAGCTGTTCTTACAAACTTGAACCTCCTAAGTCCATCATCATTGCAGAAGATGTGTTTGAGAAACCTGGGGCTTCGAGGTGGGTTTGGGCATCTGTAAAGGCCACCTGTGTTGTTATAAAAGCTGGGTCTGGAAAAAAAATGTGTAATAGGTACAATTAGACATCAGGGATTCTTGAGTTTTCCAAACGATTTCACATTTTTATTCTAACAGCAGGGTAATGAAATGGATTGACAACTAGGATTGCCCCTCATAACAAGGACATTGAGGGGCTGGAGTGTGTCCAGAGAAGGGGAATGGGGCTGGGGAAGGGTCTGGAGCACAAATCTGAGCAGGAGCAGCTGAGGGACCTGGGGGTGTTGAGCCTGGAGAAAAGGAGGATGAGGGGAGAACTTCTGGATCTCTGCAACTCCCTGAGAGGAGGTTGGAGCGTTGTGGTGTCAGACTCTTCCAAATTCCGAGCAATAGAACAAGAAGAAATGTCCTCAAGTTGTGCCAGGGGAGGTTTAGTTTGGATATTAGGAACAATTTCTTCCCCAGAAGGGTTGTCAGAGCCTGGCACACACTTCCCAGGGCGGTGATGGAGTCCCCATCCCTGGAGGTGTTAAAAAAACAAGTGCACGAGGCACTTCAGGACATGGTTTAGTTGGCATGGTGGTGGTGGTGGTTTGAAAGTTGGACTTGATAATCTCAGAGGTCTTTTCCAACCCTAATGATTCCATGATTTTTCTCAGTTCCAGTTCACCTGTTAGTCACTGTGCCTGATCTTCATGAGACTTTTCTATTCTTACCAGGATGTAGTTGCAAGATGTATCAGGTTAAGGTTTCTGTTTAAACAAACCCACTCATTTTCCCACCTAGCCTCCTGTTTCTGCCTCATCCTAAAATGCTGCTTTATTAGAAAAGCAGCAAGTTTCTCTTCAGTTTTCTTTAAAGACCACTATGCTTCAAATATTAAACAAACATTTGTGCTTTCCTTCTCTAACCTTGGCTATGCAGGGAGCCCAGCCAAGGGAACAGCTCTTAAAATCTTCAGGGAGAAGGTGATCTTAAAATAACTGAAACTGATGGTCCCTAAGCTTTACATGGGAGCAACCCCTAAGTGTCCCCTCGGGTATGAGTGCAAGAATAGCCCTAACAACAATATTGTGTACTAATTAGTAATCTATGATCCTAAGCAGCACATCCCAAGGGATGCTTCACCCACTGACTGTAGCAACCTGTATAATCAGGGTCCACTTGGAGCAGTATGTCAGTACTATGTCAAAACTCTATTTACCCTTTCTTGGGTCTGTCAGCTTTTGTTGACACAGCCCTTACCTGCTGTTTAAATTAAATACATAGCAATTCATCACAGATGGCTAAAAAGTTGCAGATGGCTGAAGAGTTTCTACTGTTTCTTCCATCAAGAATGTTCTGGGATGTGGTGGTCACGTAGGCAGTCAACTGTTGAGCACGTGTAGCTGAAGGTGTTCTAGCAATGGGGGATTTGGGATAGATAGCAGATCCCAATGTATGGATGGATCCATTCTCATCTCTTGGATCAGCTCATATGCATCTGCACACTTTGCCCTTCTTTATCTTCTCAGCACTGGCTCCCAGCTTTTAAAATATTTTCAAATTGTCACCATGTACCTGTTACTCAACATGAATGGTAAATCTTGCTCATCACTGCCTGCTCTGATGTCTGGTGTCAGCTCTCTGGTGTTTTCAGGCAGGTTTCACCCTACACTGCCCATGCTCCAGGCAGATTGGGAACCAGGAACCTCGAGTGGGAAGCAGGACTGATGGAGCCTCTTCCAGGTAAGGAGGTGGCTCCAGGATTCATGGTTGGTGAGGGACACACATGGACTCACTTTCTGCTGTATACAAAAGACCATGTAACTATAACACTAGCTCTGACAAATTTGCAGTGAATCCTACCAAGGTCTCCCAAAGCCCTGCTTAGGGCTGTAAAACAATTTCTCTAGCCCAGGATACTCACAGAAACAAGTGAGAGACAGCAGAAGCAAGACATAGGAGACTTAAAGAGAAAGGGGAGTTATTTTGGGATAAATGGACATAAGAGTCCATGGTTTTCACTAAAGCCAAGAAGGCAGCCCCTCCAAACTCCAGTTTCAATTTGCATTCATGCTTTGTCAGCAGTGGACAAGGAGGAATCACCAGCAGAGGAAGAATCTTGGAAGCTCATCCCATCTGGTGGTTTGGGTTATTTGGGCATCTTGTTTCATGGTAGCACCATCTCCTCTTGCAGCAACAGCAGTTTATGAACAGTTTCACTTCCCATGTCCCTCTCCATACCCTGAGATGGAGCATCTCTGCAGAAAAGAAATTGGGAACAGGCTGGAGGCAGGATTGTGAGTGTAGAGAAGGAGCCTAGGTTGTTAACATCAATTTAAAATATTAAATATCCACAGCTGACTCAGAAACCTACCTCCCATCTTTACTTCATTACAAAAAAAATTAACGTAGTAATTTCTTCATTTCCAGCAAATCAGTTATTTCCTGAAGTATTGTGATACTTCCCCTGAGCTGAGCAGAGCTCCTCTAGGATTTTCAGTTAGAGACAATTTGGTAATATCTTATTACCTATAAGAGGGAGGGTAGGTCAGATGAAAATGTGTCTTGAATTCCTTGCTTGTCCCAGAGCTGCTGCACAGTAGACTTTTCAATGTGCTAAAGGCATAAAGAGTTATGAGTATGCAGTTTTAAATTTTTTTAATATGGATTTTAAAAATACATCATAGCCTTTACAGAGTAACTACTTCTCCCAGGCAGGAAAAGAATTTGGGAACAGAGCCATAAAATAATTGGTATTTTTGATTCAACAATAATCCTGAGTGATAATAAAAAAGTATCTTTAAATAAACAGTCACAATCTGGTGTGAAACATAATTTTATACAATTTTAATCCTCTCAAGATTAAATGGAAGACAAACTTGTGTGGTCAGATATCATAAAAAATAAAATATTTAATCTTTCATCCTGAATGAAGAATGTAGGCAAACAGGGCAATTCACTGATCATTTTCCCAGTTTCAAAAACATTACATCTGAAAAACTTGGATGAATACTATGTGAAATTATGTCTGCACCACCCCATTCTAACTGGTTCTTATACTAAATAAAATAAGTCTCCCTTTTGTTTTATTTTGTTTTTCTTTTCAGTTTATTATATTGCTAATCTAATTAGAGAGAATGCACAGCTGAGCAGTGAGGAAATCTTTTGTCTAAGACTGGATTTTTTTCCCTTTTATAGGTAAGTCACAAGTTTTACTGCAGTGGTGGTGAGAGGAAGAACTTTTTTTGTATTTGAACAACTTGGCATTCCTTTTCCATGTGGAATAAAAATATGTGCTGTATTAGAGAGCAGTCACCTTAGACCTGACAGTCTTATATTTCCCTCCTGTATTAAAAACAAAAGAGCAAAGAACAAGAAGCAAAGCTATATACTAGGGAAAAAGAAGATTGTAGCAACAATTTCCCACTAGAAAATCAAAGTGGGCAAATAAACTTCAGTTTCCACCAAGCTGAGAACTGAGGCAAATGCAAAATGATTTTTGTACATGCAAATTACCTGAAGACCTTGAAATCAGTGAGCTGCAGAACAGACTTTCCAGCTGCTGCAGTCTTGAAAAGTTGCTCTGTAAAGTTGTTCCACATTTATGATTCAGTACAAGCTCAGCAGAGCTAAATGGGAAATTGTGGGTTTTTTTTCCTGTGCTCTCAGCTTCTCAATATATTTGTGCCTTATATGTGAAAATGAAGTTTGTATGTTCACTTTGTGGTGTTATACTTAATTACTCTGTTATTCTTAAGGCATAGAATCATAGAATCATAGAAAGTGAGGGATTGGAAGGGACCTCAAAAGATCATCGAGTCCAACCGCCCTGCCAGAGCAGGGTCACCTCCAGCAGGTGACACAGGGACACATCCAGGGGGGGTTGAATGTCCCCAGAGAAGGAGACTCCACAACCTCCCTGGGCAATTTGTTCCAGGGCTCTGTCACCCTCACAGTGAAAAAATTATTCCTTATTTTTATACGAAGCAACCTATGCTCCAGTTTATAACCACTGCCCCTTGTCCTATTGTTGGTCACCCCTGAGAAAAGCTTTACTCCATCCTCCTGGCTCTCTCTCCTTACATATTTATAAACATTAATGAGCTCACCCCTCACTCTTCTCTTCTCCAAGCCCCTCAGCTCCCTCAGCCTTTCCTCCCCAGATGTTCCACTCCCTCCAGCATCTTGCCCTGGACTCTCCAGCAGTTCCCTGTCCTTCTGGAACTGAAGGGCCCAGAACTGGACACAAGATTCCAGATATGGCCTCACCAGAGCATAGTAGAGGGGGAGGAGAACCTCTCTTGCCCTTTCTAATGCCCCCCAGGATGCCATTGGCCTTCTTGGCCACAAGGACACATTGGTGGCTCATGGGCATCCTTCCATCCACCAGCACCCCCAGGTCCCTTTCACCTATGATGCTCCACTATGATCCTCCATGGGTGCAGGGGGCAAAGCTGCCATCTCACCATGGGATGTAGAGGAAAATCTCTTTAGGCTCCTTCTCCCTCTCCTTCCTCACCCCCCTTGGTCTCTCTGTTCCAGTATTGGTCTCCTCTGATGTTGTTCTCTCTTCTGGTGTTCTCTCTTTCTCCACCTGTTGCTTTCTCTCACCTCCTACCCTCCTTCTTGAATATGTTAATTGCAGAGGCACATTTTTTTGTGTGTTCACTGATAGCCTAAGGTGGGGCCAGGCATCTTGGAGCAAGGAGAACTATTCAAGCAACCTACATGGAGCCATCTTTGGGAGAGGGGACCCCTTCACTGCTACCAAAACCAGCCCTGTATCAACCCAGAACACAAACTATCTCCCTTGCACTGCCATGGAGACACCTCCCATCCTTCTTGGCTCTCTGTCCCTAGGAGGACAAGGTGTCACAAAGGAGTAAAACCACCTGCCTCATCATCTCAGCATGGGAGGGCAGACCCAGTGCTATGGTCTTGGTGTAGGAGAGGACAAATCCCAGCAGCACTTCATGGAAGGACCAAAAGAGTCAATGTCACACACAGGTTGTGCCATTCCTTTTATTTTTTTCCCCCATTTGCCTTCTCAACAGCAGTTAGATATTTCAGTGAAGGATTTTGCTGCAATAGGAAGAATCACAGGGAACTCCAGCAGAGCCCTTCCCTGGTGGTTTGTTGTTTTGGTTTGGATTTTTTTTTGTCTCCTAAACCACCAGGATCCCAGTTTATGTGTGACTTTTTCCATAATGCACTCCAGCAGAGTTTCTTTGATCCTGCCAGTGGAAGTTGGTCCACACTACGCACAGACCTCAAAATCTGTTTGCTCAGATGTGTGTCCCCTCTGGGTTGTTTTTTTTTTTTTTTTTTTGCACTAACCCCCTTCATATTTCAGTCTTTTTTTTTTTTTTTTTTTTTTAGGTGAAAAATAAGTCAAGTAGATTTCCACGACAGTTTTTCAGTTTTTGTTTGGCTCCAAGTTCAACTTTATTGTGGTGCTGCTGCTGCTCATTTTCTTTTCCTTCTACAGGGTGGTTGTGACATGCTGGAGCACCTCATTTGTGCAAGCAAGCAGACAGCCCAGAAAATAAAAAAAAAATCCAACAGCTGGAGAAATCCAGCTCCTAAAGCTGGAATGGTTTCCTCGTGCAGATTTCTCCAAACCACAGCTAAGAAGGGGCACAGCTTGCTGAGAAAATGTGTGCCCTGTAAAACAAAAGGATTAGGAAATCGCTTTATAGCTTGTGAGATTTATGGTTTCAGAACAAATAGCTGGAGTTCATGGGGCCTGCAGCTCTAAGGGAGGCCAAACCAAACTGCTTTAAAGCTTTGGTTCAAAAGGAAGGCTCAGATCCCCCCTTACGTGGCTCTTTGTAAATGATGGGAAGACTGGAAAGAGTCTGGTGTGTCCTGCAACACCTCTAAGCTCCCCCTTTTGTGTTGCCTGAATGCTGGAATATTGAAAAGGCAAATTTGTTCCAAATGTCCCCATGCAGTGGAAATGTCAACCTGGAAAACAAGTGTTGGGGCAGAGATTTTTAGACAATGTGTCAGGGGGAGAGTGCAAAGGAGATGTGTGGTGGGACTTTTTTTTTTTTTTTTTTTCTGGAGAAACACAAGCACAAGGCATGGTATCTCCCCAGTCTGTTGAAAAGAAGTGAAGTTGGTTTGGGATTAGCAGAGCCAAAGAAGCTTCATTTCATCTTGATTTGGGTCTCTGAGGGGAACTCACCCTTGGGGATTCTCTGATGTCTGTTAAGGGGTGAGCCCCCATCCAGCTATTTCCTACAGGAAAAGGAACTTAAGGGTCTCTGTCTCTTGTAGCTCTGCAGGACCTGTCTTCCCTGCTCATATTTGGATGAAATTGGCCACACAAATACCCAAGCACACTTACAGGGTTTAAAAAATTCTTTTTTCTTTCAGAAACTGGGCTAAAAATATCAAGTCAAAGAAGAGCATACGTAAGAGCATGCAGAACTGTTCACATCATTTCTGTCTGGCAACTTAGAATATCCTAGCAGACAAACAGGGTAATTAATTTACTTTCTAAAAAAATTATTTTTCTCTTGTCAAAGCAGTCATATTAGGATTCTTTCAGGTTTTAAATGTGATGCATACAAGAGGGCTGGATCACTTACTGAAGGCTAGGTTAGGAAACTTGATTATTCCCAATAAGCAGCTGAAATTGAATTTATTCTGAAGGATTCAGTCTTCCAGCCCAGTTGCATAAGGACTTTCTCTAGCATGACCAGAGTGATTCTGGCATGGGGGAGTTTGTCCCTGCCTGATTGTTTCACATTGATTCTTGACACTGGGAGCCCAAAAGGACTCTCAGGCTGCTGACAACATTTATCAGCCCAGCTGCCAAGGAAGGATGCTGATTGTAGGCAGCCCATAGTATGTCATGGAGAAAACATTTCCTTCTCTGCTTTCCAAGTCACTGAGGTCTTTCTGTGCAAACAGAGACAATGCAAAATTCCTGCTTGGAAGCTTTCAGCATGGCCCTGCGGAGTCGTCTGCCTACCACAGAGAGCCACCTGTGTTTAAATTTATTCACCTCCTTTGCATCCATCTAAATGTGCTCAGGAGATGTGCAAGGCAAGCCAGGAAGGGGAGCATTTGGCGTTGGAAAAATGCATCCAGGTTTTCTAATGAGACTGGTGACCAGCGATGCCTCGGCTTTGAGCTGGTTAATTTGTGACCCCTGCCCAAAAGGCTTTCTTAGCAGTATGTTTATGGCCAGTGTTTTTCAGATCAGGTGCCATTCAAATGTCTTCTTTCATATAATTCCAGATTTGAAATTATGAGCATTTCAGCTGTTCTGAGAAATGGTGGCACTGAAAGACTGAGAGACCAGGATTGCAATAATTGGCTTTAGTGGGTTAGAAATTAGAAAAAAATTCTTCCTTACTCACCTTTCAGTAAGAGACTGTTATGCTTTGGTGCTGATATCTAAATGTTTAGACAAATGGCCTGATTTTAAAGGTTCAGAGATTGTCTTGAATCTCCCATGCAGACAGCCTGCCCTTTTGGAGTGATCTTCCCTATTATTTAAACAGTGAAAAGCAATAATTTGTGAGATAGAACTGATGCCAAGGAGCCTGGTAAAACCTCTGACTCTCCCACTCTCTGGCCAAGCCACCCTCCAGATTGTGGCCTGACACTGTGAAACCAAGTCCAGTAATGATGAGAGAAAAGAAGGAAGAGGTTTCTGGGAACAGTAGCCAAGTCTGTCCTGAAGAAACATTTAGAGCTCAGACTTGCACATTCGAGCTCTTCAGGCTTGCACTGAAATGAAGTAGCAAGAGACAAGAACCCCATTCACTGGTTCCTACATCACAGCAATAGGACAGAGAAGAAATCTTCCTAGTTCTGCGAGCTAAATAGTTAATTTTAATTTTTATCTTCCCCATTCCCCAGAGAGAAAACACACTGGAAAACTCCTCCTTTGTTTTTTTTCTTTTCTTCTGGGAAATGATGGACATCCTTGGTTTGCAGCATCACCAAAATTGCCATTCTATGTAAAACTGCAGCTCATTGTCTTGCTGCAGCCACTGGCCAGACCCAGCACCACAGGGAAAACTCAAAAAAATCTCCTTAAGATGTATTATAAGGTGAGATGCCTGAAGCAAAATCTTTCTCCTGGCTCCTTCCTTCTCCTTAGTAGCTTGAGTTTCAGCCACACACTAAGCCATAGGTATTTATAACCTCTGTTAAGTTTAATATTACTGATTACAACTCTGGGTAGTGTTTTTATCCTTATGCAGCTAATCTTTCCTTTCAAGGGAACTAACCAGGTCTAAGGCATGGCCCCACTTACTGTGCTGAAATAGTCCAGGTTGTCTCATTGTGCCTGGTTTTGGCCATGATCTCTCAACAGCCTCCAGGGAGAGCACAGCCCTTGGGTCACTCTCAGCAGGTGAGATGGTTGAGGCCACCATGTTTTGGTGAGAATTTGAGTGTATGGATGTCAACTATACTGTGCAAATGGTCTTCCAGGCCAGAAAACTGTCCCTGAAATACCTTATTGATAGAAGACATGTAACTATTAATATTAATATCAATATTAATATTAATATTAGTATTAATATTAACATGAATTGCAGAGAAGGACTGGTTGTCTTCTTGGTTTGGGGTTTATGCCTGCCTGCAGAGAAGGGCTGATGGAGTTAGCAGGCTTGGAGACAGGGACTTGATGGGGAAGGCAGCAATGTTCATGGTGGAAGAAAGTTGTTTTTAACAAGATGAGCAAATAGCATTAGAGCAGCCGGGTGGATTCTTCATCACTTGAAAGCATCAGAGTTAAATTAGATATTTTCCAATAAGAGGATGCTCCAGATGGTGTCTTACTGGAGACAGGAGGGGCTGTAGCTCCCACCACCAGTGTCCCTACCTGTGGACTGTGGGAGATTGGGTTCTGTTTGCTGTGGTCTGTGTTGTGCAGGAGGGCACAGCCCCGTCCAGAGGTGAGCATCCTCCCCAGATTAATTTTGTTCTTGTCCCCCTGGGGTAAGTGATTCTCTCTTGTCAGCACAGCCAGTGGTTGGCAGAATTTTTTGTGCCTCCTCTTTTTTTTTTCAGTTGGGTTTGGAGGAGGAGGAGGCTTTCTCTGCTGGATGTGACAAGTGAAAAGGAGAGGGGGAAGAATGACAGGGGAGAAAGGTATTCAAGAAAGCACCTGGTGAGCAGAGCTGAAGTGTTGTGATTTAAAAACAATTTTCATAATTTGCTTAATGGATTTAATGTGGGCACTACTGGTAAAAATAGTGCAGTCCTTTGCAGCTTAAAATGTGTCAGAAATCACTGCCAGAAGAAACATCACTAGCAAAAAAAAAATCATTACCAAAAATCACTACCAAAGCTGAAACTGTAACTCAAAAACCCCACCCTTGTATTGCCTTCATTTTCCACTGAATCCTTTAAACCTTTTAATGCCTTGCAGCTGGTGTGGAATCACATCAAATATGTGATCCCAACCACTCTGGAGATCCCAAACTGTCTCTTTGGCCCAACCAGCAGGTGATTAGGTGTTTCAGTGTCTCACTGTTTCACTTTGCAATGCCTAATTGACTTCAGAGCCTAATTTTGGTTTTCCAAACTGATTTATTCATGTAAGAGCCTGCAGCTTACTGGCTTTCAACAAACTAAAATATTTAATGCTGCTGGTGGCTTGGGACCACACGCAGAATTGGGTTCCACAGCCCAGGTGATGAATGGAGGTTTGCAAAGTGGTTGCTCATTTTAGCTTTTGATTGCCTACAATCATGTCTTCACAGCCCCAATTATCCTCTTAAGTCCTTTAGGTGTTGCACTACTGAAAATTCCTAAGTACCCATTAAAATCTGGGCCACAGCTTTCTCTTGCTGGAGCACTTGCTGCAGCAATGTCTTTCATGGGATGTACCCAAACCCTGCAAAGTCATTATAAAAGTTAAAATTCCTATCCAGGCTGGTAGTTCACAGCTTTCATTTGCACCATTAATATTTTTAATCCATTGCCTGTGACTGTAGAATAAATCCAGAGTACAGGCTAGAGACTTTGACAAAGATAAGCCAGATTTTCACCCTGAGTAAATTGGCAATGTTACTTGCTCCACTGGGAAAATGATTTTTGCCATTTTTTTCTTTACATTCTGGAAGGTTGGGGGTTTTGGAACAGCTGCCAAAGCCCAATAGTGGCTGGTTTGTATCCAGTGAAGAACAGGCTTGGACTAAATGCAACAGCTGCAAAAAGATGTTCAACACAATAGGTAATGCGAGTGTTTAAACAAAACCCGGGGCCATCAAAGCCAAAATCCGAAAAGCTCTTAACAAAAAACATACTTGTAATGAACAGATGGGGAAAAAAATAGTTCTGAGCTGTATAACAAGATCACATCAATCAACCCAGTAACAATGGCATACAGAAACCTTCACACATGACCAAAGAACATAACCAGAACCAGACACAATACTGGTATCTCCAGCTCCTCAAAAAAAGTCAGGGTGAACATCACCCTGGGAGGCTGTGGACAGGCAGCAAGCACAGTAGCTATAGGGGTGTTTTATCCCCATAAAGCTGGGGAGATTTAGGAAAGCATCATTCCAATAATTTTTTTTTTTTTTTCAACAGCTCTGTTAAAAATACAGCCTTGAGATCCCAACCAGTCCTTTGTGTGTGCAGTAGGAAGCTGGTGCTAATAGAGCTGTCCATGAGATGCAGCAAAGCACAAAGAACATTCCCCTGTGTATTTTTATGTTATTTTTGCCACTAGATGTCCTGCTGACCTCACAGAGCAGTGGGCAAGCTGCTTCCCCTGCTGAAAAGGAGCATCCAAGGTGGAAAACAAGCTGTGAGCAAACCTGCTTGTGACTTTAGTTCCTAGCATTATTTTTATTTTTATTTTTATTTTTATTTTTATTTTTATTTTTATTTTTATTTTTATTTTTATTTTTATTTTTATTTTTATTTTATTTTTATTGTTTTCTATTTTTTAAGAATATCTTCTGTTCACCCCATGAGTCTGTTTTTCAAGTAAGAGGACAGAAGTCAGACACTTGTTGTCTCCCATCATCACCCCTGTTTCAGAGAGGGTGTTGTCAGCTCTGACCTTCTGATTCTCATCCCCTTCCCATCTCCCTCTCGGTCTTTTCTTTGTTTCGAGGGGGATACATTTCCTTGGATTTCATACACTCCTGTGAGTGGACTAAGAGCAGCAATGACTTGAAAGCACCCTGTGTCCAGAAGAAAGAGCTGTGTGGATGTTGTGTAAAGCTCAGAGTATCTGAGTTTTTTAGATGCTAATGACAGACATGAGGATGGTGAGAGGGAACAATCTGTCTGATCAGGTGCAGTTGTGGACTCCAAGCTCCTGTACCTTGAAGATGTGAGGTTGGTTCCAAGCTGAAAAAAAAAGCTGGTGCCTAAGCTGTTCAGAACCAGGACTCAAGAAAATTATGACAGTCATGGTTGTAAATCCTCTAGGAGAGATTTGGTTGCCTCCTGTGGTATGTCACCTCTCCTATAAAGACAGACTTCAAGGCTTGGGGTTGTTCAGCCAGGAGGAAACCTCAGAGCAACTTCCAGTACCTGAAGGGGCTAAAGAAAAGCTGGAGAGGGATTTTTTACAAGGGTATGGGGTGATAGGACAAGGGGGAAGAAGGGTTTTCAGATAAAAGAGGGGAGATTGTATTAGATACGAGGAAGAAATAATCTGCTGGGATGGTGGTGAGCCTCTGGCCCAGGTTGCCCAGTGGCTTCCCCATCCCTGGCAGTGTCTCAGCCCAGGTTGGATGGGGCTTGGAGCAACCTGGGCTGGGGGAGGTGTCCCTGCCCATGGAGAGGGGTTAGAACTGGATGATCTTGAAGTTTCCTTCTCACCCAAACCATTCTGTGATTCTTCTGCTGGCTCAGAGCAAGGTGCATGGGCTTCCTGCATCTTCTGGCCATGGCAGCAGGGTTGCCCCCCGTGACTGACAATTTACACTGGCAGTTGAGGAACAATCATGAAATGGAGGTGGTGGAGACTGGAGCAACTTTGTCACTTCAGCTTTTAAAAGCTAAGACATGAAGATCTTAAGATGTGAAGGCTACCCAGCTCAGAGGTTGAGTGCTGTGTGCCTGAGGTCAAAGCTGTGGCCCCAGGAGGTTATTCCTCTTGTCCTTCATAGAATCATAGAATCATAGAATTGGCTGGGTTGGAAGGGACCTCAGAGATCATCAAGTCCAACCCTTGACCATTACTGCTGTGGTTACTAGACTATGGCACTGAGTACCACATCCAGGCTCTTTTTAAATATCTCCAGGGATGGAGAATCCACTACTTCCCTGGGCAGCCCATTCCAATGGCTGATCACCCTCTCCGTAAAGAAATTCTTTCTAATATCCAACCTAAACTTCCCCTGGCACAACTTAAGTCCATGCCCTCTTGTCTTGTTGAAAGTTGCCTGGGAAAAGAGCCCAACCCCCCCCTGGCTCCATGCTACAGCAATTCTGTGCCTGAGGTTTCTGATGCTCCATGCAAGAGCAAGCCTGGTAGCACTGGTGTTGTTTTACACTTGTGACTTTTGCCATGCCAGTGCTGCAGTGGAAGCCACTGCCATTTGCCTGAATTTGGGGAAGAACAACTCCATGCACCAGTACAGGTTAGGAGTTGACCTGCTGGAAAACAGCTCTGGGGAAAAAGACCTGGGAGTTGTGGTCGTCACCATGAGACAACAATTTGCCCTGGAAGGGAAGAGGGCCAATGCCATCCTGGGGTGCATTTTAAGAAGAGCTTAGGCAGCAGGTCAGGAGAGGTTCTCCTCCCCCTCTACTCTGCCCTGGTGAGGCCTCACCTGGAGCACTGTGTGCACTTCTGGGCTCCCCAGTTCAAGAAGGACAGGGAACTACTGGAGAGAGTCCAGAAGAGGACATCCCTGAGATGATGAAGGGACTGGAGCACCTGTCCTATGAGGAAAGGCTGAGAGAGCTTGGGCTGTTCAGCTGAGGGTGGGGGAATCTCATAAATATTTATAAATATCTAAAGAGTGGGTGTTAGGAGGATGGGGCCAGACTCTTTCCTTTGGTTTCCAGTGACAGAATAATGGGCAATGGTCACAAGATGGCACACAAGAGATTTAACCTGAATATGAGACAATACTTTACTCTGAGGGTAACAGAGCACTGGAACAAATGGCCCAGGGAGGTTGTGGAGTCTCCATCCCTGGAGACATTCAAGTCATCTGCTCGAGGGGATCCTGCTCTAGCAGGGGGGCTGGACTAGATGATCTCCAGAGGTCCCTTCCAACCCCTGACATTCTGTGATTCTGTGATTTAAAAACTGGTCCAGAATGTCTTTTAGCCATTGATGTCACTACAGAGAGATAGCTCTTACTCTAAGAGACCTTCTTCCCCCTCAGACAGGCGTGATCATGCCCTGGATAGGCTTTGCAGAGGAATTTGAAGCTTCAGGCTTATAGACCCTTCACCATTTCAATAAACAGATAAACTCAGCAAGACTTGAAAAAAAAAAAATCTCCATCACTTTTCCTTTTTGCAGCTCACCACTCTGTGTTTTCATTCATTCCTGAAAAAAAAAAAAAGAGAGGTTTTTAACTCCAGATGACACCTTCCCAGTTTCACTGAGTTCCCACGACAGTTCAGGGCAGTATCCAAGTGCAAGGAAATTCCCTGGATGCTCAGAGGCATATCTCAGAGGAGGAGCTTGGAAGAAAATATCAGAGAGTTCATGTTTTAACAGACTACCCTCAAGAGAATGGTGAGAATTAGAGAGTTTTGTCCCCTTTCCATTATTTAGCTCTATCTTGGTAGGAATTATCAGAAGGGAAGTGCTGCAAGGGATAGGTGGGGCTTTGACAAACAACTCTATGATATAAATTGTGTGGCTGGCAAGTATGGTCAACCTATCTTCTGCACTCACATGACAGCTCACTCACTTGGTCTGAATTTAAAACAAGTAAGTGCAGGAAGAGAAGGTGAAATACAGAGCTTGGGCTGGTCCCCGAGTCTGATATCACATCTCCAAATAACAGACCTGAGAATGGGAGGATATGTGGCTTCCTCCTCTCTCTTTACCTGCTCCCATTAATGGAAAAACTGCACCTAAAACTGGCGTGTGAGTGCAAATCCCTTTTTTCCTTCCCTTGTTTATTCTGTTTGCTTTTGCTGCAAAAAATCAGATCAGGAATAAACCTTGGCTTAGTAGTGAGTGCTGTGCTGAATTGTAAAGTGATGCTTTCCCACTTTAGGCAGCTCACTTAATGCCTCCATTCCTCAGTTTGACCAAAGCAGAGAATAGGAATATTGCCCAGAAGAGGCTGTGACATTTAAATGCTTGACAAGCCCTGGGGGACAGAGATGACACTGACCTGCATGAGGCCCTTGTGGCACAATGAAAAAGAAAACCCATAAGGTTATATGTGGAAATCATGCTCGAGCACGGAGATTGTTTCCAGAAATCAAATAGTCAAGTATCATATAAAGAAAAAACAAAAAATAACAACAACCAACCCTGCCTTTAACTTGTGGTTTCATCTGCTGAAATTAATGGCATTAGCTGTGATTTGTCATAGAAAAGTGTTAATAATCATAGCACTTAAAGGGATTTAAGGATATTTTCCTCTTTTTGAAGCCTGGATGAGCCTAGCTTTACTATTTAATCCGATTTAATTCATCATCTAGCTCAATGACTTTCATTCAGTGGGTCTTAGAACCTGTGGTGCCTGCATTACTTTGATCATAGATGGGGCCAGGATGCTACAGCCACAAGTACCAAGCAAGCAAATTGGGGTTTTCTTTCATTCAGTTAAGGCACAGAGAAGATTTTATTTTTTAAATATCTTCCTTGCCATCTTTATAAATAACCCAGCCAGGTAGGTTTTCATTGCAGTTTTGGTTTCTCTTTGCTTCAAGGCATTCTCATGAGCTGCATCAGAACCCTTAATCCTCACTCGTGGGCTAAGGTTGGACCTTGCTGGGCCAGTGTTCACTGATGAGGCTCTGCCAAACAAATAAAACTCTCTGACTGCATCCATATAAGCACAGACCTCAGCTGGCCATACAGCTCAATTTTATGCATGGACTCTGGAATAATCTTGGCCAAGACCAAGCAGTCCTAAGAGCTGCACAAGCCAGAGAACCCTTCCAGATGAGCAGGATGGATGTGACCAACCTGTTCTGGAAAGCAATACAGATTACTGGTAAAGGTGAAGACTCTCCCACCTCATCAGGCCTTGGCAATTCTCATTTTGCTGGCAAAAAGACAAGTGAGACACTTGAGTGCCTGCTCTAGAAGTTGTTCTGGTAAGATGAGCTGCACAGTTCCCAACATCTCATCTTTTTATGGGTTTGTTCAGGTCTGTCTCTTCCTGAATATGGAGTCCATTTGGGAGCTTAATCCTAAATCTGGCAGGGAAAGAAATGGGGAGGGAGCAGGGTTTTTGTTGGATCACATTTACTCAGGGCTGATGTCTCCAGCTTTCCAAGGACACCTTGCATCTCTGCTTTGCTCGAGCATGAGGTTAAGAAGTTTGGCAGCAATCAAACAAACAGTCACTCCTCTCTGATTTAAAACTTTCCCTAATTCTTCATTCCAGTAAGAATCACTGTATTCACAGTGGGAGGTCACATCCAGGGTGGATGCTGAAGGCAAGGACACAGGAAAGATTTTGAGTACAGTTTACAAGCAGCTTCCTGAACGGCTTGATATAAGTTCCTTTGGATGCACTTCAGTTTTTCCCAACTCATCCCTCCTGTGCCTGGTAAACTGTTGGTACAGAAGGACAGCTACAGCTTTACTTGGTAAATATTTTATTCTGGTTATCTATCCCATTTTGGGTCAAACAGGAGATGAGATTTCCAAACTGCAAGTAACTCACATTTTTTATGAAATTGGTCTGCTGTGAAAAAAGTCCTACCAGGACAACATTTCCAAACAAATCAGGTAAAGAATCCTTTCCCTAAGATAAATCCTCTTTCTCTAAGAGTGGCCTTCCCCCCCTAGGCAGCTGTAAGAGCACATCAGAGCCCAAAATTCAGCTCCCACTGCACAACAGTACTGGATGAAAGCAGGAGAAAAAGAGAGGCAATGAATAATAGGGATGGAGAAGATGAGGCAGAACAATAATTAGAATGGCTCCAAGCCCACTGCTGCAAAATGCATCTTCCCCAAAGCCTTCTCTTATGAGGAGATGCTGGGAGGGGAAAGTTTAAAGAAATAATAGCTGTGTCTAGACTGGGATAGATTAGATCTCCAAAATATTTCCCATTCTGCTTGCACTTTATGTGTGTTTTACAGTGCCAGGGACTACCCACCCCAAGACTCAGTGATATGTGGACACCCAATCTGTGTGATGGTGCCAGACATGAGGGGTGATCATTATTGTTACCTTGCTGCAGGCAAGGACTGGTGTTGGATCCATCAGGCAGAGGGAAATCATCCACAGAAATGCAATCTGCATGGCTCAAGATGGAGGAGGAGACAGCAGGAGTGCTGGACAGGATGGGCTGTCCACCACAAATTACATATGAGGGAAAGAAGGCAGTTTGATTTTCAGACAATCTCTCCTTGTGCACTTAGGATGGAGTTAAGCTCAAGCTCGAGGCAATGATTTTGGGTGAAGGATGAAGGTGGAGATGCTCATCACTGACACTAGGAAGGAGAAAGAACATGTAGATTGGGGTTCAGGTCAGCTTTAGACACCTAAGGGCTTCAAATAAACATAGCTGACTGTACCATCACTGTGGCTCATTGGAGAAAGGGAGGAATTTCCAGAGGGCAGCTGTAGGACTATGTTAGAAAGCCAGCTTGAGGTGGGCTTAACCCCCACAAGAGCCTTTTCACTGCAGAAGAGCACAAGGTGACTATCTTGTGCTGGGCTTCAGTTGGTGAAAACTCCCCCCCCGCCCCAAACACACACACATACGCTTTTTCCAGAGAAAAAAATGAGGAAAATCCAGATATGAATGGATTTCCAGTGAGAGCTTGTAGAAGACACAGCCAGCAATCAGCTGCAAGTGTGAGAAGGGTGAGAACAGGAGGCTGCCTGGGGTGCCAAATGGGAGAGATTATTTTGAGTGGATCAACCAAAAGGGTAGCAGGACATGATAACCTAGGACAGACATTCTCCAGGAAGGGATCTGCTGGGCTGCAAGTTCCCATCTTCAGGGAAGCAGAAGGAGCCCCTGGGACTGAGTGTCTTAAAACAGGACTGAGTGAAGAATCACAGAATCATAAAATGGTTTGGGTTGGAAGGAACCAGGGACATCACCCACTAGATCAGGTTGCTCCCAGCCCCCCTGGCCTTCAACACTTCCAGGGATGGGGCATCCAGAGCTTCCCTGGGCAACCTGGACCAGCATCTCACCACCTTCACAGCAAAAAATTTTATTCCTAATATCTAATCTAAATCTCTCCTCTTTCAGCTTGAAATCATTCCCCCTCATCTTATCATTCCAAGCTCTTATCAAAACTCCCTCCCCAGTTGTTCTGTAGCCCCTTCAGGTACTGGAAGTTTCTCTAAGGTCTTCCTGGATCCTTCTCCTGGCTGAACAACCCCAATTCTCTCAGTTTGTTTTCATAGAAGAGGTGTTCTGGCCCTCTGATCACCTCTGTGGCCATGAGATGATGGTGAAGACATGATGCATGTGCTCTAAGGAGCAGTCCCAAGCAGACAGGGGACATCTGTATCAAAAGACATCTCCAACTCTTATTTCATCATTGTTTTAGAAGAAGTAGTAGTTCATTTGGAGACTATTGGGACAATTTTCAAAGCCAGGCAGTAATCCATAGAGCAAATCCCCACCTGGCCTTACTTAAGGAGGTGACTTCACTGCTGTGAATAAAGCTGCTGCAGCTTTTCCCAGAGGAGGTTGGGAAGATGCTTTGGAGTGAACACGAGGCACATCATGGATCTGCTTCCCAATCCTGAGCTCTTTGGCTCTGGGGACCATGAGGTGGCGCAGTTTCCTTGGATATAGGATCCCAGCTGCCGGCAGGTATCTTCCCAAAATTCCTCTCTGCTCCCCAGCTGCCTAACTACAACCATGTGTTAAGGAGCTGCTGCTGCAGACTGTATATATTCTGTATATAGACTGTACAGCTACATCACCTAACCCCTCTTATTTTTTTTTTTTTCACCTTCCCAGGGATTCAGGAGGTATTTCGGGACAAGAAAGAGCAATCAAGAGTATTGTGCTCTCCTCTTAGCAAACGTGCCCCTTCCTCTCCTTTTCTTAAATGGTTTTTTTTAAAAAAAATAAACCAACTGCAAATGCATTTTATGTTTCTCCCCCCCCTGGAAAGCACTACAAGGACGTTGCTTGTTTTATTAGCCAGGCAGCAGGATGCAAAGTAACAGCCCCAGAGCACATGGCAGAAGGTGTTGGTGGTGGCCACGCTCCCTCCCCATCTCCAGGAGTGGGAAGAAAAGGTCTGGGAGCTGTGTCCTGTTTGTATCCATTGCTGTCTGCCTTTGGGTCCCTCTTGGTTTGTGAAGAGGTGGCAGCTCCAGTGCCCTGGATGGTTTCCAGTGAAGGAGACATTCTCCCTCAGGTTCCTCATTGATTTGGAAAAGATCTGAGTTATTTATTTGGGTTTTTTTCCTGTGTCCTTTTCCCAGCCGTTGGGTCATCATGCTGCGTGCTGACACATTGCCCCCAAAGTGGTTGCATTTTGGGGGCAAATCTGCATCCACTCCTGAGCTGGAACACTCAGCCCCATGCAGAGAGGACAACTTGAGTCCTGCCTTTCCCATGAGCTCCATCCTGGAAATAAAAATGCTTTGGGGTCCAAAGAGCACTTTCACCCTAGGACAATATTTGCTCATGGGGCTTCACTCAGCCTAGAGGTTGACTTCAAAAGTTAGGGTGAAGCTGAGGTAGTTTTTCTCCAGTCATGTGCATGTCATGTTCCACCCACGGGTGCAGTTGGGTGCTGTGTAAGCACCCATATGGCAAACACACCCTGTCAGTAGCTTTTTGGTATTTGTTCCCTAGAGTATCACTGATCCCAAGCATGATATGGTGTGAACTCACCCCCCTGCTCCACAGGTGTGTTTCTCTCTGCCTCTAAATGCCCTCCCAGCACATCAGGCCCTGATTCTTATCACCTCCACACTAGAGAGATCAAAACAGCCGTAGAAAAACTTCTCCAGGTTCTGTTGTGAATGCCCCCACTGCTTGCCTGCCCTTGGCCAGGTTCCAGCACAGGAAAGGAGCTTCACCCTCTCCAATGTTAACACCACATTGGCACCATCTCCTCTCTTGGCCAAAAGTGCAGATCTCCCACGTTTCAGCAGACCATGCTGACCAGAAAGCCCAGTGGGGGCAGATGCTGCCTTTGGGAGAGAGGGGACAAGCCCCCCGTGCAGATCAAGGAGCAGAGGAGCCACTTTTTTTGCCCTTCCCACCTCTTCTGAAATGCTTTTGCAATTGTCTTACAAGCTCAGCACAGTGTCCATCATATCCCACCTCAAACAGGAACAGAGTTTTAGTAAGAGTTAGCCCAGAAAAGCCCTTTGGTGGCATGGCTTCACCCTACAAGCACCCCACTGAAGTGGCCAAGCTATGATCCTGGCTTTTATCTGAACACCTGAAAAGCCCAACAGAACCCCCATGAGACCTGAACCCCCCTTGTACACCCACCAGCTGCCCAGGGCTCCTGAATGAACACACTTCAGGGGGTAATTAATTCAATTTAACGATTTCTTAGCCTTCCAAAATTGCCTCCCACCTTCCCTTGGCAGTCCATGTGATGCTGGTGACTGGACCAGCTGCCCAAAAATCTACTGATTGTCCCACTTGGGTGGGCTGAGGTGTGGAGATGGGATTCCTCCAAGTGCCCCATTTCATCTCGAGCCTTGGGGCAGCTCATTGGGATCAAGGATGGGGACAACTTCTACAGCAGGGTCCTGGCCACCCTTGACATCTCTCGTTGGGTTACACTCAAGCTGTTCCTCATGTTCCTCTGATGTCCAATCCAGGCACCACATCCACTTTTGCTATTGGCTCCTGGTTGTGAGCTGAGCCCTGCAAACCTACACATTCCTCCTTGCTTACACACCACAAGCTTTATTTGTTTTAATCAAAGGGGCCCCTGATAATTATTAACATATTTAATTATTTTTACTCTGAGTCACCCAGCTGGGGCGTGGAGTGATCACAAGAATCGTTTTACTACAAAGATACACCCCTGGAGCACTTGCACCACTGAGTAATCACCCTTTGCAAATGGAGCTCCCATAGATACTTGCCTTGCAGCCTACCTTCCCCCAGCCCCCAGTAAAAAAAAGTCTGAGCTGCTTCATGCTTCACTGGAAAATCCTGGCCCCAAAAAAAGTGCAAAAGTGGGCACATTCAGAGAATTTTCAGGGCTACAGCTTTGCACACTGTAGTTGTTCACTCAGAGGCAGAGCTGGCAAGGAATGATGTCCATCTGAGCTGTGCTACAACCCTGCACTTCGTGGAGGTGGAGGGTGTTGGTTTGTACCCCCCCTTACCCCTAAATTGCACCACCTCCCCCTCCCAGGCTCACCAGTGAGTTCCATGGCCTCGCACCAGCAATCAGAGCACTGCAATTAGCAGTGTTTGTCTGAGGAAACTCATAACTCTGCACTTCCACATGATTTATGAGGTTCCCCAGCCTGGGCTGGCCCATGAGCCACGATTGTTCCCAGCCCTGGTGGTTCACAGGCAGGCTACTCGAGATGGTCTGGGTGTTTTACCTCCCCTGGTGTCCATCAAAGCTTTGTAGGGAAGCTCTGCCCTTGGAAAATATTCCCCCTCTCTGTGATCCCCTGGGGTCTGGGTGCTTTGGTTGGGGACCAGACCCTTGTGTCTGGGGTGCTTTTGCACTGGGATGCTTCTGCACCATCCTGGGTGCAGCTTAATTCCTGCTCCCTCCTCTGTGCCCTGGGTTTTCCTCCCCAGAATAAGTCAAGACCCTACAGTTGTGGCTCCCACAGGACTGACTTTTTCCTGAGCATCTGACATCCAGGAGAATCCATGTGGCTTGTGAACAACAAAGGCTTTAATTCTGTCCCACCACTGAAACAAGATTGCATTAGCCAAATCTATAGATATAAGAAAACCAAAGGAGGGACCCAAGGGTGCAGAAAGGAGGCTTTGGCAGAGCTGGGAATTGAGCAAAAAATCTTCAGACACCCTAAAGATGTTTTCTCTTGTTAGAATCTGTATTTAAGAATAAGGGTTGGTTTATTGTGGGTTTGGTTTGGTTTTTTTTTTTTTTTTTTTTTTTGTTAAATACTTATATAAATATTTATCCTGAGAGAGAGAGAGGAAGAAGTAGAAAGAAATAAGATTCACAAACCAAAAACTGCACAATTTTAAACAAATCAGGCCTTTTAATAAAAGCCAGAACACTGATGCTACTTTAAAAGGACAGAAGATAAAGGCTGGATTCAGCTTTCCCTGGAGGAAAAAGATTGGAAAATAGTGGTCAGGCTGTTCCTATGAAAGTTGGGCTCTTGCTCAGAAATCCTTTTTTTTTCTTTTTCTTTTTTTTTTTTTCATTCTGAAGCATTTTATCAGCATTTTTATTAGCTCTAATAATAGCAGCACTTTTGTCTTGGCTGTTTCTGCTGCAGACTTGAGGACCCAGAGCTGGTGCCCCACCAAAACCTCTTTCTAGTCTGGGTCAGGGTTTTGGATGGGCAGCTATCATCCCCAAAGTCTATATTTTTTTGTGTATTTGCCTTTGAGACCCTGCAGGCAGGAGGTGCATGGAGCAGGGTCAGAGGAAGGTGTTTTTAGGGCTGATTTTTGCTTTAAGCACTGCCTGGACCCTGTGATGACCTTGCTTTGGACAAATTGGAAAAAAAGCCAACATGTAAATTATGGGGTGAATTCCTGAGCTTGGCTCCATCTTTACCCAGTCTGGGGAAGAGTGGGGTTTGGGAAAATAACAGAATTGCAAAATAAAGGGACTTCTCATTTTTGAAGATGCTGCAAGCTGAGGTGAGGGGTAAATGGAGCAGAATTGCAAATGTTGCCATGGGGGAAGAGGGACTTCCCTGAAGCAGCAGATGACAGCAGCTGGAAGGTGCCACGAGGTGCTGGAGAAAAGCATGAGAAGAAGCACCCAAGAATCCAAAAGTTCAGGAGGTGAGAAAAAGCATCAGGAAGAGCAATCTCTCCTGTTTGCTCCAGTTGCAGCAGCTGAGCATCATCTTGGGACATGTCAGGATCTCAAAAATCTTAGAATTACTTGAGCCTGGGGGATTTTTGGATTCAGATGATCTGCCTGAGCTAATTCCTGGCTTGCATGAACGACTGTCCTGGCAAAATAGAATGAAAAACCATGACTGGTGACTGTCTTATTGCTGTTGCTGTGATCTGTGCCATCACAGCATCCTCCACTCCCCACCCCCCTCCCCATCTCCTTCACAACACACCAGACAAAGTTCCTTTTATTGCAAGGCCAGAGCAAGAAGGAAGGAAAAAAAAAAAAAAAAAAGACTACACCGAACCACAGAAAACCACAAAAATAAGTGCCTGCAATCCCAGCAGCCCTCAACCTGTCCTCTGACATGCCCTCTGAAACCAATTTCGACCTGACCTGGGTGGGAAAATGCCTGTAGTCATAACCACCCTGTCAGGAAAACACAAAGCAAGGCATTTATCTGAGCATTTCACTGCTGTGATTTGCTCTGCTCTGCAAAATAACAAAGCCAAGACACTGCAGGTAACAGTGAGGCCAAAAAGTCTATGGGTTTCATTCCCTACGAGTAAGTTTTGGCACAGTAGCTACTTCACACCCAATTAATTACTTCAGCACCAGATTATACTTGCAGGCTCCAATAGAAGTGATAATAGGAACCAATTAAATTAATTTATATTTACTTTGTAAGCATATTTTCCTTTGGTAAATCTTTGCTTTAATTTGACAGATTGGACTTCAGCATTTTGTTTTTGTTAAGAGATACAGCCCCTAAACCCAGAGGAACAAATCCAAACCTGTAAAACTGAGAAGTCCTTCCCTTTCAGGTTCAAAAACATGGAGGACATGGAGTTAAAAAAAAAAAAAAAAAAAAAAAAAAGAAGAATGTGTGCACGTGCCCGGACTAATAAAAACACAGCATGAAATGTGTGGGGAGGTGCCAGAAGAACATGAGCAAGAGCTGGGTTGGAGGTGGTGGCTGGAGCTCAGAAGTGAGATAAAGGTTTTGTGTCACAAAGCATCTTGCAAGGCAGAGCCATGTCCTGCTGTCACCTGCTGCCAGGGAGATGTCTTGCCAAGTGCAACTGGTTAAAATGGGATGGTCCCAGTTTATGCCCAGGTATATTTTGGCATAAACCTTAAATGGTTCAACACTTTTGTGTCGTAGTAGCATATGGATGTCTGCTCCTTTTACACTCAGTTTGGGTGTCTCTGCAGCACACTCATCCAGAAATAGCTGAATCCCATTGTGTCTTTTTGTGCCCGTTGTGTCTTTTTGTGATTCAGGAGTGAATGATTTGTCAACTGTTGCATTGCCTCATCCATGGAGGAGAGGACAAGGGGAAATGGTTTAAAACTTGAAGAGGGGAGATTTAGTTTAATTAGGAAGAAATTCTTGAATTTGAAGGTGCTGAGCCCCTGTCCCAGGTTGCCCAGGGAAGTTGTGGCTGCCCCATCCCTGGCAGTGTCTCAGCCCAGGTTGGATGGGGCTTGGAGCAACCTGGGCTGGGGGAGGTGTCCCTGCCCATCCAGGGGTTGGAACTGGAGGAGCTGGAAGGTCCCTTCCAACACAAACTATTCTGTGATTCTATGATTCTGTGTCTCAAAATAACCCTAACAAAAGAGAGCACCAGCTAGTGCTGGTGAAGAGTGACTTGCCAGAGACAGAAAAAAACACAAAACCAGCCCTGTCCTAGTGTGTGATATATGTTTCTAGCCCCCTTAGCCCTCCTTATTTCACTTCCAGCCCTTCATTGATAGAGTCATAGAATCCCAGACTGGTTTGAGTTGGAAGGCACCTTAAAGATCAGCTGGTTTCAAACCCCCTGCATGGGCAGGAACACCTCCCACTAGACCAGGTTGCTCCAAGCCCCATTCAACCTTATTCCCCTTTCCCCCTCCAGCATTGTCCCACAAGCCTCGGAGGGTTCATGAAGTGAAGACCTCCTTGTGACCCCAGTGAAATAATTCCTGAAATGCTTAAGGTACCTTCTATCCTTTCTTCTCCTCTCTTCTCTCCTGAGCATCTATCCCAGGGAAATACAACTTCATCAAAACCATCTTTGAAATACGATGTCTCTTCCTTCAAGTTTGTGGTGGCTCTCCTGCAGCAGTGGAGAGCTTTGGTAGGTCCCCAGGTTTGGTTTTCCAGTGTGAAACATATTGTCCCTTGCTAAAAACCTCCACTGAAATTGATAGAGTCTTCGTGGTGGCTTCCTTTGGTGGCATGAAATCGTGGATCCCAATAAAGGCAGCAGAGATAGAGACACCTGACATGACAGTGTGGCCTTGTGACTGAGAGATGAGGAGAAAAATTTCTGTCTGCTGCTGACAGTGGGCTGGATTATTGAAGGATGGGAGCAAATACATGTCCTCATGAACTCTCACTTTGTCCACATGGAGAGGAGCTGGGCTGAAGCTTCACAATTCCTCTGAGCTGGCAGGAATGGGGACACAATAGGGAAAACCTCACCATTTCTTACTCCATGGGGTGAAAGTCAGGAGGTTCACCAGAATTGCCAAATGGACTTCTAAGGACACTTTAATGTCTTTGGAAAGCCCTTGGGATCCTTTTGGACTGTGGAAATTTGCTACTTCCAATGTTGCTGTTTTCTCAGCCTAGCATAGCGTGTGGATTTTACAGCTGTAGAGTTGCTACTCATTTTTCACCCTCTGGATGGTGATTTATGGCTTCTGGAACAAAGGTTAAACCCTCTTCCTCTCCTTGTTAGTGCTGTTTCACATGCTTCCCACAGACTGGTGCCGTTGAACTCGGAAGAATTTGTTGGCCAAGGTCCCATAAAATCCACTTTTCTCTTCATTTTGGATCTCCTATAATTTAAGTCCAGGAGGAGTGTGGGCAACTCATCTCAGCAGACCCATGGATGTCGCAATGCACTGGAGGAAGATGAAAAAACCCAAAACATCTGCAGGACAACACAAGTACCCCCAGCTCACCTGGCAAATACTCGTGAGGTGAGTGCATCAGGCTGCCAGAAAGTGCTGGGTAGGTCCCTGTTTTCTTCATTGCCCACTCAAGAACGTGCTCGAGAAGGCAGAAATTTATTTGGCAAGTCACAGCTTTGTTTGGTGCCCTCCAGCTCTTCTGGGGAAAAAAAAAAAAAAAGATCAAGGAAATAAAAACATTGCCTCAAGTGAAGGATATGCTGTCTTGACTTCCCCAAACCTATTTTAGTTAATTTCCCCTGATTTTATGACTCACCATTTTCCCTTTTAAGGCTTATCTTGCTCTCTACTGGTGACTGCAATGGCAGTTTCTGTGGCTTTAGCTTCTGAATGCCCATGGGGATGGGCTGTAGATGGGCTTCTTGCTGAAAGCCAGAGGTTGTTCTTGAGCTGAAGGCATCAATACTGATTTGTGCATCCTGTGACCCATCTGCTGCTGACCTGTGTTGGATGAAGCTGCTGCAGGTGGTCAGTGTCCTGGAGCTAAAGGAAGGCTACAACACGTGGTTCTTCATCCACAGTGAGACACTTAAATGCTTTACCACCACACCCCAGGAGCCATTGTTATCCTTGGCTTATTCTTCCACCAGATGCAGGTTTTCTCTTTTAAAGCAGAACTTAAAAATGAAAACTATGCGAGGAGAGATTTACGGGCTGTGTTACCACTGGGCCAGGCTGTGAGGGCCTTAAGAGCTGAAGCCAGTCTGCACAAATATTAAAGTTCTGCTTTTCACCCTCTGTGAACTCCACCAGATTGACTTGAGAATGGCCTCCCTGCTCTCCTGTCTACTGCAGTTAAATTTAGATGTCCTTTAGAGCAAGAGATGAGACCCAGCCAGGTTGTGCCAGAACCCCAGAAGAGAAATCCTATGAGCCATCATTTCTGGGACATGCTCAGCAAACCACAAAGATATCATATTGTAATTTCTGTGCCTTCTGCAGCCCTTTTCCATCCCTAGTGGAAACCTCTTGTGAGTCCTGAACATTACTCTGCTTCTTCTTCCTCTGGCTTCCTCTGGAAGCTAATTTCTGCCTTAATAATTTCAAGAGAGGAGATGATGTTATTAAACAACATGAATAGTATAACACTGTCAAAGGCCCACACTAGACTGAGAAACAAGACTCTTGGGTTGTTTGAATTCTTGCCTCTTCACCCCTCACCCTTCTCCCTCTTCGGGTCCCTCATGAGCACTGATTGCCTCAATAAAAATCCAGTTTGTAGGCTGTCCAAGCTATTGCTATGTCAACCTATTTTGAAAGACCCCCCCAAAAAAAGTGAAAAGTCACAAAATTTTTCAAAAGCCTATGAAAAACAAGTCTCATGCTAGATCTCCACCTGCTTCACTTAGCAAGGGAAGGTCAAGAGGAGCCTCAAGAAGGGTAGAAGTTCATCCTCAGGAGAAAACACCCAGAGGCAACAGAGCCTTGTAGTCTATCAGAGGTCCAAGGTCGGAACCTAAAAGCAGACATATTTCACTTCAAAATGAGGCCCACTGCCTTAACAGTGGGAATGATTAAGTGTTGAGACAAAATACCAATGAAAGAAGTAGATTCTTCCTCTTCAGATATTTTCAAATTGTGAGCAGATGCCTGCTGGAGCAGAGGTTTTAGCCAAGCACAAGTTATTGGGTTCCTTATTGGAGTATGCAATTTTATGGTCCATGTTATATGGAGCTCAGAATAGATGATCTTATGGCCCACTGTGACTCTAAAATCTGAGAGAAAGGTAGTTCTGGATCGAAAGGAGCCAGGTTTTGTGGATTTGTGTCTTGAGGCTGACTGACTCTGCTGCCTAAGAAGACACAAAATCTGATTGAAGCTTTTCTCATTTAACAGCCGTGCTGTTAAACACACAGACTCTATTGCCAAGTTGAATTTGTCTGGCTTTAGTGTGATTATGGGTCTGCTTCTCTCTGCTTGACTGGATAGAAAGCCAGGGGGACACCAAGTAAAACCCCTTTGGTCTCTAATCTCCTTCAAGCTTGGCTGAGTTTGGCCAAAGGAATCGGATGCTATTGTGGTGGGCAGGAGGTGGGCAGAAAGGAGCCCATGCACGCTCTCACAGCCTGGAAAGAGAGCGGATTGCAAGAGCTTAATTTCTCCAGGCTAAAAACAGAAAACAAGGTTAACATTAAAGGGAAATTTATCCCTTCAGACAGGAGCTGATATGTTTGAGAACATCCTTAGTCAAAGGAGTTGCCTCCGACAGCAAAGTCAGGTGGCCCAGAAGATCTTGCCATGTCTTTTGGGGTTATAGACTAAATATTGCTGTCAGCCTGACTTTGTTTGCTCTTGGTTTTGGAAAACGTGAGTGTCATTCAGCACAGAAATCTGATCCCTACTCAGTTTTCATGAGAGTTGGCAGCTCACCCTCTCAAATAAAAGCTCAAGTGGTATTCACTGTCCACATTATCTGAACCAGTTTGAATTCAAATTAAGAGCATTTCTGGGTTGTATTTTAGGAGTTAGTGTCTGTCAAGACTTTTACCTTGGGGTTCTTGGGTTAAACCTTCCTGTCTCGGTGTCATGCTGGGTGGAACAGCTTTGCTCTTTGAAGGAATCCATCTCCCCTGTCTTTTCCCCCCCACCACCCTCCCACAGACACGAGGGTGAGCTGATTTTTGGTATGTAGTAATAACAATTTGTCAGGATGCCAAGTTCAAAGCCTCTAACCCACTGCCAATGTGAAGCCCAAGAGTGAGGTCACGACTAATCTCAGACTTCTGACCTCCCAGTCACATCCAGCATTACCAGATCAGAGGAGAGAAGTGGAAGGGCTTATTTTGAAAGGTTTTAGATTTCAGGTGAGGTCAACAAAAGATTTGCCCAGATGGAAGAAATCAAGTGGATAATATGGAGCATATTAGGGAAGATGAAAGACATTGTGTAAAGCAATCTCTTCCTTAGACCAGAAAGGAAAATCTAACAACCAGGGTAACCTTCTGGTAATGGCAAATGAGCCTGGGCCACCAGAAATGTAACAGAAACCAGGCATTGTCCTGGAGAAAGCAAGACAGGCTTGGAGATTCAGATTGATGCTGTTGGGATTTCAAAAGCTCCTAAACAGAGCAGCCTTCAACCTCTTAAGCCAGTGAGATTTAGGTGGCCAGACACTTCTGAAAATCCCATGATGAATCTTTTTACATTTTGAGGAGTGTGCATAGCTTGGTAGCCCCAGTGTGGGAGCTTGTTTCACTGCAACTCTTTATCCGAATCTTTTTGAAAAATATCAGCTGTATGGAAATATTAAATGTTTGGGAACTTCACCTAGAAGACCCAGAGCATTCATGCAACATCCAGCCCTGTTTCAGCCCATTAGTCACTTACTGGGCATGGTAGCACCTGGCCATTCTGTGGAGATCCTTTCTCAGCCACATTGGGAGCCCATAACAGACCTGGGTAGAAAAACCATCTCTGAGACATCAATAAAATGAAAAAAAAAAAAAAAAAAACCAATAAAAAAAAATTTCCATTTCTAGGCCCACCTTTTGGACCATTAACAGGATCTCTTGTGAACTGAATTTTTCCTTCTAGGGAGGTAAGAAAACCTTGTAGATATGTTGTAGCTATGTGGCTGAGGTCCTGGGACTTGGGTGGAGTCCTCTCCTCTGCCAGGATTCTCCCTGCTGTGGTACTCTTTGTCCTCATATGCTTTCTTGCAACTTTTTTTCTGACAGATTTGTGCCACTCCTGATGCCCTGGAGGAGCTGGAGCACTAATGAGTCCATTGTTGGAGATACACCACTAGAATTGGAAGTGGGTTGTGTTGCATTCAAGTCTATATTTCATCTGCTAACGAGCTTGCAAAATTAGAAGAATGTGTCCTGGGCTAAAATGATAAATTGTACAGAAAAGAAGCCAATGCTCTCATTTATAAGAATAAGACAGAAGTTTCATTAATCCAGGGTAACAGATATGTGAGCAGTGGTGGACACAAAGCTCTCAGAGCCACTTGGAAAAAGATCCAGCCCTGAAGGACACATGTTACCCCATCACTCTGAGAGGACTTGTCCAAGAGATCCCATTTTCCATTCTTTGGGTCCTTCTGTGAATGTTTTGGATGCAGACAAGTAAGGGGAGATGCTGCTGTCAGTCTCTGTGCACAAGGTCTTATCTGAGGTTAGCTGGGCCACGTTCACCTCAGGGTGGAGAGGTGCACTTCATGGGGTTACCATGCATGTCTTGCTTTTTTCAGTATAAACACAGCTGTTGTTACAGGCATGAATCAAATTCAAGTTTAGACTTTTCCACACAAGTTCAAATGTGTCTTGTAGCCAGCATCATCATTAATGCAATTGTTTCCTGGAGTTTTTGCAGGCCTGGGCTAGAAAACAAATCAGATTTTGTTACTGACAGAATAGGACATGCGAAGGCTGCAGGCATCACCCAGATCATCCCTGTGAAATCTCCTTTTAGTACCTCTTCCCCTGGCTTTTTGTGGAGCAGCTCCCAGGAGAAGGGTGTGATGCCTCTCGGATGAAAATAATCATCAGTCAGCAAGGAGCGTGGTTTGTGTACAACTCCTGTGCTGACCAAGGCACTCTCCCAAATAGATGAGCCCACTAGGTCTCAGTCAGATGATCACTGGATCTACACCAGCAAGATAAGCAAGATGTTTGCTATTGCAGTTCAAAGAACCTTCAACCCCTTGTAGAAATAGGACTATAAATTATCGTGGCAATGAGTCCTAGCAGGAAACGTGGGTTGCTGCGTCCAAAAATATCAGCAATAGCACTGTGTAAAAAACACAGTAGTTGATAGGAGGGGAGTACTACTCAAAATGGGGATTTTTGACTCCCGTTTTACTTGTATGATTGGGTTTCAATGGGAATATTGGCAGGATTGTCATTAGGAACAGCCTGAAGTCATGAACCATCAGGGGATAGATGCTCCATTGAGGCATTGCTCGCTGGGTTTGTCAGATAGAGCTAATGATGAACTCAAATCTTTTGGGACAAATTCATCTTTAATAGAACCCAGAGATTTAATTTGTTTTCACCTTACAACCCACTGCATTTCACCCCAAATACATAGGGGCCACCTTCTTTGTAGCTTGTTTTGCCTGGTTGCCATCCCAAAGGTTTTACCAATTGTGGCACTCTTGTCTTTCTCGTAGATTATTAAAAATGAAAAGGGCCCAAATTTTTCTATAGCAAAGCCTGAGCACTTTATCTGGATATCTGCTACATTTCATAGGAATAAATTATGTCCTTCATTTACACAAAGTGCTGTGAAAGGATGCTCCCTCCCATCACTGACTTGTGGCATCCTATTGCATTCAAATCCACATTGCCACTGAATAACAGTAACTGGGATTTACCCTCTCTCTATTGCAAAGTTGTTGCTTGCCAAAATACTGTCTACCTTTGAAATGATAATTAAAACATAATCATGAAAGACACAGGGGAAAAGTCCAATTACAGATAATTAGTACAAGGACATATTCTAGTGAAAATCCTTGCCCAAGGGTAAAGCAGGAGGAGATGTTCACATGAAGCTGTGACTCACATCTTCAGTCTCCAGTTGTCCTTCTCCTTTCCCACCTGCTTTGATCAGTAAAATAATTTACAACATTAATATTTTATTCATGATTTTCCTTCATATCTGCTCAGATGAAGAGGAGGAGGGATGATCTCCCCCATTACCACTGGGTATTACTGGTTTGATTTTGCTCAGGAAATAATTTGAACTGTTTTTAGAAGGCAAGCAGAGAGGGAGTTAGGTCTTTCCATTAAGAAAAGAAATGTGAATTTACTGAATTGTTACAAATGAGCCTAATTGGATTTAAGCAGAAGAGAGTGAAAATCAGGACCTGTCAATTTGCTCTTTCCTCAGATATAATGGAAGATGGAAAAGACAAAGTAAATATTAAAAAAGATCTGGTATGATATAATAGAGAAACTGACAGAATTAATCTTCAGTTGTGCTGTTTATAATGGAAATTGCTTCAGCACTATGGGAAAAAAAAAGTCTCCTACTTTTTCTTCTAATTCTGCAAGTTTTTCAAAAATTTTAAGGAAAAAAAAAAGTGAACCCAAAGTGCTGTCATTCAGCCAGTTTCTCTCCAAGGGAAGCCCTGAGGACTCCAATTTCCTTGAGCACCAGGTTTTCAATCTGCAAAATCATATTTCTCTGCTGCAGAGCAAAGAGATAGACTTAAGAAAGTTCACCTCCCCAACTCCAAAACAGCTCAGTTTAAATTTGTGGGGGAGATTTTTGTTTGTTTTGGTTTTGCTTTTAAAAATTCATGTCGATTTTTAAACTGAAAATTCTTTAAGCAGCGCTACTCGACCCCAGAATGCTCCAGAGTGGGAATTGTACTCAATTCTACCTTACTGTCTGCCTACCCCCAGTGATAGCTCAATTTATAAAGACAAAATTACTCATCCCATAGCAATAGGCTTGGCACGAGCAAGAGGAACTCACTCTTCTGTAACCAAATGCCCTGGCGAGCAGCAGAAGCATTGGGAAAGCTCAGCTGAGTGATTTTTGCTTGGCTTCATTTTGGCACCCATCTCCAGCTCCTGCTGAGCCCACATTAAATGGAGCAAAAAATCCAACTGTTCTGTACTTGTTTCAAAGGAGGTGAATTTTCACAGCTCCCAAGTATTTTCTAACAAGCTGTGCCTACAGCTAGGTCCCTTCTGGTTCTGGCACAACTGCCTGTCAGCTCTTCCACCAAAAACCAGTAGCCCATGACTGATGGTGTAGAAAATGAAAGGTTGCTCGTGCTTTTTCTTGGTTTTCCTCGCTGAATTCAAAGCCCAGTGGAGATCCCTTTGTCTCAACAAGAACAGAGATTAATAAATTTAAAATGCAAGGCAGGATTTCAAAGACCCCACTTGGAGATGAGCTAAGGTGCCAGCACAGTGGGCTGCAGGGATGGTGGGCAAGTGGTCTGTATTTTTTTTGTTGCTTTTTTTCTCGTGGTTATTTGCTTTTATTGGATGAAGGAGACTCTTGGGACTTTAAACGGTGAACCTCAGCCAGGCTGAAATTAATTAGGGTTTTCACCAACCAAGTGTCAAGTGCTGAGGATCAGCATTCAGTTCTGCCACCCTGCATTTCACGGCACATTAATTAATCTGGAGATCCAACCAATGCATCTCATGATCCTGAACCAGGACTCACCAGACGTGTTGTTGCTCTCATCATTTCAGTCTTTCCAACAAGTGTCTGAGCTCCACGGATGCCACAGGCTGACACCAAGGTCGTGTGTTACCCAAATGACTTCATATAAAACATCTAGGTCAAGGGAGGAGTATTTTTAGGTGTAGATCAACGTAAGCAAAACCCAGAAGCCACACTGAAGCTTCTTCTTAGTGAGCTGGTCAGATGAAATCTGACATTTCATGCTGATGCACCCAGGACCCAGACCTCAGGCGGTGCTGATGGTTCTGAAAATGTCATGTTGATAATTCAGGTGGAACTTTTTATGACTGCCACACCTCCAAGGACCTTCAAAAGCTCCACAGATCCTTCTAGACTTCTTGCTCTTGCCTGGTTGGCCTTAATTGCAAAGCACAGGCAGAGCACCTGGCAACAACTTGTTCCTGAGCAGCTGAAGGTCCTTGCTGTACATCTGCATTACCTGGGGTCAATACCACCAGATCCAATCCTTCTTTCCTTTTTGCATGGTCCACAGGGAGTGGGTGTCTTGTTTGGTGATGTCTTGTCACTCACAATCACTGTCTTGTTATTTCTTAGCCTGGAATTTGTGGAAGGAGAAAGCCACTTCAGTTCTCCTGCTCATCTTCAGGAATTTTTCATGCAACTTCAAGCTTCATCCCCTGCTTGGATGGGACCAGTTCTTGGGAAGTTTTGGACTGCAACCCAAAGAGTGATTCAGCCTTTCCAGTTCCAGACCAAGCAGCTGCAGCCTTCATTACCAGCAGTGTCAGCTCCCCAAAACCAACTTCCCACCCCCAACACCCAGGAACATAATGAAGAGTAAGTCCCTGATGAAAACCTAGTGTCAAAACCCCCTCTCAGAACTATAAAGCACTGCATTGTCATCCTTTTAAAAACAAGGACAGGAGCTGAAAGCTGTTTAAACACTTTGCTGCACACAAAGGTCAAAATCTTTTGCAGGCTACAGCTGAAAGCCAAATATTGGGAAGCTAATCCATACAAAGGGTGCCATTTAATCACAGGTAAAGGTGTTCCCAGCCCTCAGTTTTGTGACGGTGATGCCAAGGTATCCTGGTTGGCCTGCTGCCTTAGCTCTTCAGCTTTATTTGCCCCAAGCATGGGTGTTATAATCATGAAGAGTTCAGAGGTTAATGGGGCGGACACAGGGCACAAGCTTCTGTGGGAATGCAATGAAATCTGAAAACTATTACACATTAGTTGGGCTCCAGATCTTGCCTGGCCACACAGAGAATTATTTAATGCCTTGAAGAAGCAGAGTCTGCCATGAGACGTCACTCAAGGTTTGCAGTTGGATAATCGAGATCCAAGCCTGGAGGCACTGATCCAATCTTTCATAATTCTGGGTGTCAATGACCTTGAGAAATGTGAAGGAACAGCAGAGAGCAGCCATTGGAGGTTTTTATGGTAGCACATGGAAAATAACACCGGGACAGAAGGAGGAAAATTATTGCTCCAAAATGGTCTGCGTCCTTCAGGGTTCTGGCTGATCACACACATCCATATTCCACAGTGCCAACTCCTTCCCTTCTTGCAGTTGCATTTCCCTTTGGCTTTGTTCCCCAGTGTAAATCACCCAGGGTCTGGCTCAGTGCTGGTGTCAGGTATCAGCCTGGTGCTTGGTTTCAGCTCAGCTCCTCAAAGTTTACCATAAATAACGACAGAGTGGCCTAGGGAAGCAGCAGGTGGACAACATTCTTTCCCCAGGCCCTTGGCATCTAGCTGGGGCTCTTTTGATAGGGTCTTCAAATAGCATTGAAAAAAAAAAAAACAACAAAAAAACTAAGCCAACAGGCCCCTTCTGACTACAATAATTTATTGAAGTCCCTGGCTTGGATAGTATCAGAAGGCACACGGTTGAGACAGTGATGTTTGAAGATAATTTAAAACCTCACTAAATTCATTAGGGTTCCTGTGTTTTGGCTGTTGTTTTGTACTGCATAGGTTTGAGATGGGATGGGAGGTTTCTTCCATAGAAGAAACCCAGTAGATGTTTGATTAATTCCTCTTTTCTTCTCTTTTTCACAATGTTTTTTTGACTAAGAGACAGAAGTGCCTGAGGAACCAAACTCTATCCCTTTCCCATTCAGTCATCACACTCTCCCAGTCCCAAGGTGGTAAATTCCCCTTTTTTTCCACTGGAAATAGTCATCTTCCCACCATCTTTAATTACTGGACTGCTTGCACTTAACCTTTTTTCTTTTTCCCTTCAGTCAGGTAACATATTCAGGTCATCTCTCAGCACTTCCTAGCAAAGTGTAACCACTACAGAATTTTGTTGCTTCTATTTCAGACTTGCAGAAGGCCTGGTGTGATGGAAACCTTATCTACTAATCATCAGCAGACTGGTGTAATAAGAAATGTTCTCCCTACCACAATCTTTGCCTAGCAGGAGACATCCTTACCAATAGATCTAGGTGTGAAAACTTCTCTCCTGCTTTGTGCCTCAAGTGGAGCAGCAGATGTGGAGACCATCTGTGGTCCATCACTACTGAGATGCCATCTGCAGCATTATCATGACTACCTGTGCCTGGGTGTCATGGTTATCATTTCTGCCCCACCAACCTGTCCATTCTTTCCAAGGGAAGGAGTAACCCTGCCAGCTCTGCAGCTCCAGTTCAATAGCTCATGAGCTGTTGAAGGGAGATTTATCCAGGAGCTGGTATCTATTCTGTATGGAATCAGACACAGGAAGGAAGAGGAATGAGGCTTGGGGGATATCACCCAAAATTATCTTCAGTTGGACTTTCTGGGACTGGGATCTTTGATAATCTACAGCTTTGAGAAGATCAGAATGAACAGATGACCAAACCCAGTAAGAAACCTACCTAGGATTGGGCAACTTGCTATGTTACTTTGACCTACATATGACTTATTGTCTTTAGCAGTGGCAAAATATACCCAAAGAAAGTGTAAGAAACCCCATAGTTATGGGACTCACCCACTCTGTGTTGACCCAATAGGTCTAAGATGGAGTGTAGCTCCCAGGCAAGAAGAACTTCATTTGTTTCAAAACCTTGATGATCTCTTTGAGGAGGAAACCACTCACCTCTGAACTTTGCTGAGGTCTTGAAATTAGGCAACTAAAAGGGGAAAAAGAGACAGAATTTAAACGTTTTAAATATCTGTGGCAAATTCCTGCCCCCAGGCTGGTGCTCGGTGAAAAGTTTCTGCTGCTACTTGTCAACAGAAATCTTGAATTTTTTAATATATTGCTAGCAAAGTTCATGTCCACAGGTTAAATCCTCTGGAGACCTTTGAGTTAGGGGTGGATGGGGGAAGAGGGTCTCACAGTAGTTGCCTGAGCTGATAAAGAAGAGTATGAAGCAGCAAACCAAGGAGTGAGGAGGGACTGAGGAGATTGGGGAAGGAGGAGGAGTAGCTGCTGACTTTTGGAGATGCACAGAGTCCATGTAGATGAGTCCATGTAGACTTGTTCAAAGGCTCCCAAGTCTTGACACAGAGACACCAAAGAAAGCCCAGAGCCATGACAGCTGTGAGCAGTGGATGTTTAATGAGAAAAAGTGAACTCTGCACTCAAGAACTGTTTCCCCAAAGGGATTCAAAAGCCCTGCTGCTCCATAAAATTTATGGGAGGATCCAGGCAACCATGGAAGCCATTCACAGCACAGTCCAACTGCTGTGAGGATGGCATGAGCCATCACAACCATTGCAAACTGTGCCCAAGATACTTCTGTGCATTTACCACCTGTAGTCCTAGAGCCATTCCCTACCCAGGACCAGTAGCATCCAGGGATTTCATCTATCCAGTAACCCACCAGGCACCTAGAAACCTTTTGCCTGCTGGAGGAGGAGGGATAGGATGCAGAGATGCTGTCCCCATCTCCCTGGGATCCCAGTGTCTCTAGGGGAAACAGTACTAAGGGTACTGGTGGTGGCAGTGATTTTCTGACCCACCAGAAAGTGGGCTGGAGATATGTGTCCCACCAAACAGCACTGAGATATTGCAGTCATTTGGGCTTCAGATATGCAGGTCAATAATCACAGAATCCCAGAACTGGGTTGGAAGGAACCTCTGGAGATCATCTGTCCAACCCTCTTTCCAGAGCAGTTCACCCAGGGCAGTCTGCACAGGATGGTGTCCAGGTTGGTTTTGAATTTCTCCAGAAATGAAGACTCTACCAACTCTCTGTTCCAGTGCTCTGCTACCTTCAAAGTAAAGAAATTCCTCCTCATGTTTAGATGGAACTTTCTGTGTTTAAATTTGTGCCTGTTACCTCTTGTCCTGTCACTGGGCACCACTGAAAAAAGACTGACCCCATCCTCCTGACATCCACCCTCTTAGTATTTATAATCTAAATAATTCCCACTAATTGATAATTTTATAAAATATGAGTATTTATAATCTAATTAGTTCCCACTTCAGGACTGACCCTCACATCACAGCATCCTGCAGATGTATTCTCCTTATTTAAAGGGGAAAAGATGCATATTGTGGGGTACATGATGGGAGAGCAGACAAGATGTTTGCATGGCATTGCAAACCAAGGGTGAATGCAGGGAAGTTAAAGAAGAGCTTAAACTCATTTCCTAGCAGTAGCTCAGGAGAACTGCATAGCTGTGAGATGATGGCTTTGCCAGCCACAGCTTTGCATTGTTATAACTCTTCTGCAGTTGAACATTCTGGTGTTACAGGTAGCTGACACAGATGTAAAAGTTATTGGTGGAATCATCTCCCCTCACCCCAACCCCTCTCTCTATTTCAGCCTTTTCCTTGTTACACTTTCAAGGATTTTTTTTTTTTCCTTGTTCTGTTTATTCAGCCAGTTACGGTGTTGGATGTATTTGAGTTTCTTGTCACAAATGCCTCTCTGTTTAAATGTCAAACCTGGCTATTTAGGAAATTATCAGCCTCAGGAAGAAATTAAACATGCTGTAATAATGCACCGTGACCCTGGCACATTCTTTCCATGTTAGTGGATGCTTATGCAAATAACAAAAGCATCAGGAATTAAAATAATTAGTTTTCACATTAGAAAGAAAATCAGAGATTCTGAAGGGAGGTACGAGTTCATTCTCCAGTGCAAACTTGATACAAAATTCTAAATGTTTTTTCACAGGGAGTATTGTCTTCTTTTTAATCTATCATGGAATTTTTTCTGTTGAGGGTGGATGGAGGACTTATGAACAGAGAGACCAAAAATTAAAATACTTGAGCTTTCTTTTCAGATAACAACAAAACAAAACAAAACAAAACAAGCATCAAAACGTTCAAATAGAAGCAAACAAACAAACAAAAAAAGAAGTAGATTTTTTTTTTCCATTAAAAAGACCTTTTTAATCCCCCCTAAAAGGTCTGATGAGGCAATATTTGTCCATGTCTGCTCTGGGGGTTTAAGTCAATATTTGCTGGAAGTTAGAAAGAGATTCCTTCTATTGATCCACGTTTGCTTATTCTGGATTTTCTTGCAGTTTTCCTGGCGCATTTGTTCCTTGCAGAGTCTGAGACAGGACCTGGGATTGCACAGGGGTCTGGTCCAAACTTGGCAGCCTCCTCTCTTAAGCACACTTTGCACGGCACAGTCAGGAGGCCAAAACAGGGTCCTGCTAGGCTAAGGATGATTGGAATGGGAAGGAAAGCTCTGGATGTGCCCAGCTAAGAGCAGAGCTGAGAGAGAGGTCACACAGCTCTTGGGTAGAGGGTAAAGTCTTCTCCCCACTTGGTTCACTCCAGACCTCCTGGCTGGTCCTGATGGGGCATCACATCACCCCACTTGCATGTTCCCAAGTCTAAAACCCACAAAGTTGAGGCAATCATTTGGAAATGTTTGCCAGGAAGGAAGTGAATGTTTCTAACACCCTGATCCAGCCCCTGTTTCTTTCACCTGCCACATTGGCACCATCTTCTCCTATCCTGAGGGTGCTGAGGGGCTCCAGAAAACAAATGGAAGTGAGATCACAAGAGCTGGAGAAGAAACAGATTGTTCTGAGCTCACTACAGAAGATGGGCTGGAAGACACCCACCTTGAAACTCTTTTGAGAAAAATCTCCACTGCCTAGTCCCCTTGCTTAATCCTCTTCATCTGGAGAACGTTAAGGAAATCCCAACACAAGAATGTATTTAGTAGTTTAGCAGAAGGTCAAAATTAATTTCTCTGAGAGGAAATAATATGTCCCACACATACAAGTGATTTACTTCCCATGATTTGTTTGCTAGTTGGACTGTGCTGGGCTGTGGGCTGCAGCTTGTTCCTATTCTTGCACGTAGCAAATGTGGTCAGACCCACCCTGAAACACGTCCATGGAGCTCTTCTGTTTCCTATGACCCAAAAGAAAGCCCCTGCTCCCTAAATCAAGAAGAAAGGAAGATAAATGGTAAGATGCAGCTATGGGAAGTGGAATCTGCCCTTGGTATGGAGGGATGAATGCATGGCCAAGTTTTTGGGTCCAAATATAGAAGACAATGTGTCCACTGTTCTTAGATGCGAAGAATTAATTAGGGTCCTACTGTTTTTTCCTGTAACTTGTAGTGCCTCCACACTCCGTGGTAATGAAATACATGGTTTAACCTGATGACCTAGAAAAGACCTTAGACTTGGGCAGTTTTATAAGAAACAACAGCTTAATCTGACATGGATAAGGGCAAGTAGTGTGGTACGGAAGTCAGGGAGCTCCTCAGGTTGAGGGTCAACTAAAAGTGCAAGTACACAATGAGCCCTCTTTGGATGTGTTCAGGACAGTTCTGTAGCATCAAAATCAGACCAAGTACCCTCTTGGGGAAAACCATTGTAAATATTTGATTGATTTAGGCTGTCAGCCTCTGGATTGTGTCAGAAGACCCAAGTAATGATCTTCATTTTGGTGTCGCTCAACATCCCCTATATAAACCATAGAATCACAGAATGGGTTTGGGTTGGATGGGACCTCAAAGCTCATCCAGTCCCATCCCTTGCCATGGACAGGGACACCTCCCACCAGCCCAGATTGCTCCAAGCCCCATCCAACCTGGCCTTCAACACTTCCAGGGCTGAGCCAGACACAACCTTCCTGTGCAACCTCCTCCAATGTTTTACCACCCTCACCTTAAACCAAGATTTGTCTCTTTTGATATTTCCAAAAAGGAGACTGATTTTGGAGACAACTTTTAGGGTTGCCTGTGGGATGCATGACATTGGGATGGGAGGGGTTGGAATTGCCCACCTGGTCCTACAGCAGACAGAGGCACACTCATAGGACTGGGGAAATGTTTAGGGGGGCAATGCCTGACCACAGAATGTATCAGGAGCAGAAGTTGGAAAAGCCAGGAGCACACATGCCAACACATTTCCTGCATCCCATGCTGCTTTTTTTAGCTCTCAAAACCTCCATTTTGTTCAATATCCTTACAAAAGAAAGGAAGATTGTAGTACACTTTCATGAAAAAAACTTCATATCATCACAAAATCAGGGGGTGGCCATATTGTCCCTGTATGTTGCTTTTCATATTCAGTTTGCCCATCTCTTCAACAGTGGAGGTAGCTAAGGAAATTCCTACTGCCCAAGATGCAAAATCTTTCCTGCTCCTGGATATTTTGGGGCTGGTATATGCATCATCACCAGTTATTCCGGGAAGAAAATAAGACTCAGGAAGATTTTACTGAGAATTGTAAAATAGGAGAGGACCTCACTATCCCAAAGGCAAGGGCTGAGCTTGACACCCCAGATGTGTCCCACTCATTTGTGGTGACACCAACAAGTTCTGAGGTGCTTTAGAGGGCACTTATTCCTCAGCTGGCTCCAACATGAAGTCCAAATCTCCAGCCAGTGTAAATCCATGTGACTCCATGGCACAGGAGACATCAAGAGCTATAAAGCATCTCAGGTCTAGGTTCAAGTTTCCCAGAAGTGAGAACTGGAAAAGACCTGGGAGAATTTTGGTCCATTTCTCTTGCTGAGGCAGTATTGCTCCTTACAGTGTATTTTCTCTTTTTCTGCCCAGTCTTCTTTCAAAAGCAAAGGAATATTCCCAAAGGTGCTTTAGGAAGGATTCTTTTCAGCCTTATCAAGGCTTTTGGAACAGATGAACACCTTCTAATCAATGTCCAGGAAACCAATCAAGCTCCTTAGGTGTAGAAACACAAGGTCAGACCCAATGTGAATGGGTCCATTCAGAAAGGAGTGTTTTGTCCTAAAAGAAAATCCCATTCCCTCTCCATAGCCCTGCTGGGTTTGAAACTAGTGATTTTCTTTACTTTTTTGAGCATCATCCAGCTGTCCCATGTCCCCTTCTCTGTTTCCTCCCTTTGAACTTGAGTGCTCTGGGGTCAAGGCTGCAGAAGGGAAGACAGACTTTATTGTTTTTTCTGACACTATAAAGACAAATGTGCCCATCAAGATGGTTCCACCCACCACAACTCACCCTTCTGAGGACATGCAGTGGTGGCCATGAAAAGTCCCTGGAGTCAATGGGGAGAGAAGCTGCCTTTTCTTCTCTGTGAGAAAATCTGTGCCACAGATCTTCGGCATTTATGTTAAAATCAGTGCCAAGCTGCTTTGGCTTTGGGGCAATGTGGGTTTCAGCCTTCAGTCCATGGTGTTTGTGCTGTGTTAGACCCCAGGCAGCTGGATCCAGCTCTTACTGGGGATTTACCAGAGGGATATGAAAGGAATTCTGGGTTTGGCTCCATCATATTAATCAATTTTGACTTCCACCTCGACCCTGAAACAACACAAAGTGTTTCTTTCTCATGCACAAATGGCACTGTACTCACCAGCCAGAGGCAACTTTCTTGTGACACCATTGTATACAAAATGGAGAAATCTTGACAGCAAGAACTGGAGAAGGCAAAAAAATGTATCTCCCCCTGGAAACAGTCTGAAGAACAAGTCTGAGATCAACTTTTTCAAGGGCCACGTGAGCTGATAGTCTGCACTGGGGCTGCTTTTCAAGTGTTACAAGAGAAGATTTCAAAATCACCAGAAGGCAAGTCTTGAGTTTGTCCTGAAACAGAGGTGGGAAACTGTGGCACAATCATTGCTGAAATACCTTAATTTTTTATTTTTCAGACTAAGCAGGGTGGATCATTTGAAGAAGCAGACACATTTGTCACCTTTTGAAAAATGGTGGCAGTTTTTTCCAGACCAGTTTTCTTTCAAAGGCTTGTGTGGGAAAATTACATTGGAAAGCATAACTCCAGATCAATGAGCATCTGCTCCTCATGTGAATATACTGCTTTGGGTGTCCTTTACTCATGTGGATATGTGACTGCTTTTTTGGAACCAGTTTCTGCTCAAGTTGTGTGACTGTGTCTGAAAAGACATTTCAGGACCAGGAGATGATGTAAGAGTAAGATGGAATGAGTAGCACCTGGACACATCCATATCTAGCCTGGGGTTTTTGCTGCACCAGCCCAGTGCTGGTCTGTGGGTGCAACTCAGAGCTGAAGTCTTGGCTGCTGCCAGGGACCACAGCAGAGTTCTGCTGACATCCAAAATTGGATAATCAGATTTTTGTAAGACACAAAATATTGCTCCTGCAGACCCAGCAAACCTTGAGCTCAAGGTGATGGAGGATACACCATAGCTCCATCCCACCAGAACAGCTGTGGCTTTGCAAAAAAAAAGTTCAGGCACATGCCAGTGGTGTACCAAATATCCCCTGCAATGTGTCTGTGCCTGTGCTTGGTGTCCCACCAGCAACTCAGGGACCACACAGCCTGATAAGGGTCTCCTGCCCATTTATTGATTCATGCAGAAGTTTGGGGAAGGGGATCTAATCCCACCCCTTTTCACAGTCTTAAGTCACTCAGCTCCTCATTACTGCCCTGATCCCCTCCAAGCTCCATCCCCTCTTCAGATTGCTCTTTACCCACCTTTTCCCAAGCTTGGAAAGACATCACCAACTGTGAGCCCACAGCATGTCCTCTGGGGCTTCCCTGGAGTTTTCTGATGGTGAAATGGTTTCCCCCGTTCCCTTTTTTTAATTTTTTTCCCCTCAACTGAAGGGTTAACTGCTTTCAGGACCTGGTTTTTATGTGTTGTGTGAAGTAGCCAGGGGGTCAGTGCTTGTTGCTTCCATATTTTAGCAATTATATTTGATGATGACAGCACAAGGAGGCAGCCATGGTGGGAGTTATATACAGGAGATTCATTGCTGAGTTATCCAGACTACACCATGCTGAGCATTACTGCCTCCCACCTTAATGTGCCCTCAGTAACCTTGCATGCATGTTTTTCTTTACCATGCCTAACCTGTCCCCTGCTTATTCCCTTTTCCCCCTTCTCTTCCCTCTTTTGCCCTTTCCCTTCCCACTAGTGCCAAAAATGCAAGGCCACCCGTGGAGCAGAGGTAGGGTTTTGTTCTCAAACCCAGGCTTTAAAGGAGGTGACTGTTGTCACCTTTTTGTAAATCAGGGTCTTTCATCACCATCACTGGGGTTGTACAGGTTTGCAGCAGCTGAACATCTTCCTGCCACAATTCAATAATGCTCAGGAGCGGTGTGGTGCCTCTAAGTTTGTGTTCAGTTTTGGATTCCTCACTACAGGAAGGACATTGAGGGGCTGGAGCATGTCCAGAGAAAGGCAATGAAGCTGGGGAAGGGTCTGGAGCCCAAGACGTATGAGGATTCCCTGAGGGATCTGGAGATGTTCAGTCTGGAGCCTCTACAACTCTCTGTAAGGAGGTTGGAGCTGGGTGGGGGTTGGCTTCTTCTTTCAAGTAACAAATGATAGGACAGGAGGAAATGGCCTCAAATTCTGCTAGAATAGGTTTAGGTTGAATATTAGGAACAATTTCTTTACTGAAAAGGTTGTCAGGCCCTGTCCCAGGCTGCCCAGGGCAGTGGTGGAGTCCCCATCCCTGGAGGGATTTCCAAGCCCTGGAGCTGTGGTGCTGAGGCCATGGGGCAGTGGTGGCCTTGGCAGTGCTGGGTTAAGGATTGGACTGGATGAACCTCAAGGTGTTGCCAAGCAAAACAATTCTGTCATTCCATAAGTATTACAAGTGTGAGGATGGAGATAATGAGAGGAATATTTTTGCTGCTGAAGCTGGCCAGTTCAGAGAGGTGGCTTTGTCTGTGGAGAATGCATTGGGGTTCCTGTTCAGGGCACTTAAAGAAAGAGCAGATAAATAAATGACAATTCCTGAGGCTCTGGCAGACAGGGTTTGTTAAACCTCAGCCTCTGGATGGAAGCACTGTCCTGGTTGGAGGAAGACCCATTGTGCTCCAGGGCCAAGCTGGGCACTTCTCACACATCCTAGACTCCCACATCCCTGACTGGGGATGCTCCAGCCTCATCTCCATCAAAATACAGATAAGTAAAGTCATAAGGAAGCCTTGGGATATGGATAATCTGATTCTGGGGCAGGAGAAGAAGTGGATAGAGCTCCATCCACCCAGGTGTTTTTTGTGTGTGCCCCATAGCTCTTTCTCATTTCCAAAATTATGGGTGAAGATGGCAGATTCAGAGTCCCTAGTACCCAGCTACTGGGCTGGGAGAGTTTTGTGGCTGTTCAGTTGGAAGAGCCTGGCACTTCGAGGTGCTTCAAGCCATGGGGACTCATTTCATGATAGGGGTGGAAAGGGGAAGTGGATTCCCTGCTCTTCCCAGGCCCTTTGCCCATTTCTTACCTCTCTTACCCAGGCAGTGCTGATCACCTCTGGATCAAGATAAGCAAAGGGTGATGGGGCCAGTTTTAAAATTAGACCTGTAAGGAGCCCTTATCTCCAGCTAGGCTTTATCAAACGGGCAGGCGAGGCTTATCCCATCCTATAATCCCCTCTTCTGGAAGCTCTTGAGCACCAGCAACAACAAAAATGTACTGTGTTGAAATCGTCACCTGAGGGGACGTGAAATATCACACGAGGGCTCCCCCCCCAGCACCCCATCCTCAGCCCTGGCCACCTTTGGTTGGTGAATAATTGCTGCCTTTGCAGCAGTTTTGTTTTGGAGAACTGGAAGCATCTTCCCTCCTCACCCACCACCCTGTCTGAAGGGCACAGGGAGCTTATCCTGCCCCTTCAAAGAGCTCATTAATGTCACCAGGGAGTTTTCTCTGTTATAATAATGCTGGTGTTGTTTCAAGTCTGGCCATATCCAATTCTTAATGTTTTACTTTAGATCAGGTGCTGGAAGTGTTTGATGTGGTGCCAGCCACAAAACCAAAATGTATTCTGCAGAGGGAAGGGCCGGAAAGGATAAATCCTACCCTGAGACAAAGGTCCTGAATGGAAACCTCAGACCCAAATAGCCTGGAAAAAAAAAAAAAAAGTATTATGCTTGGCCCCCAGGCATCTAAATAAAAACCAGAGCCCAAACAGCTCCCCTTCTTTACTCAATTCATGTTCTCTTGGGGTACCTGCATCATGCCCTGTGTGTCCTTGCTGGGGTGTCACATAAATCCTGCTGGCTTTCTCCAGCCTGAAGTTTTTGACTGAGGGTGAAATTCAGCCCATTCACAAACTTGGTTAAGCTTTTGGAGTTTAACCCTCTCTGGCATCTCCACTTTCAGATGTTCTGTCTGGGTCAGCAGCACATGTGAAACCTTAGAGCTGCTCGACTTGATGATATGAAGGTTTCCACCTCTCTCCACTGGAACATGGGTTATGGAAGGGTTGTTTGCTTACAGAGCAGCTCTAAGAGTCAGTAACTTGAACTAACACACTTCCTACAGGCTCTTTGCGTTCACACTCCCTCTGCTTCTATATTTTTAATGAGCTCTTGACATTTTTACTCATTCCCTCTCTGCTGTGGGGATGAGCCTGCAATCCAGAGCCCGCACACTCCGCAGCTGGTGGGACCAATTTCCAAGTGTCCCACAGATACAGTGGTGTTGGATCTTCATCCCTAGACCCTCCCCTGGCCCAGAGCCTGTCTTGTAAAGCATGTTGTACATTTCCAGGGCTTTGTAAGCAGCAAAACTTTACTTCCAGAGAAGCTGAGATGAGAAATCTGTCTCCCCTCCTGCTGCCTTCCCTTTCGTGTTGTGATTTGATTGATAAACCAGCAATAGACAAGGGTATGCATTTACTCCATAATTTCTCATAATCACTTTGGGTAATGGGTGGTGTTGGCTTGCAATTTATTTCATTTTATTATTTTAAGAGGGTGTTATTATGTTCTGCTTCTCCCCCACTGTTTATAACGTGTTTTTGCCAAGAAGCAGCCTTCCAGTACCTGAAGGGAGCCTACAAGAAAGCTGAGGAGGGACTTTTGTCCTGTCCTATGGAGTGATAGGACAAAGGGCAATGGCTTTCAACTGGAAGAGAGGAGATTTAGATGAGATATTTGGAAGAAATTCTTTGCTGTGAAATTGTGAGGGTGGTGAGACCCTGGCCCAGGTTGCCCAGGGAAGTTGTGGATTTCCCAACCCTGGAAGTGTTGAAGGCCAGGTTGGATGGGTCTTGGAACAACCTGGGCTAGTGGGGGTTTGTTGTACAGACCCATGGCAGTGGGGGTGGAACTAAATTATCTTGAATGTCCCTTCCAACCCAAACCATTCTACGATTCTATTATTCTACAATCCTCATAAATGCCTCCTCAGGCTTCATGGGTTATTGTCTAATCAAAACCACAAGGAGGAGAGGGAGAGAAGGAAAAAAAAAACAACATTTTGACTACTGTAAACAGATCCAATGGTCTCATCAGCATCTGAAGACCTAATGTGGTCTCCTCAAGCTCCCTCTGCAGCCAGGGGTCCTCTCAGCAGCTCTGTGCACAGCCTCAGCAATTAAGATTTACTCCTTTACCATCAAACAGCCTTTTGAGATATTCTGCCTGACAGAAACCAGAAAGCTGGGCTTGCATATGTGGTCCACAGTCCTGCCAACAAGTCAGTCCCTGGGGTATCTGCTTGGCCATTCAATTACCCAGCCTGAAATCCCTTTTCACCCCCTGCTCCCCTGTGGAAGGGTAGTGGGAAGGGGGTCAGGGAAATATTCCATATGCAACAGGAATGGTTCTGATGGGAGATGTGAAAAGGGTCCTTGGTGTCCTGTTGCCACAGATCTAGATGGGACAGGAACACTGCTGCTCACTCCTGAGACTTCTGGAGCTCAGGCAGCAACGCGAGAGGGTCCAGAGCTGCAAAGAAGATGTCAGCTCCTTTGTGGGAGCTTCTGGTGCTGGAAGAAAGCCTAGAAAACACCTAAATATTGCTTTTTCAAGCTCTTCTAGCTGTATTCAAGAGGGATGGAAGCTGAGCTGAGGTGTGAGAAGAATGATTTTCTTCTGCACAGCCACGCAAGGCGAAAGTGTCCTCACCTGACCCACCCAGGGGCTGGGGAGGGTGCTCTGCACCCATGACCTGCCATACCCTGATGTATATATAGAGAGATAGAAATGAATTTGCAGTGCTGCCAGCTGCAATATTGACGTGAGGGGGGATGGATGGCTGGAGCTTGGATGACTCCAGCAGCGGGAAGCCACAAATCACAGCGCTTGGCACGGCGGGTACATACTTGCAGCACAGAAATCCCCACAGAGAGGGAGAGAGAGAGAGAGGAACAAGGCTGCCAGCCACCCTTTGCAGCCCCTCGACTTGTTAGGAGCCCTGTCTAATTTGAATGTAAATTCCCCACAGATGAGGTGACACTTTGCTTTTCAGCCCCCCTGCTCCCCCCACTCCCTTCATCCCTAACCTGAAGCAGATGAAAGATCTACTTGAGCATGCAGACAGAGAGATGGGGGAGCTTGGTCCACCCAGCTCAGCAGGACCTGCAGGACCAGGCTGGCTTTATGGCCAAGGGCAGGCTGTTTGCAGATGGAGCCTGGCATCTCCTTCAAATGGATTCCAGCCTTTTCTTAATACCTTCTTTGAGCTCTGAAGGAATTGAAAAACCTTTGGGAGCTCTTTCTGAACCAACAGGCAGAGCAGAGCGGGCTCCCAGCTCCCCAGAGCCAAAGGGGATGCTCAGACAGTGTGGGTTTGTTTCCTTGCAAGGATGTGTGCCCTGGATCACACCCAAGTGAGACAAAAAACAAATATGCAAAGTGCACCAGGACAGAAATGAAAGCAGCAGTGGGTCACAGCCTACCCTGTGCTCCATGGTCTGAAGATCTAAGGCATCCCTCAGATTAGTTTGCAAGGAGCACTGCAGTCCATGAAGCTCCCCCCACCCAAGCCCAAATATTTGATGATTCCAGCTCTCCCAAGCTATCCTTTTCACACGTTGCCAGCTAAGCTGGACAAAAGGCTCTGTGAAATTTTAAGGGGGAAAAAAATATATCTGCAGTTGTTGAGCTTTCTGCTGAGGGTTTGAGCTGCAAATTTGCTGCAAGTGAAAGGGAGAAGCCCTGGAGAAATACGTGCTCTCATCCCTCAAGACAGAATCTTTCATAAAGTCATTAATCATAAAATCATAGAATTTTCAGGGTTAGAATGGACGTTTAAGATCATTCAGTCCCAACCCCCCTGCCATGGGCAGGGACACCTCCCACCAGATCAGGTTGCTCAGAGCCCTGTCCAGCCTGGACTTAAAAACTTCCAGGGATGGGGCTTCCATCACCTCTCTGGGCAACCTGTGCCAAGGTCTCACCACCCTCATGGTGAAGAACTTTTTCCTAACATCTAATCTAATCTCCCCTCCTCTAATTTGAATCCAATCTAGCCATTAAGGCTAGAAAGGACCTCTAAGATCACCAAGTCCAACATGAATTACACAGGACTAACCAAGACAGAGCTCTTAAGGTCATAAGAGTGACAGTGAGGGTGGAGAACTGGGCAACAAGGAGCTGCAGAACTGAGCAGTTGGGACTGAACACAACAGCTGGGACACAGCGTGGTGTGGAAGCCCCATCCTCAGCCCATAAACTCCCCTGATTTCCCTCAAGAAATGTTGCTGAAGCTTTAGGAAGCCGTACAACCCAGCCCAACTTGCTCCAACCATCCCACACAGCAGAAGCAGAGGTCTCAGGCTCTTTGTCACCTGCCATAGCTTTGGTCTGGTGGCCCAAACCCTTGCCAAGGCCAGAAGCACTGTGAGCATCAGTAAGGCCACCAGTGAGAGGAAGAAATGGCCTTACAGACGTGACAAAGTTGATCTGCAGGCACTGCAGCTGCCCCTGGGTGGGTGGAAGACACGCAGTCCACAGCTCAACTGGACCTCCAGCACTTTGCCATCACCTTTGAGATGGCCAAAGCTCTCTCCTCTGTGCCAAACCAATTGTGTTTCTTGTATTTACTACTCCCCTTGGACCCAAACATACCCCAAGTTCTTTGCAAGTTGAGGGCCAGGTTCCCTTCCTCACATGAAGGGAAATCATGTGAAACCAGGACCTGAGATGGGCTGGGCTTTGGGCTTTGCTCTCCGTATCTCATCAGCTGTTCAGCTGAGGGGGTGTGTGAAAGGCATAAATCAGGAATCCTAACATCACTGAGTCAAGCTCCCTCTCCCCTGAAAGGAATAACCTCATGCAGATGACAGCTTTACTGGAAAGTTGTGCTGATGGCTTTGTTGTGTCCTACAGAAGCCCCGAAGCAGCAGATTTCATCAGTGGGAATCAGCAGGGATTGTAGATGGAAATTTTCTGAAAACATTAGCCAGAGGGGAGAGGCTGATAAATAAGCCATCTGGAAGGTTGTAAATTGTGGCTCTAAGGCATGACTCTGTAGAAAGCTTGTAACACTTTTTATTGCATGTCCCAGTTGTCCCTTCCAAAGGGCAAATCAGTTATTGGTTATGGGGAGCTCTTTGCTTCTGCTGTGGCTGTGCTCCCTGGCTCCTCTTTGCCTGGTGGTCTTGGAGAGGGGAATGAAGTTGATTTCTGGTGAGGCTTCCCTCACTGATTCCATCCCACATTTTCTGCTTTGGATGGCATCTTCAATGTGTGACTGGTGTGTGAGGAGAGGAGGAGGGCAAGGGATCCTGTGTCCTGCAGAAAGAAAGATGAATTTCTTTCCTGTGTCACAGACCTTGGGTATTGGACCTGGGCATTTAAATCCTCAGGTCAGATCCACCAAGACCCTCCACTTCCAGAGGCTGTGTCTGTGGTCCAACCTTTAGGCTGCAAAGCTATGGTTTTTGGAGATATAGGGAGGTGAATCCTTTCAGGAGGAAAAGGATCAGCCAGATAAACTGCTCTACTGGCAGATCTGGATGTCTGGAGGGAGAGCAGCTATGGGTGATCTGGAAGAGCATCTTCTCCCACCAGCACAGGTACTGGGTAAGGTTGTCCCATGGATAGAACCTGGTATAAAGATCATGCTGATGAGATGTTTCTAGGGTAGAAAAACAGTGACTTATCCAAATGGAAGCAGACCCAGACTGAGAGTGGCTGCTGTTATTAGAGACAACACCTGACTGACTTCAGCTGCCAGGGATGGATGGGAAATCCTAAACTATAGGCAGCATCCTTTTCTGCACCAAAACCCCATTTCATAGAATGGCTCAAGTTGAAAGGGACCTTAAAGGTCATCTACTCCAACCTCCCTGCCATGGGCAGGGACACCTCTGATCCAGACCAGGATGAAAGCCTTGTCTAACCTGGCCTTAAACACCTCCAGGGAGGGGGCATTAACAACTTTACTGGGCAATCTCTTCCAGAGTCTCACCACCTTCATACTGAAGAACTTTTTCCTAATTTCCCCATGTAAAGCATGCAGGACAAGTCTTCTGCTCCTTGCTGATGTCTTTGTCCAGGCTGCAGCAACTTCTGCTGCTTCTCTGCTCATTTTACCAACCTCTGGTGGTTCCCCTGGGTTTGCAACACCTCTGGGCTTAGCAACACCTGGAAAAGGAATTAAAGCTCTGTTCTGCTCATCTCTACCTTCCCAGGTCAGTATTGAGCAGGTTGTATAAGCCCCAGGTTCACCCTCCAGGCTCTCTCAGCCCTGAGGAATGGGTGCACAAGGGGACAGCATCATGGAGTGGAGGGGTGATGGTGATGAAGCCAATCTTTTAAATGGAAAGACAAGATGTAGCCCTCTCTTGCACCATCCCCTCAAAGTAGATCATAAGAAGAGACTTTGGGAATAAATGGGAGTGTGATTCTATTGGAGTAGGTCCAGGCAGGAGTTTCTGGTCCACTGAGCCTGGTAAGCAGTGACATCATTTCCATCAGCCTTGGCTCTCTGGAGCCACAACTCATCAGGCACCTCGCTGGGAAAGTGGTGGGATCCTCTGCAAGACAAAGCTGAGGGGAATGCCTGAGCTGTAACCATAAACAATATAAATTACTGAGCATATATCTTTCTGATCTATATCTAATGCAAATGCTGACTCTCTCCAAGGCAGTAAAACATCACCCCCAGAGGAAATAATAACAATTATCTTACATTACCTGCAGCCAATATTTCTGTTCAAGCTGAACATTTCAGGAACTGTATCAAGTAGTAGTACATTTGTAAATTTTTTACACCTACAGAAGATTTCTAAATGTTAATCAGTCAATCCTCAGCACTCCAAAAAGGGCTTAATTGAGTGGTGAATAAGGAGAATTGTCTTTTTACCTCAGAGGAAGGCCATAGCTATTTATAGCAAAGGGGCTGGAACTCAGGTGCTTGATGCTCACACCATGAGATATCACCATAGTCAGGGGCTTGGTGTGTGTAGGTAGACACACATGTATTTATGTTTTTCTATTTATATTTTGATTTATATTTGCATAAATATTTTTAATGCAAACAAGATGCTAGTAGGTTGAATGCACAATGGTGTGCAGATGGGGGTCTGACATGAAGAAGTAACAGAGAAAATTTAGAAAATGGATGATCTCCAGACATGCATATGTGTTCTAACAGAGGTGTGGTTGGAGATAACCCATGCCATTTCCCACATACCATTGGGGATGTCTGGAACTGCCCTTCAGAAGCAAGTTTAGGAGGAAACATGGACTTTCCCTCATGTCAGAAGCTTGGATGCAATGCCAGAGCCACAACTGTATTGAAAACACAGAAGCAAACCTGACTTGAGAAAATAAGTAAGTGCAACTGATCTGGAGTCCTTGAGTCAAATTAATATTATGTGCAATTCTCTTGAAAAGAACCAAGCGTGGCTCAGAGCCATTCTGTCTGTAACAGATGTTGGGATCTCTCCATTGGAAGTCAAAGCTTTGGAGTGGTCTTAAGCCATTCCTTGGGAGTCAGATGCTGCTCCAGGTCTTCTGTCACTCATGGCTGAAGGAAAAGGAAAAAGCCATGGAGGTCATGGGTGCTTGGAAGACACAGCCCAACAGTGCCTATCATTCACTCTGGATTGCCTATGGATCAGCAGGGCAGTGATGGAAAAGAGGAGAAAACATCTATCTGATCAACATGACATTGCCCAAACTGGTTGGAAACCAAGTATAGATAATCCTCATTTCTCTACATCTTGCTTTTCAGAGCAGGTCTTGAAGACAAAGATAACATTTGGAAGAGCAGCATTTACTCTTGTGATTAAAAAAAAAAAAAAAAGTTAAAAAAAAAATTAAAAAAAGAAAAAAAAAAACTTCCCCCAAGAGCAGAAAGTTTCACTAATGAAGGCCTGATTGGAAATGACTGGTTTGCACTGGCAAGTTGCTACTGCCAGAAAGATCTGGACTGAACTCTCTACAATCACTCACATGAATAAGCACTGGGAAAACACAGTTTGGCCTGGAAGGAGCTAACAAGCACTCAGATAAAATCTTATTTTGAAAGCAGCAACAAAGGACATGTGATTTATATCTCAGCTGGTGACTTCATGTGTTTTGCAGAGTTTCTCCAAAATCTTTTTTGGAATTCATAATTCATTTTTACAATGCATTAAATTAAAATGCCAGGAAGTTGGTGGGGTTTTTTTTGTTTTTTTTTTTATTATTTTTTTGAGAGAATGAAGACTCTGTAAGCAGGGCTGGGGGATTGAAAGACATTTTGAGAGGGAGGGACTCCAGTTGGCTTGAGGGGGCTTTGGACTGGGCTTGAGATTGGCAACAAAATGGACAACAATTGATAAAAGTGTGCCTGTTAGACACACTGGAGCTTGGGTAGGTTGAAGCAGATTTGGAGGTGACTACAGCATCCTGGGGTGGGTTGCAGGGAGCTCTGTGGTGTCTGGAACGTGGCCCCTGCATGTGGCGGGATCCCCTTGCCCATCTAAACAGGAGCAGCCATGGATGAGTCAAAGCAAAGGAAGTGACAGTGGAGGTGGAGGAGGGTTAGAGGAAAAAAATAAATGTTCAAGGGGAGAAACCATTCCAAAACCTACATTTATCCAAGGAAAAGGACTGTTGCATTAAAAAGTTGTATGTAATTTCTAGAGTTATTAATTTCCTTTATGTTGGAAGACTTACTATCTCCATGTGTTGCTGTTCTTTTCCTTAATGCAGGAATATATCACAGGCTGCTCACCCACAATAGCATTTCATTTAAAAAAAAAAAAAAAACACAGGACAAAGACAAACAAGAATTTCTTCTCACCTTGCCTGTAGCACAGCAGCTTCAGGCATTTACTGGACTTTTCAGACATCATTTGAGTTGAGCAATGTTGTCTCTGTCATCTTTTCCTGCAAAATGCCAGTCATGGCTGGTAGGCAACTAATGCTTCTGTTGGCCCAGGCCTGATGGGTTAGACCACTGTAATTTTATCTAATTCTGTAAGATAGAAGACAATTCAAATGGGTTTAAACACAAGCTTTGGCTCTATTAGCATTACAATTTGCCTAGAAAAAAGTTGGTGGCTGCGTCGTGGTGCATGTTAGGAAGAACTAAAACATTCATATTTGGAGAACCAAAGAATAACAAGCTGGAGGCAACCTCCTGGGGTGATGTGTCTCTGGTCTGAAACCCACTCAAAATGGGTCTTCTGTGTCCATCAGGCTGCTTCGGGTAGGACTCACTCCTGGTTACCACCATTTGCCTGGTACTAAGGAGCCCAAACTGGACCCAGTGCCCTGACATAATCTCTTTATTTCCCTGAATAATGGGGAAGGTTCTTGCTCCTCAGCTTTCTGTTTGTCCCTTGCTAACCCATCCTTGGATGTAATCATCCTGTGCTGCAAGGGTGCAATGCTGATTTATGGACACCTTCTAGTGACTCCTAGGTCTTTTCATCTGGCCTATACCTGTGCTGCTGTGTGGAGTTATTCCACCCCAGATTATATTTCTCTGCACTGAACTTCATGAGGTTCCTCCTCATCTGTTTCTTATTTGTTCTTTCAACTTATTTTTTCAACTTATTTCTTTGACAAACACCCCTCTACTCCTGCACATCGAGCATCCCCCCAGTTTCTGGTCCTCTGCAGGCTTGTTGAGAGGACCTGTCCCATTCTTTAAGGACTGATTGACCTTAAGGACAACATAATTTGGAAATGTTCACCACCTACTACTCGATCAGTGGGGCTACATAATCCCAGTGATATAAAAAACTCCATGCAGTTTCAAGACATCATCCAACCTGGTGCAAGATCTAAAAGCCCACCAGGAGCTTTAAAATCTTGATGATTTATGGCTGGGATTGAGACTTTGTCCAAACTGTTACTCCATTTATATAAACCTTTCAGGCTGATGGAGGCCTCTGCAAATGAAGTCTCTGACTTTTATTTAGACTCTGTGAAAATTGAGTTGTTTACCCTACGTCTCACCTCAGAGTGTTGAAAATTCACAGTTATGGAGCATGGATTCATGCAGATTGAAGGCTTGGTTTGTAGAGCTGAATCAAAGATCTTCATAAAGACTTTCCTGAGGGGAACAGTCATATTGTGGGTGATAAAAGTGAGCAAGTTTAATGTACTGAAAGCATATCTTCTTTCTGCGTTTTCTCAGAGTGTCTGTTTAGGATGAATGAAAAGCAGACCCCCAAGGTGAAGTTCAGGAGAGGGTGCTCCAGTTTATGTGCTGGGATTTCATGTCTAACATGGCCTGCTAGGCTTTTGGGAAAGGCAAAACAAATAATAAAACCCAAAATGTTCCTGCTTTTGCAAAGATGCCTTTCAACATTACTCTCCATGGTTTAAACTATTGAAAAAAAAAAGATATTCTAATATTTGTATTAAATATTAAATACTCCCAGGAGGAGCAGATACACCTCTGTTTCTATTCACTGCTGTGCACAAAAATGCAGTTTATGCTGGACTGAGTGGCCCAAATAGGTGCTGTTAGTATTTTCTGAGACTTCCCCATCTTAAGATCTTGCTTAAGCTCACGTACAAAGTCTGTGGCAGAGCTGGAGCTGCAGGCAGAGTTATTTCTGGCAGGAAAACCAAGACCAGATCAGCTGGATGGTGGGTGCCTTTGAAGTGTGAAGGATAAGCAGAGAGCTGTGAAAAGGTTTCCAAGAAGGAACCACAGGGGTATGACAGGGCCAATGCTCCCTCAGTGCCTGAAACCTCCTGCTGTTGATGTTCCTGGAGAGAGAAAATGGACAGAGATGATATTTCCTAATTTTTGAGGATTGGCTTCACAGCCTGGCCCATCTTTTTCTGGAAGCAGTTTGTAGTCATAGCTGATTCCCAGATGTGTGGCTAAAATAATATTTATTTCCTCTTACTAATATTTGGCTATTAGAAGCCAGAAATAAACTGGTGTTTATAAAGGCATTATGGATGGGTTCTTCAATGTTTTCTTGCTTCTTTCTCTGAAAATGCTTGTGCTGGCTCCTGGATATGACTTCCATCCTGAACTGGGAGGGTGTTTACCTCCACCTGGCCTAATGCCTGTATTTCTGAGATGTATTTCTGAGCTATTTCATCTTTAGCATGTCTCCTCCTCTGTGAGAGAAAGGCACAGGGAGGCTATGGTTCCTTTCAATAGACCAGGACACTGTAAGGATTTACAAAAAAACTGTAGAGCTCATTGATTTTATTAAAAACTTCCAAAATTTGTATTCCATGCCTTACAGGACCCTTTAGGTGAGCTCTGGAGGCTACAAGTGGGGAACTATAGTTAAGTTTGCATGTCCTGGGTATTACAGGGAGTAATAGCCCTCTCCTTGGTGGTCTTCTGCACTTCTGCCCATGATCCCTTCCAGGTGAAACAAAACCTTCTTTCTGACATGCCAGAGAGATCCAGGGCTGCAGAGAACACTGGAAAGCCTTCGGGGGAGTGGGGAGCCAGGGAAGAAGTTTCCCCAGAATAAGAAGTATTCTCATCCAGACTAATGAACTTTGCTGGGGTTGGATGTGTTTCACTGGTGAGTGGGATGATACCTCGGTCTAAGGCAGTTTAAGTTGCTGAAGGTCCATAGGATCAAAGGCCCCTTAGATCTGTGAGCTGGTATTATTGATAATAATAGTAATAATTTATCAAGAGTACTTCCCATCTTATTTCAGACATGGACTTTTATAATCTCTTCCATCTTCTTTTATAATCTCTTCCAATCTCTTTTATAATCTCTTCCATCTTCTCAGCCCTCAGAGTAGTTAGCTGCTCATTGGGAAGAAATGGGAGATGAAGGTGCTCTTCTTCATTCTGCAACTTCAGGGGCATCTCAGAGGTGGATGGAAACTAAAATAAATCTTCCCCATCCAAAGCCCTGAATCCCACTCTCTCCTTAATAATAAAAGGATTTACTCCAAACCTTTCCCAATAAAACTTTGAGTGTACATGTACGTTGTAGGTTGAAGGAAAATGTATTTGAGATCTTTAAGACTGAGAAGAAAATCCTTGTTAATTTGCCTCAGATCATTTGTAATCTTAGCCTCAGCTGAGATTACTTCACTGATTTTTTGAGTATGGGGTTTACAGAAAAAAAAAACCAACCCAAAACCCACAGCTTTTCACCATGCCTGTGTAGAGACGAATTCATGGAGAGTTGGTCCATGGGTAGGTATGGAAGACAATACTCTGGCTGCAACCTCAAGCTGAGAAGGTCTGGGAGCATGACTGAGGGAAGGGGCCCTGATTTCCAATACCCTTTTCCTCAGCATGGGTCAATGTCAGAACTGAGTTACCAGGACAGATGGCCCCTTTGATGTGGCCCAGAAAGGTCATGCTTGCATTCTTGTTCTCATTGGTGTTGGTTACAAATGACACCACAGCCAAGGAACTTCAGAGATGAAAAGTCAAGATCTAGAAAATGCCAAAGTAAAAACTCCCAGTTTTATAATTTTATTTCTCCTGAGGAAGCTTAAATTGATGTAAAGATAATTCACCTGAGGTTCAGCTTCCACAAGGACTATTAATTAAAGGTAGACTTGACTAAAATGTGTAATTCTTAGAAATCTGCAGCAAAAAAAGAAAAGAGAAGTGCAGCAGCACTGAGCGTGCTCAGCACTTATTTTTCAGCCTCATTCCAAAAGAAAACTACATTTATTTGGTCATGCAATGTGTGGGTATACTTGTGCATCCCTGAAGAGTTTTGACACTCCTGGTCATCTGGTCCAGCTCTGGCAGAGTAAAAGAGAGCTCAGAGAGATGAACTTTGTGCAAATTCTACTGCAAGTAGAGAATCCACCATTTCCTGCAGCGTGGGAACTGTAGGCAACAGAGAATTCCCCTTGAAAAAGCTGTTTTGGATATGCTGAGGGAGGAAAAAGTTGCAGCCAGAGCTTGGGGCTTAGGAGACATCCAATAACTCAACACCAACTTCCAGTGGCTTCACGTGTCCTGCAGCTCACGCGACGGCTCCCTTTATCAGGGCAGCAGTTCCAAGGAATGAGAGTTCCAACGTGTCCATCTGCAGCTACCTTCAGGGGAATTTGGGCCAGACCTGGGCTCCTGGCCACGGGGATAATTTGCAATAGCAGCTGTGGGAAACGGTGCTTGCTGCCAGCCCCCCATGTCCTTTCCCATTGCCCTGCAGCCTCTCCTGAGCCAATGCTTTAAAGTTTGGGAAAGCTGCTGTCTCCATGTCCTCCCTGCTCAACTGTCTCAATGGGTATGAAGGCAGCTACTGGGTTTAAAAACTTTTTTCCTATGGAAAAGCTTTTGCCTGGAGAAGAGAAGGCTCCAGGGAGACCTTAGAGCACCTTCCAATACCTGAAGGGACTGCAGGAAAGCTGGGGAGGTATGAGGGCATGGAGTGAAAGGACCAGGGGTAATGGCTTTAAACTGAAAGAGAGGAGATTAGATTGGACATTAGGAAGAAATTCTTTCTTGTGTGGGTGGTGAGGCCCTGCCACAAGTTTCCCAGAGAAGCTGTGGCTGTTCCCATCCCTGGCAGTGTCTCAGCCCAGGTTGGATGGGGCTTGGAGCAAGCTGGGCTGGTGGGAGGTGTCCCTGCCCATGGCAAGGGGGTTGGCACTGGGTGACCTTTAAGGTCCTTTCCAACCCAAACCATTCTATGAGTCTATGATTCCCTTTTTTTTAGAGTCACTTGGTTAGGTTTTTTTGTTTGTTTATTCTCCTCTTACCCCTACAAATGCCACTTACCTGTCTCAGTGATGCATGATGAAACCTGGGGAAGAATCCACCTCTGAGGGTAAGAGGGGGGCTGTGGGGTTTTGGGGTTTTCAGGAGAGCTGGGTTATTTCAAAGAATCATAGAATCTCCCTATCCAACCTGGCTTTAAACACTTTCAGGGATGGGGCAGTCACAGCTTCTCTGAGCAAGATGTGCCACTACCTCACCACCCTCACAAGAAAGAATTTCTTCCTAATTCCCAATCTAAATTTCTCTTCTTCCAATTTAAAGCTGTTACCCCTTGTCCTCTCAATACATGCCCTTAAAAAAGTCCCTCCCAAAACCTGGACAAGCAGCTGAGCAAAGTGAGGCTCTGAGCATCACATTGCCCTAACTGAGACCAGAGGAAGCCCAGGGGGAGGAGGAGGGGAAAGAAGGGAAGAGCAAAAGGGGGAAGCTGGCACGGAGAGTGGCTGCCTGCTCTCAATTTGCTCCCAAGGAGTCCTCCAATAACATCAGTGGAGGCCATGCACGCTTTACTGGGAGCCTCAAAAGTGTTTATGGGATGATTTGTGTGGAACGGTTACGCTGGAAGCAGTTTAGGGAAGGTATGCTGTTATTAGAGGATTTTTTATTTTTTTTAAGCTCCATTTGAACCCTTCTTACTGTTCTACACCAGCAAGGCAGGAGCCCCAGCAGCTGTTTGCCATTTATTGGAATCCACGGTGGAGTAACGAGGAGGGAGGCAGCAGGGAGGGATTGAGCAGCTTGGAGAATAGAGTTTCAGGCCAGGTCCTGAATTCGTCCTTCTTCTTCTTTCCCAAGTTTTCTGCAGGACTGTGTTGAATCCTTATAATTTTTCACCCCACACAGACATCACAGGTGAAGAACAAAGTCTTAGAGAGCACCCGTGGGATCCATACCCTACATGTGAGCTGGCACCCCTCAAGCAGACCCAGTAAATCATCACTGCACTTTGCACTCTGTATTTTCATGCTCACCTTTTCTTAGCTAGAAAGCCTTGAATTTGTTAGGACAGGATGTTACCAGGACTGGACAGGATGTTACATGACAAACCAGGACAGGGTGTTACCATGTTGTGAAGTGTCTTCTGTATGAAGACATAGAGATACAACAGATTTATTCCAATGAGAGATAGTTATGTCTAATATATATCTGCACTATGAAGTCCTGGGCCAAGCTACCACAAAAATCTTTCTTCTGCTCCATACCATAGAATCATAGAATAGATGGGGTTGGGAGGGACCTTAACATTCATCTAATTCCAACACTCTGAGGTGACCTTATAGCAGCTTTCTAATATCTGAAGAGGGCCTACAAGAAAGCTGGAGGAGGGCTTTTTGCATGGGTGTTTAGCAAGAGGACAAGGAGCAAAGGTTTCAGATTTGAAGAGGAGAAATTTAGGTCAGGCATTAGGAAGAAATTCTTTCCTGGGAGGGTGGTGAGACCCTGGAAGAGGTTGCCCAAGGAAGCTGTGACTGCCCAACCCTGGAAGTGTTCAAGGCCAGATTGGATGAGTTCTTGAGCAACTTGACCTTGTGGGAAGTGTCTCTTCGTATGTCCATGTCAAGTTTTCCAAATATGACTACGAGTCTATCTCTGAGTAGGGCTTGTGTCCAAAATACAGTGTGTAAAGTTGTTCAGCAAAGCCAATAGGACTCCAGGGCTTTCAGCCCATCAGTGGAGAATCTCTTGACGTTCCAACGTGGCCTAGGAAAAGGGAACTGAGAAAAATGAAACCATCATCACCAAGGTGCAATTTGGCTGCATGAGGCTCCCATGCATGGGTTGGGAACATTTTGGGTGCAGGGAGAAGTCCAGTTGGGGAACTTCAACCCTGGAGCCTTTTACGTTGCCGCAGTCCTGCAAAGCCTCACTCAGCAGAGGCAGCTTTTAAAATACCTTCCCCTTTCTGATGAAAGATTCTGCAGTGTCTCTCAACTCAGCATTTGAAATCTCACTCATCTCTCTCTCTTCCCCCTCACCCCCTTTCCCCCTCCCTCTCCAGATGATCCCTCAATCAAGCTGTCAGGGTTTAACAGCCCTGGGCTGCTATATTATCAACATGTACAGTAACTCGCTGGTGACCTTTGCTCTTTCCAGCACTGCAGAGCCAGGAAAGCTGCAGGGAAAGGGAACAGGATCTCATTCTGGTTCATGCATCAGCCACAAAGCCATCTGCTGAGTGTGGAGCATGGGAGTTTTATTAGCAGTGTGATACAGCGAGCAGAAAGAGCTCTGCTGCGTTGCCATATGCCTAGGAAGAGGAGAAAATTTTTTCCTTCCCTTTGGAGGAATTTAAGCAAATTCCATCAGACTCCCTGTACTGGATTTAATTCCTCTTCTTCCCCCTTTTTTTTTTTTTTCTGCAGAACCACTGACAAGCTTTTTTCACCCCAAAAGATCTATGTGCCACTGGGAAACTAATAGGAGCCAACATCAATGAAAAGCATCAGGCAAAGCCCCAGTCCTGATGAAGGCAACAAAAATTTGGCCACTCTTTCCTCTAATTTTTCTCTTTTGCTCCCATAAGCCCTGCTGCTTTAGTGCAGGAGCAGAAGTTTTCTTTTCCCTGGAGCCTTTATTCTCCATGCAGATAGAGAACAGAGCAGCAGAAGGGCTGCCAAGCTGAGAGGCAGGTACTCTGTAGTTTCAATTCCCCAGTGCCATGTGTTCTACAAATCCCTCTACCTCATTTTTTATTACTGAGGAGGCTTCTTACACTACCAGCTAAGGCACAGATGGGCAAAGAGCAGCATCATTGGGCCAAAACCAAACCCTTCTCAGAACTTCATAGACTCATAGAATGGCTTAGGTTGGAAGGGACATTAAAGATCATCTCCTCCAAGCTCCCTGCCATGGGCAGGGATGGGTCTCATCCAGACAAAGATGCTCAAAACCTTATCCAACCTGGCCTTTAACACCTCCAGGGAGGGGGCATCCACAACTTCTCTGGGCAATCCATTCCAGAGTCTCACCACCCTCATACTGAAGAGCTTCTTACATCAGCACAGTCAAGGGAAAGGTGAAAGTATCCCTTTCTTAAAAAAAACCCAAAAGACTGAGTTGTCCTCTTGCTTGGTTTATTCTCCCCTCCCTTTATAGCTCTTGCTGATGTTTTCAGGGGCATCAATTCACAGATGGCTCTTTCCTCTGCTCCTTCCCCCTTTTGCTGTATCTCTGGTGGTACACTGGTTCACAAGTGCCTCCTGAAGGGTTGCACTGTGACTGTGACTGGTAGAAACAAGAAAAGATGGATAGATGCTAAGTGCCCTTGTAGAAGGATCAAATCAGGGCTATTTACAACCACGACCATTTGCTTTTCTTTTGTCCTTGTGTCCTCCAGCCATTCTCCTCTGCTCCTAAAGGTGGTTGCACCCCCTGATCTGTCACCAGCCCCATGAAACCCCCAGCTCAGCATCATCTTTCCAGCACTCCCTGATTTTCACAATCTCCAGCCCTGACCTGTACCTGCTGTTCAGCAGGCTTGATGAAACATAAGGTTTTTATAGACTTCTCCACAACCTTCTCCAGCTGTTTCCCAGAAGCACTAAGCCTCACCCAGCCTTTCAGTCTCAATTATCCCAATAATGGGACCAAATTGTTCTGCATCTGGAGGTATTGAGGCAACAGCAGAGATGTAGGTGGACACACACTTACTCCTGTGTCTTATCTTGTACAATAGCTGGAAAGAGAGTTTAAAGCATTAGCTGGGTAATTGAAGCCAGACCTGGACGAGATTTTTCAGGTCTGCTCAGATTCTTTCACTTTTTTGTTTTGTTTTGTTTGTTTTGTATTTTTTGTTTGTTTGTTTGGTTGGTTTGGTCTGGTTTGTTTGGTTGGGTTTTTTTAACCTTCCAAAAGTGGCTGGTGCTGTTTGGGACCTGGACCATGGAGACCCAAGAGGACAGAACAACTGCAAGGTGTAACAGACCCAGAAGGTTCATCTGGAGCCACTTCAGGGAGTCCAGGCAGGTGCTGTAGACTCACAGAGGGGTTTAAGTTGGAAAGGACATGAAAGATCACCTAGTACCAACCCTCCTACCATGAGCAAGGACACCTCCCCCAGCCCAGGTTGCTCCAAGCCCCATCCAACCTGGGCTGAGACACTGCCAGGGATGGGGCAGCCACAGTTTTTTGGGCAGTCTTGGCCAATGTCTCACCACCCTTCCTAATGTTTAACCTAAATCTCCCCTCTTCCAGTTTAAAGCCTTTAACCTCTGTCCTATCACTTCATGTCCTTGTAAAAAATACCTGCCCAGCTTTCCTGTAGGTCCCCTTCAGGCACTGGAAGATGCTCTAAGGACTCCCTGGATCCTTCTCTTCTCCAGGCTGAACAATCCCAACTTTCTCAGCCTGTCCACATAGGAGAGGTGCTCCAGCCCTCTGATCATTTTTATAGCCTTCTCTGGACTCACTCTAACAGCAAGTTGTCCCATCTTTGCTCTCCTTCTGTTTCCTCCCTGTGGCATTGCTTTTCATCAGAAACCTTTACAATTTCTAATTTCAAAGTTTTACTTTTAAGCTTCCCCAGCTATTACATATTGGAATTCTATTCTTCTTCTCATAGCTCCATTTGCTTCCCTTTTAAATCATTAAAAAAAAAATAAAATAGTTTACTCTTCTCTTTCAGCTGTGACCTTATGTTTTTTTGAGTATATCTATATAATAAAATATCCTTTAACAGTTTCCAGTTTTCATTGACATTTTAAAATACTCTTTGCCAGCCAGTTTTTCATCTGTTTTTTGAATCAATAGAAGATAACCTCAAAAAGTTTTCAAACTTTCTTTCCTTCCCTTTATTAAAAGGAAAAACAAAGAAGAGAAACCTGAGATTTGTATCTAATCCCATGACTCCAAAGTCTGGGGTTTTTAAAACATGTAATAAAGGTCCAGATAAAATCACAAGAATTGGCAACACTTTTGTATTGCATTTGTCTGACTGCATTCCCTGGCCGGTACCTAATAACATATTATCATAATTTTTTAAATAGATGAAAATAATGATTTCACCACAATTTTGAAAGGCAAAATCCAGAGAAAGCCTGCGTCTGTTATTTGAGCACTTACAGGAATAGTGAAGATGATTTCCAAGCTTGTAGTGATGGTTCTAAGAGGTGGTGAAAACCCAAGCAGCTTAAATTCAGACCAAATTAAAAATATTGGGCCTACATGCCTTGGCCAGTGACTGACCACCCATGGCACCATCACCCAAGCAGAATATGGAGTTTGCTTTATTAGTAGGTGAAATTCATGTGAAAGATGAGATATGTGCAGGGTCTGATTGTCTTTTCTCTTCCCATCCAGAAACATTGGGTCTGAGTAGGGGTTTAACAAGGTGTAGTCCTGGAGGCTGATGGCAATATCTCTGTGGCCTGTCGTGATCAAGCTATTAATTATCTGTAAAATAACAGTAACCCACTGGTTCTTCTTGTGTCTCCATTCCAGATATGACTTCTACTTTCCAAATCCATCATTTTGTTTAGGAAAGACTGAAGGGTTTATGATCCTCCTTAGGGAGAAAAAAGAAGGGAAAGGGGAAAAAGGAAAAAGGGAAGGGAAAGGGAAGAGAAATGGAAATGGAGAGGGAAAAGGAAAGAAAACTGATTTCTTGTGGGGTTTGTTTCTCTTCTTTTTGGCTCTTATAAAACAGAATGAAGTTTGAAGCAATTTTCTTCTCTGCCTCCTGCCCCAAACCCAAGAGACATCTGAAACAGGAAGCTGCAAAATGCTCTCGCATGTGATGGAAAGCTCCAATTTACCAAGTGGACCCCGACATCACAAATCACCAGGCAAATCACCAAACAACCTTCAAAATATGCTTTGTGTTCTCCAGCACGTGGACAATCCCATCACACACAAAATAAATGTCCCCAAGAGAAAGGTAAGAGGAAAGATGAGAGTGATAAACGTGTCTGATTTAACTTCAGGAGAAATATTTTGTGGCTCTTCCTATTTACTGCTTGGGAAAGTGTGAAGGGTTGGTAAGACCATGTCTGGAATATCTCCTCCAGGACCACTTGTTTGTGTCCATGCATGAGTCAAGCTGGTGCAGAAAAGTGCCAGGACATGGATGGGAAGATGGAGAACTTGTCATCTGAGGGGAGGCTGCAAAACTTGGCTTTTTCAGCTCAGCACAACAAGGGAAATGAAAGCTGTTAAAAATGAAAGGTAAAAATAGCCGGGAGCAAAAAGAAACACTGGAGCCAAAGAATTGTTGGCACGAGAACAAGTGGGTTTTAATTGGCCTGGAGTAAATTTAGTCTGGAAATTAAGTGAAGTTTCCTAAGCATCAGATTAGCAAAGTCCCGGAACAGGTTGCCAAGGGCTGTGAAAACAAGTTCCCCAGAATGAGCTTTCAACAAAAAGTTTGGTAGTGCTTGGACCACAGCAGCAAGTTAGAGCTGTGAGGCCCCAGTGGATAATTTGCAGATGAAGAAATACCCCACCATGGGAGACATTTGAGTCCATCTTCCTCGAAAGCTTGTAAGGTCTTTCTGCTGCTCTAAAAATGTGATTTATTTATACTAGACTGACTAGTTGTGACCCAACCCCCCTGTTTGTCCTCTGCCAACCAGGTGAGATACCTGTCTTCTGGGAAAGAGACCAAGACCAGGAGATTTACCACCTCAGACTGCTAAACTGCAGCTATGAGGGTCTTATTTTCTGTTTCTTGTGACTTGGGACTGTAAAATTAACCTGGAGGGTCCTATCAGGGTCTAGTGACAATACAGACACAGGTGTAAATCTCTGTGTCCTCATGCAGAATTACCAAGATTAGTGGGACACATAATCTGATTTTGGACTTGAGCTTCTCCAGAGTTTGCTGGGGACTGTGCAAACACAAGGTTTTGTTTCAAGTCCATCTACTCTGTGTGCCTCATGGCCCAGTGTCCTGTTCCAAAGACTGGAAATGTGGAGGTTTAATCACCCCTTTATATCAGCATGATGTGATTGCCTACACAACACAAGTCCAGAAGCAAAGGAAATGGAGCAGGGAACTCCAAATTCATGTTGTGAAAGGTCTTTGATTTGCATCTTTTTGATGCCACCTGGCACCTCTCAGATGAACCATGGCCCAGGGTGCATGACAAACCATTGGAGGGACAGCCAGGTGACCTTCCCACCTGCTTGGACAAGCATCAAAATGAAGTGTTCTCCTTTGCTCCCAGTTAAGGCTTGGATTGGGATGTTTTTGTGGTAACCTTGAATCAGTAGACAGGAAGGACATGTTGGGAGCTGCTCTGTTCCCAGGTTCTCCACCTCTCATGGGCTTTCATGTTGTTGAGTCAAAGGCAGGTGGTACATCCACGTGACACCATGAAGAATCCTCAACCTGTCCAGTGCCAGCTCAGTTATTCTCCTGCTCCTCTGAACATCAAGCAGCATCAGTCCATGGATGGTCTGCAGCTCAGGAGAGGGACTGGACATGGGAAGGGATTCCCTGGCCCAGCCTGGTCCCCAGCCTTGGAGATCTGCAGCCAACACAATGAAGATTGAGACCATGAAAACATGTTCTGCTGTGAGATCTTCACTCCTCCTATCTCAAGAGGGAAACACCAGAAAAGACTTCAGGTGACACTTTTCCATCATCAGGAAGAAAAAAAGCCCCACCAGCCTGGGCAAAAGCTGTAATACAGGGTAACACCAGCATAAATACCAGAATAATCTGTTTGCCTTTCTCTAAAGAATATTAAGATGTGTTTTGCAGAAGAGTCCTTGTGTTTTAGGTGCCTGTATCACAAAGACATTGCTGTGATCTGACCCTACAGCTCACTGAGGCTGTGCAATTTTCCTCTGAAGACACCAAGAGCACTTTATCCTCTTGACAAGTTGCTGTTTTATTATGATGTTTTCCCTCCCTTTGCATTGCAGCCAACAAATCCAAATTTCCCAGTAAAGTGTGGGCCAGGGTGCTGTCTGCAAGGGGTAAAAAGGTGCCATAAATCATTTCCAGGGAGGATAGGGGATGGAAAATGAGTTCAACAGAAGCAGAGATGGTGTTGCAACACCAAATCTCAATCAAGATATCACTGTTTGATCTCTACAATCACCACTCAAGCCACCCTTCTCTTTGCTGGTCCTCTCCCTTCAGAACCCAGGACCTGGGTGAGACCATCTGAGCTGGCTATTGACCTCAGTTCCCCCAGCCAGGTGGGTTTGAATCCCTCCAGAGCTGCTGAGCAGAGAGGATTTGCCTCTGATTTATCCAGACTTCATACAGAATAAAGTTGTGAAGGACTCTGGTTTTTAGGGGCTCTGTTACCATGTTTCTGCAAGTCTTTGATGTAACTCAATCTCAGTGAGCTCCTCTGGCCGGCGTCTGACTGAGAGGGCTACAGAAGTGTTTCCAGAGTTTCTCCCCATTTATCCTGTGCAGTCTGGAGTGGCAGGTCCCTGGAAAAGCCATTGGAAAACAAACCTGCTCTGGTGCCTACTATAAAATTTGGTTCTGTTCAGATTAACTCTGAATTCTAGACATTCAAAACCAACGCGAGCGGTTTAAAAGCCATTTATCTGCACCACGATGAAAGGACAGAATTCCTTGGCAAGGCTGGAGGCTCCCTTTCATATCTCGTATACTTTAACTGCCACATTTACAATGCCTGTAGTACCTTATTCTTTACATTCTCTACTTGTTATTTTCCACTTCTCCAGACATAGCACAGAAACCAACCCTCACCTTCGTAAGGGAGGCGAGATGTTAGTACTGATTTAGAGACCTGGGCTTTAAACCACTGAGCAGCACCCTGGCAGAGTCTTCATCCCCTCCTAGTCTAGAAACAGGTAGGCACCCCTAAGAGAAAGCCACTACTCAGAGATATACCTAATGCTTTTAAAATAATAGTGATTTAATACTGGCTGGGTTGCTGTTGCAATATAAGATGTTAACTAAAGACAGCCCCTGTACTGGAGAGCTTGCCTGGGTATAGACTGGTGGCTCTTTGAAGAAAAAAGTTTCCTTGCAATATAAAATGGTCTTTGCAATGAATATGAAGGACTCAGGTGTTTGTTTCTGGAGGTTTGTTTCTCCTGGATGCTGAAGGAGAGAAGAGGAAGGGAAAGAAGAGGAGAGGAGAGGAGAGGAGAGGAGAGGAGAAGGGAGAAAGGAAAGGGAGAAGGGAAAAGGGAGAAGGGAGAAGGGAAAAGGGAAAAAGGAAAAGGGAAAAGGGAAAAGGAGAAGGGGAGAGGGAAGGGGAAGGGGAAGGAGAGGAGGGAGGGGAAGGGGAGGAGGAAGGGAAGGGAAGAGGAAGGGAAAGGAAGAAGAGAAGAGAAGAGAAGAGAAGAGAAGAGAAGAGAAGAGAAGAGAAGAGAAGAGAAGAGAAGAGAAGAGAAGAGAAGAGAAGAGAAGAGAAGAGAAGAGAAGAGAAGAGAAGAGAAGAGAAGAGAAGAGAAGAGAAGAGAAGAGAAGAGAAGAGAAGAGAAGAGAGGAGAGGAAAAATGCAGAGGAAATAAAGAGGTCAAATGAGAGAGCTGAATACCAGGAATGAAATAATTTTCTCTCCAAATTACCCAGCAAATTTAGGTAGTTGCCAATAAATGCAATAAATTACTAAGTAGTTTGTTTTTCAGCATCTTTTCCAGAATTGTGTGTGCTAACAGTCAGAAGCTGCCCTGGTGTGTGTTGAGAAGCTGTTCCTTGGTGAGAAGATTTCACCCCATCAGTGTGTTGGAAATCCTCCTATCCAAGCTGTGAACACAAAATCTAGGAAAAATTCTTCCAGGTCCATTGCTAACCCCTCTCTCATCCTTCTGGGAAGAGAACAGTTCAGCTATAATTCTCATGAGTCTTGCTGTTTTAATTTCTAAGCCTTATTTTCCCCATCTATAAAATTAGCTATCTAGGGAACTTCTGTAAGGTTTTTAGGTGTTGGTGAACTTTGGGCAACCTGGCTGAAAACTGCCATCTTTTAGTGAAAGCAGTGGCAATATCATTTTATGGCATCAGATGACAACAAATACAACAAGAAAAAAAAGAGTTGTTTGAGTGTCAGACTAGTGAACAGCATTACCTGGAGATCTGCCCAGTGTGGATTCTCTAGAGAATAATCAAGTTGTTGCTCTTGAACAACCAGCTCTCCATTTGGGAAAGGCTTAATTTGGCTTTTTCTTCTGCACCCGGTCTTTTGGCGAGGACATTCTTGTTCTTGAGGAGATTTATTTTCATACTGAAATTTATAGGAAACCCAAACAGCAACAGCTTTTGCTCAAACTGACCACCCTAAATATTTTACAGCTGAGCACGAGATGTACCTAGATAAGTATTTCCCTCAGGAATTAAGATGATCAAACTCTGAGACTGAAGAGAGTCAATTAATCCTCAAAGCTGTGTGCTTACTTTATTCCTGGATTTTAAAACAATAGCAAGAATTAACAAGCTCCACAATGCTCTCTGCAGAGCTGCCCAAAATCCTGCCCGGGTCTCCTGTCATCAAATAATACACAGGACAAAGCTGGAGACCTTTCAAAACCAAAGAACACTCCTGAAAACTTAACCCTGTGCCTGAGAGCTGTATTCAGTGGCAGTTGCCACCCATCTTCACTCCTTCTGCAAAAGCTTCCCCAAAACCCCACAACTATGCCCCAAAGGAGTAAATCAATATAAATTGAGTAAATCAATATAAATTATGTATCGATATATTTTAAGAAAAAAAATATATAAATATAAATTGATCCTTTTTAGGGTGCTTGAATCCAAGTCCTTGCAAACAAAGTCTCCTGAAGAGACAAGGAGGAACCTGCTCACCCCAGATAGTAGAAAGGAGGTGGCAAGGCTCTTCTGCCAGGTAGGACTCCTGGATTAATGTCTCTTGGGTGAATCCCACTTTTCTTTTGGGTAGATCCATGCATGGGGGGAAGGTGGAGTTGAAGGGACCCAACTAGAACAAAGCAGATTGAAACAGGAGAGGTGGCAGGGAGCTTGGAAGGGACCATCAGCTCTGCCCTTCCAGATGCCCCCAGGACATGATTCTACTGCAGCAGCAAACGTCCTGGCTTCGTGCATCAGGGATGGAGAAGAGAAATGGGAAGCATCTTGGAGAAATCCCTTACAAATCCTCAAACAACATTTGATGTCACCTTGACATTTTCAGGGTGGATTTTTGGGACAGTTTTTTAAGAATTAAAAGTAAACTTCCAAGAAAACTTGTATGTAAAAATAGTTCAGATATACCTCAGAAGACATCTGACAAATATAGAATGACCACGGCAGTAAAATAAATGCATGTGAGTGAACATAAAGGGGTTTTATATTCCTTAATTTCAGATGAACAGCCCATTATGTCTTTTCCTGGAGCCCCCAGACTTGAAAACCAGGCACAAGCTGAACTGAAGTGGATGGGATATGTGATCTATAAACATCAGGATTGCTGAAGCATGAAAGCAGACGATGTGAGGTTGGGTTTATGATACTGATGCTATCTCCTTTTCTTTCAGAATTGCCTGGAGTTATGAGATGGAGCCTGCTGGATTGTATAAATGTTACATAGTTTAGTGAGTGTATGAAAGAGGGACTGTGGATCTCTGGGATGAGCAAAAGGGGAGGGTTTTTTATATTTTGGGTGGATTTAAAGCCCTAATGAAGCTCTCACTGTGGTGAACAGGAGTTTTATCTCAGGATGCATTGAAAGTCAGACCCTAAATCACCATCTCCTTTTAACTGGGGGCACACTGTTTTTCTATTTGTCAGTTTTTAGAATGTTTTTCTATCCCTGCCTCGGTAAAGCAGAGCCTTGAAGTAGGTGTGCATCCTTCTCTGAGGATCCAGAGATGCACGATTCATCTACCCAAAAAGCAGCAACAAAAAGTGACATTATGGTGACTCCCAAGGTGTGTCTGGCTGGTGGAAGCAGATGACAGTCCCACAACCACCAGCAGGTCAGCAATCACGCTGATTTCCAGCAGCTCTGACAGCAGATGAATCTTTTCATCTCTGGCTAATTGAATGTTGTCACCATTCCCAGAGGCTCAGGTCTGAATCTCATTGTGCTGGGTCCAGGGTGAGCACTGAAATGTGATTGAACATTTGCCTGTCATCTCCAGCTGCACCTTCCTAAACTTTGGACATTGTCATTAGGATCTTGCTGGAGAGGATTGCTTCTGTCAGAGAAGATAAGTCAGCCAGAGGGTTGAGTAGGAGGGAAGCACTCAAGAAAATGATTGAGGAGCACGCCTGTCACTACATGTCCATGCACACATATGCCCTTTCTTAATTTTACACTGAGAACCATCTCCAACCACTCCTCTAGAGCCACCGTCCTCAAATGACCTCCTCCTGTCTCACAGCTTCACCTCCCTGCTTTTCTCACAAGGTTGCTCCACACCTTGGTCCCCAGCCTTGTGTGGACTTCTTCACCATCACACTGTGTCCAAGGTTACCCACACCATCCTCCTTATCCCTGAGACGTGGAGCCTTGGGGGTGTCATTTCCCCCCATATCTTCTGCTCTTCATGCAATGATCTCCCCCTCCCCATGTTCCAGGTCCTCCCACCTAAATCAACTCCCTTCTGCACATTCAGCTTCCTCCAGAAGACTCAAGACTGCTAAATCCTCATCAGAGAAACAACCACTCTGTCCCAGCAACACGTAAGTGTAGAAGGATAGATTAAAATCATCCTAAATGAATACCTGATGTGAGCTTCCCAGAATGCAGCTTCTTGTAAAACCAGAAAGTTTGGCTGCTGAACTCTTTGGGGCAGGATCTGTCTTTTATTTATATCCTGTAAATTTTCAAATCTATTGCTGGTGATAACAAATAAATAGCAATGATTAATCACTGGTCATTCTGGGCCTGATCCAGCTTTGATTACATCAGTGGGAACTTTTCCATTTGCTGCGTGGGAGTTGGATCAGACCCATAATCCATCCTTTTCTTAGCTCAGCACTGTCCTCGAGTGGATTTTATCTAGTCTGACTTCAGGAGTTTGAATTTGGGCATCTTTCCCCTGCTTTTGTGAAGCTACTATGAAAGTGACAAATCACATCTGAGATGTGCCTAGCAGGGACCTCCAGAAACCAGTGTCTAGGATCTGATGGACTGTCATATTTCACATTTTCTTCAGCTCCATGAATTTTGGCCATGTGGAGCTGGTGAATTGCTGTAACCTATGGAATAAAACCTCCCCGTGATAAAGATGGAAAATACAAATAACTTAAAACCAGCCTGGGCCAAGTTCTCCTGAGATGGCACTGCAGGTCAGAGAAGGTGGAAGAAGTCAATGTGTCCTCTCACTGTGGCTTTTCTACCTTCTAATCATGGTAGGGTTTCCAGTAAGGGAGATGAGACATGGAGGAAGATGATTTGTTTTAAGTAGCATCCAAATTACAGTTCTATTTTTATATATAACAGGCTGCTCAGAGAAGCTTTCACTACCTCATCCCTGGAAGTGTCTCAGGCCAGGCTGGATGGGGCTTGGAGCAGCCTGGTCTAGTGGGAAGTATCCCTGCCCATGGCAGGGGGGTTGGACTAGATGATCTTGAAGGTCCTTTCCAACCCAAATCAGTCTGGGATTCTATGATTCTAAGATACAGTGGAAAACAAGTGAAAAAGAACTCCAGGCATAAATGTCTCTCATCTGACAGAGCTCAAGCAACTAAAAAATTGCACAGTAAATGATGTAACATCCATGTTCCCTGAGTACACCAGGCCTTCTGCCATTAGGTTCAAGGAGTTCATCCTTGAATCTTAAAAGGAAAATATAATAACGAATCCAGCAGGCAACTGAAAAATAAATTAAGGCTTTATATGGATGGAGGAGATCCAGAACATCATCCAGGCCTCCGAGACACCTCTGTCTCTCTGGTAACACAGCAAAGGGTTCCCTCTGTAACAAGATACACTCCCCATCACCACCCCAGCAATGAAGCAACATCTCACATTTTGCCAGACACCTGGCCAGCTCCTTCCACCTTTGACCTCTTGATGAACGCCCCTATCTTCAGCAAGAAATATTCCCCGAGATTTTCACATGGGGCAGAGTTATTCCTCATTGAGGATTAATCCTGCTGCTGCAGGAAATGCCTGTAAATCACATCCTTTCCTAAAATGGATCAACAGCCTAGGGAAGTGGAGGCAGAGCTCCTGAGCTAGCCTCAAATGTTTATATGTCAGAGATAGTGGGTGAAATATTTACTATCTCCACCGGTGTTAGGACAGATCTATTTATCTGAATAAGTTCATGTGCCTTATGTGGGCTTCTAAACACTCCTTCAGCATTAAAGGTCTCAGCAGATCACTTAGGTGAAGTAGAGTGCAAGGCATTATCAACAGAGAGTGAAGAAGGAGCTGATGCATACAAAGATTATCCTGTCAGAAATATCCCTGCTTGCCCATTTTGCAGGTTTCTACCTTCCCAGAGGTGCTGGCTCCTCCACTGGAATGGATGGCCTGAGAATAGCAGTCAACACTATTCTCCACCTCTTCTAATGTTTCACAGTTCTAGTCACTGAAGAATCCTTTGCTATTGCTCCAAGCCCCATCCAACCTCGTCTTCAACACTTCCAGGGATGGGGCAGCCACAGCTTCTCTGGGCAACCTGGGCCAAGGTCTCACCACACTCACAGGAAAGAAATTCTTCCTAAAGTCTAACCTAAGTTTACTCTTTCCCAGTTAAAAAAACATTGCCCCCTTCCCCTGTCACTCTCTGCTCTTGTCAAAAGTCCCTCCCCAGCTTTCCTGGAGCCCCTTCAGGCACTGGGAGGTGATCCAAGGGCTCCTTGGAGCCTTCTCTTCTCCAGGCTGAACAACCCCAACTCTCTCAGCCTCTCCTCCAACCTTCTGATCATCTTCCTGGCTCTCCTCTGGACTCATTACAACAGCTCCATGCACCATGCAAAGCTGAGTTATGCCAATGGCATCCTGGCCTGGCTCAGGAACAGCGTGGCCAGCAGGTCCAGGGAAGGGATTCTGCCCCTGTACTCAGCCCTGGTGAGGCCACAGCTCGAGTCCTGTGTCCAGTTCTGGGCCCCTCAGTTCAGGAAGGAGATTGAGGTCCTGGAGCAGGTCCAAAGGAGGGCAACCAGGCTGGGGAAGGGATTCCAGGACAATTCCTGTGAGGAGAGGCTGAGGGAGCTGGGGGTGTTCAGCCTGGAGAAGAGGAGGCTCAGGGGAGACCTCATCACTCTCTACAACTCCCTGAAAGGAGGCTGGAGCCAGGGGGGGGTTGGGCTCTTTTCCCAGGCAACTTTCAACAAGACAAGAGGACATGGTCTCAAGTTGTGCCAGGGGAGGTTTAGGCTGGATATTAGAAAGAATTTCTTCACGGAGAGGGTGATCAGACATTGGAATGGGCTGCCCAGGGAAGTAGTGGATTCTCCATCCCTGGAGATATTTAAAAAGAGCCTGGATGTGGCACTCAGTTCCATGGGCTGGGAACCACGGGGGGAGTGGATCAAGGGTTGGACTTGATGATCTCTGAGGTCCCTTCCAACCCAGCTGATTCTATGATGCAAAGTGCTAATGGTGCTAACTCCCAAATCATAGAATGGTTTACGTTGGAAGAGACCTGAAGGATCACCTACTTTCAAGTCCCCTGCCATGGGCAGGGACACCTCCTACTACTCACTGAAGAACCCTTTGCTGTTGCTCCAAGCCCCATCCAACCTGGTGTGAACACTTGTGGAAACATTTTTTTAATTGGCAGCTAAACCTTGAGTGATGGAGGTGTCTTTTGTCTTCAGAGGAGAGGACTGATGTACTCCACCTGGAGTCCTGTGTCCAGCTCTGGAGTGCCCAGCATCAGAAGGACACAGAGCTCCTGGAAGGTGTCCAGAGGAGCCACTCAAATGCTCAGAGGGCTGAGCACCTCCCTGGGAAGCCAAGCTGAGGGATCGGGTGTTCAGAGCTTGCAATTGTGCCCCAGAAACAGACATTCCTGTGTACCCCAACTTCTGGACCATGCCAAAGAGGCCTCCCCAAAATAGATTTTTTTCTTCCTCTTAGGAACCCCTCAAAGAATTTGTCAGTTCTTGCTCAGAGACATCCTGTAAACAGCAAGGGTTAAGCAGAGGAACAAACAGAGGGGTACATGATTTCATTAGGAGTCTTCTCAAGTGGCAGTCCAGGAAAGTTGCAATTTGGATTCCAGGGAGCCAGAACCCAGGGAAGCAGTGATGGCTCCCTGAGACAAATGGGAGCAGTGCCCAGCCAGACCTCTCAGCTGCAGAAATTTGTCAGCCCACTGTATTGTTTCAGTGCCAGTAGCCTGGAGACACCACTGGGAAATGTTGTGCTGCTTTACCTCCCAGCTGGAGCTTTGTCTTTCTGCAAAATCATAAAATCAGAGAACAGTTTGTGTTGGAAGGGACCTCTGGAGGTCATCCAGACCAGCCTCCTCCTCAGAGAAAGTCTAATTAAACCTCATTTCTCAGGGACATAGCCACTTAAATCTTGAAGACCTCCAAGGGTGGAGATTCAATCTGGAGCAACCTGCCTGCTAGATTAGTACATCTATGTTTGTGGGATTTGTTGGGGTTTCTTTTCCTCTTTTTTCCTGTTTTTGTTTTGCTTGTTTGTTTGTTTTTTGTGTTTTTTTTTTGTTGGTTTGGTTTGGTTCGCTTTTTGTTTGTTTTGTTTTGTTTTGTTTTTTTCTCTATTCAGGCACTTCGAGGAAAATAAAAGTTATTTTGTAGACAGATCCTGTGTTATCTTAACCTGAAAGTCCTGAGATCAGGTCTAATTCCACCAGTGACCTACACTGGTCCTTGTCAAGACCAAAAAGTGTTCCCCTTCCCCAGACTTGTCAGTACATGGCCTGATTTTTAATGGTGGGAGGTTTTTTTAATGGCTTGATACTTTTTTTTTGATGGTAAATAAATGTAGAATCTAGATCAGGAAAGATGTTTGCTTTTCCCAGATTTGCATTACATAGACATACTGGGAATGTTGGTTGGCAAGCCAGATGAGGGAAAAGCTGTTTCTAGGGTGCTCTTTTCTCTTGGTTGTTCTCTGGTACCATGAAAATGTCTTCTGGTCCTTGTGAAATGAAGACCTGAAAGGTATTAATCAAATCCCTTCACTCAGCCTCAAACTGAATTTTCAATCAGAAAGAGGGAACAGAGTTTATTAGTATCTTTCTTACTATATAATCCCAGACTGGTTTGGGTTGGAAGGGACCTTCCAGCTCCTCCAGTTCCAACCCCCTACATGGGCAGGGACACCTCCCCCAGCCCAGGTTGCTCCAAGCCCCATCCAACCTGGGCTGAGACACTGCCAGGGATGGGGCAGCCACAGCTTCCTTGGGCAACCTGGCACAGGGGCTCAGCACCCTCACACCAAAGAATTTCTTCTAATATCTCATCTCAATCTCCCTTTTCCCAGTTTGATGCTGTCCCCCCTCATCCCCTCCCTCCAGTCCCTTGTCCAAAGTCCCTCCACAGCTTTCCTGGAGCCCCTTCAGGCACTGGAAGATGCTCTAAGGTCTCCCTGGAGCCTTCTCTCCTCCAGGCTGAACACCCCCAACTCTCTCAACCTGTTCCAGGCTCTCCCCACCCTCCAATTCCAGAATTTCTTCCCCATCTCCAACCTCAATCTCCCCTCTCCAAGTTTTAACCCATTGCCCTTCTCCTCTCCCTACCCCCCCGTGTCCAAAGCCCTCCCCCAGCTTTCTTGGAGCCCCTTCAGATATTGGAAGGTTGCTCTGAGCTCCCCTGGGAGCCTCCTCTTCTCCAGGCTGAACAACCCCAATCCCTCAGCCTGGCTTCCCAGGGAGGTGCTCAGCCCTCTGAGCATTTGAGTGGCTCCTCTGGACACCTTCCAGGAGCTCTGTGTCCTTCTGATGCTGGGCACTCCAGAACTGGACACAGGACTCCAGGTGGAGTACATCAGTCCTCTCCTCTGAAGACAAAAGAAATCTCTCCCAGCACTTTTTCTTGTCTTCTGAGCATCTGAAGAGCAATTCTGCCCCATGGTGCTTCCTAAGAGGGACATCTCCTCATGCCAGGCTCTTCCTTAGGAGAAACCACTGCCATTGGCCCAATGGATGAGTTGGATGTTCAGAAAGGAGCTTGGATCTGCTCAGAATTTTAAATCATATTTCATCCTGAAAGAAATGACCACCAAGGCTTTTCCTGTTGCATTTTCTTTTTGCTCTGAAACTGTGCAGTCCTGGTCCATGGAAAACATTTTTTTGCTTCTTCTCACATTTGCCAGACAGGCTGTTTGCACAGATATATTTTTTTTTTAATTGCTTTATTCTATTTTCCTCTGAAATGATACATTCTAAAGCTTAGTGATCAACCATGTGTTTTTCTTGAGACTCAACATTCTACTTAACTAATTGTCCTGGCCTGGAGAAACTTGAAGATAACAAAAGGCAGCCTGGATCCTGCTTGGATGGAAACAGGAAATGTTATCATACAGAAGGGGAATTTTCAGGACAGCCCTGCTTTTCTTCCCTCACCCAAGCTGGTGCTGGAACAGGCAGTCAGAAATGTTTGCTGTGGCTCTTGTCAGGCTACAATGCGTCTTCAGATCAGTCTGCAAGCCAAATTCCTGGAAGGGGGGACACTGGGGTTTGACCACTGGTAATTGCTGTGAAGAGGAGGAAGGGGTCTGCAAACAAAGCCTTAGGATGAAGGAAAAAAAAAAAAAAAAGAAAAAAAAAAGAAAAAAAAAAAGAAAAAAAAAAAGAAAAAAGAAAAAGGAAAAAGAAGAAAAAAAGAAAAGAGAAAAAAAAGAGGAAAAAAAATAAAAAGAGGAGGGCAGGTGTGATTCAGAGAAAAGAGGCTTTGAAAAATCTGGATAAGTTTATATCTCACTGGTGGTTTTCAACACAGCTGGTGCCTGTAGTGGGAATGCAGTTTTAGGGGTAGGGTAACAAGAGGCTGTTTGAGGGGGGCATGAAGTCACCTGGATTCTCAGAATGTTTTGGTAAAAGCCAGCAGCTCCTGCTCCTTGTCAAAGTAGGCTCTGTATCATCCTCTTGGTCAAGTTGGATGATGAGGAGCTGGCCACAATCTCTGGGGAAATTCACGGGTGGAAAACAGTTCAGACTGGAGAAAATTGGGTTAGTTTTGATGGTCTGGCTTGCTTGCTTCCTTTCTCCATAAGATGCTCTCATCCCTCTTTCTCCATGGGATTTTCTGAGTTGTGCAGATCCTGCAGGTCATGAGGGCTGGGCAGAGAAGGATTTCTTCACTGTTGGAGAGGATTTTTGCTTTATTCCAGAATTTGATACAACTCCTGATTACGAATGGAAACTGTAGTTTGAGAAGTTGGTTCCAAAAAACAATTTGGGAACCATAGGGTGCTCTGCCCAGCTGTGCCCTGGAACCAGCAGCTTTGTGCCATCCCGTCTTCAAGGTTTTCCTTGGCACCTTGGGAAGTGATGGGCAACACCCAAAGCCAGGGGATCTGGAGATAAGATCTGAAGCCTTTCCTGGAGGTATTTAAAAGACACATAGATGTGTCAGTTAGAGACATGGTTTTGTGGTGGACCTGTCAGTGTTAAGGTTTATGGTTGGACTCAGTGATGTTTTGTTATCATGTAAATGATTCCATGATTCTCCAAGGTGTACACTCCCCAGAAGCCCACCTGACCCACCAAGAAGAGAGAAAATTAGCAGAAAAATAGACTCAAGGAGAATTCTAGCCAAGATGAATGTCCATCCAGAAAAATCTTTAATTTCAGCAATTTCTAACCAGATTGGGGGCTGCTGATGTGTTCCAGCTCTCTCTTTGTTGTGTCAGAGCTTCCCCTCTCCTCTGCTCACACACACACACTCCTGGGATGTTGTGAATTCTCATGAAGCTTGGTTGGAAGGGAAGAAAGGGAAGATGAGATAACCCTGGTTAAGTAAAGCAAGAAGAACAAATGCTCTTTGTGATCTAGGTGTCATCTTGTACTTTCACTACTGAAAACATCAAAGGTTTCCTCTCCCCTAACATATGGCCCAATCCAGAATTTTCCTCCTGAGTGTTTCCTTTAAACATAACCCTGTGCCCATAGCCAAACTGGCAGGAACCAGCAGCTCACAAGGAAGAACATGCTGAGATGGGTCTGTCCCAGCAAATTCAAGGCTTCTATATAGACCTTCATAAAAATTAAAAGTGCTGCAGGGAAAAAACCCCGACAAAACAAAACATAAAATTAAACCCTTTCTTCCAAGCTTCCTCATCTCCAGGCAATTTAATTCGCAATAATGGACATTATGTGGGGCTGTCTGCTTGGAGAAACAAATGAAAGAGTATTTTAAAGGATCTGGAACTCATTACTGAGTTGTAAGAAATTAAATCTTTGTGATCAGGACAAAAATAGGAAGAAAAATCATACATTAAACAAGGCAAACACTCAAATCATCCTGTGAGCCATATGTGACTCCTAAGAGGGAGTCAGAGAAACATTTCAGGCAAGCTGAGAGTTGATTTCCAAGTTATTATCATAGAATCACACATATTAGTTCACACAGCCAGGTATCCTCAACCCAAAAAAGTTCCTGCAATGTCTTGACACCAACTTTCTGTTGCAGGTGGTTGAAGAACCAACAAGAAGGTCTGATCAAATACATGGGTTAGGGCTCTGGAAGGTAGAGGGGCTCAAGAGAGTTGGTTAATATTCCAGAACTACCTGTTCCAAGCTCAAGGTAAGTTCATACCCACAAAAAAAAAAAAAAAAAAAAAAAAAAAATCAAGTAGACAAGCCAGGAGACCTGTGTGGATAAGCAAGAAGCTCCTGAACAAAACTTAAATGGAAAAATGAAGTTGACAGTAAGTGGAAAAAAGGTCTAGTCAGTTGGGAGGATTATAGAAACACTGTTAGCATTTGTAGAGATGCAACATGGAAGGCCAAGGCTCTCCTTGAACTAAACCTGGCTAAAGAAGTGAATAAACCAAGAAGGGCTTCTTTAAATAGATGAATAGCAAAAGGAAGAATTGGGAAAAAATGTGTCCACTGTGAAATGAAGCAGGAGATGTTGTATCAGATGATGCAGAGATGGTGGAATTGCTGAATGCCTTCTTTGCTTCACTCTTTACAACTCAGACCAACCCTCAAGAATCCCAGACTCTGGAAGTAAGAGAGCAAAACTGGAGAGAAGATGAATTTCAACTGGTCAGTGAGGACTGGGTTAGAAATTACCTGAATAAACTGAATACAGACAAATCCATGGGCCCTGTTGGGGTTCATCCATGCGTGATGGGAGAGCTGCTGATGTTGTTGCTGAATCACTCTCCACCATTTTTGTAAAATCATTAAAAACTGGAGAGATGCCTGAAGACTGGAAGAAAACTAATGTCACTCCAGTCTTCAAAAAGGGTATGAAGGAAGACCCAGGCAACTACACACCAGTCAGCCTCAACTCCATCCCTGGAAAAGTGGTGGAGCAGCTCATTCTGGAGGCCATCTCTAACCACTTAGATGAAAGAAAGGCTATAAGGAGTAGCCAGCATGGATTTATTAAGGAAAAACACCAATCTGATGGCCTTTTATGATGGCATAACCAGTTGGTTAGATGAGGGGAGGGTCGTTGATGTTATCTACCTTGACCTCAACAAGGCTTTCAGCACTCGTGATATCCTCACAAGCAAACTTGAGAAATGTAGATTGGACAGTTGGGTAGTAAAATGGATTAGGAACAGGTTGAAGGACAGAGCTCAGAGAGTTGTGGTCAGTGGGGTTGAGTCAGGCTGGAGATCTGTGACCAGTGGTGTCCCTCAGGGGTTGGTGCTGGGTTCAGTCTTATTCAATATATTCTTCAATGACTTGGATGAGGGGATAGAGTCCACCACCAGCAAGTTCACTGATGATACAAAACTGGGAAGGGTGGAGGACATGCCAGAGGGCTGTGCTGCTATCCAGTGTGACCTGGACAGGTTGGAAAGTTGGGTGGGGAGAAACCAAATGAAGTTCAATAAGGGCAAGTGTAGGGTACTCTGTCTGGGGAGGAACAGCCCCATGAACCAGTACAGGTTAGCTGCTGGAAAGTAACTCTGGGGAAAAAGACCTGGGAATCCTGGTGGACAACAGGCTCACCATGAGCCAATAATTTGCCCTGGAAGCCAAGAGGGCCAATGCCATCCTGGGGTGCATTTTAAGAAGAGTTTAGGCAGCAGGTCAGGGGAGGTTCTCCTCCCCCTCTACTCTGCCCTGGTGAGGCCTCACCTGGAGCACTGTGTGCACTTCTGGGCTCCCCAGTTCAAGAAGGACATGGAACTACTGGAGAGAGTCCAGAACAGGACATCCCTGAGATGATGAAGGGACTGGAGCATCTGTTCTATGAGGAAAGGCTGAGAGAGCTTGGGCTGTTCAGCTTGGACAAAAGGAGGCTGAGAGGGGGGATCTCATAAATATTTATAAATATCTAAAGGGTGGGTGTTAGGAGGATGGGGCCAGACTCTTCCCTTTGGTATCCAGTGACAGCACAATGGGCAATGGTCACAGACTGGCACCCAAGAGATTTAAATTAACTATGAGAAAATATTTCTTCACACTGAGAGTAACACAAGACTGGAATAGGTTGCCCAGGGAGGTTGTGGAGTCTCCATCCCTGGAGACATTCAGGACCCACCTGGATGTATTCCCCTCAAACCAGCTCGAGAGCATCCTGCTCTAGAAGGGGGTTGGACCAGATGATCCTCAGAGGTCCCTTCCAGCCCCTGACATTCTGTGATTCTGTGATTGATAGAATGGTTTGGGTGGGAAGAGACCTTCAAGCTCATCCAGTTCCAATCCCATTGCATGGGCAGGGACACCTCTCACTAGTCCATGGTTCTCAAGGCCCCATCTAGCCTGGTCTTCAACATTTCCAGGGAGGGGGCAGCCACTACTTCTCTGGGAAATCTATTTCAATGCCTGGGGAACAACAGGGAAAGGCAAGAATGACCCAAGCTTTGAGTTCAGCTGAGTCTTAGTGGAAGTTCTACAAGAACTCAGACACAGATTTTGGGAATTCCAGGCTGATGGATGAAGTAGGAATTGTGCCAGACAGACAATGAGTTTTATGTAGTTTGAGGTGCCAGACAATGGGTTTTGTGTGTCTTTAACATGCAATTGGGAAAATGGTCACAGGGATATTCCTCCCCAGCAGCAGGAGCAGCTCCCTGTTCTAGTTTATGGCTCCATGAATCCCGATGCCAATGTGACTGCTTTTGGAGCTGGATGGTGAAACAGAGCTAATGTGGGTTTGGCTGAGGGTTTATCTGGACTTTTTTGGGCTTGAAACAGTGGTAGCACAACTGCACACAATGGCAGTGGTGCCATCAGCTCCATCAGTTTTTGGTTCATTATGGTTAGGCCTTGTTGAAACTGAAATGTAAAATACCTCATTTCCAAGTGAACAAGGAATGAACTGGACAGATTTACAACATCTTTGGCTTGAACTAAATTTAAGGTGGAGCCAAAGTGCACCTCTGAAAAGTCATTATTTAGTGTGCAAAAATTTCTGATTCCTATTAGTGTCCCTCTCTAAACATTTTTCATACAAGGATGAGTAAAAACAAGATCTCAGACTGCAAGAAACACCTGTTCTGATGCTATGTCCCTAACATTGTTTCTGTGGACAGAATTATTTCCATAGCAACCACCTGCAATGACACAGAGGATTATGACTTCAGAAGAATTCACAATAGCAGACAAAATCCCAAAGGACCCATTTGATTTTGTTGTGCCACAAAAGTCCTGGTTTCAGGAAGAAAAATCAACAGAAAACACAACATGGATGCAGACTTGCTTTGACAACAAATATCTTTTTTTTTTTTTTTTTTTTTTTGGTCTCAAAAGGATATGAAATTCTTAATGTACTACCCTGGAGTGTTTGTGGAGCAGTGGTGATCACGAATAAATCATTGAGGCAGCAGGTGAAATGGGATCTCCTGGGTTAAAGAGTCCAGTTCCCTGCTATCATGGTATTTAAATCCATTCAGAAACTGATCAGCTCCACCTGAAAACATACTCATTTCTCACATAGCACTTATTTCTTTGGAAAGTTTTCTGGATCCTCCCATTTCTGAACACGAGAAATGTTCTGCTTTCTAATCTCACTTCATTTTTCAACAGGTTCTGGCCATCTGTGAGTGTACCACAACCTCCTCTAGCTTAAATAGTGCCTCTCCTTGTCTGCTGCTTACTCTGCTGATGGTTTTGGTTTTTTTGTCAAGACCTGTGGAAGCCAAATTTCTCACATTTTCTTTCACAAGGTGCCTAAAATAAAATCAGCAAAGCAAGAAAGTCCATGTAACATAAAATTAAATCAGATTAATGGTGTTCCATTGCTATTATTATAGGAGTGCCTGACCAAAACCTCCACATCTGAACAGTCTTGAATTTCAAGGCAAATTGGATTGAGCTCTAAATTTATTGCCTAATAACCTCACATCTTGATGAAACCACTGTGTGCCAGCAACCTAGAAATAACCAAAAATGGGATCCTGTAGGAAATGTGAAACGCAGTGGGATTTGGGGATGAGATTAACACTACAGTTCCACTGGCACTTTAAGTTGTCTGAAGCCAATTCTACCATGAAAAATGTCTAACAATTTTCCAACCTTGGCTGTAAACTCCTGCCCTCCACTCCCTCCTTGGACATTTTGTGCAGTGAATCAGTCTTGGGGACTGGTCCAGCTTCAAACAAAAAACACTGAGGCAGGTTAGTTGGGGAGAGAAGTAGAAGATGATGTGATCTAGCTCACTTGCTTCTCTTAGGATGGGATGAATCATATTTTTTCTCAGATGTCTATTTTCTTTGACTAGGGAGTGGCCCAAGGGTGGTTCAGACATCCATCTCAGACATCTCAGCTGGAGAGATGAACACCCTTCCACTTCCCTGGGATCTTGCTGGAGTTTCAGCAAAACTGTTTTGCTGTTTGCCTCCCAACTGAAGTCACCTCCTGCATGAGCCCTGAGCCATGCAGAAGCCTGTCACTACTGTTAACTCCACTTTCCATCATCTAAACAACACAAAAGAAACAATGCCAAATATGTACTGAAACGAGCTATCACAGAAGATGCATAATTCAGTAATGTGAAGCTTTGGGAGCTCCTGCCAACTGTCTCCAACACCTCTGAAAATCAGGCAACATATGCCCTAGAAGTGAGGCACTTCGACTCAGCTGTCATTTCTGAATGTGTTGGCCTACAGCCCAACATCTACACATTCTGAATTGATCAAAACAGCCAAAATCATGTAGAAAACTGGGGACTGGCATCATAAATGTGTATTGATGGTTTGGTACAGGGCAGGGTGGTAAGAAACAAGAGAGCTTCACGGAACGAGATAACACAGCCAGGAGCTGTCTAAAAACCAGAAAGTGATGTGTAGTTATTATAGTTGGAGCTCTTCCTCAGGCTGGTGAGATTCCTTACCATCTGGGAGAGCTTTGAATGAGAGCAGGAAGAGGCTTGATGAATGTTGCATGGGGGAGTGTTGCGTGAAAAGGCGTTCGACACGGCGAGCAAGCGAAGCAAACAAAGAGAGCAGTGAAAAGGGAGGCAGGGATGAGTGAAAGGGAGGAGAGGTTGTGTGGGAGATGAGGGGAGAGGTCCAACGTCAGCATGAAAGAGGTCCCTTAACCCATGGCAGTCCACAAGGCTTTGTGTGTGGGGGGCAAAGACCCTTCAGAGCTCCCTGCACCTCCACGAAGAGCGTGGGGCTGCAAAGCTTTGAGCATCCACCCATCTGCCTCTCTCCAGGGCTCCCCAGGTCCCCACTGATTTGCAGACTAAGATTTTTGTCAATGGAGAGTGTCCTGGTTTGGGCCAGGATAAAGGTGATTTTCTGGTTTGTACTTTTGCTTTCAGCTCAGTCTCTTGTAAGCAGCTGCACTGCTGAAATGAACAGCAAGTTTCTCAGGCAGTGGCTGCTGCTGGGACTGCTCACACTCCATGGTTATAGTTCCAGCTGGAGACTGGTGTGCAGAACCAGGGACACTGCTCAGCTCTGAGGAACATTTGGCCCTCCAGAAGGAGAAAAGGAGGAAAGAGGTCCCACCTGGAACCCTCCTTTGGGGAGGAAGGGACAAGAGAGATGCCAGAATTGACCAAACAGAGTATTCCATCCCATACACCTCATCCTCAGGAGAAATTGGAGGGATCATCAGGGTCAAACCCCTTCCTGCTTCCCCTTCTTCCCCTCTCCCTGTTTGCTTGGGCATCCTGGGAGGATCCCATCCATTCCTCTGCCTGTGGTTCTGATCCATTCCAGCCTGAATCTGGGTGTTCCTGCCTCCAGCTCCCAACTGCTGCTGACTCCAGGATTCCAGCCTGGACTTTCCCAGGGCTGCCCTGCAGCCTCGGTGGGGACGTGAGAGTTACTGGGGGAAAGAGGAGGAACCTGGGATCAATTTTCCTCTAGATTTGTATATTTGTATATATTTAGTAATTTTTCCTATTTATCATTAGTGTTTCATTAAAGTTCTGTAGTTTAGTTTCCAACCCATCAGTCTCTCTTCCTTATTCTCTCTCTTTTCTTTATCAGTGAGGAGAGAGAGATTAATATATAAATCTGTTATTCGGTTTAAATCTGTTATTTGGACGGGCCAGTGTTAAACCATGACAGAGAGGGGTTCCCAAAACCTGTTCTGCTAGAATGGGAGCTGCTGAGGGGGTTCTTCTTGTGCATGTGACTCTGGGGCAAAAGGAAAACTGGGAGAGTTTAGGGTAGGGTAGGGTAGGGTAGGGTAGGGTAGGGTAGGGTAGGGTAGGGTAGGATAGGATAGGATAGGATAGGATATTTCGTTTGGAAGGGACCTACAGCAGTGATCTGTAGGGATCCAACTGCCCAACCAATACAGAGCTGACCAAAAGTTAAAACTTGTTGTTAAGGTTGTTAACCAAACACTTCTTAAACAGTGACAGGCCTGGAGCATTGCCCACCTCTCTAGGAAGCCTGTTCCAGTGTTTGACCACTCTCCCAGTAAAGAAATGTTTCCTAATATCCAGTCTGCAGCTTTGAACCATTCCCACATATGCTATCACTGGATACCAGGGAGAAGACATCAATATTTTGAGGGAGAGGTTCAAGTCATCACTGCAATATGGACTTCTTGCTGGGATAGACTGCAGAGCTGCCAGAAAGGTCATAAACAACATGGTTTGGTTGGTTGGTCTGTGTGGCCTGACAGCCAGGGAGAGAGGAAACTTCATGTGCAAAGTTCACCTAATGACTGACCTGGGTTTTCTCCTACTCTGAAGTATAAAGAAAAGTTGTCCTTGTTTTTTTACCATTATCTTTTTTTCCCACACAAAGTATCCTAATGCCCCAAGTCAATCATTTTCACACCATTTCTTACAGGGATTTCCAGCCTTCTGCAAAACACCTTTCACAGCTGCATCCTTCTTCCATCTTTCTCCCTCTGTGTGTGCATTTCATTCATCCTTTTCCTTCTTTTCTCTATTGTGTCCTCCATCATCCTCTGGTGGGCTGTACCCACCACTTCCTTACCACTGTGCTGCCAAACCTGGTAGAGGCAGCCCAGATCCCAAGCTGAGAAGCCTGCTGCTTGGTCTGTGGTGTTGGTCCATGGCACAGGGAATTCTGGAAGAAGTAACTCTTCAAGAGGATGATTCTCAGACTTCTTGGATACTTCATAGAATCATAGAATGGTTTGGGTTGGAAGGGCCCATCTAATTCCAACTTCCCTGCCATGGGTAGGAACACCTTCCACGAGACCTCACGTTGTCCTCTCTTTGTACCTGTGCACCTAAGGAGATGGTGAAGAACCTGGAACAATAGTTCCATGGAAATGATGGGAGCTGGGCTGATGAATCCAGTTCCTGATGGGTCAATGCCACGGTGGATGTTAAGGACAAAAGACTTTTTAAACCCAGAAATTGCTTAGTGGGATAAAAAAAAAAAATCCAACTATTTCCTCACTTTGAATTGGTGGTCTAGATGTTCTCTCTTTTCTGTCTGCAGAAGGAGGACTGCAGGCAACAGTGACTATGGGCTGATCCAGTCCTTCAGATCTGGATATCTTAGCTACTCTTCTGAATTACTGCATCTAGTGCTGGTTTCCCCACCATAAGAAGGACATGGATCTGTTGTCAAGAGTCCAGAGGAGGGCCACAAAGATGATGAAGAAGACTCCAGGGGGACCTTACAGCTGCCTTCCATTACCTGAAGGGAACCTACAGGAAGGCTGGAGAGGGACTTTTCATAAGAGTCTCCAGCAATAGGACAAGGAGAAATGGATTTAAACTGAAGGAGAATAAGTTTAGACTGGATATTAGGAAGGAATTTTTTTAGTATGAGAGTGATGAGACTCTGGAACAGATTGCCCAGGGAAGTTGTGGATGTCCCCTTCCTGGAGGTGTTCAAGATCAGACTGGAGGAGGCTTTGAGCATCCTTGTCTGGATGAGAGGTGTCCCTGCCCATGGCAGTGAGGTTGGAGGAGATGAGCTCTAAGGTCCCTTCAAACCTAAGCCATTCTAGGATTCAACATCTTCTTGCTTCCAGGGATGCAGGCCATTTTGTGAGTCCTCTGTGTGTGTCTGTGTGTGCACACCCATGCACAAGAGCTGCATCTGCAAATCCAAAAGACTCACAGCTTTGAAAAGGATGGGGGCAAAAGTCAGATCTCAGCACCCGGCTACGGGGACCCATGTAGCTGTTGATGTAGGCCTTTCAATCTTAAAGCTGATCATTATTATCTTTAATCCTCCCTAAAATTATTGCTTCAAAAGAGCTGTACAGAGCCCAGCCTACCTCTCTGAGACTTTATTAGAAAATACACATTTCCAACCTCCTGCCAGATGCTTTTAAACCCTGTGCTTGTATATTGCTCTATTTTATCTATCAAGTGGCCAGTCATAGAAAGATTGCACTCTGGTTTTGCACTGTGCATTCCCAGCTCTAATCCCCATGCCCATTCTGTGATTTATGGGAGCAGACCAGCCTTGCAATCTTCTTTTAACACTGCACCTGCACATCAGAGCTAACAGCTTTAGGTGCTTTCCTGCAATAACTCCTAAGATCTCTTTCCCAGGCAGGCACACCTTTCCCTTAGCAGATATTTCCTCTTCTGGTCCTTTGCTCTCCAGCTCATTTTTTGACTGTCCTCAGCCTTTCCCCAGATGCTGAAACAATTTAAGTCTTGTGGCAACAGGCTGCACCATGTTTGTGGTGTGCTCAGCTGCCTAATGCAGCATCATGTTTGGCTCTCTTTCCTAGAAGCTTCATCATTGCTGTTAAAAAAAAATAATCCTACAGCTGAATCCCAAAGTGTCTGCCCAGGGAAACTCCACTAGCAGCTTCTCTCCCACCATCAGCAGTTTTGATCTTCTTTAGCTTCTGGCATGCTTTTGACCACATTTCTCATGTTAGGGTAATATTTGTGTCCTTTATTTGTGCTTCTTACATGCTCTTTGAATGACCTGAGAGAAGAAAAAAAAAAATATATGTATGTGTCTGTATATATGTATATATATATATATATTTATATGGTACACTAGGGGTCCAGAATGCCTGGTGAATTATGCATCTTAGAATCCCAGAATCCCAGATTGGTTTGGGTTGGAAGAGACCTTGATAATCATTCAGTTCCAACCCCCTGGCCATGAATAGGTGTCCCACTAGACCAGGTTGCTCCAAGCCCCATCCAACCTGGCCTGAGACACTGCCAGGGATGGGGCAGCCACAGCTTCCCTGGGCAACCTGGGCCAGGTTCTCACCACCCTCACAGAAAAGAAATTCTTCCTAAAGTCTACTCTAAGTTTCTTTCAGTTTGAAGCCGACTCCCCTCATCCTATTAATCCACACCCTTGTCCAAAGTCCCTCCCCAGCTTTCCTGTAGCCCCTTCAGGCACTGGAAGATGCTCTAAAGTCTCCCCAGAGCCTTTTCTTCTCCAGACTGAACAACCCCAACTCTCTCAGCCTGGCTCCAGAGCAGAACTGCTCCAACCCTCTGAGCATCTTCATGGCCCATCATCTGAGTTAAGAGCTTGGCTTCATAATCTACTATGAGAGTGCATGTCCCAGAATCTCCTTCACTGAAGCAGCCTGTGACTCAGGGAGAATTTGGCCCTGAAATGCCTGCCATACCATTTCCACAGTGGTCAAATTTCCAGGTGGAGGCTCTGACTTTCCGTTGTGTCTGAAAGCTGAAACATCAGGGAGACATTTGCACCTTAACCTGGTGTGGGCCAGGATAAAGGTGATTTTCTGGTTTGTACTTTTGCTTTCAGCTCAGTCTCTTGTAAGCAGCTGCACTGCTGAAATGAACAGCAAGTTTCTCAGGCAGTGGCTGCTGCTGGGACTGCTCACACTCCATGGTTATAGTTCCAGCTGGAGACTGGTGTGCAGAACCAGGGACACTGCTCAGCTCTGAGGAACATTTGGCCCTCCAGAAGGAGAAAAGGAGGAAAGAGGTCCCACCTGGAACCCTCCTTTGGGGAGGAAGGGACAAGAGAGATGCCAGAATTGACCAAACAGAGGATTCCATCCCATACACCTCATCCTCAGGAGAAATTGGAGGGATCACAAGGGTCAAACACTCCTTTTTCTTCCTTCCTGCTTCACTCCTTCCTGCCCTCCCTGCTCCCTTCAGCATCCTGGGAGGATCCCATCCATTCCTCTGCCTGTGGTTCTGATCCATTCCAGCCTGAATCTGGGTGTTCCTGCCTCCAGCTCCCAACTGCTGCTGACTCCAGGATTCCAGCCTGGACTTTCCCAGGGCTGCCCTGCAGCCTCGGTGGGGACGTGAGAGTTATTGGGGGAAAGGGGGAGGAACCTGGGATCAATTTTCCTGTATATTTGTATAGATTTAGTAAATTTTCCTCTTTATCATTCCTGTTTCCTTAAAGCTGTGTAGTTTAGTTTCCAACCCATCAGTCTCTCTCCTTTATTCTCTCTCTTTTCTTTATCAGTGAGGAGGAGAGGGGGATTAATAGAGAGCAGCTGTTATTTGGTTTAATTGCCAGGCCAGTGTTAAACCCTGACACACGTCAAGATCACAGACCTGAGGAAGGGCCCTGGTATAAGAAGAACCTTTTTTGAGAAAGAGAAGAGCTGTGCACAGTGTTCCACCAGCACCTATCTCAGCTACACAGTGTCTTCTTATCAAGGTGGCCACTGAGATAGAATAACTATGTCCAATGGTGTTGTGACTGAATATAAGCCGGCAGTGTGCCCAGGTGGCCAAGAAGGCCAGCAGCATCCTGGCTTGTATCAGCACTGGCGTGGCCAGCAGGAGCAGGGCAGGGATTGTCCCCCTGTGGTGGGCACTGGGGAGGCTGCACCTCAAATCCTGGGGTCAGTTTTGGGTCCCTCGTGACAAGAAGGACATTGAGGGGCTGGAGTGTGTCCAGAGAAGGGGAATGGAGCTGGGGAAGGGTCTGGAGCACAAATCTGAGCAGGAGCAGCTGAGGGACCTGGGGGTGTTGAGCCTGGAGAAAAGGAGGATGAGGGGAGAACTTCTGGATCTCTGCAACTCCCTGAGAGGAGGTTGGAGCCAGAAGGGAGGTTGCTCTCTTTTCCCAAGTAGCAAGTGATAGGAAACGACCTCAAGTTGTGCCAGAGAAGGTTTAAAATTAAAAGAAATTATAAGAAGAAATAAAAGAAAAGAAAATTCTTCAGAGGCAGAGGATTTATCTTAGACTTGCTAATGTGAAGCAAGCTTGTAGCAGGGAAAGAAGTTAATTTATGGAAATAACAGTGATTAAAAGCAGTTTTATAGCTGAAGCATGTTTTTCTCACTGAGGACAAGACGTGGAAACACTGTTCAGATACCCAATGTGCATTGAAAAAGGATCTAAAATAGGCAATGTACCTCTACACTGCAGTAATTCATTGTAAATATCTTTTATTGTTTCCAAAATCCATAATGCTCTGCTCACGTGTGACAGTTACTGTTTTTTTGTTTTTTTTCTCTGTGGGCATTGCAGTGAAAGATTTTGTTTGAGAAAGGAAATTGCATGTCATAAATTCTGGCTTCATCACTTCTGAAATCAGATGTAAAGACATTAGTGTGCCCTAGTCAGCCTTCAGGGTGATGTAGGTTAGTGATTTCTTTTTCCAGGTATTTTCCAGAAAGCATTGGGCTAACCTTTAAGATGCCAGTTGGTGGCATGTTGGTGACCTCCTTGTGGAGCTTGTACTAATGGGAGTTATCATCTCCTGTTGAGCTCTTTGAAGCATGCACTGAATTTTGGGAACAGCCCATTGGCTTCAGAAGGTGTTTAGGCATTGGGAGGTAAAAGTTGATTAAGCTCCTTGGCATTTTCAGAAGGCCACATGCCCTTCACAAGCTGTCCAAGTGACAACTAGTGCCTGTCTCATCCTGAGCTTAATCTGAAGTTAAATTAATAAAGGTTTTCATTCAATGCTTGCTTGCTCATTCAAGCCCTGTGGTTTGCCTGATTTGATCTCCAACAGATACTCACCAGCCTTTCTGCCTTTCTGGTGAAGCTCTTCTCAAGTTGCTGCCATCCCCAAAAGCTCCACATCTCTTGGCAGCATCTCACTCTCCGCTTCTGAGAGAGACTTGAGCCCAAATTTTCTCTTGGATGCTTTCTCAGAAGGAAGTTGGAATCATTCAGATTTTGGTACTGGGTTAAGTACAAACAAAAGTTTGGTCCTTTGAGGTTAGACTGTGCACTGATGATTTAAACCAAACCAAAGCAGCTCAGAGACCATCCTCTGGCTTGTCCCAGACTGTGGTGTCCATGATGTGGATCTCTGTGGATAGACAGCAGCAGCAACTGGCTCATGTCTTTCTGGAGAGACCATTCATTCAAGCCCAGCATTTTAGTGTTAAACCTTCTTGGCATCAGGTCAGATTGACACTTGTGGTGAGATTGCACTAATGAAACTTCCTGAAACTCAGCTACAAGGATCCCTCCATCCCTCCCCTGAAGGCTGCACCACCTGCAGTTCCCACAGAATGAAGGGGAACCCCACTCCAGCATTAGGATGAGGCATCCCATAGGCTTTATTCCTCCTTTAGGTATGATTCAAAACCCACTGAGGCCATCCAGGGACTTTCCACTGAATCAGGGCCCTGTAAGAAGTTCACTGCCTGTAAGGGCTGTGTAAACCAGTCCAAGGAAATTGGATTCAATCACTGGTTCTGCCACTTCCCTTCTCAGTAGATTTCTGGCTTCTATTTCACCTCTCAACCCTTGCCTCTGAAGAGAAGAATCTGGCTTATCCTTGGGGGACCAGAACTACATGAGCCTCCACCAGGCTCATGTGTGGTGGCACACATTTGAAACCAAAATACAGAGAATTCTGGCATGGGAAGCTCCCAGTTCTCCTTGGTTGCTCATGGTAAAACACCTTCACTGCTTTGTTTAGGAATAAGCAAGGGTGGACACTCAGGCTTGCAGGAAGGTACAATATAATCCAATATCCTCAGTTAACATGTGAACATGATGAACAAATTTGATACTGGCCTTAAGGACTCAACACAGCACCTGAGCTTTTTCTGGATAGGGCATTTCTTGGCTGAAGCATGTCTAGTTAGTAATCTCCAATGGATCTCTCTTCCAAAGATTCTTTCTCTCATGCCCATAATAGAGAGGCTGAGAAAACTGGTTCTGTTCAGCCTTGAGAAGAGAAGGCTTAGGGGAGACCTTATTACAATGTTCTAGTACTTAAAGGGGGCTACAGAGAAGATGGAGACTCCCTGTTTACAAGGAGTCACATGGACAAGGGACAATGGGCACAAATTGCTCCTTGGGAGATTCCAGTGGAACACAAGAGGAAAATTTTTCACTCTGAGGACAGACAGATATTGGAATGGTCTCCCAGGAGAAGTGGTCGATTCCCTCTCTTTGGAAAGTTTGAAGTCACAGCTCAATGGGATGCTGAGACATCTCATACGAGCAATAATATTAGAAGGCCTGGACCAGATGGTCCTTGAGGTCCCTTCCAACCTGACATTCTATGATTCTATGATGATGTTTTATACCTATCACTAGCTGATGAGGAATTCCGTGGGTTAACTCCTGAATTCATGGCCTCCTGCTGCTCTTGAGTTGACACACAGCTGGTGAAACTCAGTGGTGAAGTTGCTGTGTCAGCAAATTTGTAGAGTTTGCAAAACTGACCCCAGGTAAGCATCCCAGCCAAGCAAGCACACTGCACAAGTTCAGATTTGGTGTATCGGGATATGCAACACTTGGGTCTTCAAACACTTCTACAACATGATGCCTCCCTCCCCTTTCAGCCAGGCTCTGGCTTGAGATGATGCAGATCATAGCCTGGAAGCTGAAAAGCACCTCGGAATAAAAGGCTCTCAGATTGTCTGCCAGTGCCTCATGCAATGAAATACAGCTCAGCTCCTAAAACCTCAAAGGTATGTCAGTGAGAAGAGGAAAAAACCCACAAAACAAAGCAAAATAAAAAGGAGAAAAGTTGGAAAAGAGGTTTTGATAGCAGCCAGGAAAATGTAACTCCTGCTACTTATTTTTTCTCTGCTCCTTCCGAGATTGAAGCTTTCCTTCGGTGGAGAAAAAAAAAAATGGGAAAAAGGGTTAAAACGGAGAGGGGAGCAAGCAAGACTCTGCTGGCTTTGTATCAAGGAATCACACGTATCAGGATCTGAAGTCCTCACAATGCTTCAACACCCTTCCCCACATGTTATCTCTGAAATTCTTTCACCTCTCCTCTTCCAGCAGCCAGGGCAGCAGCTGCCTGCTCTGCTCAGCTGTCTCGCAGGTAGGGTCGTGTTTGCTCTGAGCTATGTGGCTGGGGGAGGCTGGAGTTGGCTGGAATTTCAGGATATTTCTCCTCCCAGGTGTGGGCATAATTAGGGGACCCCAAATTTCAACTCAGGGGTTACAGGGTGGGAGACATAGGGAAGGGAAGGGAAGGGAAGGGAAGGGAAGGGAAGGGAAGGGAAGGGAAGGGAAGGGAAGGGAAGGGAAGGGAAGGGAAGGGAAGGGAAGGGAAGGGAAGGGAAGGGAAGGGAAGGGAAGGGAAGGGAAGGGAAGGGAAGGGAAGGGAAGGGAAGGGAAGGGAAGGGAAGGGAAGGGAAGGGAAGGGAAATGTGGGTCTCCCAGATGAACATAGTCAAATGTTCACTTAGGGAACTGGGGTAGAAATGACCAAACTGTCCTTCTGCCTTGTTCCTCGGAGCATCAGGCAGAGACTGGACACACTGAGCTGTTACTGACTCCTGAAATGGTCTCTGTGGAGTCTCCTGGGCCAACACATCTCAGAGCTGTTCTCCTTTTCCCACCACCCATACGACACTCAGTGCTCAGCCCTTTGTGACATCCCATCCAAGGTGGCATCCCACCACTGCCCACCACCCGGCTTCTGCAAGGGGCCAGCGAGGAGTTTTTTCTTCCCATCCTGCCACCTGAATTCAGGACACTGCATGGGACCAGCCAGGCTTCTCCCAGCACTCCATCCCCATCAGTTGCTCATTCTCTGAGGGCCTCTGCCTGGCTCTGCTCCACTAATGTTTTCTGTGTCATACCGAAACCATCAGCCGGCACCAGTGCGTTTGTCTATCGAGCCCAGCAAGCACTGGGTCAAGAGTGCACCCCAGGAGAACGTGGTGTAAATAACTGACTCCATCTGCTTCAGGTCAGAACAGCTCCAACCCATCCAGAGGGAACCAAAGAACCTCCACAGGCGGTGAAGGGGTTTTCTGCATCCATCCAGGGAGCTGGCACTGGAAGAAGCCAAACAGGCTCTCAGTGTTTATGCTGTCGGGCTCCGAGGTATTCATCTTCATCCCAAAACACATTCCTCACAGAACACTTCTGTGCTTCGAGCTGTATCATCAGGAGAGCTAAAGAAATCAAAACTGGGAGGATGCTGGGGATGCTGTGTACAGCAGCAACCACTCCCATGCCTGGGATATCTCCTGAGAGCCAGGAGGACACTGCATGCTGCTGGTTTGTTTTCATCCTGAAAACATGGGAATCTGAAATGAAGGATTGTATCCCTGTTCACTGCCAGCTCACTGAGATGTGGGGAGGGTGCAGGGAAGCAAAGGGGTGGTTACAAACCCAAGCTGGAAATTTTCCTCCCTGGGTCCCCTCCTGCTTCTACCAGCAGCCTCAAAATCTTGGAGCAGTGGAAGGTCGAAAGAAAAAGGGATCATTGAATAATAGAATCATTTTGGTTGGAAAAGCTCTTTGAGATCATCAAATCCAGGCATCAATCCAACCCTGCCATATCCACCACCAAACCATGTCCTCAGACACCACATCTCCACATTATTTAAACACCTCCAGGGATGGTGACTCCACCACTACTCTGGGAAGTCTGCACCCATGCCTGTTTGGACATTGCAGGTGTTCAGGACATGTAGGCACCAGATAGAGGTCTAAGCAGGATCATCCCCAGATTTTCATCTCCTTTCCCCTCCAAATATTAGGCACAAGCAAAGTCACAGCCCTAACAGCCTTTTGGGAACAGGGGTCCACCTCCTCATCCTTCCCTCACTTAGTGGATCAAAATTTAGACCTCTAAGTGGACTTCAGTTTTGAAATCCAGACTGGGGGTTGTCTCCTCAATGTACACAGAAACATTTTCAAGAGGGATTTGGCATTTTTGATGCAGCCACTCTTTAAGGTTTGTCAAAGGGGGGGTTCCAGGAGGCCCTCAAGACAATGCTAAGCTCAACCCACCCATCATGTCCTTACGGTTTTTTTTGAAGTTGTTTCCCTTCTAAAATGAAAGCACCACAAAATACAAGTGAATTGTGAAAATCTGGACGCAGATGCTGAATTTATTCTCATGCAATGCTCCTTTTGGCCCACAAACAGTTTTTCTTTTAGCCCTCAAGCAAGCCAGACTCTGTTCTCAGTATTTTCACCTCTTCATGCAAGTTGGTTGCTTTCATCACAGCCTCCAAGAACTGTGATGTTTACAGCTCCTTCTGCCCAGAACTATGACTTCATTTTAACTGCTGTCAGCGTAGCAAAGGAGGCAAAAATTTGCTTATGCAGGGGGAAAAACTCTGCTATAAAAACCTCAGTGAATTCCTACAGAACTTCTGTCCATCCTAGGTCCTCTCTTAGAAGTAGTCCTTGGCAGCTGAAGGTACTGATAGGACCTGCAGCCCTATCAACTGATGAGCCAGAGGGCATCTCCCAGCTGTGATCATGGATGGCACTCTTTTCCCTGAGATGTATTCCATTGCCTGGGAGAAGAAAAAGTACTTGCAAGCCTTGATGGCCACTTTAGACCCTCTACTGGACCTTCTCAAACAGAGAACTGAATCTTGTGATCAATTATTCTTTATTGTTAGGTGGTTGCCTCCTTGGTCCCCCATCATTTCTCTGCACCATGCCAAAATCCTTGATACATTTGGTTTTTTAAGCTGGATTGGCTACTCTGGGTGGTAGAGAAAATGCACAGAATTAACTCAAGTATAAACTCACAGGGCTAAATAAAGGGTTGAATTTTTGCAGGTCTCTTGACGTGCCACTTGGCAAAGTAGATTTGGTAGCAGTGATGAGGGCTGTCATTTACCATTTCCATTAGAGACCAAAGAAATTTGTTCTTTTGTGTGTGATGTCAAGAAACCTTCTACTCCCTCAGCAACCTAGTCGTAGAATATGTGCCAAGCCTCTGGGACAGCTTAGATCCCTGGTCTTGTCCCATATGGTAGATAGAAGAAGAAGCTGAAATGCGTTGAAGAAATATCCAGACTCCTCTGCTAAGGACTTCAGGGTAAAGCAGAGCAAGATGAGATGTGAAGGCTGTTTTCTTTTGGTTCCTATAACTCTTGGCTCCTTCCTTTGTTCATAAGCTTCTCTGAAATTTAGAAAGCAACAAACCTGAGAACAATAAAAAGCCACCCATCACCTGGAAAAGAGGAGAAGTGAGAAGACACCAGATATCAGGAGAATTTTAGAAAAAATAAAGAGGCAATGAAGGCTGTTCTGGATGGGAAGATGGAGCTTTAGAGAGGTTTTGTTTCCCTCTTGTTACTTTAGGAGTGTGTGAGCCAGAAGGAGCTGATGCTCTCTACTCTCTATTTACCTATCAGAGGTGTTGGACTCTCCCAGCTCCTGCATAGAAGGATGGAAAAGAAAGAATACATGATGCCAACTTCACTGGGTTTGTAACTCTGGCAGCAACGCCATTTCGTGGGGGCTGCTCACACAATCCACAGCCCAAAAACTGGCTGATTCAGAGAGGAAAACGTCCATGAAACTCAGATGTCCTACGGTCCTTGCATGGTGTGACACAGGGGGGACAAATTTAATGGCAAGACTTGGGAAGATGGCCCAGGAGGTGCCACACCACCTTTTCTTCAGTGCTAAAGGTTCCTGTGTCTTTGGTCAATGAGTAAAGGACAAAACAGATGTCCAGGTTGCCAGCTCTGAGCCTGGTGATACGGGATAGAGGCACTGAGCTCAGATCCAGCCTTAGGAAGTGGGCAAAAGTGGGGACAGACAGACTTGACATGTGAGAAAAGAGTGAAAGCAGGAAGGTGATAGCAGGTGGTGTCCCCTCAAAGCCCACTGACACATCAAAAGGTGTTTTCTCAAGGCTGGAGAGATCCAAGCCATAGATCCCCTGTGTCAGCTTTAGCAAGGTTGGCTCTAGCCAGATGGGGCAGCAATGCCAGAAAAATCCCATGAGCAGAGATTTGTCCTGGCCTGTTATTGGTAATTTTTCTCCATACTTCTCCATGGCTTTTAGATCTCGGGGAAGTTGTCCTTCATTCCTTCACCTTCATGCTTCCACACTTATCCCACTCAGACAAGGTCAGCAGGACCTGGTAGGGATGTGCCTACATGGATAGCTTCCCAAAGACCTCAGAGACCACCACTTTGCAGCCTCCCCCATGATTTATCTTGCACACAGTTGAGGAGGGCTGAGATTTCTGTGTCCCTTGGGACACAGGACCCGCATTTTGGCCTTGATGTAGCAGTAACTGGGCAACATCCCTGTTATATTATTGCCTGCTGAGTTTCTCCTCTTAAAAGTGCAAGAAAACCGTAAGTCAAGTTTTCATCTTGTCTGCTCCCAAGCCCAAGAAAACAAGCAGGAAAGTACAACCCATGGAGGTGGCAGCTCCTGAAGTGTGTAAATCTCCACCTCATTTCAAACACTATTTTTAGTGGGGTATTGTTTCTACTTCATGACTTTTCCTCTTTTTTTTTCCCCTCCCACCTGCCAGCTGTAATATATATATACACACACATATATTTGCTCTTTCTTATCCTGCTGCTGAGCTCTTGACACTTTGCAGCCTTTAAAGATTTTTTTGGTGGGGAAGAAAGTTCTGGAAATTTGAGTGATGAACCTACACCTGGTCTGCAAACAGCTGGAGTGGTGAGCATCACTGCCTTTCCCTTCTGCCTTTTCCAGTTTCTCTCTTTGCCTCTCTGCCCAAAAGTGCACTGTGGATGCAATGTGGTAGCCACAGCTGCTCTGGTTCCTTCTATGCAACCACCAGGACTCAAGCAGATCAATTTTATATAGGGTGATGCTGGGGGTGCCAGATTCAGAAGGGGTTTTTCAAGCATAAGGGGCTGTTGGCTTTGGTGTGTGTTGAAGGAGCTGCAGCCCATCACTCTTCTCCTGGTGTGTGGTTGAGAAATGGGGATTATGCTTTTCTCACATTTTAAGAGAAGTGTCAGAAGGTGATTTACTTTCTTAGAAATTTTTGGATGCCAAAACATTACCTCTACACCCACCCTAACTCCCTGCAGACATCATCTCCAGATGATCTGAAGTGGATCTCCCCTTTTCCCCAGTGCCCAGGCCTTGCCATTCTCCTTCTGAGATGCAGAAGAGAAGTGGTGCAAACTTTTCTGCCTCTCCTGCATCTTCTCTGTACGACGTTGTGAGCACAGCTGGAAATTATATGGGTGAGTGGGTGAGCTCATGAGAAGTTACCAAAGAAGCCATGGCATTAAAACCCTCCAGTCTTTAATGGTGATGTTGTGCCTGAACCTTCACAGCTTTGCTGGGAGTGTAATGAAACTAGAACAGAGGTGGAGAAGGAATTTGAAACATTAAGCCAAGGCTGGATTACGGTTAAATGCAACCCAGATCCACCCAAATAATGTCCTATCAGAAGGAAGACTTCCCCATCTCCCAGGATTTTCTTCTTTCCCTACAGTTTCCAGAACTGTATTGCAAGGAGCTTAATAAAATTGACAAGATTAAATTACAGTCTTTCCAGAGGGTTGGCCCTGATCATTTGATGGTCATATCTGCTACGTCTGCTCCACCTCCATGTCCCCCACTGTCTAGAGGAGTAGTCTGCAGAGAACCTGCTGCATGGATGATCCCCAGAAGTGGTTAGGACATGGCTGCCCATGTCTGGGGAGAAGATGATGTGTTATTTATATATGTGTTATAAATTATTAGGTCATGCCCCAAAGGAAAACTCTGTTGGCTTATTTTTCTTCTTTCTTTTCCTCTTTCAATCGGGTCCTACAGAGCCTGTGGTTCTTCTCCTGGAAGAATATACTGCTTGGTGCTTTCACAAAGCATTTTCTCTTCCCTGCTAGTAATTTCCATCATTCCAGGATACAGGCTGCATTCCTGGGAGTGCTGTGCCTGCAAGGTTATAGCTCTGGATTTGTTTGAGCAACGGAGCCTAGGAATGACCCATATCTGCAGAAGAAGGATGGAATAAAAGACATACCACTTGTCACCTGTGGATTTGTGATCTGGACATCATGGAGACTTGGGACAGTTTGGATCAGGCTTCTTTGCAGTTACCAGCTGCCTCTGTAATTGCACGTACCTACAGTTTTGATGTGAATAGCCTGATGGGATGGGGAAATCCTGAGCTGCACCTGAGCATCCTGGACAGGGCTCAAGTCACAGCTCAAATTCTGGTCCTGCTTGGTGGCTTAGCCACTTGGTTGCAGGCAGGACATTGGTAAACTTTTTGCTGCAATGATTGGTAACATAATCACCCCTCCTCTTTTTTTCGGGGGGGAAGTAGAATTAAGAAATTCCAGGGTTTTTCTCTTTTTCAGGCACAAAACTAATTTTCTATGTTTAGAAAAGAAGAAATAAAAGACACAACTTCTCCTTCTGGGGGAGGGGACTGAGTTGGTAATGACTTACAGAGCCATGAACTATCAGCACAGAACAAGAGGTCCCAGGCAGAGGAGCTTAAAACAAATGAAGTCCAGCCTACAATAGCCCAGGGGATTGGAAATAAATGATAGAGTCAAGGGGAAGGAGAGATCTCACGACTTAAAATTAACATCTGATGCTGATTGCATGAAAGGTTCCCGAGGAGAAAAAATTTGCATCTCCCAGGATCCCATCCTTGGCCCTGGGGAGGGCTGGCATGAAGTTGTGTGCAGGAGGATCTCGTGCTGTTCCCATGCCAGCAGCTACAGTCCCCACAGCATCATTTCCTCACCCGTGGGGCTTTGTGAGCCACCGTGGTCCCTCGACCCCCAGGGATGGCTGAGCCACGTTAGCACCAAGAGGCATCGCTGGCTCTGGCCTCTCCCTTTCCCATGGATTTGGATATTCCTTTTCATTTCATGGCAGCATGTGGTTTTGGTTTTGACTGTTTATTATGGTGTCTAGTGTGCTCTGTTGTGAAAAGGAGCTGGGTCTACAGCTGATGGATGTGGTCCCACAACGCAGGAGAAATGTCACCTCTTTATTTTTTGTTTTTTTAAAGAGAGATCTGGTGCTGACGTTTAAAGTTTATTTTGATGGCATGCAATCTCCCCACTGGCATCATGAAAAACAGAGCCTCAAACTGCTTTTAGCTGTGTTTTAAACACACGATTTTCTCAAGATAGCAAAGATCAGCTGGTTCTATGAGAAACCTCAACGACATATCAAATGATATCAAAAGTGGTCAGTATCAATGGTAAAGAAAAAGAACACCTTACTCTCCCCTAACACCTTCCACCTGTAGACATCCCTGTTACAAACGGATCCAACCCCCCTCCAAATGAATTTTTTAATCCCTCTTTCACAAGTTAAAAAGTAAAAGGAGAGAACACAATGTTGATTATATTATTTCTTACTTCTGTAGCTGCCAATGGCAAAGGCTGCACAGACTTGAGCAGTGCTGGATCAGACTTTGAGAGAGGGCAGGTGCCTGGAGAATCAGTCCCTTGTATTTTCTGCTTTCACTGCTCTGGTCCATCTTAGTGACTTCCATCCCGCGAAGCTGTCTGTCATAGAATCATCATGGTTGGAAAGGACCTTCAAGATCAAGTCCAACCTACACCACTGGAACCACTAAATCATCTCCCAGAGTGCCACATTTGACTGATTTTTTAATACCCCAGAGGCAGCAACTCCACCACTTCCCTGGGCAACCTGTTCCAATGCTGCACCACTCTTTTGGTGAAGAGATTTTTCCTAATATACAATCTGAACCTCCCCTGGTGTAACTTGAACCTATTTCCTCTTGTCCTATTGCTACTCACTGGGAAGAAGAGCCCAACACCCACCCCACTACATCCTCCATCCAGGTAGTTGTAGAGGGCAATAAGGTCTCTCCTCAACCTCCTCTTCTCCAGGCTGAACAGCTCCAGATCCTTCAGCCTCTCACAACACTTGTTCTCCAGACCCCTAACCAGTCTACTTGCTCCTTCTCTTCACCCTCTCCAGCACCTCAATCTCCTTCCTATCCCATGGCACCCAAACCTTGAGCACACAGTACTCAAGGTGTTGCCTCATCAAGGCTGAGGCTGATCAAAGCTGTCCTCAGCTCCTAAACCCTCACTGCAACATCTCTATTTTGTAGTTTTTGTTTCTCACAGTATTTCTGTCCTAGCTCAGGAGCTGCATGAATAGCAGGGTGTGTTCAGCCTCAGTGCTGGAAAGCATCAATGGAGGCCAAGAGGCTCTTGCCTTCACTAGATGTGGCTTCACATTGCACCCTGAGAATGTCCAGAAAAGAGACATTTCATCCACCAGAATAAAAGTAAAATTAATGGCTCCCACTCCCATTAATCTTGGAAAGAAATTCACGTGCACCCAAACCCTCTGAGAATGCTCTGTTTTCCATCTAGCTCCTCATCCAGTCATAACTGACTAAACTACTTTATATGCCCTTGGATTCTGGCCCAGAAAATGTGTGGTTTCTTAAAATATATATGTATACACTACTTTAATACCAACCAATACCTTCTAAAATGTAGGTGGCCAGAAAGACATTGGCTGATCTTTTCCTATTACATATTTTAAAAATGAGTTGACGTTCGTATATAAATTCTGCACAAGCTTCATGGAGTTTTAGTAGCAATACTGAAAGGGAATGTCAACAACAGCTTAGCTGCTAATATGGGCTGGAGATAATAACTAAGGTAGCTGAGCAAATTGTATTTCCAGGAAATGTTGTCAGTGATGCAAAAATGGAACAGCTTGGGGGAAAAAAAACAAACCAAAAATAATAAAAACCAACCTTGATTTCTTTTCATGAAAGAAGTAGGTACTGTGGGGTCAAAAGGAAATTTGAAAATGGATGTATAGGGTCCTAATTTACTTTAATATTTCCTGTGTAAAGTCTTAAAGTTAAAGATTGATTTTTCCAATAAACATTACAAGCATAATGACCTGGAGGTATGATCACAGATCACGTACCAGATGGAGAGTGATGGAAAAAGAGCTACTACTGTTAGAAATGGTTTTGTCTTTTCTTCTTAGGGAAACCTGCAGTGCTTTGAAAGAAGAGGATCAGACTCTGAAGTGTTCAGTAGGAAACACTCCACTGACTACAGTATGAATAAAGAGAGAATTTGGTCCAGAAGAAAATCCTCTTAGGAAAGGAAAGCACATATATCAAATTTTATTGACATTTTGAAGGGATTTCCTATACACAAATTACATCTATAATTTGGTCCCAGCATCATAATTAGAGTAATCATAAAGTTTTGGTCAAAGCTTTTGGTTTCCCAACCAAAGGAAGTATAGTTTGCACTGAAATTACAACTTCTTGACTTCTTGACTTACAAAGTCTTGACTTCAGCCCGATCCCATGTTAAAACTGAGCAGGCACATTCAGATAACATGCAGTCCATGTGTCTGCACCCCCACAGAATGAAACACTTTGACTTTTTTTTTTTTTTTAATGCCATTTTTCATAGGATAAGCACTATTTTCATAGGAGTAAACTTTAAAGACTCTAAAAATTTAGATTTCAAATGCAATTGGGTGGCTTTCTAGAACTCAGACTTTTTTTTGACTAGTGGATTATTTTGGTTTTGGGCTAGATTTTGTTTTTTCTGATGCATTTCTGTATGTGTTTGCATGTTCAGATTTTAGAGGATGGAAGCTACAATGTCAAAGTGTGCTGTTCCAGAGCAGAAAGTCAGTTTTCACTCACTTTTAATTCCTACACTAAACACACTGAGAAATGTATTAGGGAGAGATTCCATTTTCTTCCTGCCTTCCCCATTTAGGAGCAAGAAATTTGGAATGGAGCACCAAAGCCAAGGACAAAAAATGGGCAAGGAATTGGGGCAGATCCATCACTCACCATACCAGAACCAGGTTTTTTATATCATCACACCCTTGGTCACTACAGGGAGCTGAGGACCACTCTCTGTCCCTGATTTCACTCTCTCTTGGCTAAGACTGTGAATCCATCGCTATGTTTCCATATTTATTTCATGCTAGCTTCTGTCCTAATGTGTTTTTCCTGTTGGAGTAATCACTCACTCTTCTGAGGGCATATGGCAGGATTTATTCTTCTATCTACTGTCCTTTGAGCCCCTGATCTCCTCCCTTACAGCTGCTGCCTCTAACTTTAACACCTTCTCTTTGGGGTTTTGAGAAGGACATCTTTGTCCCCAGACTCATCCAGCTTGGGGAGGGGACCTGACCATTTCTGGGGAAGCTTGGTACATCTGTGTCTTGGCACTTCTTTCTCTTTCACCATGGCATCAGGCTTGCCAAAGACATTAAACCACCCTGGGGATGCTGCACATGTTGTCACCCCAACTGTGTCCTGCTGGGGACTTTTCACCCAAGACTTTTCATGCTGCATCTGACAGATGGTCCTCTCTAAAATGACCTGGTGAGTTCAGAGTGCTCCTAGAACATCTCCCCACATCTCTTTTGGCTTTTGTTGGGATAGGTGCAGAAAATGCCATCCCTTTTCACCTCATCCTAACCCTTCCAGCACGGAATAAAGATGAGTGACAGTGGTTGGACAACCAACGGGTGTGAACCTCATCACGAGAGGGAAGGATGCAGAGGGAAAAGTGGTGAAAATGTATATTTTTCCCAGCGAGCTCCGAGAATATTTAAAATGTAACAATGGAACTTGACTCCCTCTGTAAACCTCCAAAGCATTTAAAAATGGGAATCCGGTCTCTCGCCCCCTCTCCTCCCCATATACTCTGAAGTGCATAACAATAGAAACTCTGTTCCAATGGGTTCCCCTACAAATGACCCCTGGAAAGCATCAACTGCTTCCTGTAGGCTCCTGCCATCATCCCTCCCCTAGTGATAGCTGCATCTGCTTCCAGATCCGTAATCACATTTCCTTAATTGAGCTGTGATGGAGGACTTACATGACTCCATTTAGATTTCATCACCTGCCAATAAGGAGCTAGTTATTTCAAATTAGAGGTGAGGAACACGAGATTCTGATCTAAGGGAGAATCTAATATCTCACAATACGTGCCTGGCTATAGGTGATAATTTAAGAGGAGTTTACAGAGCCTCTGTAATTACATTTTTTATGTGTGCTTTGTTGTGGTTTCCAGGTAACCACAAAGTGATTACACGAATATTTGTGCTTGGCAGGTTACACACTGCTGATACACAGGATTAGCATCTTTTCCCCTCCCCCCTTGTAATTCTTCCTGCTAATATCTGGGACTCACATCAGGATAAAGGCGCCTCACCAGCAAAAAAAAAAAAAAAAAAAAAAAAAGAAAAGAAACCCAAAAAACTGATGCTATGCTTCTTATCTGAGGCATCAGTTTGTTTTTCCCTGCAGCATAGCACTTGGGTTTTGAAATACAAACAATTTTTTTCCTTCCTCCATGATACATCCAGAATAATTCACGTCTGATTGGAAATCTCTGTTCTGACCTTTCATAGAGGTGGTGCAACAAGCCACGTGGGATCATTTCTGCCAAAACTGTAAAACTTTATCCATGTATGTGCATGTGTGTGGACAAAACAGTGGGGTAGCCAGCTCCTGGTAGGGGACAGAAATGCAAAAAGGGTAGGGAGACAGGAACAAGTCACCAAGGCACTGCCAAGTTGCAGTGTGTCATCCTGCTCATGTCTGTGCTCTCACCCTGTGGTAAGTGTGAAGTAATGGGAGGTGAAATCATGCCCCTGAATTAAAAAGAGAGGAGCTGTCTCACATTCATGTGGTACAGGAGGGTGTGCATCGTGTTGTCCTGCAGACAGGCTCATGTCCTCACCAAATCCATCATGACTTCTCTGCAGGCCCCCAGCCAACATCAGTGCAGAGTCACATCCTTGGATAAACTGCACAAATTTGGGCATAACTTGGACCTTTGAGATGGCTGCCTGCTTTGCTCCTCAGCAAATGGCACAGCAAGAACAGTTTGGAGAAGGGATTTGAGGGGCCAAGCACCCACACAATCGAATAAGCATCAAGTGGCAGCTGAGATGTAGATCTTGAGAGTAAGGAAATGATGTCCCAGAGCTGTCATTTCCCTCCCACCTATTCTCATCAGGCAGTGAGACCCAAACCACCCAACCCAGCACTTGGGGGTTTCCCTCCACAGGCCCCTACTTTTGGGAACACATCAGAGCTGCAAAAATAACCATTTTCTAAGGCATTCAACTGCTGCCCTGCCCTATGTCTCCCAGTATCTACTCACAGCTAGCAGGAGAGGGCAGGAAGAAAGGATGTGGAGTGATGGGACAAGGAGTAATGGTTTTAAACTGAAAGAGGGGACATTCAGATGAGACATAAGGAGGAAAATTTTTACAGTGAGGGTAGTGAAACACTGGCCCAGGTTGCCCAGAGAAGCAGTGAATGCCCCATCCCTGGAAACACTCAAGGTCAGGTGGGATGAGGCTTGGAGCAACCTGATTCTGTGATTCTATATCTAGTTGAAAATATCCCTGCTTGCTGCAGGGGGGATGGACTAAATGTCCTTTAAAGGTCCCTTTCTACTCAACTCATTCTGTGATTCTATGACTAGACTCAAAAATGATGATAATGAAGAGCTGGCCTTTTGCTGTCACCCTTAGCTTATTGCTATAAGGGTCAATATACTAATAAAACCAACAACAATAATAATAGTAATACAACAACAACAACAAAACAACAACAACAACAACAACAGTAATAATAATAATAATAATAATAATACCAACTAAAAAGCCCTAAAATGAAGAGGCTTCTTCTAAACTGTCTACTGAGAAAGACCGTGGTTGCAGAAGAGTCTTTGCTTTCTGTAGACAAGGGAAAGTTGAAGAGAGCAACACTGGAAGGGAATTGTTTGGTTGATAGCTTGTGGTATAAATAGATCATCCATCATCTAATCTGGTATTCTCTTGGTGCAAGTCTTGCCCAAGCACCAGGTGAGCTTGGTGGGAATTAATGCTAGTTATGGACCTGATTTTCTAAGCATCCTCTTACTGTATCTGATCAAACTCCCCGAAGTCAGGAAGAACAACCCAACTGGGTTCCTAGGTCAGGAGAAAGGGAAATGGTGATCAAAACAAGCCTGGGCAGCAATCTCTCTCAGATCTGACACTGTCACAGCAGAAGCCATAAAGATATTAGATGAGGCATCACACTCTTTCATGTTGTTGTGATAACCCAGGTTTAATCTCTCCAAGGTGAGGCAGGGATTTGGTGGCCCTGATTTCAGAGGTGCCTCTTATTTTGCCAGCAATTGCAAGCAGGATCTTGTTTGCACATGCAATTGCTCTGCTTGCAAAACCCAGATCTGCAAAACGAGCAATGGGGCTGCAGTCTGGGGATCTGATTTATTTCTGAGGGCTCTGCACGGAGCTTTCAGAGTGCGGAAACCTTCCCCCAAAGCAGGAGGAAATTATTTGAAAGGAGCCTGCTTTTATGTAGAAAAGAAATCATTTGTTGAATGTTTTAGATACTGTTGATGTTCTCAAATTTAAGGCATGAAAAGAAACCATTTCTAGCAGCAAGGTTGTGAGCAGGAGCCATCGCTTTGATGTGTGTCTGCACGCAGTGGGGTGGGGCCCATGAATTATAAGGAAATGTACTGCTCTGTCATTCTTAAATAAAAACACACCAGCTAATTAAATTGAGGCCCCAGTGACCAAGTGACTGGTCTGCAGGTTTGGAAGTCTCTCTCCTGCACAGCTCTGCAGCTTGGGATAAGTCACTTAACCTCTGTGTTTTCCAGTCCCCCTCCCTGTAGCCTCCCCATCTGCTGATGAAAAATTAAGTATGATTTACACAGAGCTGTATGAACATTATTTTCATCCTTGCAGGACTTGGATTCTGACATTAATCAGAGCTGCACCTCCTGCCATAGCATATGGTTGGCCTCCACATGTCCTCAGTCAGCCAGGCTGCTGTCTGGGCTGGCTGCTCCTTGAGGCTCTGTTGGTCATCACAGAGTCAAAGGTTTGGAGACCCAGACTTTGGAGGACATGGGTCAAGTAGGGAGCATGGTCCCACGAGACTATGGGAAGCACTTAATCTCTCATTCTTCAACTCCCACACTACGCTGGGTCAGCTGGAACTTCCCCCCTATGGATGTCTGGATTTGGCCAGAATCTTCATTTAAGAAATATTTACACCACTGAGCATTTAGCCTAACTCATCCTGGATCTATCAGATTGACAGCACAGGCATATTGGGCCATCTGATGGGCAACAGTCCTCCGGCAGCCACGGCTTTAGGTGGGCTGCTGAATGTCTGAAAATCCAGCAGATCATTTATAAAAGTGGTAGATCATCATTAAAAACCAGGAAGAGCGGTATCTGGCTTGTGAAATCAGCAAACTACCTCAGAAAGCAATAAAATAAGAGATTATCCCCAAAGCAGTAAAATGACAGATCACCAGTGAGGTAAGAGATATCAAGGAAAACAGACAGAGCAGAAGAGGAGGTTAAAAGTAATATTTGGCCATCCAATTAATGAAGGGGGATTGTGGAATGCCTTTTTTTTTTTTTTTCATTGCATTAGTACCAAAGTGGCTGGTAAAAAGGTGAGTATACACCAAAACCCAACCAGTTTCCAGGCACTGGAAATGCCTTTTCACCTGGGGAAAGTTTTCCTTGTTGTTCCTGCAGTTTCCTCATGGGAAAAGCTGCTCTTCAGCTCTGGCCATTCCTGGAGGCCAAGGTCAGATTTCAATGCCTGTCCAAGAAGCATCTCTAAAATACTCTCAGTTCATCTTCTAATTTTAGGTTTTTAGGGGCTGATCTTTTCCTCTTTTGTTTCCAGCAGCACCTGGGAAGGCCAAGACACTGAACTGATAAATGACTTTCAATCATACAAAGTCAGATCAGTTTGTAGGAGCCTTGGAGCTAACAAGGAGGACTTGACCCTCTTATTTAGCTGTCACAGCACAAGAACCTGGATTCATCTTCTCTAAATAAGATGAGACAGTCTTGGTTAGGACTGTGGCTGCTCCAGGGTCTCTCTGTGGTCACTGGAGAAGTCTTCAGTGAGTTATTCAGATGTCTATCATTGCAGATATTTATCTTTTTCCCATGGGCTAGGGAGAAGACCCAGCACAACTACTATTCAAAATCAGCCACCTCATTTAAATTGGATGCTCCTCTGTGTCACAGGATAAGGAGTGGCAACCTCCAAGGTGTTCCTTCACCTCACGGGGGGGGCTGCAATGTGAAATACTCAGAAGTAAATGGAACAGGGGTACCTCAGAAAACTTCACTCCTCAGGAGTCTGGCATAACTTCTTACAGTTTCCCATGTTGTATTTTGGGCCTGTGCTCCTTCTCCCATTACTCAGCATCTCTGTGAGGAGCCCATCTTCATCATCTCTGCACCATCCCAAGAAGGAGCTGCAGGAAGCAATAAATCCCCTTTTGCCTTCCCTTCCACTCCACCCACACAGCCCTCAGCTTTTCTTCACATGCCCTGAGCTCCATCCTGAACCAGGATTTGCTCCTTCAGATGCATTTCCTCCCAGCCTCAGCTGTCTGCAACTCTACCACCTGCCTAGGAAGGATCAGCTTCTGCTGTGCCACCAGCTTGTGTGACATAGAGTAGGATCCTAAAATGGTTTGGGTTGGAAAAGACCTTAAAGATCACCCAGTTCCAACCCCCCTGCATGGGCAGGGACACCTCCCACTAGATCAAGTTGCTCAAGGCCCCAAATCCAGGTGCTGATGATGGAGTCAGGATGCTGGGAACTACCTGGATAAAGTGTCCTTTCACCAAGGACATTTGAGATCTTCCTCTCTGGTCACCACCCCATGGCAGAGCTCTGTGGACTGACTTGGTAGCTGTTTCTTCTACAAAAACTGCATCAAACCTTTCCATATCCCAAGTGTGAAGACAACCTGCTGCATGGTTTGGAGACATCAGCAAGGGCCAGCCCAAGTTGTTTCTCCTCTCCATCCAGTGCTGCAAAACCAAAGACACCTTGGGAGAGCCTACAGCTCCCCCCTGTAAATGAGACCAAGAGTCTGGCACATAGCAAAAGGACCTGGTTTGCATTATTGAGTTTCCTTGCTCACAGCCTGATTTATTAATTTTCGGAGCAATCCGTGCAGGCCTATATGTATTCGCTGAGCTAATTTTCAGTGGCTTTTTTTAAAGCAACCAAACAGAGGATTTCAGCTCTTCCTCCTCTGCTGCCTGATCTCAAGCTGACAGCTTGCTCCAGCAGGAAAATGGGAGCCCACAAAGGGCTGAGCTTCACTGCTGTGTATCAAAACAAACACACACAAAAAGGGACCTGGCCCCTAACCTCAAGCAGCTTCATTTATTACACACAGTGCTGTCTTTTAAAGGAAAACTCCTGCCTTGCTGTGGCTGGCTCTTTCTTCCCCCATTGGAGCATTTCAGGAGCAAAACCCAGGACCTTCTGGGCAGGCAGGCTCGGCTCAGCCCCGTGCACAAGGAGATTTTGTTCTGCGTGCTGGCTGCCAGCCCCATGTGCTATCCAGGGAGCTGTGAGCACCCTATGGCACCCCTCAGGGCATTGCTACAGCCTGAGAAGGTCTCCTTCACCATGGAAGTCTGAATATTGCTGAGAAGCCACCAAGAGGAATCACCATGGGGAGCCACGCTTGTTTCCTTGGGGTGTCTGCCCACCAGGTCTTGCTAGAAAGCACCCATCAAAGCTCAGGCCAAAAATTGGTTTGGGTTGGGATAGACCTTAAAGTTCATCTACTTCCAAAACCCCCTGCTATGGGCAGGGACACCTCCCCCAGCCCAGGTTGCTCCAAGCTCCATCCAACCTGGGCTGAGACACTGCCAGGGATGGGGCAGCCACAGCTTCTCTGGGCAACCTGTTCCAAGATGCTCCAATTTTTGTATGAATAACACTTCTCAGTCCTAACAGCCTGGGGGAATGTGGGTCGAGCCATTCCTCTGCAACTGAGGACTTTGCAGGCACCTCCTGCTGAGGACCATGACACAGCAAGAGCCTTGATGAGCCCAAGGATGGAGTTAGATGCTCAGGTGTCAAGCAGGCAAAGCATCCTCTGGAGCTCCACAAGATGTTTAGTCAGTGGAGCACAGGTTTCATGTCAGGAAATGAACCATTCCCTGTTTCCCCTCATCTGTGAGAAGACTGAAAAAGAAAAATAGAAGAAAAAGGCAGATTGCTGATTTATCCCTGAAATACTAAATTGTGTGACCCTGACAAGCCCCATTACAAAGGGACAACTTCCAGCACACAGATTTATCAGCAAGTCCTTGCAGGAGCAGGACCTGACTTGATAGCATTAGCTAAGTGCCTAACTGATACAAGAAAATATTTTTTTTTCTTTTTAAATTACAATAACACAAAAAATCCCTTTTAACTCATCTGCTGCTGGCAGGGTGTGAATAGCAGCACGTGCAGACGGGTGGCAGCTCTGGTTGGCTTTGGGACAATACAGGGTTGTTTCCTGCAGGAAACAATGGAAATTATTCAGGGAAATTTGACATCTGTTAAAATTCATTTTCAGGAAAGTGATGCCTATTCCAGAACAGCTTCCAAAACAGAGCTTTGGCAGAATAAAAAATTAAAAAAAAAAAAATTAAAAATCAACATTGTTTTCCATGCAAGACTATTAAATTAGCTCTCAGGGAAACATCCCCCCTCCTTTTCCTCCTAAAATACAAAGAAAAACATGTAAATATTTACATATTTAACTCCAGACTCCATGTAAATATGATGTGGTCAGCAGGTCAAGGGAGGGGATTTCCCTTCTTTATTCTGCTCTCCTGAGACCCCCCTCTGCAGTGCTGGGTCCAGTCCTGGGGTCCCCAACACAAGGAGGAGATGGAGATGGAGGTGTTGGAGTGAGTCCAGAGAAGGCCATGAAGATGCTCAGAAGGTTGGAGCAGCTCTGGAGCCAGGCTGAGAGAGTTGGGGGTGTTCAGCCTGGAGAAGAGAAGGCTCCAGGGAGACCTCATTGTGACCTCTTGTCCTGCTGTGGATAGAGTTTATTTTCTGTCTTGGACTTTTGCTTTCAGCTCAGTCTCTTGTAAGCAGCTGCACTGCTGAAATGAACAGCAAGTTTCTCAGGCAGTGGCTGCTGCTGGGACTGCTCACACTCCATGGTTATAGTTCCAGCTGGAGACTGGTGTGCAGAACCAGGGACACTGCTCAGCTCTGAGGAACATTTGGCCCTCCAGAAGGAGAAAAGGAGGAAAGAGGTCCCACCTGGAACCCTCCTTTGGGGAGGAAGGGACAAGAGAGATGCCAGAATTGACCAAACAGAGTATTCCATCCCATACACCTCATCCTCAGGAGAAATTGGAGGGATCACCAGGGTCAAACCCCTTCCTGCTTCCCCTTCTTCCCCTCTCCCTGTTTGCTTGGGCATCCTGGGAGGATCCCATCCATTCCTCTGCCTGTGGTTCTGATCCATTCCAGCCTGAATCTGGGTGTTCCTGCCTCCAGCTCCCAACTGCTGCTGACTCCAGGATTCCAGCCTGGACTTTCCCAGGGCTGCCCTGCAGCCTCGGTGGGGACGTGAGAGTTATTGGGGGAAAGGGGGAGGAACCTGGGATCAATTTTCCTGTATATTTGTATAGATTTAGTAATTTTTCCTCTTTATCATTCCTGTTTCATTAAAGCTGAGTAGTTTAGTTTCCAGCCCATCAGTCTCTCTCCCTTATTTTCTCTCCTTTCTTTATCAGGAAGGAGAGGGGGAATTAATAGAGAGCATCTGTTAATTGGTTTAATTGCTGGCCCAGTGTTAAATCTCTGCATACTTGGCCCAAAAGAAAGATGGGGATAATTTTTTAGCAGGGCCTGTAGTGCTAGGACAAAGGGTGAAGTTTTTAAATAAAAACAGAGGAGAGCTCGACCAGATGAGCTTTAAAGGTCCCGTCCGACCCAAACCATTCAGATTCCACCATCCCGCCCAGAGGTTCCGGTTCGTACCGGCGAGGCCCAGCTCATGGAGCAGTTTTGATTCCAATTGAAGCGGGTGGCTCGTTGGTCTAGGGGTATGATTCTCGGTTTGGGTCCGAGAGGTCCCGGGTTCAAATCCCGGACGAGCCCTTTAATTTTCATTTTTGTGTCTTTTTAATTTTTTTTTTCCTCCACTGGCAGGCGGGGAAGGAATTTTCCTTTCCGAAGCACCCAGGGGGTGTGTCTGTGACGCAGGAAATGGCGATCGAAGTGAAAAAAAAAAAAACAAAACAAAACTAAACCCAACGAGAAAAAAAACCCCACAAACAAAACACAAAAACCCCTCCGAGGCGAATGGGCGGGGAGTTGAAAAAAAATCACACGCACACACACAAAAAAAAAACCAAAAAAAAAAACCAAAAAGACCAAAATCCACAAAAAAAACCCCACAAAAGGCGGGCTCGTCCGGGATTTGAACCCGGGACCTCTCGCACCCTAAGCGAGAATCATACCCCTAGACCAACGAGCCGATGGGGTACAGGATCCCCCGCCCTCATTTTATTCGCATTATGATGACGTCACGCCCCGCCCTCCTCGTGCCTATCAGCCTCCAACCCCTCCCCCACCCCCCCGGAACTCCCCGCACCTTCCCGCACCCATCCGCAGGCAGCAGCACCCCCCCCCACCCCCCCCCCCGTCCCTCCGAGCCTTTCATGGAACCGAGAGAATCCCTTTGGGTGAAAAACTATCTTTTTAGTTCATCCCCTCCAACCCAGCACCACATCCACACCGCTTTGAAAGGAAAACCCCACCAGGGATGGGGACTCCAACCCTTTTAAGTGTAGGGTTTTGTTTTTTTTTTTCCCCCAAACACCCGATCTCAACCTCTCCTGGTGCAACTTGAGGCCATTTCCTCTTGTTCTCTCACTTCATTCCTTAGGACATGAGCCCGACCCTACAACCTCCTTGCACCCCCTTGTAACCCCACGTTCTCCCCTTTGCACCCTCCTCTGCACCCACCAGCCCTCTGCAACTCCCTGAGCCCCCTGCACCCCCAACCCACCCACCCCCTGCTTCTGCTTGCACCCACTCCTGCCCTTTCTCCCCTTGCACCCATTTCTGCAGGCATTTTCTCCCCTTGCACTCACCCCTCCACCCCCTGCTTCTGCTTGCACCCACTCCTGCCTGCACTTTCTCCCCTTGCACCCATTTCTGCAGGCATTTTCTCCCCTTGCACCCACCTCTACACCCCCTGCTTCTGCTTGCACCCAGTTCCACAGGCACTTGCTCCTGCTCTTGCAAAAACTTCTGCAGACACTTTAGTCCCCTCGCACCCATTGCTTCTGTTTGCACCCACTCCTGCAGGCACTTTCTCCCCCGGCACCCACTCCTGCAGATATTTTCTCCCTCTGCACCCACTCCTGCAGGAACTTTGTCTCCTTGCACCCACTCCTGCTTGCAACCACCTCAGACTTTCTCCCCTTGCACCCAACCACCCACTCCCTTTGCATGCATGGCTGCAGGGATGTTAGCACCTTACACAAACCACTTTCCCCTCTTACACCCATCCCTGCACCCACTGCTTCTCCCTCTGCACCCATCTTTGCAGGCATTTTCTCCCCTTGCACCCATTGCTTCTCCCTCTGCACCCATCTTTGCAGGCCTTTTGCTCCCCTTGCACCCACCTCTGCACCCACAGCTTCTGCTTCCAACCACCTCTTTTTTTTCCTTTGCACCAACCACTCACTCCCTTTGCACCTTTGCATGCATGGCTGCAGGGATCTTAGCATCTTGCACTGCCCCCCAAAACACTTTCACCTCTTGCACCCACCTCTGCACCTACTGCTTCTGCTTGCACCCACTCTTGCAAGTATTTTCTCCCTCTGCACCCACTCCTGCAGGCATTTTCTCCCCTTGCACCCACCTCTGCACCCACTGCTTAGAACCACTCCTGCAGGCATTTTCTTCCTCTGCACCCAATGCCTTGCAGGCATTTTCTCCCTTTGCACCCATTTCAAAAGTATTTTCTCCCCTTGCACCCATTTTTGATAGCACTTTCTCCCCTTGCACCCACCCCTGCACCCACTGCTTCTGCTTAGAACCACTCCTGCAGGCATTTTCTTCCTCTACACCCACCCCTGCAGGCATTTTTTCCCCTTGCACCCATTTCAAAAGTATTTTTTCCCCTTGCACCCATTTTTGATAGCACTTTCTCCCCTTGCACCCACCCCTGCACCCACTGCTTAGAACCACTCCTGCAGGCATTTTCTTCCTCTGCACCCAATGCCTTGCAGGCATTTTCTCCCCTTGCACCCATTTCAAAAGTATTTTCTCCCCTTGCACCCACCTCTGCACCCACTGCTTCTGCTTGCAACCATCTTTGACTTTCTCCCTTTGCACCAACCACTTGCTCCCTTTGCATTCACTACTTCAGGGTGAATCTTACACCTTACATCTCCCCAACCACTTGCCCCCATTGCACCCATCTCTCCAGGCACCTTTTACCCCTTGCTCCCAGCTCTGCAGCCACTTACTTTCTCCTTTGCACTGAGGGTGCAGGGACCTTTGCAGCCTGTGGTAATTCCCTGGATGGGCCCTGCTGATCCCAGGCAGGTCATCCCCAAGGACAAAGTTTGCTGCTCCATTTTCAGTGGCCTGCAGCTTCAGGAACCACCCTGAGCAATTGAAATTTCCCAAATATTTTGGGAGAGCTTGGCATCGGGGAAATGTGTAAACCTGCACAGCACCAAGCACCCCTGCCAGACCCATAGCACAAACTGGAGGGATGCATGGGCAACCAGTGCTTGATATTGCTCCCTCCAGAGAGGTTTCACCCCACAACAGATTATTTACAGCATCCATATTAGTTCTGGGTTCAAGTATTACAGCACTGACAGTCAGAAGTAGGATGAAACCCCAGAAAATGCAAACCTGAAATCTTTTAGACACTGGAAATGCCAGCAGCTCTATAGGGTGTGAGCTGTGAGATAAATTCCTGATGAGGTGTTTTTTTTTTTTTTTCAGAACAGGCAATAGGGTGAACCCAACAGTGTGCAGGGTTGCTTCAGTATGACATAGACTCATCATAGAATCACAGAATCACAGAATGGTTGGGGTGGAGAGGACTTTAAAGTCCTTTCCTTAAAGTTTCCTTCTCATCTGGTCCAACCCCCCCTGCAGTGAACAGGGACATCTTCAACTACATCAGGTTCTTCACCTGTCCAACCTCACCTGGAATGTTTCCAGGGATGGGGCATCCACCACCTCTCTGGGCATCCTGGTCCAGTGTCTTACCACCCTCACTATGAAAAATTTCTTTCTTATCTCTAGTCTGAATCTCCCTTCCTTTAGTTTAAAACCATCATCCCTTGTCTTATCACTATGGGCCCTGCTAAAAAAATTATCCCCATCTTTCTTTTAGGCCCCCTTTAAGTATTGAGAGGTCTTCCTGGAACCTTCTCTTCTCCAGGTTGAACAACCCCAAATCTCCCAGTCTGGCTCCAGAGCTGCTCCAGCCCTCTGAGCATCTTCATGGCCTCCTCTGGACTCATTCAACAGCTCCATGGCCTTCTTGTGGTTGGAGACCCCAGAACTGGACCCAGCACTGCAGTGGGGGGGTTCTCACCAGAGTGAAGTAGAAGGGGACAATCCTGTCCCTTGACCATGCTGCTGGTGTACCCCAGGACACATTTGTTTTTCTGCTCTTCCAGCACACATTGCCAGCTCACGTTCATCCACCAGGACACCCAAAGTTTTTCTCCACCCCTTCATCCCCCAGCCTGTATGAACACTGGGGGCTGACCACACATTTTTGGGCTGTGCATGCTCCAAAGTGTGCAGAGAAGAGAGGGAACATTCCAGGGAGCAGAGCAAAGCCTCCTCCCTTCAGATAAATTAATTGTGCACGTACTGGCTGGGTAAACAGGGTCGTGTAAATATTGATGCCTCATATGTGGTCTCATAACTTTGGGGAGGTGGGGGGGATGCATATAGCCCTGACCCACAGGGAATGGCTTGTTTGATGCCAGCAGCGTGATATGGTTTTTGGGGAGGATGAGGATTTAGTCACATGAAAAAGAAGCTAAAAGCAACTTTGGGATTGAGGCTGGAGACTCAAATACACTTCAAAGTCTTCTGGGCGTGGGGTCCCAGCACAGCTCCCAGCACTTGGCCCTTTTCTCAAGCACAGTGGAGCCTTTGTTTTCTGTTTGGAGGGGAGCAAAAAAGTGAGAAACCTCACTGCTCAGAGAGTGCAGGGCTTTGCTGCACTCCTGAGTGCAGGGGATGCTTTCTGAAGGGTGTAATATCCCCCCTGGCAGGTGTGTGTGCATGTGTGACAGAGGAGACACAATTTTCACACTGATTTTACTAATGAATTACTGTAAAACTGTAAAAACAGTTCTCCAGGGCTTCTGTCTGGAGTGGAGGAATTCCCTTGTGTGCATCAGCTGGCAGGGAAAGGGAGAGTTTCTCCACCAGCAACAAACCCCCTTGGGGAGGATGCTCCAAAGAAATTATCACTCTCTACAACTACCTGAAAGGAGGTTGTAGCAAGGGGGAGGTTGGGCTCTTCTCACTCAGTAACTCATTTTAGGATGAGGCAATATGCCTTCAAGTTGCACCAGGGGAGGTTTAGGTTGGATGTTAGGAAAAACTGTACAGAAAGGGTTATCAACCACTGGAACATGCTGCCCAGGGAAGTTGTGGGGTCCCCATGCCTGAATGTGTTTAAAATCTTATAGACATGTTGCTTAGGGACATGGTTTAGCAGTGAGCTGGTAGAATTAGGTTAGTGCAGTTAGGTTAAAGGTTTTACTGAATGATCTTATAGATCTTTTCCAACCTGAACGAATGTATTATTCGTGTTTCTCCATATCAGCCCCTTCCCTTATCCCACATCCATGTGTGCTTTCTAGCTCAAACCAACCCCTTCAGCATCCAGTCTCATTTTGGGGTGAGACTGAGCTATTATTGCAGTGATCAACTTTGTTCCCCATTAAAAATCTCCCTGTTTAGCAGCTACCACTGGGCAAACACTGTCACATCCCCTTAGCTGCTGGCTTTGCTCCGTGCAAGCTCAGGTAGATCCATCCCTTGCACCAACACGGAGTTACACCTTCCTTTCCATAAACTAAAAATTAATTTTCCCAGGGGGCAGAGGCTTTTCCAGCACTTGAAACCACATCCATCCTGGTTTGTCTCCCTTACTACTGTCATTCACTCAACAAAACCTCTGCCTCCGTCCCTTCCGTGCTGCTGGGGGAAATAATCACCCTCTGAAATGAAGTCATGGGCTGTATCTGGGTCCCCCATCCCCACCTCCCTCCCCAGTAATAGGTTTTGTGATGTGGATTTCTGTCGACAGAGCGAGACGCCCGGCTCTCTCCCCCTCCTGATGAACACGTCCCGTGAGGACAATGATGGAGTTCCTGTGAAATTTTTACCACTGACCTTTTCTCCGCCGTGGAGAGGGAATGCATCTCCCAATGAAGGGGCTGGGGACACTGGAGAGCATGTTATAGTGCTGGAAAATGTGACTCTGTCTTTGTGGAATGCCTTTTTTTTTTTTTTTTTTCCCTGCCCCCCCCTTTTCCTTCCCTTTTCTCCTTCCCCCCCTTTAGAAAAAGGCAGCGCCAAGAACTTGAAAATTTTAGGTGAAAAAATGCCATTTGCTCCCCCCACACACACACACCCCATTCCCCTTCCCAGCCAAGCAGGCAAGCTGTTAAATGCTTTTACCTGCTGTGTCCAAGTCAAAAGTTAAATAACGTGTGAACGAATGTGGAAGGAAAACAAGAGGCGGAGAGGGAGGAGCAGGGAGAGAGCCCCTCTTACAACAAGATAATTGTTACATTATGAGAAACAAATAACACTGCTGCTCCTCTCTGGGTCTGTGTCCCTGACATCTTGACAAGTCCATCTGAAGTTAATTATCTGCTTCTCTTGGTGCTTTTCACTTGGTCGCTGAGGTTCCTGCACACATCACCCCTGGCAGCCAAGCTCTGGCTTTTTGGAGGTCAGAGGGTGTGCAGTGAATCATAGAATCATAGAATCATAGAATCATAGAATTGTCTGGGTTGGAAGGGACCTCAGAGCTCATCAAGTCCAACCCTTGACCCACTGCTGCAGTTCCCAGCCCATGGCACTGAGTGCCACATCCAGGCTCTTTTTAAATATCTCCAGGGATGGAGAATCCACCACCTCACTGGAAAGTCCATTCCAATGTCTGATCACCCTCTCCGTGAAGAAATTTTTTCTAATACCCAACCTAAACTTCCCCTGGCACAACTTAAGTCCATGCCCTCTTGTCTTGTTGAAAGTTGCCTGGGAAAAGAGCCCAACCCCCCCCTGGCTCCAGCCTCCTTTCAGGGAGTTGTAGAGAGTGATGAGGTCTCCCCTGAGCCTCCTCTTCTCCAGGCTGAACACCCCCAGCTCCCTCAGCCTCTCCTCACAGGAATTGTCCTGGAATCCCTTCCCCAGCCTGGTTGCCCTCCTTTGGACCTGCTCCAGGACCTCAATCTCCTTCCTGAACTGAGGGGCCCAGAACTGGACACAGGACTCGAGCTGTGGCCTCCCCAGGGCTGAGTACAGGGGCAGAATCCCTTCCCTGGACCTGCTGGCCACGCTGTTCCTGATCCAGGCCAGGATGCCATTGGCCTTCTTGGCCACCTGGGCACACTGCTGGCTCATGTTCAGCTTCCTGGCAATCCAGACTCCCAGGTCCCTTTCTGCCTGGCTGCTGTCTAGCCACTCTGACCCCAGCCTGTAGCGAGGTTGGGTTTCTTTTCCTGCATCATTATGGTGGTAAAAATGCCCTTGACAAGAGGCTGGTATAGCCCAGCATCCCTGTTTGGTGGGTGGGATGCTGGTGTTGTGGGACCAGGTGTTGTGGGACCTGCCTTTCACCCCTGTCATTGTCATGGAATGGTTTGGGTTGGGTGAGACCTTAAGGATCATCCAGGATGGGAAGGGACCCCTCTCCCCACACAAAGTTGCTCCAAGCCCCGTCCAACCTGGCATTCAACACTTCCATGGAGGGGGCTGTCACAACCTCACTGAGCAACCTGGACCAGTGTCTCACTGCCCTCACAATGAAGAATTTCTTCCTCATGTCTAACCTAAATCTACTCTTTTTCAGTAAAACAAACATCACCTCTATGTCCTCAAAAGTCAGAGGTGGAGTTTGGGCTGCCCAGGGAGGTGGTGGAGTCACCATTCTTGGAAATATGTAAAAACCATGTACGTCAGGACATTCTCTAGTGGGTGATACAGATATTGATAACCATATTTTATTGTGGGAGGGGGGATGTTGACAGTTGGACACATTGATCTTAGAGATCTTTTCCAGCTGTGACAATTCTGAGATTCCTGCTCACTAAATAGTGCAGTTGCCACATCTTCTCTTCCTGGGCCTTACTGGTTGTTCTTTGATGCTGGAAAGCTTTTGCTGCCTAAGCCAATGTGTTCCTCTTTGTTTAGAGATGCTGGTTTAACCCTGTCCTCTCCACCATTGCTGCTTCTCCTCCAAACCCTCCACTGGATCACCCATCCCACCCTCATTCCTGGGGTGGAGTGTGCTGGGTGTCTATGAATTATTTTTAAGAGGTAGCAGTTGGGTTGATGTGTTAAATAAAAAGGTTCTTGGTCCCCTGAACATGATGGTTCCCATCTGAACAAGGATTCATCTCCCCTGCATCAGTGCCATCCCTGAGCTACCCAGGTGTTTGATGGAGAGTTTCTTGGAGAATCGTTCATCTGTTTTCTCCCATGGATGAGTTCAGGAGAATAGGTGTACCAAAACATCCCTCTTTCTATGTTGACTAGAAGGGAAGCTGAACATGACCACCCCAGATGGCAAGGACATGCTGATGAGTGTGTTGTGTCTGATGTCTTCTCCCCTCCACACAGAAATGTGTGGTGCACTCATTAAGGGTGCTGATTTAGTCTCCTTTTTGGTTTAGCATTGATTTTATTGTGGTTCATGTTTGAAGAGAGGAGGAAATTGATGAATGGAGAGGTGACTCTTAGCCCAGGCCTCCATTTGTCATGCTGGATCTGAGTTTCTTAAAGGGAGGAAGCAAAGAGAGGATCCTGTACTTACTTGCATGGTACTACAAAGGGGACAACATCTCTTCCCCTGCCCATGTTAGGTGGGATTAACCCAGTCCCACCAAGGCTGTTGCAGCAGAATGTGTCCAGGAGGACACAAGAAGATGAGCTTGAGATCATCCCAGTGGTCCACACTGCTCACCACCTTGCCCCATGCCCAACCTGAAGTGAGCCCAAAGTCCTCATGGGCAGAAAGTGTGAGTCTGAACCTCTTTTGGCCCCTTCTACCCCATACATAAACCTAGAGCACCGTCCCAGCAGGCTTCACACCCTCAAGCATTGGTTTCATGCTAGAAAACACCACTCTGGTGGTCTGTAGCACAGCCCAAGTATTAGTTCAGATAGTCTAACTTGTCCAAAATACACAAAACAGTTGTTTTGTCTTGGGGCCAGAGGGGCAACACTTGAGCTGGGGGAAAGCTCCAGCATGTGTGGTGTAGGGGGGTTGTGCTTCAGACAGGGCCAGCCCTGAGCAGCATGGACACCCACCAGTCCATACCCTTTGGCCTCAGGGCTAGGGACACTCCCTACTCCTCTGCTATGTGACAAACATGACCTACAAATCCCACTGCTAAGAGCTTCTGTGCCTCTTTACACCATCTTCATCTATACCCCAAGACTGACCACAAGTCCTTGGGTGAAGATGTCTCGATGTGTCCACATCACCAGGCTAGGCAGAGAACTGATGCAGTTCTGAGAATTGATTTGGATGGGGACTGATGCATTTCAGGTGATGGTTGGTACCATCCAACCATAACCACAAAGCCTTACCAGAAGAGTAAGGCCAAGGAGAGGAAGAGGGACATGGGATGAAATCATGGGCTCTGCAATCCCTCTCGGGTCACTACTGGAGCAGGGGATGCAGCCCCAGCAACTGATCAGTTCCCATCCTTGTCCTAAAGTCTTGCCATCCACAGTTAAAAGAGAGTTGGGGTTTTTTTGGACTAGCTGTAACCTGGTTCCATAGACCCACTCTTGGTCAGCCTGTGGTAGTTGTTTCCCTATGTCAGGTTTTCTGCTTTGGGGTTGTAAACCAAAGCATCAATGCAGATGCAATGATGAGGAAGATCATGAAAAGCTTCCCCCCCTAAATCCACATTCTTTGACTTTTGCTTCAGCTTTGAAGTTCAAATAAAACCAGAAACTTGAAAGAAAACCTCATCCCAATGCTTCCCAGAGGCAGCTTCACCCTTGAAGCCCTAACAAGACCACAAGCTGTTTGCTTGGGGCTGGCAATACCTTGCCCTGCTCTTTCACAGAGGCTCAGTAGAGTCTCAGCTCGCTCTCAAAGCCCAAGCACAGATGATCTTCCTCTGCCCAGAGTTTTACTTTTTATTTTCACCCCCATAATAGTGACATTGCTGTTCCCCTCGGTATCTTCATCAATACAAAGAGTATCTCCTGTGTCTTTTTCTCTAAGGAGGAATTTTGATGAGTTCCTCCAGCTATTACTTTAAGCTGCATTATGGATTTATGATGATCAGTGCTTTCTGACTTGGTTGGAAAACTCCCACAAAGAAAACAATCAATGGCAAGTAAATAAGCATCACCACATGCTCCACAATAAATTTATGATCTGGATACCCCTCAAGACTTCTAAGTAAAGACCACATGTATTTTTTTTTCAAACATTTTATTTGGCAGGTGTTCCTGGAAGACCAGGGCTCAGTGGTGGGGTTGGGAAGTAACTGAGCAAGACCTGTAGCCATGCTGATGGGACTGCAAAAGTTTTTAAGGCTCTTGGGGAAAACACCAAAAATAATAGTTTGAAATGATGTTGAAGGTACCTTCTCAATATTTTTTTTTCCTGGAGGCAAAATATATCACACAAGACTCATCTTTCTGTCTCTCACTGATGTTCAGTCCTCTGAGTAGACCTGCCTCTGGCCTACAATGTATTTTTAATATTAGTCCTAAAAGCATTCCAGGTACAGTTCTAGATGCTGGAGGGATTTCAGAAAAGCTTTTGTGCTGCCTGCCAAAATGTTAAAAGCAGAGCTAGGTTGTGTCATCAGTTTTCAATCAAGCCTCACTGTGCCTCTGTTTGTATGTTGCTAAAAAAAGTTGCACATAAAATGGTGAGCGAAGACTTTCCACTTAGCTTAAAAAATGAGGTTCCTTATTGCAGCTCCTGTAGGTGGTTTGGGGTGACTGCTGAAGGACCTGGTCCTGTCTGGGTTCAAATGGCAGTGGCAAGGAGGTGGGAACCCTTGCTTGGCTTAGTTTTCACATTTGCTTTGGTTTGCATCAAATTTGATCATCATATTTTACAATTCCACCCCAAGCCGGAAATCTAGACCGTGGATCAGTGGCTGCCCTAATTTTTATTGGCAAACCATGATCTTTATTGGTGGAATTATGAGCTTGCTGGACTTTACAATCTTTGTGTAATGAAGCCAATATAGTACTACCAGCGTGATGTTTTATATTTAATGTAGCAGGGAACAAAGGTAGCTTTCTTCTTGCTTTCCTTCTCTCTTTCCTCTTCTTTCTTTCTCATTTTTTTCTTTTTTCCTTCCTTTCCTCCTCTTTTCCCTTCCCTTCCCTTCCCTTCCCTTCCCTTCCCTTCCCTTCCCTTCCCTTCCCTTCCCTTCCCTTCCCTTCCCTTCCCTTCCCTTCCCTTCCCTTCCCTTCCCTTCCCTTCCCTTCCCTTCCCTTCCCTTCCCTTCCCTTCCCTTCCCTTCCCTTCCCTTCCCTTCCCTTCCCTTCCCTTCCCTTCCCTTCCCTTCCCTTCCCTTCCCTTCCCTTCCCTTCTTTTTCCCTCCCTTCCCTTTTTCTTCTCCAAAATTAGGCTTAAGCTCTCCCACAGAGAACTCTTTGGTGAGGATGTAACCATCCACCATCTTTGGAGGAAGCAGACCCAGCTGGATTTGATGCTGACCTGCAGGAAGGCTGACAAAGGATGAGACAAAACAGAACTTTTTTGGGTAAGGCTTTATGGTTATGGTTGGATGGTACCAACCATCACCTGAAATGAATCAGTTCCTATCCAAAATACCAGTTCTGGCCTCAGCCCCAGGGGTCTCAGTTGCTCTTTGGAGAATTCTCTTTCCCTTCCCTGGCTATGGAAGATCCCAATGATCTCAGACAATTAATGCTTAAGATTATTAAGTGTGAATAATTCCCTCCCTTCACCTCCCTCCAGGCTCTGCTGCAAAGAGTTGGGGAATCATGATGTGAAGGCCAAGGGGAGGAACAGGGACATGGGATGAATTCATGGGCTCTGCAATCCCTCCCTGGTCACTACTGGAGCAGGGGATGCAGCCCCAGCATCTCCTTTTCTAAGCCAGGATCACATTGCTCAGCAGAGAGAAACTCTAGCAAGACTTCATGTTTCACTTCCAAAAAGTGAAAATAAAGGCAAAGCAAAATAAAAAAAGCCAACACAACCCTTTTCAACCCTTTTGTGGTTTTCCAACCTTTTTGTTGTTGTTGTTGTTGTTGTTTTTCCAGGCTGGGAGGTGGGATGGATGTGAAGGATTAGTCCCTTGGTGCTGCTGGAGGTGGTGCTAAAGCCAGAGGAGCACATCTAGTTTCTCAGATCCTGGGATAGGTTGGCATCATAAGAAGCCAAAAAAGAGCAAAGCTTTATTATTTGTAAACCTTGTGACATTCCAATGGTGTCACCACAGCTCAATAACCACCCAGTCCCCCCATGCTGGTTTTCCAGCTTCCCTCCAAGCCCAAAGCCTTGCTGGGACATTGTGTGCACGTGATCTTTGGTCTGTAGCATTTACTTCATTTGGTAAGTTGTTAAAAACCCCAGAGGAAGGCCAAGCTGGTCCTAAACTCTTCTGGACCACAGTTCTGAGCTATTAATCTGTCATGTCAGCATATTTTATTAATACAGTTTTCCTGCAGACAACAGGTAGAATGCCTCGTAAGTCACTTACCATCTGCTGTGTAAGTGTGTTGTAAAGAACCTTTCCTCCATAGATTTTTTTGCTTTGATAGATTAGGGGTTTGTACAGCCAGGATCCTTCATCCCATCAGTTTTAAGCTCCCAGGAGAGCCCTAGGAGATGAAATACCAATGCAAAAATCTTTAGCAGCATCTCACTGTGCCTGCTCAGTGCTATTACACTCCCTTTCCAGCTGAGGACATTGTGTCCTGAGTTTGAGCTTCATTGCTTTATTTAAAAGTGTTTTATGAGGGCAGGTAGGGATATAATAAGTGGGAATGGCTTGAAACGGGAGAGGGGAGATTTAGATTACATATTAGGAAGAAATTCTTCATTGTGAGGATGGTGGGACCCTGTTCCAGGTTGCCCAGAGAAGCTGTGGCTGCCCCATCCCTGGCAGTGTCTCAGCCCAGGTTGGATGGGGCTTGGAGCAACCTGGGCTGTGGGAGGTGTCCCTGCCCATCCAGGGGGTTGGAACTGGATGATCTTGAAGGTCCCTTCCAACCTAACCCACTCTCTGATTCCATGATTCTTTATTTTTTTTCCTTCTTCATCCCTAAACAATGGGGAGAAATTAGCAAGTCTAGAGAGAAACAACCTTTTCTCCAGACCAGAACAGGGATGGATCTGGGGGTGGAAACTTTCCTAGAAGTATCTTGTAGCATCTGAGCCATCAAGTCGTTTTTTGGAGGTTGGACATGTCTACAGCACCAGTTTTTATGGGCAGAGCTGCACCAGTGCCATGGGTGACCAAAACCCCAGAGCAACAGCATCCATGGGAGCAAAACCATCAGAATCCTCCTCATGCTGTTTTAATTGTAGTTAAGCCTGAGTGCTTACATAGAAAGAATTGCATTGAGATGAAAACCAATTAAGAGGGAGGCACCACAATAGAAAAGAGTTATTTCCAGCCTGGAGAAGGTATCTAAAAAGATGGGCTGAACTGGAAGTGTGCTTGCTCCATCCCACCATAACTGCAAGGTGGTGTCACTCCCTTTTGTTGTGCTTTTTTGTTTTATTTTCACATTCCCAGAGGTGAGGACCCCATTAAATCCTCGTGCATGATGCAAATGTGTCTGTTCTGTGCTCAGCTTTACTGAGTCCCCATCAAAGTTTCTTCTTGAGGAGGCAACTGAAGAGCATCCTGAGCTGGTGGCACTTCTGAGACACAGAATGGAGGAGTTTGGCCTCAGAAAAAAGCATTTTCTGGTGGGCTGGGGCTGCTGTCAAACCTGAAAATGTCCTGAATCTATGTAGTCTTTTGAGGACAACACAGGCCTGGAAATTAAGGACTGATCAAAGGTCTGATGTAGAGCAAGGGGGACAAGGTGCTTATTAGTGATGCAAGGCTGGTAAAACTTTTTTTTTTATAAAAGTATACATGAAATGTCTTAAGAAATTGATTGTGCTAAGAGCCGAGGATTAGATCAAACATGAGGCACCCATAAAGTTGTCAATCAAGGAAATAAAGCATATCAGTTACAATCTGTCATCCAAGAGATGCCAAGTAGACCATGTAAGTTGGAATGTGGCATTGCCCACCTGGATTTCCCTGCCCCACCATACCCCAAATCAAAGTGGACCACCCCTCCTTTCTGCCCCTAAATTGTCCCACATCTTGGCATGCTCAGCATCCTGAAGTCCTCATCTACCTGCAAGCAGTTCAGCACCCTCAGGGTTAAATCAGATTTGGTATCCAACCAAGACCTGGCAGCTGAATTTCAGCCCAGCATGAGTTTTTACAATCAAATTATAGACCCCAGAAAAAGAAGAAGAAGAAAAAAAAAGATTGCAAAAAAAAAAAACAACCCAAACCCAAATCCAGTGTGAAGTTTATAATGGAAATCATGACAGAGCCATGATTGTAGTAGCAGGAACAGCATCACTGTAATGCAGTCGTAAACTGGTACTGTCCTGCAGGGTATTATAAAAGTTAGGAAAAAAAAAAAAAAAAAAGGTGTCTAAAGTGCTCTTGGTACCCCCAAAAGGTCTGAGGAGGTGGGTGCCACAACTGGAAGGGAAAAGGGCTGCTTGCCAAGATGAACTTTAAAGGATTAAATCTCCTCCCTGGTGCAGAATGGCATCCACCGTGTCTCCGTAGCCTCGTGTCAGGGGAAGAGAGATGTTAAACTGGCCCCTCCATGGGGCTCCTGCCAGCTCTTTGCACCCCTGAGACTGGGAAAATTAAAAGTATCCATTTCCAGGCTGGCTGGCTGTCTATATGTGGGTAAACTCAATTTCTATCGGGCCAAGCAATGCTGGAGTGCAGAGGTTTCTTCACGATGTGGATCTAACAAGGTGGAAGTGCAGCCTTTTCCAGCATCTAACTAGGAAAAAAAAAAAAAAAAAAAAAAGAATAAAGTAGTAAAGCTTCTGGATCTCATCTTTATTATTATCTGGCCATAAAGGGAGGCAAAGCATTTGTGAGCTGCTTGCAAATCCCAGCTTCTGAACTCCGGCTCTAGATCCTGGGTTTGCAATGAGTTTGGTCCAACTTTTCCAGGACCTCTTAAAAAAGATGGAGCAGAAACGGTGTTTGGCTCTGACAGGAAGTGAAAGCTGAGAATGATACAATAAAGAAACAGTGGTCACGTTTTATTGCCTTCCTCACCCCTGTTTCTTCAGTTTTCTTCAGTATGACTTATGGAAGCTTTGATTTACACTGGTGCAAGCTTTATCTGCTGCTGTCTTGGCCAGCTCATTCTTAATACCAAGACCTATGGGCCTCTGCTGACTTTCCTGCTTAAATAAATTAAAGCAAATATAAACGTTAATGGAAGGCACTTTATTTATGGCTAGATTGGAGCACTGTCTCTTACACCATGGGTCCAATCCAAAACTCATTAATCCAAAGCCGACTGACGTCCCTGCATCAGGCCCTATCTCCAGGTTTTTTTCTTCTCACTCAGAAAGGGGCAGCTAGAAAACAATTTTAAATGAGATTACATTATCCAGCAAAAGCCATTCTGCACAAAACTCCCAACCCATGGCACCTCTGGGGAGGCAGAACATTTGGGATGTTTTCGTGGCTGTTGTTTGAAGGCTGAAGATATTCCTCCCATGGTGATGCCTCCCCCCTCCTCTTCCTCTCCATGCCAACCATCCCACCCTCTAAATATCGCCTCATTTTGAAATGCATCACATGCTGTTTGTGGCCAAACATATTTTTGGCTCTTCTGTATGATGCAGAACCTACTTCCAGCTCTTCAGACACTTTCTCAGATTATTCCTTGCCAAAATTTTATATTTTTGGGTTGGCTGGTTGGGATGGAGAAGCATTCTGCTTTATTATTTTTATTATTATTATTATTTATTCAGAGATGCTTTCTGCCACATGTACTGCTGGCTTGCAACTCCAGTTTCTGCCTTAATGCATTCTGATATGCTCCTTCCTCTTGCCCCTATATTTCTCCTTTTCCAGTTTAAAAAAAAAACCCAAACAACATACCCCCACAAAGGCAAGAAAAGAAAACAACAGCCCAAACCAAAGCAACAGCACAATAACTGAAAAAAATTTGCATGCTCTTTTTGTGCAGAAAAATCAGAAAAGGGCAGCAAAAAATTGGTTTAAAAAAGGGGAAAAATAATGGAAGTCATCCCAGAGAGCATGAGCAGGAATCAGTGACTGGAGCTCTGTGTGTTCTCAGGTGGAAGGAGCAAGTTCTGGGTTATTCTCATAGTATAAAATTTTATTTTATACTTTGTCCAGCCCTGGGAGGGATAAAGCAGGGGTGAGAAGGAGGATCAGCTCCTTGGTGAATATTAATTATTGCATTTTATTGAGGCTGTGGCTTTTCACGTCTGCTCATGTCCTGCTGACATGAATTAACCTTTTCCACCCAGTCAAGTGGGGACTGGATTGAGAGGCTAAGAAGAAAGAGTTTGCTCAGACTTCCAGAATGGAAATGAGTGGGTAATGTCCCCAAAAGAGTTGTAGTATCAAGTCCCCAACCACTGTGTGAGCACAAGTGCCACCCTTCAGGACTTGTTTGGTTTATAGGTAGCATGGTCCTTCCCTATCCTGACTCTTAAAGCACATGCACACCCAGATGGGACATCCAAGGCTTTGCAGGATTAGGAAGCTGCCAACCTGGCAGATCAGGATAATTTGAGAAGGTCTGATGCCTTTATTTCCTATTTAAAAATAAAAAATGCTATTTGTATTGCCATCCCAGCGTTTGGGAGCCCTGGCTTGCTTTGTGACTGGCAACTTGTGGGCAAGTAGTAAGAAGGATTTTCATAGAATCATAGAATCACAGATTGGTTTGAGTTGGAAGGGACCTTCAGAATCATCTTGTTCCAACATTCCTGCCATGGATGCTCCAAGCCTCATCCAACCTGGCCTTCTACACTTCCAGGGATGGGGCAGCCACAGCTTCTCTGGACAACCTGGGTCAGTGTCTCACCACCCCCACAGCAAAGAATTTCTCCATAGTATCTAACCTAAATCTCCCCTCTTCCAGTTTAAAGCCATTGCCCTTTGTCCTATCACTCCTTGCCCTTCTAAAAAGTCCCTCTCCAGCTTTCCTGTAGCCCCTTTGGGTACTGGAAGGTGCTCTAAGGTCTCCTGGAGTTTTGTCCAGGCTGAACAACCCCAGTTCTCTTGTCCTATCTTCATATCAGAGCTGCTTCATCCCTCTGCTTGTCCTTATGGCACTCCTCTGGACTTGCTCCAAGAGCTCTTCATCCTTCTTGTGTTGGGGGCTCCAGAATTTTGGATCCATGACAGCCCACTGTCCCCAGAAGCAGGATGGAAGATGAAACAAGAACAGTGAAACTGCACACAAACAGGAGGGGAACTGGGGAAGTCACACATTAATCCATCTATTTCTCTCCAATATTTGTCATCTCCAACATTTCAAGGGTAAGGTGCCAGCCCTGACTTTAAGTGTCACCTCCACACCATCAGCTAAAGTGACAGTGACTTAGGGTGTTGTTGGAGGGGGTTCTACAAAGCTGGTAGTTTAGTCTACAGTGCTAAATCATGTCCCTCTGCACCACAGCTACATGACTTTAAAGTGATTCAACTACCTGCCTGGGCAACCTGTGCCAGGGCCTGACAAACCTTTAGAGGAAGAAATTTCTTCTAAAATCCAATCTAAAGCTCCCCTGACACAACTTGAGGGTGTTTCTTCTTGTTTTCTGAGTAAAGAGCCCAGCCCCTCCTCACTCCAACCTCCTCTCAGGGAGTTGCAGAGATCCAGAAGTTCTCCCCTCATCCTCCTTTTCTCCAGGCTCAACACCCCCAGGTCCCTCAGCTGCTCCTGCTCAGATTTGTGCTCCAGACCCTTCCCCAGCTCCATTCCCCTCCTCTGGACACACTCCAGCCCCTCAATGTCCTTCTTGTCACAAGGGACCCAAAACTGACCCCAGGATTTGAGGTGCAGCCTCCCCAGTGCCCACCACAGGGGGACAATCCCTGCCCTGCTCCTGCTGGCCACACCAGTGCTGATACAAGCCAGGATGCTGGTGGCCTTCTTGGCCACCTGGGCACATGCTGGGTCATATTCAGCCACTGTTGAACAACATTCTCAGGTCCTTTCCATCAGGCACATTCCAGCCAATCTTCCCCAAGCCTGTAGCATTTCTTGGGGTTGTTGTGACCCAAGTGCAGGACCCAGCACTTGGCCTTGTTGGACCCCTGTTCTGGTTTGGGCCAGGATAAAGGTGATTTTCTGGTTTGGACTTTTGCTTTCAGCTCAGTCTCTTGTAAGCAGCTGCACTGCTGAAATGAACAGCAAGTTTCTCAGGCAGTGGCTGCTGCTGGGACTGCTCACACTCCATGGTTATAGTTCCAGCTGGAGACTGGTGTGCAGAACCAGGGACACTGCTCAGCTCTGAGGAACATTTGGCCCTCCAGAAGGAGAAAAGGAGGAAAGAGGTCCCACCTGGAACCCTCCTTTGGGGAGGAAGGGACAAGAGAGATGCCAGAATTGACCAAACAGAGTATTCCATCCCATACACCTCATACTCAGGATAAATTTGAGGGATCACAAGGGTCAAACACTCCTTTTTCTTCCTTCCTGCTTCACTCCTTCCTGCCCTCCCTGCTCCCTTCAGCATCCTGGGAGGATCCCATCCATTCCTCTGCCTGTGGTTCTGATCCATTCCAGCCTGAATCTGGGTGTTCCTGCCTCCAGCTCCCAACTGCTGCTGACTCCAGGATTCCAGCCTGGACTTTCCCAGGGCTGCCCTGCAGCCTCGGTGGGGACGTGAGAGTTATTGGGGGAAAGGGGGAGGAACCTGGGATCAATTTTCCTCTATATTTGTATAGATTGAGTAATTTTTCCTCTTTATCATTACTGTTTCATTAAAGCTGTGTACTTTAGTTTCCAACCCATCAGTCTCTCTCCCTTATTCTCTCTCCTTTCTTTATCAGGGAGAAGTGGGGGATTAATAGAGAGCATCTGTTATTTGGTTTAATTGCCAGGCCAGTGTTAAACCCTGACAAACCCATCCAGTTGGCCTCTTCCCATTGATCCAGCATGTCCAGGTCCATCTCTAGAGCCTTTTTTACCCTCAGGAAGATCAACACTCCCTCCCAAGTTAGTGTCCTCTAAAGGCATCCAGAATTCTCCTTAGACAAAAAGGGCTTGGTGGAGACCAGGGATGGGCCTGGAGATCAGAAGATGGGGTTTTGCATTCTGTTTTCAGACTTCTTTGACTGCCCTATTTGCAGCTCAGGATGGCAAAATTTGCTGGTATTTTGCCTTCTTTTTTTGTTTTTCATTCATGTCAGCACTGGTGGGCCCAGGTAAGGTGGTTCAAACAAGACATCACTTGTCTTCCCCATCACCTCACTTTAATGAACTGCTACTACTACTACTACTACTTATTATTTTTATTATTATTATTATTTATTATGGTCCTGCCAAGTCCTTGACTTTTGGATCAAAGTGACAAACAGCTTTCAAATCTGCCTTCCTTGTGTTTCACTGAGTAGAGAATGACCTTTGTGAATATTTACCCTGCAGATTTCCTCAATTAAAATAGCTTCAGGAATTTTTGTTCTGGAGATTCCATGCAATTAAGTGACTGAGTGATAGGGAACAACCTGTGTTTCCCAAGAGCAGGATGGTGTCCAAAGAATGGGACAGCAATGCTATGAAGAGGCAAAATGAATAAAATCCTGCCTCTGTTTTTATTCCATCTGAAAATTAACCTTTGGAATGGCTTGGGAATAAAATTCAAGTAACTAAATGCTCAGTGAGGTCCTGAATCCGTGCTACAATCTTAAAGGTGCTATTCCTTGCTTAGCATGTATTTCACAGAGTTTTTATGTGGACATATTCCATCATGGAAGAGGAACCAAAACCTGTATACAGGTGTTTGTAGGTAAATGGAAACTGATTGATCCATCAAGAGAAAGCACTTAGGGAAAAAAGCCAACCCTGCTGTCACAAAAAAAAAAAAAAAAAAAAGATTCTTCTTCAAATCCTTCCAGGCAGTTTTAGATAGGAACAAAACAACCAAGCCTGGGTGTTTTTGGAAAAGGATGAAGGATTTTTGTAGCAGCCCTTTGAAGACCATTCTTCAATAAAAAAACCTAGAAGATAACTCAAGCTGGATATCTTAAAGTTGTCTTAAGGATGTCTATAAAGGATGCCTAAGAAAATGGAAGGTCAGATTTTTGGAAGCTGGTTTGCCAGCAGAGCAAGCAGATGAGCAAGACTGGGTGTCCATAGCTGGTATTCATTTGGGCAGGTTTTCAGGAGAAATCATCACACAGAACTGAGAGAAAAGCCATATGTTGTGATATTAATAGGGTATGGATGCTTGAAAATTAGAACCTATCTGAGCAGTCCAGAGCTTCAAATTTATGTCTCTGAGACTGGCAAGTGTTGACTAAGACAAATGGCTCCTGTGAAATGCAAGGAAAATTTTAGGTAAATCATAAAAGGTATCATTTTAGGTAAAATCATAAAACCTAAAGTTTATGATTTCATAAAGCAGAGTGTATCTGGGAGAGGTTTGCCTTGTTCAGAGGCCTCCAGACTGAATTTCAAAGGATGGTACCTTGTCTGGTGCCTTGGAGGCTCTTGTCAAGTCAGATCATAAATGGATTGTGCCTTTAATTAATCTTGGTGCCCACAGTCTCTCTCAAGAATCAGCTTTGTCTCATGGTTATAAATAGAAATATTTGGCCAACATAGGGGGTTGTTTTGGGATCTTCCCCATATTGGTGGTTGTACATTCTCTCCCCAAGTTCATGGATTGCAACAAACCAAGGTGACCCCTATCCCATCTTGGTTTTGCTTTTTTTTTTTTTTGCCTTGCCTGAAAACATTTCCCTTCAGCAAAGCAAATCATGTCTGGATCTTCAGGAATGTTCAGCCCCTCTGGTCACAGCTCTGGGTTTGCAGAGCTCAGCTCCCACTGAGACAACACAAATCCTATTTTTGAAGGATGCTCACACAAACACCACTGGAATATCTGCCCGGGAGGTGTGGAAGCAGGGGTGGCTGCCTTGAGCCCTGCAAAAAATCCATCTTCTTTACTGAAAGTCAAGGTTGTCTGAAAATCTCTCCAAAAGCCCTTTGGATAACCTGGCTCTGATGCTGTCTTCTGTGAGATGGTCCCAAGACTCACTGAAACAAAGCAAAACCTGCCACAGCTCTCTCCTGGTTCCTGCTTCCCCATCAGAGCCAAAATGAATGTTAGGATCACGGACTAGATTAAAAATGGGCAGAAATAAGGATGTCTACAAATTTTCCTGCTCACAGATGAGGTGTTTTTATTCTCAGCCAGAGTTTCCAAAGCTGGGATCATAATGACAGATGCTCCCCTGAACATTTGACTTTATTCTTCCTATTCCAAAAAGGCTTCTCAGGTGTTTTGTCCTTTCCAGTCCATCTCCATCTCTCCACTCTTGGAAATCATTGTGATTAATTATGCACCCACTGCAAAGCCCCCATGCAAAGGAAGGGTTCTTGGACTTCTTCATAGGGAAGAAATAATTCTGCCCCACCCTGAAGGGATCATTCAGCTTTGGAGAGAGGAGCTGACAGCTGGTTTTTATTAGCTGTTTATTGTTTTTATTTTATACAAAGGCCTATAAGAGGCAGGGTTGGGGTAGGGCTGGGACTTTTGGTCCAGATGAGAAGCATGTTCTGTTCAGTCCCTTGGCTGGAAGGTTGGGTTTGAATGTTCTCCAACCAAATGGCACCAGAGTCCAGAGGTTCTGCTTTGATTTTCCCTTGGCTGGTGATGGGAGCTGAGCTGGTGCAGCAGGACAAGGGTTGGTCTCTGCTGTGGTTTGGACTGGGTATGAACTGGGCACCCCTGCAGTGATATTAAAGACAAGGTGAGGGAGGCAAACACTGCTGAAATTTAGGGACAAAAAGCTGTGGCTCTAAATCCTGCCCCTTTACAAGAAGCAGGATGTTAATGCACAAAAAAATCTCTGTTATTGAAGGGCAGAAGAAGGCTGTGAGGCTTCAGGCTTGCTTTTCACCATGGAAAATTCTGTAATCTTCTGCAAGACATCAGGTGGGGGAGAAATCTCAGGTTGCTGCAATCTTCCTGCTTTGCAGGGGTGGCCTGGCATGTCAGAGGGGAGAAAAGTGGCCTCATCCCCTTTTAAAACTGTCTATGCTATAGGTACAGGGGACTTTGCATATATCCTGTGTAAGATCTGGTCTCTGACACCAGGATTTGGTCTCTATAAGGAGAACCATTGAGCTTTTGCTTCCCTCTGGCTGCACCTTCCTGGGACAAAAACCTCTCTTCTGTTACTTGGTTTACACTCAGGCAGTCTAGAGAAAATATTTTTTTAGTATATGCTCTATTCTCAATTTAATTTGGAGGAACCTCAGTTGTTCTCACTTTTTAAAATGTACTCCTGCTTTCTAGCATTTTGCAGAAGATTTTAGCATCAAATGGTCCTTGTTTGCTCCCCCTGTCAGAAGAAAAAGCAAGTGAATATTCAAAATTCACCTGATAATAATTTGGTGCTTAATTTATTTTTTTTTTAGCAGCTTATTGAGCCTTAGCAAAAAGTCCCTGTCAATGCCTTAAAGTGAAACTTGGAGACCAAGGGAAAAACCTGATACCTGCTGATGCTGGTAACTAAGTAGGGTCAAGGGCACAACCCTGGCCACTGACCTGTATTTATCATTACTATAAAAAAAAAAAACCAACACAGAACAAAACATTCAGCAAAGTCTGGGGAAGCCTTGAGGTGTGTAAGAGACCTGGGTCCCAATGCAGAGTGTGCTGTGGGAAAAGGAGATTGATTTTACACACACAAGCCACACTGAGCCAGTAAATGGCCCAAAGTTATTTGTATTTATAGCTGGAGCCAGTGTCTGAAGATGGCCAGAATACTTATTTAAAATGGAGACATGGCATCCTGTTGCTGTCACACGTCCTGGCACCTTCCAGCCACTGCTGCCCACAAAATGATTAAAAAAATAAAGCAAACAAATGAAAAAAGCGTCCAACCTCCAGAACATTTATAAATGGCTCCTTTGGCCATCCCATGCAGAACACAAACTGGTGCTGGGTGAAGTGCTATCCTAACCCTCCTGGGAGTGATGGCTTTCATAGCTCATTCATAGCTCACAGCATCTTGAAACTCACTGATAAAACCATAATACCACACCCCACAGTATACATCACTGTGTCATATTAATAAATATTTGCAGAGTGCCATGACTGGGCACAGAGCTTTGGAGATCTTTTTTTTTAAATTTTTTTTTTTTTTTTAAATCAAGGAGCATGGCCCCTGCTTCAGGAGAGTTTATACTTGGGTTCTGGTTCTGCACATGTTTAATGTTATCCTGAGTTGTTCATGGAGGATCTTCTCCTCTCCCTGGGGGGGAATGGAAGAAGAGAGGGTGAGGAGAAATATATATATATTTAAAAATAAAAATATAAAGCATAAAATAAAAAGCATAAAAATAAACGATGCTACCAAAGGCAGCATGGGTGGGCCCAGGGAATCTAATGGAATATGCCTTTTTTTGTATCTGTGTGGTTGGTTGAACCCCAGCTGAGCTCCTCAGCATCTGAAATGGTAGCCCTGTCTCAACAGCAGTGCTATGGTTTATGTAGCAGGAGTCTGGTGAGGTCTGCAACAGCTTTAGGATTTTTGCAAGGGCTTGCAGGACTTGGCCCCCTCTTGCTTCTGGGTTAGGTTTGAGGCCAGGGATAGATGGAGCTGCAGTCTGGGTGAAGGGAGTCTCAACTCTGCATCTGTGGTGGCTTTCAAGACTGATGTCTCAGCTCTAACATGCTGAAAAACTTCTTTTTAATACCCCAAAGATATTTCCAGAGAATGACAAGAAGATTTTTTAAACATTTCTTTAAGTCTCATAACTAGCTCAACTAGCACTATAGGAAAATGTCACCTAACTCACTCCACTTCTAGTAATAGATATCTAATGCCATACCCTACACAAAAGTCAAAGAGGGTTGTTTGCTGGACAGCCACTTGCTTCCCCTGGGGCTTAAATGCTTTTGGAAAGCCCCAGCTCTGGTTTATTTCTTGTCACACTGGTGCAGCCAGTTCTCTGCCATGAAAACCCCATGAAAAATGGTGAATCAGGTTGTCTTCTGCTGATGAAAATAGCTTTGATCCACAGAAACAGTAGGAAAGCTAACAGTGGCTAAACTTTTTTTAGATTTAGGCCCTGGCTCAGCACTTAAGTCCTGTGAAATAAAATTCCATAGTGAGTTTTATTACACCAAAGCAGCTCCCCACTTCCCAGGTGCCCAAAAAGCATCTGTGCTTTGACACCAGACCCACACCCCAACATCTGCTTGAGGAACAGGAGGCAAAGACCTGCAACATTTCAGCAATGGATGTACCTGATTTATCAAAGCACTCAGGGCACTACGTGTCACAGAGATTAAAAGGATTTTAAAACGTGCTGAAAACATTTCAGCATCTCAGAACCTGGGGTCTTGTCTCCACATGAAATTGTCTCTGCTTAAAGGTAGGAGGTGGTCTTGAAATTCCTGAAGCTCTTCCAGAATAACTCCCTATATGCATGTTGTTAGTCCAAAGCAGATTTATTCTGTATCCTTTATGCATACATCATTTCTCACTGACCTGGTTTCTTACTCTTTTATCCCACCTCTTGACTTCTATTTCCTGTGCCCTTTTGTCCTGGAGAACATGGAACCTGCAGCTCCTATAAATTCTGCAGGGAGTAGATACTTGTGCTCCCAATGCCACTTTCTTAATGATTTCCAAGCTTGTCATCTTGCTATAAAAAAACTCAATAAACTGTTAGGACTCAAGAAAACCATGCACACTGGGGCTATCTCCTTCTCTCCAGATTCCTCAACCACCATTTTTGCCCTTTCAGTTCTTATTGCTGATATTTACACCATGAAATCCTAGTGGTGGGACTTGCTTTGCTTGTGTTGTGTTTGCACAGCCCCGAGCCCAGCAGGTGCCTAATGCAAAATCATGAGTATTACTACTGCTACTTACTCCTTCTCCTCATATTGATTAATAACAACTGCATTTTCCCAACAGCCCTTTAAAAATTAAGGTAATTTGGAAAAAAGCTATTCATACAGAAATCAGGGCATTTGCACAGCAAGCTGGGCTGCAATAGATATTCCAGGCAATTTCCTCATGTAAATAAGTCCTCCTTGGAGAACCCTGACAAAACCTCCTCCTCGTAGGAATGCTTTTTTTTTTTTTTTTTTTTGAGGGGGGAGGCTGTGGGATGGGAGGGAGGGCTGGGGAAATGGGAGTCTCAAGCAGTTTGAGCTCTTATGGGCAACTGTCACACAAAGAAAAATGGACATACTGTGCAAAGCTGCTGGCAGAACTGGGTCTTAAACAAATAATATAGTGGCTTTGGGAATTTGGGATTGTGTATACAGGGATCTTTGCAGTTCACATAGGAAAGCCCATTAGTGACCTGTGTATATGAACACAATCTTTCCGGCACAGAGACACATACATAAAAATATTATCCTATATAAATAGCTGTTCTGAAAATAGACCTTTAAGAAATTTATTCTGAGTCTCTTGGTCCTGAGACTAAAGCATTTATTCCCCTCTTTCCTTTCACCTCACACCCACCATTAAACTGGGTGATCAAAATGACACCATTACACTTGCAACCAGCACCGTTTGCCCCCAGTCCAGGCCTAACAAAAATGTTTTAAACTCAGATTCATGAGGCCTGAGGCTGAGAAGCCAGTTGTGTTTTTCTTTCTTAAGGGTTTTTTCTCTTAGCCTCTTTCCCCCCCTTTTTTCCATTCTCCTTCTTCTCCTTTCTCCTTCTTTCTTTGTTTCTTCTCCTTTCTCCTTCTCCTTTTTCCAGTTCCCTCTTCCTTTTGATTTTGCTTCTCCTTTTCCTGTTCCCTTTTCCTTTTCCTTTTAGCTTTCCTGTTTTCTTCTCCATTTCCTTTTTCCTTCCCCCTCTCCTTCTCCCGATCCCTTTTACTTTCCCTTTTAATTTTCCTTTTTTCTTTTCCTCCTCCTCTTTTTTTTTTCCCCCCTCTTTCTCTTCCTCTTTTTGTTTCCCCCTTTTAATTTTTTTCATTTTCCCCCTTCTTTTTCTTCTCTTAGCAGGCAGTCATCAAGCCTCCATCCCCGACAGAGGCCAATATCAGATCTTAGACCTAAACTTTCCACTGATTTAAGGCAGATCAAAGGCCAAGCAGTGTCTGGAGGAGCCAGGGGGGGTTGAGAGGGGTGATGGAGGGGGGTGAAGGGGCTGCAGGGTCTGAGCTCCGGAGTGCCGGGCAGTGATTTCTTAGGCTCGCAAAAAAAAAAAAAAAAAAAATATAAAATCCACCTGACAGCCCCGTGAATGAAAAGTATCTTTGTCTTTTAACTGGGAAGTCTCTGGCACAGCCCAGCAAGCTCTGATCACCCTCCGGAGATGGAATTTTTTTTTTTAAAAAAGTTTCCGGTGAAAAGACGAACTGGTTATTTTTATTTTTATTTCTTCTTCTTGTTAATCATTAACCCCTCAGAATAACGCCCTCAACAGTTGCAGCACTGAGGCCAAGAGCTCCCAGGGGGGGTGGGGACAGGATGAGAGGAGGCTTGGAATATCCTAAGGGATGGGGTGGGACTGTCTCCTTTTACGCGGAGCCCCGCGGAGCCCCGGCCCCTATCCGCGGGGGGATCCGCGGGGCGCGGAGCCCCTTTGTTATGCTAATCCGAGCTGACATCACGCCGCATATCAAAGCCGAGGGGGCCGCATATAAGGCGGTTCCGCGGGGCCGCCCCCGGCAGAGCAGCCCCGGCCTCCGCGCAACCCACCGCACCCGCGCAACCCGGGCGGAGGTAAGAGGGAACCGGGCAAGGGATGGGGAGCGCGGGGTTTTTTGCTGGGAGCTGCGAGAGGAGAAACCCCCCCCCCCCCCCCGAAACTTTGGAGAGGTGTGAGGGGGGTGGGTAAGGGCAGGGATGTTCAGGGAAGGATTGGTGGGATGCAGGGAAAAGGGAGAGGAGGGTGGGATGTGGGGTGTAAAGAGGCTCCGGTGGGTGTAAAGGAAAAAGGGAGACCCTGGGGGATTCAGAAGAGAGAAAACTCTGGGGATGAAGGAAGAAGGGAGAGGCGGGTGGGATGCAGGGGCAAGGGGATACCCTGGGGGGTGCAGGGAGATCCTGGGGGGTGCAGGGAGATCCTGGGGGATGCAGGGAGATCCTGGGGGGTGCAGGGAGATCCTGGGGGGTGCAGGGAGATCCTGGGGGGTGCAGGAAGATCCTGGGGTGTGCAGGGAGATCCTGGGGGGTGCAGGAAGATCCTGGGGGGTGCAGAGAGATCCTGGGGGGTGCAGGGAGATCCTGGGGGATGCAGGAAGATCCTGGGGGGTGCAGGGAGATCCTGGGGGGTGCAGGAAGATCCTGGGGTGTGCAGGGAGAAGGGGATACCCTGGGGGGTGCAGGGAGATCCTGGGGTGTGCAGGAAGATCCTGGGGGGTGCAGGGAGATCCTGGGGGATGCAGGGAGATCCTGGGGGGTGCAGGAAGATCCTGGGGGGTGCAGGGAGATCCTGGGGGATGCAGGGAGATCCTGGGGGGTGCAGGAAGATCCTGGGGGATGCAGGGAGATCCTGGGGGATGCAGGGAGAAGGGGATACCCTGGGGGGTGCAGGAAGATCCTGGGGGATGCAGGGAGAAGGGGATACCCTGGGGGTTGCAGGGAGATCCTGGGGGGTGCAGGGAGATCCTGGGGGGTGCAGAAAGATCCTGGGGGATGCAGGGAGAAGGGGATACGCTGGGGGGTGCAGGGATACCCTGGGGGGTGCAGGAAGATCCTGGGGGATTCAGGGAGATCCTGGGGGATGCAGGGAGAAGGGGATACCCTGGGGGGTGCAGGGAGATCCTGGGGGGTGCAGGAAGATCCTGGGGGATGCAGGGAGAAGGGGATACCCTGGGGGGTGCAGGGAGATCCTGGGGGATGCAGGGAGATCCTAGGGGATGCAGAAAGAAAGGGAGACCCGGAGGATGTAGGGAGAGGGGAGACTTGGAGACTGCAAGGGATAGGGGAGACTTGGAGGATATGGGGAGAGGGGACACCCAAGGGGATGCAAGGAGAGGGGAGATCCGAGTGGGATATAGGGTGAGGGGAGATTCAGAGGGATGCAGGAGAAAGGAAAGGATGCTGAGACCGAGTGGTGTGCAGGAGAGGGGAGGTTTGGAAGCTGCAAGGGAAAGGGGAGACTCGGAGGCTGCAGGGAAGGAGGAGACCCAGAGGTTGTAGAGAGACTCAGAGGCTGCAGGGGAGAGGAGAGACCAAGAGCTGCAAGGGAAAATGGACACTCCAGGGGCTAGAAGGGAGATGGAGAAGGGTAGGGGGATAATACGTAAGATCCAGGGGCTGCAAAAGTGAAGGGAGAAGCTGGGGGCTGCAATGGAGAGAGGAGTCTGTGAGGCTGCAGGGTAATGGGGACACCCAGGGGTTGCAATGGAGAAGGGAGATGCAGAGGGCTGGAAGAGAGAGGGGACATCCAGGAGCTGCAAGTGAGAAGAGGAATTGCATGGAGAGGGGTGAAATGGGGGCTACAAGCAGCTCCACCCCCCCCCCCCCCCCTTCCCTGTCCCTGCTCCCCATCCTCACTCAGGGTCATTTGGGGATGAGCTACCCCCAAACCATGCTCCTGGCAAGAGCTGCAGGTGAGCAGCAGGGTCAGGTGGATGTCTTTCCTTCTTAGAAAATTGCAAAAACGGGAGAGGCGTATTCACACTTTTATATGTATAATTTGTGTTGCCCTGTTCCCTTCCCTGGGACTGGAATCTCAGAGGTGTCAGCCGGGAGAGCTTTGTGTGAAAAAGAGTGGAGAGGAGAAAAGGAAACTTGGAGTTTAAAACTTCTCCTTTTTTTTTTTTTTTTTTTTTTTTTTTTTTTTTTTAATGGAGTCCTCAGGCCACTTGCTGCTGGTTTGATCAGTGACCCAGAGCTCTCCTGAGCTGTAAACATCACGTCTACCCCAAAGAGTCTCCCCTCCCCTTGCAAATTCCTCTTGCAAACGTAACCTGTGCTGGGCTGAGTGGAAAAAGGCATTATTACCTCCCCAAATAACAGGGGTGTGAGTGCAGACCAAGCTTGCAGCTCTTGGAGTGGGATTTTGGGGGTGTTAGGTCATTTGTATTCATCTCTGGGGAGGAAAAAAAACCCAAACTGTGATTTTTAATTTTTTTTTTTTTTTTTTTTTTCAAGGTGGGGGGCAAAGCAGAGGGTGATGTTGGCTGGTTAGGGTTAGTGCGAGGGTTTTAGACCATCTGAGACATTTTACACCCAACTCTTGTGGTGTTCAGCAATTCACAGGCAGGAGATAAGAGGTCTGAAATATCTAAATGGACACTAAAAGGCATGGGCAGGATTAAGGGTTGAAGGTTTCCAGTGTACTCATGGCAGAACGGGGGTGGGGGCAGATGGGAGAAGAAGGAAAAAGCTTCCAAAAGATGAAAAGACACAGAAATACCCTGAAATAAGAAATGTGCCTGAATGGTTGTGGCAGCACTGCTTTCAAGGGACACATCAAACCCAAATTTGAGTGGGCACTAAAGCAAAACAACCTGTGGTGATGAAATCCTGCCTCCCATGTAGTCAGTCAGAGTTTTGTCTTGGACATCAAGGGAGCCAGGAACTTGTCCCTAGAGGTTATTAAAATCCTTTGTAATAACAGCACTTCTTTAGTAACCTTTCACATCAGGCACTGGGGTTTGGGATAGCCAAAAAATCAGCCTGAATGGAAAAATACACTGTGGATGGCAGAAATCTTCCTTTCCCCCTGATCAAATTGCTCCCCAGATGGGGGTATTGAGGCAGAGGGGACAAATCCAGATCTGGGCTCAGGTGGGATCTGCTTTTCCCAGCAGAAGGGATTCCTTGAAGTGATGGTGATTGCATCCAGAGGGATGTGTGGTCACAGCCAGCTTGGGGATGCCAGTGTGCCATGGCATGGGCTAGGAGACTCCAGAAATGTGGCAGGCAGATTTTTGTGTTTATTTTGTTATTAGCTTTCTTGCGGGATGAGAAATCACTGCAAAGACCACAAAGAACAGCCCGGAGCTGTGTCTGAAGTGAATAACTGAAGGGAAACCCATTTACTGCTATTAATACCACTGCTAAAATAAGCAAGTCATGCCCTGGAGACAGAGAGGACTCCTCTAAGAATTTAAGTCGTGCACCTGGTTTGTTTATTTGTTTGGATTGGAGAAAAACAGCAAAGCCAAAAAAAAAAAAAAAAAAAAAAAAAAGAAAAAAAAAAAAAGGAGGAGGGGGGATCCTTGAGAGTTTTTGTCTCCTCCTGGCTGCTCCCTAGAGACAGAAATGTGTGCTTACGAAGTTGCAGCCCTTTCCGTGAGCTCCAGGTGCCCAAGGACTTGGAAGAAGTGAGAGGCAGAGTTAATGAAGTGAGAAGGAAAGCAGAAGGGAAAGAGCAAAACACATTTGTTGTAACAGATCAGACCGAAACATCTGCAGGGCACGGGCACCTGCGTTAAGTTGGGAAATGCAGTTTTGATCATTTGTCTTCTCTGCAGAAGAAAGAAGAGGGGAAAAAAAAAATAGAAATCCAGAGAGAAGGAAGGAAGAGATGAATAGATGAAGATTGGAGTTTGCCTTAAAGATTTATCTTTTTTTCTTCTTCTTCTTTTTTTTTTTTTTCTTTTTTCCCCGAGCAGTTATACAAACTTTTTGGAGAAGGGAGGAAAAAAAAAATACTGAGGCAGCGAATGAAGTTTTGCCATGTGCAGGGTTAAATGGAAACACACAATCAGACCATAACTCAGGGTGTAATTCAAGCCATACGGTTTGTCTGTCTGTTGACTCGAAAGGTTGTATCAAGGCTTGGCGAGGGAGGGGACTGAGAGGGGATAATCCAAACTTTTTTCGTGATTCATAAACCACTCCTTTGCAATTTGGATAATAGATCTCTCTCTCCCTCTCTCTGGTGTGCGTGCAGGACAACTGGCTAAAACTTCAGAGTTCACTGTCGCTCCTGCTCTTTCTTTCTCCCCTTTCAGGTTGTTCACCTCCAAGGAGGAGCAACACCCAAACTGCAGGGAAATAAGTTGTGCAGAAAATTAGGAAGACTTTTTTTTTTTTTTTTTTTTTTTTTCCTTTGGAGAAGCTGATTTCCTTCTGCAAGTGGGGGCCGGTGAAGAAAATGAAGCCGAGTCCGCGATTTTTCTTCGCCGCTTTTCTGTCTTTGATTCTGCAGATGGGGCTTTGCTATGGGATAAAATGGATGTAAGTACCTGGCTATGTCTCTGCATTTTTAAACTCTTTGTGGGCATTGCTGGTCTCTTACTCAGTTTTGCAACTGCTATTCGAGGCACACTGTAAAGCCATTTAAGGAGCAGCAAGCGCTGCGTTTCTCTGGGCATTCATTGATTTCAAGTGTGTGTACTAGGGGCTTGTGCTAACAATATGTCTCCGTCTTCTTTCCAAAATATGCATGATTTAGGCTCGTTTTTTCTCCTCCTCATTGATACCAAAGGAAAGGCACACACTTGAATGCTCACATGAACCACTTAATGAAGTTTCTAGCGTTAGCTCCTACCACGCTGGGAAAGTCTCCCAGCGGGACCACTGCTCGTGCTGAGTAGGAGCTGAGAGCAAGAGGGACAGCAGCTGAGATAATGCCCCCAATCTCCAACCACAGGGGATGCTTGACAGATAACATGGAGGTTTTTTTGTAGACCTTTTAACCTTTGGATTTCACGAAGGGTGTTAAAAATGAGGCGGGGGTGGGGGAGTGGGGGAAGGAGGAGGATGGTGAAGGAATACCAGGGAGTGTGGTCAAATCTGGATTGAGTTTCCTCGGAGGTAATGTCACTGCAAACAAAGTGAAAACATCCCTATCTCATTTCTTTGCTTAAGCAAGCAATCAATTAGTTGCTTACTGGAAAATAAACAAACAAGCCCCTCTGACACCCATCTGGTTTCAAGTCTTCGATGAATGATCTGTCTTTTCTACTCGGGTTTGAAGCTGAGCCCAAAATAAATAAGGGGATGTGGTGGCTTAGCCTCAAATGAGCATCTTCCTTATTTAAAAAAAAACAAACCAAACAAAAAAAACCAACTTACAATAAAATGCAATGCCTGGGAGAGTCTGTTGTGCAGGGTATGGTGCATTGAGGATCTTGGGGTTAGGTGGGGAAACTGGCACAAGGGGTTCCTGCTTTGTTTCTCCTTCCACAGCCCTTGTGCTGGGTGTGATTCCCTTTCCATGTCCCACTCGTGGTCATTTGAGGCTTTCCCCACACCAGTTTTTGCAAAGGCTTTCTTAAATTTGAATGTGTGCAAATTAAGATGTCATGTTGGAATCAGTGTTTTCCCTGCCCTGAATGCAGTCAGGGGAGAGAGGACATCCCAGATGGAGATTCATTCTCTCCAGAGAGGGAGACATCCAACACAAATGTCTAGAGATGTCCTCTGGAGATGCCATGGACTGCAGGGAGCTGGTTGAGACCACATATCCATTTTTTTACATGCATAAAGAGAAGCAGAGGTTGTTTAGATGCAAATGGTCAGGCAGGAGGAATAGTCACCTACTACAGGACATTTTTCATTTGCTGTTTCCATACCTTAAGGACCACCTTGGAGGCAGAGGAGAGTCAGGATCTGACCTGCTCTTCACCCTCTTGGCTTTACTCTTTGTAAGAACCACCACAACAAAATGACATAGCACAACTATTTCTTTCCACCAGGTTTATTAAGCATTTAGGTTCTCAGCTCTGCATATACCCAGCACCTTGCCCAAAGGTGGCCATCTCCCCTCTGCAGGACACTCAGCAAACATGCCCAGGGGCTGGCAGAGCCTGGACTCCTTTGCAACAAGACATCACACAAATAAAGCTGTTTTTACCACCTTGATTCAGCAAGACACTTATGTACAGACCTAGAATTGAGTTTGCATTCGGGTCCTGCTTAAGCAATCCCCAGCAAAGGGCTTGGGTTCCTCCATAGGAAAGGAGTGAGATGAGTTTCAGAGGGAACCTGATAGCACAGTGATAAGTTGTAGACGCGAAAAAAAAAGGCCAAAAGGCAGGGCAAGGTCCCTAATAGCTTTGCTGGCAAAAGCAGCTTTTCAGATGGTAAGTGGTTAAGCCTCCAGGGTTTCTTTTGGGGATGGGGTGAGGGAGAGGCTTTTGGAGATGTTGCTGCTCCTCCCCTTCCCAGCAGACATATCCCCTCTTTGGAAAAGCAAGTGGGGAAGATGAAAGCTGGGATTAAAGTGGCATTTGAAGCATGAACTGCATCCAGATGTGCCGCCAGGGCTCCCTTCACACCTGTTGAAAACCTGGTGGAGACCTGCACTCCCTATCCCAGGGCACTTCATGCAACTGGGATGCTGCCAGATGGGATTTCACAGAATTCTTCTTTGTTTTGGGTTTTTTTTTTTACTATTTTTTTTTTTTCATTTGCAGTTATTCCTCCCTTCCCCACCCTTGTTTTCCTGTGGAAACAGAGGCCAGTTCCCCCTCCTTCCCTCTCCATCAAACTTTTTTTCCCCTCCACCCCAGTGCCACCATCCTTGGGGCTGGAGGAGCATCCTTGGGAATGGCATGGGTTAAACTCTTGGCAAAAGGAGACCAATGCTTCCAAATCTCAAGCAGCACCTCAGAGCCACAATCCCAGCCCTGGGATTCCCAGGCTGTACAGCCAAACCCTGCCCCTTCCTTCTCCTGCTCGTGAGTGGAGTCAGGGGGGTGGTGGAAAAAAAAAAAAAAAAAAAAAAAAAGAAAAAAAGACAGGATGAAGAGAGAGGAAAGTGCTATGAGATGTTTTTCAGTCGTGGACTTGTCTCAGTGGTCTGCCCGCTGTGCTGTTGTTGTAGGCACAGTGCCAAAGGAGAGCTTCAAAGAGGATTTGGGAGGGGAGAGGAAAGATAAGGAGGTGGGTTTTGCCAGCCTGGCAGGCTGGGTTTGCAAGCCTGAGGAACGGGGAGTGACTGACATGGAAAGTGATAGGAAATTCAATTTTGATTCGGAGCGTGATGTAATTGCAGGAGAGGAAGGGGAGAAGGGAAACACACTTCTCAGCCATTTAGGAGCTCCCCATAACACGAATATCACTTGTAAATTAGGAAAAGCAGAGAGAAGCTAGAAAGGAGCTAATTGTTTTATTTGATTTGGCTTATTTTTATGAGTTCTGTGGTCCAGATCCCCAGGTGCTGTAAATCGGCACCACAGACGCCCCTGCCATGGAGGTGTGGTGGGTGCACACTCAGCATCTGATAAACCTGCTCTGGTTCCTGGGGAAGCTTCTTGTTTCCTCTTCCATCCAAGGAAGGATACTCGGGTGTAAAGAAGTCAGGGTACAGACAGAATTTCACATCCAGTTCATCTGCACCCCTGAGACCTACTTTTGAGTGCTGTTTTTTGCAAACACTTTTCCTTAGGGCAGGGTTGTTTTCCTTTTCTTTTCTTTTCTTTTCTTTTCTTTTCTTTTCTTTTCTTTTCTTTTCTTTTCTTTTCTTTTCTTTTCTTTTCTTTTCTTTTCTTTTCTTTTCTTTTCTTTTCTTTTCTTTTCTTTTCTTTCCTTTCCTTTTCTTTTCTTTTCTTTTCTTTCCTTTCCTTTCCTTTCCTTTCCTTTCTTTTCCTTTCCTTTCCTTTCCTTTCCTTTCCTTTCCTTTCCTTTCCTTTCCTTTCCTTTCCTTTCCTTTCCTTTCCTTTCCTTTCCTTTCCTTTCCTTTCCTTTCCTTTCCTTTCCTTTCCTTTCCTTTCCTTTCCTTTCCTTTCCTTTCCTTTCCTTTCCTTTCCTTTCCTTTCCTTTCCTTTCCTTTCCTTTCCTTTCCTTTCCTTTCCTTTCCTTTCCTTTCCTTTCCTTTCCTTTCCTTTCCTTTCCTTTCCTTTCCTTTCCTTTCCTTTCCTTTCCTTTCCTTTCCTTTCCTTTCCTTTCCTTTCCTTTCCTTTCCTTTCCTTTCCTTTCCTTTCCTTTCCTTTCCTTTCCTTTCCTTTCCTTTCCTTTCCTTTCCTTTCCTTTCCTTTCCTTTCCTTTCCTTTCCTTTCCTTTCCTTTCCTTTCCTTTCCTTTCCTTTCCTTTCCTTTCCTTTCCTTTCCTTTCCTTTCCTTTCCTTTCCTTTCCTTTCCTTTCCTTTCCTTTCCTTTCCTTTCCTTTCCTTTCCTTTCCTTTCCTTTCCTTTCCTTTCCTTTCCTTTCCTTTCCTTTCCTTTCCTTTCCTTTCCTTTCCTTTCCTTTCCTTTCCTCTTTCTTTCTCTCTTTCATTCTTCCTCTCTTCCTCTATTTCTTTCTTTCTTCCTCTCTTTCTCTCTTTCATTCTTCCTCTATTTCTTTCTTTCTTCCTCTCTTTCTCTCTTTTTCTTCCTCTCTTTCTCTCTTTTTCTTTCTTCCTCTCTTTCTCTCTTTTTCTTTCTTCCTCTCTTTCTCTCTTTTTCTTTCTTCCTCTCTTTCTCTCTTTCTTTCTCTCTCTCTCTCTCTCTTTCTCTCTCTCTCTCTTCCTTCCTTTTTTTCCTTTTCTTCCTTTTCTTTCTTTTTTTGCTTGTTTCTTTTGGGGTTTTTTTGTGGATTTTTTCAGTGCCTTGTGGTCCTCAGGTCTTCTTTTGCATCCCAGCTCTGGGGAGGTGAGGCAGCCATCACTTTCAGTCCGAGATGTCTTAGGGCGATGCCCCTAGGAACTCTCTCACCTTTCCCATCTTTTTTACCCCTTCTTTAGCTTTCCGGGGTGGGGGGGGGCGGTTGATGGAGCAATTTTTTTGGGGTAGAGCTGAAAACTAAATGAGCACCAGAGGGAGCTGTGGCCAGGTGTGCAGCTGCAGATGTTGGGATGTGGCTTGCAAGGTTTTTCTGCCTCCCCAAATATTGGCATCTCCTTTGCCCCTGTGCTAAGACACAGGCTGGACTGTCCCTCTGTGTCCTGTGTCACCCTCCATAGGAGAGTGGGTGCAAAGAGGCTGAATGCAGCAAATGTTTTGGGTTTGGGGTTTTCTTTTGGTTTGTTGGGGGGTTTTTTGGGGTTTTTTTGGGTTATTTTGTTTGGTTGGTTTTGTTTTTAATTTTGTTTTGGAATTCTTTTGGTTTTGTTTTTAGGGTTTTTTTGTTTGTTTGGTTGGTTGGTTTTTTGCAAGGCTTGCAGGATCAGCCCATGACAGCCAGCGGTGGCATTCAGAATCCCATAAGTTTTTTAGGCCACTCTGGGAAGTCCCTACCTGTCCCTGTTGTGGTGGCCTGGACCTATCCCCTGTCCTCTGGATCCAACCCATTTTGAGCACCAATTCCCAACCCCAAGGTCAACTTTGCTGCACAATTCCCCTGGGTTAAATCCCAGCCCAATAGGAGAGTGGTTGCAAAGAGGCTGAATGCAGAAAATGTTTTGAGTTTGGGGTTTTCTTTTGGTTTGTTGGGGGTTTTTTGGGTTTTTTGTTTGCTTGTTTTTTTGGTTTTTTTTTTAGGTGTGGTTTGCTTTTTTTGTTGATTGTTTTTGTTTTTTATTTTGTTTTGGAATTTTTTTGGTTTTGTTTTTAGGGTTTTTTTGTTTGTTTGGCTGGTTGGTTGTTTTTTTGCAAGGCTTGCAGGATCAGCCCATGACAGCCAGCGGTGGCAATCAGAATCCCATAAGTTTTTTGGGAAGTCCCTACCTGTCCCTGTCGTGGTGGCCTGGACCTATCCCCTGTCCTCTGGATCCAACCCATTTTGAGCACCAATTCCCAACCCCAAGGTCAACTTTGCTGCACAATTCCCCTGGGTTAAATCCCAGCCCAATAGGAGAGTGGTTGCAAAGAGGCTGAATGCAGAAAATGTTTTGAGTTTGGGGTTTTCTTTTGGTTTGTTGGGGGTTTTTTGGGTTTTTTGTTTGCTTGTTTTTTTGGTTTTTTTTTTTAGGTGTGGTTTGCTTTTTTTGTTGATTGTTTTTGTTTTTTATTTTGTTTTGGAATTTTTTTGGTTTTGTTTTTAGGGTTTTTTTGTTTGTTTGGCTGGTTGGTTGTTTTTTTGCAAGGCTTGCAGGATCAGCCCATGACAGCCAGCAGTGGCATTCAGAATCCCATAAGTATTTTAGGCAGAGCTTGGTTACTTTGGGAAGTCCCTACTTGTCCCTGTTGTGGTGGCCTGGACCTATCCCGTGCCCTCTGGATCCAACCCATTTTGAGCACCATTCCCAACTCCAAGGTCAACTTTGCTGCACAGTTCCCATGGGTTAAATCCCAGCCTTCCAGGGAAAAAAAAAAAAAAAAGACAACTCACTCATGCATTTTGGTCAACCCACGATGTCCCCCAGCTCACTGGCCTCTAGCAACACTGAAATCTTTCTGCAGCCAGCAGAAAGCAGAGGAGAAAATGGAAAGATTTTTGTGCTTCCCAGCAGCTCCTGCTTTTCTCCTTCAGCTGGGTGGGGGTAAGGGGGGGAAATGGGACACCGGGGCACGGGCGCCTGCGAGGAGCCCGTCTGCCTGGCAAAGGGGTTGCTAGATGAGCTGCTGGGAAAGGACTGCAGGATGGGGATGGAAGGCTGGGGGTGAGGAAAAGGGTGGGGGGACAACGGCTTTGAAGTTTGCTCTTCGCTCCGTAGGCAGCTCAGGAAAACTTGACAAAGCTCCACAGCCTTCCTTGGAGCTCCCTCAGCCAACTCGCCGCTGGCATCGACTTCAGTCAAGCTTGGGCTGGAAGTCAATGGCCTTGTGCCCACTACTGCCAGTGCTGGGTTTGGCACTCTATCTGAAAGCAGTTCTTATTTTAAGCTTTTACTTCAGGGTTAGTTTCCCCCACCCCCCACCCCCCCCCTTGCTCCTCTCCCTCTTCTTTATTTAGTTTTTTGTGTGTTTTGGGGGGTTTTGTTTGGTTTTTTGGGGTTTTGTTTTACTATTTAAAGCCTCCTCCTCTGTTTTATAAGGCTTTGCAGAACCCCTAGAAGAATTTACCAGGGGATGTGGTGGCTTTCCCTGTGCTTGTGGTCCCCAGACCAAGACTGATGGAAGACAGGGGCACAGGGCTGCCTCTGACTGCCAGGAGAATAGAGAAGGTGTTTGTAACAGCTCTGTGAGCCCTTTCCAATTGAAAACCTAAGAAAATGAGGCTCCTGCAGATTAAAAAACTTCAATGAGATTGGATGCCAAAAATCCCCAATCGCTGCCTCTCTTTGTTAAAATTTACCTCCTGCTTCACCCTCCAGAGAAATGTCGTTTTTGCCTAAATCATTTTGTTACACCCAAATCCTTGCAAGATCAAGGGGTTTAGGAATAGGCATTAAAAAGAGAGTGCCTTTGCAGAAAGAAAAGGGGAAAATTTGGAGGAGAAGTTCATGGTTTCACCAGCAGTCCCTCTGTGAGACCTTCTTGTGTCTCAAGAGGGATGTTGGGGAGATGCCCCCTTCTTGGAAGTGTTGAATGCCAGGTTGGATGGAGCCTTAAGCAACCTGGTCCAGTGGGAGGTGTCCCTGCCCATCCATGGGGGTTGGAAGTAGATGATCTTTAAGGTCCATTCCAACCCAAACCATTCTATGCCAATCCACATTGTAAAGAGAGAAAATCCACCTACTTTTTAAGGTTATTTTAGAGGGCACTGATTAATTTAAGGACTTTTTCACCTTTTGGCTTGACCAGGAGCAGTGTCCTATGCAAAGTGGTCCTTGTGAATCAAACCACTTATGGCATTCATTGCTATCTGCTCAGATCTGAAAGCACTTCTCCCAAGCTCCTATGAATAGTCTTCCCAAATCTGCAGGAATGGGCCCACACCTCTCAAAGGATCTAACACTGTAGAGCATTCATGTTTTCAAATTAATTTATTAACTGCCCAAGATAATTAAAAGGGTAAACGAAAGCCATGATCCATCCATGCATCATATTTCCTTGGTAATGATGTTTCTGGTTTTGTGTCAGTATTCATAACTTTAACTGAAAGCCCTTCCCCTGCTATATATAAAGCAGCAGATGTTTGGTTGGGAGCTTGTTTATTTAAAGGGGTGGGTCAAATATCTGTATTTTTTTACCAAAAAAGCAACCATTGGGCAGGAGGGTCAAGGGAGGAGACCTGGAAAGGAGCATTTGAAGGGTGGGAGCAGGGGAAAAACCCATGTGCTGCTCCTCCTGTGCAAAGTGTGAGCCCAAAGAAAGATGTTTATCAGGGTTTATTCCTTAGATTAAGGACTAAAGGTTGTTCTTCCCCAAGGGTTTTACTCAGGATGGCTGTTTCCCCTCCCAGTGGGTCAGCAGAAGTTGGGTGAAGATGGGGTAGAGACCCATCACCAAACCCACCATGAACAGGATTTCCTCCTCAGAGCCCCATAAGTGGACCTTTTTCCCCACCAAATGGCTTTTGCAGGAGGTGGGCATCCCTCCCTGGTGCTGCCAGAATTTGTGGAACAGGGAGAGTTGGTGCCTTTTCATGGGCAGAGTTTAAAGTGACAAGGGGTGGAGAAGACATTTCTGCATGTAGGATGGAGACTGAGCCAACCTAGGCTGTCAGGGCATGGACTAGATGACCTAATGGGCCTCTCACGTTCCTGATCTGTGATTTATAAATGCACTTTTTGGTCTCTGCAAGTGACTCCAGTAACTGTGAGTTTTCTTTTCCATCTCCATTACCCTTTACTTTCCCTCCCGACACTTGGAGATGTTTCCAATTATAGGTCCTCACAAGCAAAGGCATGAAGTTCAGACCTGGGAGATGTTCAGAAAACACCTTCCTGCTTTTTATTCTTGGAGGGCTCCCTGGAGCTCAGCTCACTGGATGAGAAATAGCCATTGCTGCCATTTACTGAGTTCTCCCTAATGGAGCCATAGCCCTTCCTCTCTGTACCATTTGGCAGATATTTTCCCCTCTTCCACAAAGGGAATTTCTTCCTTTCTGCATGATGAAGCTGCTTCTCTAATGGTGATCATTTCAGACCACCTGTAGTAATGGGATCTCATGGTATCCCATCCCTTTTCTTCAGCCTGAATTCAGCTCTCATCCCAACTTGCAGGTCGTTATTTCTGCTGTTCCTACCTTGTCTGCAATGCTGAGGTGCAGGTGCCTCAATGTAGCCTTCCAGATCCTTCAAAGATGCCAGAGATCTCTAAACAGGGTCAGAAGATATATTGCAGGACCTATACATCTTCCTGAAGGGCTAAGTGAAGCATCTTAAGGCCTCTGAAGTGTCACTTGGCACCTCTGATTAGAAAACTGAGTTGCTGGCCCATGGCACCAACATATCTCAGAGACCTGGAACATTCATCATCTGCCTGAAGCTCAGGCTGTGAAGCTCTCCCATTTTGTCTGTCTTGCCCTGCCTGCTTCTTCTGCTGCTGGAACATTTATCATTTTCGTTCTATTAGTGATGAGCTGCTTTGGCCACTTGCCTGATTTGCAGTCCAGCCCATTCCTGAGGGTTGCTGATAGGCTTTCTGGGATAAGTTTTCACAGGTTTCTGGTGCCAAGTGCTAGGGGTTGGACACATCTCACCCAGGTCTCTGCTTATACAGTCCAGATGTTTGCATCTGGGCTCAGTGCCTGGGTTCCCTCTGTAGGCAGTGCAGAAAATGAGCAAACTTGTCGGGCGTGATGTTGTCCTCAAAAGCACATGGAGTTAATTACTCCCTAGATGGGGCTTTTTCTTTCCATGGCTTGAAGAAGGATTACAGTGAGGTCCACACTGCAGAAGTTGGCAGTCAGGTGACACTCATATTGTCCAAAGGTTTATGCCTTTACCTTCAAGGACGTGGGATGTCTGAGATACCTGGCCACTCAGAATACCACCACCAAGTTTTGTCTTCAGCTCAGCTCCAACACTGGTTCACATCTAAGGCAGGATGTGTTGCCTTCTGGAGGTGCCCCTCTCCAGACAGGGGGGCATTGCCAGGGACTGAGATGAACTACAGGGCAGAATTTTATTTTGACAATAAAATATTCCACTTTTTCCTTTCTCTCGAAATACACTGCCAACACTCCTATTTGCTCTATATTTAATGGACCTCTTTAAATATATATATGATGTATATATATTTACATAGTTAGCAGAGTGATGGTTTCCCTTCCAAGCTTGCCACTGATTTCCTAGTGGCAGAAATGCCAAACTCCAGCCATTGGGAATCTCTTAGTGGAGACCAAGCAAGGATCATAGCTTCTGATGGAAGAGTGGTTGGGGTTAGCAGTTATGTGCAGCCCTGCAAGAGCTCCAACATATACAGCAGCTGCTTCAAGCCATCCTTGAGGGAGCTGGTGGAGCATAGATGTGTTTTCCTCAAAACCAAAGATCAGAGCTAATACTCCCAGTCTTGGTTAAGTCTCAATTTTAGCTCCATTTCCATCTCATTTAGCTTCTGAAGGACATGGATGTTACAGTAATAAAGTGAAATGCACCCAGAAATGTGTCTGCTAATAAGTCAAACTAACCAAGATGGCTTAGGATGAAACTGAAAGGCAGCACATTTAACAAGGAGAGAAGGAAATATGTGTTAAGGCAGTTGTGTTGCCAGGATCAGATGCCAGTTACTGATGCAGCCAGCTAGAAAGTTGTTTTATGGGAATGAATAACATTTATGACTGCCCTAAGCACATCATAAAGATACAAAGAGGGTTACACACCAGGCTTCTGCTGGTTGCTGGGGGTGCTTGGGGAAGAAGAGCACAGCCCAGCACGATGCATGGCACCAGTTGCTTTTTTGCTTTTTTTAACCTGGAAACATTGGCAATTGCACACTAGAAAAACCAAAAAGTGGTCTTTGGGGTGTTGTTGGTTTCTTCCATGGCAACATACATTCTGGTGCTGGGTTTTGAGCACAGCACTTTCTTTGCACATAGTGTCTTTGTGCTCCTGCACTGCTTTTTGGGAGAGCTGAGGAACAGACTTATCTACGTGCAGCAGCAATGGAATTGGGGGGGGGCCCTTGGCATTAACTCTAAAGGAAAGCATCTGTTTTGCAAACTTGATGGCTTTTCCCTAGGACTTGCAGGGGATTTTCTCCATAATTAATTACATGACATTTAGTATAATCCATAGAGAGTGTGTGTGACAGATGCTGAATACAAAACACTGATAATACCAACTTCTTTTTCTTTTTCCTTTTTTATTTTTTTTTCTCTCCAAATACCACATTCTTGGAAGACCCAGCTTTCTGTTATCTTGGAATTGAGGGGTCATTTTTCACTCTGTTGGGAGGTCCATCTTTCTCATTCTTCTAGGAAAAAACCCTACCCATAAGGATTTACACATTCAGTCAACTTGGCTTATCACCCAGGAGCTTTGTCCAGGCTCCCCTGGATGCTGGAGTGAAATGCACACTTCTGGAGGGTGTTTCTACCCACTTACCTTAAACACCTACTTTACATGAGAGGAATCACTCTTTCAAGTTATCTCTCACCAGCTTAAACTAAGCACTTCCTTACAGGTAGCTAAAATTAAGATGAGCACAGGCCAAAGCATTCACTGGGCTGGAGGTAGAGAAGAAATTAATATTAACCCAAAAATTAACCTTTTATTTTTTTTATTTTGTTGTTGTTGTTGCAGGGGGATTTAATGCCTTTTTTTTTTTTTTTTTTTTCTGCTTGTCTCCTCAGAGCTCTGTCCAAGACTCCTTCAGCTTTGGCCTTGAATCAAACCCAACACTGCAAGCAGCTCGAAGGCTTGGTGGTTTCCCAGGTGCAGTTGTGCCGCAGCAACCTGGAGCTGATGCAAACCATCATCCAGGCAGCCCGGGAGGTGATAAAGACCTGCAGGAAAACTTTCTCAGACATGAGGTGGAACTGCTCTTCCATTGAGCTGGCTCCTAACTACCTGCTGGACTTAGAGAGAGGTAAAAACTACTGCCCATTCAGCCAGGGATGTGAGGAGAGTCAACCAGAGTGTGCCTACTAGGGCTGGGAAGGTTTCTGCCACACATGGAGGGATGATGTAGCCTGGTTGTCTTGTTCTTTCTGAACATGTTGGTCCTGTTCTCTGATTTATCATTATGGTGTCAGGCAAGCCCAGGAAGCTCTTGAGTCTGAGACGTGGTGTCCCACAGCTCTTACAGAGCCCCAGAGGGACAATCTGGTCTGCTTGTCTCATCAGGAGTTGTGCTGTTCTTGCTCAAAGTCCTGGAGCTGCTGGGTTATGTCCATGCAGACTTGTCCAGCAGCATGTGCTCCATGTGAAGATGCTCAGCCAGCTATCTATGGGTCAGAGCATCCTTACCCACTCGTGCTGCAGCTCCACAGCTTCCCAGCCTTTCTCTCCACTCCACACAAACCAGGTCCATGAGCTGCTAGCAACCATCCTCCAACAGGAGGAGAGTCCATGGGGGGAGCTTCTTCAAATGCTCCAAGAGCAGATTGCACCACAGTGGCCAAGTTGCAGAGGTCCATGTCCCTCTTTGCCCTACTGGGATGTTGCCTTATATTGAGGAGCTCCCTTAGGAGATGTTCTCCAAGCTGGTGATGCCATGGGAAGTCTCAGCTGCAGGGAGTTGGTTTGTTTGTTGCTCTGTCTTGCACAGATTGTGTGAATCTCTTCTTGGGGATTGTTTAGGTGTCCCAGGAGTCTGAACTGGAGTTCTTATCTCTTCCAGGCACAAGGGAGTCAGCATTTGTGTATGCCCTTTCTGCTGCTGCCATCAGCCACACCATTGCCAGAGCCTGCACCACCGGGGACCTCCCTGGCTGTTCCTGTGGTCCCATCCCAGGTGAGACACCTGGACCTGGGTATCGATGGGGAGGATGTGCAGACAACCTCAACTATGGTCTTATCATGGGGTCCAAATTTTCAGATGCTCCCATGAAGATGAAAAAATCAGGATCACAAGCCAATAAACTGATGCATCTGCACAACAGTGAAGTAGGGAGACAGGTAACAAATCCACGAGAGTTACTGTACTTGTACAATCATCTGTAGGGGTTGGTCACTGTGTGAGGGTCAGGGTCCCTATCAGCTGACAGCAAAAGGAGCAGGTTTCTCCCAGATTGCTCTGAATTCCTTTGGCCTGCTGAAGACTGTGGCTATACGACCCGTGCTGGGACCCAGCAGGTCCTTAATCCTCTTCTCAGCCCTATATAACTGTGGGTGGGATGTCTCATTGCCACTCTTCCCACAGCCAAGGATGGCTCCAGTTTGCTCACCCCAAGAGGTGTGGTGGGGATGGGTCCCATTGTGCTCTGCCAAGGGTGTTGTGCCCTCAACGTGCTGCAGAAGTGTGGAGGTTTCTCACCTGCCAGATGTGGCCAGCAGCCACCCCTGCAGCCAGGAGGCCTCATTTTTCCTTTGCAAACTGCTTTGCTGATGATGATTCTCATATCTGGCAAAAGCTCCTTTGAACAGCTTCCACTTAAGTGGAGGGAGAATTCTTATTGTGCACCCTGCTCGGTGAGCACCGAGGTGCAAATCCCATCACAGCCCTCCATGCAGCTGGAGGAACTCTCAAAGTGACCCCTGCACCCAACTCTGGGGCTGCAGAGGTGCCCTAGGCTGGTCCTACCACACAGCTTGGTCCTTCCAGGGCTGTCTGCACTTGGGTGCTGGAGCAGATAAAACTTGGAGCACGTTGAGCTCATTGCCAAGTTGCCATGTAGCTACGGGCTGTACTCACCTTTGCAGAGCACAACCATGCTGAGCTTGCCACCCCTGAGTGTTTTTTTCAACCATTCCCACTGTATCTGAGTGTATTATTGTTTGGTTTGGTTTGTTTGTTTTCTAATTTTCATTTTCTTAAGGTCTGGAGTTTTATTTTTAATTGCAATGGGCAAATTTTTGCTTGGGACGTAACATGGCCGTGGCTGATGCATTCATCCCTTCCTGGCAACATCCTCTGCCATGGCTCCCTAGAAATGATAGAAATGCAGAACCAAACTAAAAAAGATCTTTTTAGTCCCAAGGCCAGCAGAAAAGCAGGGTTAAGGTGCCCTGAACTTGTCAGAGCCTTGACATCCCTGTTGCCCAAAGCTGCTGGAGGCAGAAATGGGTATTAAATATCTATTTATGGATTGCTTTGATTTTCAGCTCTTTAGGAATTTAGAGGATGGGAATAAAGTCCTCTGTAGATACCTGATCCAAACTGAAAATACTTTTCTGTCTGCTGGCTGCAGAGGCACCTTGGTGAAAGCAGTCTTGGGCTGATGGTGATCACCAAGGAGCTGTGGGATCTCATTCCCTTTGCACAGGAGCTACTCCAGAGTGACTGTGCAGAAATCAGAGCAGCAATCCTTTCCTACAGCAGTCCCTGCTAAGAATGGGCCTTCTTTAGCAAGCTTTTGAGATGTTTGGAGGTAAGAGAAGGACATCTCCTAACTCCTACGTTCCTTTTTGCAGGTCTTGAAAGCCTCTCTTGAAATGAAATGTAAATGCCATGGAGTTTCTGGGTCATGCTCTATCAAGACCTGTTGGAAAGGCCTTCAAGAGCTGCGGGACATTGCCTTGGACCTGAAAAACAAATATTTATCAGCCACCAAGGTCGTTCACAGGCCCATGGGCACACGCAAATACCTGGTGCCAAAGGATATCGATATCAGGCCGGTTAAAGAGACAGAGCTGATTTACCTGCAGAGCTCCCCTGATTTCTGCATGAAGAATGAGAAAGTGGGGTCACACGGGACCCAGGACAGGTGAGGTTTTCTGCAGCAGGTGCTGACTGCACTGGGAGCCACGAAAAAGGAAGGGGAGGAGGGGAATGTGTCTGGAGGAGAGGCAAATAATTGAGGAGATAGCACATGCATGCAGGAAAAGGGTATCTACAAAACAGTGTGGTCTAGAGGTGGCTGTGGCTGCAAACAAGACTGCAAACACCTTTGGGTTATGCAGGAGGGCATAAGATACCTTTCAGATTTCCCCAGGCAGCTCACCCCTGTGGGAACTTGTGTTCTGTACAGTTCTGAGTCTCTCTGAGTCATTTCTTGCAGCCATTGCTGGTGTGATGAGTTGTTACTCTACCTAAATCTCCTCTAAGCAGACAAGTATTAACCCATCTAGGACTAGTGATCCTCCCAGGCAGCCTTGAAAAAGCCCTGTAAACTACAGAGATTAATTTTTAGGATTTTTCTTCCACTGCAATTTAAAAATCCAGGTGTGCCTGTATTACTAATATGTCTGCAGAGGAATTTTTTTCTTCCCATTAATATTAGTGATTTCATGTCATTCTACTCAAATCTCCACTGGGCCCAGTGCTGCCCCTTTCACAGGCAGCAGACATGTCTGTCTCTTCCCAAATTCTGTTTAATTCCCTCCAAGACAAACTAATTCCATATTTCAGCAGCCTAAACATCTCTAGGTAGGGAGGAGATCCTTTGACAGCCATAACATGGTATATTTCCAGATTTTTGCAGAGGTTTTCTCAAGTGGCTGTAAAATTGCTGTATTTCAAGCTGCTATCTGCCAACTTAGTGTTTCTCTGACAGGTCTTATAATTCTTTATTTTTTGTGTTTCTTTCTGGTGGACACTCAGGCAGTCAAGATGCATGCTCCTAATCTTTTGTTGGGTGTCTTCATTTTAACTCTTGTTGGATGTAGTGGTCTTTGGATCCCTTTGTTCTAATGGAGAGAAGATTTTGCTGCAATGGAAAGGAAGTAAATTATCTAAAGGCAGAAAAGATACTCTTTGGATGCTTTTGATTCATAAAAATTAGTTAGTGAGAGGACTCTCAGAAGATACCCTTTGGCAATGGTCAATTAATTTGGAAACACCACTTTTTAGAAAATATATCAGCATTTAACTGGTGGAGCTGACCAGGAGATGATGATGGTTGGGCAAGACAAGTGTGTCTTTTTAGCCCTCTGATGTTTTGTGGCAATTACAGTTTTTTATCCTCTATTAGGACCAAAACCAGTGCTGTTTTACAGCAGCTCTTATCTGGCAGATCTGTGGCTGACATTTGTGATCAGCCCAATAGTGAATCAGTAATTAGAAAGTGGAGATGTTTATGGGTCACTGAGGATTGTAGGGGGGGAAAAAAGCACATGTTGAAACTGGTTTCTGAGGAAAAATGGCATTTAAGTAGAATTGATGTGTTTTTTGGATTTGTGTGGATTCTGATGAGTTGTCTTTTGATAAAGACGTCTTTGTTGTGCCACTCTGTTTTGCAACAACAACAACAACAAAAAGAATGTGGAGGCTATTTGGAAATTAGTTTTATGGGATTTGCATGAAATCAACAGGTTGTGTCAAGAAAATAAAATGATTTAATTACAGGTTGGCCAAGTAAAACGTTTTCCATGGGCTGAAATCCTTTTAAGAGGGGAGGAGGCGTGACTTCTTCTCTATCTAATTTCATTTTACAGCAGATTTTGCCTTTCTATCCCAGCTAGAGCTGAAAAATATGTCAAGGTCTTGAATGATTTTATTTTTTCTCCCCCCTGAGGATAGGAAAATGTGTATTGCAGGCATCTGTTTATCCCAAGCTGGGCGACAGCAGTGACTGTGAGCCTGCCAGGCAAGGGTCCATGGGAAGTGAGACTTAATGAGGATTTAGAGGACTGAGATATAAAGGCAGGAGGGGATGACTTTCAAAAGGAACCTGTCAAGAAATACTCCATATACTCGGATGTGCAAGATGGTGATGGCTGTGGGAGGGGAGGAGAGCAAGATAGTCCCACGTTGAGCTGCAAGCATCTCTCAGGCCAAGTTGTAAGGTCACGTGTAGTTACACTAATTTTCATCACAATCCTCCTGCCAGTTTTTGAGAAGATGCCTTTTGGCTCAAAATTAGTACGGGTAACACAAGCCACAGCAGCTCCCTTGCCTGCATTAAATTAGCAGAGAAAATCGATGTAAAATGGACACAAACCCATTCTTCCTGGAGGGGAAGAAGGAAAAGGAGGTGAGCTTCCCTAACCTCCTCCTCCCACAGATGCCTTTTTCCCCTTCTCAGTTTTTCCCTGATGGAGAGAACATCAAAATGTACCTCAAACATTTGGCTCTGTTCCATCCAGTCCCAGGCTTGCAGAGATAGCTCCTGATGACAGGGATGAGAGGGAGGGAACACAAAAGGGATGCTGGTAGAGGGGGCAGGGAATACTGTGGTTCATGCTTCCACTGCAAAGATGTAAAAATGCATGGAAATAGCCCAAACAGGTTTTTATTGTGTAAGTCAGGTCCTAGAGCTCTCTTATCATTTTATCCTGCATGTAAAAATGGGTGGGAGGAGGGTGGAGGAGAGAGATCTAACTGCTTCCTAGGGGGTTAATTTTTAAGGTCTTTTGTGGCAAGTGCAATCAAAAAGGCATTTTTAGTCGTGGTGCCTCCCTTGTTTTCTCTCTTCTTCCACCGCCTGTTCCCTCTTTAGCTTTTTTCTGGACATGAACATGGGTGCAAGGATCTGCTCACAGCACTTTACCAGTGCAGACCCCTCTCACCAGAGAATCAGAGAGTGATTTGGATTTGAATAGACCTTAAAGATCCTCCAGTTCCAACCCCCTTGCCATGGGCAGGGACACCTCCCCCAGCCCAGGTTGCTCCAAGCCCCATCCAACCTGGGCTGAGACACTTCCAGGGATGGGGCAGCCACAGCTTCCTTGGGCAACCTGGGCCAGGGGCTCGCCATCCTCACAGCAAAGTATTTCTTTGTAAGATCTCATCTAAATTTCCCCTCTTGCAGTTTGAAACCATCCCTCCTCATCCCATCAGTTTATGCCCTTTTAAACAGTCCCATGCTCCAGGAGACTTCAGATCTCCAGCATCTTTCTAGCCCCGCTGTCTTCCTCCAAAGGGGTTCAGATGTGAGGAGGCTTTATTAACAGCCCCTTTCTTATTATCAGATTTAAAAAATACAGATTGCTCCGTTTTCCTTACAAAAATGAGTCGTTTTCCATCATGTGGAGAAAAAGCCCTTTCTCCCTCCCTTTCCCCCAGGTCTGGTGCTTGCTCAGAGCATGCTGGAAGCAGGAGAGAGGTTGATGGCTCAGTTGCAACACCTTGGATGGATTGGGTTTCAGTCCATGCTGTAGGGAACAATCCTGCACCAGCAGGTGGGTGGCAGGGATAGTTTAATCAGTGACTTCCATCTCTCTCATTATCCCTTGTGTTATGCAGACCTATTGTGTGTTTTTCAGGCAGGAAAGGGAATTGAATTACCTTGTACTGGAACCGAATGAAAATCCACTCAGAAAACATGCACCAGGTTACCCAAAAAGCCTCTCAGAGCTCTTCTCTGAGAGGTGCCTTGTTTTGAACAAGCCCAAAATATTTTCTGAGGCACCTTGGCCTTTCTTAGCTTCATGTTGAAATTAGAAATGGTTTGGAAATCTGCATGCCTCCAAGCACTTGGGGTGTATCCAGATTCCAGAGCCAGGGAACAGAACCCGAACCTGAGATCTGAAGCCTCTTTGAAGTGCTCAAAAAATTCTGATTAAGGAGCTGAGTTTTGCAATCCTTGTCCCGGGCTCCTGCAAAAAGGTTTGCTCCATCCCCAGCTTGCCAAATTTTGTGTGCTTGTTTGCCACCGTCACATTTTCATAGCCAATATAAAAAATTAGTCTTGAGAAAAATCAAAAGAAGCTGATGTGTGGACTGTACAACTTTCATTACAACAAACTGGGGGAAAAAAAGAGTATATATTTCCATTTTGGAGCTCTCTTGGAAGAAAGCACTCCATATCTCATCTTTTCACAGGGTGGTTTGGTTTCTCCTGCCTGAAAATTTCATTATCAGTTTCCAGTAGATGATAAATAATAGCAGATTATAAAACTGAGATCTCTTTTGTGAGAAAAGCAGCAAAAGTATTAACCTTCTTTATCAGTAGGGTGCAATGTATCATATTTCAAAGGCTGTTTAAGGTCCCTTAAGGAATCCAAGGAAATTCTGCCACACATGCATATGCCTCCAGCTCCTGAAGCCTTGCAGAGATAACTGAGCTGTTTATTACTGAGCTTCCCCAGAGCAGTCTTGGAGCCAAGCAAATGCTTCTCCCTCCCTGCTGAAGATGGGAAGGAGCTCTCATACACTGCAGAAATTGGGCTGCAGCTAAGATGGGTTGATCAACAATCACAGAATCACAGAAGCCTTCTGGTTGGAAATTATTTTTAAGATCATCAAGTCCAACCTTACCCTGGTCTACTGAGTCGAGTGCTAAAACTATTTTACTAATAGTAACAGAGTACTAGTAGTAGTTATTGCTAAAGGGCTATGTCTAAGCATCACTTTACCTGATTTTTAAACAGGGATGGTGATTAAACCACCTCCTGTTCTTCACTGAAACCCATTCAGTGAAGAAGTTTCTTCTAATATGCAGTCTAAACCTTCCCTGGAGCAATTTGAGGCCATTTCTTCTCATCCTGTTCCTTGCTCCTTGGGAGAAGAGATGGACCCCACCTCACTCCAACTTCCTTTCAGTGTAGAGAGCAGTAAGATCTCCTCTCAGCTTCCTTTTCTCCAGAATAAACACCCCCAGTTCCCTCAGTCCCTCTTTGTAAGACTTGTGCTCCAGACCCTTCCTTTTTTTGTTGTCCTGCTTACCTGACTCACTTTGGCAGCAATCATAGCTGTTCTTTCAGGGTTGCTCCTTGCTTATTTAATTTCTGCACTATGAAATGCAGAAATCTTAATTGTCCCCTAAGATTCCTTGGGCTGCTTCATTTTCTTGGGTAGGAACACACATGAAATTAACTGAACGTTAATTTCACCACCCATCTACTACTGGGTAGTGACTACAAAGACTTTACACCTGGTGGTTGCCTCTTTGACATCCTGGTGGACCCAACAACAGAGAAGAAGGATAGGCTGAGTGTTGATGCCACTTCTTTCCAGCCACCCTGAAAACATGCTTTGCATTGTGTTTTGATGCAGTCAATTCAATTTTCTAGCAGGAATACTCATATTTAGATAGGGAAAAGAGGTAATTATGGGTAGACAACAGCATTTGGTGTTTGTTTTTTTTTTTTTTTTTGTTACAGACTCTAAGTTTCTGTCACTCACTGAGGGCACAATACACAATAGGAAGAACTTTGGCTTTGACTTGCTAATAATGTGTGTAATGGTCTTGGAAATTTTGGATGTTACCTGGTGTGCCATCCTTTTTTCAGGGGTTCCAACAAATTATGTATAAATAATAGCAAATAATTCTTCTGTGAGCATCCCAGAAGTTTAAACTGAAGGCAAGTCAAAAAAGTACCAGCTTTCTGTTCCTCTCACCTCCAGTAAAGGGACTTCTCCAGGGCAATATGCTGGTAGTTGATGCCCATTTCCAAAGTGGCAGTTGAGTCAGTTGTGTTTTTTGTATTTTTCTCTCAGTTGATCTCTAGGGATGTCTGAATCCTTCCCACTATTTTTTTTTTTTTTTTTTTTTTTTTTCCCAGACAAAAATTTGAAATGGATAGTGTGAATTGGAGGTAAAAAATGCAGCCAGGTTTTCTGAATTTTTTTAGTTCCTCTGCATCAAATCAACATTGGAGGTGTAGAGCATCAGGGCTGGGAATGATTTTTTGAGGAGTTTGATCTTTCTAGGAGCAAGAGTGAAGAGGGAACTGGGAATGATTAGTTTGGAGAAGAGGAGGCTGAGGGGAGACCTTATTGCTCTTTACAACTCCCTGCAAGGAGGTTGTAGGGAGGTGGGTGCTGGACTCTTCTCTCAAGTGAAAATTGACAGGACCAATGAAAATGGCCTGAAGTTGCACCAGGAAGAGTTAAGAAATTCTTTTCTTTACTGAGTAGTCAGGCACTGGAATGGGCTGCCCAGGGAGGTGGTGGAATCACCATCCCTGGAAGTATTTAAAAACTGTGTAGATGAGGCGCTTCAGGACATTCTCTATTGAGCATGGTGATGCAGATACTGATAGATATACTTATTTTATTTTTTAATTATTATTAATTTTTTGTAGTTGACAGTTGGACACAGGGATCTTTTTCCAACCATGACTACTCTGTGAGCTGAGACCACCTGGATTGTTACTGAAGATATTTTTTACTCTGGTTTTAAAAGACGTTGCCCTAAACAAACTGCTTCAGGGCTTTATCATCCTCAGACTTAATGTTTGTCTTAATCTGAATTTACTTTTTTTTTTGCTGTAAATCAAACTGGAGATTTCTTGTCCTCTTTTCTCCATGTGTGAAGAACATTTCTTTTCTCTCCTTTTTGCAGTGATACTTTTTAGAAGACAGCTTTTCTTGAGAACTTCTTTAAGTCAGTTCCTTCAACCTTTTCTACTTTCTGAACTGCTCCTCTGATTCTCTTGGGGGTGTTCCCACATTGATGTGGATCTTTCTTAAACTGTGTTGCTTACTTTGCATTTTAATCCATTCTCACAAAATGCTGTCAGCTCCTTTTGCCCTAGCATTGTCCACAATTTTTTTAAGCTTCAAGTTCTTCATTAATGAAAATACAGGCTGGTTTCAGAATGTCCCTTGACATCTCCCTGCTGACATGTACTATTGATAACTCTCTTTCCTACAGTTGTTCAGTGTCAGTCTCTGGTTGCTCTTGGTGAATGAGAAAGCAATTTAAAAGTCATTCAGATGCTGCCCTCAGAATTTTATATGAAGTTGTGCACTTTGATGTATTTTTAGCTATGTCCATTGCATTAGATACCTCTTGAGGGGTTTGAATTATTTTTCTCTTTCTATCTTTTATATACTGCTGTAAGACTTGGCATTACCAGAGCAAGGGGAACAAAAGAAATTAATAGGAATTTGATTTAAAAGAGAAAAAAAAATTACTTCTTTACACATCTTGTCTTCTGGGACGTATGGCTCTGGGAGTTCATGGAGGCAGATGGTTTCCCTGAGGTCAGAAAAAATGACACAAATACATGGCCAGGGTGTCCACAAGGGAATACTGAGATGTCTAGACAGGAATGTACCTTTTATCATTCCTAATACAAGATCACCAGGTGCTGGTGGGATATGAGAAAAACTACTACAGAAAGTCACCAGATTTGTATTTTCCTCCCTGAAGAACATCTCCCACAGCCATTCCAGAGTAATGGGCCAGGCAGGCAGTTGCTGTGACCCAGAATGACTTTTCTTATGTATTCATAGGAGGTTTCCACTTATGAATAATAATAGGACTGATGGAGTGAGATCCCAGTGGACATCTGGCCCATCCCTGTCACCATCTGTCACTATTTTGGGTGACACAGTATAGAGTTGGCCTCAGCTTGGCTCTCAGATGCCAGCTGGGCAACCAAAAAAATCTTTCCTCCTTTCTGCTGATGGGACAGAAGCAAACAGGGATCCACAATGAAATTGTGTGACAGCTACCCTTAGCTTTTAAAATCCCCCAGGAAGTGTATGGGAGATGGCTCAGCCATCTGGGGGGAGACTCTTAGAAACTCTAAGACATCCTTCACCACCTCTGCTGAGAATCCACCCCCCTTAATGTGGCTGTTTGGGCTCAGGGAGTGATAAACCCCAGTGTTTCTGCACGTGAGGGCTGGAAAGGGGAGATTTTGGATGAGCATATTGAGTGGGATTTGTCCAGTCAGCAGGGATGACCTCCTCCCTTCTTGCATAAGGAAGGAAAACGTATTGTGACAATGTGAGAGCCTGTTCCTGAGCCAGGCCCTTGGCTGGGATTACAACTGAAGCATCATTTTTCACCCCTCTTCCAAGTGCTTCTAGAGGTTACAGTGTTGTGTTAAGATGCAATCTCCTGCCTTCGTATTTTCTCTCCACGGCTCAGGAGGAGGGAATTTCTCTGAGTTGTTGGAATTGTGCTGGACCCAGCCCAAAATAAATGGGGTTGAACTTAACCCATCAGCGGGGAGCCCGGTGAGATCGCAGCCACGGGCTCTGAAAGGAGATGCTCAGGGGCAGCTTCTGTGGGTAAACTCTGGGCTCCTTTGTCTTCTTCCACTTGCTTTTTGTATGTGTAGATACAGCTGAGAAACTACCTCTGTTTCAGCTGATGTAATGAAAAAGGAGGGTAATTCATCCAGACTTAGGCTTTAAAACAGCAACCAAAAGCTCTGGCTGGTGGCACTGCCAGGGAAGTTTTCTTGAAGTCCATTTAGGTTCAGGATGGGATCAAAAGCTTTGGTTTAGCTATTTAATACATCCCTCCAGAAGGTCCCTGCTGCTTTATCCAAAACTGAACGAAGCTTGGAGATTTTTTATACAATAGTGGCTTTTTCCTTTCTTTATTTCAGGCTGGGTGGGATGGGGAGAGCTCTGGAAAGGTTTACCTCCCAGTAGATCTATGAGAGGACTGGGAACAAGGAAAGGGAGATTCTAAATGAGATGGAGAGCTTTGCTCTCTGTTTGAGTGGGGTAAATTGGGCTGTCAGGTGCTTTGTGTATTGTATTCACCCTTGTGAATGTCCTCAAGGGTGAACTGGAGTCGGAGTGGCCCCGTGGTCCCTTTCCTGATGACAGAACAAGGAGAAATGACTTCAAGTTGCATCAGGTTGGATATCAGGAGAAATTTCTTTACAGAAAGGGTTGTTAAGCACTGGAACAAGCTCCCCAGGGAGGTGGTTGAGTCTCCATCCCTGAATGTGTTTAAAAATCACCTGGATGTGGTGCTTGGGGACATGGTTTAGTGGTGGGTCATTGGGATTAGGGTAAGAGGGTGATGATCTTGAAGGTCTTTTCCAGCCTGAGCAATTCTATTTATTAAATTCCCATTCTATTTATTAAATTCCCATTTAAATGGGCTCTCAGCATGAGGTGGCACAAATGCACTGCACATCCATCACCACACTTCTGCAGACTCCTCATCCTCCCTAGGTGAACCTCTGGGCAGCAACCTTTCCATCCACCACTAAAGCTGAGTAAGGTTGTCAAATACCCTCCCCTCTCCTACTGTCAACACGCCTGTATTTGAACCTTTGCTCTGAATATTTAATGCATTTTCTAATACATTTATGGGGAGTCATTTGGAGGTTTCCTGGCTGAGGGGCCCTGGCTCACAGGGGCAATAACAACTCTTTTGGTTCAGCATTAGGCAAACATGCTCAGTGTGGTTGCAGACTTCAGCTTCAGGAGAGGATTTCAAAGGTTTGTCAATATTTACACACACTCCTGAATGAGGGGGAGCACAGGGGAGCCTTTAAATACTCAACCTGGGGAGGAATGCAGGTCAGAAGTAACAAAGAGGAGTCCTGCCTGAGTCAGAAAAAAATAAAGGAAGGACAAGAACTAAATCTCAACACCTCATTACTATCGTTGCTTCTCCTAAGCATTACCTCATGAGGAATTCCTTTAAATCTCATAGATCTTTTTTCATCTATCACTGAAGTGCTAAGCTCAAGGGTCCAGTTCATGGTCTTCTCTCCTTCCCCTGCCCCAAACCAACCTTCTTGTGTTTCCGTCCAAAATAAAACTGCAGAATAAGGTTTAGGAGAGATGTCGAGGAGAGATGTCACCATCCAAGCCACTTTTCTTCCAGTAGTTTCAAGACTCTATTAATAAAGTTCACAGCTCTGTGGTGTTTGGTGAAATCTGTTACCTTGGCTCATGTCCAGCCAAGCATCTGACCAAAGGTGAACACTTCCACCCTAGGCTATCCTTATAGTCCATGGAGACTGCAAATTCCATGCTGACTGTCCATGGAGAAATGGCATCTCCATCCCTAGGGCATGGTTCATCTCATGGTCAATGCCTGTTGTGCTCTCATGTCAAGCTACCCAACTTGGAGTATTTTAGGAGAATGAGATAGCTGTTTTTCAGAATATCTGGAGATCCATGAGCAAAGGATCAATGAAAGAAATTCCCCAATTCGTGGGTTACTTCTCAAAACCTCAAGCCAGCAGCCTGCAAGAGGACAAAGTGAGAGACGCCCCACACAATGCCTGACTTATCCTGATGAGTCTGGTTTTAATTAAAAGCAGAAGCAAAACAAGCAGTGAAAGTCCATGTGATATTTGGCAACTTGTCATCCTACCCAGTGCTCCTGCCAAGCTGGCTGCTCCTGGGTCAGGACTTGGGGTGGTATAGGGCCACCTCCCTGGCTGATCATGCTGTGATGGGAGACACTAGGGAGGGAAAAACTCAGAGTCCTACCCTTCTGGTCTTGGTTGTGATTTCCCTGATAAGGTCAGGGCTGGAGAGTGGCTGAAACAGCCTTCTCAGGAGCTTTCCCAGCCTGGGATTGCTGGCTCGGAGCCTGTGCAAATATTCTGTGGCCACGAGGTTCCTCCTCCATCCTTTTCAGGTTAGGGAGTGTTTGTTCTGTAGGGTATCATCTTCCCCCAGCTCCTTTCAGACAGCTTTGGAGCCCGCAGTGGAATACAGATTGCAAGGGATTATGAGTTTTTGGTTTGGTGGAGGTATCATGAGAGTTTTGCTTGTCTGCTTGTATGGCTGACAGGTCCTGCCAAACCAGAAGCCTGAATGCTGCTGAGCCCACAGTGGGAATCAGAACAGGAGTTTAATGTTATTTTGGGTGTCAGAGCAGGTGAAGTGACTGCAGCCCTGGAATTCTCCCTTCCTCCCTTGCAGGTGTAGAATCACAGAATTACCTTGGTTGGAAGAACCTCCAAGATCACTGAGTCCAACAATTATCCTAACACTGACAGATCCCTAACTAAACCATATCCCTGAGTACTATGTATGTATGACCCTTAAACACCTCCAGAGATGGTGACTCCACAACTTCCCTGGGCAGCCTTGCAGAGCTGTCAGGCCCCAATGCCTTGCAGAGCTATCAAAGTCATAGAATCACAGAAAGTTTGGGGTTGGAAGGGACCTTAAAGATCATCCAGTTCCAACCCCCTGAATGGGCAGGGAGACCTCCCCCAGCCCAGGTTGCTCCAAGCCCCATCCAACCTGGGCTGAGACACTGCCAGGGATGGGGCAGCCACAGCTTTCCTGGAGCCCCTTTGGGCATTGGAAGTTGCTCTGAGGTCTCCCCAGAACCTTCCTCCTCTTCCTCTTCCTCTTCCTCTTCCTCTTCCTCTTCCTCTTCCTCTTCCTCTTCCTCTTCCTCTTCCTCTTCCTCTTCCTCTTCCTCTTCCTCTTCCTCTTCCTCTTCCTCTTCCTCTTCCTCTTCCTCTTCCTCTTCCTCTTCCTCTTCCTCTTCCTCTTCCTCTTCCTCTTCCTCTTCCCTTCTCTTTTTTCTCTTCTTTTTTCTCTTCTTTTTTCTCTTCTCTTCTCTTTTCTCTTCTCTTCTCTTCTCTTCTCTTCTCTTCTCTTCTCTTCTCTTCTCTTCTCTTCTCTTCTCTTCTCTTCTCTTCTCTTCTCTTCTCTTCTCTTCTCTTCTCTTCTCTTCTCTCCTCTCCTCTCCTCTCCTCTCCTCTCCTCTCCTCTCCTCTCCTCTCCTCTCCTCTCCTCTCCTCTCCTCTCCTCTCCTCTCCTCTCCTCTCCTCTCCTCTCCTCTCCTCTCCTCTCCTCTCCTCTCCTCTCCTCTCCTCTCCTCTCCTCTCCTCTCCTCTCCTCTCCTCTCCTCTCCTCTCCTCTCCTCTCCTCTCCTCTCCTCTCCTCTCCTCTCCTCTCCTCTCCTCTCCTCTCCTCTCCTCTCCTCTCCTCTCCTCTCCTCTCCTCTCCTCTCCTCTCCTCTCCTCTCCTCTCCTCTCCTCTCCTCTCCTCTCCTCTCCTCTCCTCTCCTCTCCTCTCCTCTCCTCTCCTCTCCTCTCCTCTCCTCTCCTCTCCTCTCCTCTCCTCTCCTCTCCTCTCCTCTCCTCTCCTCTCCTCTCCTCTCCTCTCCTCTCCTCTCCTCTCCTCTCCTCTCCTCTCCTCTCCTCTCCTCTCCTCTCCTCTCCTCTCCTCTCCTCTCCTCTCCTCTCCTCTCCTCTCCTCTCCTCTCCTCTCCTCTCCTCTCCTCTCCTCTCCTCTCCTCTCCTCTCCTCTCCTCTCCTCTCCCCTCCTTCTCTCTCCTCTCCCCTCCTTCTCTCTCCTCCAGGCTGAACACCCCCAACCCTCTCAACCTGTTCCAGGCTCTCCCCCACCCTCCAATTCCAGAATTTCTTCCCCATCTCCAACCTCAATCTCCCCTCTCCAAGTTTTAACCCATTTCCCTTCTCCTCTCCCTACCCCCCTGTGTCCAAAGCCCTCCCCCAGCTTTCTTGGAGCCCCTTCAGATATTGGAAGGTTGCTCTGAGCTCCCCTGAGAGCCTCCTCTTCTCCAGGCTGAACAACCCCAATCCCTCAGCCTGGCTTCCCAGGGAGGTGCTCAGCCCTCTGAGCATTTGAGTGGCTCCTCTGGACACCTTCCAGGAGCTCTGTGTCCTTCTGATGCTGGGCACTCCAGAACTGGACCCAGGACTCCAGGTGGGCTCTCAGCAGAGCAGAGCAGAGGGGGAGAATCCCCTCCCTCCACCCCTCTCTGGGCTTCTTTGCTTCTCAGTCCTGAGCACCATTTCAGAACACTGGTTTGGAAAGCCCAGCAGGGATTTGCTCTTGCTCATCACATTTCCTTTCTTCCAGGCAATGCAACAAGACCTCCAACGGGAGTGACAGCTGTGATTTGATGTGCTGTGGCAGAGGCTACAACCCCTACATGGACAAAGTGGTGGAGCGATGCCACTGCAAGTACCACTGGTGCTGCTACGTGACCTGTAAAAAGTGTGAGAGGACTGTTGAGAGATATGTGTGCAAATGAAAGCCCTCATATCTCTGCCCGGGAGCTGAAATGCCAGCAAAACCCCAGCACTATTCAGAGAAGAGAAAACCTTTCCCTGACTATGTGTTTTTTATCTTGTAAAGAAACAGACTTGAAGAGAGATGGTAGGAGGAAACAAAAAAAAAATTTATCCACACCAGTAAAAAAAACCCAAACAAAAAAAACCCTTTAAAAAACCCCAGCAAACCCACAAGTGTTTCCCCCCATCAATAGGGTGCTCTCTGAGAAGACAAAAACTCATCTGGGATGGTATCTTCTTCCAAAATATTTCTCATGGTTACCAACGACGTCGGCCATCAAGTGCCTTTGCATTTTGAGAAAGAAAAGTAGAAACTTTCCCCAAGGAAGAAAAGAAACTTTTGTTTGAAAATAACTAAGACTTAGACTTGCCTAAGCCTTCTAGCACAGGTATTGAGTCTACATTAGGATTGTCCCAGAAGGGAAATTCTACAACTTTTCAGCAATAACTGCCTTTGTTGCCAAATTCTACAACTTTTCAGCAATAACTGCCTTTGTTGCCAAAGACTATTTTTAGCATGGAAACATCCACTCCAGATGATAAAGGTGGAAAGATTTCAGGACAGTCCCCTGAAATGAACAACTCATTTTAACCATTCTTTTACGCAGGTCCATGACTTTGAAGTTACTGCTGCAGGTAAAGCTGTCCATGATTTTCTAGGCTGGATGAGTTTTTAAATTCAGCCACGCAAAAACCCCCATGGGATCCTGGAGTGAGACTTGGGTGGCCTGAGAAGGGCTTCATGGGGTTCACGAGATTACAGTGGAGCTGTTAAGATAAAATAAAGTGAAGTTAAAATCCAGTGGGAAAATAAAAATAACGAAAAATTAGCAAAAAAACCCCACCAAACCCCAAAACACCCAACAAAATCAGCTCCTGCTCTCTTTCTCTCTTGCCCTTTGGGTGTGATGCCCTTAGTCATCCATGTTCTTCTGCATTGGGCCATCAACACTTTAGGGAAATGAGCTGCTGCTTCTTTCCCCTCCAGCAAAACTGTTGACCCAGCCCCAAGAAACTGCAGAAAGTGGAGTCAGAACGTGTCAGTCCTTCACGTGGCCCTGCCCTGACCCAGCAGAGAACCACTATCTGTGGCTGTAGATATTTTCTTTTGTATGCGGACATACAGAAATATTTATAAGATATATCTTGTGCTTTCGTCTACTCTACTTCCTACATAAATATCTCTTTATTATTATAAACAAGCATTAACAATAGTATGAAATAAATGCTGAAGTTACTGGTGCAACAGCAAAATGTTAGATTATTATGTTTCACTCTCCTACTTGGAAAGGAACCCTGCTTTCCCTCCCAAGGATGGGAGAAGAGCAGGGCTCGAGGCACTCGCTGGCGTGGGATGGATACGTTCCTCTATTCCCTGTCTCCCCAGCCTCTTCATTTTGAGCAGAATTAGCCAAGATGCAATCAAGACAACAAAACAGAGCACTTGGAGGAAGGAAAAGTCACCCTTCTTGTTTTTGCTTTTTTTAAAATCAGACATCACTCTCATCGATAAAATATCCCAGTGCTCCCAAGGAGCTTAATAACATACGTGGCTAATACCTCTCATGGGTAGTTTGCTCCAGGAGTTGCTCTGCAGCATTAGGTTAGATTCTCTTTCTTGCTCAATTTTTGCAATGGGCATCCAGCTCTGAGTCCCTGTTAGGAAAAGGGATGCTGAAGAAGGATGTCTGCTTCAGGAGCAGAACACAGCAGAGCCTGAGAGGTCCTTCAGACCATTTGCTGAGTACCTCGTTCCCCAAGCAAATTGCTGGAAACAGCCACAAAATCACTCCTGTACAAATAAGAGAGAACAGTGCCACTTTCCTAGGGGGAAATATATCCATAATGCTGTAGTCTTCCTCCAAATCTTTTACTTTCCCACCAACTGCCTCTACAAGGGCTCTGAGCAGTCCTGGGGAGACGGAGGAGAAAAGCGTTGAGGGTTGGAGAGCAAAATTGGAGCTATTTTGTTCTCCTCAGCTACTTTGCTTTCCTGTAACAGGTTTGGTCTCCTCTCCTCCTTCCCTCCCCCAGCCATGAGCAGGCAAAAAAGAGGCCTTTGGAAGTTTGTCAGTGGTTTGTGTTATTGTCACCCCATAAAAGCTGGTGGACTAAAACGTCTCCGCAGTGCAGTGTGATGAGCGGTGGGTGTCTTTAGGCTGACATGCAGACAGCCTGGTGGCACAAATCCCACTGCTCTCCAAAGCCAGAATTTGGCTCCATTTGATATATAAAGAAACTGTCTACTTTCATTCTTTTTAAGGGATTTTATTTTTATTTCCACTTTCTGATGAAGCCAACGAGGCAGGGATGTTCTGACCGAAGAAAAATTTGTGCATTTCAATGCTGTTCTGTAATGTTCCTTTCTTGCTCCCTTGCTGATGTCCTGAATCTTTCTGCTTGGCAAAAAAACCCGAGCAAGATGGAAGAAATGCTCTATATGCACATTGTTTTCAGCTGTATTTCCCTCCTCCTGTGTCAGACCCATGTTCCTCAGCTGCTTTTCCCATGTCAGAAGAAACCATAACTTTGCAGAGCATGAAAAGATGTGAATAAACCTGCCAGGCATCTTCAGGTCCATCCAGAGGAAAATGATTCCTCAGCAGACCTTTAGGGATGGTGGTACCTCTATGTTTGTGTCTGCCTCTGCCCCCAGTTGTCTGTTACTGAAGATGCTGAACTGAAATGGCTGCAGTTTTCAGAGATTTGCATTTTGGGGCATCCAGGCTCAAAATCTCTGCTGACTCCTCAAGAAAACCATCCTGGGCTTCACCTGAATTTTGTTTCTTTGAGTCTAAGAGTCCATTTGGCCCCAGCCCATGCCTTAGTTTGTTGGTCTGTGAATAACTCTTGCATTTCAGGGTCCTTCCCTGGAGTGGCTTCACTCTGCATGAGCAATGTGCCCTGGGGGATGTCCCTTATCAAGATGAGGGTCATGCACAGGGCAAGGCCTGATAAACTGCAGCTTCCCTGCTTCGGCAGCAGAATAGTGCCACAGAGTTGTAGAAAGGGCTGGGAGGGACCCTAAAAATCATCTAGTTCCAAGCCCTCTGCCATGGGCAGGGACACTTCCCACCAGTCCAGGTTGCTCCAAGCCCCATCCAACCTGGGCTGAGACACTGCCAGGGATGGGGTATCCACAGCTTCTCTGGAAAACCTGTTCCAGGGTGTCATCACCTTCACAGGAAAGAATTCCTTCCTAATATCTAATCTAAATTTCCCTTCTCCCCGTTTAAAGCCATTACAAGCCAACAGCATCCTGGCCTGGATCAGCACCAGCGTGGCCAGCAGGACAAGGGAAGAGATTGTCTCCCAGTGCTTGGCATTGGGGAGGTTGCATCTGAAATCCAGGGTTCAGTTTTGGGTCCCTCACTACAAGAAGGACATTGAGGGGATGGAGTGTGTCTTGAGAAGAGCCATGAAGCTGGTGAAGGGTCTGGAGAACAAATCTTATGAAGAGGAGCTCAGGAAACTAGGGGTGTTCATCCTGGAGAGAAGGAGGCTGAGGGGAGACTTTCTCAATTTCTACAAATCCCTGGAAGGAGGTTGGAGTGAGGTGGGGGTTGGTCTCTTCTCCCCAGTATTTGGTGATAGGACAAGAGGAAATAGCCTCAAGTTGCACCAGGGGAAATTTAGATTAGATGTTAGGGAAAATTTCATTACTAAAAGGGTGGTCAAGCATTTGGATGGGCTGCCCAGGGCAGCTGTGGAGTCAACATCCTTGGAGGTTGTTCAAAAAATGTGTAGACATAGCACTTTGGGATGTGGTTTAGGGGGCATGGTGGTACTGGGTTGATAGTTAGACTTGATCATCTTAGAGGTCTTTTTCAACCTTTATTCTGCGATTCTAGCCCTTGTCCTATCACTCCATACCCTTGTCTAAAGTCTCTCCCCATCTTTCCTGGAGTCTATGAGAGGCAGATAGTGCCTTCTGTCACCTTCCCTTCCCTTCCCTTCTTTCCCTTCCCTTCCCTCCCCTTCCCTTCCCCTTTCTTATTTTTTTTATTGCCTTATTTTCCTTTTAATATGAACTAGGAATACAAAAGAGAGGTTATGACAAGGGACCATACTGGTGGAATTGCTCATGGTGCATCTTACAACTTGGCTCTGATGCTTTTCTCTCAGCACAATCAGTGAAAAACAGAGGCCAGAAGAGAGAAGTTTCCTTCTTTCAATTGCAATGCTCAGTGCATCAGGAGTCCAAAATGTAGCTGCCAAATGATTTTCTGTGCATGTGTGGCCTGAAAGATATTTGGGAGAACATTTGTCACAAACCAGTCTTGCAAGGAAAATACATCAGGGCAAGACCTTCATGCACCAGTCTTCTTCTTTCCCTCAGCCCTTCAGCAATCAGCTTTCCAGGCTTTGCTCCAAAACATTGAGGTCTTTCAGCTTCTGTATGAAATGGCTTTAATTATTGTCAATGGGTGATGCTACAGTTCCCTCTCTCATAACAAGCTCTGCCAGATCCAAACAGCTGGTAGAATTTGGCCCAGCTCCATGTCCTACTACACAGCTCTGTTGATTTACACTGGCTGGGAAAGTACAGCTGATATATTCCCATAAACACCAGCATTTCAAAATATTACAGCATTACCCCTGAGGGAAAGGACAACGTATCTTGAAAAGTATTATGTCGGTGGCTTTGTAGCATTTATTAATTTGAAAAAATATCCTTGATTTAATAAAAGAGTTTGGACTTAATGCCATTTCCGAATCTGAGGATTTAGACCTTGCATGTGTCTGGTTGGTTTTATGTTTTTTTGATTAATCACCCTCCCCTCTTCCAGTTTTATATCATTTAGGTTGTTCCCAGAGGTAGACAAGACACATTTATTAAAGAAAACTCCCATCCTATTGTTTAGTTTAATCTGCAAAACAGAAAAAATCTTAATTATGCTAAAGCAGGCAGCCCATGAGTGTTTCATGTGAAAGCCCTTGGTGAAGGGAAAGAGCATGGGGAAAACAGGCAAAAATCTGAATATAATTAACAGTACCTTCGTAAGGAAAGTGATAAAAGAGCCCCTGAGAGACCACCCCTTTTCCTTCTAGAAAACAAACCATTAGCATCTTCCAAGTGAGCCAGGGTTGTGCTGCCCAGCTCCAAGCTACCTGCTCCAGGAAGAGCATAGAATCATAGAATGGTTTGGGTTGGAAGGGACCTTAAAGATCATCTAATTCCAACCTCCCTCCAGCCCAGGTTGCTCCAAGCCCCATCCAACCTGGCCTTCAACACTTCCAGGGATGGGACAGCCACAGCTTCCTTGGGCAACCTATTCCCAGTGTCTCACCAACTGCTGAAGGAGGCTCTGGAGGTTCTCAGGGACATGGGGAGCAAGAGGAAGATTCTGACCTAGGATAACTTGTACTTAGCACCCTTGCTCCACCATGGAGTATTTCCCTTCCCTGAACTTGGAAACTCCATCACTTTGCTCCCAAGAGCAGATGGGAGCCAACACAGGCACCACTTTGTCCTCTACATGTGGTGGAGCAGAAAACAAGATTTGGGAGAGGGGGAGAAAGAACAGGAAACTTAAAATCCACCTGAGATTAATGACTTTAACATGTACAACATGTTTTGTTTTGGTTTGTTTTCCTCTCAGGACCAATTTCATCAGTCAGGCAGAGTTTGATTAAATATCTCAGCAAAGCCATGGTTTATTCATCTAGAACACAAGTCACCTTCTGTTCAGGGAAGCAGCATTAGTTTTGTTTTCTAATTATAAGAGCAACAATAATAATAAAAATAACAGTGGTATGCATTGTGGATCATTTTTATTTGCTTTTTGTTAAGAGTGAGTGGACTGTATTTTTTCTGTATTGTAAAGGTGAAATTAATTATTTTAAAGATCCTATCTGGGCTGCATAGAGGGTTTTGTTGTGGGGGTTTTTTTTTCCCTTTTAAGTGGAATTTTTCAAGGTATTCATGAGAACCAAATGGCCTCAAAATTTCTCGTAAGAAAATTAAAAAGCAGATGAAGTTATCACATAATTGCATGACTTCAGGAGCTGGGAGGTAAAGGAAAATGCTGCAAAGGCTGCAGAGTTTATGAGAAAGCCACCAGCTCCACAATGCTGTGCTGGGATGCTGCCATCTGCACAGGGATGAGCCTAGGACCTAAAAATCCTCATGGATTGAGTAACTGAGAGTTTGCCTGCTTGTACAACACAGAAACAACTTAAACAGGGACTGCTGGCATGCTTCAAGCTAAACATGTGTGTAAAGGTTTTCCTGGATCAAGGCCAAAGCACTGAAAATGATGGAGAACCCAATCCTACAGTGGCTGCTTATCAGTATCTCAGATCTCTCCAAGTGGTAACTGCTGACAAACGTGGGCTTTTTAAAAGGGAAAGCCATGTTTCTTTCAGATTTTCTGGAGCTGGGCCCCAAAATTTGCTCATTCTGGGATGGGGTCTGTAGTGTTGCTCAGTGATGATGAAGGATGAACCCTGGGCTGGAGTGAAGGTGGAACTGTAAAATAAAAACAGGTAAAGTTGGGCACTCACAACTCCATGGTTATCCAAAGCACCAGGGCTGTGTGACAGCTCAGCTTCAACTTCCTTAAGGATCAGCTACTTTCTAAAAATTCCTATGGGATTTTGGAGGAAAGAAAGATTTTAAGTCCGTTTTTACAGGGGGGTTCCATCCATCGCCACAGTTTCTCATGTTAAATTCCAAGATATTTAGTGTTATTTCAGATTTAGAATTATTTCAGATTATAGCATCTCATCCAAAATTTCAGGCTGCTTAGGTTTATAATGATGGCTTTAATGATGGGCTAAAAGTCTCTCTTTCCTCTGAAAAAAGTATAAATTTTGAGAAAGGAGATAGTCCTGGAGGAAGCTGACATTGAGTTGTCATAAAATCCCAGACTGGTTTGGCTTGGGAGGGACTTTAAAAATCACCCAGTTCCAAACCCCATGCATGGGCAGGGACACCTCCCACTAGACCAGGTTACTCCAAGCCCCATCCAACCTGGTTTGGAACACTTCCAGGGGTGGGACAACCAAAGCTTCTCTGGGTAACCTGGGCCAGGGTCTCACCACCCTCACAGGAAGTAATTTCTTCCTAAGATCTCGTCTAAATCTCCCCCCTTTCAGTTTGAAACCATTCCTCCTCATCCCATCACTCCATGCCTTTGGCAAAAGTCCCTCCCCAGCTTTCCTAGAGCCCCTTCAGGTATTGGAATGTGCTCCAAGGTCTCCCTGGAGCCTTCTCCAAGCTGTCCCACACCCCCAGATCTTCAGAGGATTACCCTTAACAGCTTGAAATTTAGGAGGAGGGGTTATAATCTGAACCATTGAAGAAGGCATGCATAGCAGCAACTGCATCATCCAGAAAAACAAACTGGTGGATATAGCTCCCACAAAATGCCCCCGAGTTGATCATCCTGGAGGTTGATCATCCAAAGGAGGATCTGGACCTTTTGTCTGCTATAGCCACAGCAAACATGCACCACCTGCAGCTACTTCCTACCCAGCTACCTTCTCAACCTGCAATTAATTTTCCAAAGTGCTGCACATGTTGACCAGGGCCAGGCTCAGGCAGGAAAACTGTTTTCTAAACTCCTGCTCTTCACCAGGGCTGCTGGACAGATTAAAATACCACCTCAGTGCTCACCTCTGCAGGTGCTTCCTTCCTCACTGCAGGCAGCCTGCAAGCTGGTGGGGGGATGTGAGCTGGAAATATCTTTGCATTTGGGGAACATGGGAACTGATGGTTCACAACTCCCTGTACAGCCAGGCTTGAGGAGCAGCCCTCAGTGTGACATAAAAGCATCAAGCTGACAGTTGCAAAGAATTGGTTGATTTAAGGCAGCTACAACTCCCCAGCTCACCCTGACCCCTACACATAACTCTTCCTCTTCTGGATGTAGAGCTCCTCTCAGGAGTGAAGCATCTGCTGCTATCTGAGGCTTTGCACAAGACTTAGAATCATAGAATTTTCAGGGTTGGAAGGGAACTTTAAGATCATCCAGTTCCAACCCCCCTGCCATGGGCAGGGACACCTCCCACCACATCAGGTTGCTCAGAGCCCCATCCAACCTGGCCTTAAAATCTTCCAGGGATGGATGGGGCTTCCACCACCTCTCTGAGCAACCTGTGCCAGGGTCTCACCACCCTCATGGTGAAGAACTTCTTCCTGACATCTAATCTAAATCTCCCCTCCTCCACTGAATCCATTCCCCCATGTTCTATCACTCTCTGACATCCTAAAAATTCTCTCCCCATATTTCTTGTAGCCCCTTCAAATACTGGAAGGCCACAATAAGGTCTCCTTGGAGCCTCCTCCTCTTCCAGAGTGAATAACCCCAACTCTCTCAGTCTGTCTTCAGCCTGACTTCTGAGTGTTCTTGGCTCCACAACATCCTCTGCCCACCCTGGGCTGGGAGAGGAACATCAAGGGGACACCCAAGGGCATTTCAGCCCTAAAATTGCATCCCTGCAGCCGCTGATGCAAGGACTCAAGGCCAATTTCTTCCCACTGATCCCAAGGGCTTTTCCAAGTCCACCAAGGACCAATAAAGTGGGTGGCACTTAAAAATGAGCTTTTCAAAGCCATGGGGATGGTTCTGCCTCATAATTGCCACCAACACACATAGACCAAGTCCAGACGGGGTCCTTACAACCAGAAATCACCAAGAGGAGCTTCTGAGTTAAACAGGACCTTAGTGAACAGCCCCAAGATGTTGAATTAATCCCCTCAGGAGGAATTTACCTCCTCTGACATTGCACAGGTCATGGAGCAAGCTGTCCTCAGCTCCCCGGGCTGTCAATAAAGATATTTCTGGAGTTCTAGAAACCTGGCTTGCCTCCAAAGAAGGGATCAGAAGATGAATGGTGTCCATTGGGAGTTAGAGTGACCCCTTTCATGTAGACATCCATAGACCAGATGTCAGAAGTCAGATGAGATTTATTCTTGGCCTGCTGCTTGTTGTGGAGGTCCTTCTGTTTTGATGCTTGGTCTTGTTCCACACCAAGTTAATTAGTTGTTCAGCATATCTGGACTATTAACATCAGAGTATGGATTATAAGCATGATCCTATGGAAATCCTGTGCCCCAGATGATCCCAGCTGGCATCTATCATTTTGCTCCAATTGCTTAAAAACACTTCCAAATAAAACAAGGAAACTCAATGGATTAAATCAAGCATTGTAAACATCTAAGTGTAGCTGGCTAATTTACTTTTCCCTCTTCTCTCCATTAGAGGGAACATTTTCATCTTGGGATTTGCACATAACTCCAAAGAAACTACACAAGCTACTTTTCACAGAGTGTATAAAGAAAATCAAACCACTCAAGGGCATTGTCCACTTTGTGGTTGCAATCAAATGTCAGACTCGAGTCCCCTGAACTTGACTCATATTGTTAATTGCTCTGGTACACAGTAACATTTTTTTCCCTCCCATTAAAGAGGCTATTCCAGATAATAAAATGTAAACAGAGAAACTTCAAAGAACAAAATTAATGCCACACAGTGACTGTGTTTTACATGAACACTGACTTGCTGCTAGGGGATTTATCCTTGTAAAATATTTTCCATTACTCTGTGTAGTCTGGTTAATGGTCTAAGTGCCCTGGCTTACCTTTAGGAGACCTAGATAAGATATCTGCCTGCAGAGAAATACACTGATCATCCTTTCAACATCATCCTTTTTCTCCTCAAAATGATCTTGGCCATTTTAACAAGATTGACCTTCTTTCCTGTTGCAGATATTCTGCTGGTATTTTTGAACATTGCTCTCAATGGTTTGTGGACCAGATGGAATACATGAGAATAAAGGAATCAGAGAGAATGAGCTGGAATACTCCAAAGGAAAAAAAAATCAGCATTTAAGGGGAAGATGAGCCAAAGTGCCTTTTAGTCACCTATATGAACATTCTACAGTGAGAATTCAGTTTCCATTACTAAAACATTATGATTTTATCCTTCTTTAGTCCAGACCAATTGTTGCTTCCCAGCTAATGTGGGTTTATAGGTTAGATATAAACATAGAATCATATCATAGAATGGTTTGGGTTGGAAGGGATTTTGAAGATCATCCAAGTTCCAACCCCCTGCCATGAGCAGGGACACTTCCACAAGACCAGGAACCTGCTCCAACCTGGCCTTCAACACTTCCATGGATGGGGCAGCCACAGCTCCTCTGGTAAACCTGGGCCAGGGGCTCACCACCCTCACAAGAAAGAATTTCTTCCTAAAATCTAATCTAAATTTCCCTTGTCCTAGTTTAAAGCCATTACCTCTTGTCCTATTGCTATGAAAGCTCCTCCTCAGCTTTCCTGTAACTCCCTTAGAGACTGATATATAAAAAAATTTAAGTATATAATAAGCTAATAGATTTATTTGAAATAAATATATTATACTATACAATAAGAAACTCGTAGATATAAAATAACAGGTTATATATAAAGGAATGGGTCTGGGAATTTTCCAGAAATTTTATTACATAAAACTCCCACCCTCTTTTAGCACAACCAGGTGCAAATCCACAGATCTCCAGTCCCATCCAAGTTTTCCTTCTGCACCATATATCCCATTTTTTCCAGGTGCTTACATGCACCTGAATCATCTCGTGAAGCTTCAGGTGATGGCAATGAGGAACATCTACATCTGAGCTAACCCAGCAGTGTCTTTCTGATGGATGGGTGCAAGGAAGGGATAAACTGGCTCTGTCCCCTTTGTTATTCTGCCTTTTAGCCTGGGCTGGTGTGGGAACATATGACTTGCATTTTACCTGGTTTCCCTCTGAGATCTGGCCAGCCTCACCTAATTCTGGATTGTAATTTAATCTAGGATCAATTCTTCTGGGTTTCATGCTAAAGGAGTTTTCACTGCTCTAGCTGGGGCTGAGTAACCCAGTTATGTTATGTTAGAAACCCAGTAGAGGTGGGTTTATATTTATCATCACCCTGTAACTAGGACTGATACACACAAAAAAAGATTAAAGCAATAAAACCCAAAATAGAACATCTTACTGCAGAGTTGGGCTTTTGGTTGGGATTTTTTTTTTAAAAGCCCAAAGTTTTCAGCTAGGATTTGCCTTGACAGCATAAAGTACATTTTCAGACTCGGCTCCTTAATGGGCTACATCTGCTTAATGTAATTTTGCATCTGAACTGTGTGTCTTGTCAAAGGCAAGCACGGTCAGAGCTGCACTCAGCAGTACTCACTTTCCCTGGAATCAGATAAACTCAGCCCAATAAATTAGTTTTACTGCTCTCAGTATCACCCTGTTATCATTGTGAATGATTTAGTCTGGGCTTCCCAAACTTCCCCACTCTTTCTTTCTCTCTTTCTCTCTTTCTCTCTTTCTTTCTTTCTTTCTTTCTTTCTCTCTTTCTTTCTTTCTCTCTTTCTTTCTTTCTCTCTTTCTCTCTTTCTCTCTTTCTCTCTTTCTCTCTTTCTCTCTTTCTTTCTCTCTTTCTCTCTTTCTCTCTTTCTCTCTTTCTCTCTTTCTCTCTTTCTCTCTTTCTCTCTTTCTTTCTCTTTCCTTCTCTCTTTCTTTCTTTCTCTCTTCCTCTTTCTCTCTCTCTTCCTCTTTCTCTCTCTCTCCTTCTCTCTCTTTCTCTTTCTCTTTCTCTTTCTCTTTCTCTTTCTCTTTCTCTTTCTTTCTCTCCTTCTCTTTTTCTCTTTCTCTTTCTTTCTTTCCTTCTCTTTCTCTTTCTTTCTTTCTCTCCTTCTCTTTCTCTCTCTTTCTTTCTTTCTCTCTTTCTTTCTTTCTCTCTCTCTCTCTTACTCTCTCTCTTCTTCTCTTCCTTTTCCCTTTCCCTTATTTTTCGTTCTTCTCTTGCTAGTTTGGTCTCCCTTTTCCTTACTTTCTTTCTCTCTTTTTCACTTTCTCCCATCAAAGGCTATATAAAGTTATTCAGTTACCCTTTGTAACTTTGTATAACGTTTTGAGCATTTTCCTCAAAGAGAATCCATTTAATTAGGCAATTGTGACCTACTTCTCAGCTGGTGTAAATCAGCAGCAATGATTTATACCAGCTGGACATATCAATTGGGGTGTTTGCTAGCAGGTTTTAGAGGGCTTGCCTTGTAAAATGCATTGGACTGTGTATTATATACTAGCTACAAGAACACAGTGTAAAAATGCCATCTTTTTTCCACATCCTTTATATTCCAATTTGTTGGCATGATTAAACAAGAGAAAAGATGGATCTGCCATTGCAGAATAGACTCAGAGCTGGGTGATAGTGGTCTCTCAAACATCATGGGCAGGTCACTTAAAGCTGAGGTGCTGAGTATCCCACAGGAGGTATTGACAGCTCATGAGCCCTGCTGGAGCCCAGGATGCTTTCCAGGGATCTTGAGGGCCTGCAGAGGCATCTGGAGCTGTGATAGATGCAGGGTTGGATGCTTGGGAAAGGAGATGGGAAGAGGTGTCCACCCACCATGGTGATGGAAGGGGAGGACAGTGCAGTATGAGGGGAAAAAGGAAGTGACATTTATGGCTTTTTTCTGGAAATGTATTTTTTCTCGAAAAGACTGGTGGGTTTAAGGAGTGCAAATTGATATGTAGATTGATAAAGGGCATCTGAGAACCTGGTGCACATAGAATCATTGAGAATCAGAGAATTGTTTTGGCTGATTGTCCTGGTTTGGGACAGGATAAAGGTAATTTTCTGTCTTTTCTGTCTTTTGCTTTCAGCTCAGTCTCTTGTAAGCAGCTGCACTGCTGAAATGAACAGCAAGTTTCTCAGGCAGTGGCTGCTGCTGGGACTGATAACACTTGATGTTTATAGTTACAGCTAGAGACTGGTATGGAGAACCACTGCTCAGAACCACTGAACATTTTGGGCTCCAGAAGGAGAAAAGGAGTAAAGAGGTCACATCTGCAACTTGCTTTTAGGGAGGACCAGACAAGATAAATGCCCAAAATTGACCAAACAGAGTATTCCATCCCATACACCTCATCCTCAGGAGAAATTGGAGGGATCACCAGGGTCAAACCCCTTCTTGCTTCCCCTTCTTCCCCTCTCCCTGTTTGCTTGGGCATCCTGGGAGGATCCCATCCATTCCTCTGCCTGTGCTTCTGATCCATTCCAGCCTGAATCTGGGTGTTCCTGCCTCCAGCTCCCAACTGCTGCTGACTCCAGGATTCCAGCCTGGACTTTCCCAGGGCTGCCCTGCAGCCTCGGTGGGGACGTGAGAGTTATTGGGGGAGAGGGGGAGGAACCTGGGATCAATTTTCCTCTATATTTGTATATATTTATTTTTTCCTCTTTATCATTCCTGTTTCATTAAAGTTGTGTAGTTTAGTTTCCAACCCATCAGTCTCTCTCCCTTATTCTGCCTCCTCTCTTTATCAGGGAGGAGAGGCGGGGAGTTAATAAAGAGCACCTGTTAATTGGTTTAATTGCTGGGGCAGTGTTAAATTGTGACAGTGATGATCATTGTAAGATCATCAAGTCCAACTTTAACCCAGCATTGCCAAGGCCAACACTAACCCGTGTCCCTCAGTGCCACATCTACACCTCCTTTAAACCCCTCCAGGGATGGTGACTCCACCACTTCCCTGTGCAGCCTGTTCCAGGGCTTTTTAGTGTAGAGCTTTTTCCTCGTATCCAATCTCAACCTCCCCTTGTGCAATTTGAGGACATTTCCTCTTGTCCTCTCACTTGTGGTTTGGGACTGTGGTTTGGGCTCTTGATTTGCTAAGGATATAAAACTTTTGGGGACATTCTTCTGCCTTCACAAATGTCTGTATGTCCAGCTTCTGCCCTTTCAGATGCCTTCTGCTCTCAGGGGCTTCTTCCAGCAAACTTTGGCAAGGTTTTCAGGTTTCAGGAGCATCAAAGGTAGGAGATCCTGGAACCCCTCTATAAGCACTGATTAGAAATTGGCTCCAGGGCCCTGTTTCCTCCTTGTGCCAAACAACCCAGAACTTCTCTGATGAAGGTAACACACTGCCAGGATTAGCCTCAGCATCAGTTTCCTAAATGATCAATTATACTTGGTATATTTAAAGGAAAAAACCAAAGTAACTGTGCTCTGTGTAGAGCTGGGTAAATTAATTTAGTGATAATTATACCAAACCCTTGAACCTCAGTTTCTCTGTCTATTATGGCTAAAGTGCCTTTGAAACATGCTAAATCCAGGCATAATAAATCAAACAAAAGCATTTTTCTATGAAACACCAACACATTTCCCTGCTCTCTTTTGTGCTTGGTTCTAACCAGGATTTCATAAGTGTGTGCTTCAGAGTGGAAAACCCTTTAAACATGGTGTCCCAGCTATGGCTGAACTTTCCATTTGGATTTTGACCAAGCTCCTGGGCTTACATCCCAACTCTGGAGCTACCAGATGGACCCCATTATTCTCACTTGCACAAACTCTATCAAACCATTTTGACCAGGGGAGGTTTTTCTACTCATGGAAGGTGTGAGGCACTAATGGGACATTGTGTTCCTGCCATGGGTGCCATGATCCTTCTGGTACCCATTCCAGCTTACATTATACCTATTTATTTTTTTTTAAATTCCCTAAATCAGAGGGTATGGGGAAGGGTCTAGTGGAGACATAGCCCTGCACAGACTGGGCAAGATGGAGATGTCTAAATGAGGACCACTGATAGCTCAGCATCCCAGCAGCCTGAAATGCTTCAAGAGGAAATGCCTCAACCCAGCCAACAGGCACTGCCAAAGAGAAAAACGTGCTGGAAATCACACTTCTTTCTTGGATTGAAGTGCTTGTGTATAGCCCCAATATACCTGCATCTTTGGCTCTGTTTGACCACTTCATCCACCAGGCTGGAGCCTGCTCGTTGGCTGCCCATGGCAAGTGGCACAGCAGAACCTGAAACTAGATGGTTTTTATTCCCCAAACGGATGACTTCACCCTTACTGAGAAAATTCAGTAATGGATGGAGTAAATGAACTTTGCCCTTTTCTAGGATGACTGGGCCTGAATCACAGAATCACAAAATAGTCATGGTTGGAAAGGACCTCTGGGATCATCAAGTCCAACCATACACACACACTCTCAAAACCAAAAACAACCAGTCAACAAACCATAAAATAGAACTAAAGAACCCCCCCAAACAACACAAAACTAAAACTTCTACAATCTCAGCCACTAAAGCATGCCCTGAAGTGCCACATCTACAGGTTTCTTAAATACCTCCAGGGATGGTGACTCCACCACCCCTCTGGGCAGGCTCTTCCAGTGCCTGACCATTCTTTCAGGGAAGAAATTCTTCCTAATATCTGGTCTAAACCTCCCCTGCTGCAACTTCAGGCCATTTCCTCTGGTTCTGTCATTGTTCACTTGTCATCTTCATTGTTGATACCAGGTCAGGTTTTCAGTTTTTTGCTTCCTTGCTTAATAAATTGGAGGCTGAAGGAGGAAGCTGCGGAAAAAGTGGTGGGTTTCTTACTCCTGAGCTACTGCTTGTTCTCCATAGCTCTTTGCACACAGACAGACAGAATGGAGATGCTGGTAAGCTCTTACTCCACATAGCAGACTGGGAACAATGATCAGTGCTCAGGTGAGGTGTCATTGGAAAGGTTTCCCAGACAGATGCTCTTCTGGAGTAAACCAAACATGTCTAACCCAAGGGAGATACTAAAAGATGTCATAAAAATCCCTTGCTTCCATATCTCCAAATGGGACAGGAGAACAGAACAGCAAACCTGGAAGGAATGGCAGCAAACTGCTCTTTTCCTCATTTCTCAGATTTATCAGGAAACCTCTTCTGTACTTCATACTTTACGAGATTCCTTTTTATGCTGCTCAGGGAGAGGGGAGCACATAGGGAGCACCAGGCATTGATCCCAAAATGTTGCAGGAGTGGGTAGCATCCCCGTCCTCTCAACTCAGCTAAGTTTGGGCATTGGAGGTTGAAGAATTAATTCCTGAGACATGAGTTGCATGGGGTTCACCCCAGAGGTTTGTGCCTCATCTGGAGCTCTTAGCATCACCCCTTAGAATCCAGAGACAAATTCAAGTGTCACCAAGTGAGGTCTGCAGGGTTAGTAGAGGCCTCCCTGGCTTTAGGAATTATGAAGGGAGATGGTGAACCAGTCCATGAGACCTTCATGGCATCACCAACCCTCATTAATATCCAGAACCCTCCATTCTGGTTGCACTGATGGGAGGATGAGGAACTGAGCTCCGCAAGCATCTGGGAAAAAAAAAAAAAACAACTGTTTTTTCTGGCTTCACGACAAGATGTAAACCAGATGGCATCCTTGTACTGTGGCATTCTTCATCCCTGGCAAGCAGATGTAACCTTTTCTAGAGCAGGCTGGAGAAACGTGCCCTCTTCTCCAAGAGTTGGCCAAGCTCCCCACCAGGAGAAGGGAGATGAAGAGATACAGATCTTTTTCTTAGAGCCTTCTTGGCCTGCAAAAAGGATGCAAAAGGGTTATGTATGGGGCTACTGGCTCCCTCTTCATCATTGCTTTGCACCCCTGAGAAAGGATCTGCAAAGAGAATCAGGAGCACTGGTTGGCTCAAGGCAAAGTTTGGGTTTTTTTTAAACACATGTAGTCAATTGTGACCTGGTTGTAGAAATAAGTGGGAAGTTGGGGGTCTTCCATGACTGAGTCCTTTGTGTGCAGGAAAAGGTAAGTTTTAGGTTTAAGGGTGGGCTGGAATGCAGGAGGTTGGGAACCACAGAGGAAAAGACAGTGCAACAATCAAACAAAAGAAGGGGATGAAGTCACTGATTTCTTCTCAAGGCTGTATTTTAAAATGTCACCTAACTGGTTTTCAAGGCAGAAAGGTTTCAGGTCCAGTGGGTTTCCAGTAATGATGGTAAAATAAGGAGGAGCATTGAATGGAATTTGTAAACTTTGTATTTCTTTCCCAGTTCTTTAAAGTTGCATGAAAAGGACTTTTGTCTTTCCTGGCTTGAAGTCAAACTTGGGAGTAAAAACCTGTCTGTGTTCACCAAGAGAAAAAAAAAAACCAAAAAAACCAACAACTTTTTCTCAGTAAGATTTCCAATACTTGGATTTGTGACATTGGAAGCTTTTTGGTTTTAGGAAGAAACATTTCTCTGTGTCTGTGTTCTGCAAAATTTCACATTGTACTCACTCACCTGCATGGAAACAGCCTTTTCATAGGCAGGGCCCCAGAGACAGAGGGTTCCATGCCCAGAAGGGCACTGAGGCCTTTACAAGGAAAATCTAATTCTAGAATCTCAGAATCCCAGACTGGGTTGGGTTCTAAGGGATCTTAAAAATAATCTAGTTCCAACCTTCCTGCCATGGGCAGGGACACCTCCCACTAAACAAGGTTGCTCCAAGCCCCATCCAACCTGGGATGAGACACATCCAGTGAACTTTACTGCAGCCTTTACACCACACCACATGATGGAGACAACTAGAAAAAAAAAAACCAAAAAAAACCAAAAAAACCCCAAGAGGATGACTTAGTAAGCATCTCAATTCATAGATAAGCAGGAAGCACCTAGTCCTTATAGCACTGGATTGAACACTGGGACAGTGTCCTGGCCCTAACCACTTGTTAAATAAGTCATAGTCAAACCTGGTATTCCTATAAGGGTTTCATTGAAAAGAAGATACCACTTAGTTGTGGTATCAGAGCAGGAGTCATGCACCAAGGGTCCCAACAGCAGTCAGGAATCCAAAATGTGCTTACCCAGAGTCCAGGAGAGGATCACTGGAATAGACGAAGCTATAATTACAGCCTGGCAACATCATCCAACAGTAGTCCTGGAGACTCACCTCAGCACCACCAACTCGTACAGCCCTTACACAGACCCTAAAACAGAGGAAATCAGCTCTTATGTGCTTAGGGTGGAATGGTTTGCAAAGGATTTGGTGAATGCAGCTTCATTTCCATGTGTCCTCCGATGAAATCTGCACTGGAGTCATTACTGTAGTGTGGGCTTTTCCAGATGTGACAGTAAATGTCTGCAGGCATGCTTTTTAACAGTCTGCAGGGTTAGGAAGACATTTTATGATCTAGGTGGACGAGGCTGTTTAATGTCTGAGCAAAAAAAAAAAAAAAACCCAAATAAATGGCAAAGAGCTGTGTAACAAGCCTTTTCTCTGAGTGATTGCTAGCCAGGCTAATGTGCATTGGGTCATAAAGCAGCTGGGACATTTGGGATGGATTAGCCAACTTTTGCATAACACATGCAGGAAGATGCTGAGAAGATAAAAGTGGCATGTTATGATCCTGTAGAAAACCATTGAGTTACAGGTTACAAAATTGGAGTGTCTTTAACAAGATGATCTTTGTCACCAGTGTGGACATGGTTCACATAGGAGATGTATTTTATGTGACATTCTCCTATGATATTTCATTTGTCTTTTCTTTTTTTTTCCCACCATCTGCAAGGGAAGGTCTTTACTTTCTTATCAGCTCAAGGATCATTCATCTGTGACAGTAATGAGAGTCAGTCACTTGCTTCCAGGAAAGTGGAACCATCAGATTTTAGAAGCAGGAGACCAGAGACTCTTTTCTCATCATCTAGGGAGTGCTGAGTCCACCACTACCATGTGGGATAACACTTTTTAATAACTTGTTTGGGAATGGTAGTAAAGGTGGTGAGACAGTGGCACAGGTTGCCCAGAGAAGCTATGGATGATCCTTCCCTGGAAATGTTCCAGGTCAGGTTGGATGGGGCTTGGAGCAACCACATCTAGTGGAAGGTGTCCCTGCCCATGCAGGAGGGTTGGAAGTAGGTGATCTTTAAGGTCCCTTCCAACTCAAACCAGTCTGGGATCATATGATTTATTCTATGGTGTTGCCTGGGAGTAGCTTGTGGAAAGGACAAGCAGAGGACATGGTGGTTTTCTCTTCTGGAGTGTCCTTGTACTTGGAGGTGAACAGTGCTGTTGTGTTTGATGAAGGAAAGCTGGGCAACCATCTGATTTCAAATTATAGTTTAAAACCCTCATAATATTCTCATAATAAGGTCCTTGCTCCTTCTAAGCCATAGAAAAGCTGGTTTAGAGATCTTTGGAATTCTTCTCCAGCCCTCAGGGGATATCTTCACTGCTAAGTACCAGAGGTCAGGTCTCGGAGCACCTATTGTCCATGCTGCTTCTCCATGAGCTCACTTCCAAACCTTGCTCTCAGGCAGTGGAAAGCTGAGGTGTTTGGACACAAGCCATGCTGTGACACTTGGCCTGGCCTCGGGACCAGCAAATCGTCCCCGGTTGGCTTTATTTAGTAGAGTAGGTGTTGCTGATGAGGCTGCACTACTTTTGGCTCTCTCTGACCTGTGCAGTCCTTCAATACTGTCCCGGCAGGCTTTGCACCTTCAAACACCCCCACAAGTCTTTATGCCACATCTCAGAGCTCCTAACACCTACCCTCAGTTTCTTGCTATAAAAACATTTCTCTGGCAGGCTGCAGCACAACCCACTTAATATTTCAGACACTTTGAACTGACACCCCCCACCCCCTCCCATCCCTCCTCCAATAATTACTATGAACTAGGGCCATGGGGCATCACACAGGACCCAGAGGAGGCTGAAGGCCAAATGCCACGTGCTGTGGACCAGGCAGTCTTCTGGCAGCCCTGAGCTGTGTGTAGAGATACAAACCAGGCTGTGGAAGTGGACTTCAAGGCTAGATAGAAGCCCAACCCTCTTTGCCTTAGTGCTGCAGGGGAAGTGGTTGTGAATTTAGGGGAACCACACTCATAGAAGGAGAAAAGAAAGAGAGAAAGACTTTTGCCATTGCAGACGTTGGAAATAGTTTGTGAGATGTAATGTTCCTCTCATGGACTTCTCAGCTCACTTCTGTGTGATGAAAATCATGGCTGAGAGAAGTTTTCCTTTGGTAAGACACATGGCAACATTCAAAACCCAACAAGCCACCAGTTAAAAGTAATAGGACAAGGGGAAATGGTCTTGAGTTGCTCCAGAGGAGGTTTTGATTGGCTACTAGCAAAAATTCCTTCACTGAAAGAGTTGTCAACTATTAGAATAGGCTGCCCAGGTTGGGTCACCATCCCTGGAGGGATTTAAGAGACATGGAGATAGTGCTTAGGGACATGGTTCAGTGGTGGTCATGACAGTGCTGGGTTAATAACTGGACCTAAAGATCTTAAAGGTCTTTTCCAACCAAAATGGTTTTCTAATTCTGTGATTAACTCCTCAGCCCAACAGAGCAGTTTAATAAGCTTATCAGATACAAGGTAATCCATGGCAACCAAACGTGAGGTCATTCACATCAACACAAATTACCACTCAGAAATGTCCAACTTCTGCTTCCCTTCTGTGAAAAATATCCACTGGGATAGTTCCTTCACCCCAGCCAACATGTGACAATGCATTCAGCTGCCATAACTGGGGTGTGTGTTGGAGCCCCAACTTCCAGCTGTTCACAGAGGATGTCTACAAAAGAGGAGGCAGATGTGGGCTGCTCTCTGAGAAGGAAAACTCACTTTGTCTTTAAGCCAGAATGCATGGGTTTGACATTCCAGGCAGATCTTGAAGTTGCTGAAGATATTAGAGCAATCTTCTAGGTCCACATGCAGCATGAACGTGGACTCACTCTATATACAAAAGGACCTTCTGCCAAAATGCTTGTGGTCTAAATCTGCTTCATAGCCTGTATGTGGTCTACAGGAATATGGGTGATTTGACTGCAGGAAGACATAGGAAAGTGCTTCAGGCAATGTCTTAGCATAAAATCATGGACACTCTGAGTTCTGTTTGCTCAGTGACTGAAAGGTCACTATTCCAAAAGCCTGCCTGCATTTGGCTTCAGGAATTTGTGTCTCTTGACACAACGACCTTGCTCTTGGCCTGGAAGAGTCAGCCTGTGGAGTTATGAAAGCCAGGAGCTCATCTACCAACCTGTCAACCTCAGGAACCTTTTTCTTCACCCCTGAGTGTACTCAGACACTGTTGTCCCATTTCTCTAGGTGGTGGGAGAAGGTTATTTAGACCTTGCACCTGGCCCATCTCAAAGGACAGAGCTGTCCCCATATTTTACCTTCAGGCATCATTGTGTGGAGTTGCTCTGGAGATCCCAGGTCGAGTAGGGCAAACAAGGCAGGCTTGACACTTGAGATATCTGCAAGTTCATCTTCAAGGGGCGAAGTGATGTAACAAATGATTTGAGAGGCTTGGTGGGACTTCAGAGTTTGCATGAAAGGGAAACTATATCTCCTTAAGTGAGGCTGGAGGAAAAAAACAGCTCCTCCAACAGCTCTGGCTTCTCCAAGATGTACGTATGTCTACTTACTGACTCCAGGCAGTGAGGAGGTGGCAGTTTTTTTCACCACTATCAGACTGGATATGAACCAACATCCAAACCATATCCGAGCCCCTGAGTATCTCCCTTCTGTTGAGCTTTCAGGTTCCAGAGGCCACAGGTGTTATTACTGTAATAAACACTGATGTGAGCTCTCTATCTCCCAGGTATGTTGCACTTCAGAAAGTGCTGCCAGAAAGTGCTGCCACTTCAGAAAGCTGCCACATGTATTCCCAGCCTTTAGGAATTTCCCCAAATCCTGCCTATTTGAAACAGATCCCCCAGCTGCTTCCCCTGCAAAAATCCAGCTGCATCTTCAACTGTGCTTTTACGGTGATCATCAGAAGATTTTCCTCCAGTTTAGCAGAGCTGCAGTTTATACAATCTTGACCTCTGAAGCACGAAGAGAAAGAAGAAAATAAAAGGGCACAATGTCTCCTTTAGCTATTATTCCACCAGGGCCAGCCAAGCTACTGAAAGGGAAATCCCTGCACGAATTAAGGAAATTCAGATATTTCTTTCATTCTAAGAGGCATTCCCGACAGAGCCAGGGCTTGTTTCCAAAGACATGGCTGCATTCCAGCATCAGAGAAACTTTATTATGCAAATATTGACCAGTGTTGAAGGAAAAAGCAATAAAAAACTGCCTAAGGTGACACAAACTATTGTGTTTGGGCTGTAACATCCAAAGCCAAATTTTGGGAGCTTTGTTTCAATGGTGAGATGACTTTTGAGAATAGAGGGTAGCAATAGATGCTTTGTGCTTCTTTCCCTTTTTCTTTTCCTTTTCCTTTCCCTTTCCCTTTCCCTTCCCCTTTCCCTTTCCCTTTCCCTTTCCCTTTCTCCTTCTCCTTCTCCTTCTCCTTCTCCTTCTCCTTCTCTTTCTCCTTCTCCTTCTTCTCTTTCTCTTTCTCTTTCTCTTTCTCTTTCTCTTTCTTTTTCATATTCTTCTCACTTCATTTTAATTTAGCAAGATTCAGTCCTGGAAATGAAGATGGAAACACTAGTGAATTCACAGAATCATGTTACTGTCCAGGAACTAGTTGTGCAAGAATCCAAACAATATTCAAACTCATAGACCAAAACTAATAAAGACCTACCTGGCAGGAACTTGAAGATGAACATTATGTGTTATGGACCAGTCCCAGGAATGAGAATGATGGGTGGACGAATATTGGAAAAAGATGGGAACTCCACCTCCAGTGAAGCTGATGGAACAGTCCAAAGGAGGCCTGGGAATGATGGGGTAGGAACTCAGTAATGATATACAAGTTGTAAGGTTTGAAGCAAAAGTCAGGGTTCACACAAATGAAGGTTTAAGTTACTCATTGGAAATGGAGAGCCAAGAAAGCTAAATATTTGCAGCTTATGTGCAGAGGGGCTGGAGAGGACATGAGGATCCAGCACAACCCTGGAGGCTGTGTAGGTGTGAGATGGGGCAAAATCTTGCCCTTAAAATGATTTCATCTGCTTCCACAGAAGATCTCAATTAAATCTTCACAAGCTGGAGAGAGGCACTTTAAAAAGTAATCTCTACCCCTTTCTTGGGTCTACAAAAGTAATGATAAAAGCACTAAATAAAGCCACAGATAGTGTCCTCCACCCAGATGTAGTCAGGTGTTCAAAAAAGTATTTCAAGAAACAATAACTCCTCTTTGGTTTGCTTCTGATATTTGTGGATTTAGGGTACAGTTTTATCGTAATCAAATGGAAATATACCAGACCCAGATTTCATCCTCAGGAACTTCTGCTGAAAGGGAAATTTGGCCCCCAAAAAAGGTCTACTGCAACTGATATTCTCTTTTCTACTGCTTCCCTCCTTTTGTTAGACACTCTGAGCCATCATCAGTGTGATGATCAGAGGGCTGGAGAACCTCTCCTGTGAGGACAGACGAAGAGTTGGGGTTGTTCAGTCTGGAGAGGAGAAGGCTCCAAGGAGACGTTATTGTGGACTTCCAGTATCTGAAGGAAGCTACAAGAAAGCTGGGGATGGATTTTTTAGGATGTCAGGGAGTGGATAGGACATGGGGAAATGGATTCAAACTGGAGGAGGGGAGATTTATATTAGATGTTAGGGTGGTGGAAGGTCTAACACTGCATCCCTGCAAGAGGAATCAAAGAAAAATAGATGCTGGTGCTTCTTTTGCAGCTTTCCCATGTTTCTCCCAGCCCATCTCCCCATGACACTCTCCCCTTCCTCACCTTGTTTATTTAGGTGTAGATGGCTGGTCTGCCTGCACCTAAAGAGGAGTCTGAGGACTCTGTCTCAGCTGAGGTGATCTCAGAAGAAACAGAGATGGGCAAAATATTTTCATTTGCAGTTGAGGAGAGGCAGGCATTAGACAAAACCCAATGGATGACACCTTCTCTGCAATGTGTGCCCCTTCAAATATGCAAGCATACACCCAGGAAAATGGGATTTTGGGGGGAACAGGTAGCAGTATAAGGATTACTTCTTCCTACATACCAGGCACAAAGTAGTCCCGAGGGTTTTAAGAGTAAGAGTAACACACACACACACAAAGGTGCAGGGGAATGGAGACTTGTTGAAACCTTTTCCTTGCTGGCTCTGTCTGGCAGAGCTTGAGTTTTAAAATACCAATGCTTTTTCTTGTCACTCTCAGCTTTAATTTATTATTTTTTTAAATCAATAAATATCCCTCCACTCCTCCATCTGGAGGATTCCTCCTTCAGCCCACCCCTGCCAAGCTGATCAGAGCCACCTATGCAATGCCATTTGATCCAGAACATATTTCAATCTTGGCCCGTTCTCAACCTCATAAATTCCTGACATGATTCGGGAGGCGTTTCTGTTGGAAATAGCTCTCTGCTCCACTGTCGTATTTATAGAGATTGCTGCTGCCTCTGATCTGAGGCCAAACATTAGGAATAATTGCAGCAGGAAGCAGGACAGAGCTCGACATATTGTTTGTCTGGATTGTTTTAATTTTGAGAGATCATGGGAGTACCCCCACTTACTCGTGTTAGGAGAAAGAAACATAAAAAAAAAAAAAGAAAAGAAAAGAAAAGAAAAGAAAAGAAAAGAAAAGAAAAGAAAAGAAAAGAAAAGAAAAGAAAAGAAAGAAAAGAAAAGAAAAGAAAAGAAAAGAAAAGAAAAGAAAAGAAAAGAAAAGAAGAAGAAAAGAAAAGCGTCGTTCAGGAATTTGCTATTTTAATTTTTTTCTTTTTATTGCCTTTGTTAGAGGCAAAGAGGGAAACATTATGCTTGGTGCTGAGGACAGGGAGGTGAATGAGATGTTGGTGACTTATTAATTCAGGAATCCTCTCCCTGTAGGTTAGACCTGAGGTTTCAAATTTTTTTTACATTTTTAAAAAAAAATTTAGTTTATTTTCTGCTTGTTGGAACAAAGCCAGGAAATGCACAGAGCTCTGTGCACACATATATGTGTGTGTCTAGGTGTGGGTGATGGGAAGGAGGGGGGTGTGTGTGTGTGTGGAGCTGTAGGTGGGCTCCCACAGATATCAGCCATACAGTCACACCAGTCAAGGCTGAAGCTGCATGTGGACAAGGTGCCAACGTTGGCATTTTGGAAGGAGCCACACATCCATCCAGGCAAAGGTTTGGACTCAAGGTGTGAACTCCTTGGATGTGTAGCTGGGACCCGAGAAGGAAAGTTGAAGGATGTGGATGCCAGGAGCCTTCAGACACACCACATCTGAACTGGGGTAGCTCTGTTTGGAAGTGAGAGACACATGCAGATGTTGAGAGACTGAGACAAACTTGTTGGACTCAACGGAAAAAACATTTTTCACTTCAGGAGGCTTCAGAGAATCCTGGAGGTGTAGCTGAAAGGCAGGATGGAAAAAAGGCCAAAGCAAAGTGTCCCCAGTACTGGGATTCCAGGGAGCTTTTGAGGTGAATCTTGGTTCTCAGAAAGCACATCATAAACCTCTCCTACCCCTGTCTGACCATCAATAAAATTGCCAAGTTGTCTGGGACGTTGCTGAAGCACAGAGTGAGGCAATGAAGGGGAACTTCAGTGCAGAGAGGCACTGGGGTTGTCTTTTTCTCCCACTGCCATTCTTACTGGGCTGCCTTACTGTCATGGTTTAACCCTGGCCCGGCAAAACAACAGATTTAAACCGAGAAACAGATTTATATATTAATCTCTCTCTCCTCTGATAAAGGAAAGAGAGAGAATAAGGAAGAGAGACTTATGGGTTGGAAACTAAACTACAGAACTTTAATGAAACAATAATGATAAATAGGAACAAATTATTAAATATATACAAATATACAGGAAAAATGATCCCACGTTCCTCCCCCCTTTCCCCAATAACTCTCACGTCCCCACCGAGGCTGCAGGGCAGCCCTGGGAAAGTCCAGGCTGGAATCCTGGAGTCAGCAGCAGTTGGGAGCTGGAGGCAGGAACACCCAGATTCAGGCTGGAATGGATCAGAACCACAGGCACTGGGGTGGACGGAATCCTCTCAGGATGCCGAAGGAAGCAGGGAGGGCAGGAAGGAGTAGAGAGGTTTGACCCTTGTGATCCCTCAAATTTATACCGAGAATGAGGTGTATGGGATGGAATACTCTGTTTGGTCAATTCTGGCATCTATCTTGTCCGGTCCTCCCCAAAGGAGGGTTTCAGGTGGGACCTCGTTGCTCCTTCTGGAAAGCAAAATGTTCCTGAGAGCTGAGCAGTGTCCTTGGCTCTGCATGCCAGTCTCTGGCTGTAACTAAAAACATCGAGTGTTATCAGTCCTAGAAGCAGACACTGCCTGAGAAACTTGCTGTTAACCCCAGCAAGTGCAACTACTTACAAGAGACTTAGCTAAAAGCAAAAGTACAAACCAGAAAATCACCTTTATCCTGGCCTAAACCAGGACACTTACCCAGATTCAGCCTTGCCTCAGTCTTACTGCTTTCAGAAAGGAGTAACTAAAGCCTCACTTAGGCACCCATTATTTTTCGTAAAACCCTTTGGGTCATTTTTAGGCACATGTTGAAATATGTTCCTGAGTAGGGATCCTGAATTTGAGCTCTTGCCTCTTCAGAAAGAAACTTGACTGCAGTTTCATTGCTGGGTAATAGCTTTGGGAAAGGAGGTGACCCCTTCTGCCAAATCCTGGGCTGGGTTAGTTCAAGCTTACCCTTTTTGCTGGTTAACTGAGAGCTCTCTTAATTGAGCATAGATACGGGGTAAGAGCTGCTGTAAGTTCAGAAGGGAAAACTGTCCATGCTTCCAACAAGAGCTACACTCATATTAGCTGAACTCAAGGGGATAATAAAGGACTCCACTCAGAGAAAAAAAAAAATAGCAGGAGCCAACAGCTGGGAGCTGAAGCCAAAAAAATGTTGGTTATGAGCAAGTGTGCCTTGTAAATTGAAGGGGGAGGTTGACAGCCTGGAGTGATCTATCAAGGAATAGTTAAAGAGTTGGCCAATCATTAGGGTGCCTTCAGGAAAAGATACTTTAAACAAATCCAGGTCACTGGGCTCAGTCCAGTTTTGAGGTGAAAGTGTCTGGTCTGTGCTACTCAGGAGATCAAATTAGGGATTTAATGGTTTCTGCCACCCTTAGTGTCATCTGAGTGCCAGGAAGAGCTCATGCACTTCTTGAGCTGATAAAGAAAATGGAAATGAAGCCATCTCCCACCACTCCTTGGACTGGCAGTGATATTGGGCATTTATGTTTCACCCCTAGCAAATGGTGAAATAGTTCAGACAGAGTTTTGAAAAATACTCAATTTTTTTCGGTTTGTTTTTTTTTGAAAAATATTCCAATATTCTTGAAAAAATATTCCAGTCCTGCTTGAGGAGGAAGAAAGCAAAAGTGTTGTCTGGCTGCTGGCCTGAAGGTACCTTTGGTATCCTCTGCTCCATTTCTGACAGCAGCACCCAACCATTGCTTTAGGTAGTGAGTCTACTGTATCAAAAAAAAAAAAAAAACAACCCAAAAAAACCCAAAAGCCAGCAACTAAAGGATGGAAAATTAATGTTTTTAATGCCCTGTAACAAAATGAGGGCAGAACCAATATAGATCTTCCTTTATTCAAGCTCAATCATTCTTTCCTGAACTCCTGCATCTTCTCAGAGGGAGGACAGGTTGGCTAAACCAGTGCAGCCTTGCCTACATTATTATATTGGGACAAACTCATAGACATGCAGCAAGTAGTACAGATGAAAGGGTGGAAAAAAATATGGAATAATTCTTGTATTCATCCAGGGAGCTGAGGCAGAGAAAACTACAAAGAAAGGCTATAGCAAAATGGGGAATTAAGCAATTATTTTGAGTCTAACTACATCTCTGTAATTTCAGAAGCACCTTCCCATGGATATAACCACCTGAACCCAGGACTGTGGCTGGCAGCTACATTATCCTGGAGTCTTCACCACAGTTTAGTCACAATAACCTCCCTTAGGGAAAAGAAGTAGCACTGAAAAAAATTAACAAGCTCAGCATTGCCTCGAGTCTTTTAAATGAGCCCTGATGTGCTTTGGTCTCTTTTAAAACCTGTTGCTAGCAAAAAATATTCCTTCTATTCAACAAAAATCAAGGATAATAGAAAAAGGGCGAAGATAAAATAGATGGAAGGAAGACTGGGCCAGATGCCAGATCTGATGCTAATCAGATCCAGATAATGTCCAAGTCCAACACTGCATTCCTTGGGGATGGTACCCAGGACACAGTGCCAGGAGGATGTCAGTGCTGAGACTCCAGCCCTCGTCTGCCCCACCAGGGAAAGGGAATCTGCAAATATTTAGTCTGCCAGGAAGACTATTCCAATTAGTAAATGTCAGATCAAGGCCTGAATGATTCTGAAACATGTAAGGGTTTGGACAGGGCTTATTCAAGTCACACAAGGGTCCTCACTTATTTAAAACTATTAGGATCTGAGAAGTATGTGCATCTCCAAGCACTTAAACCAGAAACTCTTTAATTTACACGAACAGTCATGAGATGGATCCCATTTAGCATGGTTTCCTCAGAAAGCTAATCCTGGGATGATTTCATTGCTTCTCATCTCCTGGAAATTTGCTTATTCACAAAGCAAAAGCCCCCTCATTATCTGAGATGAGGGAAGGAGCCTTTGTCACAGAAGACAGGGTGTCATCACCCAGCTGTGTCATTGCAAGCTTCAGTCCGACTGTTGGTCCTAATATGGTTGTGGTTGATGCTTACACCAACAGTTGTGGACAAGCAAGGACTTTTTTGGAAATTAAGGGAGAGGGACTGCAGAGCCCCACGTGAGCATTCAAGTGAAGAGCAGATGTCAGCAGATGCAGCAATGCTGGCACCACACTGGTGGTAGGAAGGGTGCTGTTCTCACCCACCTTCATTTTTCCACACTGCATCTGATTTTTTTTTTTTTTCTTCAAATAAGGGAAGGAAAATCTTGCAGGTCAAGACAACAAACAACAAAGAGACTGAGAGCAACTGACAGGATGGAATTTAAGGCTCAGCCTTAAGTGCAGGCAACACACTGTATTAATCCTTGTGTCAGCTCCAAAAAGAGTCAGGATGTCCTCAGAACTGGGAATTCTGGCCATCCCTCCCCAGAAAGGCAACAACACCCTGATAACAGGTTCAGGTTTCTCTCCCAAAAGAAATGGGCTCCTTTTCCAATTTGGATAGTGATTGAAAGTGCAGGAGAGACTTTTTCAGCTCCCTTTGAGCCTTCCTCTGCAAACAAGTCACAAGAGGTTCTGCATGAACCTCTCCCAATTCTTCCTATCTCTGAGCTCAGTGTCTGACCAGCATTGACCATCAAAGCTACATCTGAACAGGTAAGAAAAGCAGGCCAGGTTTGATCTCAGATTGTGACTCACATCCTCACAGTTTAAATCACTTTCTTTTCCATCCCAAAACTCTGCATGGTGGATAGTTTCTGGCCAGCATACAGACAATGTTGCCAAAAACCATCCTAGGAGTGTGTTGTCACTGAGCCAACATCTACAGGTGAACCCATGCACTGTGTCTATTGACTGTGTATATCCCAAAAGGTTCTACAGAGAGAGGAGAAGTGGACCCTCCATCTCCATTCCAACAGGATGGAACCTGTCCCTTCCCTTTTTTTTTCTTTTTTTTTTTTTTTTTCAGATGATGAAGGCTGATGAACCAAGCTTTGGATGTGCTCTGGGCTGTGATGATGAGGTCCTACTGTGGGAGCTACCCTTAGGTAAGATGAAACCCTGGTTCTTTAGGTTCTTCACTTGGAGGGATGAGGGAAAAACAGACATGAAGAAGAGCAACTTTGTCAATCCTCATAGAGGTGCAAATCTTGCACTGTAAAAACAGTGGGCACTAAAGCCAAGTTCCTGGCAACTTTTTTGAATATTGAATGCTTTGTGACATCAACCTTTCCTACATCACTCCCTGCTTTTACTTTCTTGTCTCAGCAGGGGAAGTGATATTAAATGCTTTGACTAAGATCCCTCTTGAAATGAGTGGCAGAGTGGGATGCTGAGCTTGAATCTTGGCAATGCCAGGCCTGTCCTCACACCATCCCAGATGGAGATGGACAAATACAGTGAAGTACAATGTCTGCTGAGTTTGTTTTCCAGTGACTGCATTGCAGGCAGCTCCTAGCTGCACTTTTAAAAAATTCACACTTTAAACAGGCAAAAATTCAAGTTTTAACAGTAAATGTCTGTTATGAAGTGGGCTTTCTATAGCTTAGACAGGAGTAAGGACCTCCAAAGGTGTCAGAGAAACTATTCAAGCAGGACCATATCAGGGTGTAACTCTAGGAGCTGGCTGTATAGCTCCATAGGTGTCAATGCAACTTCCCTGCTTTATATCAGCTGGGATTCCGGTTCAGCTACAGCTCCCTGAAGTCCTAAGAGCTCCCTGGAGCTGTTGCCTTAAACATCAACAGGGGAAAAAAGGCCACAAAGGAGTAACTTCATTTCTGCCTGTGTCTTTCTGGTGTGTAAGACAAAACTAGGGGTATGTGCATTTCTCACATACTCAGAGGTCCTCATAGAATGGCTTTGGAAAGCATGAAATTTATACTCTGGAACCCACAAGTTTTAGAAAACACAGAACTCAGTGGATCCTTTGTGCCAGGTGATGTTTCAAAATACTGATATTTCAAAATAGAGCTGCCAAAAGGAAGTGGTGAAATGTCACAGATGGTTGTGGTCTGAGATGATTTGGGGGACACTTAGACATGAAGAGCTGGGTCAAAAAGCAGGACAGGACACCTAGCTGTACAGAGTCCAGCTAGACAAAACCAACAGGGGAAGGAGGACAACTGAGGGACTCAGTTTAACCCTAAATCAGTAAAGGAGCAGCAGGTAGGAAACTTTATTCCAGTGCTCGTGCCAGTTCCATCAAAGTCCAAGCGGGTTTTGCTGCCATCTTCTGTGTGACCTGGGCTTCATCAGGGCTTGCTGCCCTGGGGAATACCTTGCCTTCTGAAAAATAATATCTTGCCTTCTGAAAATCATTTTCAGGAGACTACTTTTAGGTGCAGGGTTCCTTAATTTAGTTGAATGAGACAGACAGAGCCAAAACGCACCAACAAAAACGTCGCAGATTTGAGTTTCCGAGGTCAAAACTTCCACTTTGCACCTTGTGAAAATCAAACTAGCTCAAATCAGAGTACAAAATGATAACTTGTTGGTTGGTGGGCCTTTCCCTCCTTGCTTTCCTGGTAGAGGAGGGCTTTCCAAGAGTATTGTTAATTAATGGAGCTCATCCCATGCCAGGTAACAGCAGGAGTTTCACCAGGACTCCTCACCTTGCAGGGCTTTTGGGTTTGTGAAAATGAGACATCTGGAAGGGAAACTTTCATCTCAGTTCCTCAACAGATAATCTCCAAATGTGTTTTACAAACTGTAACTATTAAACACACACAGCCAGGCCTGGTGGATTTGATACCATTTTTGGTCTGACTGATTGGAAGAGAAAAGGATTGTAATTTTTTTTTTCAGTGTTATGCAAACTTTCAGTGCATTGTGGATGATCAGTTTCCTGGAGCACCCTACCCTTTAACTGAATAAGTAAAAAATTAGAATTTTAGATATAAGACAATGTATAAAACAATAGATAAAATATGTAAAAATATATTTTAAAATTTAATAAAATAGCAAATGTAGGTATTGAAAGACCATGTCTGACAGGCAGGCAGACAGATGCATGTTCTACTAAAAAATGTCAGGATATTTTTCTTCACCAATCTCCAAAAACCTACATTTGGTGTAAGGAATCTCAGGAAAGGAATCTGTCAAATCTCCTCAGTCTTAAAACACTAGCAAGAAATTACTCCCAGCCCATACGTTTTTCCTTTACTTTTGTCCCTTAGCCCTCTGCACTTACCCTCCAGCAAATCTGCTGTACCAGATGCCAGAGTTTAAGCATAAACAGGGAGTTTCAATACTCAGACCTGATTCCCTCCTTTCCTGTTGCAGTCCTCCCCTATTGACCATTTCCCACAATTTGGGGTCCTTCCATTCCCAGAATTCCTTTAAGTATAAGCATATTACCCTATTACCTTCCTCCAGGCAGATGCTACCTTTGCTAGAGCCCCTCCTTTCTATGTGTTTTTGCTTTTCTTTCCTCTTTTCTCCTTTCTTTTCTTTTCTTTTCTTTTCTTTTCTTTTCTTTTCTTTTCTTTTCTTTTCTTTTCTTTTCTTTTCTTTTCTTTTCTTTTCTTTTCTTTTCTTTTTCTTTTCTTTTCTTTTTTTCTTTTCTTTCTTTTCTTTCCTTTCCTTTCCTTTCCTTTCCTTTCCTTTCCTTTCCTTTCCTTTCCTTTCCTTTCCTTTCCTTTCCTTTCCTTTCCTTTCCTTTTTTCCTTTCCTTTCCTTTCCTTTCCTTTCCTTTCCTTTCCTTTCCTTTCCTTTCCTTTCCTTTCCTTTCCTTTCCTTTCCTTTCCTTTCCTTTCCTTTCCTTTCCTTTCCTTTCCTTTCCTTTCCTTTCCTTTCCTTTCCTTTCCTTTCCTTTCCTTTCCTTTCCTTTCCTTCCTTTCCTTCCTTTCCTTTCCTTTCCTTTCCTTTCCTTTCCTTTCCTTTCCTTTCCTTCTTTCCTTTCCTTTCCTTTCCTTTCCTTTCCTTTTTCCTTTCCTTTTCTTTTCCTTCCTCCTTTTCTTTTCCTTTCCTTTCCTTTCTCTTCCTTTCCCTTTCCTTTTCCTTTCCTTTCCTTTCATTTCCTTTCCTTTCCTTTCCTTTCCTTTCCTTTCCTTTCCTTTCCTTTCCTTTCCTTTCCTTTCCTTTCCTTTCCTTTCCTTTCCTTTTTCCTTTCCTTTTTCCTTTCCTCTTTCCTTTCCTTTTTCCTTTCCTTTCCTTTCCTTTCCTTTCCTTTCCTTTCCTTTCCTTTCCTTTCCTTTCCTTCTCTTCTCTTCTCTTCTCTTCTCTTCTCTTCTCTTCTCTTCTCTTCTCTTCTCTTCTCTTTTCTCCTCTCTTTTCCCACCTCTTTTCTCACCTCTTCTCTTCCCACCTCTTCTCTTCCTCTTCTCTTCTCTTCTCTTCTCTTCTTTTCTCTTCTCTTCTCTTCTCTTCTCTTCTCTTCTCTTCTCTTCTCTTCTCTTCTCTTCTCTTCTCTTCTCTTCTCTTCTCTTCTCTTCTCTTCTCTTCTCTTCTCTTCTCTTCTCTTCTCTGAAAAATTTAAAATCCAAGGGGGTAAGAGTAACAGATCTCTTCTCATGTTTCACATTCCATGCTGCTCCCTTTGATATCTGTTTATGTTGTGCATTGTTCAGGACCATTTCACAGCAACACCTTTTGGAAGGAGATTGGCTTTTATTGCTTTTGAAGAATTACAAGACTAAATGTTGAGTTCAGAGGTTTCTCAGTCTCATTTTAGCCTATAGCTTAGCTATGGGATATAAGGTAATGTAGGGTCCAGAGCTGGCCCACAAAGCAAAAAAAAAAAGCCAGAGATAAGGTCTAGCAGTGGGATGGATGAGAGATCTCAGGCCTCAATGCAAAGACCTTGATTATTTTAAAATTACAGTGAACTGGGGCTGACCTTTGGTTTTAGAACAGGAAACTCTCCAGAATGTATTTCTTCTGGGGGCATGTGATATTTTGCATGTATTTCTGGATCTGCTGCTAGCTCATAGCCCGTGTTCCTTCTCTGTCCCTCCAGTCAAGTCTCAGTGGATCTGTAATCAGCATCTGTAGCTCGTATGTGCAATGGGCAAATATCCTCATGGCTTCAGAGAACTCCTTTCTCATGTACACCCTTTTCTTCTCAGTACATGGAGTGCTCTTAAATGGTCCCATTTTGTTCCAAGAACATAGTCTTCCCCTGGAAAATACCCCAAAAAGGTGTTCTACAAGCTCTCCAGCTTGTGAGAAAGATTAAACCCTGGTCTTTGATTGTCTTCCTCCTTATCTTGTATTTTTTCCCACTCCTCTTGGTTCTTTCATGCTGTGCAAGTATTTGGACTTTGGTTCTTGGCTTGGAGCATCATGCTGGTCTTCACTGAGTGTATTTCTCCCCTAGAGAATGCCTCACCAGGCACTGTCCTTGCTCCCTTTAGTACAATCCTAGCCAATAAAACTACTGGTTCAGTTTTGCATTTTGGTCACAGAGAGCAACATGCTGGGGGAGGATTTTTCTTCTTGGGTAAATCATGCAAAGTTACTGCAAGTCAAACAAGGTGCCTGCTGAAATGCTTCTTTGCTTTATTGCATTTCATCTGGCAGTTCATCTACCTCCCTTCTGTCTGAACATTTGTCTGCAACCATGAGGTAGTTTGTGTGGTTTGTGATGAAAAGGTCCTTTCCTCCTTTGTTCCAAAATCTACGGGGGATGCTGTATATTTTTGTTGTCTCTGTTTGTTGCTTGGCCAGCACTTCCTTGCCTGTATAACATCTGCTCAACAGACCTCAGATATCCTTGATCACATTTGGCCAGCATGAGGCACCTCCAGCTTTCTGGTGTGTTCTGGAGAGTGCATCTATTCCCAAAAATCTGGGTGTTGTGTCTCAGCTGTCTATCCCATGTGACCAGTTCACCTCAGTATTTCCAGCTAGTAGCCTCTCTCTGGGTTTTTTGTTTGTTTGTTTGTTTTTTTGTTGTTTTTTTTCCCCATGCCTTTTTATGCATCCTGTTGATATCAGGTGGATTTTATGCCTGTTTGGCACTTTCACATCTGTGGAGGTTCACCTGCTTTCCCTATGCTTGCAGCACTTGATAAAATTCTTGTGGGAGCATGAGGGTTGACACTTGGTTTGGGTAAATGGGGATGGTTGGGAAGAATTGTTCTCCTTTTTATCCAAGCATTCACTAAAGGAGCTTTTTCTCCATCCTCCTTCACTCCCCAGCCCCATTATCTTTCTGCCTTTAACTTCAACTCAATCTTTCCACTTCAGACCTCTACCTCCTGCAGCAAATCAGTGTCCACCTCCACCTCCCCTGCTCTACTTCCACTCCTTTAGCATCTTCACGTGCAGACATTTAGAGCTGCCGATTTTAAACCTCATTTTATCCAACCTCAGAGAGCCAACTGAGATCAAGAGCACCTCTAACTTTTTGCAACCCAATGGAGACAACCTCAAAAGGCATTTCAGCCCATTTCTTCTCTAAGTGCCTATTAACACTGCTCATAAAGAGGACTCTTCAGGGAACACACTCCTATGTGCACCTCCTCTTTAGTGTTTAGCATCACCAAACCCAATCCCAACTTGCAGTGCCTGGCCTTTAATGAAGTTCTTTTGGTGTCTCTGAGGCACTGTCCTCAGCTTCTTCACCTGCTCTTCATATTTCAGAGGCCCTCTTCTTTCCAATTTATATATGCTGGGGAGTGATAATAAAATCTTCACAGGCCAGAGAAAAAAATCTGACAGTCTACTGAGCCTTTTCATTCAGACTTCCACATCTTCTATTTCTGTTACAAATTTAGTGTAATTTGGCAGTGGTCTGATCTATTGTTTCTCCAGATTTTTGACCTCTGTCACAAATCTTTCATACGTGACATTTTCTGTGGGCTGTCAGTGATTTTGGAGCACAATTAACATTTATTTGGTCCTCTGGTGAGTTGTGTATGCATCCAGATGAGGGCTGAGCATGTGACAGCAATTGCCTACTACAGCTAGTAGTGCAGCAGCTTGTATTTAGCTTTATAGTTTAACCATTGCAATGCCAGGGCAGAACACATCAAGATGCTAAGTAGGGGTTGGTGGGGGTCAGGGCTGCAATTTAGTCTCAGGGATGTGATTTATCTTTGACTTTTGCTCCTTTTTTCCAGTAGTCTCCACTCGGGATTTCCTAGATTTGCTCTTATGACCATGGTCATAGTCTAAGTTGAAAAACAGAAACCCCAAACACTGATCCAGTCCTATTTTATTCCTTGTGCCTCAACCACAGACCCATCTCATGAAACGTTTCCCACAAGCAGAGCTTGCCTGCTGACCCAGATGTTGTGTGAGCATCAGCGTGTTGCAGTGGCCCCATGGGGGATAACACACACCATAACCCTCCAGAAGTGAATTTTCCTTGTCTGGCCTTCCTGCATCCTGACATCATTTGTCCCTTATGCACAGCAAGGACTATAGAAGATCTTGAGGGCTGGGAGTATGTTGGAGTGGTTGGAAATACCCCAGAAGAGGTTTCTCAGGGAAGAGACCTGGGTTCTGCTTGGAAAATCAGTCTACAAATTCACTTGTTGATCTTCAGAGGTGATGGGGGAGTGTAGTGTCCCCTTCTGTCTAGACCTATCCCAAAAAACCATGAAGCTGAGTGAGTCACTGAACTGAAGGCAGAAACAAAAGATGAGAGAAAGAAAATCCTTTTTTATTCTTCCTCCTTTTTAATTTTTTTTTTTTATTTTTGCCCCCTGCTGATCATACATATGTCGTTTCCACTTAGATATTAGACGTTTGGATATCATCAATCACTAAGTGTATGTGCAGTGTACAAAAGGCTCATGCTCTCCACTTCCCAACACCACTTAAATACAAAGGAAATAAGAGGCACCTTGGAACCTTTACTTGATGCTGTGTTTTTGTCTCTCATCACCTTCAAAGGTCTGAATGACAAGTTACATTTGGAGCTGAATCCCTTCCTCCTCCTTTGCAATCCTTCTCTTTATGGGCTCATACTTTATTGTTTTCTTTCCAAGTGTTTCATTCCAACCTCTGTTAATGAACACTAGGGGTAGCCAAATGTGTTTGGTTGCATGCAGGACCTTGGGAGAGGATTATGGAGCAAATTCACTGCAAACAGCCTCAGCTTGCTTGGCAGGCTGACTAATCCTCCTCCCTCCTCCAGCTGATGAGCTCTCAAGACAGAGAGAGCTCAGGGACCTTCTCCCTCAGCTCAGGACCTTGAGGAGAACTGGAGGGGTGCTGGATGCTCCAGAGCTAAAAAACTCCTACAGAACCCTGACCCCATCCAGCACACATCCGGTGAGATAAGCAAATGATGCTTGTCACATGTTTCAGTGCTAAAGCCACCGTGTTCCATTTGGGTTATAAAACACACACTGGAGGCTACTGGGAATGAGAAACCTGTCCCCTGGATTGAAGGAGATGGGATGAATGCTGGGGGAATTAATTACAGAAACCACTGATGCGGCCATCTCTCATGAGAGCTTTCCCATTTGTGAGATTTAGGAGGAAGAAAGAAAATTTTGTCTTCCATCTTCACCCTGGTTCAGGCTCTCTTCCCTGTGCTATTTGTGTGGAGCCATGAACTGCTCTTAACAACAATGTACAATAAGGAAATAGCTCTGCCAGAACTGTGATGGGGAAACTACATCAAACTCATGATTTCCCATGGTCACAAAGGCTGCCTGTACTTTGAGCAAACCATGTACCAAAGCCCTCCTGCACCCCACTTCAGCTCCTTGGTGGGCTTTTTCTTCCCACATTTCACTGCATGGATAAAGCCCAAGAGAGTTAAATGAAGCAAGCCTGGCCCTGTTCTGCTGGAAAACCAGACTGAAGGCAAGTGGCTGGGGTGGTTTGGGTCTCAGTGGACTTGCATCTGCTTGTTATTAGGCTGGAGGTGGCCTGCAAGATATCATCATCACACCTCAGCTGGGGTTGTGGCAGAGGATGTGCTGAGCTACTCCAGCATGAGTTTGGAACCTGAAGTTTTCCTGGGATGCTGTGGGTGGAACACAACCTCCCCATTCCTGAGATTTAAACACTGTCCCAGGAACAGCTCTGCCACTTCCCTGATGTTTCTATCAGGTCTACAGGAACCCATGCCATGGGGCAGGATGAGAAATTAGTCTGCTCATTTTCTTAGGAGCTGCAGAGTTATGAGAGAAGTCCTCAGCACGGGAAAGACATGGACCTGTCAGAGTGGTTGCACAGGAGTTCAAAACTATGATTAGAAGGATGGAGCACATCTCTGTGAGAGCAGGGTGATAGTGTTGGAGTTGTTAAGTCTGGAGAAGGCTCTGGGGACACCTTATTGAAGCCTTCCAGTACTTAAATGGGCCCTATAAAAAAGATGGGGACAAAATTTTTAGCAGGGCCTTTAGTGACAGGACAAGGGGCAATGTTTTTAAAATCAAAGAGAGGAGACTCAGATTAAAGAGAAGGAAGAAATTTTTTATGCTGAGGGTGGTGAGATACTGGCACAAGTTGCCCAAGAAAGTGGTAGATGCCCCACACCTGGAAACATTCAAGGTCAGGTTGGACCAGGTCCTGAGAAACCTGACCTAGTTCATAGAATCACAGAATCATAAAATGTTAGAGATTGGAAGAAACCTCTGGAGCTCATCCAGTCCAACCCCCCTGCCAGAGCAGGATCACCCAGGGAAGGTCACAAAGGAAAACATCCAGGTGGGATTTGAAAGTCTCCAGAGGAGACTCCAGAACCTCTCTGGGCAGCCTGGGCCAGGGCTCCCTCACCCTCAAGAAGTTTCTCCTCATCTTGAGGTGGAACTTCCCATCTTCTACCTTAACTCCATTCTTCCTTGTCCTGTTACTGGGCACCACTGAAAAGAGATTGTCCCTTCCCCCTTGACACCCACCCCTCAGATATTTATAGACATTAATAAAATCCCCTCTCAGACTTCTTTTCTCAAGGCTAAACAGCCCCAGGGTTCTCAGTCTTTCTTCAGAGGTGAGATGTCCATGTCCCTTCATCATCCTCAGAGCTCTCCCTTGGCCTCTCTCCAGTAGATCTCTGTGACTCTTGAATTTGGGAGCTCAAAATTGGATCCAGTATTCCAGGTGTGGTCTCACCAGGGCAGAGTTGAGGGGGAGGAGAACCTCCCTGGATCTCCTGGACACAAATTTCCTGATGCACCCTAGGATGCCATTGGCACTCTTGGCCACAAGGGCACATTGCTGACCCCTGGAGAACTTCCTGTCCACAAATTGAAGATGTTCCCATTTATGGCAGGGTGGGTGATGACCCCTAGAAGTCTTTTCCGACTCAAACCATTATATGACTGTGATTCTAACTCCAGCACCAGACAGGAACAAGCCAAGACTCTGGAAGGAGGTGTCTACCAACATTACACATTATAAGAATTATTTTACACATTAACATTATAAGAATCAGCTCCCAAAACAGAAATTTGATGTTTTGCTAATTCTGTGTCTTCTTACTTAAATTATTTTACAAATTGAAGGACAGGAGTTTCCCAGATACAATCAAGCTTTCAAATAGTTCATAGGAGACCCAAGGGACTAAACTGGCATAACTTCTCAGGTGCCATGCCAGGTCCAGTAGAGTTCTTGGTGCGTGTTACTGACAAAAATGAAGGGTATGATTGTAAATGGGAGAGCAGAATTTAATTATACTTCAATGAAGTTTATCACTGAAGACTCCTATGCAAGTGAAACAGTCATGACAGCTCTGTTCAGGAGTGGGCCCATGCAAGAGGCAAAAAACTAGATTAAGAAAGGAAGATCAATTTTCAGCCTTCTGGTGAGGTTCTTTGGGGCTGGTACAGAATAATAAATGATCTGGAAAAGAATGAAATGACAAGCAATAAATGGGAGATGATTTTCAAATACTCCTAGGGCTCCTCTGGAAGACCTAAAGAACTTCAAGAAGTTTCCAAAAGTCTTTCTAGGATTGGTGCAATCTATACTACCTGGATATAGCCTAAAATTGTTACAGAAATTTGCTTTCTTTAAAAGCACAATTGTCCATTTCTGATTTTTTAAGTACTCGATGAACTGCCTGTCCTACCTACTTAAAAACACAACTTTGACACCAAAATCATGAGGTTCTGCCATATAATACATTTGATAAACTTTTCATTTAACTTCTGGGTTTTGAGTCATTATTGCTGGTCTTTTTGAAACTTTTTCTTAGCAACCACAAATAAGGACAATAAGCTTTGGTAAATTAGGATTTGATGCCATCAGAATTACACATCTCTGGGAACAAGGTGACAATTTCTGTGGGAACCCTTGCTGAACCTGGCAGTGGTTGTTTCACTGGGTTGTTTTAGAGTCACAGCACAACCATGCCTTGAATGGCTTCACGTGAGACCGTGCACAGAACACATACTTTACACTTGGAAGAAGGAATTTCCTCCAGAAACACATGCTGCTGATCAGCCCAGCAAGGGACCAGCCCCCCTTGATTTAGCTGACCGATGGTAACCAGAGTAGAACAACCTGACTTGATGAATCCTCATCATTTACCTCTTGACACAACACCTCTCTCTCTTCCCAGCCCCTGGATATGTGAGACATGGTTTGCATCCAGGTCTATATCCAAACCCCTCCAAGGCATGTGAAAGTTCAGGTTTCAGCCTGCACCTATCTCCAGCATGAACCCTTTTTAATAAAGCAGAAATCTCCAGATGCACCCAAACAGCTGAAAGCCATCAACAAGGATAGTGCCATTTCAGCTCTTTGGGAGGAACCCCTACACTCCCCCTTAGTTTCCACCTCCCTGGTCTCCATCTTGCCATCATCCATTATCCCATGTCACCAGACCCTTGCTTGGTACCTTCCTCATGCCCTTCACCTGACAGAGCCCATTCCCCCTTTCCAATGAGGGAAGAAACACAGAGGATGTGCTCTGTGCATTAATTCTGTTTTCAAGCCATCCCATGCTGGGGGCCCCATGCAACCCTCGCTATCCATCTGGTGGTCTTTGATGATGGAGCTCACATGGGAACCTTAGATAATAGATGATGGTGGAGGACATGTATTTTCAAATGAGTTTAAGATGTCTGGCAATTTCTTCAGGAGCAAAAGAGGAGGGAAAAAATGCAAAAGGGCATTTTAAGGGGAGATAAATGCACCCCAAATCAGTGAGAGCTTTTTGGAAATCAGAGGTGATGCTTTACCCATCCCAACGTAGAAGGTGAATGGTGAAAGTATCCTCAGAGCAGAACTCCCAGAGCTGAGGGCAGGGAGGAAAACAGGTAATATGGTAAACATTGCACATGGTTTAAATTACCATTGGTAATAAAACAATTCATCATCAGCTTCCATCCTGAAGACTGAGATAGCTATTGCTCCTGAGTGACTGAAAGAATGAATCATTTGCTGCTCTCTTGCTCTCTTATTTTCTCTTGACCCCCATGGCTCTGGCTCAAGGTCTAGCTGCAGAATGACAGGTCAGCTGCTCTGAGCTCAGTATCCAAAAATTACAGCCTAGGATTCAAAGGCAATCCTCATCACTGGTGTGTCTCTCTGCTCACTGACATAGGGCCTCCCTTGGAATTAGGGCTGAATTATGGCTCCTCCTTGAAGACTGCAATCAGTCAGCATCAGGGCTGAGAGAGAGATGGAGAAGCCCCATGTGTGACCTCCCCCAGGGCTGATGGTGGTGGCAAATCCCAGCCAGCTGCCAAAAGGTTATAGAACCATAGAATCCCAGAATCATTTGGGTTGGAAGGGACCTCAGAGCTCATCAAGTCCAACCCTTGATCCACTCCCCCCGTGGTTCCCAGCCCATGGCACTGAGTGCCACATCCAGGCTCTTTTTAAATATCTCCAGGGATGGAGAATCCACTACTTCCCTGGGCAGCCCATTCCAATGGCTGATCACCCTCTCTGTAAAGAAATTCTTTCTAATATCCAACCTAAACTTCCCCTGGCACAACTTAAGTCCATGCCCTCTTGTCTTGTTGAAAGTTGCCTGGGAAAAGAGCCCAACCCCCCCCTGGCTCCAGCCTCCTTTCAGGGAGTTGTAGAGAGTGATGAGGTCTCCCCTGAGCCTCCTCTTCTCCAGGCTGAACACCCCCAGCTCCCTCAGCCCTTCCTCATAGGATTTCTGCTGGAATCCCTTCCCAGCCTCCTTGCTCTGCTCTGGACCTGCTCCAGGACCTCAATCTCCTTCCTGAACTGGGAGGCCCAGAACTGGACACAGGACTCAAGATTTGGCCTCACCAGAGCTGAATCCCTTCCCTAGACCTGCTGGCCACGCTGTTCCTGATCCAGGCCAGGATGCCATTGGCCTTCTTGGCCACCTGGGCACACTGCTAGCTCATGTTCAGCTTCCTGTCAATCCAGACTCCCAGGTCCCTTTCTTCATGGATGCTCTCCATCCACTCGGTGCCCAGCCTGGAGCTCCCCATGGGGTTGTTGTGGCCAGAAGTTAGTACATTTTTGAGGTTTCTTCAGCTGGCCCTGTTAAAATTCTGCCTTTTGTGGTGTCTTTGTGTATCACATGCAACATCAAGGTTCCAGTGTCCAGGTAGCAATGGGAGCTTCCTTCCTGTTTACCTCTGAAGATGGACACAGCCATCTCTTAAACATCCCTTCATGGTCTCCCAGAAGCCCAGAAAAGGCTCTGGGGATACCTTGTAGCTTTGTAGTACCTGAAGAAAGCCTACATGGAAGTTGGAGAAAGACTTTTTACAATGGCATGGAGTGATGGAACCAGAGGAAGTGTTTTTAACCTGATAGAGGGGAGATTTTGGTTGGTCATTGGGAAGAAATTATTTTCTGAGGGTGGTGAGACACTTCCCTGGGTTGCCTTAGGAAGCTGTGGCTGCCCCATCCCTGGAAGTGTTGAATTCCAGGTTGGATGGGGCTTGGAGCAACCTGGTGTAGTGGGAGGTGTTTGAATTAGATGACCTGGAACTAAATGGTCTTTAAGGTCCCTTCCAACCCAAGCCATTCTGTGATTCTATAAAAATAGTGTATAAACTGTGTTGCCCTCTGCTTAAAAGCACAACTCAGCAGTCATTTAAACCAGCACCATCAGAAGCAGACAGGAAGAATCTTGCACATTGACTTCCAAAACAAAGCATTTGAGCATCCCTCCCAAGCAGTGTCCAGCTCCTTGCCTCCAGGACATCCTTCCCATCACTTCTCTTCCAAGCAAAATCTCCCCACTCATAAACCTGTAGATTCACTTCTCCTTTCCAGCTCAGGGAACTCATGCCTCTCTCCATGGAGGTCTTCCCAAAACAAAATCCCTCTGGTGCAACATGCATTTCACATCTCTCCCTAGTCATCAACCCTACATTGGGTCAGGATGGTCACTGTAAATTTGGTGTTCATGCTCCATTGAGGCTGGGAAGGGAATAAGATACTTCCCCTACTTTGACTGGTTGGTTTAATTGTATTTTCCTGGCTTCTTTTCCTTGCTATGCTTTCTTTCAGCCTTATTGAGCTGTTTGAATAATACCAATTCCCTCCCAGACACATTCTTTCTGCAGTCAGCAGTGGTGTTTGAGGTCCTTTTACTTCCTTGTCCCCAGGAGAGGGACACATCCTGAGCCATATCACAAAAAGAAAGGAGACAAATATTTGATTGCACCATGTGGGGGGGGTTAGGTGCTGAATAGCAGAAATATTGGGAAATACTGTCTAAGAAAGAAGGGCAATTCTATAGGTGTCAGTGACTTTAAGCCATTTTTGTACAAAAACTGAGTTTTGAATTAAAGGGCATTTTGTTGCAGATGAGGACACCATCTAGAAGAACTGCTTTCCACACAGGTTTTTTTGTTTTTTTGTTTTGTTTTGTTTTGTTTTCCAGATCGCTTCATTTAATTCTTTCTTTGCATTGGTTTTACATCACTTCATCTTTGCCAGACCTGAACATGGTTTAAGCCAGCAATGACCACAAACCCTCAGCTTCTTGGAGAGTCACAAGATCTTGAGGTCAAGGTTGTGCCCAGCTGAGAACTTGGCCTCTGGTCATTATAGAATCACAGAATTGTCAGAGTTGGAAAAGATCTCTAAGATCAGCAAATCCAACTGTCAACATTCCCTCTGAATATAAAATATATATCAAAGCATGTTCTGAAGTGCCTCATCTACGTGGTTTTTAAATACTTCCAGGGGTGGTGACTTCACCACCTCCCTGGACAGTCTGTTCCAGTGCTTGACCATTCCTTCAGGAAATAAATTCTTCCTAATATCTTATCTAAACCCCTCTTGGTGCAACTTCAGGCCATTTCCTCTGGTCCTATCATTGTTCACTTGAGAAAAGAGCCCAGCACCCACCTCCCTACAACCTCTTTGCAGGGAGTTGTAGAGAGCAATAAGGTCTCCTCTTCTCTGAATTAAACATCCCCAATTCCCTCAGCCTCTCCTCATAGGATTTGTTCTATGAGCTTGGTTGCCCTTCTCTGAGCTCTCTCCAGCACTTCAAAGTCTTTCTTGTGGTGAGGGGTCCAGAACTGAACATAGAACTCAAAGTGTGGTCTCACCCGAGCCGAGCACAGGGCCACCATCACTGCCCTTCTGCTGGCCATACTATTCCTGATCCAAGCTAGGATGCTGATGGCCTTCTTGGCCACCTGGCCACCCTGCTGGTGTATATTCAGCCAGACCAACATCCCTGGATCCTTTTCTGCTTGGCAGTGTGTGATGAGGCTGGAAAAAGGTTCACTCCCAGTCTTCCACAGGGTGACTCCAATGCAATGAGCTGAGGTAGAGTAGCAATGAGCTCAGACCCACAGCAACACCTGGATTTCTGCAGGACTGGGGTCACTTTGATTCTGGACATGATTGCACATAGATAGCCACCAGCAGGATCACCACGTTGGGAAGTTCAAGTTGACCTTTGGAGTGCTGTACTATTAGAATCAAACTCAGTCTTCAAATGGATGCAAGAGCACGTGGAACACATCACATTGTTGGGGAAAGAGAAGAAAAGGAGAGGGACAGAGTCTCCCCAGGTTGTCCTCCAGCAGCATCAAACTGCTCTACCCATAACTGCCTGGAGATCTATTCTACACTTATCACTTCAGTTCTGGAACAGACAGGGAAATTAAAAAAAAACAAAGGCCACAACAACACCCAGAGGTATGGTGTGGTGGTTGGTCTCTGCCCAGCTCATTACTTCTACCATAAAACCTCTCATTGCTCTGCTGGACTCAGTGGGTCCCAGATTTACAGTCAACAACACACAGCTCCTGTTTCAGGGCTTAATTCACTATTGAAATGAGTGAGAAATCACAATGTGAGACACAGAAACTCCTCCATGGAGCTGACCATGCAGGTCGGACCAATAAATATCAGAAATGTCCCATCCCCTGCTGAGAGTCTGTTCCCATGTAGACTCTCCAAGCCTTTAGTAATGCTACTGTCTGCAACAGCAGGGCAGAGCACAATTCATAAATCTGCAGCTTAAAGAGATACAGAGAGCTTATCTGACCCTTCTCCATGATTTGTGGATTTGTTATTATTTAACTCACATTTTCATTCCCGTTGCAAAGTCCACATGGCAGAGCAGGGTTTGCAGTAAATTTTATCTAGCAAGTGAAAAGCAAGCAGGGGGGAATAGCTCATTTTCTGTCCATAGCTGTGAAAGTTTTTTGGTGGTTTGCATTTTGTTCATACTGCCTGCTTGAAGGGTGCATTGAGGTCTTGTCTGCTTTGTCTGGATGTCAAAGAGTTGCAATAGGGTTACAACAGGGAGTATTTATTCCCTTGAATAAATACGATTGGAGCAATGACCTCTGCTCCCAGCAAGAACTCCTCCTGTTATCTTTTGGAGCAGATTAGGTCACAGAGACTCTGTGCCCCTTTTCTTTGCTGACCTCCAGTGCCTTGAATGTCCTAGGGAAACCCCAGCTCCAGGAAACACAGGGAACATAAATAAACCATCTAAAGTAACTACAACAAATGAAGATGCTCCCACCTTCAACATTTCCTTTCTACCTGTGGTCCTTGCTGTCCATATTCTTAATTCTTGGTAGTGTTATGCCAGACTTCTTTTATCCTGCCCTAAGTGTGCAGGGCTGGTCTTGCCCAGGCAGCTTCTCTGTTTCATGAAGGATATTACACTGGAGCCACTTTACTCTTCCATCTGTAGCTTTGCAACAGCTTAAGTCTGAAGTTGCTGCATTGACATTAATCCTGGATTTATTCTGGTGTCCTCATGAGGCTACACAGAAACCAGAGAACCCAGGGGCACTTCAGAGAGCAAGGGTGAAGAAATGGGCTCAAGACTTGCTCTGTAATATTGAAAGTTGGCCCTTGGGCATCTCCATCTCTCTTCCACATTCTCATCTCCGTGGAGAGGGTTCATAGACCAGGCTGAGCACAGGCAGGTGGGGGGATCAAGAGCCTGATTCACCTCCCTAGATTGGTCTGTTCCCAATGAATGTGCTACTTTCCCTCTTGTTACCCAATTTCCCAAACTATTTTGAAACACAGGTCTTGAAAAAGCAAGATTTCAAGCTTAACTTTTCCCTAATCCATCTGGGTTCCCCCATCACCATTCAGCTGCATTTCTGACATTCTATTACTCTCTTTTCTCCTCCCTTTTCTATTGTGTGTGTCTTACCAGAGGGTAAGGCATTGGTAGCTTATCACCAGATGATGTTACCTTTCAACTTTGTCTTCTCAGGCCTTAGGAAAGAGCTCTCCTTCCATGGCCAGCCATGACCTTTCTGGTGCCATATGGGATGTGGCTGCCAATCCACCACTAGGATGCAAACACTCCAGATGTTGTTGTAATCTGCTCCAAAGCCCCTTTTTATTGTGATTGTGATTATATTAGAAACTACTGAAATACATGGGTTGGAGACTGACAGGTCAGCCTGCTCCCCAGCTTTAGCCTTCTTTTCCCTGATGCTTTTTTTGGTTAAAAAAAATCAAGGTTACACTTGCTGAAGGAGGGGGAAACAAAAGAACTAAGGAACAAATCATTTGCCAGTTTGTAAGATGACAAGTCTGAGAGTGTTTCTCTTCAAGTCCCATCAAATCCAGGGGAGATTCTTCTATCTCTGAAGAAACAGAGCTTCCTACAAAACCATCCAGCCCAATGGACCTCTTATATTAATTTTACTCTCCTGAATTTTTATGGTGTTGAATTTTTACCCTGAATTTTTACAGTGTTCTCTATGTCCCAGCTCACTGCTTTGCAGGGATGCCTTTTTCCTGTTCCAGCACCCCAGTCATTTACTTGCCAGGCCTGAAAGGATATTTCTTCAAGCCTCTACCAGCTCTGTGGCCTTCTCCCCACCTCCTCAATGAGTCTGCAGCCAGTGAATTGTCCCATGTACCTCCTAGGGAGGAGTCCTCATTTTTGGATGAGAAGATAAGGTTTCCATCAGTGTGACAATATTGCTGTTTCCTCAGTAAGGAACCAGAGTTTCAATATGAGCAGGTGTGGCCTTTGCTGTACCAGAAACCAGAAATTTGCAGCTGCAGATCACTTGGGGTAATGAAGGTTTTCTCTTTCCCCTTTTTATTGCACAGATCAGCATCCCGTCAGGAAGGAATGAAGCACAGAAGAGCAGCACTAATAGATCCTTGGGGATTGCTCAGATTTGGCCTAAAACTCTGGCTTACTGGTGGAAATTCTTGGGGGACGCACTCCCACCCTATGCTGGAATTTAAAAAAAAAAAAAAAAAAATGAAAAAAAAAGAACCAAAGCTCCATTGAGTTCATAGTTTGTAAAGACACCACAGGATCATAGAATCATAGACTGGTTTGGGCTGGAAAGGGCCTTAAAGACCATCTAGTTCCAAACCCTGTCATGGTCAGGGATACCTCCAGGTTGCTCCAAACCCCATCCAACCCGTTCATCAGCACTTTCAGAGAGGGGACATCCTTTAGATAATGCCAAAGACAGGGGCAAAACATGGGATCTCCAAATATCCTCTGGTTCCCTGGGAAAAAAGCAACTTGTAAAGAGGCACTTTGGACCAAGGTTTTCATCTCATTGGTGACAAATCCCAACTCAGTGGCCAAATCTCCTTCCCCACCACCACCACTTTGACTTCCATAGCTCTGCTCTTTCTTGCAGTCATTTAGTCAAGCCAGGTTTTTACAGCAAAAACGGCTCATCAAAAATGCAACATAAAGTGGAAGTGACCCTTGACACCAGCTTAAAATTAGAGTCGATGAGCCTACAACCAGGAAACTGTTTCCCCAGCCCCCTTTAAAATGTAACAAATGAAAAACATTTGGTTGCTATTACCGGTGATTATGATAAGCTCTGTTAAAATATGAAGTGGGGGAATTTATCTTTATATCCTGGGATAGCACTGATGAAAAATATGCAGCTCCATCTTAATTTCCAATCACTTGAATGAACTCTGTCATGCATTTATCTTTATTTGGCTTGATGTGTGTAACTGATCTGGGGAGGGAAAGAGGGCAGGGAGAGGGAGGGCAGGATTGGCAATTTAATCTGATGGAGATAAGTTTATTACCTGCCCTCAGATCTCTTCTGGACTGAACACATTGAACAAGGCTGCACAGGAGATGCCTCATCATACTCCTTCAGGGAGCAGGGACAGCTTCTGTCATGGCATAACCTTCAGCAAATGGTTTGAATCATTTTTCTTTATGAAAAGATATTTCTCTCTAATCATCTTCTGCCAGAGCCTGGGGGCTTGGTGAGTTCTTCTGTCCAGTGAGAATATAGAATGAAAGCAAAGACTTGGACAAGAAACAAGGTCAAAGCAAGCATCCCTCCCTGCCTCTCCCTTTCCTGTAGGTGAGATGCAAGTAATGTATGTCAGAGTTCTTGCACCTAAAGCAAGGTTAGGAGACTTTAGATTTTGGCCAGATAAAATGGAAGAAAGTTTTTCTTTTTGGGGGCAAAGTTTTTGCAAAGTTTTCTGTAGCACGAGATGGTGACTGAATTGCAGTGCCACAATTCCATGTTACACCAGGAACCAAGGGAAGAGCTGGTTGAGGTTCACCTATGGAAAATACAAACCAGCTTTCTAGGAATAGGACTAAAGCAGAGGTAGCAAGCTCAAACTTTCAGGCTGCCCATGAAATCAAATTGTTACTGACTTCAATAGGAATAATCTCCAAAGATAATTTTATATAATTTTATATATACATATATGTGTACATACACATATATATATTTCTGATGCAGAATTCTTCTTTTAAGCATCCAGGGGTGAGCATTTGTCAGCTGGTGCAAACTGTGGAAAGTTGTCCTGTAATCCTGAGGGCTATATTGAGTTTCACCAGCTAAGAACCTGACAGAGAGCTTTGGGGACTTTGTGGCTTAAAATCCCCAGAACCATCAGAAGAAAATTACATCTCTGAGCAATTAGCACTCATTGACCTGTCCTGAAAAACTTCTCTTTCTAATAACTTTTGTTGTCTGTGTTGCATGGGGCTGAGGTGAAATTAAGATGTTCCTCCTGGAGCAAAGCAAGATCCAGTAGAAAAACCAGATCAGTTCATCCCATTTCCACCTCCCCGTCCCCCTCCTTTTCTGTTTCAGACACTTCAGTGAAGTGCATTGCAAATTATAAATCATCCAGAGAGGTCCCTGCCTTCACTTGAGTGTATCCTGCTGGTTACACTGCTCCAGAAATCCAGTCTATTTTATTTTTGTGGTTTTTTTTTTAATTTAAAAGGAAGAAAAAAAAAAGAAAAAAAAGCAAACTACCCACCTCTCAGGCAGCACAGCTCAATTTAACAGATGTTTGCTCATTTATGACAAATTCCTGGTTACAAGATGGGGTAACTCATCTGGTCCTTGAACAAAAGCAACTATATTGCCTCAGTGCAAACCCTGCCCAGGCTTGGGAAGAGGAAACATTAGAAATAACAACAGGTGAGACCTGACAGAAAAGCTGTAATGGTTCATTCTGCAGAATGTGTCTATAACCATTTATTGCCAGTCTCTCTCAGCAGAGGGGAAATTTCAGGAGTGATTTCTTTCACTGACTCTCTTGTTTTGTGTTTTTATAGGACGTGTTTGTATTTCTACCCTTGGATGTTTCGTGCCAGTGCTGCATGGGAGCTTTTCTTCATCCCATGGCTTTGCAGATTCCTGCTCCCAGGCAAAGAGGGAGGACCAGCAGGATGACTTCCAAGGACCACCTCAAAGTACCATGAGAAGGAAATTATCTCCCTTCATGAAGCAAGGAGGCACTGATGCAGAAAAAGGTAAATTTGAAGTCAGATAAAGTCTGAGCACCTCAGCTGCACATCCTTCGGGGCTAGAATTTTTAGTAGGGCCTGTTGTGATAGGGCAAGGAGTGATGGTTTGAAACTAACAGAGGGAAGAGTCAGATTGGATGTCAGGAAGAAATGTTTTACAGTGGGAGTGGTGAGACACTGGACCAGGTTGCCCAGACAAGTGGTAGATGCCCCATCTCTGGAAACACTCAAGGTCTGGTTGGAAATGGCTCTGAGCAACCTGATGTAGTTGAAGATGTCCCTGCTCACTGCTGGGGGTTGGACCAGGTGAGCTTTAAAGGTCCCTTCCAACCCAAACCATTTTGTGATTCTACGATTATAAAATTATGGAAGGGTTTTAACCTGGCTGAAATTATTCTTGTGTAGGAAGTTGACCAGAATTCCCAACAACAATGTGCAGTGCTCAGCTCTAAATCACCAATTCCTTTGAGCCCAAATTACCTTCAGCAGGGTCTAAACTCTATTCAACATCTGCTGGTTTCCATGAGATTGTGCATGTGCAGTTGAGATGCTTTCAGCCCCCACCATACTGACAGAGGAATTTTGGTGGCAATGGGTGTGAGGACAAATGCTCCTGGTGAAGATTAAGGATGGGAGGCTAGGAAATAAACAGCCCTTTCATAGAATCCCAGAATCATCAGAATTGGAAGGGACCTCTAGAGGCCATCTCCTCCAACTCTCCCACTAAAGCAGGATCACCTACAGAACATCACCCAGGTCTGCATCCAGAGGGTTTTGAATATCTCCAGAGAAGGGGAATCCACAACCTCCCTGGGCAGCTTGGGCCAGTGCCTTGGAACCCTCATAGTTTTCCTCATGTTTAGATGGAACTTCCCATGTTCCATTTTCTGCCCATTCCCCTCATCCTGTCCCTGGGAACTCTTGAGAAGAGCCTGGCTCCATCTTCCTTCCATCCACCCTTTAGACACATGTAGACATTGAGAAGGTCTCCCCTCAGCCTTCTCTTTTCCAGGCTAAGGCCCCAGCTCTCTCAGCCTTTCCTCATAAGAGAGATGCTCCAATCCCTCACTCATCTCTGTTGCCCTCCCTTGGACTCTCTCCAGTAGATCCCAGTCTCTCTTCAACTGGGGAGCCCATAGCTGGATGCAGGATTCCAGCTGTGGCCTCAGCAGGGCAGAGTAGGGGAGGAGAATGATCTCCCTTGACCAACTGGCCACATTTTTCTTTCTTTCTTTCTAAGATTTCATTGACCTTCCAGGCAGCAAGGGCACACTGCTGGCTCATGGATAATTTACTCTCAGAACCCCTGACACATCTCTTTTGGTATCAAGAGCTCTGCTCTGGTTAGTGCTAAATGTCCACCTTGGGCTAGAAAGTCCTGAAAGCAGCCAGGCTCCTCCAGGGAGGGATTTAGTAGGTTTAGGTTTCAAATAGAGATTCTCTGGAGCTTGAGCCCCCAGGGAGGAGAAGCAGAGGCTGGGGGTGTAAGGGACACCATTAGTGCATTAACTTTTTTTTTTTTAAGTCCATTAATTTTGCATTGTCCTCCCTAGTGAAGTTATTATCGTCTTTTGCAGGTGGATTAACTTGCTACATGTGTGCTTTTGCTGCTGTTTCATTTTTCTCCCTGCCTGCTTTTCTCTCCTGCACTTGGAGAAACATGTGCACAGTTGCAAGGGGTTAGATTGAGAAAGACAACAAGAAGGCACCACAAGAAGCAAAAACCTGATTTTTAGCAGCCTTCCTGAAGAGTCCTGAAAAAAAGCTGGAGAGGGTCTTTTGACAAAGTCACAGAGTAATAACATGAGGGGGTATGAGGGGAGAATTAGAAATTAGGAAGAAATTCTTGAATTTGAGGGTGTTGAGCCCCTGTCCCAGGTTGCCCAAGGAAGCTGTGGCTGCCCCATCCCTGGCAGTGTCTCAGCCCAGGTTGGATGGGGCTTGGAGCAACCTGGGCTGGGGGAGGTGTCCCTGCCCATCCAGGGGTTGGAACTGGATGATTTTCAAGGTCCCTTCCAACCCAAACCAATCTGTGATCCTATGATTCCTTTTAGGTTTCCAGACCTACAATGTACATCACACTGACTGCCTCACGTGGATGGGTAATTAACACATTACAGCCCTGACTCCATGATTGCCTTAGCAAATTACTAGACTGAAGTGAATTCTTTACCAGGACCAGGCATTAATGCAGTTATTTGTCTTTCTTGGAGTGTGTGAACTGAACCAACTAACCTTGCACGGGATACGAGGTTTTTAATAAGAAAATCTGCTTAATATTAGCACATTTTTCAAGCCCTACACAGGCCTTGACAAGGTTATTTATAACAGATGACACATGGCTATTTGAAAAGAAGATGAATGGGTTTTTGGCTGCACAAACCAGAGCAGAAATATCTAATTTGGATTAGTGGGGAGGACGAAAGAAGAGGAAAGGCTGCTCGGGAAAAATGTAATTGTCATACTGTTATTTAGTCATTTCTGCCACCCATGTGGAAGTCCTAATCCTGACATCAGGGGAGCCATGTGGGAGCCTGGGTTTGGCAAATGAACCATATCTTCCCTTGCAACGAGCTCGATGGACCTTCAGCTGGTGTCTGGGAGTCCATGGCACCTGGGCTGAGAAACCATCTCTTGGGTGAGATGTTATACATCAGATTTGGGGAGAAAAAGCAAGGCACTCTAAATTAGAGAATTACAGAATACCAGGTTGGAAGAAATCTCAAGGATCATCTAGTCCTTTTTTTTTTTTTTTTTTTTTTTTTTTTTCTAGCAAAAGTACAGTCTAGACAAGATGGCCCAGCACCCCAGCCAGTTGAATCATAAAACTGCAATAAAATTTGCAGATCAAAGCACTAAAAATAAAGGTGCATTTGAGCAGGAGTTATGCAGCTGAGACCCTCCACCACCTCTGAGACACGTTGTGGAGCATCATGCAGAAACATCCATGCACCAGCATTATTTTGGCATTATTTGTGCCAAACCTGAGTGAGACAGCAATATGTGATGCTGCCCAGCTTTCAGGCCTTCCATCACACAACATAGACCTGAATCTCTTGCAGCTATGGCCCAGGCAAGCCCTGACTCCCAGATTTTTTTTTAAAAAAGGCTGATGCCTAAGTGAGAATTAACAGTGTCATGAAAAACACGTTTTCTGCACAGTTTGTGATTTGCTTTGGTGGCAGCAGCAGCTGGACTAGGTACGTAGCAGTTGTGAAATCTAAACACCAGCTGAGAATCTGACCCCATGAATTAAAAAAAAAAAAAAAAGAAAGAAAGAAAAGAAAATAATAATAATAAAAAAACTTTGGCAAAGTCACTTCATGTTCACAAGCTGAAGGAAAGGTTTTGTGAAAGCTTCACACCAAGAAATCAGCCCCAGGCATAGGAAATGTCAAGATGAATTGCTGAAGTGTGGGCAAAGTCACAGGCAACTTAAAAGAGGTTTGTGGTGGAAAGGCAGAACAAACTACATGCTGTGTGCTATGCTCCATTGCCAAGGAACAATCTGGGAGATCTCTGAATTGGGGCTCAAGTGCTCCAGGGCTCTGAGCAGCTGTAACATGAAGAAGGGCAGCAGTCTGGCTCCTCATCTTGTAGCAGTGCATGTGTGATAGATGGGGAAGTGCTAAGAGGGAAAAGTTGATGGATTTTTCCCAGTAAACCCACCCTTGCATTTACCAGCATCTTTTCAGAGACGTGCAAATTCCTTGAGGCCCCAGAGCTGAACCAGCACTCCTGCAAGGGAAATCTTTGATTCCTTTGCACTTATCTGGGCCCATCTTCCCTCCAGATGAGATTTAAAAGCAGAAACACAAAACTCTGTGAGGCTAGCATCATGGTCAGACATCCAGAGTGCAAGACCTACAAGGAGAGCTTGAGGGAACTGGGCTTATTTAAAAGGGGGTCTCAAAGCAGCCTCCAAGTATTTAAAGAATAGTTATAAAAAGGAGTAAAGCCAAACCATTTTTCTGTAATGGCAAATACAACAGGTGAGAGATTTTGCTGCTTTTAGGTTTGTGTGGATGAGAGACCTTGATAAGGTCCCTTTCTACTGGAACTTCTTGGACTGCATGAATAATATTTGTTTGGTTTGGTTTTGAAAGTTACGTCAACTTTTATCAAGATGAATGAGAACTTTCAAATTGGAAGTGGTTCCTCAGCAGATGGTATTTTTCTATGTTCTATGTTTCTGTACTATGTATTGTAATTCTATACTATGATGTTCAAGGCCAGGTTGGATGGGGCTTGGAGTAACCTGATCTAGTGAAAGATATCCCTGCTCATGGCATGGGGGTTGGAATTGGGTGGTCTTTAAGGTTCCTTCAAACCCAGACTATTCTAGGATTCTTTATTTTCCCTGCTATTTATTTCTCTGATTGATTTAAATTATGTATTTTCATTGTTAATTGCCAGCATCTAATCCTGATGAGGTAAATCACCACAGAGTAGCAGTAACATCAGTGCAGTCATCTGAGCAGGCATCTGGCCAAGAGCAGGGCTGTATTCTTGAGAACCTAAAGGCAGGAGGTCATGGACTAGCATGGTATTTTCAGGTGGAGAAGATCAGGAACCCAACTGGTAAACTATAGGCATTTAGATTCAGAAGGACCCAGGTGATAAAAAGTCATCCTAATCTCTATGAGCTGTATTTCTGGTGATAGAGAGGAGGTGATGTGACCTGAGATGTCCCTTGTCCTAGCTCCCAGTTGCATTACTTCAGAGCAGTGCTTTTGGTTATGTGACTTTCACCCAATAGCAACGTATCCACAGAAATCAAGGACCAGCCCAAAATGCCTCTCGTTGGGCAGGAACACTTGGGGGGTAACAGAGTGTAAGGGTTTAACACTGGTCCAGAAATTAAACTGAATATCAGATGCTCTCTATTAATCCCCCTCCCCTCCCTGATAAAGGAAGAAGAGAGAATAAGGGAGAGAGACTGAAGCATTGGAAACTAAACTACACAGCTTTAATGAAACGGGAATGATAAAGAGGAAAAATTACTACATATATACAAATATACAGGAAAATTGATCCCAGGTTCCTCCCCCTTCCCCCAATAACTCTCACGTCCCCACCAAGGCTGCAGGGCAGCCCTGGGAAAGTCCAGGCTGGAATCCTGGAGTCAGCAGCAGTTGGGAGCTGGAGGCAGGAACACCCAGATTCAGGCTGGAATGGATCAGAAGCACAGGCAGAGGAATGGATGGGATCCTCCCAGGATGCCCAAGCAAACAGGGAGAGGGGAAGAAGGGGAAGCAGGAAGGGGTTTGACCCTGGTGATCCCTCCAGTTTCTCCTGAGGATGAGGTGTATGGGATGGAATCCTCTGTTTGGTCAATTCTGGCATCTCTCTTGTCCCTTCCTCCCCAAAGGAGGGTTCCAGGACTCTTTCAGTCCAAGAGGTCCAAGGACCTCTTTCCTCCTTTTCTCCTTCTGGAGGGCCAAATGTTCCTCAGAGCTGAGCAGTGTCCCTGGTTCTGCACACCAGTCTCCAGCTGGAACTATAACCATGGAGTGTGAGCAGTCCCAGCAGCAGCCACTGCCTGAGAAACTTGCTGTTCATTTCAGCAGTGCAGCTGCTTACAAGAGACTGAGCTGAAAGCAGAAGTCCAAGACAGAAAATCACCTTTATCCTGACCCAAATCAGGATGCACAGGATGATTGATAGGACATCACCATCAGGATGTGGTGAAAGATGGACTCTGAAGCCCTGAGATGCCACATGACAGAGCCACAGAGGTACCATGTGCTGTTCCTCCTCCTAGCTGACTGCTTAACATGCCACGTGAAGCCCTCACCAAGCTTGCAAATGGTCTTTTTTGCCAAATTCTGGCATGGGACCTCATGCTGCAACAGCAGATAAAAGAGCTGCATTTCTTCTTGCTATTATCTCTGCAGGGCAGGCACGATAAATTATCCCAGTGAGTGATTTGGTTTTCATGGAGCTTCTCCACAGCTGCTCAGTTCTGCATCCAGCCCTTCCTGTGATCTTTTGTCAGATTTCCACCCAAATGGCAAACCTCTTCTCTTAGGAAAACCTTTGAAAACAAAAAACCCAAGGTCGCCTTTTATTCTCCACTTCTTTTGTCCTACTCAGTGTACAAAAAAACCATGCCCAGGGTGAAGACTTGTTGTAAAATCTCTTCTGGGCAGTAGGCAAAAAACTGAAATGGAAATCACAGAGTGAATAAAATAGAAGTGGAATATGATTTTTAAAAATCCTGAAATTTTACCAAACTCTCTCCAGTTCAAGCCTGGCATTTATACCTTTGACATGCAAAAGTGACAAGAGAGGCAATTTTGGATGCTATACTAAGGTGCAGAAGAATTACTGTAAAGAATTTCTCATCTCATCCCACCATGGAGACCCAGGTCAAACCCTTAGCCTTTCCCTGTTCTTCCTCTCAGCTGCTGCTTATATTCCATTGCATCCCTGCCAATCATGAAGAAATGACAAATCAGCCATAAATTCTGAGACTGGCTTAGCAATCATGAGAATCAATACACTCTGGATTCTTTTCCATTGACTTTTTGATTTTGGCACATTTAAGCACACTCAGGGTACATATTCTAGCATTTTCAGCATTCCTGAGGACTAAAAGAAACTTTTTTTTTTTTTTTTTTCCCCTCAAGGGAGGGAGAAATAACAACACAGATATTCAGCTCCTCGAACTTTAAGAAAAACCATAAGCATCATGACCTGCTCAATGAAGTCATGAGAGTTGGCAGCTGTCTGGACTTCATGTTTCAAAAGTCCCTGTTATGCTCTTATTAATCTACACCATCCAGAGCAACTGCATGGGAAGGGCAAGAGGAGACTGGAAGCTGAATATGTGGGACCTTTTCCTCATCATAAGTGTCTTCTTGCTGTGATCCCAGACCAAGTGTTTTGCTAGTGTCTCCTGGTTTGGGGTGTTGGGGCCTCAGGGTTGTTTGGAAGATGGTAGATCAGCTGTCATAGGTCATGTTTCTATTTGGGAACATCCATCCTGAATGTGTTTAAAAGTCATGTGCATGTGGTGCCTGGGGACATGTTTTAGTGGTAGGTGATCAGAAACAGGGTAATAGGGTTAGGACAAGGTTGGACTTGATGATCTTGAAGGTCTTTTCCAGCCTGAGCAATTCTATGATTCTACTGGGTGTGATGGGTTATACTGGACAGCAGCACCCAAGTTGCTTCTCCGGGTCTCTTGATAGGTTGCACCTTCCTCTGTCAGGATGTTATCCTTGCTTTGGAAGAAGAATGGATACCACTGGGCTCTGAGATGGATTGCATCATCTGAGTTAAATCAAACAATACTCCAGAAAAGCACAAGTCATGTTCCCATGATAGAGCACTGGGAGATTTACATCAGATGACGAGATGGCTCTGCAACACCGAGGGCTCAGAGCCACTCAATATTAACTTGCCTTCCCTTCCATGAGTGCATTTGACTTCAGTGGAACTCAAGAGCTGAAATACCTTCTTGGATGTGGGCCAAAACAGCTATTTTATCACAAACCCTTCTTGCTTGTCCCTGTAGAACTATAGGATTGCCGGGGGGTGGAGGGGGAGACGACACATTTTCTTGTCACTGATGAAAAAGGAAATTATTTTTACTGGGCACAGAGAAAAAGAAAACTCTGTGCTCCCTGTGGTAACAATAAAAAGTTCTCAGGCATTTCCTCAGTGATCCTACAGCATCAAGCAAGCATTGGTGGGGGCTCCGTGGGTTCATAACCCGACAGCGTTTGGCGTCATGCAGGTTCTGTGGAGCACTTCCAGGATTTTTTTGCTACCACAAAGAATCAGATCTCCAACCCAGCTGCAAAGATGTCGATTAAGGAAACTGTTTCCTAAAAGGGAATATATATTTTACACCTTGCTTGCTATAACTTAGCAGATCAGCTAATTCCCCACTCACTTCTTGTGCGTTGCTGATCATTCTTGCCTTTTACCAGCTGGTACATAAGTAGCTGATCAATGGATGTTCTTGTTACTTGAACTAATGTTTCTTTATGCAATGAGGGTCCCTAATATGTTGCATGTGGTTTCCATTTGGGGCTTTTTTTGGGATCTTTTCCAGGAAGTTTCAGGTCATTACCTCAAACCTTCCTCAGCTGAAAAAGGATTGAGGTAATAACCCACAACATCCTGGAGGAGGGGGAGAAGGAAAAAAAAAAAAAAAGAAAGAAAAAGAGAAAACGAAACATTTCTATAATGCATTGAAGACAAGAGATTGAAAACTGCATGCAGGATAGATAGAAGGAATGTGGCCCTTGGCCCTCCAGTGAAGGTGTCATAAAATGTGCTGTATTGAAGCAATATGTCAAAATGCAAGATCTTGGGCAGGGAAAACAAACTTTACAAAACTAAAACTGCTGGGACCACTGCAAAGTGGTGGGCCTGATCCCCATCCCCTGATCAACTTTCCCCTCACAGAGATGAATGTTAATTAGTTAAGAGGTTTCATTACAATAATATCTGACTCTTTTGGATGAAAGAGAAACAGAAAGTGCTGTGTGCCAAGAAACCTCTTCAAAAGTTTCTGGTGTGTTAGGGGTGGCTCAAAAATCTCATAAGGAATCACGAATGATGGAAGATCAGTTTTAAGTGTAACTTATCTGACTTTATTCTCGGTCTCAGCCAACCTCCCTCTATTATTCCCTCCTTTTTCCTCTCCCCATCTGGAAACTTCCTTGACTACAAAAATTACCATTTACAGAACCACAAAATTGTCACAGTTGGAGAAGACCTCTAAGATCACCATGTCCCACTCTCATCATCCTCCCTCCCCTCCAATAAAATCTATATGTATCAATATCTGTATCACCCACTAGAGAATGTCCTCAATTGCCTCACCTAGTTTTGAAATACTTTGAAAGTTTTGGAATACTTTCAGGGATGGTGACTCCACAACCCCCTCCCCCCCCTTGGGCAGTCCATTCCCTTTGCCTTCTCTTTGAGTTTTCTGGTTGGGACCCAGACATCTCCCAACCAAGCCAACTGAACCCAAGCTTCAGCTGAAACTTTTCTGCACCTACAGCCCTGTTCAAAGAGAGGAAAGGACAACCCTACAGCTCCTCAGGAGAGGGGGGTTCTGTTTACAACTCCAACACAGGAGCACTTTTAAAGTGTTGGGTTATTTTTTCCCAAAGTACTGATCACTGCCTGCTCTTCCTGACTTCTCTTGGGTTAAGAGGTGCCCTGTGGAGCTTTAACTCAAGAAATATTTGCAAAGCTCTTACACGTGAGATCTAAACCCATGTGTTTGAAAGGACAGAGAATGAAGCCTTCCCAAATAGAAAACTCTTAGCATTCTGGGTGGAGCAAACCATATTGAAGAAGCTTTGGAACCAGCTGAAACCATCCAAATGATGGATGGACATATTCTCTGTTGTTGACTTGTTTTCTTGTTTCTAGCCTCTTCCAGTGAAAATGGTTCAATTTACTTGCTGGCTGGTTGCTGGGGGACATGACTGGAGTTGCTAAGTCTTCCTCAGTCCATCTACAATTGGCATCCTCCAAATGCTCATTAAAACACTGAATCAACATCATGCCAAGGGGTAGAGGCGGGGACCAGTTTTTACCCCATGGTGCTCAGATTTCCAGAACCTCAAGGTGATTTGGGGTATCTACATCAGAAGAATTTCTGGGGACCTTATTTTCAGAAAGTTGAACAACACCTGTAAGAAGCAGGTCTCCCATTCCTTGCCCTCTCCCACAAACAAATCACTCAAAATTCAGTTTGAAAACCTTTGCATCTATTTTTGTAGAGCAAAACAGCACAGAACCCTAAGCACTCTTCTCTCATCTTTTGCTCTGAAGAGGTGGGAAGTGATGCATTGAACTCCAAAGCAATGAAGATCCTCACACACAGTCCTCACATTTGCAAAGATGTCTTTCCCTTCTCCACTCCAAGTCCACACCATCTTTACAGCTAATATATTTCCTTAGCATCCAAAAATAACTGAAATAGCATTCCTGTACTTCAAGGAACCACATCTTAGAGCTTTCTAAGATTTGAGTTAAAAGACAACGTTTTGTATCCAAGGTCATTGTGTGTTTTCCTTGCACATCTCATTCTTCCTCTATTTCTAGGCACTAGTGTCAACACCTATAATATTATCCAGCATAGTCATCAAAAAACAAAAAAACAGGTCATGAAATCAAACCAAGTCTCAGGTGTTTCTGGGAAAAGACCATCTTGCTTTTCTTTTGTCTTCTGGTTTTCTACAGAGCATCAACTGACTGCAGACTGATTTTCTACCTCTGGTATTATGACTGCTTGTACATCCATTTCTGTTTGAGTGATGAGTGATTCCCACAATCATTTACATCAATGATACCTTCAGAAGATAATTTTATTGACAGAAAATCTTGTAAGTCATTCCTTGCTTCTCATTTAAGGCTCCTTTCCCCAGGAATTAAGGTCTGTATTCTTTTTGAATATGAGTGATGAGATTTCAGGACATCTCTCCACTTGCTCATCCTGGGCTTTAGAAATATTACAGAACAGCACTAAATTCACACATTAAAAGAAAATAATATGAAAATATCTGAAATAATTTCCCAGATTGAATACTTTGCTTTATAGATTTGCAAAAGAAAAAAGAAAAAAAAAAAAGTATTTTAAGGGTATGGAGAGAATATTTTTTTAAGAGAAAGGAGGTGGTTTTTCTGATGTGTGCTGCATGCTTTAAGAAAAGAAAAAATAATAAAGAGAATCCTCTATCTCTGGTTCTGGACCCTTTCAGCAATAGTAATCAAATCCACATGCTTTGGACTAACCTCCAAAGCCAGAAACATGCCAAAAAGCCTGCAGACAGACTAGTTTTAGATTAATAAACAGTTTTAGATCATAGTGTAAGTCCGTTAGGGACTATTAGCTCATCTGACCTGTATATTGCAGGCTATTAATGTTACCCAGTTACCTGTATATTAAGCCCAATAAGTTGTGTTTGACTGCAGCTCATCCTGAGTAAAGCAACTCATCCATTTTCAAAGACCCAGGAGATATCATCCACTTCCTATGGTGTCTTTCCCCAGTGCTAACCACACTTACTTCCACATGTCCAATGCTCTATAATCTGAATTTGTCATTCCTTGTCTCTGAGACATCTGCTCACATTATATTTGCTCTTTCTCCATTGCATGAGAGCCTTTGGAAACTCATATTTTCCTCTACAGGATGCCTTAGATGGTGATCAAGTCACACTTCAATTTATCTCTTGATGGCTTAGTAGACTGAATATGTAAGTCTCTTGCTGTAAGTTACTTCTCATTCCTCTTGCTTTTTCAGCATCACAAGCCTAAAATCTCTGCTAACTTAACCATCTCTGGATGTCAAGCCTCTACACCACATGAGTTGTCCAGGTCCTTTTTTGGACAACAAATTCATCTCCATCAGGGATGTTTTCTGTCTGCTGTGGGTGTCTATCTTTAGTTGTGCAGACCAAAAAATTCACCTGCTTTGGGGCTGAAGTCTGTTGGGATAAACTCCACTTCTGAGGCTTGTAGAAATGTCATGCAAACCTGAAAAAAAAACCCACTTTGTAGTGAGAGATTTCAAGTATTGGTCTACTCAGCTACCTGTCCCTAACTTTGGTGATGATCCTACAAATTTGGTATTTAAGAAAGAAAAACCTGCAAAGCTCAAACAAGTACTGCCCCATCCTTTGGAGAGATGATTTACTGACCAGCAGCCTTCCAGTTTCTTAGCTAGAAAAGAGCAAAGTTCTGTTTCTCTTCCCTTCTGAGTCATGTGCCACTACTTTTACTTCAAAAGTGGTTATCTCACTCTTCTGCAGAAAAAGGAAACAGTTTCTCTTGCAGTCTTCACCATTTCTTCCCTACACCATTTTCCAGTCTGCTTGACAGGTGACAGATTTGAAAGCAAGTACACCAGAGATTTGTGCTTCTTCTGTTGAAACCCTAGGAGATCTTCAGATGACCAAAACCAAAACCTAAACTCAATAAAACTGGAACTGCAAACCCCATAAGTGCCTCACCATGGCCTAGTGAGACCATTTCTTGTGAGAAAGATATCCTTAAGATAAGACTGTGTCTGAGGACAAGGTTGAGCATAAAGAGGTTATTTCTTGACTAAGAAGGTGTTTGTGAAGAGAAACATAGAAGGGGCCCAACTTCCCAATAAACTTCTCCAGGCATTATGGGACTTAATTTACTGAAAGGTGCCCAGAGGTTTTGGTGCATCAATAAGAATTGCTTACTGACATCTAACACCCTTTATAAGAGCAAGGAGGGGATATGGGGCTTTCCAAATTCATGATCCTGAAAAACCATGTCTTCTGGAGTATCCCCAGTACATGACTCTCAAGGACTATCATTCTTCAATCTTTCCTCTGCAAACTCAGACCTTTGTAAGGAGATCCCTGAAGCTAACTCAAGATCCCCCCACACTGAGAGGACCCATCCATCTGCCTTCACTCATCTTAAAATATTCTTAAACAATGTGTTTCCCTTAGTGGTCTGTGTAGCACAGTATTATTTCCTTCTTCGTGAGTTTCTGCTCTTTCCCTGGTGTATCTCTTTATTTGTTTATTGAATTATCCTTTGAACTTGCTTCTGCTTCTTTTCAGAGACCTCCAAATTATTCTTCCTATGCTAATCTTCACCTTCCTTTCAGGCCCCATATTGGGCTGTGCTACCCTTTAATCCTACTGAGGCTCAACAGCGATGAATTTAAATTGCAAACTCCTCCAACTATTTCTAGTTATCTGCAGTAAAATTCTGCATGTTTTCTAAGATCACAATCACGATTCCTCTGGGGGTTTTACTTTCCCTCTGAGTCAGCTGAGTAGAGGTCAAGAACATTTAGCATTGCCTTTTCCAACATTTCACTCCTCCTATGCCTTGCAAATCCAGCAGTGCTATGATTCTTCTTTGAGATGTTCTGCCTTCAGATCTTTCTTTTTGCTCTTATCTACAGCTTTTACACCAGATCTTGGCTATTACCCAAGTGGCACCAAGCACAACTGCTTCCACCTCTCCACACCCTTGCTAGCAATCAACACCCTCTCTTGCTTTCTCATGAGTTTCAATTAATTTAAGTCACTCAGCTTTCATTCTCTTTTATACTTTCTGTCATCCGAGTGCCATTTTCTTTTATGACTCCATTCTCAAAGGAAACTAGAAATAGGCCATAAACCATCATTTCTGGCACTTTGGTAGTTCCTTCAATCCAAGTACTTGGCAAACAATCATTTGAGCTTCAGCATACATGTCCTGTCCACTTACATCAAGGAGACTTTGCTGTAACTTTCTGCTGTGGGAATTTAGAGGCAATTCCAAGGACCCATATAGGGTGGGCAGTGACTGGCTTGAGATCAGCCCTGAGGAAAAGGATTTAGGGATGCTTGTGAATGAGAAGTCCAACATGAGCCATCAGGGCACACCTGTATCCCAGAAAGCCAACCAGAACCTGAGCTGCATCAAGAGAAACGTGGCCACCAGGTCAAGGGAGGGGATTCTCCCCCTGTGCTCTTCTGAGACCTCACCTGGGGTACTGTGTCCAGTTCTGGAGCTCCAGCCCAGTGCTGGAGCATGTCCAGAGAAGGGCCACAAGGATGATCAGAGGGATGGAGCACTTCTCCTATGAGGACAGACTGAGAGAGTTGGGGTTGTTCAGTCTAGAGAGAAGAAGGCTCCAAGGAGAGCTTATTGTGGCTTTCCAGTATCTGAAAGGGCTACAAGAAAGCTGGGGAGGGAATTTTTAGGATGTCAGGGAGTGAGAGGACATGGGGGAATGGATTCAAACTGGAGGAGGGGAGATTTAGATTAGCTATTAGGAAGAAGTTCTTCATCACGAGGGTGGTGAGACCCTGGCACAGGTTGCCCAGAGAGGTGGTGGAAGCCCCATCCATCCCTGGAAGTTTTTAAGGCCAGGTTGGATGGGGCTCTGAGCAACCTGATCTGGTGGGAGGTGTCCTGCCCATGGCAGGGGGATTGGAACTGGATGATCTTAAAGTTCCCTTCCAACCCTGAAAATTCTATGAGTCTATGATTTCAACCCTGTGTTATGACAGGAGCTGGCACAAGCTATCTATAGCTTTTAATATTTATATGGCTGCATTGGCCAGAGACCCCTGTTAGGACCCATCTATGAGGATATTCTGTAAATTTGGGATGATTTGAAGTCTGTTGAATTTTTTTTCTATTGACATCCAACACCAGTTCCATAGGCACTAGAAAGCACAATAACAGATCTGGAGTGGGATGCACAGATATTGGTGCTTTTACATTCACTGATCCCAAACTTTCATGGACAGAGAATAAGAATATTTAGCAGACAACACCTTATCCAGTAGGCTTCTTGAAGGTCACCTCTGTTAAGTCTTGATTCAGCCATGAACATGATAATCATAGAATGGTTAGAGTTGGAAGGGACCTTAAAGATCATCTAATTCCAACACCCTTGGGGATTGGATACCTCCTGCTGTCATCTTAGGGTAAGAGCTGCTGAATCTGGAAGCTTAATGTGGGTGAGACTGCTGCACCTCAGTGTCACCAGGTTCCCCATGTCCACTAAGCACACATATACACAGTGCATGTATTTATATATATACATATATATGTATCAACATGTCTGGCCAACACTGGTGGAAAACACAGCACTCTGACCAACTGAAATGGCACCAGTGGTCTCATCTTCTCTGGCTAAAGAGGGTTAAAGCAAGTGGTGGAAAATATACACATAATTATGCATATCTGCTGGCCTTAGGCACTCAGTCTCACAGTTGTCTCATGCCCAGACACAGGTCTCACAGCTGGCCCAGACCAGCACCTGACCACCAGACATGATTCCCTAATTCTATGATTTCAGATTAACCTGTACTCACAATTTAGGCATGCCCGTGGATGATGTTTCTTGGATGATCTCTGTTCCCAAGGAACAAGTGGGAGGATGAGTGGAAAAGGCCTCCAGTTTCACCAGGGGAGTCTTAGACTGGGTATTAGGAGAACTTAATCAGGGTTGGGCTCTTTTCCCAGGCAACTTTCAACAAGACAAGAGGGCATGGACTTAAGTTGTGTCAGGGGAGGTTTAGGTTGGATATTAGAAAGAATTTCTTTACGGAGAGGATGATCAGAAATTGGAATGGGCTGCCCAGGGAAGCAGTGGATTCTCCGTCCCTGGAGATATTTAAAAAGAGCCTGGATGTGGCACTAAGTGCCATGGGCTGGGAACCACAGGGGGAGTGGATCAAGGGTTGGACTTGATGATCTCTGAGGTCCCTTCCAACCCAGCCAATTCTATGATTCTATGAACTTTGCTCACTGAAAGGCTTCAAGTATTGGAACAGGCTGTCCAGGGAAGTGGTTGAGTCACCAGCTCCAGAGGTATTTAAAAGCTGTGTAGATGTGGTGCTTATGGACATGCTTTGGTGGTGGCTTTGGCAGTGTTGGGTTTACAGTTGGATTTGATGATCTTAAAGGTCTTCTCCAACATAACTCTGATTCTCTATGAAGGTCTGTCCTGTAACCAGCTTCCCTCCAATAGACATCTTGCAGACACTGTCTCCAATACTTTGTCTCCCAAGCCTCTATCCCCTTTCTCCACTTTCCATGAAACATGATGGAAAGTAAAACTTGCATGACCCAAAACATTTTTTAACTCAGCATCTCATGAGTCCCTGTCAGGGTTTAACACTGGCCCAGCAATTAAACTGAATGTCAGATGCTCTCTATTAATCCCCCTTCTCCACCCTGATGAAGAAAGGAGAGAGAATAAGGGAGACAGACTGATGGGTTGGAAACTAAACTACACAGCTTTAATGAAACGGGAATTATAAAGAGGAAAAATTACTACATATATACAAATATACAGGAAAATTGATCCCAGGTTCCTCCCCCTTTCCCCCAAAACTCTCACATCCCCACTGAGGCTGCAGGGCAGCCCTGGGAAAGTCCAGGCTGGAATCCTGGAGTCAGCAGCAGTTGGGAGCTGGAGGCAGGAACACACAGATTCAGGCTGGAATGGATCAGAAGCACAGGCAGAGGAATGGATGGGATCCTCCCAGGATGCCCAAGCAAACAGGGAGAGGGGAAGAAGGGGAAGCAGGAAGGGGTTTGACCCTGGTGATCCCTCCAATTTCTCCTGAGGATGAGGTGTATGGGATGGAATACTCTGTTTGGTCAATTCTGGCATCTCTCTTGTCCCTTCCTCCCCAAAGGAGGGTTCCAGGTGGGACCTCTTTCCTCCTTTTCTCCTTCTGGAGGGCCAAATGTTCCTCAGAGCTGAGCAGTGTCCCTGGTTCTGCACACCAGTCTCCAGCTGGAACTATAACCATGGAGTGTGAGCAGTCCCAGCAGCAGCCACTGCCTGAGAAACTTGCTGTTCATTTCAGCAGTGCAGCTGCTTACAAGAGACTGAGCTGAAAGCAAAATTCCAAGACAGAAAATCTCCTTTATCCTGGCCCGAACCAGGACAGTCCCATACCACACAGACAGCAACCTCCCTCAACCTCCAAGGTGTCTGCTCTCTTGGAATTTTCACTCAGGACCATGAGTTTCACAGCAGGGACATGGACTAATCCTGATCTTTGATAATTGCACTGCCTAACAGAGATGACTGCACCAGCCATGTTGGTCACTGCTGGACCATGCAGAAGGTCATGGGTGCAGATGGACAGGAGGCAAAACCTACCTATGTGGTGCAGCTTAACAAAACTGGGAAAGTCATTCTTGGAAGCAAAGCTCAGGGTATGATTTGTAGCCACCCCTCAGTTCTGCTGTCAGTGGTGCCAATCTCATGTCTGGCAATCACATTCACACAAATGAGATTTCTGCACATAAAATAAACCAAGCCAGAGATCCTCTCTGTCGATAAGAACCCTAAACAAACAAAGCAACAGTTCAAGGGAAAGAATTGTCTGGAACATCTAAAATGCAGGATCTCTTGAAGTCTTCTCTTGAAACTAAAATTTCCAATCATGGAAAAATCCAACAGAAACAGAAAAATTCCTCCAACCTTTGCAAAAGTATGTTCCCTTTTGCCAGTAAAAGCCATTCCTTTGCAGCACCATTTGGATAATTTGCCTCTACATCTTGTTCATCTGTCACCTCATAGGCTTCAAATTTTTTTGTGTTTTCATCACTGGTCTGTATATAAGAAAACGAGTGGGGGGAGAAAAGAGAGGCACAGATTTTGGCAGGGATCCCTGCCTGGAATGAATATAAAACTTTGTTTTATTTAAGTGATCTGGTTGTGTGTGTGTGAGAGAGAGAGGAGAAAGAGAGAGAGAGAGGGACAAAGGAAACAAATATAGTTTTTTTTTAAAAGTGAGTGTGAAAGAAATTCCCCAGAGAGACAAAGGACTTTTTTATTGCTAACAACACATGTTCTGGCATGTGATTGGCACGTTGTTAACCTACCTTGAAACTGGTGAGTTTGGTTGTTGGTTTAGGTTTGGATTTGTTGGGTTTGGGTTTTTTTTTAATCTTTCGTCTGGCTTTCGAATTGTTGCAGTTAAGGGAAAAAATACTTTAAAAAAAAAAATATCCACCAATGTACACACAGCAAACCCTCATCTTTCTTCTGCTGTTTATTTGGAAACCGTGTAGGATGAGAGGATGATTTCATTCCTTCCCCTCATTATGTTACTAAATTTCCCTGATGGACTGGGGTGGCTTTAAGCCTGCTGATGCACGTACCTTTGGGCTGGACATACAGGATGGATGTTCCCAGCAGCTGTCACCTTGGTGGTGGCCATTCACTTGACCTGGGTGGATCTGATCTTAAAGAGCAAAGCAGAATGGAATTTGATGAAAAAGGGGAAGAGAAATGGCAAAAGGAAATAAAAAGGAGTCGTCCAGTGCATTCTGGCACTGACTGCTCCCCACTTGTGTCTACCTATGGATAGTATATAAGGTGTTAATTCAAGGCAGGAGTGTACATAAACCTACATTTTGAGCACCCTCTGGACTGAAGAAAGAGCAGAGCACATGGATAAATATTTCCCTCAATGTGTCTTGAGTGTTTGGGACTTATTTTGAGCCAGGTGTCATGGGATGTGACCAGTAGTCCCTCTAAGGCAGTCACCCGAGAGGCCTCACGTGCAGTTCAAATGGATCACCAGTACAGAATCACAGAATGGTTTAGTTTGGAAGGGACTTTTAAGATCATCCAGAACCATGGGCAGGGACACCTCCCCCAGCCCAGGTTGCTCCAAACCCCATCCAACCTGGGCTGAGACACTGCCAGGGATGGGGCAGCCACAGCTTCCTTGGGCAACCTGGCACACGGGCTCAGCACCCTCAAAGGAAAGAATTTCTTCCTAATTTCTCACCTAAATCTCCCCTCTTCAAGTTTTAACCCATTTGCCTTCTCCTCTCCCTAACCCCCCGTGTCCAAAGCCCTCCCCCAGCTTTCTTGGAGCCCCTTCAGATATTGGAAGGTTGCTCTGAGCTCCCCTGGGAGCCTCCTCTTCTCCAGGCTGAACAACCCCAATCCCTCAGCCTGGCTTCCCAGGGAGGTGCTCAGCCCTCTGAGCATTTGAGTGGCTCCTCTGGACACCTTTCAGGAGCTCTGTGTCCTTCTGATGCTGGGCACTCCAGAACTGGACACAGGACTCCAGGTGGGGTCTGATCAGAGCAGAGCAGAGGGGGAGAATCCCCTCCCTCAACCACTGTCTGTGTTTTTGCTGATGCCCCCAGGACCTGGGGGAGTTCTGGGCTCCAAGCACACATTGATGGCTCATGTTGAGCTTCTGGTCCACCACCACCCCCAAGTCCTTCTCCTCAGGGCTGCCCTCAATCCTTTCTCCTCCCAACCTGTATTCATGCGTGGGATTTACTCCACCCAGGTGCAGAACCTTGCACGTGGCCTTGTTGAACTCCACACAGTTTGCAGAGCCCACTTTTCAAGCCTGTCAAGAAATAAATTAAAACTCTGCCCCCTTTTCATGGCAGGATTTTCAGCATTATGGTTCTGAAAAATGGCGCTCTGCTCCAATTGATGTCTAAATAGTAAGAAAACAAAAACAAAAAAACCACAAATTGTTTCACAAAACGTTTCATGTATTAATATTCCCCACTGTTTTAAAGTGCAGTCACTTTACCAGTCCCTTCCCAAAATAGAAAAAAGTCATCTCTTCACCCAAAGCAACCCTCACCAGGAGCCTTTACACCTCCCAGAGCACAGTCAGGCTGTAAGTCTGGCATTCACTCCCATCTCCCTTCTTTCATGGCCATGTCCTTTTCCGATGCATTGGGAGCATGGCATCTGTGCTTCTCACCAGTGGTGACCCCAAGTTTCAAATCCATCTCTCAGCCCACTCTGTCATCTGTTGGCCATCTCTTTGTTGGACACACAGGTACCCCTGTACAATGTGTAAGGTCTCAGAGTGGGACCTGCTTAACCCAGCCTGGGAGCAGCTCCTACCTCCCTTCTTGTCAGGACTGAACACATCAAGTCTCACACAGAAGGATGTGGTCACCTCTGTCCCACCCCATGCTCTCTGGAACAGCTTGGCAGCAGGGTTAGTATTGTGACAGGCTGGGGACAGTGTCCTGATTTGGACAATCCAAAGCTGTCATTGAGCCTTTTCCCATTTACCCCCCCAAAAAAGCCACTCCAGGTGAGCCCTGTAATTGGTGGACCCCAGGATCTTCGTCTTTATTGCACAGAGCAGGAAGGTTCAGATAAATATGCAGGAGTTTCAGTGTTTTTCTGACCCCTACCACTTCCCCCAAGGCTTTTTGAGCTTTACTCTACACGATTTCACATCCTTCAGCCCCACTTTTCCCAAGCCCATGGGGATTTCCCCAAGCAGGAGCTGCCAAACCAGGATGGTGTCTCTGTGATGATGACAAACATCTGGGAGAGCACGAAAGGGAGAGTCTGCCAAATTCTCCCCTCTTGTGACTTGAGCAAGGCTTGGCCTTCTTTCTCCCTACCATAATCCAGAGCTTCGTCCATGTGGTGAAAGTAACAGCAGACATTCAGGCAGCACCCTGTCCTCCCTTCTCCCAAAGGTACCCAAACATTCTACACTCTGCCATCTGGTTGAGGTTGAAATCACAGAAAAGTTGAGTCCAGGGGTACCCAGTTCTGGTACAAACCACCACAGACCTAGGCTGTATGAAGAATGGTGACACTGATGTGCTGCCTAGAGGGTCCCCATCTAGACATGCTGTATTCCCCAGCTGTGGCCAAGAAAAAGACCCTGTCCCACCGTGTCTTCCAACCCACAATCTGAAATGTTGCTGTCTCACATTCCAGACATGGAATTAACAATGGATTTTAGAATATAGGCAGAAGGGAACTTCTTCCCAAGAAGGAAAGGGAGAAAACCATCAGTCTCTCAGCTCAGTTCTCCATGTCACACAGCATAGAATCATAGAATCATAGAATTGGCTGGGTTGGAAGGGACCTCAGAGATCATCAATTCCAACCCTTGATCCACTCCCCCCGTGGTTCCCAGCTCATGGCACTGAGTGCCACATCCAGGCTCTTTTTAAATATCTCCAGGGACAGAGAATCCACTACTTCCCTGGGCAGCCCATTACAATGTCTGAATGAGAGCAAAGAGGATGGAACTTCTCATAGAATGGCTTAAGTTGGAAGGGACCTTAGAGATCATTTACTCCAACATCCCTGCACAACTCTCAACTAGACCAGGTTGCTCAAAGCCTCATCCAGCCTGACTTTGAACACCTCCAGGAAGGGATATCCACAACTTCTCTGGGCAATCTGTTTCAGACTGTCACCACCGTTGTACTGAAGAACATCTTCCTAAGATAAGGAAGGGAAATAGACAAGGGAAAATTGTTTAAAACTTGAAGAGAGGTGATTTAAGCTAGACATTAGGAGGAAATTCTTTCATTTGAGGGTGGTCAGACACTGGAAAATGTTGCCCAAGAAAGTTGTGGCTGCCCCATCCCTGGAAGTGTTCAAGGCCAGGTTGGATGGGGCTTGGAGCAACCTTGGTTGGTGGGAGGTGTCCCTGCCTATGGCAGAGGGGTTGGAACTGAATGATCTTTAAGATCCCTTCCAACCCAGACAATTCTATGATTTTATAAGTTCCAGTCTAAACCTATTCTCCTTCAGTTTAAAACCATTTGACATTACCCTAGGTGGGAAGAGCACAGCAAAGCCCACATCACTCCTTCATGCCAAGGGGAAGTCAAGGGAGGAAATTCATTATTGAAACAGTGAACCAGAAGCAGTGACTATTTTCTTGTTGTTGGTCTTCATTCTTGTATGGTTTTAAGACAGTTGTGCTCTGATAACACCTCTGTCAGTTAAAACTTCTGATGCACCTATTGGTGGATGCATTTCTGTGGGCATCACCTTCCACCCTCCCATAAAATACCACCCATAAAGGTACCAAGCAGGCAGAGGAAGAATTTAACCCAACCTACCTCCAAACAGCTCAGGTCTTGAGCTGAAGAAATGTTGGTTAATTGGGTTTCTCTTCAATCATACATCTTCAAGGGGATTTCCTACTAATCCCTAACGTGGTGGTTTATTCTGGGGCCTGAGTGATTACTTGTGGGCATTTTGCCCACTGAGCTGTTGGCAAATGACTTTCTGGAGAGGCAAAAGTCAGAGATGGAAATCATTCCTCTCCATTTCACATCAAGCAAAGCTCAGTCTGATCAATGGAGAAACCTCTGCAGTTTTTGTCAGGCTGGCTGGGGCTCAGCACCCCAGTGGATGCAGCACAGCTACTGTCTTGCTATGTCTTCATTTTCTGCCTCCAGTCAAAGGCAGACAAAGCACAGAACTTCTTAAGCTGGCAGACAGCCAAAGAGCTGCTTCTTCAACTCTTGGAAAAGTCTCTTCTTAAAGTTAAAGCCATGGGTTTGCCTTAGAAATTGTTAAACATTTATGAAACCCCAGTGTATCCAGATATAAGAGTTTGATGTGACCTTTTAAAGAGGGATGGCATAGCTAGTTTATTTTTTTGATCCAGCTTTAGACCTGCTCTACCTCAAATTTTCAGTGTTCTGAGATCTGGAGCTCACTGTTTTCTGCCTACAAAAATCACCACGTGTTTGAAGGAATCCCACTGACTTGGTGGATTTCTCAGCACAGCATCAGACAAATGGTACAAATGGGCCACAAATAGAATCTTAAAATGTCTTGGGATGAAAAGGACCTCAAAGATCATCAAGTCCAACTACCCCACTATGGGCAAGGACATCTTCCACTACACCAGGTAGCTCAAAGCACCATCCAACCTGCCCTTGCTCATGTGGCCAGCTACCTAATGCTCATCCCTATCTCAGGATTAGCCCCTCCATACCCACTACACCTTTCTCAAATGTCTTGCAGATCCTCACACTTTACCTGTTCTGCCCAAAGGGGACTGAGCTCACTGGAGGAAAAGAAATTTATTTTCATCTTTGTGAAGTGTCCCAGCTGCCCAGTGAAGTGTGGTCACACACTTTAAGCCACAAATAGGGGCTGCAATAGTGCAACATTGTCACCCCACTGCATGGGACATCACTAGGAGAGTTTTCTCTCCATGACTTGCATGACTTAAAAGAGGATTTCTCTTTGAAGTCAAGACCTTGAACTCATCACTGCCTGAACTAGAAGTTCCCGTTTTGGTACATAAATCTAAGCCAGAAATGTCACTTGTCCCTTTCTTAAATTTGGGAAGAGACTGGATTGAGAACAGCCCCGAGGAGAAGAACTTGGGGTTGTTGGTTGATGAGAAGCTCAACTTGAGACATAAATGGGTGCTGGAAGCCCAGAAAGCCAACTGTGTCCTGGGATGCATCAAAAGCTGTGTGGTCAGCAGGCTGAGGGAGGGGATCCTGTCCCTCTACTCTGTTTTGGTGAAACCCCCTGCAGTGCTGAGTTCATTTCTGGGGTCCCCAACACAAGAAGGAGATGGAGATGTTGGAATGAGTCTAGAAGAAGGCACGAAGATGATACAAGGGCTGGAGAAGCTCTGCTCTGGAGCCAGGCTGAGAGAGTTGGGATTGTTCAGCTTGGAAATAAGAAAGGTCCAAGGAGACCTTAGAGCATCTTCCAGTGCCTGAAGGAGCTGCAGGAAAGCTGGGGAGGGACTTTTTAGAAGGGCATGGAGTGGTAAAATCATGACAAATGGTTTTAGTTTGAAAGAAGGGAGATTTTAATTGGATATTAGGAGGAAATTGTTTCCTGTGAGGGTGGTGAGACACTGGAACAGGTTGCCCAGAGAAGCTGTGGCTGCCCCATCCCTGGAAGTGTCTCAGCCCAGGCTGGATGTAACTTGGAGCAACCTGGTCTAGTTGGAGGTGTCCCTGCCCATGGCAAGGGGTTGGAACTGGATGAGATTGAACCATTCTACGACTCTATGGTTCTGTGACCTCAAGTGCAGCTCCTCACTGTGATCCTATGGGAGAGGCAAGCATAAGCTACTTTTACTAAGGAGGAAACTGAGGCAGAAAAGGTAAAGAAAGCTAAACAAATTCTTGGAAATGCTCCTGGGTATTCTGTTCTCATTATTTCATTACAGAGATGCCAAAACAAAAGAAACTTGCTGATTACTCAGCTCCTTTGAAGCTCCAGCCAGGTCACTGTGGGGATCTACACCTTGAGCTGCCAGCTTTTAACATTTTTCTTTCATTGACACATCCATGGCCAAACAGGGAACTATCAGAGCTAGCTGGAATTCCTGACTCCCAGCACCATTTCATACAGATCAGAGCATCCTGCATCTCTTCCCCAGCCAAAGCAGCACACTCCCAGCTCCTTTCCAGCTGTCCACCCTTTGCAAGGCAACAGGAATCACTTGTAAATCTGAGCCTTGTCTCTGGCCTCACCCTCCTGGCTGACACCCACTGGACAGGGGCTCTGACTCCCACATGCACACTGACAGCTGGAAAGTCAACTTTTCTACCATCTCCAGTGAAGACACCAATGAAAGCAAAACTGAATGCAAAGCAGATGCTGATCATAACCCAATTCCCCCAGATGATATTATCTCAACTTACAGCCAGTAGCTTTTATTTGTTGGTGATGCTGTGGTGTTCTTTCTTTCCTTTTCCCTGTAGATCCATAACCATGTCTTGTCCCTGTTTTCTCTTAGATGGAAACCAGTTACCTGACTTCAGACACAAAACACTCGTTTCCATCCTCACCTTTCCCCTTTCCTGCCTCTTGCCTGTAGTGATCCTCCAGCAGTTTGGCTACTGCATCTTCTACTCTTCTTGCACCACTGTGGCCACACTCCTATCACTAACACGATCACCATTAAAACAAAAAAAGGGGCAAGTGTCTGAAGGACTGTAGTGAAGATCTTCAGAAACTCATATGGCAAATGCAGGGGAAATTTGAGATGTTATAGAAGTCACTTGATTTCTCTAATGTGAATTTGGCAGGTTTTTTTCAGGCTACTTACCTGTGTGCTTGAGCTCTAGCTCTCTTCTTCTCTTCATGTCTCCCAGGTGTAGGTATCACCTCATAAACATCTCACACCACTGCAAGTTTTATTTTCATACAGCAAAACACCCTGAAGACACGCGTGACCTCACACCTCGATTTCTGCAGGGGTATTCATGCAATCAAGTTTTTGTGCAGGCTGAAGCAGACAGCAGGATAGCACTCAGTGAAGTGAACCAGATACATCAGCACAAAGATAACCCACCTGACCATCTTCTTATCTTTCTCAGTTATCTTTCTCAGGCTCTGGTCCCTATGTAGTAGCTGCTGAGATGCTAGGAGTTTCCTGGCTGAAGTTTGGCAGCTGACAACCCATCACTTGGCTGTAGAGTGTCTCCAGTCTTCTCTTTGCCTCTGTGCTTTCAAGCTAGACCCAATTTCAAAAGCTGTCATACCATTCTTTAGTCCAAACATGAGATATAAATATTCTGATAAAAAGAAATATATAGAGAGATTCTAATATAAAAAGATTCTAATATAAAGAAGGAGGGAAACATCTTTTCTCTCCTCTACAAGTACGTGGAATTTGGGATTTCTTTGTGAGCTCTGGAGATCTTCTGGCTAAAGTCCATGTAAAGCACCCTACCCATGCCCTGCATGGGCATGGCATGGTGAAGAAAAGTAGGTTCACTGGGACCAGTACACTTCAAAGAAGTAAACTTCTTAACCAGTTCAAGATGCAGATGGGTAAATTTGGATTAGGTGAAGAACAAAGGATGTCTCAATGGCCATGAGCATTGCAGTTTGCCAACATCCATTATGTAAGGTGGTGATAGAAACCAGAGTTAAAAGGCTGGATTGAAAAATCTTAATTTCATCAGGAAGTCATTAGTCAATAATAATTCTGAGAGGATGGAATTGAGACATTTCCAGCCAGAGCTTCATGTAGAGAAACTGAGGTTCAAGATCCCTGTGTGGGATGAAAGGTATGTCAACTTCTCTCAGGACTGAACTCTGAAATTACTCCACTTGACTTTGGAGTTTTCTTTTGTCTTATCTACAAATGCAGCATCTGCTACAGGGCTATTTTTTGTCTAATAGGGATGCTGGAGGGCATTTTGTCTAATAGGGATGGGAGGTCCCATCTTCCAGGTGATGGCCCAGAGGTGTTGATTGAAGAGGCCCAGCACAAGCTTGGTGCTGAGAGGTTGGAAATTTATCTGCTGCTGACACTGCCCAGCCAAGGTTTGTACTCAAAACTTCACTTTGATCTACCAGACCTCTGCACTTTCCAAAATTACTGAGGAGTTGACATTTTTGCAAATGATTTGCTCATCGTTTGCTCTTGCTCCTCGTGGTAAGAACTAAGGATAGGAGGAACCACGTTCATCCTGGATGTGTATGGCCCATTACCTGCTTCCACCAGAGGCAAAATTGTCCCCCAGGAATTAAAATGTGCAGAAGAGCACAGGTGAAAACTGGAAAGCTCCTTCTTTTTTTTTTTTTTTTTTTTTTTTTTTTTTTTTTTTTTTTTTTTTTTTTTTTTTATCTTGTTTTTGTCATTAAAGGTATGACTTGGTCTCCTCTAGCTAAGCCTTTCCTTCAAAACCATATTAAGCTGCTCTTGGAGAACATATCCCAGTATTTTTTTTTCTCAGGATGTAACACAGGAGAAGTGTGCAGGAGGAAGTTTCCCATCAAAATATCCTCTGTCAAGTGAACTTCACATCTAACTTTGCTGACACAAATTGAGACTGGAGGAATGTCATTGAAATCCATCCTTTTGTTTGGGAGGGGAAATCCAGTAAGTTCTCTGGCATCTGGGCTTGGTCTTCAAGGATGACTTTTTGCTGGCTTTGCTATCAGCCACTCTTCCAGGCCCACTCAAGTCCAGCAGAAATTTCTTTCTTTACATCTTCTGCTGTTCCTTTCATGTTTTGTTTAGGAGGAAAAAACTAGAAAAGAAACAAACCAACAAACAAACAATCCTTTGTAACTCCAAGTATTTAATTTGGTCTGAAAGCCTTCTGAAAAACAAAACAAAACAAAACAACAAACAAAACCAAAACAAACAAAAAAGTTCAAAAATATAACAGCTGAATTGTCATTAACTCATAAAATAGCTTAGTTGGAACAAGGGCAAAGCAATGCTGGTAGAAACAAGCTCCTTGATGTTAGCTGGGGGTCTGTCCCACTGATGTCATGTTGTGGTGTTTTTAACAAGAAGTGAACTGACCACACAAGTACCAGGAGGACCAGAGGATGGCAGGGAAACAACTGCCAGCAACCTGCCAGGACCACTAAGCATCCTTGGCTGTGCCCTAGGGTACAGGAACGTGACATGTGAGAACCAACCACGAACACTCACAAATTATTAGAGGGGACAAAACAGAGAGAAAACCCCATTCCTTAATTACAACATGACCAGAGAAGTGCCACAAGCCTGTTATTTAATTTTCAGATCCTCTTCCCAGGTGCACCAAGTGGATTTGTTTGTTTCTGTACTCAGCCCTGCCAGCTCCTCATTGCATCTGGAATGCTCCATCACTAGAATCTTTGAGACTTCAATTTATCTGAATTTTAAGACTTCCATTTACCTGAGTTTTGAAACTTCCCAAAGGGTCAATTTCACTGCAGAAAAATTTTAAAAATAGATAACTCCTAGACTATCAGCCACAGAACAGAAAAAAAAAGTAATAAATGCTTAAAGGGGAATATTCCCCATCTTCCTTTGCAATGCTTGGTTCCTGTTTTTCAGCTCACAAGGGGAATGCAGGCTGATCACCACCAGTTTTATGCTGGCTGGTTTCCAGTCACCTATACTGTCATTTATATTCCATTTCTACATTGTTTTCTGCAGTTTCTTGTGGCCTACAGAGGCCGCAATCATAAGCTATTGAAATTGCAAACAGTGTAGCAAGAACTGCTGATACACTTAAAAAAAAATTAGTAGGATTATATATGCCTGTTTTTCCTAGGTTTATAGAGATATTAGATACTGCAGAAACACCTCAGTTGTTCAGTGAACAAATTATGCCAGCATTTCCATAGACAGCAGCAGTCTTGTGCTTGTCCTGCCAGGGATGCTTTTCCCCATCTTTTCCTCACTGCTTCCCTGGGGCCACCACAACCCTTCAGGGAGTGATATTCTAGCAGAATAACCCAGAAAGAGAAGGTTTTATTCAAATTCAGTTTGGTGGCCTGGTGTAACAACCCAGAGTTGCTTGTTCTGGAGCAGGAGGTGGTGAAAAAACTTTTCCCTATTGTGACAGCTGAAGTGAGACATCTTTCACACAAATCAAAACTTCTCATATGAGGTTCATCCTACTCTATTGGGTTGTTTGAGGTGGGCAGCCAACTGCTTGAGGCTTCTTCTGGAGTTTCTGGGAAGACAAAATCTTCCAGAGTGCCTTGGATGGGGTGACTGGCCAAGAGCTCATATATTCCATGAAAAAGAAAAAATGAATTTGGATTTTTTCTCGGAGACAGTGCAATTATCCTAAAAAAGGGTTGCACCTGCCTTGGTCCCAAAAAGTATCTTCTCCCCCCAAATTAGCTCTGCCTATGGGTTTGCTAAATGAAGGAAAAAAAAAACCATATCAGGGGAATTTAGCAGAATGATGCCATAACCATGTAAATACATGCATAAACATATTTAAAGAAGCCATCTTAATAAGAAAGACCATGACAAGTCTCCATAGCCAGCAAGCCTCTGATGATTCATAACCATCACTTCCCTTCCTTGCCCCACTGCCCCCACAATTTAGTAAAGCCCCAGTGGTGATTATTCACTGTAAACTGCACAGCTGGATAAACTCAGGGATCAGACAGGTCTTTCCTATTTCTAATGGGAATCCTGCTTGAACTCTGGCCTGCCTGGGTAGCCCTGGGAGAAATTAGCTGATTAAAAATGTCCAGGGGGAGCTGCAAATGGGAAGAGTTTTATTCTTCCACAATGCAATTGGCAATGCATCGTGTTAGTGAGTTATCACAAGACGCTGCATATGACCAAAATATTTCATTAAGGCATCTTCTTCTTCCAATTCACTGCCTGTCCCAGGTTTCATATAACCTGAGCTGGCAGGAGAGGTGTTTCCCCATCCAGTGTCCCTGGGAAGGTCGGGCTGGGTTAACACAAAGTGCTTTCTGGTTTTCAGCTCTAGGAGAGACTTTGCCTCTGAGAACAGGCAGTTTATTTTCTGCTGCCCCTTCTCTGTTCAGTCTTTTTTTTTTTATTTTTTTTTTTTTCAGAGTGCATTTAAACTCCCAAAACATTAGAGCTCAGATCTGGCATGCTTTGCCTTCACTGTCACCCCAGGGGAATTCATCATGGTGAAATCCATCTTACTTGGCTTTCCAGCCTCATGCCTGCAGACATCTCCATCTGAGCTGCACACCCCGTGCTCCCCAGACATTAGAGTCAAGAGAGGAAAACAGGCACTTCTGAGGTGCAATCCATCTCAGCCTCATGCAGACATTTCTATTAGGTCAGAACCATGCTCTGTTTCTCTTCACTGACTATAAAGGGTGCCTGGGGTGACCAGCTTGCTGGAGGCCTCTTTCATCTAGATGCCTGTGTTAGGTGAGATTAATTTTGCTCCCTAAGTCAGTTTGTGTAGAAGTCAGGCACCCGAGCTTTGATTTTGGAGCATTACCTGTAATAAGTACCTTTTTTTCTTCCTTCCTTTGTTTCTCTCTTGCAGCAGCTGCAGAAGAGCTCTGATAGAGGTTTATCAACCCATTGTAATTTTGATAAACCTCAACAGCATCAGATCCTGTTTACCTCTACTTTGGCAACTGGTATATGCTGGTATATTGACCCATCCTTGAAAATATTCAAGTCCAGGTTGGACAGGACAACCTGATCTAGTTGATCCTGCAAGAAGGTTGGAATAGATGAGCTTTAAATGTCCCTCCCAACTCAAAATAGTTAATTCTATGATTCCATGAATTGCAGAAAATGTGAATTGCAATTCCTGTTGTGTCAAGGAAAAATCATGTTGCAGATGACTCCTGTAGAAAGCTGCCCCAAATCCCTGCAAGATCAAAGAGTTTAGGAATAGGTATAAAAAAGAGAGTGCCTTTGCAAAAAGAAAAGGGGAAAATTTGGAGAAGTTCATGGTTAAACCAGCAGTCCCTCTGTGAGACCTTCTTGTGCCTCAAGAGGGATGTTGGGGAGATGCCTCCTTCTTGGAAGTGTTGAAGGCCAGGTTGGATGGAGCCTTAAGCAACCTGGTCCAGTGGGAGGTGTCCCTGCCCGTGCAGGGGGTTGGAACTGGATGATCTTTAAGGTCCCTTCCAACCCAAATCATTCCATGATCTCTCAAACAAATTGGCTCATGCACAGACAATGGGAATACTCTGCTTCCCATGTATCAGTGTTGGGGATTCCATGCCTTCTGCTGATCATGGTGTATCATGACCTCTGTCATGGCAAAGTGTAAATAGTGGCAACCTGATCCATGAAGCTATGAGTCTTCTAATGTAGCTCTAGTGGCCCAAAAAAACCAAACGCAAGAACAATGAAAAGATACAGGCAGGGTGAAATCCATAGACACAAAATGCTAAGCCAAAACACCACCAAGCTGCTAACACAGATGTCAAAACAAAATCAGAGTTCTGGGATTCATCTTTAGCCAGTTCAGTGCAAACAATTTGGCTCGTGGAAATTAAGCAAGGAAAACAAGCTTCAAACACGTCCAGAGAATGAGTGGGAATGTGGATAACATCCAGCTCTTTTGAACTTTCTTGGTATTTGTAAAAAGAGACAATCTTAAAAAGTCTGAAAACTTCTCTGGAGAAGTTAATCTCCATGGTTTAGCTATGGAGGACAGTGGTACAAATCTCCCTGTTCTGCTCACCTAATCTGACCCATGTGGTTAACCATCTCTTCTCTTGTGGTGGTGAAATAGCAAACAAGGGAAAGACCATAAAATAGTGTTTAATAGCTCATGGAGAGCTGGTGGAATGCACCAATACCTCTGCTTAGAATCCCTCATCTTTCACAGTTTCATGCAGAGAGCTCTGTTTAGCTAGCCAGATGATGCTTCCTAGAAGCCACATGGCTTCAGGAACATACTGCCAACCCCAAACTATTTCAGGTTTGGTTCCACTCAAACTGGGCAAGTTTCTAGCTCACAGTTGACTTAACAACATCTACCCAGCCTAGAAGCTCTGCAGATCCCATTTATATTTGCAGGCCAAACCCCACATGCCTCTTGGTGCAGTTGTGTTTCCTCTGAGCCAAACACTTGTCCAAGAGATTCCTGACCTGAAGTTGAAATCAAGAGAAGCAATTGCACTGACTCCTTAGGTTTTCAGTTTCAGGCCTGATCAAAGACAACAACAAAACCCACCTATTTCTAGGGTAGACCCTCCCAAACTGAATGTGGGTTTTTTTCTGTGATAAAGACAGAGACTCTCAAGGTGAGATTTTACTAACTGGAGAGTGTGCAGGCATTTAGCACACTTAGCATAGACATTTAGCTGTACCCAAAAGACACCATTGAAACCAACCTGCACTGTAAAGAGGCAAAACAGGTGCTCCAGGATTGTGTTTTCACTTGTTAACTGCTTCCAGGTATTGCTCACTCAAGGTTAACCATGGAATAATTTCCTAGAGTGATGCTGAGGATCCAGAAAGTTGATAGCCTGAAGGTGACTGAGGACAACAGTGAAAGACATATCCCAGAACTAGTTTACATTCAGGTGATCCTGTCCAAATCTCTCTATAGGAGCTCAGATGGCAGCTGACCTCCTTTTCCTGGAGCAGAAAGCCCTTTGCTGTCACTGAACCTGTGGGACAGACCTTTCATCAATTCAGATCCAGTGGCAAAAGTTCTGTCACTCTGTTCCAGGTGTCCAAAGTAAAAAAAAAAAACAAAAAACTTCTGGAGAGAGAATATTTGTTGACTCATACCTCTGTCTTCCCATTGATTTTAAAGTTTCAACCTTCCTGACCTTTCTTTTTCTCATACCATTCTTCTGGGCCTTACCCCTTAGAATTATAGAATCATTTTGGTTGGAGAAGACTTCTAAGATCATCAGGTCCAACCATTAACCCACAAGTGTCAAGTACAGCATTAAATCATGGCCCTAAACACCACATCTGGATGTCTTTTTAAACACCTCCAGGGATAGTTATTCAGCCACTTCCCTGGGCAGCCTGTTCCAGTGTCTCTCAACCCTTTCCATGAAGAAATTTCTTCTGACATCCAACCTAAACCTCTCCTGGTACTTCTTGAGGCCATTTCTTCTTGTTATCTGGGAGAAGACCCTGTCCCCCCTCTCTACTACAACCACTTTCAGGTAGTTGTAGAGAACCCTGAAGTCTCCCTTTGTCAGAGATCATGAGTGTCCCCCAGAGCAATCACTGAAATTGGGTTCAGGAAAAAGCTTCTAGAGGCTTTGAGAGGGTAAAATACACCAGGGCAAAGTGATGTGCTGATTGAACATAGATGTGCCACTGAATTTTTACTCTTTCCTGATTGATTTCACCCAGATCCACCAAAGCTGATCTGGAGGGGAAGAAGTTGGTCAGGGGACCAGCAGGATTTGGAGATGATGTTGCAGCAGCCTGATTGTTAACATGTAGTAGATATTCTGCCATGCATTCTAAAAAACTGTCATGCACTGCAGAGTGACAGAGCAGCTCATTTTGCCACTCTTCTGGCCACCTTTGTGCATGGTGATTACAAAACATAATCAAACACTCATGGACAGGTAAACTTGGGTTCATCCCACCAAACTTCAGTTACTTACCGTAAATATACTATAATTTACTATACTGTAAAATAATGCATATTATTTTTAATTTTTTATTATTATTTATTATGTATCATATGTATACTTTATTATACTGTAAAATAATTGGGTCAGTTCTTAAAGACTATTCTGGTGTAAGTGCTATGAAGACCAGTTGCCCGGGAATTCTCTGGCCTCTTTTAGGCTTTTGCTTTAGGAGAAGATGAATTTCACCAAAGAACTGCTTGTTTCCCTCAGTTGCCTCTAAGAAAACCAGCTCAACTTGTATTTATTCATCTCAGTCATCTCCTCTTAAGCACAGAGGCCCAGGAATGTGCAACTCCAGTTTATCCAGGAGAAATTGCTGAACAATTTAATCCTTGGGCAACCTGGCACAGGGGCTCAGCACCCTCACACCAAAGAATTTCTTCCTCATATCTAACCTAAATCTCACCTCTTTCAGCTTAAAGATGTTCCCCCTCATCCCATTACTCCATGCCCTTGTAAAATGTCCCTCTCCAGCTTTCCTGGAGCCCCTTCAGGGTCTGGAAGGTTGCTCTAAGGTCTTGCTGGGTGGAGACTTCTGTTATGCAGACTGAACAACCCCAATTTTTCCAAGCTGTCTTCATAGGAGAGGTGTTCCAGCCCTCTGATCATCTTCATGGCCTCCTCTGGACTCCGTCCAAGAGAAATGAATGATAAACTTGCCAGGATCTAGTCAGAAAGGAAGTGGTCCAGGGGATCTTGTTGGATCTGTATTCTTGGAAATAATTTTTTAATCTTTTTTTTTCCAAAAGTCCAGGGCATTTGCCCTACTAGCTGGTGGTGGCAGGAGGACCTCAGTGGGATTTAGTCCTTTATTAGTCAATTATTTGTTTCAAGTTCAGAGTGATCACGTTGGCTCTTCTACCTGGGACTTCAGCAGCCACATCAATGAGATTAGTAGCTCATTAAGCAGTAAGTAAGTCATTAAGGCAGAAATTGTCTATAACTTGATCCTCTCACTACTATAAAGGTACATACAAAGTTGTCCAAGAAACCACTGATGATTGAACCCCATGTGGATGGGAAGTCCCCTGGGGAAGTCAGGATTACATGGGAAAAGGCTTGAAATGATGCTAGCACAACCTTCCAATCAAAGAAACAAAAGATAAGACTTCATCTGCTTGGTTCTTTGCCCCAAACTCAGCTTCATGCCTTGTGTTCTGTTGGATGGTTGTCAAAACTGGTATTGTAAGTTCTGATGAAGAGTTTACATCAACCTATTTGTAGTCATATCCTTGCTTAGGACTATTTAGTGATGCTATGACATAAATGACACGATTCTACAAATCTTTATTGACAAATAGATAAGAACTTCCCTACCCTAGGTCTTAGTTTGCAGGGACTGGATCCCTGTTCAGGAATCACCTCCCAGGTGAGCTCCCCTTCCAGTCACACACAATCCCACCAGCAACTCCCATAGTTACTTACACATGAAAATAATATTAGGAAAACATTTACCCTAAGCTTTAGCTTAATTTAGTAGAATTTAGCAGCTGGAAATAACAAGGAAGAGCCAGCACTTTGCAAAGAGCCAGCATTGCACAGACCACCAGCAACTGCTCCACACAGACTTTGGTCAGGAAAGTGATGAGACAGATGGAAGTCATTATTTTGTTTTGAACAAAATACCATCTGGGGCCAACATTTGCTGTCTGTTACTTCTGAGTAAATGCAGAGAAACTCCATAGTGTTCTTTAATAATCAGTCCTGGGACCAATCTTATTAAATGTTTTCCTTAATGAACTTGGCAGAAAAAAAGTAGGTGCCTGGCCATGAGATCTGCTGAGCAACTGCGTTGCTATTGCAGAGGAGGGTAAGAATATGATACAGGAAGAGCTGGATGAGCCTGGAGGAAGGCTGAGTGAGAGAAAAGGGCAAATTTTAACAGTAAAGAAGCGTAAGACACTGCCTTTAGGCAGTAAAGTGGGAGATCATTGGCTGGACATAAATTAATGGACCTGAATCCAATAAGGTTGGACCTGAATCAGTCTTTCTGAGCACAGTGGCCTTAAAAGAACAACTGGAGTTGGATCTCAGGCGAGATGTTTCCAGTAGAGACAGGGAAGTGGCTCAGAGAACCTGACTGCCCTCTCACTGAAGTGTTGAAAGCCAAGTTGGATGGGGCTTTGAACAACCTGGTTTAGTGGAAGGTGTCCCTGCCCATGGCAGGAGGGTTGGAACTTTAAGGTCTACCCAAACCATTCTGTGATTCTGCAAAGTCTTCATACCATTGCACAGAGAGCAATTGAGACATCATCTGAACTGGTGCAAAGTTCTGCTCACTCATATTTGAGTTCCAAATCAAAGAGATGAAAGGGGACCAGAGACTGCATCTCATGGAAAGCAGCTAAAGAGCTGGGTTTGTTCAGCAGAGGAAACCAAGCAGATTCATAGTCTACATCCATACTAGTAAATTCAACAACCATTAGATGGTTCCCTGGCACTGAGGTCCATCAAGAAGGGATTAAGCATTCTCTGGGTGGTTCTACCCATTTTGCTGACTACAAACTCCACATTCCATCCTGACTCCAGGAACAACCTGAGGATTGCCTGAGAGCATCCCAGTTGGCACAAGCTGAAACTTTGCCATTGATGTTCCAGCAACTGAATTATCATGATGGAGTGTTCCTGGCAGTTTACCTCAGGGAAGAAACATCAAGAAAGCAGGAAAAGATCTCAAGATGAGGAAAATGTTGGCACAAAAAAAAAAAAAAAAAAAAAAAAAATCAGATATTACATAGACCTGAGCAAGTTTTGGGGTAGAAATTAATGGCAGGGTTTTTTCCTTCTGTATTTAGGTGTTTTTGCAGACACCTGCACCAGAGAGAAAGGAACCTACCTATGAGGAGACCATTTCCATCTGGATATCATTAGCATCAGGATGATAATTAGGCTACACCATCAGGACAGTTGCCTTGTGGAGCTGTTTACTTCTGTCTTTTGGTACCAAAAGCTACAAGAGAGACTTACTCATTTATTTATAAATATCTAAACCCCACCCTAGAAGTTTCCAATTAATCAGGGAGCAAATTCTGGAGCAGATTTCCAAGGTACCCCAGGAAGGGTAGAAGGGGACTACACAACACCTGAGCAACAAGGTGTGGGAAACTCAGGAGGAGATTCTCAGCCAATGGAAATTGATGTAATCTTTGGAGCTGCACTGCTTCCCAACAGGAGGTGATGTACTCAGCATTGTTGAGGACACAGCACATGTACAGTGTTCAATTTTGGACCCCTGCCTACAGAAAGGACACTGAGTGTGTCCAAAGAAGGGCAACAAAGATGATGATGAAGGGTTTGGAGCACAAGGCTTATGAGGAGCAGCTGAAGGAGCTGGGGTTGTTAAGCCTGGAGAAAAGGAGGCTGAGAGGAGACCTGATCATTCTCTACAACTCTCTGAAAGGAGGTTGTAAAGAGGTGGATATCAGTTTGTTCAATTAAGTTCCAAGAGATATCGGGCTCAAGTTGCCCCAAGGAAGGTTTAGATTGGATGTTAGGAAGAATTTCTTCACCAAAAAGATTATCAGGCATTGGAACAGGCTGCCTAGGGCAGTGGTGGAGTCACCATCCATGGAGGGATTTAATAGTTGTGTAGACATAGTACTTAAGGGTATGGCTTAGCTAAGGTCTTGTCAGTGTTAGATTAATGGTTGGACTTGATGATCTTGAAGGTCTTTTCCAACCCAGGTAATTCTGTAACAGCAATAACCTTGTTCATCACTGTTTCTGTAAGCACAAGCAATGGATCAGGTTTTTTTTCCAAGCACAGTCTTGTACCTGAGTGTGAATTTCTCCATTTCCACTGATGCTTCTCCATTGATTTTAGCACGAATTTTGTTAACACTCACACAATAGAAGAATCAGAAATCAAAATTATAATAATTTACTCTGTCACAGTGACAAAAAGGAGAAGTCCAGGAAGTCTCTGGCATGGATCAGAGAGCTACTGGGACTCTCAAGATATTGAATGACCTCAGCTGGGACATGTGGACCTCTAAGTAATTGAATCACCACTTCCTATTGCAGGCTGTGGAGACTGTGGGGTTAAATCCCAACATATATGGGCAAGAGGCTCAGACCAAGATAACCATGAGAGATTGCCCCTTAAATCACCAATAATTGCACTGCTGCAGTGATTAAAGGTGCAAGGAAGAATTAGAGACTCACTGTGGTAGGCACTGCACAACTTCTCCTACCTGCAGATATATCCCCATATGGCTGCAGAGGTAACAGATACAGCACACCCAGGATGTACACTCATCCTTTGATCATCCTGCTTGCTTTTCTCAGAGCTCTTCAGCCTCAACTGCAACTGCAGTCAAGCTCTGATGAAGTGCACATTAAATCCTTGCCTTACGAGACTGGGGGAAGGAAGAAAATTAATGAAAAGAAATCTCCAAGAGAAGAATATCTCCAAGCTGTCCAAGCTCCAAGAAGAAAATCTCCAAGCTGTCCAGCATCATGGCCCATCTTCTCTTCCAGTGATGTCCCCTCCTCAGCCTTACAACATCTTGCCTTTCAGACCAATCCTCCAGCTGGATCCAGCAGACTGACTTTTTTTCCAGAAGTGTTCCCAGTTTCCAGGGGAGGGAGTGAAAAGAGGCAATGTTGGTGATGACAATTAGCACATGCACCATCTGCCCCAGTGTAGGAAGGAGCAGGGATGGTGTGTTCAGGGGTGTAACTTCTCAGGGCAACTTCTGTCTCTTTCTGCACTATGGTTCCTTCTACTCAGCCTTCTGTGCTTTGAGGATTTCATTGGGTTTTTTGCTTTCCTGCCAACATTACTTGAGAAATAGGGTTTCCAGCTCTTCTGCTCCTGGGCCGACCTGCAGCATGAACTGCTCAGTATCATCAGTGTCTTTATTGTGAAAGGAATTTGCTTTTAGGTAATGCAGCCATATGGTCTGACTGAGACAAGCAGCTTCATTTCCATCTCTGGAGCTGAGCTACAACATGACATCTGCAGAGTCAAGGACACTAGAGCTAAAAGTATCTCTTTGTTGTCCTACCTGTCAGGGTTTCTAGTTCCTCTAGGCTTCAAGAGTTGGATAAATGGGACTCTGGAAATGCCTTCATACTGAGGCAAGGGAGGATAAGGCATAGATCTGCAGAGGTGTGGAAAGGAAGTTGAAAGGTCCATGGTGGAAATCCTCAAGATCTGCCTTTGGCCAGTCCTTCTGGACTCTCAGATTTCCTACAATAGCATTAAAATCCTGTATATGATCTGTATCCTGTATCCAGATTCAGGTATTCCCAACAATCAGCTACTGTGAGACTTCCCAAGTTGCTCTCCCCCTTCCTTCACCTTTGGGAAGCCAACAGGCCCCAGGGCTGTGGAAGCAATAGTGTTCCACTATGGGACAATGTGCATGGGTGTGGAAACTGCAGGAACCTTCCCAAAACACTTGTGGGCAGGACTGATAATGTGGTGTTTGGGCACTTTGCTTCAATCTACTTTTCATGACAAAGAGAAGGCTCAAGGTGTCCAGCCTTTCTCACTACTGTCCTGGTTTGGGCCAGGATAAAGGTGATTTTCTGGTTTGGACTTTTGCTTTCAGCTCAGTCTCTTGTAAGCAGCTGCACTGCTGAAATGAACAGCAAGTTTCTCAGACACTGTCTGCTTCTAGGACTGACAACATTTGATGTTTATAGTTACTGCCAGAGACTGGTGTGCAGAACCAGGGACACTGCTCAGCTCTGAGGAACATTTGGCCCTCCAGAAGGAGCAAGGAGGTCCCACCTGGAACCCTCCTTTGGGGAGGAATGGACAAGATAAATGCCAGAATTGACCAAACAGAGTATTCCATCCCATACACCTCATCCTCAGGAGAAATTGGAGGGATCACAAGGGTCAAACCCTTCTTCCTGCTCTTCCTTCCTTTCGTGCTTCCCTTCCTCGCCTGTTCCCGGTTTTTGCTTCAGCATCCTGGGAGGATCCCATCCATTCCTCTGCCTGTGCTTCTGATCCATTCCAGCCTGAATCTGGGTGTTCCTGCCTCCAGCTCCCAACTGCTGCTGACTCCAGGATTCCAGCCTGGACTTTCCCAGGGCTGCCCTGCAGCCTCGCTGGGGACGTGAGAGTTATTGGGGGGAAGGGGGAGGAACCTGCGATCAATTTTCCTCTAGATTTGTATATTTGTATATATGTAGTAATTTTTCCTCTTTATCATTCCTGTTTCATTAAAGCTGTGTAGTTTAGTTTCCAACCCATCGGTCTCTCTCCCTTATTCTCTCTCCTTCCTTTATCAGGGAGGAGAGGGAGATTAATAAAGAGCAATCTGTTATTTGGTTTAATTGCCAGGCCAGTGTTAAACCCTGAAAACTACCATGACTGATTTCTCATGGTGTGCCAACACAGCCTATCTGGAAACAAGCTCTGTGTCTCCCATTTCCTGGGTCATCCTTCTTTTTATCCCACATTCACCATCGAGAAACACAAGTGAGACTTTCTGACTGTCATATACTGGAGTTTGGGCAATATAGAAAGACTTGATCCTTCCAACCCACCTTGAGAAGGCTGCCTTTGATTTTGGCTGCCCCAGCAGTGGAACAAGAAGAGCAGTGCCCGGTGAATACATCATTGCCACAATGCATGGCTGCTGACATAAAGCTGAGATGAAGATTTCAAAGCCTTCAGTCTTGACCAAGACACTCTGCTGAGGTTGTACATTGCTTGCTAGACATCTGGGGATGCAATTACTGAGGATCCTGACATGAGCCATCATCCAGTGCTCTCCAAAAGGTCACTGAGACAAATGTTTACCTCCTTTCTCCATAAGAATGTTATTTCTGCACTCTATTTTCTGAGTCCCTATTTCAGGAGCTTGTTAGAAGCAGGTAGACTGTTCTGCATTCTTACAGTCCCAGAGGTCAACTAGAAGGAATGACCACTCTGGGACAAGACTAAAGCATCTGGATAGAGTGCAGAAAGCTTGTTAACACCTACCTAGCACACTGTCTGTTTGCAGCTCTTTCTGCACTCTCCAATCTCCAGTGCAAAACCAAATAAACAAAACCACAGCCTGTACCATTAAAACCTCAATGATGTCAGTAGTAGCATCTCAGGACCTGACTGGAAAAGCTTTTCTTCTCCTATGGGATTCACCCCTCTAGTATGTATTAACCAGCTTATAGTCCAGCAGTTCTTCAGAAGCAGGTTTGGGCTTTCTGGTGCAAGGGCCCATATCCAACACAAATATCCTGAGTGTGAGAGGCAAGCAGACGAGTGGTAGAGGGCTATGGTCTTCCCACATGTTCACTTGGGCCCTTCAGACACATTTCTGAAAAACCACAATCCCCAGGGACATTCCTCTCTCTCTCTGCAAGGGAATGTGCTTGTTGAGCCAGGAAGAGAAAAAGCCATCTCAGAAATGAAACAGGTTGTTCTCCAGCACTGAAAGGGGTGGATGGAGGCCACTAATACACTAAGCTCTCAGTCCAGCTCCCATGCCTCCTAGACATCAGATTTCTCTGAGAAAGACCAAAGCCTCAGCTTCTGAACCACTCTGACCCATGGCTCAGCCCTGGAGAGACACCGTGGGATCTCTCTGCTCAAAACCTCTTCAGCAACTGATCCCAGGAAAAAAAAAAAAACTCCTCAGTAGGTCTGGGACTGTTCTACCTTCCTGGAATTGTGCATGGCCACCAAACACAGTAGTGGCCTCAAGTATAAAGAGTTCAAGCAACAACTTGGAGTTTCATGGCCCAGCTCCTGTGTACTCATCAAACTACCCCACACCAGCCCTTGGGCAGTGAATCCCTGATGTCTTCCCATGAACTCTGAGATAAAAGCATGGAAAAACATCCATACTGTATCCAAAAACATATGTTAGGTCTGGGGAGAGTGGTGCTGTGCACTGGGAAAGTAAAGACAGGGCAGTGCAGGCCCTGAATGTAGAAGATAGTGATTGAGATAAGAAAAGGACAGAAGACAGTTGGAGATAAGTGGTCAGACAGGACCCTCAGAGCTTTTAGGAGGGGAAAATAATAATTAAAAATTAAATTAAATAAAGGAATCTGCTTCTAAATGTTGTCTGGGCAGTGTCTCAATCCAAAGGGCTGGCCATGAGACATATGCTTTCAAGCAGTATCCCATTTCCACAGCCGACGGCTGCAGGCTTCATGGGTCCATACTGAAGAATCTAATAGCTATAGCTGTTTGGGTCCATGAAACAAGCTCCAGACAGCTTTCCAACCCCAAGTCCAGCTGGCACAACATGTTTCCTATTGATCTTTCTATCTCAGGTAGCTTGGGGCTGGGTCCCAAATTTCTAGGCCATTCTCCTGAGCCTGAAACCTCTTTACTGGCTTGAGAGTCATGGCCAGGCTCTCTTCAATCTCTTTGAAAATCCACTCATTAATTAGATTGTCCTGGAACATGAAACCCCCTTCTCCCACATGGACATGGCCCTTCTGGACTGCAGCTGAACTCTTGAGGGATTCATGATAGATGCAGAACATAAGATAGCTGCCAAGATAGCTTTTGCAAAGGGTCCCTGAAAGGACCATTACTCTAGTTGCCTCCCTGTTGACCTACAACACTTCACTCACTTCCCCAGGACAAACAGACAGCAGCTCCTGGAAGCCAGGAAGACAGAGTCACTCACCAGACTTTGCTCTGTGCAGTGAACATCTGGTTGTTGATAGGAGAATGAATAAGCTAAAGGGCTGATGTGAACCAGATTGTTTGTGCTCCATCCAAAAATTCCTTTGAGAGCTTCCAGTGTCGACTTTTGGGCTTATCTTTCATTCATTGAGGGTACTTTCTGGGAAACCAGGAGAAGTATGCATTTAGACCAGCTAAGAGGCTGGGTTTGTCATGTTCATCATGCTATGATTTAATCTGAGAAGCTTTAATCTGACACCTTTGGGCTTGATTGAGGACACACTCCCCTATGTCATCAGAGTGAGGAGTGGCACTGTCCCAAGCTCCAAAACAAGCTAAGCAAGAAGGAACAGGAAGAAAGGGACTGGGACTGCTTCCTACTGCTTTCCTGGGGAAAAGGTGGGGGTGAGGAGACAGGTGAGCTCAAGAAGCCCCAGCACATTCCTGATGTTGTGCCTGGTTCACTGAGGCCAAAGTCTAGGATTCAACATTTACACATTTACATCTGCCCAGCCCACAGTTTTGCTAAAACCCTGAGGATGGCTGCAGAGCAAAGTCTGGCCAGGTGGTTGCTACAGAATTCTGGTCCCTCTCTGAAGGTGAAGCAGGGTGGTTTTGAAGTCTTCTTCCTTGGAAATAAGTGTATAAAAAAGGTCCTGTCCTAGTAGGAGGGAATCCCAGGATTGCCACCAGTCTCCATCTCATTCATGAAGAACCTGGGCCACAAATTCTGCACAAGCACCCACCCAAGGGGGCTTTTTCCCTCCATGAGGTTTTTTGACATATTCAAATTATTAATCTGAGAGCAGCCACATTTTTAGTACTGCTTTAAAATTTATTTAAGCCCTGTCTGGGTGAGGCTCAGCCTTCACAAATACCTCAGACTAGGAAAGACAGGGCATCTCTTTCATGAACCGTCTCTCCCTGGTGTGACCTAAAAGCCTCAGAACCTCTGTAATGACCACTGGCCAAAGGAGCCTTCAAAAGTGAGTGTCCAGACTCCTCCTAACTAAGAAACAAAAGGATAAAAGGAAGCAATTCCAGGGAAAAAATTCACCATGGGATGATGATTCTATAAACAGCACAAACTGTGTCATTTGGAGAGGACAAGGAGAGCCCATCTATAACATTAATTCATCACAGTCTAATCCATGGTGCCCTGCACTGACACTGTCCTCTTCTCTGCTCTCCCATTCACACAACTGTAATTTGTTCCCTGAATATTAATGGTTGCTTATAATGACTTTTCAGTCTTGGCCCAGGATCTATATTTTGTCCTACTCTGCCCCAAATAAAGCAACAAAGGCTTTTTTTTTTTTTTTTTTTTTTTTTTTGTTTTGTAGATAGGAGAACATAGTCAAGATACTGAGTAGACATGGCAAGAAATCATGAGGTTGCTTTGCAACAAGGACAATTCAGTTTAAACATTAGGAAAAAACTTGTTACCAGAGAGAAGGGGTCTGGAATGAGCTGTCTGAGGCCTTTGTAGTCTCCAACACTGCAGTTTATTAAGCACCATCTCTTTTAGTAGAAAATTAAGGTAACTGTCTGCTGGAAATGGCACAGTTATGGTTGATCATTTCTTGGTCCAGAAAGGCAAGCCAAATAATGCTTTAAGATGCCTTTAAGTTTTATTTGGAGTTTCACAAATTGCCTTTGGGGTGAGCACAAAGCTTTGACTCCTCCCAAAACAGAGTGGATGAACATATGGTGATCTTTTGGGAAGGCTGCCTGAACTTGAAAGTTTCTATCTTATTTTCTGAAGAGCATCTCTAGAACACCTTCAGAACTATGAAATTCCATAGCCATAGGTATCCAGTATACAGATGGTCATGGTGCCAGAACAACCCTTGTGCAGAAGCCTCACTGATGAGCAAAAATGGTGGTCACAAGCTTAGTGGGGCTGTAAATTCTCTCTACATGACCACAACAGACATTTTCTGTCTTCTAGTGTTGAGGAAATAGTATGGGTCTACAACTTCAAACCTTTAGCACAGGGAAAGAACTGATGTCCCAGCATAATGTCTCAGAGAGTCCCATTGGAATTGCTAACAGAGGAGCCAGGAGGAAAGGAAAATCATTACACTATAATTCAATGATTGAAAGAAGACTACAGAGTCTGAGGGAGCTCTTGAGTCATCTGATCAAATTGTTGCTGTCACAGGTACTCTGCTATATGTTCCCATTCACACCTTTAATGCTACTAAAAGGCTTTTCCAGAACTGAATTCCTCTGATGCTTCAAAGCCTGCTGCTCATTTTTCCACTTTCAAAAGTAGCCATGGCCCAGTTTACATCCATTTGTAGTTGTGCCAACAGAGACCTAAAACTTGAACACCTCCTGTCCCTCCTGCATCTCCAGCATCTCCATCATGCACAGCACAAAAAATTCACCTCTCCCGTCCACACAGTTTTAGGACTTCAGTTTTCATACTGTTTCAGAAATTCAGGCTTGGTGCTTAAAAAGGACTGAAAAAGTTAAAAAAAAAAAAAAAGAGAGAAAAAAATATGACTACAGGTCATTGTTGACAAAAACTGGTAACATAATCAAGGGTTGGACTTGATGATCTCTGAGGTCCCTTCCAACCCAGCCAATTCTATGATTCTATGATTCTATGATTCTATATAAAAATACTTCATTTTCTTATGATGACAAAGGTTCATTTTCCTTCCTTCCTTCCTGTTCATACTCCTTCTCCAAGCTGAAAGCAAAGATTTCTGTAATTATTACTGCCAAGCCCAAACAACTCAAAAGAAATCAAATCCAGCATGCAAAGAGCCTTCACGTAAAGTGCCTTTCAATGGCTTATTAAATATTTCATGTAAAAACACTCACCCCCCCCTCACAGATGCTCGCACAGGAATGCCTTTTTTTCACATTTCTTCATGAGTCTCCTCCAGTGCCAAAGAATGAGTGAAGGAAGCTGGAAAACTCTTTTGGATCATGAGGGTGAGGAGGAGACACAATCCAAGAAATGTAGATGTTGAAAGACAGAAAGATCTGTCAAGTCCCACAAAGGTGGCTCCTGGAGTTGTCATCTAATACCTTAAATTCATACTGCATTATACATCCTGAAGTGCTTTAAGACTTGGGTTGCTGTGGTTGCTGACTTTTTTTTTAATAATTCAGCTGGAGAAGAGGGCAGTAGCCAAGGCATGTTGGTAACATGGCAGTTATCAGGAAGGAGTGTGAAAGAGTGAAATTTAGTAAAAAAAATAAATCATCCAATGCTTGAGGAGGTAAATTGGGTGGGATTTATCTCACCCATGGCTGGATGTCTGCAGTGTAGATATTTCCACCCCAGCTGGACACCCTGAGCTCTCATTTTAGTCAAAGGGAAGACATGGCCATGTGTAGCACAGGGGTCATTTAATCTCTTTTAAATTCTTACTTGAGATAAGATGAATCATATCCTGCCATTGCCTCTTCTTCTGTTGACTGCAAAGAGTCAAAACAGCTAATTACTTGCAACATAAACGTATAGGGTGGGATTTATGTAATGTATTTTATGTTTACAAAATGCATGTTTTCATCTGATACAGAAATTTATGTTTCCACTCAAGCCAATGGCATAAAATTCAGTCAGCAGTGCCAAAGGTGTTTCAGGGGGCAATGCAGACAAGCAGACAGAGATTTGATTTTTTTATTTATTAGTTAATTTATTTACTTAATTGATCATTGCTCTTCATTCACAGTACTTAGTAGATCTCTCCCTTTTACTGTCATAAAAGCCTGAATGATGAACTGAGGGATGAATATCTACATTGAAAACACTTGCAGTTATTTGAGATTAATCTCATTATTAAAGTTAGTTGAGACAAAACCCCACAATGAGATGACAGTTTTTCCTTCAGGACACGTCCTACATTTCCTACACCCATAGCGTATTTTAATGCTCCAACTTGTTCCATACACTGATTTTAACTCCTAACTCAGAAGAGGTAAAACTGGCATCTCCAAAAACCCCAGGAGCATCATGCTGGGTTGACTTTGCTATACTGCGGTTGATGAGAAAGTTCTTATGGACATCCAAATTACCTTGCAGATTTGATGTACTAAGACTGATGGGAGAAAATCTGGCCCCAGCAGAGTATGGGATGTTTAGAAAGTTCAGTTTTGGGCAACAGATCTGGTGGCCAGACAATAGCTTCAAATGATGGCAAAGTATCTTTACACTACTAATTAGCACGGGTTCAGCTGGGACACAGTAACTGCCTGCCTAGGGGGTGAATTAAGAAGTGAAAAGCTTAATTTCAGGCTGCTGTGAGACAAATCTTTTCTACTTTGCCTTGGGAAGGACAGGCAGCACACAGCTGAACCTCCTGACTGAAGGCTTTTGGCCATCCAGAGCTTGACTCAGGCAAGGCATTAAGAGAGCATCACTTCTGCTCCCAGCTCCCTCACCTCCACGGTCACTGCCTGGGCAGGAACATGGTCCTGAGTCACTTGAGACATTTGTGGCCAGACAGCTGGATGGAGCTGAATGCATCTTTTCCATTTTCAGACATCCTGTGAAGTCCCATCTGAAAATCTGTTTGATGAGGAGCACAGCATGGAGCACACGTACCTCCAAGGCACAAATGCCAGAGGTTTGAACATCAGATTGGAGGCATTTCAGCACAAAGACATAGGCCAAAGGACATTCCTTCTTAAGCCATGGCTGTATTATTTCATATCTGTACCTTGCTTGGAGAAAGCCAGAGAAAAAGTTCTGCTAATCTGAAACCTCAAGCACAATTCATGGGGCTGATGGATTAAGTCTGACAACCTAGAAGGTTTGATTGGATCATGGAAATATCTGCTGAAAGCCACACGAGCACATCTGATTTGGCAATAATAATTTTACAAAAAAACCCCCAACCCAACCAAACAAAAAAAACCCAAAAAAACCAACCCACAAACATTTGCAGGATATAAACAGAAAAAGGTGCTTTGTTTTATACCCTGAGTGGGGTGTTGCAGTTTATAGCAGATAGACAGAAAACATATGTGAACCATCATGTAGATTATATTTATATTGCCTAGTGCTCAGGTTTGTTTGGTTGGCATTAACAACAACTCGTGGCTTCCTTTCCTGTAATGCTGGTTTACTTCTAATAAAATCTTGCATTCACATCATCTCAGGCAAGCATTCTCCTGGGGTGGAGTCACAGGCAAGGAAGAAAACCTCTGTGAAATTCATTTCAAATATTCTCCCTCCTTTCAGCAGGGTTGTTGGTTTTTGTTTTGGTTTGGGTTTTTTCCCTGTTATAAATAAAATAATAAGTAAATGCAAGATGCCCTCTGATTGCTTTTGGCAAAACCAAAGGCAGACAAAGAGGCTGAGAAGTGCTTGCCTTGTTTTTTTTCCAGATCTGTCACCCTGAGATGTGCTTGGCATGTCCTAGTACTCATACTGAGAGCTGGCAGTGAGTGAGAGCACTTAAATTCTGGATCCAGAGACTTTTTTAGATCACTGGAAAGAGCAACTTTGCCCTTCTCTTTGGTGATAATGTTTGGAGCTGCAGAACCTGAGAGAGGATGGGAAGAGGACATCGAGGTGAAGGGGCTTTGGGGACTTTGAGAGAATTGGACCTAAGCTTTTTTTTAAGGCATTTTGGGCATATCACATGAGGATGGTTCCTCTCACTTGCCAGTCAGAGATAAAGCTTTGGAAATGTAAGGCTAGCAAGGTGCCTACGTGAACTTCTTGCTAGAATTAAGGAAAGAGGTGAAGGAAAGGGCACAGACTTCACATGGAATAAACTAGAAGGCATCAAGCACAAAATAGTGCAGTGGAACAGAGATGGATGAACATCAGTCACTGCTCACAGGTTTGCTGCAGTCTGATAATACTGGATGTGATTCAGGAGTTACCTGGAGATCCTCCCTTCATGTTCCCAGCATTGGGATTGACTGGGAAAAGCAAAAATATGTGAGGAATGCTACTGTTGCAAGGAGACTCTTGGAATCACTGTGTTGAGGCTCTGATTATCCAGAGGTGAGCAGCTAAGCCCTAACACTTTGGCCAGACTTCATGGTATGTCATGCAGCTTTTTTTTTTTTTTTTTTTCCAACCCATTCTCCAAACTGGAAATGTTATGCTCGCAAAATTCAGCACCTGGCTCTAAATAACTCCTGAAAAACTCAAAAAGTGCTCAACTACCAACTTGGAAAGCTGAAATGATTGCAGAGAGTGAAAGGAAAACCCATGGGAACTTTCCAAAGTGTCTCAGTGATGTCCTGAAAGGCCAAATTTTGAACATCTTCTACCTCCAGGTATTTTCATGGTATCACAAAATGTGGGGCTGGAGGAGACATCAAGTTTTGCTCAGCCCATCCCACTGCACTGAGACAAGAGCATCTCTCCCTCTCCCTTCATTTTAGACTGCTGGTTAGCAGCTACCAAAGTCATTCTCTGAGATGGTAAAGAATGGGCATACATAGGTGATGGGGGAAGATGAAGGGAAATCATGGAATCATAGAGTGGTTTGGGTTTGGAGGGACCTTGAAGATCATCTAGTTTGATGATCCTTCCACTAGACCAGGTTGCTCTAAGTCCCATCCAACATGGCCTTGAATATTTCCAGGGATGGAGCAGCCACAACTTCTCTGGGCAGCCTGTTCCAGGGTCTCACCACCCTCACAGTGAAGAATTCTTCCAAATGTCTAATATAAATCTCCCCTCTTTCAGTTTAAAGCCATTACCCCTTATCCCATTGTGAAAAGTCCCTTCCCAGCTTTCTTGTTGCTCCCTTTCAGGCACTGGAAGATGCTCCAAGGTCTCCCTGGAGCCTTCTCTTCTCCAGGCTGAACAACCTCAAAATATTTTCCCAGAGACTTTCACATAGCCAAGGATGGGGATGCCAGGTCCTGGCAGTCAGTGTCTCCTTACATCTGTTCCTTTCTCCAGTCAGGCACCAGTGTGTTTTCCCTAAATTGCTGCCAAGGACTTCATTTGTGCCCATGGGAACACAGAAATGGGGTTTTCTCCTATAGCAAGACCTGATCCACCATCCTCTTTCCCAGACCCATGAGAAGCAAAGGCAATTACCTTTAATTTCCCAAGCCCAATCAATCCCCATTGCTTCTCCTCCATTACACAAATGTCAAACCAGCTGTGGCAGGAGCAGAAAATGGGCTTTGTGTTCTGTCCAGCTGTTAGGCACATCACCAAAGTAGACAGACCATTCTTGGGATCTTTTTTTTCTTTTGAGAGCTGTCAGTCAGATGGAACAGCAGGTCCTGAAAATAGTTATGAATAACCATTAGTAGGAGAAGACTTTGAAAATGTTCCCTGTTTATACATTTGCTGGAGGGTCTAAATCCTGGTAGAGCTTAGAAAAATCCACCCTTTTCTCTAAGCTTTCAACTCTGCTTGGGCAAGAGCTCTGCAGCACAGGATAATAAATAAATGTCATGCCACATGTATACACATTTTCTTCCCAGGCTGTTTTCAATTTCTCCTTTCAGGCATGTTTTGCCCTGATGGTTCCCTTTACTGGCTGCATAAGACCCAGCTTCAGCACGTCTCTGAGAGCTTTCCAAACAGAAAGCTCATTCATGTCCTCAGCTCTGAGATGAGTAACAGTCTGCAGCCATGTACCTTAGGAGCCATAAAACTGAGTGGACTGGATTGGAAAAGCTCCTGTCTCCCTTCCCACTGTGGGTTTTTTTCATGGAAATAATATTCTGGAGGAACAGAGGGTTGGAAAGCAATGCCAGGAAAAGGGCCCTGGAGAGTCAAGTCCTCACATCTTCAAATTTAGCAACTTCAGACTGATCCTGTTGCTATTTTAGCTAAATCTTGAGCTGAGTCCAAAGTGTGTTCTGGACCAATACATGGATTTCACCTGGAGAGCTGAGATGTCTCAAAAAAGAGGGGAATATAATAACCAAACAGGTGCTGGAATTCTCACCTCACCCACCTTGTCCTCAGCAGCAGGAAAATTATCTAAAATATAGAATCATAGAAATATGGTAGGAACCTTCCAGCTCCTCCAGTTCCAACCCCTGGATGGGCAGGGACACCTCCCCCAGCCCAGGTTGCTCCAAGCCCCATCCAACCTGGGCTGAGACACTGCCAGGGATGGGGCAGCCACAGCTTCCTTGAGCAACCTGGCACAGGGGCTCAGCACCCTCACACCAAAGAGTTTATTTCCTCTTTTAGTCTTTTGCTTCAGGAGAAGATGAATTTCACCAAAGAATTGCTTGTTTGCCTCAGGTTTCTCTAAGAAAACCAGCTCAACTTGTATTTAGTCATCTCAGTCATCTCCTCTTAAGCACAGAGGCCCAGGAGTGTGCAACTCCAGTTTATCCAGGAAAAACTGCTGCACAATTTAAGACCCTTCTTGGAAACTTTTCCTATTGTGGAATCATGGAAGTTTTGAATGGGAAGGGACCTTCAAGATCACCCAGTTCCAACCTCCTGCCATGGGCAGGGACACCTCCCCCAGCCCAGGTTGCTCCAAGCCCCATCCAACCTGGGCTGAGACACTGCCAGGGATGGGGCAGCCACAGCTTCCTTGGGCAACCTGGGACAGGGGCTCAGCACCCTCACACCAAAGAATTTCTTCCTCATATCTCATCTAGATATACTCTCCTTCAGCTTTAAAGCCATTCCCCTTGTCTTATCACTCCATGCCCTTGTCAAAAGTCCGTCCTCAGTTTTCCTATAGACCTCCTTCAGGCACTGGAAGATGCTCCAAGGTGTCTCCAGAGCCTTCTTTTCTCCAGGCTGAACAACCCCAACTCTCTCAGAAACTCTTCAGAGCAGAGCTCCCCAGCCCTATGATCAACTTCATGGTCTCCTCTGATTCTAACAATTCCAATGTCCTTCTTCTCCTCCAAGGGGTTCTCACCTTCATAGTCTTCCATACAGACTGCCACTGCCAGACGTGTCCTTCAGCTGGTCTTGGCCTTTGGTCCACAGCCAGAAGCAACTTAACAAAGACTTCAGGTCTGCATGGTCTCCATGTCCTCAGCACCTGCTGAAGCAGAAAGTCAAGACCTTTCAGTAGATGAGTCCTAAAACCACCAGCTGAAAGCCCTTGGTAGCATTTCCAACCTGTGCTATGTCCATCATGGTCCACAAATGGCTCCTGGAGAAGACACAAGGCAAAAAACTCAAGGACATTGAGCACACCCTGAGTGTTGATGACTTTTGGATGGGTTTTTACCTGCAGTACAGCCTTGATGCTGCCTTGCAGATAGCTCATGCTGCCAAGCATGGTGGCCACCTCAAAGTGCCAGGCTTGATATTTCCTGCACATGCAGGGGAGTGATCAGATTTGTGGCAATTTATTTTTGTCTTCTAATCTTGGCTGGGCTTTCCTTTAGAACAATAAACTGTTGACCCCCTTCACCTCCCAAACCCCAACTTTATTTTTTTTTATTTTTATTTTTTTTTTAATCATATCATAGCAATAAGGCACTCTGGAGTGAATTTTATCAGACTGTTAATACTCAGCATGGGTGAGTGAAGGCAGAGGCCACACTGCAGCACCTCCCCCCAGGCACGTATTAATGGGGCCCATAAAACACACCCCGTGATGTCTTCTGGTTTAATTGTCAAATGGTTTCCAGATTTAAAGGCCCCGAGGAGAATCTTTTCAGAGGATCCACGTTCATTTGGTAACATCAAAAGCAACAGCAAGCATAGGAAAGGGGAGCTGCCATTTCAAACTCAACAAGACATGGATCAGTGAATAAATAAATAAATAAAAATAATAATTACCTAGCAGACAGGAACTGAATACATAAAAAAATCAGTTTATTTCCCCAACTGGTAGCCCTCCTGTATTGTGATGGCCTTGCTTAGCTCTGCCCCACTTGCTGAATTAGGAGTGAGAAAGCAGAAGAAAACCAAGACCTTAGGGATTAAAAAGTGTTGGCCATGATTTGTAAGAATGCAGAGAATTTTTAGTTACCTCACAGTTCTGGGGTGCTCATCCTGAGGTAAGTTGATTATTAACTCCACCTCTTTGCCTTGTCCCAGAGAAGGCCTTACACATCCTACAAATATTGGCTCAGTTTCACCTTGTTTCAGTCCCCTTTTTTTAAAAAAATAGCAGCAATAAGAGGGTGGTTCATTAACTTCCTTCAGATGTCTCTTTTTTTACAGTATTGTCTACTTCATAGCTTCTTGTAGCCATTATTGTGGCATCTGGTACTGATCATGGGCAGAGACCCAGCAACAAACTCGCTGGAACACAGCTCTGGTGTGGGGTGGTCTGGAATTAAAGACCTCCTGCTCACTGTGCCCTTGGTACCAAACACTCCTGCATCCCAGATATCATTCCTGAAAATACCATTTTCTTCTCAGTCCTAGATTGGAAAGTCTCACCAATAAGAAAAGGAAGGAAAAAAAAATGAAAAGGAAGGAAAAAAAAAATAAAAAGGAGATGTTTTTCTACTTCAATAGATATTGGCATCTCTCTCTACTAAATTGTGTACATGACCTTAGGGGGAACCAAGAATCCCCCATTTGCAGGACCCCCCACCTGTAAAATCACTGGTCACTACCATTTTTCTACATTTCATTTTAACTCTTCTTTTTCCCCCCAGATTTTAGACAGCAGCCACACTTACAGAAGCAATTCAAGCACTTTCAGGGGTTCTCCAATTTGGGGAAACAGAAACCAGGGGAAAGAATAATCTGTGCATTAAGAGTATAGGCAGCCTCTCTACACTCATAACTGACCTCTGGAGACCCATGGACAAAAAGAAGTACTTCAAGACCATCTGTAGATATCTCAAGTAAATAACTAAAATAATCTACCATCATTCTGCTGATATAAGAGTATGAAAACAGTCTGATGACTCGAACTCTGGAGTTACCTCTTTGTTTCCATGGACAATGAAGGGAGTTTACTGGGAGTAGTTCAGACTTCGTGAAGTTGCAAAACTTCACACTCTGAAATGTAGGTAACATTGACATTACTTAGTCCCTGCCCAAGCTCTTTCTGAGATCCACTGTAATTCCAAAAGAAGACAGGGTAACAAGGAACCTGTTGTACCTAAGAACACAATTTGTAAAGCTGATAACATTTTATTTCTCCCCCATCCTGACTGGCATGTCCATCAGTGCGAGAGACTCTCCTTTTTTTAAGGGTATAACTATTTACACACCACAGCCTCCACCCTGGCTCAGGTTATCAGCTTCTCTTCTAAGACCATTGCTTTGTAAAATTTATGATGGTGGAAGATCATAGAATCATAGAATCCTAGAATGGCTTAATGTGGAAGGGACCTTAAGTACCATCTCCTCCAACTTCCCTGCCATGAGCAGGAATGGGTCTCATCCAGACAAGGATGCTCAAAGCCTCATCCAACCTGGCCTTGAACACCTCCAGGAAGGGGACATCCACAACTTCTCTGGGCAATCTCTTCCTACTGAAGAACTTCTTCCCAATATCCAGTCTAAACTTATTCTCCTTTAGTTTAAAACCATTTGTCCTTGTTCTGTCTCTGAAGACTCTTATGAAAAGTCCCTCTCCATCTTTCCTGGAGGTTTTCTTCAGGGATTGGAAGGCAGCTCTAAGATCCCTCCAGAGTCTTCTCTTTTTCAGGTTGAAAAATTCCATCTTCTTCAGCCTCTCCTCATAGCAGAGCTGCTCCAGCCCCTGGATCACCTTTATGACCTCCTCTGGACTCATTCCAACAGATCTGTGTCCTTCTTACAGTGGGAACACCAGAACTGGATGCAATATTTGAGGTGGGGTCAAGCTATGCCTTCTAATTAATATTGACACCTTGGCCTCCCTTCATCCTGTCTGAAACCACAAAGGTGATTAGAGCTACCAGGGACAGAAAACACTGTGGTGTCTTTAAACCCAAGATGTGTTCAGCACAGAGCATTTGGGAACATCCTTAACTATTCCTCCTATACCTCAGGGAGGATGTGGTCTCTTAAAGCTGGGAAGAAGAGGAACAGTTTGAGCCATAATCTTGTCTTCATAAAGTAGTACAACACTACACAACTGGATTTATGGAAACATCATGCCAGCAATGCCATCAAGATGCTTTCAGCTTTCCAGAACCTGGAAGAGGCTAAACAAAAGTTGGAGAGGGACTTTGGAGAAGGGCATGGAGTGAGAGGACAAGGGGGAAATGTTTCAAACTGAAACAGAGGAGATTTAAATGACATGTGAGGAAAAAAATTCTTTGGTGTGAGGGTGCTGAGCCCTTGGCCCAGGTTGCTCAAGGAAGCTGTGGCTGCCCCATCCCTGGCAGTGTCTCAGCCCAGGTTGGATGGGGCTTGGAGCAACCTGGGCTGGGGGAGGGGTCCCTGACCATGGCATGGGGGTTGGAACTTGGTGATCTTTAAGATCCCTTCCAACCCAAACCATCCTATGATGTTGCAAATAGCATGTTTGTGATGAAAAAAATCTTCTGCAGAAGGTTTCTTCTGGATAGCTTTGCTGCCCACCTGTGCTGTAAGATTCTCATCTCTTCAGCCCTGGGAGAGCAGGGTAGATTGAACATGAAATATGGTGCAGATTAGCAGAAAAGCCAGGTCATAGATTCATTTAAAAAAAGAGGACTGGAAGGGTGAGGAGAGGTCATCAAGGCTTTTTCTTTGCCTCAGGGCAGGATCAGCTGTTCCTAAGCCATTCCTGACAGATGTTTGGCTAATCTGTTTTTAAAGACTTGCATTGGTTCAAGAATCACAAGCTCCCCAGGCAATCTCCACCAGTGCTTAACTGGCTTTCCTGTTATCAACTCACCTCTCAGATTTAACAGAGCTCTCCCAGGGCTCCATTAAAGTCCATGGCTTCATGCCTTGTTCCCTGAGGATACAGAGAAGAGCTCATTCCCTTCCTCTTTACAGCCCTTTTTATATAGTCAAAGACTGCTGAGAGGGAACCCTGGGTAATCCTCTCTTGCTGCCTATTTGATGTCCACAGTTTTGGTGAAGCTCAGCTTCTTGGTGAGTTCCCATCAACTCCTGGGATGGTTACACTTCAGTCCTTCCCATTCTCTCCCTCCTGGCCAGTAATGGTGACACAAAAGCTGTTGGATCTCTGCTCAACAGCATGAAGGTGGCAGGGAAGTCTTGGTGCCTTGTGACAAAGGGACATTGTGTTTGGGAAAGGCTTCTGCAAGTGTAGAGAAGCCTTTGTTGGTCCCATTGAGCTGCTGACCTTTCTTCTCAGCTCTACATTGCCAGTCCAGTGCTAACATCACCTGTCCCCTCCCCAGACACCATATTGGCCCCAGTGGGTTTTGTGATTCCTGAAACTTTATTCTGACTTCTGAACTGATGACTGTCTTTGCCAGCTGCACCCAATATGACCTTAAAGGTCTTTTCCAGTCTAAGCTATCTGTGATTCTCTGGGAGGTGAAGGTCAGACTTTAGCATAGCCTATGTGCTTCCTGCCCAACTCTGCTGCTCAGCAGCCCATACAGTTCCTCTGGATCTAAGCAGCATCCACTGGGGTGCTGAGTGGTCCAATGGGTTTATCTTCACCCATGAGAGGTATGTTGAGCTTGCAAAAAGATGAGCTTTTCTCCAGGAAGGTCACCAAACCTGCTCAAAGTCTCCTCCATTAGACAGATCAGGTGTTAGGCTGAGGTGGTCTTTACCTTACACATCCAGCAAGAGTAGATGCTCCCACAGTTCCCTCTTTCTCTTCTAACCCTCAACATTTTGCCTGCAGCAGCCATAATTTGACCCTCATAAGGCAGCATCCTCTATTTATCATTTCATCCCTTGTCCTGTCTCTCTGAGCACTTACAGATTTCCTAGAAAAAATTCCATCTCTTTTGCCTGTAGCCACGTTCTCCTTCTCTGATGAAAGACTTTGAGTTAGCAAAACCTTTTTGCTTTGAGTTAGAAAAACCTCAGGGAATCACATTACATCCCATGCTGGAAAAAAACAACCAAGCCTTGCCAGCAGGTCCTGAAGACAGAGAATAATATATGAGATGGTCTGAGGCCAACAGCTGCTCCTGTTCCTCCTCTCTGCAAGGGTAGTCAGAAGGAGACACTTCTGACAAATTATAAATGATTTGCATCTTTCAGAGCAGCCATGGAGTGTTGTCTCACAGTGAAAATAACCTCTCTTCTCCCCTGTTTCCATCAAGAGTTTGGTAGCTCTTCTTTATCACCTTCTCTCCAGCTCCCTGACTTGCTTCTTCACTGGGAAGCACAGCAGAGGCCATATTCCTGCAATTTATTTGCCCTACAGCCCAGTTGCCACACTGGTTTTCTCTCTTAGAGGCACAGGCAGCCCCCTCTGAGACCTCAGCTTGGATCTGGATATCCAAAGTGGCTCCAGGACAGAAGACAAGTGGTATCACAGGCTTTGGCCTGTGTCCCTATTCAGCAGGACCTAAAAGCTTGTCATTTGGTGATGGATCCACTGCAACTCAGTGCTGTGTCTGGGACAATCACACAATCATTGAGGTTGGAAAAGACCCTTAAGATCATCCAGTCCAACTATTAACCCAGCATTGCCAAGGCCACCACTGCCCCATAGCCCTCAGCACCACATCTACATGTCCTTTAAATCCCTCCAGGGATGGGGACTCCACCACTGCCCTGGGCAGCCTGGGACAGGCAGTGAATAAATTTTCCGTGGTATCCAATCTGTTAGGGTTGGCTACTTCTGTTGGGAAGAAGACACTTCAGTTCCTTCTGCTAGGAAGAAGTTCTTCACCATGAGGGTGGTGAGACCCTGGCACAGGTTGCCCAGAGAGGTGGTGGAAGCCCCATCCATCCCTGGAAGTTTTTAAGGTCAGGTTGGATGGGGTTTGGAGCAGCCTGATCTGGTGGGAGGTGTCCCTGCCCATGGCAGGGAGGTTGGAACTGGATGATCTTAAAGTTCCCTTCCAACCCTGAAAATTCTATGATTCTAATCTAAACCTCCTCTGACACAACTTGAGAACATTTCCTTTTGTCCTATCACTTGTTCCTTGGGAGAAGAGACTGACCTCTCCTCACTCCAACCTCCTCTCAGGGAGTTGCAGAGATCCAGAAGTTCTCCCCTCATCCTCCTTTTCTCCAGGCTCAACACCCCCAGCTCCCTCAGCTGCTCCTGCTCAGATTTGTGCTCCAGACCCTTCCCCAGCTCCATTCCCCTCCTCTGGACACACTCCAGCCCCTCAATGTCCTTCTTGTCACGAGGGACCCAAAACTGACCCCAGGATTTGAGGTGCAGCCTCCCCAGTGCCCACCACAGGGGGACAATCCCTGCCCTGCTCCTGCTGGCCACACCAGTGCTGATACAAGCCAGGATGCTGGTGGCCTTCTTGGCCACCTGGGCACACACTGGCCCATATTCAACCACTGTCAACCAACCTCCCCTGGTCCTTTTCCTGTGGACACTTTCCAGCCACTCTTCCCAAGCCTGGAGGATTTCTTGGGGTTGTTGTGACCCAAGTGCAGGACCCAGCCCCTGCCCTTGTTGAACCTCATATAATTGCTCTCTGACCATTGATCCAGCATGTCCAGGTGCCTCTGCAGCCTTCCTGCCTTCCAGGAGATCTACCCAGCCAAGAAAGTGGACAATACTTCAGTGAGTGCTGCCCAAGAATACAGTCCCTCTGAACCTGAAAGAGGAAACAAATTCTTAAATGATTTCCGGAGTCCATACCGATTTCTGTACCAGGTCATGAAGAGATGGAGAACATTTCTGGGCATTTAAAGACATTCACCTGTGACCAGGGATCTACCAGAGGCCAAAAACCATTCTCAATGAGCAGCTAGAATGAAAATACCTAGATTTGCAGGTCATTCAAATTTAACATCATGGATTCAAGATCTCCCATGTCACATGGACTCAGAGTCACAGGACAGTCTTAGGCACATTTAATTTATTTGTGCAAACACAGATATTGCATCAAGTCTTTGCTATTTCACACCCTGGGGCCTAAAAGCTTACTAAGAAACACATTTTGCTCATCCAAGAGCTGAAGGTTTCCATGAAGACTGGTCAAATGGTAAGACCTCTGTAAACTTCTTAGTCACCTTTTGAGTCCTTTTCTAGAAAAAAAATCAGTGTGAGTTATTTCAAGCAGCAAAACCATAAGGAAGAATTATAGAAGGACGACGTCACAAAAACCTTAGGTGAAGAGCTTCTTACTTTTGGCTCATACATTTAGCTTAATATCAGCATAAAGGCTGATGGGATTTAATTTTGTTCTGATCACATTATAGTAAATCTGGAGTCTACCTTCTTATTTGTATTAATGCAGCTTTCTAGTAGCCCTTAGGTAAGTAAAAATACTGCAGAATACCCTGAAGCATTGCTCTCCTGACACTTTCTCTCTGATTTGAGCTGGGCTTGGTGTTTTCTCTCCAGGAGAGCACAAACTATGACCATGGCTGTTCTAGATGAACCCACTTAAGTAGGGCAGTTGGACTGGATCATCTCCAGGGGTCCCTTCCAACTCCTACCATTCTGTGACTCTATATTTCTGGGATCTTCAGACTTACCCCTACCTTTTCCAATGACTTTTGTTCAAATCCCTGTGAAACAGTGGTCATAATGAAGATGCTCCAGGTCTGCCTGAAGATCCCACCATACCTGACAAAGCACAGGCACGTAATAAAGTGACAAATCTTACCCTGAAGATGTTTTTCAAAGTGTCATTGAAGTCAGTGGAAGAGAATAACTGCCTAACATGTTCTTGTGTGTTCCTGTGTGGATGTGCACTCTGACTGTGTAATTATCAGGGTGTTCCAAGGCAGAATTCCCATCTTCAAAGTGCACGTGGACACTTGAGCCTCACCAGGCTTTGGCTGCATCTTATGCTCTCACTCAGCTTTTCCTCTCATCCCCCTGCCAAAACCTGGGCATTTGATGGTTGCCAAACATGTGATAGAAACATCTGCCTGCCAGAAATGTTCCTGCGTGGGGTCTGCTGCTTCTTTTCTCTGGGAGCTGACAGCCTTTGGAGCTTGGAAGGGGTGTCCATCTCCTCACTGCTCTTCCCCTGGGCACTCCTTCTGCACTCCCAGATTCCATAACTTCAACCAAAGCTTATTTCTCTATATCCCCCAAACTGCATTTCTTCATCATCTCCTCTGTTTCCCCTCTTCCTTGCTCATGGTTGAACAGGAAAACCCTCCACACACCTCAGTGAGCTACAGCAATACAAGGGATTATGGAAACCCATAAACACAGAAAAATTATTTCAGGATGAGTAGCAGAAAAAGGGACTGGGATGATGGCACTGGAGCCCAAGACTACTCAAATATTGATGGTTAGGTTCAAGAAATCCAATTTCTCTAAATCTCTTTTTCCCATGGTAGTGTTTCCTTTTCCAACTCTAGTCTGTCAAAGAATCATAAAATCATGGAATCTCAGAATGGTTTGGGCTGGAAGGGAGTTTTCAAGGTCCTCTAGCCCAGCCCCATGCACTTGGTCCCAGGTTGCTCACAGCCCTGTCCAACCCAACCTGGAATTTTTCCAGGGATGGGGTATCTCCCAACTCTCTGGGCAGGACCTGAGCCAGTGTCTCACCACCCTCATTGTCAAAAAATCCTTATATCAAATCTGACTCTCCCCTCTTTCAGTTCAAAACCATTATCCATATTGCTACAGGCTCTGCTGAAAATTCTGTCCCCATCTTTCTTATAAACCCTCTTTAAGTATCAAAAGGCCACCATAAAGTTTTTCCTGGAGCCTTCTCTTCTCCAGGGTATCATATCTTTCTAGATAATAAACTGAGTCAGTCTCAGCCTACACATCTAATGCTTAGAAGGGTGACATCCTGACCTCACAGGCTCCATTGCAACAAAAATAGTGTAATTGCAATCAGGCAGCAACACCTTTATGCAGAGCTCTTTGGCATGGACACCTCATACTTCTGCCTCTGACCATGAGATGAACCCCTTGGACTCAGAGTATTGGCCTACCAGAGCATGGAGATAAACGGGCAAAGTTTCAAATGCTCCTTTTTTCCTAAAAAATAATAATAATTTTAAAAATTAAAAAAAACTAAACAGGTGTTTAGCAGCAACCAGGAAGAAGCCCTTTGTTCCGTGCTGTGGTCAAGAATTAGCCCAGGACATGAGGAATGAAACTGTAATTTTCACCCCCAACTCACCTGCTGTGAGCCCAGGTAGGGACCAGTTCTGCTGAGCATCACTCCAGCACACTGGCACAATCACACCCTCCTCTGAAGTATTTATTATTTATTTGATCCAAACCAAAAAAAAAAAAAAAAAAAAAAAAAGGAAGAAATCTGTTTTCTGCAGTGGTTTTCAGGAAGCAGGAGGCAGGGAAGATGTGTAACACATCTGTTTTGCAGTAGGACATCTTACCTCAGACCAATTCATCATTGTCCATCCACCCTGCTGGGCCCCAGCAGCAGGTCATTGATGGAGGTCCCTGATCCACCAGCTTTCCAGAAATGATCAAAGGATGAGCTTGGGAATGCCATAAGTTTTCCTGGATGGGATTACAGCCCATCCAGAGCACGTGACACTCTGTTTGAGAGCTCCTGCTTTTCATTGCCCTTGAACAGGTTCATTTTAACTCTCCTCCTGCCATGCTCAGCATCTGCTGCTCATGGAAAGTGCAGAAAGGATGATTTTGGAGAGGGAAAGAGTGCAACTTCCAGACCAAAAATCTGCAGCAAACTGGTGGAGCTCAACCCCTATACCAGTAGAGGTGTCCCTGCCCATGGCAGGGTGTTGGAACTGGATGAACTTTAAGGTCCCTTCCAACACAAACCTGTATGGGATTCTGAGATCAAGTGAAACATTCAAGTCATACAATCACAGAATCGTAGAATTGGCTGGGTTGGAAGGGACCTCAGAGATCATCAAGTCCAGCCCTTGATCCACTCCCCCTGTGGTTCCCAGCCCATGGCACTGAGTGCCACATCCAGGCTCTTTTTAAATATCTCCAGGGATGGAGAATCCACTGCTTCCCTGGGCAGCCCATTCCAATGGCTGATCACCCTCTCCGTAAAGAAATTCTTTCTAATATCCAACCTAAACCTCCCCTGGCACAACTTAAGTCCATGCCCTCTTGTCTTGTTGAAAGTTGCCTGGGAAAAGAGCCCAACCCCCCCCTGGCTCCAGCCTCCTTTCAGGGAGTTGTAGAGAGTGATGAGGTCTCCCCTGAGCCTCCTCTTCTCCAGGCTGAACACCCCCAGCTCCCTCAGCCTCTCCTCACAGGAATTGTCCTGGAATCCCTTCCCCAGCCTGGTTGCCCTCCTTTGGACCTGCTCCAGGACCTCAATCTCCTTCCTGAACTGAGGGGCCCAGAACTGGACACAGGACTCGAGCTGTGGCCTCACCAGGGCTGAGTACAGGGGCAGAATCCCTTCCCTGGACCTGCTGGCCACGCTGTTCCTGATCCAGGCCAGGATGCCATTGGCCTTCTTGGCCACCTGGGCACACTGCTGGCTCATGTTCAGCTTCCTGGCAATCCAGACTCCCAGGTCCCTTTCTGTCACTCTGTGCCCAGCCTGGAGCTCCCTATGGGGTTGTTGTGGCCAAAGTGCAGGACCTGGCACTTGGCCGTGTTGAATCTCAGTCCTAAACTCTTAGGTTTAAAGGTGAGCTGAGATCAAACAGAGCTCAGAAAAATTTGTGGCAGAAAAATTCCACTGGGACTGATTAACAGAAGCACAACCTTCTTCTGTCTCATGGCATCTCATCCATGTTGGATGGTTCTTAGTGCCAGTCAAGAGGCTGGAAGGCACTGGGTGGGAAGTGGTGGATCCTTGAAGTGGATTTAAGGCTCCCGAGTCTGCAAGTGGAGATTCCTCATCAGAAAATCCACTTTCTGTAGGTCCTTCTTCTGCTGAAAGTTGAAGAATACATGTCTGGAGCTTTATGATTCCTGGGTGTGGAGCAGACTCCAGTAGGGTCTGGGCTGATGTCTTGTGCCAGAAATGCAGAAAAACCACACACCAGCCAAGACATAAATTCCAAGAAGGAAGAAGGGACTTTCTTTCCAAGGGGGGAAAATTTTTCTGAAGAAGGAAAGTAAACCCCCAGAAATACCTGGTCCAGGGTGAACAGGGGCAGGTGGTGAGGATACCCGTGGAGTGGCAACCTGTGCACCCAGCAGCTTTTGGCAGGATCCAATGTTTCTCCAGGAGCTTCTGCTGTGTCCCTGCAGTGGCACAGCTCTCCTGAGGTTTCTGGTGACTTATGGCTGTTTTCCTTGTGCTAGAGGTGAGGTTTCAGGCTAGGAAACACCTCCTGACCTCCATCTGCTGCTCTCTTAGCAAGCACAGAATAAACTTCACAGATGAATTTTGGCCTCCCCAGATAGAAACTACCACGACTCCATTACCTCCTCTGTTCTCTTCTCCTCTAAAACACCCCTGGGACTTTTCTCCCAGTGAATACAAGAATCTTTTCAGTTTCTTTTCCTGCTTCACTTGCTTAGGTGAAGGGCTTGGCATGTCAGCCATGTGCTGGAGTTGTCACAGCCTCTTGTAAGCACTCCATATATTACTAGGAGTGACTCCCACAAAGGCTTAAGATCCATGACAGTGTTTTCCAGCCCTGCCTTGTTGCTTCCAATTACCCTGACACAGAACTGATGCAGAAAAAGAAGATCCACATCTCCCATCCAGAGACTCCCGGAAATTTTCCCCCCCCCACCACCACCCTCATCCTCCCCAGGGATGAGTTACATCTTTGGTGAGCAGTCGGAAACTCACACGTGAGGAAGAAATATGCATGTAGGAAGGCAGAATATGTCATATTGTTTAGATGTTAAGGGCAGGCAGCAACGTGGGACGTGGCATGAATCACAGCTGTGGTTTGCCTGGAGGATGGGGGTACCTTGCAAGTGGCAGCTGGTACTGATTATCTGGAGAAGTTCTCCTTTTTTTTTTTTTTTTTTTTTTTAATTCCTCACGTAATAATAGGATCCATTAAGTCATCCTCAGCATGGGCTGCGTGTCTGTTCTCTCTGGAATATCCCAGGGATGGGTTAGTAATCTATCACCTGGAGATAGTGAGATTTTCCTCCTCTTTCTTTTCCCCCAGGTGACTTTAGGGCAGCCAAGGTACTTCTGCCACCTGAGGCACATCAAGACTGGCCTGATGTGTTCAATCTCTGAGAAGAGGCATCATCAAGACCCATGTTTCTAATTAAAGGAAGTGGAAAGATAAGCAGATTGGCAGGCAGGCAAAAAAAATGCAAGGGGTGGAGGTTGCACAAATGCCTTGCAGTGAAAAAAAAAACCAAAAAACCCAAACATTTCATACAATGGCAACTCACACAATGATATAAATCACAGATCAACCATCTGCCTTAAGCTGCAACTCAAATAACTGTGTATTTTTCTTCTCACTGGCAGCTTTCACCCTAAAGCATAATAAAAAGATTTGCCAAACCATGCACAGATGACCAGGAGGGTCCTTCCACCTCCCAAATGAAACGTGGGGCTGCCTAGCACCAAACCCCATGGCTGCTCAAGTGTCTGGAGCAAGGAGCAAAATGTTTCATGCACCATTTGAAATTATTCTCTGGGAAGGTAATGAGCAGCATCAAGCTGGGCCATTGCATTTTACTGGGTAGCAAAGTGAGCAAGGAATTGGTTCTGAGTCCTGTCTGAGTTAAAGCACTCAGAAGTTAAAGTGCCTGGCAAAGAAATGTGTAAGCAAGAAGGCATCTTCACCTCTTGCAGCTTCTGGGAAATTCTGTGGGTACTCCTAAATACCACGTTAAATCCTTAAACCAACTAAATGTTAAATCCCTTAAAAGATCATTCCTTATAGGAAGAATATTCCAAATTATCAGTCCTATCAAACATCATGGTTTTCAGTGTTTAACAGGCTGACTCCTGTTCTTACCTCTGCTGTCAGAGTGGTTCCAAAGAATGTTTATCAATATGGTGATAGATGCTATATAAATATAAATATATAAGAAAAGATGTTAAAATGAGAGTTGCATTTTGACCAGTTCAGTCTGTCACAAAAACACAACCATAGCCACCTTTTGGGCTGGTTCAAGGATCCATCTAACTTGGTAAATAGCAGTGGCCAAAGGAGAGAATAAGGAAAGTATACAGTTGCATCCCCAAATTCTAGCAATCCCATTTTATCCAGGGTATTTTCTGATACTTCAACGGATATTTTTAGGACTACAACCTAACTAATGTCCCAGGAACAAACCTCAGAAGAAGCTGTCAGCTCTCACCTAGGGCTTTTGCATCCATCCCATTTCTCTTCACCCACATCCTTGGCTCATTCATCTTTTCAGCTCTGCTCCCAGGTGTTGACAAAGTTGGCACATCCAGCCACAGTACCTTTTCACCCAATGGCTGCTAATACCTCAGCAACCCCTACCATGTGGTTAGACAAGATTGCAGAGCTCTGAAGTTCATAAAAATTCCTAGATTATTAGTTTAATAATGTCTACTCTTTCCATGTCAGTACATTACAGACCCCCGGCTAGGAATCCTAAATCCAAGGCTCTGAGAGAATGTTGTAAAGTCTCCAGCCCACAAGCCTTTCTTTCTTTCTTTTTTTCTTTTTTTTTTTTTTCTTTGATTTGAGAAAGAGGAAAAACAATCAGACAACCTAGAGAATGGGAATAAGTCCAGGAGACAGAGCAAAAGAATGAGAGGGAGAAAAAAAGCCTACAAAAAAAAAAAAAAAAAAAAAAAAAGGAGGAAAAAAGCCAGAGGGGGAAAAGATGGAGGCTGATAAATGGCTCTGTAGAAAGGCATATTGAAACTTTGTTTACAATCTCCTGGTACCAAAGCATTCATTATTAATGGCCTTCGACACCTTGTAAACTCAGCAAAACTAATTTTGGAGGAAAGAAGCCCTTTCCCAGAAGTCTCCTCTTCCTCACTTAACATGTATTTGCTAGGGCTGACATGTCCCCTTTCATCAACACAGGAGAAAGGAAGCTAGAAGGTTTGCCAGGATGTCTGGGGTAATACCCTGTGTACTCTTGCAGAGTTAAAACACAAAAATAACTCCATCAGATCTTTAATGACCCCAACTGCCCCATAACACTCTGCTGGGATGGTGGGTCCAGAGGTGAACTCATAAACTCTCCGTGTGAGGTAGAAAGTTATTATTGTCCCAATCTGATGGATAAAGAAGCTGAGAGGGGTTAGCCCAGGGTCACGTTGAAATTTGACAGCAGTGCTGGGGCAGAAGCAGGGGTTGCATCCTGTGAACCTCAAAGATCCCATTCCAAAACACTGCCTGATGTGCAGTGTGCTCCTTCACCACCATATCCTCTACCTCCGTGGGCATGACCATCCTGAAATACCCATCTCAATTCATCAGCTCTACCAGTTGTGTAGTTTTAGACCATTTCCATGGTCCAAGGGCCATGGAGCTTTCAAAGACCTCCTGGCCAAGTCATTGCTGGGCATCAGCCACACATTGCCCAAGGGCTTTGGGGAATTGTCAGGGTTTAACACTAGCCCAGCAATTAAACCAAATAAAAGATGCGCTCTATTAATCTCCCTCTCCTCCCTGGTAAAGGAAGGAGAGAGAATAAGGGAGAGAGACTGATGGGTTGGAAACTAAATGACACAACTTTAATGGAACAGGAATGATAAATAGGAAAAATTACTAAGTCTACACAAATATACAGGAAAATTGATCCCACATCAGTTGAGAAATCAGGAAACTTCCTTAAAAGAGGAAAAAATCCAATAAAGTAAGAAAAAACGTTGAATTTGAGGTTACATTTTGGACATGGTGGATTTTTCTGACAAAGAGCATTTATGGGGGGAACACATAGCAGGTCCTAACACTGCAGCTACACTATCTTGGTGTTCTCTCTTCTTCTGAAAAGGGCAGAGAATCACTTGTGCCAAGACAGAGATGCCCTGGAAGTGCCTCCTTTCAAGGGACAAGGGCCTGACTCCGGTAAGCTCTCAGGAGATCCAGTTTCCAGTTCCAGATCCTTCTCTCCTCTTATTGCTGGTAACGTGAGCTCGAGCTCCCTAAGGAGAGAGACAGCAGCTGACAGCCAGAAAAGTCACTCTGGGAGCATAACCTGGCCATGCCACCTCCACCTCCCTCTCTCTCTATAGGCTCCATCACCCAATGCCTCTCACGTGATGATTGATGTCTCAGAAGACACTTTTTGTGTCTACCCCCCTCCTGCTCTCCAGTGACATTTGGGTGGTGACTTTCCGACCTTTTCAGTAGCACTGTGAGTGTCAAGACCAAAATCAACTCCCACCCTCTCCAGTGAAAAGAAAACAAGGCAAACCCACCCCGTTCCATGATTCCCAGCCTCTCCAAAGGTCAGGGTTGTCCTGTGGAGTTTAACCCTCCCTTTTCCACCACCCCTGCACAAGAGGCTCTGTAATAAGCTTGATTCAGCAGGCAGGGGATGCACCAGTTCTTGGTTGAAAAGCTCTTGCACAAACTGGATCAGTTGAGTCCTTCTCCGGCTGGAAAGAACATTCCTGGGGCTTGGGGGTGAAAAAAAAATAGTGAAAAACAAACAAACCAAGCAAGCAAGAAGCTCTGAAGGACTCTCCCCTCCAACTGGAACCTTACTCCAGGTCCTCTCCTGGTTTCAGTGGTGCTGTAGAGTTGGCCCAGACTTGGAAGCTGTCAAAGGTGCATTGCATGGAAATTAATATTCACAGCCCCACATGCTGACTCAGCAAGAGTGTTCAGTTCTTCTGCCAGCTCTCAGGACACAGGCTTGATTAGCAAGTACTCTGGGATGGTTGCATATTCATTAAGCAATGATTTCACATGCTTGATGTTGCTGCAGGGACCATGGAGTCTCCAATGACAGAGAAGAGAAGTGTAAGACACAGAGGGAAGAGTTCATCCCATGCATTTGCACAGTGTGGTCACCTATTCCAGCAGAGGATGGGACTGGACACCTTGTAGAGAGTAGGTGGAGAGAAAGACATGAAAGACAAATCCTGCTCATGGAAAATATCTTGGGGTGGAAGATGGAAAAGCTTTGGCTTGCAAAACCCAGAGAGGGCAGAGGAGGTTTGAGACCCTTCTAAGCCAATTCTCCTTTTCAAAAGGAGTCCCTAAGGAGTCCCAGTATTTACTTTGTGTTGCAAAACCATGGGACGTGCATGAAAACTAAAAAACAAAAACCAAACTAACAAAAAAAACCCCAAACAAACAAACTAAAAACACCAAAAACCAAACCCAACCCCCCCTCCAAAAGAGAAAAAAAAAACTCCGTCCAAAAAAACAAACAAGAAAACCAAGCAAAAAAAAGAACACCTAAAAAAGATGAAACCACCTCATCTGCTCCCACTAATAATGTAAACATGATTCTATAACAGGACATACACACTTCCACTGCTCAGCTCCAACACAGATGATATTTGTTTATATTTCGGGGGGACTATATGGGAAAGAGAGATTTCCAGCCTTCTGAGGCCTGACCTGATGAAACTGGGAAGGTGTCCAAAAGCATCTGCTGTGTCAATGGAGGGTGAAGGAGGAAGCTTGGGGAGCTTTTGGCATGCAGAGCTGGTTGAGCAAGACCTACAAAATGTTGCTGAGATACAGAGATCAAGGGCAGCCCTATAGGTTTGTGGCTTCTCCCACCTGACTAAGACCTGGCATATATCTTGGCAGTGGTGGAGCTGATACTCTCACAAAGGATTCAGTATGAAAACACATGGGTTTGGACATTTAATGAGATGGTTTTTAAAGGTTACTGGAATATGAACTGATGAGAAACACATTGAGGTCTAACCAGCAACAGAGACTCATCCATGGCTGTTCTTACAGTCAAGATTAAATGCTTTCAAGAAGCCATCTGTGCATGGTCCTGAATTTCAGCATGAGGTCAGACTGGGAATTGGTGATGTCTTGCTCTTCAGACTGGGAACATGGCTCCCACCCTGCCCCAGATGAGTTGGCCAAGCCTGTGTTGTCTCTTCAGTTGAGAAGGAGGAGCCCACAACAGAGACACATCAGGAGCTCCAGACCTACAACCTTTGGAGCTGCTCCTGAAAACTGGCAGAGAGGAGATGCAGACATTGAAAATCTTCATCAGAATTTCCCTTCAGGTATCCAGAAACCTCCAGCTGCCTTTGGACTTGCACCCTTTGCCATGGAATAGGCAAACATCACCAGATGTTCAAAACCACTCTGCCTTTTCTTTGTTGTCAAGTCCACCAAGCTTCAGCTTTGGAGCTGTGAGAAACATGGAACTCATCATGGCACCTGTGCCCTTTGCATCAATGTTCTGTGAAGCCTGTGATACTCATAATTCTGAGGAAAGAGACAGTTTAACTTCAGCTCTAGCCCTATTTCAGATGGGATGAAGTCAGGTCTTCAGTCCTGTCCAAATAGCACTGCACTCAGTAACCTTGCAGTCCATTAGATTATGCAGGGCCTTTAACCAAAAGCCTGTCTTTTCTTGTCCTTTACCTTTTTTTTTCCATACATTAAAATGAGTTTCTGATCTTCTCTCAACAACCCTTTGCAGTGATGCCATCTTCTGATGAGCATCTGTGGCTCAGAATCGGGAGAAGTCAAATTGGGTGTCACCATCTCATCACACCTAGTTAGGGATACAATCCACCAATAAACCTTGAAGTCAAGATCTGTATTTTACATCCATTCATGAAGCTAAAAGCATCATCCCAAAATCTATCTCCTCTCCCAGTGATTACCTGAGCACCTCAATATGTTCTGGATGTCGTGGCTTTTATGTGGAACAGAGAAAAAGAGTCCTTGGAGCTCCTTCACCACCAAGCAGCTGCACCAGAGCCCCAGACAAATGCAACTTCCCAAAATGTTGGAGGTTCAAGCCATTGCTCCATGCCTTCCACAGCTCCTGCTTTGAAAAGCTAATTTGGTTGCAGAGAACCTGGCAACATGGGATTCCTTGTAGACACCCATGGGACTTCTGGGAAGGAGAAGAGCTCAGGAATTGAGGCTCCTCTGGTCTCAGTGGATTCATCCAAGCTGTGGGATCCTGGAAGCTGAGGGACCCCCCCTTCCCAGCCCACCAGGTGAAAAACCAAGCAGGATGAGCTAGAAACATGCCAGCTTCCCTTCAGGTCCTTGATGAAATCCGACTGTCTCCATGGCTCATTTAGATTTCAGCTGTGGGATCTATGGAGGTATTGTCATGGCAGGAGGTATGGATAAAAGTGAGGCAAAATAAGCAAACTACAGTCTCCTGTAAACAGGGGAGTACGTGGGGGGGGAATAATCTGAGGATTTAAAGGGAAATAATTAGTGCTGGAACCAACCCAGGCCATTTATCTAAAATCCCACATATCTTCAGGGCCTTCATCTGAAACACATCTAGGTTTGTGGAATTGTTTTTTTCCTTTTTTTCTTTTTTTTTTTTTTTCTCTTTCTGTTGTTTCAACCAGACTAAAGCCCTAACAAGAGAAAGATTTGAGACACTAATAACTGTGGCTGATTTCTGCCTGGATGTGTTTCAGCCCTCTGTCTCTTAATGCTAACCAGGAAAAGGAAAAATAATTAATAACACTCCAAATTCTCCCTTCTGAGTGCAAAGTGCCATTGTTCCCTTTGCATTCCTCTCGCTGATTCTGCAGGGCCCCAACCCAACAAAGCAATCAAATACATGTGTAACACTGACAGACTGACTAGCAGCTTTGGCTCCAAGGAACTGGAGGCTAATATTTCATCCAAAAAGGTGCTGGGATATTAGTTGATGAGCTGGATGGACATCTTGAACAGGTTTTTGCCTTGGCCTTGGATATGGCCATTTGTGACTTGATCTTTTCTGTGGGTTTCCATCATATCAAAGCTGGCCGTGATGATCCAGCCCTGAAGCTTTAAATGAGCTTCCAAAATAGTTTCAAGGAGGGTATTGGTTGGTAGAGAAAGGGTCGTGGGACCTTCTGCAAAGGTTCCTTTAGGCTGTGTCCGTATGGATGAATCAAACAGCACCTGGGATTATTCACATGCATGAAAGCCCCTTCATCCAAATGATTTAATTTTTAGGATGCTCTTGGCATCATTCAGGTCCAGACCACTTCAAGGACACTTCCCAGGCACAGCACAGGATGTAAGACAAACCAGGGACTCCAAACAGGAGGTTTGGAAGCAACCACCTGGGTTTGGGTGGTGAGAAGGAACAGCAGCATGGACCTTGGGACTGGAGATCAGCACTGGGAATGTTAAATTTACTGGTAAAGACCCAGTGACTAAATCACTCTCTTACCCTCTCCATTACCCAGTGGGAATGTATCATGTGGCAGAGATGTTTATAAACCTTCATCCATCTGGAAGCCATTATCTCAAAATGAAGTTTATTTGAAGAAATTGTATTAAATGATTACATGTTGTTTTTGCCTCAGCTAGAAAGCAAACTGTTGTACCATTGCTGAGAGTCTCTCTTTGGTTCAGATTTGTTTTAATATTTTATCTAGACTATCAGCATCAGGGTATGGCAGCTAATTTGGCTGCTTTGCTACAGTTGTCTGATGGTCAAACATAATTTATTAAGAGTTTGAGTCTTTATTTGGGTTTATTTGTTACTGTTTCTCTACCCCATGCTCTGCTGGGTTTGTACATTACCCATCTAAATTGTCTCTTTATTTATATTTTGCATCTTGCAGTGAAGATTTCAAACACATATTCAAGTCCAGAAAAAAAAAGAGAACAAGACTGCTAAAAAATTATCCCAGATAGGTTGCCAAAATATTGTCACTTGTGTTGTGTACTGGGAAAAAGCTGGACCAGACAGTTGTGGGGTTGATCCTTCTCCCAGAAAACAGGGTACAGAACAGGGAGGACTAAAGCAGAGCACTGACTTTCAGCAAATGCATAGATTTGCAGTCCAGAGGTTGGATTCTCCAATCATGGAGTCTTGCTTCACACCACTCATTTGGTAATTCACGATTGGGCAAGCTCATGCATTTTGAAAGGAAAAAATAACAGCTTGGTTTAAATATGTTAACTCATGGAGAGTCAGCTCATCCCCTGCTCTTTTTGTTCAGTTCTGGCTCCTTGCCTTACACGTGCTGCCTCTGCAGCCTGCCCTTTCCAACCCATCTGCAGCACCTTGTGTGGAAACCTCTTTTTCCTCTGATCTTGACAAATGCCATCCCATCCTGCAGATGCTCATCCTGAGTGAGTATCCCTTTGATCAGATCCCTTCCTCCCCTTCTCCTCGGGTTCCCCCATCTGCGCCGCATCCCACTCGAGCTGCCTCTCCTCCCTCCCTTCCTCCTTCCTTCCCAAAACCTCTCCTCCCTCAGGTCTTTCCCAGCTCCAGATTTTGCATCTGCTGCCCATTTCAGGTGTTTCTCAGATGCACTTTTCTCTCTCTTGGCCAGAGCTTGGATTCCTCAAGGCAGAGGAGCAAATGAAGCTCAGGGGATGGTACAACCCAAGGGCTTTGGGAGCTGGGGCTGGTGGGGTCCTTCCATTCCCCTCCTGGGTTGCATCTCAACAAGATAAAAAAGAGAATTTGGGGGCCTAGGCAGCAAAGTGTGAACATGAAGCCCAAGTCATGAAAAGGTTGTGAAGCCACTGACCTTAGAAGTAGTGTTAAAGCCTAATGTGCTTCCTTTCTGTGTATCTTTACTCTCTTTACTAAAATCTGACCAGTATGATTGTTTTGTAGCAGAGCTTTTTTTGCTTTCCAAAGGTTTGAAGACCAAGAAATCCTTCTTGTTTTTCCCCTAGAACCTTACACATCTCACCCTGGAATCATGTCATGGACCATGACCAGTGGTGTGAACCCCTCTGGCCAAGGACCATCTCCCTCTTCTCTGTTTGTACCTCAACCACCACAGCAGAAACCTTCTGCCATATATGTGGGAGGTTGGACTAGATGGTCTCCAGAGCTCCCTTCCAACCCCTAACATTCTGTGATATATAAACAAACTAAAACCATTTGCTTTTCTATGCTGTGGCTTCATTTCCACTGCTGAACACTGGTTCCTTAGCTCCTTGTTTAAATCCCCTTAACAAGCAGGATAAATGTCAGCCAGATCCTCTGATTTGTATACTTTCAAAGTTTTCCAGCTCGTCCTTATCAGCTTAATTTTTCTCTTTATTTTTCTTGCTAATGACATATTTAGAAAGGAATTCCATATTCTGGTGGGTTTCAAGACCTTTATTAATTGCATCCTGCTCTTTGTTTATTAATGAGTTTGGGTTCTCATTTTCCTCTGTTATAATTGTAGAGGGCTTTTATTTCCCTTTAGCCCTCGCACACTTGACATTAGCTCATAAATGTTTCCTTTCTTATGCCCAGAGATTTTCACTATTAATTTAATTGACCAATAGCTCATCTCAAGCAGGGAACTGGCTCAGTGTGCACCACAACTGTCAGCAGGTCAACTCATTGAGAATAAACTTGCTGGGTTTTCTCAAGCCATCACAGCTTGAGAAGTAAATAGAGAGGAAAGTTGAGGCCAGATTTCCTTGTCTATATTTGCACAGCATCCAGGACAGTTCAGGTCAGAGCTGCTCCAAATTTGCTAGGTATTACCACAATAGAAGTAGTAGTTATAAATAGTAATAATATTAATAACAATAATAAAACCAATAATCCATCATCATCATCATCTCTCGAGGTGCACTTGCAGTCTAAAAAGCCAACCCTGTCCTGGACTGCATTACAAGAAGTGTGGCCAGCAGGTCAAGAGAGGGGATTCTCTCCATCTGTTCTGGTGAAAATCCCCTGGATCCAGTTCTGGGGTCCCCAGCACAAGAAGGACATGGAGTTTTTGCAGTGAGTCCAGAGGAGGCCACGGAAATGATCAGAGGGCTGGAACAGCTCTGCTCTGGAGACAGAGTGAGAGAGTTGGGGTTGTTCAGCCTAAAGAGGAGAAGGCTCCATGGGGACCTTAGGGCATCTTCCAGTGCCTGAAAGAGATACATGGAAGGTTGAAGAGAGACTTTTGACAAGGGCATAGGGTGATAGGATGAGTGGGAATGTTTTCAAGGTAGAGGAGGGTGGATTTAGATCTAATATTGGGAAGAAATTATTTTGTGTGAGGGTGTTGAGATGCTGGCCCAGGTTTGCCAGAGAAGCTGTGGGTGCCCAGTTCCTGGAGGTGCTGAAGGCCAGATCAGATGGGACTTAAAGCAATGTGGTGTGTTGGTTGTCTATGTCCATGGCAGGGATTTGGGACTAGATGACCTTTAAGGTCTCTTCCAACCCAAACCATTCTTTGGTTCTATACACCCAGTGTTGGATGCTACAGGGAAACAGAGTCTGTGAACTTGCAATTAAGCATCTCCAAAGTTCTTTGCTGATGCCAAAGCTGTTGCATCCCCATGAGTGATGATGCCTTGTGTGCCCTGATATAGGTTCACCAGGATAGAGGCAGCATAGAGTTGTGCTTCCCTGCTCAAGGGTAGAAAGCCCAAGCTTGATGCAGCTCCTCATCCTCTGAACCATCAGGAAGACAATTTAGAAATCAGAGCTAAAGCTCATGGCCTGCCCTAAGGCTGGCTCTGTCCCTCTTTGAGAAAAGCTCAGTAAATGCAATTTTGAAGGATGTTGTAATGTCACCAGAGAGCCAGCCTACATCTCTGGCATCCCAGGGGGAAAATGGGGAGAAAACCAGTGAATGTGTCACCTGCCTTTGCCAGTTTTTCCCTCTGGTCCATTCCAGATGTGTCATATCTTACTTAGCTTCAGACTCAGAAGCTCCTACATCAGGTTCCTCCACTGTCAGTCTGGAAGAGCCCAAGAAAGCCCCTTGTACAACCTCAAATGTGTCCTCACTGTGCCATGAGAGCTCGGAGATCATCTGACACATCAAGAGAGACACAGGTTCAGGACTCTGCTCTTCTGCTTGATTTTCTCTCCCTTGGCTGTGAGTTTCCTCCTTTAGACTATGCCTTTGATTTATTGCACTTTTGCACTTGAGCACCTGGAAAGTGTTTTTCTCCCATTAATTTTGACTTGGAAGTTTCAGTGTTCCCCAGAAGGAAAACAAATCACTCAAGCTGGGAAGACGCACCCCACACAACCTCCTCCCTTGTCTGGGTCCCCCCCTCTCCTGCTTTCCTCTTCCTTTTCCCTCCTACTGTTCCCTTCCCCCTCCTCCAGGAGGGAAGAGAGGGTGATAAATGTGCCATGCAAGGTATGAACTTCAAATACCAGGAGCAACGAGGTAATCATATCTGTCCAAACATCATTTTGCAATAAAGCTCTCCTCACCTAACACATTGCCCATTGCTGGAGATGAAGACTGTGGTCCCAAGAGAGAGGACAACCAGCTGGAGGGGTCTATCCCAGCAGGAATTTGCTTCTAGTTCTGAAATATTTAGCGTCCTGAAGAATTACAGGATCACAAAGTGTTAGGGGTTGGAAGGGACCTCGAGAGATCATCCAGTCCAACACCCTGCCAGAGCAGGAACACTTAGTGTAGGTCACACAGGGACACATCCAAGTGGGGTTTGAATGTCTCCAGAGAAGGAGACTCCACATCCTTACTGGGCATCCTGTTCCAGTGTTTTGTCACCCTCACAGTGAAAAACCTTTTTCTTATATTTACGCAGAACCTCCTATCCTCCAACTTGCATCCATTACCCTTGTCCTTCCACTGGACACCACTGAGAAGATCCTGGCTCCATCCTCCTGGCTCTCTCCCCTTACATATTTCTAAACATTCCTGAGCTCACCCCTCATTCTCCTCTTCTCCAAGAGCCCCTCAGCTCCCTCAGCCTTTCCTCCCCAGGAGATGTTCCACTCCCTCCAGCATCTTGGTGGCTCTGCCCTGGACTCTCTCCAGCAGTTCCCTGTCCTTCTGGAACTGAGGGGCCCAGAATCACTTCTGGATGGTCACTATTGAGCTGAAATTGTGTTTCCTTTACCATCTCCCTAAAGGTGACTCTACACCAAAATCAGGACTTTCATCAGACACAGGGACACAAAAATGAAATGTCTGTACTCTTGGTTTCTGTGGTCAACCTCATGCTCCAGCCCTCCAAGGATATTGATTCCCTGCTCAATCCTATATACATTAAACATTACTTCTACCAGGATAAGTCTTGCTCTTGCCATTGTTCCTTTGCTTTAGGATATTCACTAAAGACTCAATTATTAAGATTTTGTAATATCTTCCCTTCCCTCACCACTTGGAAAACTCATTCAGATTTCTTCCAGAGATGAGCATGTGATAGACAAATTAGAGACAGTTGGCACTAAACGAAGTGCTTCAAAATCTACGAAATGTTTGACTACTCAAGACTTGGTTGTTGTTTCTTTTTTTAAAATAAATTTATTTTAAAGAAAGCCTCAGTTCCCAAATTCATACCCAGTTTTGAGTTTTCCACAATTCGTTTTTCCTCCATGTGGTATAGGAAATACAGTGAGAGAACCACTTGTGAGTTCACTTTACCATTTTATGATATAACTTTTTTTCTTTCCTCCCTGGAAATTAGATTTATGTGGTCATTCACTCTGTCATCTACCTGTTCCCCACAGATTTCTCCACCTGTTGATTTTTCAACCAGTTTTGACAAAAAGCTGAAGGTCCCCAAAGAAATTCTGTTCCTATTTCCACATCAAGATTCAGAGAAAGGATTGACTTCAGTCTAAACAATTTCTGCTTAATTTTTTATCTTATTACCTGATTTCTATAGGGCAGATGATGTACATAGCAGATTGCAGTAGACAAATTATACAAAACCACAAGGGAATTTTGAAGGTGCAACAGCAAACAATGGACAATCTTAAATAAATCAGTTTAACAAGCCATCAACTTTGATTCATAAATCCATAACAAGCAGACCCAATTGCTGCCATTCTTTTTTCTCCTAGTTTCTGTCTGGATACGAGTCCATTGAAACCCTGCTAGAAATGTAATTCCCTCTGGTACATCCAATCTGTCTAGAAATATCTGAGTGGAAAGCATTGGTAATTTTTCCAGAAAGCACATTTTCACGTGGTTTCCAGTTGTGTTTTCCACCTGCAATTATGTGCATCACAATCAGGAGGCAAACCATTTAAAAATGGTGCTCAGCACAGAGGCCAGAGAAACCAGTGCCAAGTGTGCTAAAGCTGGTGGTGGCTTCAAAACCAGTCCTGATGGTGACATCTGTAACAGAAAAAAAAAAAAAAAAAAAAAAAAAAGTAGGACATTTTCTTCTAGGCTGGAGGTCATGAATTGCTCAGTGATGTCATCAAGAGCATATTTAGGACATAACTCATCTCCATGTAGGCTTTGTCAGTAAATTAAATTAATTGCATCACCAAGTGCCTGTTCCTCTCCTTTAGACTAAACATAGAAGTAATGAAAGCAAATGAGACTGGGGGAAAAAAAAATAAAGGAAAAAAAGAAAATAAAAAAAGAAAGAGAAGAAATCACTCCGACAAGAAAACTGTAAAAAATCCAATACAGTCTTCTCACTTTATTCCATGCTGCCCATGAGTATCACAGAATCCCAGAATCATTTGTGTTGGAAAGGAGCTCTGAGATCATCAAGTCCAACCCTTGATCCACTCCCCCCGTGGTTCCCAGCCCATGGCACTCAGTGCCACATCCAGTTTCTTCTCCAAAACCTCCAGGGATGGAGAATCCACCCCCTCCCTGGGCAGCCCATTCCAATGCCTCAGTACCTTCTTTTATAAAGAATTTTTTCCTAATATCCAACCTAACCCTCCCCTGGCAGAGCTTAAGCCCATGGCCTCTTGTCTGACTGATAGAGCCCAACCCCCCCCTGGCTCCAGCCTCCTTTCAGGGAGTTGTAGAGAGTGATGAGGTCTCCCCTGAGCCTCCTCTTCTCCAGGCTGAACACCCCCAGCTCCCTCAGCCTCTCCTCACAGGATTTCTGCTGGAATCCCTTCACAGCATCCTTGCTCTTCTCTGGACCTGCTCCAGGACGTCAATCTCCTTCCTGAACTCAGGGGCCCAGAACTGGACACAGGACTCAAGGTTTGGCCTCACCAGAGATGAGTAGAGGGGAAGTTACAACACAGCATCCAAGAGCATCAGGAGGAAGAGTTTTGTCCTCTTCCAGAAATGCAGATTAACAGAACTTCATTTTAGCCCCATCGTGACCAAATTCAGCTCTCAACTGAACCAGATTTCCTGGGGGAAAAAACAGCCCGGGTGAGACAAAAATCAGGCAAGAATGTTTTATGAAACAAGATGAGCAAGAGTGCTCTACCTGCAGCACCAGGAGGTTATGGGTTGGATACTCATTTCCAGAGGGAGGAGGGGAGGTTGTGGTAGGTTTCATGCCAGTGAAGGTCCTAGAATAACACTACTTACCCACTCCATTGCTAAGGACACCCACTTGGGAAAGCACAATAAATAACACAACTACTTAATAGCTCTTGTAGTGCCTTTCACCCAAGGGTTTCCAAACACTGTTCAAATGTTGGGTACAACCCAGGCAGAGTTGTGTGATCTTTGCCATGTAGCAGATAAGGAAATTGAGGTTAGGTTATTTCCAGAAGCTTGTGGCAGGGGCCAGAGCCACAGCCAAGAGTCCACCTCTTCCCCTTTGCCCCACGGGAATGATGGGGAAAAAAAAATAAATAGGGAAATGGAGGTCAGGGTCCATGGAGTCCGCTTCAGAAATGGCTTCTTTTGTTCCTCCACCAGGGTTAAGTCAATGCAGGAGAAAATTTAATATATTAGGAGAAGAAGGAAAGAAATCTAGACCTTCAGAAAGCATTTGATACTGTTTCCCATGGAATTCTGTTGGAAAAACTCACTGTTCATGGCCTGGATGAGCATACGATCTGTTGGATAAAGCACTGATTGGGTGGAAGAGACAAAGAGTGACAAAAGGAGCAACCATGCCAGACATGTAGGGGTAGCTTTAAATGTCTTCATGAAGGTTTCACCGAATGCACTGAGCTCCTGAGCTTCCATATTATGACAGGCCAGTCAAAAAGACTGTTGATCAGAGGACTGTTCACCTGGAGCAGGACACAGGAGAGGTACCAAGTCATCTGAGATGTCCTGAGAGCACCTGTCCTGGGCTCTAGCTGGCACTTCAGGAGGCCAATGGTGTCTCATAAACCTTTGGTTTCATCTGCATCTTTAACCAGGTATCTTAGACATTCCAGGCTTGCTCAAAGCAGTGAAGCCCCACCAGGTAATTACATTTACACAGATGGATATCATCTGCAGGAATGGCTGGCTAAGTACATCTCCAACAACAGCTAAAGCAGAATAGACTATCACAGTGGCTCCCATGCTCCCCAAGATTCCAGATTTATGCATCCCTAATGCCAACAGCTGGCAGGGACCCAGCACTCACACCTGGGACAATCTGGATTGGTAGCATCAGTTTGTGATAATGATGGGACCTTCCTTTAACAGCTGTGATTGTGCTCTCTGAGCTCTGGAACAGTGTTGACTTCTACAGAAATAACCAGAAATTGATGGAAACTCTTTCCAGCTCCCAAAATCCCAGAATCCCAGATTCTCCATACACAAGGGGCAACCTTTGCCTTTGTCCAGTGTTGATGCCAACACCTGAGTGAGCAAAGACCCATGAATGCTGATCCATTTGCTTCAAAGCCATAATAGTCCTCCCCTTCTAGACTGTAAAAAAACAGTCTGTTTAGTATGAGTTATTTTTTTTTTAATGAATAAAAAAAAAAAAAAGGAGGAATTCAGATTGTTATGTTTTCTGACCTCTAGCTAGCAACACATAACCCCCTCACTCCCTTTGCAGCTCTAAAAGCAACTTTTAGGCTAATGATAGATGCTGAGGAAGAGATTCCTCACAAATATTATGATGGGGTTGTCATGTTGTGGTCCATGGGGAGTGATGTACAGCCTGAACAACAAACTGCCCTGCTGGGACCCAGCCTCCCACCCAAAAAAAAAACCAAAAACCCAATCTGCCTCTCACAGTCTACTCTGCACATGCTGGAGGTTGTTTCTTCTAAGAGGTTTCTAAAGAAACCATGCAGGAGGAGGAACTGAGGTGCAGGAGGAACAGACAGTCCCTTCCCAGGGATGTAGTGACCTGTTACAGCTCACTCTAAATCAAACAGTAAAATATGTTTGATGGGAGTCTCTCTGGCTGAAGGTTCTCAGCCCTAAGGAAGTAAAAAGGAGAGCAGGGAATGGGTTAGTTTGTGTAGAGGTGGAGAGTTACTTGGGAGTCAAACAGGGCTTGAATCCAACTGCTTTTTTAAAAAAATAATTTAGGATTTCAGGGGTTATTCTGGTTCTCCTGAGCTCATCTTCCCCATGTCCTGGACAGGCAATGCCTGGTGGAGGTGGCTGTCTGTAAAAAGAGAAGTCAAACAGCCCAGAGGAACCCTACTGACAATTTTACACTAATTTCATACACAAAAGAAACATCAGAGCCCCAGAATCTCTTAAAAGCAAAGACACCTGCTTTAATGATATCCATGTCCAAGTCTGGAGGATCTTTATGGCAATGTCTCCCACTGAGAAACAACTGTAATATCAAAATTCCCCCCAAACTCTGGAGATCAGCTCTTCCAAGCCTGGCTATAAACTTGTGGCCTTGTCCAACTTCTTTTTATGTTTATAGAAATTAAAGAAGAAAGACAACTCCAAGAGCCCATCTGGTTGTCTCCTTCCTCCTCTCAGGGAAGATTTCCACCTCAGGAATTTATTTGTGTTCTCTCAAATCTTTAGGTTTGACAGTTTGCAAATCACACCCAGCCTGCCAGACACCATGCTGGATTCCTCTGGAACAGGCATCTTGGGAAGGTATTAAAGAGGTCCCACAATGCCAAAATCTGCTCCAGACAGACCTCCTGTCTCCTGGCCAGATCAGGGCCAGCACCCAAATCCAGCTTGACCCAGCAGCTACATCACTACCTCTGCTTGGTCCATTCAAGAGGAGACCTCTCACCCTCTGGCATCCCTGGATAGCAGCTCAAACCCAACTGGGAAAGCCAGAACACTATGGAGTATCCTTCCAATTTCCAGCTGGAGTGAGCCACTGAACTCTTCCCTTGGATCCCAGGACCACCATGAATTCAGCAGGCATCCCAAGCAGGACCAGGCTGCTGGTGCTGTGAAGAAGAACAAAAGGCTGTGGTCCCTCTCTCCATGGCTCAGGAATTCCTTTGGCTGTTGGTGCCTTGGAGCTCCAAAATTACCTCCTATGGGAGCACTGCAAAACCAGAGTATTGGTACAGCAGGCATCTCCACAAGCACATTTTCTGCAGAAATATGAGGCACGCATGCCTGAGGATTCTGCTGTTGTGGGAACCTTCAGAAACCACCAATGTCCCAATCTCTGTCAGCCTTGTCCTGATATACATTACAGAGGTTGTGCTGGTACTGACAATTCAAGTGGTGTTTTGGGGGTGAAGAGTGAAGAATAAATCTTCTTTTTACTGGTCTCCATTGACAAGTTGTCTGTTAAAGCCTCACTGAGAGAGGCTCCTTTCCTAGTTTCAATCCCCTGTCCCCAGTTTTTCCACCTCCTTCTACCACCATGGGGAATATATTCATAGAATCATAGAATGGTTTAGGTTGGAAGGGACCTTAAGTATTATCTAGTTTCATCCCCTGTGCCATGGGCAGGGACACCTCCCCACAGATTGCTAAAAGCCCCAAGTTTTGTATCACTGCATTTAATTTCTCAAAGCACCCACTGAGATGGAAGGGACTTTACTGAGAACATTCCAGGGCTAAGCCTGAGGTGTCTCTCTCCAGGGAAAAGGAGGAGACCAACCCACAACTATTCTTTCTGGAAATCCAGATCTCCAGCTACATCCAGTGCTGCAGAACAACCCCAGCTTCATGGTTGCCCTTGCAACTGATATCTTCTGTGTCATGCAGTCAAGAAAATATCTGCAAGCAAACAATTCTGCACTGGCAGGAAGGCAGCCTTGTGGGAAACTGTTCAGATTCTTCCCATTTAAACCTATGTATAAAGACTTCCAGATCCAAAGGAGAGATGGATCTAATCCCCACCCCACAGACAGATGTCATTTGCAACCCCTTCTCAGCCATAATCAAAAGCTTATGGTTCTGTGCTATGCTAAGACACAGCATCCCAATGTACCTTGGATGTGGCTCCTGATTTTCACCTTACTAAGGAATTGTGTAGAAGCTGCAGATGATTGTAAGGTCCCCAGCACCTAAGAAACATGTGGACACACAGTAAGAGAATGTTGGTGTCTTGGAAGGTCTATGGTTCCAGTAAATGGACCTGGGAGTTTGGATTGCCAGGAAGCTGAACATGAGCCAGCAGTGTGCCCAGGTGGCCAAGAAGGCCATTGGCATCCTGGCCTGGATCAGGAACAGCGTGGCCAGCAGGTCCAGGGAAGTGATTCAGCTCTGGTGAGGCCAAACCTTGAGTCCTGTGTCCAGTTCTGGAAGGAGATTGAGGTGCTAGAGCAGGTCCAGAGAAGAGCAAGGAGGCTGTGAAGGGATTCCAGCAGAAATCCTGTGAGGAAGGGCTGAGGGAGCTGGGGGTGTTCAGCCTGGAGAAGAAGAGGCTCAGGGGAGACCTCATCACTCTCTACAACTCCCTGAAAGGAGGCTGGAGCCAGGAGGTGGTTGGGCTCTTCTCCCAGGCAGCTCTCAGTCAGACAAGAGGCCATGGGCTTAAGCTCTGCCAGGGGAGGGTTAGGTTGGATATTAGGAAAAAATTCTTTATAGAGAGAGGGTGCTGAGGCATTGGAATGGGCTGCCCAGGGAGGGGGTGGATTCTCCATCCCTGGAGATTTTGAAGAGGAGACTGAATGTGGCACTGAGTGCCATGGGCTGGGAACCACAGGGGGAGTGGATCAAGGGTTGGACTTGATGATCTCAGAGCTCCTTTCCAACCCAAATGATTCTGGGATTCTGTGTGTAAATGTCACAGGCAAAGGGCAAGATGTGGAGAGCACAGCATGGCTCCACATCCTCTCTGCATACAGGTTGCCACTTCATAGAATCATAAAATAACTTGGGTTGGAACAGACCTTAAAGACCATTGAGTCCAACCATTGACCCAGCACTGCCAAGTCCATCACTAAACCACGTCTCTCAGCACCATGTCTACACAGCTCTTAAATCCCTTCAGGGATGATGACTCTACCACTGCACTGAGTACTCTGTGTCAGTGCCTGACAAGCCTTTCAGTGAAGAATTCTTTCCTAATATCCATTTTAAACCTTGCCTGTTACAACTTGAGGCCACTTCTCTTTGTCCTATTGCTTTCTACTTGAGAGAAGTGGCGGATCCCCACTTTGCTACAACCTCCTTTCAAGCAGTTGTAGAAGGAGAGCAATGAGGTCTCTTCTCTTAAAGTTTGCCCCATTTGTCTGCTGACTCCTCTTCAATCACATGACCCAGCTCTTGGTAAAATTAGAGACTTCACTATGTTCCCCAAAGTCTACCCTGTCAGCCAAGGAAAAGGCAAACCCCTCATCTCTACTCATGGAGGAGTCTACGGAGGCAAAGAGTCCATGGTTTGTGATAGGTGAGGACATGCAGAGTTACCACTCCTCCATGTAAGCCTCTCCATTTTCCCCAGGTTGTCACAGCAGAGATTACAGGCACCCACACCATCTCCCATCTATGCAGTTCACAATTTACAGTCATTGATTTATATCAACTTTTTTTCCACAGAAATCACCGCTGCCATCAAGAACAAAAGGAATTAGAGGAAACCAAACAGCACTAGGGGTCTAACTCCTTCTTCTGCAGAAATAGAATATTTCATATAGAAATAAAGTAATATAAAGGAAAAATAGAAGTACAGCAACCCCCCTGTGGAGAAATGCTGAGGGCTGAAATTCCTCTTTGCTGCCAAGGGCTGCAGAAGGTGGGAGTGATTTGTGGCACCCTAAGAAGACAAAGTTTGTACACTCTTAGAGCTCGTGGGAGGGAGTGTATATCTGTCTGACTGACTGTCTGCTTTTCCTCTAGCAATTTTTGAGCCCCCTTCACCAATTTCCAGCTTAATTTGACAAAAAGGCAGCAGGCTCCAAAGTACTTGACTTCCATCACGTTTTGGGAAGGAGGAAGGGAAAGGGAAAGAAGGAGGCAGTATAAATGTTCCCACTGAGGAAAAGCAGGTCTATGGTTTCTGTCCTTATTAGACCCTAGAAGATCCACGTGGGAGAAGCTGTGAATGTCCCAAACGCTGTAAAAGCTTCAGAAAGGTTCACAGATAGCAGGCACTGGAGACCTCAGAAGAAGGAATCACTTTAAATCAGGGTGCACTGTTATTCATCACTCCAAACACAGCAATCCTTGCAGATAGTCCCCAGTGCTGGGTGTAACAGGTAGAGCAAGTCCCAGGTGTCTCCTCACCCAGCATTATAGGTTTATCCTATCTCCTCTTGTTCTTCTGCTTCCCCTTTACAAGTTATTTTAATCTCATCTTGCAGGCACCTCCCTCCCCAGGACCTCTCTGTCTCCTCCTATCCACCACCCCACTGCCAACCCCGGTTTTATTGCTGCAGTCTGGTGGGACAATATCAGAATGAATTTGCACTTGTAGCTCCTGCTGTTTGTTATGATGGCCTGGTGTATTTCTCCTGCTAGAAAGTTCCTTTAAATTCTTACATTTCCAGCCAAACCTTTGTAGATGAGCAAATCCATGTGTCCTGCTCAGTTTTTCCCCTTGGAGCACTCCAATCTTTTCTAGTCCTGCCCCAATCATGGTTTCCAAGTCATGCCTTCCTCATAGAGGAACAGAAAAGATTTGTGTCATGTGTGTCTACAAGGTCAAATGCTCAAACCCCATAGGTTTCTATGTAGCATTATCCTAAGGTTTTTGGCTTCTTCTCTCCCAGTTTTCAGTATTTTTAACTCTTTCTTCTGTCTATAAAGACACTAACTGCTGATCCATCAGAAAAACCTCCTTATACACCATGCTGTTGAGAGACAGCTAGCACTTGGGAAATCAAAAAAGGATTATTTCACCCAGGAGAACACAAAAAAATTCTTATTTTTTGGTAGGACTGTGGTTGTCTATAGCAAATATCCACAAATAACCTCTTTCCCTCAGTTGTGCAAACATTAAAACAAAAGGAGCAATTACTCTGTGTCTGCATGCATGTGTGATTTGTGCCCTCCAAAAAACCTGTTCCTCTGTCTTCACTCGGCCTGTACCTCTAACATATCTCTCTTAGCTGGAGAAAATGGGGAGGAGACAGAACAGGGCCAAAAGAAGCAGAAATTCTGAGGGAAAAAAGTGTTGGATCATTGTGCTGGTCCAGTTTTTCTTGTGGAGAGAGATATTGGGATTTTCTGAAAGCCACTTGGGGAATATATTGCCAGTATAGTGGTATCCTTCACTGCGGAAAAAAGGTAGCAAGAAACTTATTCACTTGGTGTGTGTTTCACTGAGGTAATAACCATGTTGATTTCCACTGCCTCTAAGAGAGGAGAGATGTCAATTATTCCTTTTATTGAACTGAAAAAGGGCTACAGATGCAATTGAAGCCTTTACCTACATCCATCCCTCCCTCAGAGATGCTGCTGAGGCTCTGAACCCAGGGATTTCTAACTTGTTACAGATCAAAATCTCCATCCTCTCAGTGCAGATCAGTTGCTTTTTCTCCTTTTGCAATGGCTCAGGATGAAACCCAGCCCTAAGCAGTGCAAACCAACCAGCACAACCAATTGATAGAGTCCATGGATGTTGGCCTGGCATGGGGCTGATATTCAGACAGAGTCATAGAATCATAGAGGAGTTTGGGTTGGAAAACACCTTTAAGACCATCAAGTCCAAACGTTTCATCAAGTCCAAATATTTCATCAAGTTCCACTGTTTCCACCCCATCCAACAGTTATCAGACTTCTGAAGGTGTCTAACCCCATCGGTTTCAGTAAGAAAAAAGGGTCATAGCACGTGTTCACTGCTGTGGAAAATCCCTCACAGGACTCAAAACATGATGCCACTGTGAGTGTTTTTTGTGATGTCCTATTAATTCATATCTGGCTGAATCAACTCAAGGATTCAGGAGGAAAACACATGGGATGCTCATCACCAAGGCAAGCGAGAAGCGTGCAGCCTTTTCAGAGCCCACAGGGACATCCCATGCCTAATTTCTGCTTCAGACACAGAAGGATCATAGACATACACCCCACACTCCCCCCTTGGCTGTTTCTTCCCACATCCAACAGTGAAGTTATTTATATTTTAGCATTAAAACTATGTGGCACCATGGAAGGCTGCCAAGACACCCAGGCAAACCTCCCTGCTGGGACAGGCAGTCTCTGTGCTGCATGCTGGTGGTGGAAAGCATCCTTGTCAGGATACCAAGCTCTTGCTAAGATGAAACATGTAGCAGGAATCTCTGTGGGGAAGCACCAATTTATCAGTCTAACTGGGCTGGAAATTCCTTTTCAGCAGGATCTGTTTGCTCATGAACATGTGCAGCACAGCCCAAGGAATGAGCAATGAACATGATCTCTCTTTTATGCCTGCCATGGCATCCAGTCTTTCATATTATTATTAATATTAATGTTTTTCACTGTTGGTAGTATTATTAATTTAATTTATATATTTAATAATAATAACAACAATAACAATGATGATAACAATAATGGTAACTATAATAATAATATAAAAAAAAACCTCCCAGTGACTTACTCCAGCCTTCCTAGATATAAAAAACAATGTCAGGAAACACTATGAGGTGTTTGTGCTACTTACCATTAAAATGCCCATGTCCTGCCTCAGTTTACTGCAGGGTTAATTGGTCACATCTCTGAGATGTCGTAACATTTGAATGGTGAATTCTGTAAAATTCAAGTCATTCCCATGAAGACGCAACTGAATCACAGAATTATTGAGGTTGAGAAAGACCTCTGAGATCACCAAGTCCAGCCCATGACCTAACCCCACCACATCAGCCAGACCAGGGCACTCAGTGCCACATCCAACCTTTCCTTACACACCTCCATGGTGACTCCATCACTTCCCTGGGCAGTCCATTCCAATACCTGGTCACCCTCTCCATGAGGAAATGCTTCCTGATGTCCAACCTAAACCTCTCCTGGTGCAGCTTCAGGCCATGCCCTCTCCTCTCCACTCATTACCTGGAAGAAGAACCCAACCACCACCTGACCACAACCTCCCTTCAGGGAGTTGTACAGAATACACATTGTAGAATGTACAACCTCATAACTTGGGGTTTCTGACATCTTGCAAGGGTTGTGCTCACCCCTCAGCCCTTTATTCCACTGAGCATTAGCAGGATTTATTTCTCTTGCTTGCTTGGGTTCACAAAACATATTAGAAAGCCCCCTTTTCCCTGAATTAAACTGGCCAACAGCCTTAATGGTTTTTGAAGAGATAAACAGACAAACCCAGGCATGTGCAAAACGTGATCGTCTACATTTTTCTTTCTTAGGAAGCCAAGTAGAAAGCAAGCCAGATGATTTCAACCCAAAATGAATTTAGGAAAGAGAACCTCACAAAGGTGATCACAGGGGTGAGCAGTGAGGGGGTGCAAGGAGAAACAGCCTGTGAGGGTTGCTGTAACTCTTGGGTAAATTAAAATAAACAGGGCTGCAAATATAGGTGATATCAGTTGTAAGGATCGCGAAGTCACAGCCAAAATGTTTGCACACGGAGAGCAGAATTTGGCTTTGGGTGAATAAAATGGTGAATAATACTGGTGGCTGAGGGTAACTCACCCTGACAACAGACCAGAAAGTAGGGACAGGAACATAAAGGAGAGAGGAGTTCAAAGCACCTTCTCTCTTGCCAGGACCCCCATGTTGTCCTTGAGCAATGTGGCTGAATCCCACCTCCCGAGCTCAGATGGAGAGTGAAAGTTTGGTCAAAGCACAGAAACTGACAGACATCAGGACCTGGAGAGATGGTTTGGGGTGTCTCATCTAAGTCTCATCTAAGGTCCTCTTGGTGCTCCTCTTCAGATCACAGAATCACAGAATGTTAGGGGTTGGAAGGGACCTTGAGAGATCATTGAGTTCAACCTCCACGTCAGAGCAGGGTCACTTTCTGTAGGTCACACAGGAACAATGCTTGACATGGACCCAAACGTTGACCCTTCAATGGGTGTTGCATTCACCCAAGGGAGTGAATGCCATCTTCATCCCAAGGGAGGGATGGAGAAGACCAAGTAAGAGGGCTAAAAACCTTGCTGAAACCCATCTGGAGTCCTCCAGAGATGCTGAACTCCCTGAAATATGTGGCCATTAGGGATCAGGCTGCAAGGTCCAAGTTGAGGAGAGGTCAGCTGCAGGCACTTGTCATATTGAAAAAAGATTTGCAGCTGAAGGCAGGGCTGACTGGAGAGGACCCCTCTGAGACCACTTGCAGAATGAACATAATTGCCTGAGCGCTTAAGAAAATAGAGATCCATCTTTCCATGCGAGTGGGCCTGCTGCTGGGAGGGGGAAGTTGGGGGAAGCAGTGGAATAGGTCTTAATGCTTTGCAAAGCAGAGATAAATCCACTCTAAAGGAGGGAGAAAAGAAAGAGAACTTTGGGAAGCCTTCACACATCAAACAAGCAGAGCATCCCCTGACGAGTGAGGGTGTCAGGGAAGCAGATCGATGGGCAAAAGCTCCAAACAGTAGCATCCATCTCTCATAATAAGGCAGCAAAACTGTTCTCATTTCCTGTAATCTGATAACCCACCAGAGGAAGGGGAAAAATGCCTTTAAATGGTGATTATAATTCCCGTCATGGTGTTGCCTGATAAAGTGGCCCCCCAACATCAAGTTATTATCAATCACAACTACTACAGTAGCATCCGGAGGCTTCTGTGGAGATTGGTACCTTCAGAGGGAGATCTTTCCTCTCCTGAAGGACCTTCATGGGAGGCAGGGCTCCACAGAGGTGAAATGAGTTTTTCAAGGCCTCCCAGCTGGGAGTCAGAGCAAACCCAACTCCTCTTTGAGCAGTGGGACTCTGTGAGTATCATGCAGTCGTAGCAGTGCCAGCTGCTGGGGACCTCCAGAAACCTCTAGCCCAAGCTCCTGCTCAAGGCTGGACCACCATGAGCTTCCAGATAAGCCCAGCAGCTCACAAATTGACATAGTCATAACAAACTGAAAGTGGAGATCTGAAAAACGGGACCATCAAAGCTCGGTGTTATTCTATAATCTCATGAACATCAAGCCAAGTGCTGGCAAGGAGCAGACTCGTGGTTTTGACTGGTCCAGGCTCTGCTGTACAGAATCACGGAATTATTAAAGCTGGAAAAGACCTCTGAGATCATCCAGTCCAGCCTATGAACAATGGGGAAGGTACTGGCCTGTCCTCCCACAGCTTCCTGGCCTGGACACTTCATGTTGGGTTTGGTTCCTCATTTTCCTAATAATGTTTGGAACCAATAACAATGCTCAGGACATTTTTTTTTTTTAACCTCCATCACCCCAATAGGCAGCTGTTAATGTAATACCCATATAGGTATGATAGCATTGCTACCATTTGTACTCCAGAAGTCAAAGAAGTGTCTCCAGGTGGGACCTTTCAGTTGTCTTTGATCATACAAGTACCCAAGAAGATGACACCCCTTCTGTACCCACCAACAAATCATCAGAAATGAAGATGAGGAAGAGAGACTGATGTGCCACACAGCAGGAGCAGGTAATTGAGGTAGCAACCATCCCAAAGTGCCCGTAGGATCCATCTACCTGCCTATCCCCTTATAGACAGGCAGACCCAATCCTTTTCCTACTCTGCTTTTTTTCCTTCCCTCTATGGTGAATTCCTCAGAAGCAGGACCATTTAACCCAGCCACAAATCTTTCTTCTGTGGAGGAAGGGAAGTGGTAGAGCAAGCAGGAGGAGGGAAGACATCACGGCTGCTCCAGAATAATCATTAGGGAAAGGAAAACCCCATGTCCCTTCTCACAATAAAAAGGGAATGAAGGAAAAAGAATCCATAAAACTCCCCTTTTATGGCACATATCATGGAAACACAGCCCAACCCAGGCTTCTGATTAATTAGGTACGTAATGGGTGACTGCTTCAGACAATGTGCAGGAGCAGCTCATAGAGTGAGCAGCACTGAATCATGGGCCTGAGAACAGGCAGAACAAAACCCCCAGGTTGCTTTATTATGTTTTTGTTATTAAATCATCTCTTCCAGAGAAGAGGGTTGTTTTCAGCCCCCTCATGATTTCAGGCATGAGGGTTGCCCAAGTCTGGTTCTGCTCTGCAGCTGCAAAAAACTTTCTTCCCATCAGATTTACTTGAAGCAAAGGAAACTCCAGACCCTGACAACTCAGTGTTGGCTGCATCTTCCCCAGAGACAGGATCCCATCCACCATCCTGCAAGCCCAACACTTTTCCTGGTTATCTCTGGTTTCCAGAAGACATTTTTTTTCATCCCTGAGCCCATCACTGCCAGCTACAGCTGTGCATGGCTGAGAGAAGCCAACCCACCATCCTCTGGGTGTCTTGAGGAATTATTTGGATCACACACAACTACAGAATGGTTTGGGCTGGAAGGGACCTTAAAGATCATCCAGTTCCAACACCCCTGCCATGGGCAGGGACACCTCCCCCTAGTCCAGGATGCTCCAAGCCCCATCCAACCTGGTATTCAATACATCCAGGGAAAGACCTCACAGGGACACTGTCTCTCTTCTTAAGGAGTGGCTGGATGAGAAACCACACACAAATCACAGCCCCAGTGATGTAATGGATTTTCCCCAACATTCTGGTGAATGATACCTACTCTATTTGCCACGAGAGGGCACTTTGACATTAATTCTCACAATCCTGGCTCCAGCATGGATCCTGCCCAAGTATGGTTTGGTCACAGTGGGATCCAAACTCCAGCTGGCTGGAGGAATTTGTTTTGCAGGGGCAGGGCAATGTGTTGGGTGTGTGACTGATTCTTTCACAGAGAAAACCCAATAAGGACGTGGGTGAGGCTGTGGGTCTTGGTGTACCAGCTGGATGAGGTGAAAATTAAATGCAAAAAACTCCCAAGAATCACAGAATTGTCACGGATGGAAAAGACCTCTAAGATCACCACGTCCAACCATCAACTTCTCCCCTCTCCCCAACAAAATAAATAAAATATATTTATCACTATCTGTATCAGCACGCCCAATAGAGCCTGTCCTCATCTACACAGTTTTTGAGTAACTCCTGGGGTGGTGACTCCACCACCTCCCTCCACCACACCTGAATGCTCTCTCAGTAAAGAAATTCTTCCTCAGATCTGGGTTAAACCTCCCCTGGTGAAACTTCAGCCCATTTCCTCTCGTCCTGTCATTGTTCACTTGAGAGAAGAGCCCAGCACCCACCTCCCTACAACCTCCTTTTAGGGAGCTGTAGAGAGCAATGAAGTCTCCTCTCAACCTCCTCTTCTCCAAACTAAACATTCCCAATTCCCACAGCCTCTCCTCACAGGACTTCTTCTCCAGACCCTTCATCAGCTTGGCTGCCCTTCTCTGAACTCTCTCCAGCACCTCAAAGGCTTTCTTGTGGTGAGGGGCCCAGAACTGAACACATGCAAAGAAAATTTCCTCAGAGGAAAAGCTCTTGGAGGAAACCTTATGCTGAAGGGTAATGCCATTCAATCCAGGTGAAGGAGACACCTGCTCTCCATCTCCTCCAGCAAAAGCTGAATAAATTAGCATTTTGGAAACCTGCAGACATGAGTTGTTCCTTTGCAAACACCTCCCCAGCTGGAGGCTGCAGGGTAGAGTCCAGGCTGCTGACTTGGAGCTGGTTAGAAATCTGATTTTATTTCTCTCCTCTCCCTCCATCCTGCAGTAAATGTGGAAAACTGCAAACTTTGGGAATATGCACACTGAAACAACCACCATCCATCATGGCCAAATGGCTCTTTGGATCCCAACCCATCAAGGACTTCTGCAGCACAGCAACTGGTGATTATTTTTTGCTCCATTTTGTCACAAAAGTGACAAAAGCCTCTGCAGGACTGGGATTTTCTCTTGGATTCCAGGAAAAGTCCAGAAGCAATGAGACAGGTCCTTGCTTCTGTGGGGAAGGGACCTCATGTTCAGGCAAGAAGTCAATGGTGCCTTGTAAATCACAATCAGTCTTGTGTCTCAGGTTGGGAAAAAAAAACAACAAAATGCTAAATATTGTTGCCAATTGCTAAATTCTGCCAATTTAGTCCAGAAAGCAAGAGAATGAGAGACATGAATTAGATCAACTCTGGGAAAGGGAAGGCCTTTTTTCAGTTATCTTCTCATCTTAGGGATCCAGCAAAAAGTATGAGACCATATTATATCATCAACACTGAAAAAGGCAATTAAATGCTCAGCAAGCCCAGGAAAAGCTTGCCCATGTAGGGCAGCTGGAATGAGGTGATCTTTAGGTTCATTCTAACCCAAACCAGTCTGGGATTCTCTTCCCAAACATGAGAGCACTGTCTCCCTCAAGCTCTGAGTGTCAGAGCTGTTTGCAGTAATCAGCTCTTGCTCAAGATTCAGGAAGACCATGGCCAAAGAGGTTAATTAAGATATAAAAAAAAAACCAAACATTTCAATAGCATCAATAGCATTTTCATTTCGTGGGACTCGTGTTTCACATTTATTACCCCTGTGTGGGAAAAAAAACAAAAAGAAAAAAAAAAAAGAAAAAAAAAAAAAGTGTTGCAACCATTCTTGGAGACAGGGAATGACATGTGGATCTCCAGCACCTTCCTGCTGCATTCTTTTGGTGAAGGAGTCTGACCTTTCCAGGGGAGGAGGTACATGCCTCAGCTGGGTACTCATGATAGGAGTGGAACATCTGCACCAAGTCAGTCTCCTTGCATGCAGGAACCACCCCCCAGAGTATCTTCTCCCATCACTTTCCCCAACCACAGATGCCCAAAGTCCATTTTGAGTCTTGCCTCCTTGCAGGCATGGATGTGTTACACAAGATTTGCCCCCATCACTCATCCTACAGACAGAAACTACTCCCTCTGGTCATAAAAATCAGGGCATGGCACACTTGCAATGTGATGATCTGAGAACAGAAGGGTTACAAATGGTTGGAAAAGATGAGGTTTTAAATCCAGGTGAAAATTCCAGAGGGGTAATAGCAAAAACAGAGATGATTTGCATGCAGGGGGTGAAAGATGGTGAGTGCTGTGGGTGTTAAGCTGCTTAGGTGCCTACAAACCAAGGGGAGAAGCTGAGTCACAGGTTGGCTTTGCAGCTCCCATGCTGGCAGCTGAAAATCAGCAGCTGAGGCATCTTCCACATTCCTGGGCCTCAAAGGAAGGAAGAAACTCAGCAATTCCCAACTTTGAGAGCAATTTCCTCAAAGCCACCTCCGAGAGGGTTTTCCCCGACATCTAGCGGCCAGCAAAGAGAGAGATAACATGGCAGAAGAAAACAAGCTCTGCTGTTACCAGGAAGATTAATTACAAGAGCAATAATATCCAGGCCTTCTGATGAAATATTTTACAGCATATTGCCCTCAGGAGAGTGCCTCTTTTTACTGATTTATTTTAACCTTCACATTACGCAGATACCTTATAGACGTCTTCAGAGATGCCCCGGTGTTATTTGCCCCCTGACAGCAAATAATAAACTCTTTCTCAGTTTTATAACATTTCCAAGGAAGCCCCTGATGTGACTAGAAAAATATCGAGGACAATTAAGTCACATGGTACTCGTAGCCCTCGGGAACCCACTTGAGTTCTGCTCCAGGACTTGGATAGCATGAGAAACCCTGGTTCAAATGGAGTAGCAAGGGTCTTGGAAGCAGTAATTATTAAAGATCTCCTGGTTAAAGATCCTCTGGGGTCTCCCTATTATTTTAATAATGGTTCAAGCCAACTTTGCTGCTTCCTGAGGAGCCCATTAGCATGAAGAGGGAAGGCTCATCACAAGGGAACACAGGCAGGAGGTCAACTGCCCATGGTTGTGTTCAGTGGGGAGCAAGGAGGTGTCACTCATACATTTTTGGGGGGCTCCAGATAAATTTGGTGTCTCTCCTGCATCCCTGCTTTTAATCTCACTGGATGGAGCAAGGTTGCTCCAGGAGTTGATGTGAGGAGAACATCAGCATGGGGCTTTGGTGGTTAAGAGGATTCAGGCAATTTGGGGACATTTTAAACCATCTGGTCTGCCAAACGAGACCATTTGCTTCATCCCTGACATTGGTTTCCCATCTGGAATAAACAAGGCAGCCTTCTTCCTCCTGGCTGTTTTGAGTTTGTGTGTGTGGCACTCTGGACACGGGGTATGGCTGAGATCCCATGCACTCACAGAATCACAGAACCCCAGAATCCCAGAATCATTTGGGTTGGAAAGGATCATCAAGCCCAACCCTTGATCCACTCCCCCCGTGGTTCCCAGCCCATGGCACTGAGTGCCACATCCAGGCTCTTTTGAAATATCTCCAGGGATGGAGAATCCACTACTTCTCTGGGCAGCCCATTCCAATGGCTGATCACCCTCTCCGTAAAGAAATTCTTTCTAATATTCAACCTAAACTTCCCCTGGCACAACTTAAGTCCATGCCCTCTTGTCTTGTTGAAAGTTGCCTGGGAAAAGAGCCCAACCCCCCCTGGCTCCAGCCTCCTTTCAGGGAGTTGTAGAGAGTGATGAGGTCTCCCCTGAGCCTCCTCTTCTCCAGGCTGAACACCCCCAGCTCCCTCAGCCCTTCCTCACAGGATTTCTGCTGGAATCCCTTCCCAGCCTCTTCTCTGGACCTGCTCCAGGACCTCAATCTCCTTCCTGAACCGGAGGTCCCAGAACTGGACACAAAACTCAAGGTTTTGGGCTCACCAGAGCTGAAGAGCTCACTCATCACACTGAAGAGAGATGTTTGCCACTGGAAGGGGTGAGGTGGGAGAGGAGGTCAGATCCAATGAAGGATTTATCCATCAGCACCAGAGGAAAGATGCTGTCCTCCCACAGGGCCTGAGAGCTGTGGCACACACTGGAGGGCACACATCCCCAGTGGATGCTTCCAATCACTGCTTCCATAAGGACAGCAAAGCCACTCATCTTCACCCCACTGGGATTTGCAGGGTGCCAGCACCCGTGGTCCTGTCCCCCTGGGTCCCACCACACTCCTGGAGGTTTCTCCACACCATGAACCTGTTTCTCCTCTGCCATGGAATCTTCTCATCCCACCCACACAGCAAAACCCCTCTTAAATCCTTCAATGACCATCAAAGGACCTTGATGCAGTGTTTGAATGCCACCCCATCTGACCCAGGCACCATATCTTATTTCTCACATCTCTGTGTGGGCACATTGGACCCGTCTGCAATAAATCTTGGCAGACAGTTGGCTTCTGGCAGATTTAAAGCCTGGTTGTGTACATCCATGTTCTCTCTTTAGCCCCTCAGGGGACCTAAACTGCACAGGGTGGAATAAATTGATTTCTAAAAATCTTATGTAGCAAAAATAACACCAGGGCTTCTTGATGCATCAGACAAGCCCTTGCTGCATCTTGAAGACCTCAGTTCCTACAGCAGCAAGTTTCATTTAGGTTCCTTGTAGGTACATTTTTTGCCTAATTTCATGGCAATTGGGTCTGTTCTTATCATGAGAAGGACTGAAGGAAGCAGGCTGGGATGAGAAAATGACCTGAAGTTGTGCCAGGAGAGGTTTAGATTGGATATTGGGAACAATTTCTTCCCAAAAAGGGTTGTCAGGCCCAGGCTGCCCAGGGCAGTGGTGGAGTCCCCATCCCTGGAGGGATTTCCAAGCCCTGGAGCTGTGGTGCTGAGGCCATGGGGCAGTGGTGGCCTTGGCAGTGCTGGGTTAAGGGTTGGATTTGGTCTTCAAAGCCTTTTCCATCCTAAATGATTCTGTGATGTGTCCATAACTGAGGCAGAAACATCTTCATTCACCTGACCATCTTATCTGTAGGGTCTCTGCAGGGTCTGAGCACATATCTGCTGGCTTTGTGGCCACACTCCTCTAGTAGAAGGTGGAGAGAAAACCTCTGAGGTTGATCTGAGTTATGATCACCATCACAAAGGTGATCCTGTAACTCCAGGTTAGGGCATTCAGCACTTGGAACTTCTCTTGTCCCAGAGGGAATGCCTGACTCTACGTGGGGGCTGCAGCATCAAATCTCAAGCCCCTTTACCAAGGTTACAAACCCAAAGTGCAGGGCAGACTGCAGAGCCCTCCAATGCCTTTTTTTTTCTTTTTTTGCTTCCCTCTTTCCAAGCCCCACGAAGCTGGAACAGATCCCTGCAAAACCACTTTGGTTGGAGAGCTGTTGTCAGGTCATTTGGAAAAGTTTGCAACACTTTGCAAATTGTTCTTGCTGGAGGTTGTACAATAACAGTGCCATTACTCAAAAAAAAAAAAAAAATCCAAGAATATTAGACACAGGTCAGATCTCTCCACCCAGGACAATATTCCAAGGGAAAGAAAAAAAAAAAAAATGAAGAAAAGAAATTATTTAACACGAGCTGGAGATGACAATGAAAAATTTACTCTTAACTATGTATATTTTTATGGAGAAAGGTTATCTATCCATCCATCATCACATACTAGTACAGGAAAGAGCCTGTGAGTATTTAGATATTTATATCTTGCTTGTGCAGTAAAGATAAAAAATAAATAAATAATACAAAAATAATATGAATATATGTATTTTATATATTGTACATAAATATATCAATAATTAAAAATTAAAAACAATTTAAAAAAAGATTCACAGCTGCCTCCACTCCTCCTCTCTCATTGCAAAGCCTGAATAAATAATTTGAAGCTGGCAGTTTGATTTATTTTAATCATCTATAAAAGGATGAAATGTCTGTTTGTCTCCAGCTATGACAATGTGGGTCTCAAGCAGACAGTTCAGGTGTCAAAAACTCTGCTATGCCAGAGCAGTCCCAGCTCTCCCTCTTGTTTTCCCCTTCTCTAAAGCAGAGAAAAAAAACCTGCTGGTGTTCAGAGATCCAGAGGGGAAGGGAACTGGTGAGACAGGGATGTTGTCTGTGAAACAGCACCAAAATAATGTGAAAACCAAGGTGAAGAATGAGTTCGTATACAGAAGCATAGAACTGGGTGCTTACAGCCCAGAACCCAACCAGGTCCTGGGGGCATCAGAAAAAACACAGAGAGGTGGAGGGAGGGGATTCTCCCCCTCTGCTCTGCTCTGCTGAGAGCCCACCTGGAGTCCTGGGTCCAGTTCTGGAGTGCCCAGCATCAGAAGGACACAGAGCTCCTGGAAGGTGTCCAGAGGAGCCACTCAAATGCTCAGAGGGCTGAGCACCTCCCTGGGAAGCCAGGCTGAGGGATTGGGGTTGTTCAGCCTGGAGAAGAGGAGGCTCCCAGGGGAGCTCAGAGCAACCTTCCAATATCTGAAGGGGCTCCAAGAAAGCTGGGGGAGGGCTTTGGACACGGGGGGGTAGGGAGAGGAGAAGGGAAATGGGTTAAAACTTGGAGAGGGGAGATTGAGGTAGGAGATGGGGAAGAAATTCTGGAATTGGAGGGTGGGGAGAGCCTGGAACAGGTTGAGAGAGTTGGGGGTGTTCAGCCTGGAGGAGAGAAGAGGAAAGAAGAGGAAAAGAGAAAAAAGAAGACAAAAAAAGAAGAGAAAAAAGAGAAGGGAAGAGGAAGAGGAAGAGGAAGAGGAAGAGGAAGAGGAAGAGGAAGAGGAAGAGGAAGAGGAAGAGGAAGAGGAAGAGGAAGAGGAAGAGGAAGAGGAAGAGGAAGAGGAGGAAGGTTCCGGGGAGACCTCGGAGCAACTTCCAATGCCTGAAGGGGCTCCAGGAAAGCTGGGGAGGGACTTTGGACAAGGGCCTGGAGGAATGGGATGAGGGAGAAGCTGCAAGAGGAGAGATGGAGAGGAGATGGGAGGGAGAAATTCTTTGGTGTGAGGGTGCTGAGCTCCTGTGCCAGGTTGCCCAAGGAAGCTGTGGCTGCCCCATCCCTGGCAGTGTCTCAGCCCAGGTTGGATGGGGCTTGGAGCAACCTGGGCTGGGGGAGGTGTCCCTGCCCATCCAGGGGTTGGAACTGGAAGACCTGGAAGGTCCCTTCCAATCCAAACCATTCTATGATTCTATGGCACAGGCCTCTGGGAGAGCAGTAGGGTTGAAAAAGATGGTTCTTGATGCCCTGAACAGGAAAAAAAAAAAAAAAAAAAAAAAAAAAAAAAAAAAAAAAAAAAAAAAAAGCAAAAAAAACCAGCCCCTGGATAGCCATCAGCTTTGGCTGGTGGAGATGGAAGGTGTGAGAAGGTGCCAAGGCTTGGAAGTGTCCGTGCATGTGCCTCAACCTCTGGGTTGGAGCCAGGACATCTGAAAACACACACCTATAATTGCATGTGTCCTGGGGGGGTTGGGACATCCTTCCCCATGCCATCCCCTAAAGTTCTCAACCACAACCAGGGTGTGGGAAGCTCTGGTGCAGCCCCAGTGGTTGAACTGCCCCTAAAGTGAAGGTGAGACCCCACAAAAAATTACATTACAGACCCCTTCCAGCATCATAGCAGGAGAACACCAGGCACTGGGTACCCATCAGCTTCATGTCCACACTTTTTATCAGTTCCTGCACACTTTAAGCATCTTTACAACTCTGTGAGAAGTTCTGGATACAATGAGGTTTCACCACCTTATTGGGTCAGGTCAGAATCAAGCCCTGAATCTTCAGAACGTGGTTTTAACAACATTCATTTCCTTTAAATCAGTTTTTCCCTCTCCACTGATCAGCCCTTTCTGCCTTTCATACATTTCCAGCCTCATAAAACTTCACAGGAGAACATTTCTGCTTGCTTGGAGTGGGCAGGAAATGACTGTCATTTTTCAGTTCTTCAGCCCAAGGAGGTGTTCACCAGACCCATCATTGGTGGGCAGTTGGATGCTGGCCCTTCCAGTGCTGTCTCCAGAGAGGTCTTGGTGCCAGGAGCCAAGGCAGCAGCCAAGCTCTTTATTTTGACTGGCAGCTAAAGGGCAACCTGGGTTTTTCAGCAACACATCTCCAGCTGACCCTTCTGCAGCATCTCAGCATTGGGTGAAGGCTGGAGACCACCACAGCCATCTCTGAAAGTTAACAGCAACCCACATGAATGTGGGGGTTCTGGTTTTGGAGCACTCACATCCCAGGAATACCTCCAGGATTTGGCACCTCTGATGGACCTGGACCACAACACCTCTGAGAAAGACTCCCCTGGATGGGGAGAACTAATGGTGCTTTATGGTAGAACACACATAAAAATGCAGGACTTGCACGTGTCAAACAAACATTGTCTTCTTCCTTCATCTTTAAAGAGGAATAATCCCAGGCAAAGCTCAACACACTCAGTGGAGAGATTCCTCTTCTTGTTAGTTGCCATCATTTTGTTATTTTCAAGGATGGAAGATGCACTACTTGGGGAAAGCTCCAGGGACAAGCTGAACAGATGGGAAAACACCTGCTCTCCTTGGCTGTAGAGTAGCTCCACATGGTACATTTCAAGTATTTCATCCTAAACAGCCTTCAAACCTCTACCTGATGAACTCCAACCCGTCTTTGTGGAAAGGAAGAGGCTGCAATGTTCAGGTGTCTGCACAGGATGAAGATGAGGCCAGAGCCTTCTCTTTCCTTCCATGTTGAGCTGTCTTCTAGGGTTTGGCCCCTCCCAGATTCCTTGTCTTGCAGGGGGTTATTCCATTCCAGGACTAAGAACTCACACACACCCTTGTTGGCTTTTGTCAGGTTCCTCTCAGCCTATTTCTCCAGCCTGCCCAGGATTCTCCCCCAAGCCTCAGCCATACCCTCCAGCACTTTGGGCATTCCCCTACCCAAGTTTGGTGCCATCCACTCCATCCTCTCATCCCTGTGGTCAGGGAAGAGACCCTATTGATGCCAGGATTGATTCCTGAGGGATGCCACTGAGTTATCAGCTGCCTGGTGGACTTTGCACCATTTAGCATAACCCTCTGAGATGTTTCCACCAAAAGTGGTTACTCACTTCACCATCACAGTCTGAACCAGAATCACAGAATCACTGAAGCTGGGATGACCTCTGGAGGCTGTGGCCCAACCTCTGCTCACAGCCAGAGCAGTTCTGCTGTCAGCTCAGCCTTAGCTTTACCCTACAACTTCAGCTCAGGCTTTGTCTTACACCAAACTCTGCTCTCCTCCCTCCTGTCATTTGGAGAGGGCAAACTGTAGCCTCCACAGCAAAGTGGAGAACATCCCAAATGGCAGAACATCCCAGACCTCCCAGCCCTGAGTTGTGAAGGCAAAGAAAGACACCCCAAGTTACCACAGGATCTGTGACCATATCTACTGTTCCATCTGCTGGGTCCCAGGTTGTTCAGTGACATTATCCTCTTTGATTCCTAAATTCTTCCCACATGCAGATGTCCACCTGTAATAGTGAGACATGGTTGCATGTGCTCCATGCATGGTTTAATGCAGTAATAATTTCTGTGGCCTGGTAGATCCATGTCCTGGTTTGGGCCAGGATAAAGGTGATTTTCTGGTTTGTACTTTTACTTTCAGCTCAGTGTCTTGTAAGTAGTTGCACTGCTGAAATGAACAGCAAGTTTCTCAGGCAGTGGCTGCTGCTGGGACTGCTCACACTCCATGGTTATAGTTCCAGCTGGAGACTGGTGTGCAGAACCAGGGACACTGCTCAGCTCTGAGGAACATTTTACCTTCCAGAAGGAGTAAGGAGGTCCCACCTGAAACCCTCCTTTGGGGAGGATCAGACAAGAGAGATGTGAGAATTGACCAAACAGAGTATTCCATCCCATACACCTCATCCTCAGGAGAAATTGGAGGGATCACCAGGGTCAAACCCCTTCCTGCTTCCCCTTCTTCCCCTCTCCCTGTTTGCTTGGGCATCCTGGGAGGATCCCATCCATTCCTCTGCCTGTGCTTCTGATCCATTCCAGCCTGAATCTGGGTGTTCCTGCCTCCAGCTCCCAACTGCTGCTGACTCCAGGATTCCAGCCTGGACTTTCCCAGGGCTGCCCTGCAGCCTCGGTGGGGATGTGAGAGTTATTGGGGGAAGGGGGGAGGAATGTGGGATCACTTTTCCTATATATTTGTATATATTTAGTAATTTTTTCCTATTTATCATCCCTGTTTCATTAAAGTTCTGTAGTTTAGTTTCCAACCCGTAAGTCTCTCTTCCTTATTCTCTCTCTCAGTGAGGAGAGAGAGATTAATATATAAATCTGTTATTCGGTTTATCTGCCGGGCCAGTGTCAAACCGTGAAAATCCATGTCTCAGGAGACACCAGGATCTCTGATTTTTAAATAGAAATGAGAGGAGAACAATTCCAGAGCAATACCATTGCCTGGATTCCAGGGTCCTTCATAAGGACTCATCATGGGGCTGCAAAAACTCTCACTCCTTAAGATCCTTTTGAAAGATTTGATAAATGACCCAAAGTACAGAGAACACGTTCCTCCTCACTGACTCTGTTTCAGCATTTCCTCAGCCACCTGCACCCTCTTTCAACTTTTAATATTTAAAGGGGGCCTATACAAAAGATGGGGACACACCTTTTAGTAGGACAATAGTGACATGACAAAGGGTGATGGTTTTAAACTGAAAGTGGAGAGATTCAGATTAGAGGTAAGGAAAAAACTTTTTACACTCAGGATGGTGAGACACTGGCCCAGGTTGCCTGGAGAGGTGGGAGATGGCTCCATCCCTGGAAACATTCCAGGTCAGGTTGGACAGGGATCTGAGCAACCTGATCTAGATGAAGATGTCCCTGGTCACTGCAAGGGGGTTGGAGTAGGTGAGCATCAAAGGTCCCTTCCAACCCAAATTATCCTGAGATTCTGATTCTTTCACCTTTGGACTTCAGGCTCTGGGGGGCAGGGGTTGCTTCTACTCTGAGCAGATGCTGAAACAAAACTGGATAGAACCTTTTCACTTGAAGAAAGACATGGAGCACGTTGGAAAACAAAAAATTAACATCTCAACTGCATCAAAGACCTCCAGATGTTTTCTGACCAATGCGTCATTTTGCTGAGGGGCCAGGCTGGATTTTTGGTTTTAAGAAAGTCAGCAAAATCTCTGCTTCAGGACTCTCAGCTGAAAGCAGATGGAAGTCAATGAGCTGAAGGGAGTTTCAGCAGACCACCAACTCTATGTCTGTCCTTGCAACAACCTTGAAGACTGAACTGTGCATAGATATCTATTGTAAGAAAAGGGATCAATCTCAGTGCCCCACCAGCCTTATTTTGGCTGAATAAACCATGCAGATTTTCAAGATGCATGAGATTAGAATCAGAGAATCATTACAGTTGGAAAAGACCTCTATAATCATCAAGTCCAACTGTTAACCCAACACCACCACCACCCAAATAAACCATGTTCCTAAGCACCACTTTTACACATCTTTTAAGAACCTCCAGGGATGGTGTCTCCACCACTGCCCAGGGCAGTCTGTTCCAATGCCTGGCCACACTTTCAGTAAATAAATTGTTTCTGATGTACAATCTAAACCTCCTCTGGCACAACTTGAGGACATTTCCTCTTGCTCTATTGCTTGGGAGAAGAGACTGAAACCCATCACTCCAACCTCCTCTCAGGGAGTTGCAGAGATCCAGAAGTTCTCCCCTCATCCTCCTTTTCTCCAGGCTCAACACCCCCAGCTCCCTCAGCTGCTCCTGCTCAGATTTGTGCTCCAGACCCTTCCCCAGCTCCATTCCCCTTCTCTGGACACACTCCAGCCCCTCAATGTCCTTCTTGTCACGAGGGACCCAAAACTGACCCCAGGATTTGAGGTGCAGCCTCCCCAGTGCCCACCACAGGGGGACAATCCCTGCCCTGCTCCTGCTGGCCACACCACTGCTGATACAAGCCAGGATGCTGGTGGCCTTCTTGGCCACCTGGGCACATGCTGGCTCATGTTCAGATGGCTTTCAACAAACAACCCCAGGTCATTTCCCTTTTGACAATTTCCAGCCACTCTTCCCAAGCCTGAAGCTTTTCCTGGGGTTGTTGTGACCAAAATGCAGCAGTATGAAACCCTGAGTCCTGCACCACTGTGATCAGGAGAGATCAGAGACTCAGAGAATCACAGAATGGTTTGGGTTGGAAGGGACCTTCCAGCTCCTCCAGTCCCAGCCCCCTGGATGGGCAGGGACACCTCCCCCAGCCCAGGTTGCTCCAAGCCCCATCCAACCTGGGCTGAGACACTGCCAGGGATGGAGCAGTCTTTGGGCAACCAGGGAGAGTGTCTCACCAGCAAAGAATTCCTTCCTATTACCTAAATATAACCACTTTCAGCTTAAAACACTTCCTCTCTCATCCTATCAAACCCTCTGGGATTCCAATCCTGTTTCAGCTTGTGTTCTCACTGAACTCCAGGAACTGTAAGAAGGTTCAAACATGTGCTATGTACAACCCTAAGATTATAAAGTATTTCCAAGCTCTTCAGCCATTCACAGTAGAACATCAAAGGCATCACTGCTGGAGATAAGTACATGAGTTATCAACCTCTGTGTCCTAAGTTCTGCCTGAGAATTGCCTGGATCAGGTTTTTGGGGGAGATATGTGAGGTGTGGAGTCATGGTGTAATCCTGGAGAAGGAAGGACAACCAGTAGGAAAAGTGCAACCTGACTATAGATGCTCTGCAGGAATGGCTCCATATGTGCTGCTCTTCCCAGACTGTTACTGTGGTTGATAGGGAAAAATAAAGCAACATCCCAACTCAGGCATCATTTCCAAGCTCACTCCTCATGGCTCTATCTGGAGCCCAGAGTCAACAATGGTCTGGATGGAGTGCAAACATCTCTGCAAACAAACTCTTTCCCTCCAACCTTGGAGGAGGGAGGAGATGGATGCTGTGGTGCTCGTTTCACTCAGCACATCTGAGTTGTTCAACCCCCCCCAAATACTGGCAGAAGAAAGCTCTCTGAGTAAACACCAGCCCTGGAGTCTGGCCATGCAGCCACCATTTAGCCCATCAAGTGTTGCAAGACTGCTCAGCAGAGAACCACACAAAACCAGGAGGCAAAAATCCTTTCTTTTCATCAAAGGGAGACAGTTCTGCAAGCTTTGGTGCCTTTGCAGCTAAGAATTTCCATATGTTTAACCATCCTTCACAAGCACCTCTCCTACCTGACTTCCCAGCTTGCTTCTCCACTGCCAAGGATGGAGGAGAAACCCCACTCCCATCCTCTCCTTTCCTTGGGCACCAGCTCTGAGAAGACCCACGTTGCTTTACAAGCTCCTGGGTACCATCCAGGCCATGCCCTGGGCAATGCTCAGAGGTGCCTGTTAATCCAGACAAGCACCTTTTTGACTCTTGTGCTGGACTTTCCTGGCAGGCAAGGAGATGAGGGCAGCCAGGAAAGGAAAGTTTCTAAGTATAAAACCCAGAGAGCCCTCAGCCTCACAAAAGTGTCAAAGCAAGAGGCACATGGCTGACCCAGAGCTATTTATAAAAGGAGACCCAATGGAAAGATGATGGAGCTGAACCAAATTCCTGTTTCCACCCCAACTCATTCCCCATAGGCTGTCACCAGGCACTGCCCTGGGCTTTGACTTCTCCAGGCTTTAAATTACAGCTGAGTGCACAAACTGTACCCCTCAGATGAAAAGCAGCTCCTGGATTCCCCAAGGAACATAGCTGGTGGTCCTCAGAAAGGTGGAGATGTTAGTGTGTGGAGCAGACAAATGGAAGATCTATGGGATCCTCTTGGGAAGAGGTTTGTCCTGCAAAGAGCTCCAAGCATTTTGCTGAGGAACAGAATGGGGTGGTCACTTCCCCTTGTTTTTTTCTCCCCTGTTGCCATGGGGAAGGCTGCCAAAGTGTTGGTTCTGTGAGCAGGATGCTCCAGCTCCCCAGAAACAACCTGGATCTGTGCCACCCAAGCCCTGGTTCAGCTCACTCTCTCCTCAGAGATGAGCAGCAACTCCTTGGGCAGTGAATGCCACCCAAGAGGAACCTGGAATCCCACCCCGATGAGGACAGGAGGTTCTACCCTGCCCCTGAGAAGTTTTAAGGCACTCTACACATCCTTTTCCAGCAAAGGTCTCCAACAGCAGTTGGACCAAGGCATGGGGACCACCTCTCTGGTGCTTTTCCTCCTGGCAGTGGCAGCTTCATTGCTTCATGTGGCTGGGGAAGAGGAGAAGGAGGGACAGAGGGCCAAGAAGAAGGAATAATTTGGGACTAAACAAGCCACAGATATGTGAAATTTTGAGACCTAGGTCTATTTTGAGTCTTCAGATACAGTCTGAAGTGGGAAGGTCTATGCCTCTAGCTTGAGCAGGTTTCTGTTCCTTCCTTTAGGGCATTTGTAGAGAGCAAACTTTGCAGGACTCTCACCTAGGGATCCATCCTTTACCAAGCTCCACAGCAGCCTCTGCTCCCTGAGCCCTAGGGACAGGGTAGATGTGGCCACCAAGAAGTGTCCCATCCCCTCCTGGGGCTCTGGGCAGGAGGTGTGAGGATCTCCATCCATCTCAGCTGCTGACACTTTTGCAACACAAACACAAAGCATGGGAAAAGCAATCGTGTGCCATTTTCCCTAACAAAATGCTATCAGGAGAAAGAGACAGCAAACCACAGCAAGGAATTCTTTTCAAGTCCAGGGGTTAATTGCTTTTTCCTTGTAGAGCTCATGGCTGATCCTTCACAGAAGGTCCCAAGCTTCAGAAGAAAAAGTTGCTATATTTTTTTCTTATGCCACTGAGCTGCTCTTGCAAGTGATAATCCTATTTTCATCATGTGTTCTTCTCACAGGAGCCATATAGGATGCTTGCTTCCAGTGACTAGCAAATTAATTGGGTTTAAGATGTGTAAAATTTAAAAACCACCAGGGGAGGAAGGACTAGCAACCTTTCCCTGAGCTTTTTATTGAATTCTTAGGGAATTACGGGTATGTGTGATTTTGATGAACAGAAATATGGAGTTGGAAAGGAGCTCAGGAGCCTGTGCAGACCACCCTTGGTTGCTGAGAGAGGATCAGGATGGGACATTTCACAGGGATGGTGTAGCACAGGCTGGGGTTGGAAGGGCTGGAGAATAAGTGTTGGAAAAGGACCTGGGACAATGAAGATCATCCGTGGTCTTCATGCTCATCCATGGCAGGAATGGAGCCAGCAGGACCAGGGAAGGGATTTTCTCTGTTTAAAACTTGTCAAACAGGGCACTGGGGACAGTTTGGGTTCCCCAGTATGAGGTAGATGGTGAGAGGAGTCAGTGAGGTCCCCAAGCGGGTTGGGATTTAAACTGAGGACATGCAAGCAAAAGCTGAGAGGGGGCAAAGAGAGTAGAAAGCAGAGGGGGATTTTATCTCTGTCTGCCACTCCTATCTGGGGCTGTGTGGAGATGAGGGAGAGACAGATTCTCCTGGAAGATGCTCAGTGATGGGAAGGAAGTCAACAACTTGACTTACTTCCAAGTTGGAACATAAGAAACCCCCATTAGGAAATACTTTTCCCCACAAAGGTGGCCAAACACTGGCACAAGGGGCACAGTTGGGGGCTCTCCATCTTCAGAGACATTAAAAATTCTCCCTAGAAAACCTTGGCCAACCTCAAATCCAACTTTAAAGCTGGCCCTAGTTAAAGCTGGCTCCTGGTTATCCTGTATGTCTTTCCCCTCTTCCCAGACTAGCCAGTAGCAGTGATTGCTGTGTCCTTGGATTTTCTCCTTCAGTATTTTCTACTTCTAAAGGTCTGAAATGTCTCCTAAACCCCCCCCCTGTGCTGTGTGTGTATGCATTTCTTTGGTCACACCTGGGTTCAGCTTGGGGCCCATCACTACAAGAAGGACATTGAGGTGCTGGAACATGTCCACAGAAGAACAACAAAGCTGCTAAAGGATTTGGAACTCAATTCCCAGGAGGAGCAGCTGAGGGAACTGGGATTGTTGGGTTTAGAGGAGGGGAGGCTGAGGCTAGATCTTATTGCTCTCTACAACTACCTGGAAGGAGATTGGAGGGAGAGGTGGGGGTTGGTCTCCTCTCCCATGTAACTGGTGGTAGGACAAGAGGAAAGAGGCTCAAGTTGCACCAGAGGAGGTTGAGATTGGATATTAGGAAAAATTTCTTTACATGAAGAGTGGTCATGCCTTGGAACAAGGTGCCCAAGGCAGTGGTGGAGTCACCATCCCTGAAGGTGTCCAAAAAACATGTGGACATAGCACCTGAGGACATGATTTAGTTGGCTGGCTTGATGGTTGGATTTGATCATGGAGATCTTTTCCAACCTTAATTTTTCTATGATTTTTCTTGCCACAAGGCAGTGGGTGTGTAGAAATGAGACCTTTCCTGCTCTCTTCTTTGCATCTCATCTTCTTAATGCTTCACAGGAGATTCATCTCTTCCCTCTCATGGCATTGCCCCCAGCTCTTGCTCCTCCTATGATGGGAAACATCTCAGCCCCTCTCCCACCACTCAACTTTCCCATGGAGCCATTTTCCATTTTCCCTTTGGAACACAGCAAAGATTTCCACTCATCTTACAGGAAACCCAGCTTCAAATTCCACTGGTAGTATGAAGATCCCAGCTGAGACCCATCAGAATGATAGAAGTGTATTTGTTTTCATAAAAAAAACCCTGTTTTCCCCTGTTTTCATCGAGAGGAAGAGGTGGAAGCAGAAGAGATGCTGTCCATATGCCAGATGGGCATGGTTAAATCCCAGGCCAAATTCACACCTCATCATAACAGTTTATTAACTGGCAGGTCAAGGGCTTGAGCAGTAACCTCACTGTGTTGTAAGCCTCATGTAGACATGGGAAGATTGGGAGATAGATCCTGCTGGTGAAGGTAATGGGGATATCTCCAGGCTCATCTGCTTGGGGAGTTTCTTGAAGCTGCTTTGGTAAGATGCTGGGTTGATTTTTTTTCTCTTCTTTTTTCACTCTTTACAAAGTGGAATGAGTTTAGGTTCTAAAAACACACTCAAGATTGGATTGTGGATTTGTCCATGGCTTTTTAATGAGGTCCCCTTGAGAGCAGCACCAAAACCCTGTATGGGAGCTGTGCAGGGGCCTCTACCTCCAGTCCCAAGCAGTGAGGATGGATAAGGCACCACTGTGCTGGATTAAAAAATACAGCTCCACTTCAGCTCCAAAAACATTTTGGCGTAACTTCCTAACTTGAATTTTATCTGCAAACCTTTTCTAGCCTGATACCACTGGGAATCCTGATTTTTCCAAGACTTACCAACAGGAAATCCCCGAACTGGAGAGTTTAGCTGTAATGAACTTATTGTATATTCAAGCCCTGAATGTCAATTTGGATTACAATGTCACAAATAAGCACCAAGTGCATGCAACTGCACCCCGGGGTCACCTGTCAGGAACTCCAGACTGAAACTGGACAGATATAGACCAGCCCAACCTTGATTTATATTCTTCCCTCTGCAAACACAACAGCTAAAATTGAAGGAATCTACTGCATCTTGGAGATGAGCCCCTTCCTCCTCTCCCCAGAGCCTTCTTCCACTTTGCACAGGGCTCCCTTGCCTGGAGATGCTTCATTAGAGGCTGCCCAAAGAGCTCAGGAGTGGACAGATGGGTTGGGAGGCTAAATTCCATTATTAGTACACATCTAAATCACTGTCACTTTGTGTCACACTGGGACCTCCAAGCCTGAGGCAGAAGCAGGATTCCCATCCTCCCAGATTCTCAGCACATGCAGGTGAAGACCTTGCTCCTCAGCCTCAGGCTAAAGACATGGAGGAATCCATCCAGAGTATGGGATGCAAGAGGAGAGCGTGCAGGGGCAGGAGGGATAATTTAAACCTTCCTCTCCAGGCACATGCCCACAGCCCTGCCTCTGTTCAGGGGCTGCAGGCAGCTTGTGCCTGTCTTTCCATCCATCCATCCATCCAACCATCCATCCACCCATCCATCCACCCATCCATCCATCCATCCATCCATCCATCCATCCCTCCCTCCCTCCATCCATCCATCCATCCATCCATCCATCCATCCATCCATCCATTCATCCATCCATCCATCCATCCACCCATCTATCCATCCATCCATCCATTCATCCAGCCCTCCATGAATCTATCCATGCCCCCTCCATCCCTCCATCCATCCATCTATCCCTCCATCCATCCATGCCTCCATCCACCCATCCCTCCATCCATCCATCCCCTTTTCTCTGCAGAAGCAGGGAAACCAGACCAGAAAGTTGTGGATCTCTGTTGGTTTCTCAAGATCTTCAGGTTGAAAACGGATCCTTTTCTGCTGCCCCATTGCTCACTGCAACCATCCAGCAGCACCCACGGGGCAGGTGGAGCAGGGCTGAGAAAAGGTGCCCTCCTAGGGGGGTGCTTAGAGGAAATTCAAATTCCAGGTACAACCCCTGGTCTGGATTTTCAAGTCATTTCTAAATAAAAGTACAGGGTCAGATGCAAATACACAACTTCTCTAAAGAAAGGGTTTTGCTACGGCTTCCATGAGCCAGGGGTTAATGTTATTATCTACACCCTGGGTATTCTCCCCAATTATTGTTATATCCCCTGAAATTTCCTCCTAAATCCTTCCCATGGAGACTCTACAGCCTTTTATGGTTAACTGGATGGGGAAGATACTTGGAGACAGGGAAGGTAAAATTTGGTTCACCCTGGAGTCTTAAAAAAATAATAACAAAAAAAAAAACTTCATTTATAACCCAAGATTCCCTTTTCTCCTCCCTAATGTTCTGATCAGTTTGTTGTGAAGCTGCCAATGAGAGTAGACCTCATGTTGGTATCAAGATCAGAGAGAGGGTCTGCAGGGCACTTGTAGCCTCTTTTCCTCTCTGAAAATGTTCAGCCACATAAGGAGTTGGTGACCTCCATCCCTCTGGCTTCCAGCCTCTGGGAAAAGCTCAGGGTGGAAACCCAACCAAGTAGTTGAGAATTCCCTTTGGAATGTCACCTGTTCTGGTGACTGCTTGTGTGCTTTGTATTCCTGAACCTCTGCTCTCACAAACTACACACATACCAAAGTGGAAGGCAGGGATAAATCCACCACCTGTTTTACACTTTGTCAGAGAAGAAGATGGATCTTGGAAGAATTTATGTTGGAAAAGACCTTTCAGACCATCCAGTCCAACTATTGACCCAGCACTGCCAAGGCCACCACTGCCCCATGGCCTCAGCACCACATCTCCAGGGCTTGGAAATCTCTCCAGGGATGGGGACTCCACCACTGCCCTGGGCAGCCTGGGACATAGAATGACAACCTTTTAATGAAAATGATGGAAAGCCTGAAATCTCCTTTGCTTTGGCAGGTAGGGCAGGGTCACTGGTGTCTGGTTTAGTCATTCATCTTACCCTGAAAATCCCTGCAGAGGGAGAGGTCGCCGCCTTCGGAGATGCTCAGCGGAAGAGCATGAAAACTGATGCTCTCCACTGCTGGTCTCCAACTCAACAAACACTCAACTCGAGGCAGCAATGCTTTCCATGGCTGCTGGAAGTTTTGTTGCACAGAACAAACCCACCCTAATCAGCCCACAGCCTCCAGTGCCTGCTATCTGGCTAACGTCAGGGCAGGATTAAAGCTTCCCTCTTCGGCCGTCTCGAGTTCCCAGCGAAGCTGACAGCATCTTGGACTTCTCACCCAGGACAAATCCTTCCTCAATTTAGCAAAGTCTCCTCCGTGGATGAAGCCAAACAACTGCATTGCATTGTCACACTCCAAGCTGTTGACAAAATTATCGCTGGAAAAACAAACTGGAGCCAGGCCAGCCGGGGCCCTCCACCTACTCCAGCATGAGAGCATTTCCTGCAAGCACAGGGGAAAAGGTTATTAAAGATACCCAGGGATGCAAAGGGGAAGATTGCTGATGGAGGTTGTGGAGCTGCACTTGCTGGATATCAGTGTTCTGAGGGGACTGAGGAAGGTGAGCTGTCAAAGGAGGGCTCCATCTCGTAGCTGAGTCTGAAATGCAAAGGGTGGATGTGAAAAGGTAGACTTGGGAGGTGATAAAAGGGTGAGACAGGAACAGAGAGTCAAAGAATTGGTTTGGTTTGAAAAGATCTTTCAGATCAGCCCCTGTACTCAGCCCTGGTGAGGCCACAGCTCGAGTCCTGTGTCCAGTTCTGGGCCCCTCAGTTCAGGAAGGAGATTGAGGTCCTGGAGCAGGTCCAAAGGAGGGCAACCAGGCTGGGGAAGGGATTCCATGACAATTCCTGTGAGGAGAGGCTGAGGGAGCTGGGGGTGTTCAGCCTGGAGAAGAGGAGGCTCAGGGGAGACCTCATCACTCTCTACAACTCCCTGAAAGGAGGCTGGAGCCAGGGGGGGTTGGGCTCTTTTCCCAGGCAACTTTCAACAAGACAAGAGGGCATGGACTTAAGTTGTGCCAGGGGAGGTTTAGGTTGGATATTAGAAAGAATTTCTTCATGGAGAGGGTGATCAGCCATTGGAATGGGCTGCCCAGGGAAGTAGTGGATTCTCCATCCCTGGAGATATTTAAAAAGAGCCTGGATGTGGCACTCAGTGCCATGATCTGGTAACTGCAGGGGTAGTGGATCAAGGGTTGGACTTGATGATCTCTGAGGTCCCTTCCAACCCAACCAATTCTATGATCATCGTGTCCAACCAATAACCTAATTCTACCAAGTCTAGTGCTTAAACCAGGTTCGTAAGCACCACATCTACATGTGGTCTAGGAAGACTGGCTGAAGAAGTTGGGTTGCTCAGCCTGGAGAAACCTCTGAGGTGAGCTCAGAGCAACCTTCCAATGCCTGAAGAGGCTTCGAGAAAGCTGGGGGAGGGCTTTGGACAAGGGGGGGTAGGGAGAGGAGAAGGGAAATGGGTTAAAATTTGAAAGAGGGGAGGTTGAGGTTGGCCATGGGGAAAGAAATTCTTTGGTGTGAGGGTGCTGAGCCCCTGTGCCAGGTTGCCCAAGGAAGCTGTGGCTGCCCCATCCCTGGCAGTGTCTCAGCCCAGGTTGGATGGGGCTTGGAGAAACCTGGGCTGGGGGAGGTGTCCCTGCCCATCCAGGGGGTTGGAACTGGAGGAGCTGGAAGATCCCTTCCAACCCATTCTATGATCCTGTGTCTCTTGAACACCTCCAGGGATGGCAATTCACCCACCTCCCTGGTCAACCTCTGCCAGCATTTGATACCCTTTTCAGTGCAGAAGTTTCTTATATCCAATCTAAACCACCCCTGGGGCAACTTGAGGACATGTCTTCTCGTCATGTCTAACTGTTCCTTGTTAAAAGGGAGAAGGGACCAACACTCTCTCACTCCAGCCTCCTTTCAGGGAGTTGTAGAAGTGAGAAGGTTTCCCCTCAGCCTCCTTTTCATGTCTGAATGCTCTTAAGCTCAGCTGGGAATCAAAAGAGTAGATGGTTGTCCTGGTTTGGGCCAGGATAAAGGTGATTTTCTGTCTTGGACTTCTGCTTTCAGCTCAGTCTCTTGTAAGCAGCTGCACTGCTGAAATGAACAGCAAGTTTCTCAGGCAGTGGCTGCTGCTGGGACTGCTCACACTCCATGGTTATAGTTCCAGCTGGAGACTGGTGTGCAGAACCAGGGACACTGCTCAGCTCTGAGGAACATTTGGCCCTCCAGAAGGAGAAAAGGAGGAAAGAGGTCCCACCTGGAACCCTCCTTTGGGGAGGAAGGGACAAGAGAGATGCCAGAATTGACCAAACAGAGGATTCCATCCCATACACCTCATCCTCAGGAGAAATTGGAGGGATCACCAGGGTCAAACCCCTTCCTGCTTCCCCTTCTTCCCCTCTCCCTGTTTGCTTGGGCATCCTGGGAGGATCCCATCCATTCCTCTGCCTGTGCTTCTGATCCATTCCAGCCTGAATCTGGGTGTTCCTGCCTCCAGCTCCCAACTGCTGCTGACTCCAGGATTCCAGCCTGGACTTTCCCAGGGCTGCCCTGCAGCCTCGGTGGGGACGTGAGAGTTATTGGGGGAAAGGGGGAGGAACCTGGGATCAATTTTCCTCTAGATTTGTATAGATTTAGTAATTTTTTCCTATTTATCATTCCTGTTTCATTAAAGTTGTGTAGTTTAGTTTCCAACCCATCAGTCTCTTCCTTATTCTGTCTCCTTTCTTTATCAGGGAGAAGAGAGGGATTAATAGAGAGCAGCTGTTATTTGGTTTAATTGCCAGGACAATGGTTCAGTAACAATTAAGAGTTTTTGGCTGCTCAAGGGAATGCTCTGATCAGTCCTTGTCTCCCTCCCAACAGCTGCTACAGAGGAAGGATTTCCACACTTTGTATGGTGTGGCTGACACACAAGGCCATCCAGAGAGACCTTGATTGAGAGGTGGGCCCATGCCAACCTCATGAATATCCAATGCAAAGACCTGCAAATGGGTCAGGGCATTTCCAAGCACCAATACAGGCTGGGTGGAGAATGGATTGAGAACAGCCCCGAGGAGGACTTGGGGGTGTTGGTTGATGAGAAGTTCAACAGGAGCAGGCAATGTGCTGACCAGAAAGGCAACACTGTCCCTTGGCTGGATCAGAAGCAGCATGGGCAGCAGGGAGATGGTTCTCCCTCTCTCTGCTCTCTCATGAAACCCCATCTGGAGTACTGTGTCCAGTTCTGGGGGTCCCTAAAACAAGAAGGCCAGAGAGCTGTTGGAATGAGTTAAGAGGAGGGTCATGAAGGTGATCAGAGAACTGGAGCAGCTCTGCTCTGGAAACAGGCTGAGAGTTGAGGTTGTTCAGCATGGAGAAGGCTCCAGGGAGCATCTTCCAGTGCCTGAAGGGGCTCCAGAAACTGCAAGGGGACTTCTTAGATGGGCATGGGGTAATAGGATGAGGAGGAGCAGTTTTAAATGGGAAGAGGGGAGATTTAGGTGTTAGGAAGAAATTCTTCAGTGTGTGAGTAGTGAGACACTGACCCAAGTCGCCCAGAGATGTTGTGTCTGTCCCCTCTCTGGAAGTGCTGAAAGCCAAGTTGGATGGGTCTTGAAGGTCTCTTCCAACCCAAACCATTCCATGATTCACACTCGACACATGACCAGGTAACTGGTTCTCTTTTTCAAGAGAAATATGAAAAGTGCAGCAGGTAAGAGAGCTCCCAAGTCACCTTGCAGGAGCTGGGGAATGGTTCCTGCAGTCACTGGCACACAGACCATGAACAACTGCTGACTGCTGGACAGGAAAAGCCAGAGCCTGTTGCCAAAAGGCCAAAAATCAATAATTGGAGCAAGTGGTAGATTTATTCCCATCCCACATCTGTCCAGCCACGGGAATTATGTTTAGTTTTGTCTGTATAAACAGCCTGGATTTGTCCCAGTTATTGGGGGTAATCAATACAGGTGCTCAGCATCAGGCTGTAGCATCTGACTGTAGCTGGGGAAAGTAGTGCCAGCTCACTAAAGCCAATTCCAGGTTTGATGGACCTGTGTCAATGAAACCTTTGTAATCCCTAATGACCAGAAAGCCTTTTTTCATTTTTGACTTTTTTTTTTTTTTCAAGTTTATTTTTTTGATGGCCGGTGCTTCAGTTTCTTTTAACAAATCCAACAGGAAAGCCTTTCTGTTCCTGCTAAGGCCAAGACAATCCAGACCAGAATGGATATAGCTCTCCTAGAAGTTGGAAATTCAGAACTTCAAGAAGAGTTTTATGAAAATAACCTATTAGAAGTAACAGCATAAAGTTCAATTGATTAAATGTCACTGCAATACATACAGGACAAATTCCATCATCAGCAAAGCTGATGTCTGGCAACCAAGGAGTGGAAAAAAAGCTTTCGTACTATTTAAGGAACAAATTTAACACAATATTGCATTCTGCTTTATACAAATAAGCTGATATGAAAATAACCAGTACTTACAAGAAGCCCTAGTTAGATCATTCCTTATTTCCCCTGGCAAATTCCAGTCCTTTTCTCACCTGGCCTGCAGACCACCTTGCCTGCTGACAGGAGGGGCTCACAGCCATCCAAAGGTATCAGCTAAACCAAATTAATTCAGAGGAGACAGAAAAAGGCAAAAAAATCTGACAAATGCTCCAGAAACTGAAGAGAAATACCCTCTCTGGCCATTTGAAAGGTGGCAAAATGAGGGAGACAAGAGACCAAGGTTTATCTAGAACAAATCCACTCTCAAGCAGCACTTCTAGTTATATTTCAATGTGAACCTTTTCCACTCATAATTTATTATTCACTTTAATGCAACGACATTTGAATAAAGCTGTTCAATGTTGCAAAACAGCTGAAAGCAAAACTTCTCTCCTCCATCTTCCCACTTCAGCTCCAGGACTACGGAGCTGGAGTCTTGGCATTTTACACCCTGCTGACAGACAGATGGAGTGGGAGAAAATAAAAATTATAAAAATAATTAAAAATAACCAAAACACAAAACAAAAAGTCCCCCAAAACAACAACAACAAAACCGAAACCCAAACAAACAAACAAAAAAAACAGAAAAAAAAACAAAAACAAAAACAAAAAACCAAACAAACAACAAAACCCAAACCTGTTGCACTGATGATGCTTGGAAAGTCCCTGCAGCTCTCCTCATGGCACTGCTTCCCACCAGGGACTCTGTATCATGGACAGCCTCCTCATGCAGCAGACTCCTATTCAAGGGGAACATCAGGTTTTTAGGCAGACATATGTTGCTTATTATCTGGGATCACAGAAGGTGCTGGATGAGTAGCAATGCCTCCCTGATGAGTGGCCTTTCCACTATCCATAAAAGTTTTGCAAAGCCAGCTGTCTCCCAGGCTCACCATAGGCTGTTTTTCCAGCTGTGTGCCATCTTTTTGGGGAGGAGAGTGAGAAACAACTACAAGTACCATCTCATGTGAAACAGGAAGCAATTGGGGTCTCCTAGTAAATCCTCTTGCCCAAATATTCACATTTGGATCAATATGGGTGTGATAAACAGTAAGCCAAGAAGTTTGAGGGACTGGGGAGGACATTGTGGTTCAAGTCATGCTTGTAAAGAAACAAACACAAAGGAGACATTAAGAGAAGACACACAAGTTGAGAGATACTAATCAGTTTTATTTTATAAATACAGATGAGCTTTCCCGCAATTACCAACATAGTTTTAATGTGTCATTTACTATGGGATATTCTGGTTTTGCTTATTTTAAATACCTGATCAAGCAAGGATAAGCCAATGCTGTTGTGCTTGCTATAAAAATATAGTGGGATATGATCTTCCAAAACTAATATTCTCAAAAATCTTAGGAACTCCTAGTGAGGGGGAAAAGATTGCAATGAAATGTTTTCTCCACTTGAAGACATTTGCAGACATTTAACAGTGTCACAGCTGTGTAGGAACTGAAAGGTTCTTGAAAGTTTAAAGCACACTGTGATATATCATCTCTCCTTCAAACCTACTATTTGTTTCTCTCTCACTATGCTATTTTCAAAGTAATTTATGGAGGGGGGGGGAATAATCACAAAAAAGAAAACCATGAGGCGGCTGAAGTCTGTACATCCTCCCAGAGATGGGAAGAGAAGTTTGCCAATGGCCTCAGCATTCCCACCACCTTCTTTACAGGAAGTGATGAAAGGGGAAGAGAAACGTGGGGACAATTTTAAGATACCTCCACAGAAACCCTGTCAAAGCAGCTTTGTGCCAGAGATGCAGAAATCAATCACTGAGTTTGACACGTTGACAGTTACAGGGCTGGAACAGGAACAGCCACACACAACAACATCAGGGAGGAAAACCCAAGACTTCATTTGGTTGGGTGCAACCTGAGAAAACGAGCGACTAAGGAAAAGCAAAACAAACCAACAAAAAAGATCCAAAGCCCCACTGATGCTCTAAGGAACCTAATTACACACTGCTTAATTGCACTGAGACTCCCTGTGTTTGCCGATGAAACCCAGCAGCTTCACGACGACTCTTTGGGTTGCTTTGGGAAGTCACCCCTGCACACAAGTGAATGCCTTCCCCTTCTAGAGGAAAACAAACTGGTCTGTGCTGCTCTGAGGGTGCTCCCATCCCACAGGGTGCATGACTGACTCAACCCTTCCCTGATTTAACCTAAAATTATCAGAAGATGGTAAGACGGTCAGAGGACCTCGTGCCTACCTCATTAGGAAGAACTTCATGGGCATTGGTGTTCATTTCTGGCTCTCAGGATGCCCAAGCACAGCAATAATTTCCTACCTCTCTTCTAAAGGATGATGGCAGTGCTTTAAGCTGCAGCAGTGTTTCCTTTAGGGAAGCTTTGTTGGAAGAGAGGAGCTTATCTGGGGGAGAAGATGCTCATGAACGTGTCCAACTTTGCACCTGGAATCACATTCAAGTCCTTACAGAATCAGTGCCTTCCAGCTAGCACATCGTCCTGGGACAGACCAAAAATCAGGAACTCAACTGCAGACACAGCCATGAAATGCTCACAGAAATGTGAATATAATGTTAATACAATCATTAAGGTGTTATGGAGAAATGCATATTCTAGAACAGTGCTATTATGTATATTGGTTCTCACATACATGCCTTGTTTTGACAACAGAGAGTTGAGAGATTATACATATCCACATTTTAAAAAGGTAAATTTAGGCTAGTCTGATGGTGAAGTTAAGAAAGAGACTAGGTCATTGGTTTAAAAGAAAGCATGGACCAGGGAGGAAAAAAAAAAAAAAAAAATTAAAAAAAAAAAAAAAGCCAGGCATGGTGAAGTGTTTTTTATTCTGCTATATATTTTTATATTTCAGAGCCCACAACCGAGCCCAAATTCTTGGGTATACAATAGAGAAAGCAAAAGCAAGGAAATCCAAATGGAAACAAATACCAGGAATCACAAAGCAGGCTGCAAACTGCCTTCCCCTTAGTGCAGCTGAACACATGTGCCAGTGGTCACCTACCTAAGAACAAACCACACCTTGGGCCAACTGCTGGAAATGTCTTCCTTTAAAGCACAGCTGGTTAAAAGGATATTAATTTAGATGATTAATGTTAAGTGCCTCCTTTCTACAGAGGGTGGAGGGATTGCACAAATTTGCCTGATTTCCAAGTGCTGACTGTGTTTTCAGTCTGGGTTTTTTTCACCAGGATGTCTGTGAAGAGCTTCACAGCACATTGTTCCCATTTAGACACCTCAGAGGGTGGCAGCTTAGGTAGCACCAGTCTCTACTGCTGAGGTCTGTGCCCAGCTGTAGCAGGGAATGGTCAGGCTGAGGTGGTTTTTTTTGTAAGAAACCTTATGGGGGATTTATTTCTCAAGGTTTCTACTGGTAGGAACAGTATGGAAGAAAGAAGGGAGGAAAAAATGTCATTTCTGATTAATCAGGTGCAAGAAAACTCCAGATATCACCCAGGTGCTCATTTTCTGTTTACACCACCAACTGAAGACTCATCAGTGCAAACCAGAACTTCAAAGGCTACAGAACACAGCCAAGAGAAAGCTGTTCAATTATAACAAATTTATGGTATTTCTGTAACAGACTGCATTGCTGAAGAAAACACAGGAGTACATGGGAGAAGGTAAAGGAGGTCTTACCATAAATGTATTTTTAAATTATGTTCTTTTTTTTTTTTAATCTTTTGAAAAAATTAAAATAAATTTAACTCTAAAGAATAATTAAGAAATTAACAAATATTTGTAGAAAGGCCAGATCAGCACTAGAAGTTGTTTCCAGGAAAGCCTTTTATAAATGGATTCCAATGCCTGAAAAAAAATGAAATACCCCAATAGATTATAAATACCAGACATAAGAGGATCAGAAGCAGAATTAAAATTTACCTGGGCCGTGAACATACCATGATCCTGTGTTATCGTGCTCAAGTCTGTTTGTCTGACACTCATAGCTTTAGCTTGTTTAAATTTCTTTTTTTCTTTTGTTTTTTTATAATTAATATAAAGAATAAGTGCAATTTGATATCTATTCCAGATTTCACCTCAATGTCTGCTATCAAATCCCCATCCAAGCTCACTTGTCCGAACTTTTCCGCGGCCTGCGGAAGCTGGACATGTTTTCATTCAGTGCATAGATCCTTCTGGAGAACTCCTCAAACTCTCCTAGGACTTGTTCATCACACTCCACAGCCACGGCGTGTTCCACCGGGATGGAGTTCAAGTCTTCCAGCTGATCTCCTGTGCTCAACCCTGTGGCTTCCAGCCCCATGATCTCCTCTGCTTGCTCCACGGTGCAGCAAAGGACGGGGCCGAGGGAAGGAGGGAACTCGCAGGGCTGCTGGTTGCTTGCAGTGGCAGAGGACTCACCAGGCAGCAAGGCCCCGTTTATTGCACTAGGATGTCCTTGGAGAGGTTCCTGATGGGTTTGGGTACTGCTGAAATTCCCGTTTTCTCCGCTGAAGCTGCCGCAGGAGTCCTCGCCTTTCTTGGTATTTTCTTTCGAGGAGTCCAGCGAGGTATCCAAGGAGGAAGATATCGATCCAGGCTTTTTCTCTCCATGGGTTGTGATGGCAACAGGCTGTGTAACAGCAGAGTTGTAACTAGGAGGAGGAGTTTTGTACTGGAGTCTTTCGTTTGCCGTGCTGGCTCGTTTTCGGAGTCCTTTATCCGGAGAAGGAAGCCCACTGGAAAAGCCAATATCCAATCTGCCAAAGCTAGAGCTCTGTCTCTTTGGAACAGGAATTGCACTGGATGTATGGTGTCGATCACTATAAAAAAAAAAAAAAAAAAGGGAAGGATAAATCACAGCTGTCAGCCATGCTCACGAGCAATACAGATGTTCAACCAAAGCAATTATTTTATCACAACTCCGGGCTCTCTTTGGCCAACTGCTTCTACCCTAAAGTGCTAAAACCCCAAATGTGTTTAATGCTGTATGAACCACAGAGGACACCCCAGAGGACAACTTGACTGAAAACCAGTAAGATTGTGTAGGAACGTTTACAAAGCTTCATGGTTTGAAGAGTCAATCACCCAAGAAACCACCATATTACCTTAATTTGTACTGTTAACACTATTTTATAGGACCGAGCTGTATTTTATGAATTATTACTGTTGATTGTGTTATTTATGGATTTATGGTCTGTACTGGGCCATCATAAACTCTTCAAATGTGAGTAATAATGGCTGAATCCTCTACAAGTGACTTCTTCCAACAGTGGACTTCCCCAACAGCTGCAGACAGGAGAAAAACCACACTAACTGTCCTTTTTGCAAAAGATTATTTTTGCCAGATATCTTCTGCTTTTCTGTGCCAAGCATTCCAAGATTATTTTGGACAAACGTCAACCTCAGTTTCTTAAGGAACGTGAACTAATCAAGCTTAATTTACAAGTTTGGTGTTACTATTTCATGCAGTCCCACAGACCACTTACATTGTCTGAGAGTCTGTAATTTGGAACATCCGCTTTACGTCATCTGGTGTTATGTGAACTTTCCTTCAGCAGCTCAATCCCTATCCAAATATAACCCTATATGCAAATGGCATATTGTACATTAACTTAAGTGGCCAGTTATTTTCATTCCAAATTGAAAAAAAAATTAATAAAGCTATTACTGATCTGCTGGATATATAACTCCAAGATTCAACTGCTGTCAGTGTGAGTCTCTTTCATTAACTCCATTTAAAATAAACTCTTTCTACTCAAGGACTGATACATTTTGGGATCTGTCTTGCAGGGGGGAAATCTTGGACTGGCAATTGTAAGTAGTCCCTAGAGTGGATCCGTTTCCACATTATTTCTCTTCTTTTGCTCCTCTTTGCAAATTGGATAAGCTAGATTGCAAAATGTCCCTCTGTGAAAAATAAGTATCCCCATGGAGGGCACTATGGAGTACTACTCCTCTTTAATTTCCTCTCCCATCTTGCCTCCTGCCCAGGCTGCCCCTTAACACACATGTAGGGCTTCCTTCTTGTCCATAAAAACCTCAAATTACCTTAAGGAGAAGTTGCTTTTCAGAATTTACAGTTGTGGACAGTGAAGCAGAGATAAGGGCCACACACGCAGCCAGCAACAAAAACATCAGCTTTCTCCTTAGATTTCAGCTGCTGTTTCAAACCTTTTTAATGCAAACTCCATGCAGCATTCACAGCTCTGTTTGCAAAGGTTTGGAGAATTCTTATCAGAGGTGACAAAACAGAAAGCAGAATTTCCCACAGATGTTAATAAGTGCTGTGTATGTGGTCTTGCAGTCTAACTAACCTTCAAGTTCCTTACTGACCTGAGAACTTTAAAATACTTTAATAAACCCCTATACATCCAACCATTTATTTTAAAAGTGATGTAATGCAACAAACACAAAAATCTGAGGCAGGAACTTGTGAACTTAGGCAATGTGCACGGCAGACATATTGGGGATGGTCTTTATTCCCCTTCTCTTCGCCCACCTAAATTCAATATATATTTATTTGGTTAGATTCTATTTACTTTAAATCTTAGATAAGAAACTTTTTCGTATTACCACTAGGTTTGCTGAACCTCCCTTAAAAAAAAAAAGCACGGGAAATAAACAGAGTAGCTATGTTTTCAGCTTTAACAGAAAAATGAAGCAAAACGAGGAGTTTTGCTCTGTATCGAGCAAAATCAAACTTCACAATTAAATAGTAAATTTTAGGTATTTACCCAAATTCCAAAATGTGCATATGTTCACAGAGGCAGATATTATTCAAGACACTTCTCTGGGTCTCAGGGCACACTGGGCCTACTTTTCCACAAACTAATTTCTCATGGACAAGTGATAAGTGATTACTGCAGTTCACTCTTCAAACTATAAGATGCTTTACAATTAAACAGAAGGTGCTTTTCAGTACAAGATATCTAAGGTTTTGCTCCAACACAGAGATGCTGCAGAGCTGAATTATGTGTCCTTTCTGCTTGACCAGGACACAGGTAGCAGGGTGACCTGCATGTCTTACCAAAGAGATGTGACAAGATTCATGTCCTACCTTCAGGCACAGAAAGGAGGACACACACAAAAGAATTTCTCCCTAATGTATTATCTAAATCACCTCCTTTCAGCTTAAAATTGTTCCCCTTTGTCTTGTCATTCTGTGCCCTTGTCAAAAGTCTCTCTCCAGCTTTCCTGGAGCCCCTTCAGGTACTGGTAGTCTAAGGCTGTCTCAACACCAGATTGCAGGAAGGTTTGGTGTGGGTCCTTCTTGTAGCACAAGATGCAAGATCTCACAAGAGAAAGAACCACCTCAGATGGAGAGGATGTGCAGAGAAAGATGAGCAGAAACTAGGTTTAATCCCAGGCTCCTGAAGCTGCAGAGCCACACCATTGTGCAAACCCCAAGTAACTCAGAGAGTAATACCTCCCACTCCTACTTGTTGTGCTGGGCTGTGCTTTAAACTTGCCCAAATGCATTTTCCTTTTTTTTAAAGATTAGAATCTTTCAAAGGGCAAGGACTTCAGGAGGGTATGAGACTGCCTAATTGGAAAACCCCAAATTACCTGCAACAAGTGCTGAGCAGCCCAATCTAAGTGCAACAGCAACTCTTCTATGCAGCACAATAAAGAAGCAGTAGCAAAAGAAATTTAAGTGTGGGAGAAAACCACCCTGAAAACTGTGGTGTCTTAATTAGCTTGAGAGAAGCAGCTTTACAAACTGTTCTGGTGGGCATGTAAATTTCAGTTTCCCCTAAAAAGAAACATAACTAAATTCCTTTGTAAACCTTACAGTCAAAAGGGTGAGAAATTAATTAGCTTGCAGGACCAGGAGAGTCTTTAGAGCTTGTTATGACAGAGCTATTCAAGCCAACACATTATGTATGCCTGAACAATAACTCTTCAGTCCAGCTGCCAAAAAATATCTTCCCCTCCTTAGTAAGTTGACCTGGCAGAATGATCTCTACTAAGTGATCTAGCAGCCTGAATGTAATAGCAATACAAAGCTAATCTCCCTCCTCTACAAAATAACTTCCCAGTTAATAGAGTATGTAAGGGCTGCCCCACAGGGCAGTAAAGCAGGAATGATCTTCATTTATCATACAAGCATTCAATCAATTGAATTTGAACAAAAAGCACTTGCAGCCAGGTTCCTGAAAGTACATGCAATGAAATGGACCTTCCTGAAGACTGTAAAACCAGGTTTTAAGCTGCTGGAGATATATGCAGGCAGATTTCTGAAACTGTCTGTTGCTGCCAGTAAATGTGAACAGGATGGGCTTAGCTTCAGGCAGGAATCTGAGAAAAATCTGAGAAAGCAGGAATGAAGTCAATAGCATGGTTTAACTGCTTATCAAACATTATCTAAGGCATTTAGATAAAAGTCAATATGCACGAAGGACCTTTGGAGATCAGCCATGTAAGAGTTCACTGCCTGGGCTTCTTCCACAGTCCCCAGAGAAAGAAAATGAGGCCTGGAGAGAAGGGTGGGAAATACCCTGTGAAAAGCCATTTATGATCCCTCTCTGGAAGCCTCCCGTTGCAAAAGGACAACTTTGGCAACTAGTTCAGGCTGAGTGAGGAGTGTCTAGAAGGAAAATATGAGAAGCTGAATAGATCCTTGTATCCACTTGAGTGGAACAATGGTCAAAGTCTTGCAGGCAGGTAAAATAAAACCAAAATGGCTCCAGGTACAGTGGGTTAAGCAGGGAATTCAAGGGGTCTTTTCCTGTTCCATCTCTTCTCTCCAGGTGAGAATGAGAAGTCAAATTGAGGTTCTGGTTCAAAAGTAATGCTTAGAGAGAGGCACAGAGCTCAGAAATGCGAGGTTGCCAGTAATCTTTATGGAAACAAGGAGCTGATGGAGGTTCTCTATTCCATTTTCATTTTTCCTTGAGGAAAAGGCTGTGCTGTTAGGAGAATTCATAGCACTGCATCAAGGCCAAGTCCAGAGAAAGAGATGCTTCATCAGCTTCACAGCTCATGGAATTAATGAGATTTATTAAAAAAAAAAAAAAGTCATTTTAGAAAACCATCATGCAATTGCCTAGAAATCTGAGGGGCTGTGAGGTACTACCACCAGTGAAAAGAATTTGACTTGTAGGAGCACAGGTCTTTAAGGTGCAACATTGACCTGAATTACTTGGGTTGAGCTGGTTGAGCTTCTAACCACAATTACTTGGTTGATCTTCAGAGCCAGTAAACAGATGTGGACACCTGCCCAAGAAGAGCAGCCTGCAAGTAGTGGAGTATAAAAAATAATTGGATAAACTGTCATCAGGTCTTAGTGACTTTTAGTCATCAAGTTGGATCAGATCATAATTAGTAATGTGCAGGAGTATGCTGAACTGCTATCAGGAAGCAGGATTTCTAAAATTCCTTTTAAAAAGAAGAGAAACCTCAAATTTAATGGACATTATAGAGAAGAGAATTACATCATCACCCATCGCAGTGTTTTGATTGCCTCAGAATCTCAAAAGCCAATTCATAATAATCTAACTTCAGCTGTATGTTCTATTGGCAGCAAAACAACGAAGTAGCTGTTTTCTCCCCAAAATATTAGTTTTCACCAGTTAATAATTAAGTCTATTTGGGCATCGTCACAGACCTAATGCACAAGTCACAGACTCAGTGCTGTAAAAATGTGAGATAAAGTGATTGAAGTCAGCCACAAGCATTTCTGAAGTTATTTTCTTAGTGAACAGATTCTGGTTGTAATCTGTTTGCAGTTTTGATAAAAAGTTTCTCCAGTCAGATTCACTTGTGATTATTTAATCTGTCTTCAAGGGGCTCGGTGAAACTGTAAAGCAGTATGAGAGACAGAATACAATTCACAGGCTCAAATATGTATCTTTTCCTCCCCACAAAATGTTTCCTCTGAGGAACATTACTGGATCACAGCTGGTCAAAATACTAAATCTTGACTGTCTGGCCAAAAGTCAAAATCCACAGCTACGGTTCTTTGGTATGAGAATACTTTAAAAAAAAAACAACAAAAAAAACAACTTAAACACCATTTGATCTTTTTTGTTGCAAACTATGACCTCATGGCAGCAAGAATGCTAAATGAAGGTGTTTAAGTTGGTTTATGGCCATCCGGAATGTTTGAAGCTCCAAGTAAAGCTCTGAGCCAATATCATGTTGACTGCACTAAAAAAGCAATAATAGTTTCTCACCTTCTTAGAGATTACTGCTTAAATAATGCACGATGGTGACAGGGCTACAAAGGGAGGCTGCAAAGATGAAGTTAAGGTGAAACCGAGTCTCTTGGCAGCCAAGGAATTCTGACACGTGTTTTGCTTGCTTGGTTTTCCTAACTCAAAAACTCAAAACTCAGAAATTTCTTAACTCAAATATTAAGTTTTAGGCTCCTCTTGAATTTAGCAGTATAGGAATCAAGACATACCTTCAAACCAGAAGTTTAAGCCTTGGCACTCAAGTATTTCTGGGGTAAAGCTTTTAAATGCAGGCTCAAAAGGACATCTCCCTGACTACAGACAAGACTTTCTAAAGGAATATCTCTTATTTGCCAGCTTCAGATAAAGCCTATTGTCTAATCTATTTAGTAGAAAAAAAAAGTTTCTCACTTGACCAAGTTTGCTGTGTGCTCTTTATTTGCCATTAATGATCACAAATTCGACCCCTTAGAAGTTACACAGAATAAATGAAGCTGAAGAATAGGAGAGAAAATGAAAGTCTCTTGATTTAACAGAACTGTGATCTAAAGAGCCTGACTTGTGAAAGATAAATATGAACAGTCAAAATGGAATGTACAGACTATGCATAAGTAAAGACTTGGTCTCTCAAAAGCTGGAGTAAGTTGCTTGCTCAAAAAGAAAAAGAATTCAAGAGAAAAACTGCACAAGGCCTTTTGCATCAGCAAAAGCTAATCTTAACAATGAGCTGCTTTTCTGGAAGCCAGTGAGACTCTGGGACTTAAAAATTGGAAACAGAGAGAATTATTCCCAAAAGGAAACAGAAAAGATTTGGGGCACCACAACTGAGATGAGTCTGAATCAACAACAACTCTGGCTCATCATCTTTCACCTGAAGAGGCAACATCCAGATTTGATAACAGAAAAAGAGATTTTTTGCAGTTCTGTAGCCTCCCTAACAGTGTGTGTGCAGGAACCAGCAGATCTGCCCTGGTTTTGTCTACATACAGTGCAAATAATATTTTGCAGTCAGGGGTAAGGGGGAAAGAAAAGTAAACACAGCAGAATATAGGTGCCAGGAGAGATATGAAGAGAGAAGCAGAGCTTGTAGACCTGCAAGCTTGCTGCAATAAATCACGTGTGGTGGGATGTGAAAACACATATTAATCATTTCAGTGCTGTGCCTGAGAAACCAAAGCAACACAAATCTCACCAGGCAGAGGGATCCAGCAAATAAACCTTGATGCAAAGGCACCAAACTCTGCAGATCTTCTGGAGGGCCAAGAGCTGCTCCAGAGCTCCAGGCAGAACAGTTTATGAAAGCTTCAACCAGAGACTTGAAAACCAGTTGCCAAATTTGCTGTGATATAAATAGGTGGCCTCTTCTATAAAAGTTGTGAGCTTTGTTTGGTTTTAATCTGGAGGGGTAAATAAAGTGTTTTATATGCAAATCTAAGTTGATGCTTATCAGAGAAAGAAGTTAAGTCTGAAATAAGGAATTATTTCAGCCTAAATATCTAAGGGAGTTAATTTCATTCTAGACTGCAGAGAAACGCAATTATCTCTAGATAAAATTAAAAAAATGAGAATTATGCAGGGGCTAGGAGTTACAAACAGTCCTGTTCAGAGAGAAATCAAGCACAGTGTGTTGGGATTTAACAGTGTAATTATGACAGAACTTCAACTCATTTATAATGTTAAGAAGAGAAACTGAAAACCATCAACTGAAAAACAAAACCAAAACTAATCAGGCACCATAAAATAATCTTAGATAAGAAAAAACCATCACTACTTCATATGTTCCTGCTCTCACTCATCCTGCAAAAATGAAGGATAACCTGGAAATACTTCACTGCCTCCAGTTTGTGGCTGAGGGTATCAGATGACTCACCTACAGTACCCTGAAAACAAAAAATTCCTTCAAATCTTCATTTTAACAGCTGGTGGCTTTTATGCTTGTTTAAATATATGTAATCAAATATTATCCACCAGACAGTGGGCATCTGTACTCTGCTGTCTGTGTGCTCAACTGCAATGCCCAATTATGAAAGTCTAGCCAGGTTTCCCCTTGAGTTAGACACCCTGTAAAGCCTCATTTCCATTTATTTTATTAGAAAGTACTAAGAAGCATTGTTTAGAATCATTAGCCTTACAAAAATGTTTAAAATGAACAACTCTGCATAGAAGCTTTGGAGGTGAGAAGGAAATGAGGCATAGACATTCATGGAGGGGGGGGGAAGGAGGGAAATGTGATACTCCCCAAGAACCAGGCTTAATATTTCTACATGTTTTGAAATATTATACAGCCCAAAAATGTGTTTTGTCTTGCTAACAACTGTGTATCACCTATATATTAAAAAAACCCAACAAAACAGCCTGGCTGTATGATGGCAAAACTTCCAAGGCATGACTAAAGCTCCCATTATCAGGTTTTCAAAGCCAAGACACACCAGAAGAACAGAGATACCTGTGCTTTAAAAGCAATTCCCATGTCCCAGTCTTCCCACCTGTATTTATTCAAGACCAAAGGAGACACCCATGACCTGTATCCCCCCCCCCCCCACTACTGATGAGTACACACAAGTGTGACAGAAATCAGTTTTGGTATTTTGGCACTTTATTTTCAGATTTGCTAAAGGGATCATGTGATAACTAAGGATTTTTACATGACAGTGATGAATACCATATGAAAACCCATGGCAATATTTTCCTGATGAAGAAAGCTTTTCTTTAGGCAGCTTTCTAGGGGATAGGAAGAAAAGCAGGGAGAATCTTTTCAACAGTGCCTGAAATCACTGACAGAATAAACCAGCAACACTTTGACAGTATTGCTCCAAGATAATACAATTTCTGCTCCTGGGTTTGTTTTCCTTTGCCAAGACTCTCCTCCAAAATAAGTGATTTGGACACTAGCTTAAGAGTTCCCATGGATCAGCATTTCTGTGCAAGGAATGAAAGATAAGAAAGGCAAAGTGTGACACAGAAATAGGGGCTGGTAAGAGCTGTGGCATGGCAGCCTCCCATAGGATTTTCATCCCTGTCACCCACTGAAATAAATGTTTTATCCCAAAGGTTTGATTTATTGAGCTACTCTGAGGCACTAACCCAGTATGAAAACTGCCCTTTAAAATTTTCAAATGGATCAGTAACAAAAAGTTTGCTTTTAGGTTTGCATAAAAGGATGTGTGATCACATACTCTGTTTTCATCCCGTGATTGCATCTTGCAGGAAAAAAAAAAGAGAGATTTCTAGAGTTCAGCAAGAAGTTAGGACCCAATAAAATACAGTAAAATAAGAACACTGCTGGAATAACAAAATCCTATAAAAGTTGCAGAAATGGGTACATAAGAAAAAGATGCATATCAGCAGTTTGGCCACTCTTTTTCAACCCAAAATTACTTATCACAATGTTCAGTGTCATTTTACATCAGATTTGAAAACAAGCTCAACCCTAAAATCTAAACTCTAGCCCCCAAATATTAAGGTTTGGCTATTAAAGCTTTATAGTTCATTACCTTGTCAGGAATGAGTAGCTTTCTTGAGGAAGACTGGAAGCACTCTTTCATCTTAATTTAGCATAATATGTGCCAGAAAGAATTATTTCTCAGATCAGATGAAGCTGCAAAGGAATCCATATCCAACACCAGGGCATCAACAGAGCATACACCAGTGTGTAAACCTGGTGGGTTTACCTCACACTAGATGATATTTTCAACACTTTGGAGTATCCAGGGCATCTGCATGGGACCAGGTATGACACGGGGACAACAAAAGACCCATGCAACTTTGGAGCAATGAGTAATTAACCCAGGGATCCTAAAATGGCACAGGGCTATGTTTGGGTGGGTTTCAGGCACCCCAAGAATGAAGATGAGAATTCAGGACAAATTCACTTGTGGGAAGAGGCTGCATGAGCACACACAATCCCAAGACCATAAATTTTAAAAAAAAAAGAGACTACAAAGCACCTAACACCTCCAGAAATACTCTTTCACTGCCAGTGAACTGTGATTTCCACAAATACTTCAGTTTATCTCAGTGGGCTTAAGAAGATTTAGTGGAGCCTCCCACTCAAAGAGCTGCTGCAAGTGAAGCCCACACTAACTTAGTCTTTTAACACAGAAACCAATCTGCTTTGATTTTTCTGCATGGTGGAGAGGGAGCCTGGATCCTCCAGAGCCAATCAGAGCAAAAGCACTCAAGATTTCCCTGGAAGGTTACTACAACCTTCACTCATTTATTATTGTAGCTTCCCTTTTAGCAGCAACACTCAATGGTAAGATATCAGGAAGAATTTCCTCACCATGAGGGTAGTAAGATACTGGAACAGGTTTCCTAGGGAGGCTGGTGATGCCCCCTCTCCTGGAGGTGTTGAAGGCCAAGTTGGATGAGATGAGGCCCTGTGCAACCTGGTGTAGTGGGAGGTGTCCCTTCCCATGCAGGAGAGTTGGATCTTGATGATCTCTGAGGTCCCTTCCAAGCAAAACCATTCTGTGATTTTTCTGATTCTATTCTCATTGGCAGCAATTTTACCTAACAAAAATGGTGGTGATGGTAATGCACAGATTCCCATCCAGCTCACCTGAATTACACATTTGAAGCATTATGGCCCTATCACAAAGATGATTTTACAAAACCAGAAACAGTAGAATACTGTGGACACCTTCTATGGTCTGTAATTTGGAGAAGTCACCGAACTTCAACAAACGTGCTTAACTCTTGTGAAGAAGCAGCTGCTTGTGAAACATTTTTAAAGCCGATTTTTTTTTTTTTTAGCATCCATTTCCTTTTTAATAAATAAATAAAAGTAATACTTACCATCTAACCATTAGTCCAAGTTCCATAAAGTTTTTCAGGTTAGGAAGAGTTTGCCTTAGATCTGGAGTACTCAGCCCATGTTGATATCTAAGCTACAAGAACAGAAAAAAACCCAAAATACAACTTAGCAGGCTTTCCAAATCCCAGATTCCAATGAATGTAACATTATGGTCAGTTAATGTACTAAGTTCTCAAAGAAAGTGCTGGATAATCAAGCCACTCCAAGAGATGTATTCCCCTTAAGGAAATGTTCCATTTAGTACTTATAACCACATATTAGCAAAACCCACCCAAGAACAGGGATAAAATAATCACTCAACCTGACTGTTAAACCTCATTACAGTTTTTCCATTTCCTATCTGAAACAAGAGAGCAGCCTCACAGCTTAATAAAAATACAGGCATTAGGTTAAACCACCACATTTCAAAACAATGTCCTGCATTCACTGATACAAAACATTTATTTGGGTGCAAGTGTCATCTGGCATCCTGTGTATATCAATGTATGCTGGAATCAGTAGTGGAACTGTTAGAGTGATATCAACCATTAAAAATACATAATGTCACACAACTGATCTAAATCTGTGTTCTTTATGCAGTTTACATCAACATTTAAAGTGCTGCTATTATTCTCATAATTAATCCCAGCATTCAAACACAGCCCCATGGAGCAGAGAGGCTTCAAATGCTGACTGACTTGAACTTAAATATGAACTCTTCTGTGGGTGCAAATATAAATAAAAAGATTCAATGTGGTGACTCCACAACTTGCATTTTACCTTCAGAATATCAAATGAAGTACATGACAGAACTGTCACTGCTGGTGATTATATCCTACTTATTTCAGAAGTCTCCAAAATAAAATAAAACAACTCTGAAGAACGTGGCTCGTGGAAGGGAAAAACTCTTGCCTGTCTTTCAAGTTTGAAAGAGGAGTTTTTGCTAGGGAGAAGGGATTGTTCAGCCTCAAGAAGAGAAGACTCCAGGGGGACCTAAAAGCTGCCTTCTAATGCCCAAAGGGAATCTACAGGGAGGATGGAGAGGGACTTTTCATAGGAGCATCCAGTGACAGGACAAGGGGAAATGGATTTAAACTGAAGGAGAAGAGGATTAGACTGGATCTTAAGAAGAAGTTCTTCAGTAGGAGGGTGGTGAGACTCTGGAAGAGATTGCCCAGAGAAGTTGTGGATGTCCCCTCCCTGGAGGTGTTCAAGGCCAGGTTGGATGAGGCTTTGAGCATCCTTGTCTGGATGAGAGGTGTCCCTGCCCATGGCAGGGAGGTTGGAGGGGATGAGCTCTAAGGTCCCTTCCAAACTCAGTCATTCTATGATGATTCTCTATGAATCTTTAAATTTCAGGGACATTTTGCAAGGAAATGGAGCCCTCATGTAATTAAAATCAGAAAAAACCCAACCCCCTGAATTCCAGTATCTTTAGGACTATCAGAATGAAGCAATATCAACCCAAAATGGTTTTCAGTAGATGTCAACAGCCTCTGAAGTCAGAGCTGCCTCCCATACACACATCCAGTAACTGCACAAATTTGATCCTTGATAGAGCTAGTTGCTGAAACATGGAACAATCCCACTCAGTTGAACTCATTTTTCAGAATTACACACCTGCTTCCATAAATCCTGAAAGCAAGGAGTAGGGAAGGATTCTCTAGGTTACAAAGATCACTGACTCCTCCCAAAGAATGGACCAATAAATTTTTTCATGGAAGAAGACTCTTGAAACTGGGAATTATTTCTATGCTGATCTGACTTCTAGAAGGAAAAATTGCTTTGGAATAAAAATCATCCTCAGTACTCTATTGTACAAGAGGAGGCCATTTATTACACAGTTTATTATTTCCATATGGACACACTCAAGTCATATGGTGGGCTTGGATTCATATTTTCTGCTACAATGACAGAATTTGGATTAAGACAGTCCTACAATATAAATTACTAAACAATCACCATATTCTCCTAATGGGATTACAGTGGATTTGGTTAACCAAAGAACTAGCCTGGGGCAAAAAAAATAGCACAGAAGAATACCAAAAAATTAAAAACATTACATTTGTTCCTCCTCCTCCAATCAAATGTTCATAGCCTACTCCTTTTATAGTCACCCTTGAATTCTAAGGTTTCAAAGCATGAAAAGAATTGGATTAAGGGATCTCTCCATTTCCAACAGCCAAGATCAGAAGAATGTCTGTGATACTCTTGTACGACAATATGAGTAAAAATACCTTTCTGTTAAAACACATTTTCATATTGCAAATAGCAGAGATGCAGAGTAAGTCTAGCTAGGATGAAAGTTATGTGAAACCTCCAGAAAAAACATGGCTTAACTTTATAAACTCCATTCCAGTTTGGCTTTCTAATAGTTTAAAAGCAGAGCAATATTGCCTGATGTTTTGGGATCAACACAAGCTGACAGTGATGTGTTACCAGACAAACCCAGAACCTGCTAAAAATCTTGTCTGACTTCTAGTGACAGGAAGAAAGAATTTAAAAAAAAAAAAAAGGTTGAAGCACTGGGGCCATGAGTTCCCAGGTTTTAGTCTGGTTCCAAAATTATTTCCCCATTAATGTAACAAAGCTAACCCCTATTTCACAGTGTTTTGCAGTAGTTTCATACCCCAAAAGGTAGTTTCATACCTTAAATGAAATCTTTCTACTTCTACTGAATGATAGAACTCACTACGTGTACAGCACGCAGCAAACAGGAGGGAGAAAAAAGATTTCTTTCTTTACCTAAGACAGCAGAACTCCTCATTCTCCTCTTACTCTCTCCCAGTTAATAAGGACTGGCATTTTCCCCAATCCATAAAGCATTTCTTACACATCTTTCCTTAAGTTCATTGCTTAACAGCCAACACCACACATAAAGGGATGGTTACTCCACCTTGTGCAATAAAAACCAAGACACTGAACAACAGCAATAAGCATCACCTGTGATCTGTTACAGTAGGATCCACACAAGCACCTTTTAACATCAAAATCAATTTAAGACGACAAAAAAGTAGGGAGAAGACAGCTGCATTGCCCGTGAGAGTTAAAAGGAACACAGAGCTTAGCATTATGGAAGATATAAAGAAAAAAAAAAAAGAAAAAAACAGGCAAGAAGGGACTGAAACATGATGTCTGGGTAGGAAAACAAAAGCAGAAAGAGGTGACTGTGTTGTGATTCCCCAAAGAAACCCAAGTTCACGTTTCAGTTGTTGCTATTGAACATCACCCATCTCCTCCCGCCTCACACTAAGTTTCCAAAAGAACCAAGTATCATTTACAAAAGCAGCATTTTAGCTAATAAAATAGATTGTTCCTCCAGGATATTAACAGACCTGGCCAAGCAAAGAAAACGTGCCTGTTTTAATTTGTGTGAACAAGTGTCCAAGATTTGTGTTCACATTTATGACCGTGTACTCTCCATGGGACTGTGAGTAAATCATTAACGATGTTCAAGTAATAAAATATTAATTGCTATTTCCTTACTAATATTTAGCTCTTCTATACAGCTTTCTTTTCCCAAGTGCTGTGTGAAACGCTGCTTGATGGAAGAAAAACACAAAGTAAACATGAACTGGGAAACAAATAAGCTGAAGACATCAGACACCTCAGATGGGAGCCTGAGTCTGCTCTCACACCAGGTATTAGCAACACTGACTCCACAGAAGCAAGATGTAGCAGAGCAGATGCCTCAATTTTTAAATGGTTCAAGACAGAATAAGTTAAGGGATATCTAAGGGGGAAAAGAAAAATAATCTTATTTTGTAATTTCTTTCAATTACAGAGATTTATTCCCTTTACTCACCTCAAAGTGCAAGTTTAAACATTTTACTGTACTCTTGCTTTGGCTTTTGTATGTTAATTAGTTAATAAATTAGAGATGGAAAGAAGTATCTAGTTAACTGGAAAAACAAAAAAACCAACCCCATAATAATGTTTCCACAAGATTTTAGAAAACAACTTGAAATTCATCCACTCTGATTGCTTTCTCAGAAAACATGTATCCCTAAACCTCTGACACTACAAATCCAGTGTGACAAACTTCCAGAATTTCTGCATTATGAAAAGCCTTTGAAAAAAAGATCATCAATATTTTTAACTGTCAGCATGTAACTGCTCTAGACTGAAGTGAAACCTCAGTTTTACTGAGTAAGACCAGTGAATGCAGTAAATAGAAAAGAATTCCATAAAATCTGAGGTTTTTGTTTGTCCTAAGACAATTTTAGAAACCGCCGGTACAGAAGAACCTGAAGAATGAGGAGATGAAATTTATAGCGGCCAACTCTACCTGTAGAGATGACCAGCCCATCATACCAGAGGCTATTTTGTATTAGAGTTGCTATTTATTTCAACATCACAGAAAACCATAAGTGTTGAAATGAGCTGTATTTAATCCAATGGTTCTGGTGAAAGGTAGATTTATTCCTAAAATTCGTATTAGCTTTCCAATTGCATGTCTAAACATTTAATTTCCAGCACAGATCAAGATAGTTTTTCACTTACCACCATAGTATTAGCTGTAGGTGAGGCAGGACAAACAAATTAAATTTAGCTCATAATAAGGCAGGAGTAACTGGTTTAGATTCCTTATGAGAAGCAAAAAAAAAAATATTGATTTGCTTCAGTTTCTACCAGCATTTCCTTGCACGAAACAGTATCAAAGAGATTGGCTGTCCTCAGCAGTCAATCAGTTCCACCTTGAGCATCTCTAAACCATTCCTGCATCCAACTATCTTCTAAGGAGTTTATTCCATTAACTGCACTGTTACACTTAAGTTAAAATCATGTCATAGAATGTAAAAGCTTACCCAAAGGCAACGAATTCCACGATTCGTTCATTAAATCTTGACAAGTGTAAATACCTCATTTGTTAACTAATTAAAATACAAACCCACAAAGGTTCAGTTACTCTCCTATGAAGTCCATAAGGAGAAGAAGAATTCAAGTAAGTTAGCTTAACAAGAAACCATTTAGCTATCTTTCTATTTCTGAGTTATATCAGATTGCACCCAAGATCAAAATTAGGGCTTCTGCCACTAAGGGATCACCTCTTAAGAAAAATAATGATATCCTGTATTTACATGCAAAGAAGAATAGCCCATTTCCTCTACTAATTTCTGTAAGAGTATTTAATGACTAATGATATACAAGCATATACATTTCCTTCCAGCCAGAAACCACAGAGTACCTTGACTGGAATATCCTTTTTTTTTTTTTTTTTCTTTGGGAGCACAGAACGACTCCAATTCTGAACTCATCTGGTCATCATTTACCACTTTGTTTCCCCAGCCATATCCATCTTGTTCTAAGACATGTGGAAGCAGTCTCCCAGCTCAGACTATGTTAATAAAAGTTCAGAATACCAGTCACTTCAGTACATGGTATGCATAATACTCAAGTCTACACTGAAAAACTTCCAGCATTTTTGCACTCCCCTCAGCAGGCAACTGAGGTTGCAGCACCCTCTGTGTCCATGTAAGAGGCAGAGCCAACCCACTGCTGCACTTTGGAGCCTTGTGTGCTCTGAAATGAAGCAATTCTGAATTATTTCAGTTCAATCAGGAGTTTTTCTTGATAGCATCAAACACTGAAAAAGGGACATCTGCTCCACAAATGTTAAGAAACCAAAAACCCAAAATAGAAGGAAAAGTGTTCTTTCACTCAAGTTCACAGCATTGGTCAGAGGCCAAGCATTTACAGAAGGTTTTCAGAGGATGTCAAATGCTGGGACAGATATATAAAAGGCAAGTTTTAATAAAATGACATAGTTAATTGTTTTACAAGATCCTGGATGACTTTTCAGAGGATGAAGGAGCACTGGCTGGGATACAGATGACTAAGCACTGCAATAATGAAAACAGAAAGTGTTGTTATAATGCCTGTTGCTATATAAACAATCTTGGGGGATCAGTGAAATAATGCCTGCTGCTATATAAACAGTTGTGTGTGTTTATACCTTTTGGGGGAAATTATAAAATTTTAGATTATTTGCACTCTTAACATGTTGCTTGCCATTGTTTTATTCCATCTAGAGCTGAACAGCCACGTGGGTTTACTGAAAAAATCTTAAGCTGGGGTAGAAAATGCACCCATTAGCTCTTCAGATAGGAGATCTCAAACCCAAACATTTGACACGTATTTTGATATTTTTTTTTTCTCATATTTACAAGAGTGTCAGCACACATCTCTCCCTCCCAGTTTGGAAGTAAATCTAACCAAGGTGTTTTTTTGTTTTTTTTCTTAAAGTTCCTTGGGGAAGCAGGAGAGGAAAAAAAGCAAGTATTGTGATTCTAACAAGTTTTTAAGTCCTCAATCTTGCTTTCAGAAGAAGCAAACAGAAGCCTGCCACAGCAGTGACAGCCCTCATCCAAACAAGACAAAGTGCTCAAATACAAAACTGTTTTGAGGGAAATGCTGACTTGTATCATGATATGCCAGTGCCTGCCTCCTCTCCCAGGTGGATTTCCAGGCTGTTCAGAGGTCCACCCTGAGAAGCAGATGTTTACTTTGCAGTTCTTCTAAGAGTACTAAATTAACAAGAAAAACAAGTTACATCAACAGCCTTGAAGTCCCATGTCCTTCATTAGCCCATCAGGCACAGGCTTTAAAGTTCCTTAAGCTGACCTAGGCTGCTTTAAAAACCCTTCATTAAAACCATCTTAAAGGACTCCAATCACAATTTGATTGAGGAAGAACAAGTAAGGCATACAAACAGCAATCAAAACAGCACCAACAACTCCATTTTATGCTGTCCCTTCAAAGGCTCCTTACAATCACACTCATTTTTAGAATAAATTTAGTCTAAACCAGCCTGATTTCCCTCCCCTTTACAAGGTAGAGGCTATCACTAAAATACTTTCCTCTTCTTTTATTTTGAACTCTAACAGTGGTAACAAACAGCCTAAATGTTGGAAAATCACTGGTCCAAGACAGTCAATGGTACAATTAAGAAATGCTGAGCTCCATGTTTTGGCCACATGTCTGCACACATTAGGTTAGCCTGGGGCTCTGATTGCACCAAATTCATATGGTAACTTTTTCTGGCTTCTTCTTTTTTTCTAACTTTTTGTTAACTTGCTCTTGCTACCTGAAGTACAGCCCCATCTCCTTTCCTCTCAGCCTAGAGAATCTGAATTCACTTCCACCTGAAAGGCAGAGGAAAATCCATGCATAAAATTGAAGTATTGAGCAAGAACCAGGGAAACTAAATCCTCATCTGAAAATAGATTTAATTCCCTTCTGCAGTCTTTGATTTGCCTTCAAATTACATTAAGCTGGTTCTTCACCTCCCAAAGTCTGATCATTATTCAACTACAGCAGCAGCCTGGACCCTACAGCTCTGCCAAACATTTAGTAGTGGTTTTCTTCTAATTTTTAAAACCGAAATGTGATAATAGGCAATATTTAATACTGGATTTTGGTTTCACAGCAATCGTGTTTATTGGAGATAGACCACAAGAAAATAAGGAAATAGGAGTACGTGTTTGAGAACATGCAGAACACACTGCAGAACTAAACATTTCCATGAGCCAAAAGCCACGTTTCCTCCAGGACTCCCTCACTTGTATTTGTGAAGCTCTTCCTGAGAGTAAACACAATAACCCCCCCAGAGAGGTCTCAAATGAGAGCCCTCGTGGTTTGAACCCAGTGTCCCAGTAAGGATATTGGAAACCATTGTCAAAGCCAGGATGGGGGAAGCAGCCACTTACCTAAGTAAATTATTCCTATAAAATTTGGTGGTTAGTGGTTCATTGTAAAAAAATAACAAGATAGAGGCCCCCTTACCCATAAAGGTGCCTCTTATATACCATGACCATTTTACAGAAAGAACATTAAAAAAAAAAAAAGAACCCAAACAATTTAGAAGACAGAGCCTCAGAAAAGCTTCCTCCCCCTTCCCCAGTGAAGCACTAAAATAACTCAAACCATGTTTACCCTTCAGCTGTAGTCTTGGGGCATTAGAGCTCAACCAGATGAAACTACACAGCATAACCTTTCCAGGTTCAGGTCAGAACTTCTTCAAATGCCTTGGTATCACAAAGTGATGTTTATTGGATTATAAGACACGGGGCACACTTTGGATGACCTCATTCATCCTGAACTTTGGTTTTCAAAATCATTACATCAGGCAGAGAACAAAAGGTCAGATGTGCAAAAGCCAGAAGGAGAAAGACAAGGAATGTTTTGTACCTACACCTTAACCACGATGTTTACTTTATGATTTTACCACCCTAAGCATAATTTTGCACTGCAGAAGAAGATCTGAAGCTTGCTCTTCACCTACAGACACCAGAAGGATAATTGTCTCTGGAGTAAACAGGTTGAGAACAGTCAACTCACCTTGTCCTGGTTGGAAATCAGAGTGACTGTAGCCCAGAGCCCAAATTCAGCAGCCATACCAATGCTATTTCATCAGCTTGGGTGGCAGAGGAACATCCACAGAAGCCTGTGAACTTCTTTCTGCTAGTGATAAAGCTCCAGATTATGTTATAGGAAGAAATTTTTTACAGTGAAGGTGATGAGACACTAGGCCAGGTTGCCCAGAGAGATGGCAGGTGCCCCATGGCTGGCAACATTCCTGTTGGACAGGGCTGTGAAAACCCTGATCTAATTGAAGATATCCCTGCTCACTGCAGGGATTCCTTTCAACCCAAACAATTCTATCATTGCTCAATGACAGCTCAGAGAGATATAATAAAGTTTCCAAATAGGTTTGTGGAACTTTACATATGGTCCTACTCACTTCTTCTATATTTACCCATTACCTTCATATTTTGACAAACCCATTCCAACACCAGGCAGTTTTTGGCATCATTCCAGCTTTACCTTTTACCTTGAGATGTTGCAGAAAAGGAACCTGAAGAATTCTTTCAGTATGCACTCCCTTAGGTATTGCAAGCACAAAGTCTTTCAGCTATTTGTTCCTTTATTCTATGTTGGGAAACCTTCCTTAAGCAAAAAGGCTCCTGCTTGAAGAAAGCATTACTCAAAGAGCTCATGCCACAGAGCCTAAAAATAGGAAGAATTTGGGGATTTTCAGCTCCCAGCCTCATGTTTCACCCAAGCTGAATTGCTTCCCAGGTATCCATTATGCTACTTCCAGAGGAAAATGGGGATTTGACTTCTAAAAACAATTAGATTTTTAACTGAATGTGAAAACCTCTCATTCAAGGAGTACAGAATCAATAGTTCAACTTGTGTAAGACTTACTTCCTAACAGGATAACACTGTCATTCAGCAAACACCAAACAGCATCAGGACAGCCTGACAATGGAAATAATTTCTCACATGATGGAACATATTTCATACTTAAAAGCTGAGCTCAGGGAGCATTAAACCAACACACATCCAGCAATCACCTTCTTGAAAACAACTACAAGTGACTTACACTTGCTAAATTGGACCTCAGCTTGATTTTCCTATTTATATAATATAAACCAGAGAAATATTGATGTGAATTGTACACAAGGCCAGGAAAGGCAGCTACAACAGCCCCTGTGGTATTTTCCAGTCTCTTGAAAAATAAAATATTTTAGAGCTCTGGATTTCCAAGTGTTCTGACTGATCAAGAAGTAAAATGATCCAATAAGCATCCAACACTTTTACACCTTTTGTTGGAAAAAACTTGGTCTAACCTTCATCCATGGTACACAGTAAGCCTGAAGAGCATTTATGGATGATTAAGCAGTGGTCATAGCCAAAGCTTTAAAAACATGATTTGTGCCCTGATGTGCCAAATCCTATGCAGAGGAGTAGGAGACAAACCCTGCTCCATGGAGCACAAAACATACCAATTAAATTGTGTATCAGAAGAACAAAGTTAACACAAGCCCAGGGAAAAAAAAAAACCCCACAGCTTGTCACTTGCTTGCTAATAACAGGTAAGAGTAATTTTTATGCATTACAGTGAGATTTCAGGAAATGCTGCACATTTTAGTATGATTATTTTCTCCCATTATGAGATGGCAATGTGGCAGAAAGTGAGAAGGCCCCTGAAGGAAAAGACAGGCTCAGAAATGAGGTCCATGAATTCCACAGGTGTTAACACTTTAGATCTGAAAGTCAAGCTTTGTCTGCAGAGCACACACCCTCCTCTTTAGGAAAAATTATACACTACAATTTCTCCCTACACTAACACATTGTGCCATGGCTTGATAACAGGCTTCCCACCTTCCTATTTTTTTTCAGTTTCAAAATCCAGTGCTTACATATACCATGAAGCTGTTTGACCTGGCAAATCACATGTTTATGTCAGCTTAACTGTATCAGGAACCCATTTTCCTTTTGATTACTAAATTTTGGTTCTATTTTAAACACATACTCATTTAAAAAAACCCAACAAACCAACAAAACATGAGGCTGAAGAGTTAAGGCACAGAGATGATGACAGCTCTGTAAAACACAAGTGATCTAACACACAGAGCAAACTTGCTGGGGGATTGTCCCCAAAATTATTTTGGGGAATTGGCTCCAGGCAGTGCCAGTGGTGTCACCTCTCCTTTTCACAGAATGATTGGGGTTGGAAGTGACCTCTGGAGATGATCTAAATCCAACCCTTCCTGCCAGAGAGGGTTCACCCAGGGCAGATTGCACAGGATGGCACCCAGGCAAGTTCTGAATGTTTCCAGAGATGGAGATTCCATCACCTCTCTGGGCAGCCTGGGCCAGTGCTCTGCCACCCTCCAAAGTAAGGATATTTTTTTTTCCTCATGTTCAGATAGAGCTTCCTGTGTTCCAGTTTGTGCCCACAGCCCCTCATCCTGAGCATAACTGAGAAGACTCTGACTCCATCCTCCTGACACCCACCCTTTAAGAATTTATAAGCATTTTTAAGATCCCCTCAGGCTCTCCCAGGCTAAAAAAAGCCACATCTCTCAGCCTTGCCTCCTAAGTGAGATGCTGCAGTCCCCTCACCATCTTTGTAGCCCTTTGCTGGACTCTCTCCAGTAGTTCTTTGTCTTTCTTCTACTGGGGAGCCCAGAACTGGACACAGAACTCCAGACAGAGGGAGAGAAGAACCTCCCTTGACCTGCTGGCCACACTCTTCTTAATGCACCACAGGATGCCATTGGCCTTCTTGGCCTCAAGAGCACATTGCTGGCTAATTGCTTGTCCTCTAAGACTCCCAGGTCTTTCCCCCACCCCCCAAGAGCTGCTTTCCAGAAGGTCAACCCCTAATCTCTACTGGTGCCTGGGTGCAAGACCCTACACTTGCCCTTGCCTTTTTCCACTCAACCATGTTGTTCAACCTATTTTATCTTACTCTGTGCTCCTCTGCAAGCCTCCAGGGCTGCTTGGGCTCAAGCTGCAGGTGTGCTGATCAGTCCAGGTTGGGAAAGCCAAAATCTGCTCCTCTGCAAGTTACCATTGGCCTTTGCTGATCAGTACAAATGGCCTGTGGGCAGGGAAAGGCAGACTTTCATCTGAATGAAAGGGTGACTGTTGCTAGAGCTAATCCCATCTCATTGCAACCTATTTTATCTTGGCATGGGTGATAGGAAAGGAAAAAAAGAAAGCCTTCCAACAAGCTTGCACAAAACATATGTAAATTCCCCAATTTGAAATGATCTGGCTAGGTATCAGCCCATTGCTACCCTAAGAGACTTTCAGGAATGAAACTTCTCCTAAAAACTTTTGGCTCTACACAGCTGGAGAAGGTACTTTGTGGTTTTTCAGGTGCAGTCCCTTCCTCTTTAACATTAAAATGAATGCTTGGCACTTTACAAGATGAGAACTGGGCTCTGGCTTCAACCTGTGCTCTTTCAAGAACACTTTTCCCTGTGCAGTTAAAATTGGCCAGAAATTCAGACAGTGCATTCTTTCTGAACTGTAGGGTTTATGATCTTAGTTTAGGGGCCTCATAAAAGATGTAGTGTGCAAGTCACAGTATCCTACACTCAAAGGGTCATAACCACTGCATCCACACTGATACCCACAGAACTCTTAAAGACACTTCTGCTGGGTCGTGTTTATTGCCAAAACAAATTTCTAGTCCTAACATTTCTGCCGTTCAACTTCCCATGGAAAAGTTTAATAGTTTCTATTATAAAGTTGATTTTCTCCCATGTTAGATAGACTTAGAGAGCCAGGAACTGGACATCTTGCCTCACTGCATGTTTAAGAGCTGAATTTCAGTTCAGTTTCTTCCATATAGCAGTAGTGCATCAGCATTCAACTTTTATTCTCTTAGAAATATATCCCTTTGACCACAACTAAAATACATCAAGAAGTAATTTGCTTTTTTCTATGCTTCTGTGAATGCTACTTACCTCGTGCATTAGACAAGTAACTGAAACTAAAAAAAGCCATTCCCAAGAGAGCAGCACTGACTGATCATTTCTAGCAGGTTACACAAAGCACATAAATGTTGTCTGCCACCATGTGGACACAGTGACTCTGGACACATGAAAGGAGTGCTAGACACTCAAGTTCCTTGCTGGGATCTCTGGTGCACTGATGTGAAAACAAACATCCTTGGGGGAGCTGACAAAAGCTTTTGAGGGATTTTTTTCCTGTCAAACAGCAAAGTTCATCCGTTGCTAATGACTGTCAGATGAAAGCAGAACCATTCTTTGGCCAAGGCTGAGCAAATCATGCCAATGTGAATAGGAGTATCAATCTAACATCACTTCATAGTTGTCTGACAAAACAAATCAAGGCTGGATCAGAAGAGAGGCCTGGTCTTGTGTGGCAATTGTGAGCACGCATTCACTGAACAGAAACAAAATCTTTGATTCATGCAATGTAACAAAAATGATTTCGCAAAACCTGGAGGTGATACCTCAGAAGATGTGTTCTGACTGCCACCAACTGCAGTATCTCCCTGCCAGACACCAGTGGTGAACTGGTATAAGACATGACACCTTCACTCCTTAGCTTGACTGTAGAAAATCAGAGCTGTACAGGAGTCCAAATTATTTGCTACTTGGTTTTGCAATTCTCCTTTCAAGAAGAGTAACTGAGAGAAGGACAGAACACCTGGATTTCTGATGCCATGTCCACCAAAGCCAGCTGGAGGTAGTGACCAAGGCCATGGCAGCAACAAGATTTAAAGGATCATAGTTCTGGACTGTGGTTCTATAGGGAAAGCAGGATGAGACTCAGAATTAGAAATCCAGAAGGTAAAGAGAGAAATTAACTTCCACCCTTGAGTGGTCAACTGAAATACCATTTGATCATCATTTGATACTCAGAGTTGCAATTAAGCTGAGTGTCCTGTGGACAAGAAAACAGCTGCAGTAAATCCCCTTTCTGACTGGGACCAGAAGAAACCAGCTCTAGAGCTATAAATCAATTATTTCCTGTCCAAGAAGTCTTGCAACCAGACAAGGAATAGTGCATGTCAAACACTGAGCACGAGACAACCTCTTGAATACCTAAAGGAACTGGAGGTTCAAGAACCAGATGGTCATGGTCATGCTCCCTTCAATGGCTCCACATCATTAAGGCATGGGTTAGAAATAAGGACCAATACAGGAATGAAACCCCACCCTTGGAAGTGGTCAAGATCAGGTTGGATGGGGCTTTAAGCAAACTTATCTGGTGGAAGGTACCTCTGCCCATGGCAGAGGAGTTGGAACTAGATGATCTTTAAGGTCCCTTCCAACCCAAACTCTTCTATGATTCTATGAATACCATCTTGCATACAACTTCAGGCCAGGTATTCCCCAGGACTGACAGCAGAAGTGCTCATTAAGGACTCACCTCATGAAGGATGGTCACTAAAATCATGGTTAATAAGGTGATCTCTTCATATGCAAAGAAGAACCTACACTGAGGTCAGGCCCCAGCAATCAAGGCTCTGGGGATGAAGGAAAGAGGTAGCCAAACAGCCAGTAAAGCAGCAATAAAGCTTCTGTCTTTCTACAGGCCTGAGATTTGAAACTCAAAGCCACTGAGCTCTCACTTCCTCAGCCTCTAAGGTTAAATAAAAATTTTCAGGAGCTTAGAGGGAAAAAAGGAACAAGACCACTGCTCAAGAGGATGTGGGAGAGCTCAGCTTAGCCAGGTCCAGATCTGCACCTTAGCTGAGCTGTGTGCCTCAGAGAATCATAGAATCAGAGAATCAGCTGGGTTGGAAGGAACCTCAGAGATCATCAAGTCCAACCCTTGATCCACTCCCCCCGTGGTTCCCAGCCCATGGCACTGAGTGCCACATCCAGGCTCTTTTTAAATATCTCCAGGGATGGAGAATCCACTACTTACCTGGGCAGCCCATTCCAATGTCTGATCACCCTCTCCGTGAAGAAATTCTTTCTAATATCCAACCTAAACTTCCCCTGGCACAACTTGAGACCATGCCCTCTTGTCTTGTTGAAAGTTGCCTGGGAAAAGAGCCCAACCCCCCCCTGGCTCCAGCCTCCTTTCAGGGAGTTGTAGAGAGTGATGAGGTCTCCCCTGAGCCTCCTCTTCTCCAGGCTGAACACCCCCAGCTCCCTCAGCCTCTCCTCACAGGAATTGTCCTGGAATCCCTTCCCCAGCCTGGTTGCCCTCCTTTGGACCTGCTCCAGGACCTCAATCTCCTTCCTGAACTGAGGGGCCCAGAACTGGACACAGGACTCGAGCTGTGGCCTCACCAGGGCTGAGTACATGTATTCCATGTTGAGTGAGAAGAACTCTGAGACACCAGCTCAAACTATTGCAAGAGTTCATTTCATCCTCTTACTAAAGCCTCATCTTCCTCAGATACTCCACAACCCCTTACTTAGCAGCTGCAGAGTTTTTGGGACCAGCTACCTACTGAGTGTTCTCCCAGTGCCTAAGACTTTTGAGAGCTATACAATTCCATCCCCTTTTTAGCATCTGCATTGTGCTTCACCTTTGACAATGCTCTGGAATGACAGTGATTTGGGTTTATTGATATTATTAAGATATAAGTCACTAATTTCCTTCTGAAAAAAAATAACACATTTGTATGTTCGTTAAAGAGCTGAGTTCTGAACTGGAAATTTATGGTCTTAACTACTATTATCCAACTTAAAAAGCTCCTCCATGAACTTTGTGAGGGACTCAATCTTACAAACAGAAAAGATGGGGATTGAAACAATTTGTGCTCGCGTACAGATGGAAGTTATTATGAACTCTAAGAATTAACACACATTGTTTTGACTTCGGAATGTAACAGCAAAGCAAGTTTCTCCAAATAAATGCTCTACCAAGCTAGCACTGAGCTGCTTCTAATTCCAGCTGAATTCTCCTGAGTGCAAGATGTGGTTTTCATTGTTATTATCCTGCTGTTTTACAAAACAGTAACACTTTATCTCCACAAGATTTTTTTTTATGTCAGTAACTTTATTTAATATCAACCCAGTATCACTTCTTTCTTACTCATGTTTCCTCTTGCCACTCCAGGTAATTTTAAAAGGAAAACCAAATATAAATGAAAATAAAAATCTGTGAAACCAGGGAAGCTTACACAAATCCTTTTAAGTATTTCTCTAAGTTGATGTTTTTCTGGGGTCTTTGCTTCCCACCCACAGTGATCAAGATTTGCAAGATTGATGCAGGTAAGGTGATGGAGACCCAAGCTCTTCCCTTCACTCTCCAGGAGAGTTCATGGTGTTCCTCCAAGGCACCTCCAATCTTCCCACAGCAGCCAGAGGAAATGAAGCAACCAATTCACATTTATTCACAACAGAGTAATTTTTATGGCTGGTTCCCTGAATTAAGGCCAACACCTTTGGGCCTTAAAAGGACTCCCTCATAGATTGTAATGGTTTAGAGATAAGGAAGAGGCAATTGCTCACTCTCCATCCAAACAATTATTTTCACATACTCACATGAACAAAGCATATCTGGAAGCTTTTCTTGACACAGCCTTAAGATCTTCTAAAAGCTACTTAAATTCAACAGTCCCAGCCTCAGGAACACACAAAGGATTCAAAGAATCTCAGGGTTTTAGATCAAGTCAGTCCCTAAGCACAACACTTTGGTGATGTATTTCTGCACATTATCTACCTGCTCTGCTTTCATAAAGGAATTTGCCCTTGGCAGAACTAGAAAAAAGCTGCAATATTTGACCCAGGATATCAAAACTAAGGTGACTACAACAGTTTATATGGACTTTGGTCACACTTTCCTGATTAAAGAAGTCGTAGAAGCGCCTCAAAATTTCTGCTTTCCTTTTATTACTTTTTTATATTCAACAGCATCCAATCTCAAGCATTAACATGTGAACCATTGGTGTTGTACAAACCACTTCAAAGTCTGGCCACTGATTCCTCTAGCTTGCACCAGCACCAGTGATCCCATGTACATTTAGAAACTTTTTTTTTAAAACCCAAATACATACTTGAAGTCTTCAGTTGTTTTTATGAGTTTAAACACATGCCTGTGATTTCAAAACCAACTGCAAGGACTTGGAAGGCAACATGGGTGAGTGACCATGTGTTCAAGTGTTCACAGCCCTTTAGAAATTGGACAAGAACTAAACCAGAATGAGAGATTTCAGCAGGTCCAACAGTGGCAATGATTCAGAGATGAGAAGTCATGGAAAAAAACAGGAAAGCAAGGAAAGCAGTGGCAGTTCCTGTAAAAAGAAAAATACTACAGGCACCAGTGCCAACTAACACAGACTACAAGAACTGAAAAGGTACCAACTTGGGCTTGATGAAGAGTTCATTATCTCAACTGAGAAATAAGCACAAGAGCACTTGCACCATGTAACTGAATGGTAAACTCCAGAACAGGAAAAAACCCATGAAAGGCTGAAAAGCAAAGCAAGCAGCATCACCACTCACAAGTTACAGAATGAGCTAATGTATTTACATAAGCAGAGATTAAGGAAAGAATTGATTTGATAGTAATGGAGAGAGAAAGCTATCAAAGCATTTGAAGAAAAGTGAATTTAATCCCTTTTTCTCACTTGTCTTCCCTATGAAAGTCAAGTGTGAACAGCTGGCTGCCATTATTAATACCAGCAACAAAGAGTCACAGTCTAAGTTATATTAACAGCTTGGTTAAGTGAATTTCCAAGATTAGCAGGACTTGATTAACTTCATCTTAAGATATTTTAGCCTTTAAGTAATTTCAGAGCCATTGGAATTATCTTCCAAAATACACTAAGCATGGGCAAGATACCAGAAGTCTGGAAAATGGTAAATGCAATCCAGGCTTAAAAAATAAACAACACAAAAAGACCCAGAAGCTTTACTTTAATTTGAGGTAGGGAATGGGGAGAAAGTGATAGAAGAGAGACCTGGAAAAACAAATCAAACAAGTAGAAACTAAGCATAAAAAAAGATCAGATCACTGAAGAATAAAACTGCCAGGCTAAGCTAATTTCAAGCCTTACAAACAGGTTAGAACCTGAAATGTCATATTTCTGTTGGAATTAAAATAAATCTCTTGGCACTTTATGGTGTTATATGCCAGAGAATGGGATATTGATGAAGTATGAATGAATACAGAGCAAGTGTGTACTCTCTGGGTGTAGTCAGACAAAGGTTCACTGCTGAACATGGAAGTGGTGGTGAAGTGGGGTTCCACAGGGGTTTAGGCTTTACCCCAGTTCCAGTCAATATTTGAGCCTGGTGACTTGGATAGAGAACAGGCTCAGATATCACACATCTGAGAATGTGTTCTGGATCTACTTTCCCCCATCATGATTAAGAACCAAAAGGTGCATCTTTAAGGATATATTCAAGGTACAGCATCTAAAACATGAATTGTCAGCTGCACAAGTTCAGTTTTGTTGCTCTGCAGAAGAGACTTGAGGCTGCAGACTGCACTGAATGACAAAACTCACTACACTGATACTAACCTGTCAGAATATAATGAACTTGAAAAAAATTAATTAGAAGATCTGTGAAGCATTTCTCCCATGCTACTTAATGTCTTGAAGACAACAGCTGTATAGTGTATCCAGGTTTGGGCACTGCACTTCAGGTAAGATGTGGATTCAGATGGAGAATAAGAAAAAATAAGAAAGCTCAGAAATTGAGAGACATGACCCATAACTCTTTAGATAAAAGTTGTCTTTTGATGCAGAAAAGTCTGCAAAGAAGATGAGACTTAAATGAACAGGCTGCCCAGGGAGGTTGTGGATTCTCCTCCTCTGGAGACATTCAAACCCCACCTGGATAAGTTCCTGTGTGACTTACACTGGTGTGGCAGGGGAGTTGGACTGGATGATCTCTAGAGGTCCCTTCCAACCCCTAACATTCTGTGATTATAAAAAGAGATTATTCAATTAAACAGAAGCAAACCAGATTTATATTAGGTGTCAGAAAAGGCTTCAATGTTGAAGAGAGTCAAGCACTGGAACTAAGTAGTATTTAGAACCCACTCTTCTTCAGGGAAAGTTCTACAAATATCTACCAGGGATAACATAAGAGCAGCTGACCCTCTCCTAGGTCTAGGCAACATTTTTAATGTCCTCCATTGGTCCCTTTCAGACCACCTGTTTGAACACTTTAATTCCATACCAAAGGTGTTGGAAGCAGGTATTAGTACCACCTCAAATACAAGTTTGTAAACTTATGCATTTGCCAAATGAAAGGATGGTTTAAAAATACATTAAGAGCAAGAAAGAAAGGATGACTATAGGAGGTTTTGATTTTTTTAAATACAAAGCCACACACTTGCAAGACATGAATTTCTAGTTTGCTGTGTTTTCTTACCATAAGTATAGGGGCAGAGGGCTACTAAAAGTAGTAACACATCAAAAATAAAGCCACACAAATAAGAGAAAGCATTTACAATTTTCAAAACAGTGTGTACAGACTCACGACTTATACTACTTGAAAAGCAAAAGATTCATTATTAGCTGCAGAGCCCTTCTCTGAACACCACAGAAGAAAATCTCAAGCCCAAAGCAGTAAGGTAAGACAATGATCCTCTACAAGTTCACAGATGTTCACCTTAGAGAAGATAACCACAAGACAGCAGATGCACATTCATGCCATACTAACAGGCAGTAGATATAAGTAAAACATCTCAGTGTACCAACCTGTGCTATATTTTTGTTAAGAAGATACACTCCATATTCAAACTGAAGCTTCTCTCCTCCTTTTGGATATAAAGGAAATCTGATGGGAAAGAAAAAAAAAAAAAAAGATTTAAGGTTAAGTTATTCAGATGCTTAAGTAAACTTCAGCAAGGCACAAACTCCTTTTCTGAGGAGGTAAAGATTTTAAAAGCCTCCCTTGCTGACTTCTCTCAGGAACCCCTCTCCACAGGATGCACTTAGGAATCCTTTGCAGCCCCAGTCAATCAGCCTTTTTAAAAACTGATGTCAAAATTCAGCTAATGAATAACATTTTCTAACGTATTTAAGGTTTTCAAAAGATGCTTTATGGCTCCCCCAGTGCTGCAACATTCCTCTCACTAAGTGGAGCATGTTTTCAGAAGCATTCAGCATAACACCAGTTCCATGTTACCACTTTGTATTCAGCCATTCATGTGTGCTTAGCTCATTTCCAAACAGAAGTAAACCTTTAAGAGAAGTGCTCTCTTTTGATTAAATTTCTTATTTTGTGACTGGAAGAGCCCAAAGCTCTTCACACACACAAGATGTTTGCAGAACACAGAAGGCATATGGGATTCCTTCCACTTCAACACAGGCACCAAAGCCTGAAGTCAGTTACAGCATAAGAAGTCACTGCAGCCCTTGCAAATATTTTATCCCTCATGTTTATTGCTTCTCTTTAATAAATAAAGCATTTTGTACAATTTTAAATGCATGGATGTAGCTTATATGAAAGCAGCACAGCTTATTTCTGTCTTAGCTGCTCCATGAGATTACAGAACCAAAAGTTTAGTCTTTCAAGTACTGAAACTGTTTGAACCTCTGCACTGAAGAATATAACATTATGTGCACATTCTAGAAACCTTTGGTGAAGGGAAGAAGCTCCCATAAACATATTTGTACACTGCATTTTTTAGGATTGTCTTTTGACTCCTCCTCACCAGCAGAGGTTACAAGGTCATCATGGTCAATCTTGATAAAATCTAACATTTATACTTGTGGGAACTACACCATGAAATGAGCTTTTACCTTTTCAAGAACTGTATCTTCTGCAGCTCCTAATCAAGATGCTGAGCATATTATCTGCACCACCCTCCCCATTACATCAGGAAACCAAAGTCTCTCTCAAATATAAGATAACAAATACAGGAAGATCAATATCTACTAGAAACAACACACATTCTAGAGGGGTGATTAAGCAAAGTGTATTTTATCATCAATCAGCCCCACAGCAGACTACATTTGCAACTTTTAAGGAGAATTATATAGCACCATTAAAGCTAAAGGTTAACAGGTCACGATCACAGCAGATCAAATATTAAGACATCAGCTTCAAGTTTTATGCTACTTTCAAACTCACTGGGTCACTTCAAGTTGAGGAATATAAAAATCACCACAAGTAGTATATATCTAGCTCACCTTGCTTAATAGATCTATAAATCCAACTTGTTGCCCATGGAAGAAAATAAAACCTCTCAAAGTAAACACATGCTACAAAAATCCCACGATGCATTATCCTAAGTGTAAAATCCCAATCAAAAGGAATTCATGGCAATATCTACAATTATACTGCCCAGATAGAGCAAGATTTAGATTTAGAGGATACTTTTACAATTAACAGTATAAAACTCACTCAAGCTTGGCTATAAAAGCACCATTAGGAACACAAGCCATGTTTCACTAGAAGATAGTATTTCATTAAGTCACTAATAACAGTACACTTTTCCCATTACTAGACACAGAGCTCTTCAATACATGCAGTGCAGAAAACAGAATAAAACTCTTTTACAGTGGTTTACATCTCCCACACACAGTTTCTTTTAAGCTACAAAGATTAAACTTTTCTGTTTACTATGCTGGTATTGGTGCTTTTCTAATATCCATGTTTCTGCCCTTTATCTTCCACTAATACATCTTGAAAGATTCTAAACTACAAACATCCCTGTGTCAGCTATCAGAACATAACCATTTACATGAAAGTCTTGAGACATATCAGTGGGTGTCTTTGTGTATGCACATTTATGAGTCACAGAAAAATATTACCAGCTTTTATATCTCTTTCTTTCTCTGTTATCTTGCTTGCCTATTATGCTTGGTCACAAGCAATAAACTAAAGGAAGAGGAACCACAATATTTTATATAGTGCTTCACTAAGTATAACTGAAAGCAATTTTAACTGCTGGCTCCCTATGTGAAATTTTTCTTGCATGCTTGAAAAGCAAGACTGTAAGCTAAACCTCTCGCTTTGGCATGCTACAAAAAGTTAAGTTTTCTGTGTAAGGTGGTTTTAGTTATACTTGCCCAAAAAATACATTTCAAAACTACTATTTTAGTATTTTTATAATCACAAAGCACTCAATAAAATGAAAAATGGCATCTGGCTGCCCATTCTGCTCCAACATGTACCACCTTCCTTGTTTCCATTTTTGCTGATGTGTTTTGGGGGGAAAAAAAAGAATCATTAAGACCTTTTTAAAGCAGAACACAGATACGCTAAGGTGAACATTTTCAAGGAATAAGTTTGGTATGTTTAGTGGAAAGAATTAAAAAAAGCAATCCAGAGGTCTCTGTTGTATAATCACCAGAAAAGATCATCTGAGAAGTAACTAAGTAGTACAAAACCTGCTCTGAGTACACTCAGGAATAACACATACTGTAAGGAAACCATGCACCTAGCATGCAAAAATTATGAACAGAACCCTTTCTGCTCTCTAATATTCAAAATGTATCAACACTCTGTGTTGTAAAAAATGTTGATAAATATGAAATATTACTTTTCATTAATGTGTAGGCTTCTTAAAATATAGCTCTAGTACACCCTGAGTTTACCATAGGTATTCTTTTCCTGTATATAAAGAGCACACTGCTTAGCTGGCACAGAGCAGTAATAATTTTAACAGTGATTCACAAAGATCTTAGTTCAGAGAATATGAACTTGGTGCAAGAAAAAACCATTCAGTAACTTTTAACAGGTTAACCCCATTTGGAGTTGTTTCTGCACCTCGTGTTTCCACTGTACTCCAGGTTATTCTTGCTTCACTTATGACATCTGACATGGCAGCAGTAAGAGCCCATGCTGGGAAAAAGCACAAGGAAAAGTAGTAATAAAGGGAATAACAAGGTAGTGAGCACATGGAAAGGCAGCTTTAGGACTTAGGACAATTGTGCCAAAGAGGCTGAAATGAAAGAAGTCCCACTCTGAATTCAGAAGGTGGAGAGCACAGCATTAAAGTGATCCAAAACTGCACACCAGACTGATTGTAACCAGATGCTCAATATGTGCCTCTAAGATCCAAGATAACAAAGAGGATTCTCAATCTTAAAAGCTTACGTTTGTTTGGAAGTTTTATGTTTTGCTTATTTAATCCTGAAGGACTGTGACAAATGCAAAGTTTTTATTAAATTATTTGAGTCCTGTGTTCTGTTTTATAGGACTCACTGGGCTCCAAGTCAGATGAGCAGTGTTACCCAGCTGTACCACACTGCAGGAACCACAATAAACTGCAGAACATCTACATTTTTAGACACATAGCTCACCTCCCCTTGCATGACGTGTCACCTTGGACAAAAGTTGTGTTCTTCTACTTCTGATATCACAATGACAAAACAGTTTCTTCCATAGTGAACCAGAACAAGATCATGTTTACAGGCTTGAAGCACACACAAGGCTTGTATTAACACTAATACATTCAAGACCTAAATTTTCCCAGTCTCGCAAGCAGTGGTTCTCATTGCCATTTCCCATGGTCAGTAGTGAAAAAAATCTAAAAAGCAGAAAAGCTTTTACAAGACACTTCTAATAATCTCCAAGTAATTTCATTTTAGCAGAACTTAGAACAGAGATGGCAAGTGATATGGTCTCACCTTACCCTTCTCCCCTCACTCCTGCGTGGAGGCTTCCCAAACACAAGTATCTCCTCTCTCTGTAATTATAATTTGATTTATTCCAACCTATCTCCTGTTAATTACTGCCCTGCTTCCTAAGTGTCAGCTGCTGGATAAAGAACACTTTAGCTTAATCATGGTCTAAAAAAACCTGGCATGGAAGTTGGAAGGGAGCACATCACTAACAAGAAGCTCTCCTCTTCTCTAGAAAGAACCTCATGCTCCAATCAGATATTATTCTTAAGAAAATCTGGTGTTTGAGACAATGGGATGCCACTAAAAATTGGCAGTTCCAAGAACAAAGAAGGGCTTTTTGAAATACACAGGGCAACTGATTTTTCAGTCTATTTACACATAAGGAGGTTTTGCTGATAAGCAATAAGTAAACAAACAAGTGTGAGAAGGTCAAGGCTTAGAGTACTGCTGATCTACATAGCCAAACATTTCTACTTGAAAGAAACTCAAGTCAGAGCCACAAATCAAAGCATGCACTCAAGTGAGTCCAGATTAACACAAGGAAGAATCTCTACTTTCCTTGTAAACTGCCCAGGCAAACAGGGGTGGAAAAGGAAGAAATCCCAACTAAAAGAAGTGGTTAAGTGAAGTGTCAACATTGGTGTTATTTTATGCTGTAGGCTCTCTGTGAAAGTTTCTGGAGTACCAACCCTCATTAAATCCTCCCCAAAGAGTTGTGAAAAGGAATAGGGGAGGCAAAGGTTACATGCTTTGTTCACAGTTACTCTGATGGGGAAATGTAACCCCAAGTCAGCCTTTTAAATACAAAAAAAACCCCAGGGCTGAAAGTCTACCTCTTCTCCAAAGTGCATCTACAGAACCTGCACCCTTCTGTCAACAATGGAATTCGATTTTGAAGTCTTTAAAAGACCCTGCAACAATTCCCAAATGCTAAGTTTGAAATTAGTCAATAGCACCCAACTACACCAGCAAAAGGACCCCCAGGGAGCTGGAACTTCAGAGTTAATCTTTACTGAGACAGTTCCCCTAACATGGTAGTTACACAAGTAGAATACATCTTAGACATAATGAACACGGGTATTTCAAACTGAAAAAAGTTTAATCTTACTACAATAAATAATATCTTGTTACAAAGAACGTAGACAAGGTGATCAACTGTCAACCCTGGTATAAAATTCTCTAAAATAAAGAAATTTAATATATGTATTTCCAGTCAATATAGACAACTAATAGTACATGGTTGACAATTTCCACTCCAGTTGAAGCTGCAAACAGCTAAATATCATTGTTAACTCAAGGCAGATTTCAATTTTCAGCTCTAGATACAGTATTGAGTATGTCTAAAAATATTTGTGGTTTGGAAGCAGTACAGGATGAGCAGAGAGGAGTTTTGATCAATGCCTCTGTCAGCTGTACCTGTCCAGGGGCCTGAAGACATTTCTGCCCCTCTGACTTTGACATCTCTGCAGCAATTCCATCCAAAAGCTGCAGCACGAACCCCCTGAGACCACCAGATACCACTCTGCTGAGAAAAATCCCTGTTCATCCAGACACAAGCAGATCATCTTATAATTGTAAAGCTACAGGCACAAAGAAATCCAATGTATCATCTCTAAAGCAAGTTCAAACCTTCTTGTATCTCAGCTTTATTCAAAATTCATTACTCTTTGTGGTTGGAAAACCATATAAATTACTTCCCAGTGTTGATTTCAGCCTTATTTTTATGATTCAATGAGACAGACTATCCTTATGTGCTTGCTGAAAGGAAACCTGAGAAATTTCAGTGGTAGATGCTAGAGAAAAGGCTCTTATGAGGATTTTCTTTTCCACACTCACAGTTTAAGGTGAGATGCCTACAGGTCAAACCCATCAGGTTTGGTGGCTTTTTTCCTTAAAAATGTCTTAGTTACTTCTTAATAAAAGAAAGGGGTTTAAGCCACCTCTCACTGGGTTTGAACATCTGAACTGAACCACTGGTTTTGGTAAAACAGCACAGGCAGGATGTTTGTTATACCAGTGTCTCCCACCAGAACCAGAACAACATACCACTAAGTGATGTATTGAAAAATCAGAAAAACAGAGAAAAAAGGTCTTGACAAGACTGCTTGTGTTGTCCACAAATATTAATACTGGAAAACTAGAGGTCTGCTTTAAAGGTAGAAAAGTGATGAGCCTAATTTTAGTGTTGTAAGAATTAGATCACCCTTCTTACAACTCACAAATAAACTGTCCTAAATGTCCTACTCTAACCACTAAGAACTTCTCTTCACTGTCCCATCTTTTCAGCTGACCTTACACAAGTCCTTATCAGCCATCAAGATCTCATTTAATTTTATAGCCTCAGCTAATCTTTAGCCCTTTCTCATAGTAAGTGAAGTGTTTGATGAACATGCAGTAAATCACCACAGAATTTTTGGTTTAGTCAGATGGTAACTGTTAGGAAAAGCTGAAAGAATCCTTAGTGCATGTATTGATTTCAGACCTCAAGTATCTCTTATGAATTCAAGTCCAAATATATTTACTGTTGTGTTCTGTGATTTATGAACTTCTCTGCATCTAGAAAAATCACATATGTACCAATATATTGATGGCCAATTTTTATTGTCTATAACCACCTGTCTTTAATACAAACTGTATTTAAAGCTTAAGAAATTGCTTCATTTCTAACTGCTTTCACCTGCTTCTACTTTGGTATTGCACCATATGTTTTAAATGTTTTTTCTGTCTTTGGTTCAGACTTAAGGCATGACCCAAATCATATTAAAGTTTAATCTCGACTTCAGAAAGGGAAGAAGTCAATAAATTAATTGGTTTTACACATGTAACTGTTTTTCCCTGGCTGAAGTGAGGTACAATTTAAATAGCATATTACATCCCATTTGACAAATGTAAGCTAAATTTCAAATATAGTTTGGAATTGTGTTATATACCCTTAATTTTCAGTGATTCAAGAGTTAAAGACTGCTAATATTTGCAGCTTTGCAAGCTAAATTAACAAGGGCATTGATGCTTCTAGACTACTTAATTATCCAATAGTTAACTGAAGATGTGAAAGATACTAATAGTAAATGAAGCCAACATCACTGCATTTTCACATCACTTGCAAGACACTTCCAGCCCAGCTGCATCCACCAAATTTTTGAGAGAACAAACCTGACATAGCTTTTTCCTTCACTTCTTGTTTCATGGCTGCAGCAAGATGACTGCAGAGCAGATTTGGCAGAATGCAGCTGAAACTCAATTATTCACTATTATACAGATAAAGAACTGATGTAATTTCTGTGACTGTAAAAGTCACAAGTGTGATAGCAGAGAGCCATCCATCAGACCTAGGCAACAACTGTGCCTCATGCAGCACTACCAAAAATAGGGAAGTTTAGAAAATTATGAATTTCAAGCTTAAGCTCAGAGATAAGACACCCTAGAGGAGGACAGAACTAAATAGCCCAATCCAGATAAGATAATGACCTGAAAAAGTCACAAGTTCTTGCTTGATATGACTGAAGCATGAGGAGAACAAGAACAAGGCTTAAATATTTACTGAAGTTTGAGTTATTTCAATCTCTGCCCTTTTTGGGGGGCTGAGAGGGAGGCAGAAGGAGAAGAAACCTTCAACCTAACCACATCCTGTTTGCTAACTGCAAAGGAATGTTGCATTCAGAAGAGAAAGATTTTGTTATCTTAAAAAAGTCCTAGGACTTCTCTGAACCAGAATAAAGAAAACCTTGAAAGCCTTTTAAGTGAGACTGACTATAATTGTCCAGGCAGCTCACTTAAAATCACTATTCCCAAGGACACTTTGAATGAAGCATCAGGAAAAGTAGGCTGCTCAAGAGCCCTGGGCACCAAAATACCCAACACTTCCAACCAGAAGACCAAGGCACAAGCAGCTTTGGCTGCACAGCTTCAAAACCTTTCTCCTTCTCAGACAAAGTACCCCATGGTTAGATCAGCTTCAGAGACTAGCAGAGATCTTAAGCAGAACTTAAGAAGCTGAGTGCTTGTTGGAAGAAAGACAATTACAAAGGAACTGTATGAAACTGCCTTGACTTTGACATTCTAGAGACACAACACAGAATTTCAGACTGGTATGGGTTGGAAGGGACCTTCAAGATCATCTCATAGAATCATAGAATTAGCCGGGTTGGAAGGGACCTCAGAGATCATCAAGTCCAACCCTTGATCCAGCGGAGCAGTTGCTAGACCATGGCACTGAGTGCCACATCCAGTCTTTTTTTAAATGTCTCCAGGGACGGAGAATCCACCACCTCACTGGGCAGACCATTCCATTGCCTGATCACCCTCTCCGTGAAGAAATTCTTTCTAATATCTAACCTAAATCTCCCTTGACACAACTTAAGACTGTGTCCTCTTGTCTTGTTGAAAGTCGTCTGGGAAAAGAGCCCAACCCCCCCCTGGCTCCAGCCTCCTTTCAGGGAGTTGTAGAGAGTGATAAGGTCTCCCCTGAGCCTCCTCTTCTCCAGGCTGAACACCCCCAGCTCCCTCAGCCTCTCCTCACAGGAATTGTCCTGGAATCCCTTCCCCAGCCTGGTTGCCCTCCTTTGGACCTGCTCCAGGACCTCAATCTCCTTCCTGAACTGAGGGGCCCAGAACTGGACACAGGACTCGAGCTGTGGCCTCACCAGGGCTGAGTACAGGGGCAGAATCCCTTCCCTGGACCTGCTGGCCACGCTGTTCCTGATCCAGGCCAGGATGCCATTGGCCTTCTTGGCCACCTGGGCACACTGCTGGCTCCTGTTCAGCTTCCTGGCAATCCAGACTCCCAGGTCCCTCTCTGCCTGGCTGCTCTCAGCCACTCTGTGCCCAGCCTGGAGCTCCCCATGGGGTTGTTGTGGCCAAAGTGCAGGACCCGGTTCCAACCTCCAATCTAGTTCCAACCTCCTGCTATGGACAGGGATCTCTGCTACTGGAGCAGGCTGCTCCAAGCCCCATCCAGCCTGGCCTTGGGGCATCCCTAGGGCCAGTGTCTCACCATCTTCCCAGTGAAGAATTTCTTCCTAATCTCTAAGCACTTCTGAGCCTTCTCAGATCAGTTACCAGCTGATGGTGGAGGCCATTAACTGACCTTAGGGTGACTGCTGGCCTACCAGGAAGAGCAAACTAACCTGTCAAAAATCAGCATGGTTGGAAAAGTTTTAAAATTAAGAAGTTAGATCTCCACTGGGTGAGCAACACTGAAATCAAATGGATAGACAGGGAGAGAAAAAAGAAAAAAAAAAGAAAATTATGAGCATGCACTTTGCTTTGTTAGAGATGAGATTAAGACATGAGTATGATTCACAAATCACAAGTGAATTCAGATTTGATTGCTGTATGGTGTTTAGTTCCTAATTGAGAGAACAAGCTAAAATTGTAAAACAAACTTGATGACAAAAATACAGACTGCCAAGGGAAAAAAACCAACATATCTTCATTCAAGCTTTACACAATACAAAGATAATTATTTTACTGGGAAAGAAAAACATATTGGCAGTTTAATTTTATGAGAAGTATTTTCAAAATGCCTGTCTGAATAGCTCAACAAGAAGATAATCGAAAGCAGAAGCATTGCCATCTCTCTATTTAAAAAAAAATGTAACTGCTGTGACCTTGCTTTTGGAGAATGTACAGAATCTGTGTAGGCTGTAGAGAGGAAAAGAAAGCAGACCCAGATTATGAAAGTCAGGCAGCTCTCGGTGAGCCAGTCACCAATTTATACAAGAGAGTCTCATTCTACTAGTTCAGCAAATAACACTATCAAACACCTCAAAAACACAGCTAGCAATCCATGGAACAAGTGACACTGATGGCTTCTTGCAGCTTGTGCATTCTCAGAAGGTATCTCAGCTTGAATTCAAGGCTTGCTACATACACACCATGATGGATATCACAAGGATTATCTATAGAGCAGACAACCTCACTATCAGAACTTGAAATCTCCCTGCCACTGAAGGCTCATTTTTTAACTAGAGGGCACTTTCTACAGGTCAAGTCCTTGCTTATTGAGAAATGAAGTAATGTTTTGAAAAATAATCTCATCAGGAGTATAGGGTTCCAACAGGAGTAAATTCAGCCTACTATGTCTTTGCAGAAACATTTCTCAGCTGTAGATGTCTGGGGTCACTGGTCCCTCATCTACTGCAGTAAACAAAAGTGGCTTGCTCAGACTGGGCAGGAGCATGTAAAAGCTTCTAGTTTCCAGCAACAGTATTAACAGCATGTAAATTTCTTCAAGAACACCTGATGTAATATTTGGTGACCAAGTGATGGGAAAAGCATTCTCTTGGTGACCAAGAATAAAATAACCCCGGATTCCAGCTAAATATCCTTAAGAATGTGGAACGTAAAAACACAGTTCAAGATAAGTTCATGGCAAAAAGCATTCTTTGAGCAATAAAGTTGAACACTTAACACACACTCAATCTACCACAAAGAATCAACTTTGCTTTGACAGCTATTAGATTTCTCAACAAACCATCTCCCTCCATCTGATTTACGTCTGCCAAGATTTCTTCCCCAAGCTGCCATTTGATTATCTCAGCCAAAGAACCAACTATGATTAAAGACTTCTCAATTGAGTGGGAAGATGTTAATGTCAGTGAAAAGTTATCCTTCACTTGCTTGTGTCATGATTTTTCAGGCTGCTTTGTTGAAAGTGGCTTATCTGTTACCAGGCACAAAGCAATAAGCACCTTTGGTTGCAGTAACTCTACTACAGCTGAGAGACTGAATTTCCTCTTCTTCCAAACAGGAGCAAGGCAGCAGGAGTCAGGATCACTTTTAGACTACATTCATTCAACAAGTGGCTTCTAACTGCTCCAAAATTACTCTGCATGCCTGTTTGTCAGCATTTATCTCTACTTTTTTTGCCAATCTGGCTTTGCCACACTTAAAAAAATTCGAGGACAGAGAAAGGTAACTCGGAAGCAATCTTGTAGCAGAACTGCTTTGGATATAAATTTTTCTTTAATTACAGGCCTGAGAAATTAAGTTTTTTGCATCAGAACTGTCAGTAACTTAGTTTGCATGACTTAATACACACAATGTAATGGAAATTTTCTTTAGTAGTGCAAAATTCAATAGCATCAAATTAATGCTTTAACACGTGCAGATTAAAAGCACATCTGGCCCAGCTATTCTTAACTTTTCCACTTCTCTGAAATTTAGCTCCTTAAACTAATTAAAAACATCTCAAAGTGGGTTAACCAACTTGCTGGTTTGAGTTCAAGTCTCAATCAGGAAGGCATGGAGTTAACATTCACCACATCCAGTCCTGCACTTGCAGATCAGCTTCAGCTGTACACAAGCTGTATCAGGTTGGACACACTCAGACTTTGCTTCCAGATAAGCCTGATGCCAGCAGATCCTCACAATCCTAGCTCAGAACAGCAACTTTTAGAACATCCACCTATTAGATATCAAGACAAAAAAAAATTCCTAATAATTACAATCTCTTGACATGCTCAAATTTTGCAATAATGATGAAACTGAGCTCCAGAAAAATACAGTTTTGATGTATAACCCCACAGCACAAATACTTTCTGGAAACTTATTTCAGAATGAGAATTATGTCTTTCAGCTGCAAATATAGCATATGTTTTGTTCCTGTTTTCTAAGAGAACCTAATAGGGGCAAACAGAGCATTTCCTAGTGACAAGAGAAGGTGTTCAGGCAGCATAATAAGCAGCATAATGTACAAAACCAGACAGACTAGAAGCCATTCAAACTAGGCAAGTCAGGGAATTAATCAGGAGACTACTTACCATTACTACTTAGGCCATTCCCACTCTTATGATGGAGGGAGTTCTTCAAAAATTAAAATTGCAAATAACTTGCACAGATTTAATTCAAAACTAAGAAGTACTTCAACTGTCACTCAATACTGTTACTTTAAATGGAAATTCAAGCAGTTAAAGCTATTTCTTTCTCTCCTCACCCCCCAAATAGCTTAATTGTTTCTCAATATTTATTTCTCCTGAGTCTTAATTTCAGTCCCATGAGAGAGCTCAGGCAATGAAGTGGTCCAGTTCAATTCTTCAAAAATCCTTGGTATCTAAGCCACAGGTAAATGGCAGCACACACAACTTCCCTCCTTCTGCTGTTTCACACAACTATCTGGTTCCTGAGGTAGATGAAAAATCCCAGAACAGAATTGCAGTTAAATGCCTTTGAATGCAGATGCCTTAGACTGCATCACAGCTGTCTGTGTTTCCTACAGCCCACTGGTGTCTGTACTTGTCCAGCAGAGTGGAAAAAAAGAGCTTAAAACTTTCTATAGACTATAAAATGCTAAGAAAACCTTTACGGTGGTTTACTGTTATCTCAGGTCAGCCAATGCCAAATATTCCTGCAAAAAATACATCAAACTAGATCAGGCTTCCTCCATGCCTGTTTGGGTTTTTTATTGTTTAATTTTCTTTAAAAACTGTACGTATATATTTATGATTTTTATAACAGTAGGTGGCAACAAGCTCAATATTGAAACATGCAACACAATGAAAATAGCACCTCTTTGAGACCAGACAGCTCGGAAATGAATTTGTGTACTTCACTAGCAATGCCTGAAAACAAAAAAAAAAAAAGTTCTTTTTTGCCTTTCAAATAAAACAGCCTTTTAAAATCACGTATGCTACCACTTCAGTTTTTTATCCCCAACCTGAAATATGACTTTGAGGTGATTACTTTCTTACTGCTATTCTTTTTCTACTCCTCCCCCTTAACACATTTTGGTGGAACATAATGGCCAGAACACAACACACAGAGTATTTAATTTTTCTTTAATATTACTACGGAGAAGCAACAATAGCAAAACTATTTCTTGAAACTCTTCTTGTTGCCAAGTGATGTAAAGTGAAGCAGTGAAGTAAAGAGTTCTTGCAAAACCTTTTAAAAGACACAGCATGAATGAGAATGCTGAATACAACACAGATTGCTCTGAATGCACATTTCATTTATTCAGAAACATGCAGGGTAGCAGAAAGGTGATTAAACTCCAAAGAATGTCATTTTACTTAGAGTTGTATGCATATTTTCAAGATGGCCAATGTGATTTGATGAAATGAGTATTCTCTTCTTAAATATCCAACTGGCAGGTTGCAGAAGCATCACGTGAAGTTTGTTATAAAATGGGAAGCAATCCAGCATAGCTGTGAGTCAAGAGATGCTAAAAGACTCCCACACAGATGCCATAAGTGTGCTTCACTGTACTCACTTTAAAAGTAACAAGGAGACTGCTGTTGTTTCAAAAGATTCAGCAGCTCCCAGATGGAAAAATGAAGTTTACTTTGTGAGATGCTGAACTTCACAGAATCACCTTGCTTGGTGACCCTGAAGATAACTGAGTCCAACCATTAACCTGACACTGACAGGACCTTCACTAAGCCATATCCCCTAAATATTTTGTCTCCACAGCTCTTCAGTGCCTCCAGGGATGGTGACTCCACCTCTACCCTGAACAGCCTCTTCCAGTGCTGCTTCTCTCAGCATTCAAAAAGAAGAACTGAATGGAAGACTATAAAACAGGACAACAGCACCACCAACACAGGCAATATCACAAAGTAGGTCTCACTCCAGCCCTAATACTCCTTATTTTGCTCTAAACTGAAAGCTATTTTTTGTTTACAAACATGGGAGCAGGCTCACAGAAGCCCTGAATGCAGGGCTTGACAGTGTCAGAAAAATATCAGAAGTAGTTTCATCTCAGCATTCTTGCTATGTTTATGAGGATGTGATGAAGTGCTGGGTTTCAGTTCCAGAAAAACAGTGCCAAGGAATTTAGGTGGTTTATTCAGGAGGCATGTTTGTCAACTGGAGAGAACAACATGCTGCTGTCCCAAGTAGCTTGAACCAGAGAATGTTAGGGGCTGGAAAGGACCTGAAAAAGATTGAGTCCAACCCCTTGCCAGAGCAGGATCACCCCCTGTAGGTCACACAGAAACACATCCAGGTAGGTTTTGAGTGTCTCCAGAGAAGACTGCCCATCCTCACTGGGAAGCCTGTGCCAGTGCTCTGCCACCATCACAGTGAAAAAACTTTTTCTTATGTTTCCATAGAACCTCCAAGGTTCTAGTTTGCACCCCCTGTCCTGTCTGGATATTACTGAGAAGATCCTGGCTCCTGACACTCACCCCTTACATATCAGCATTAACAAGGTCACCCCTCAGTCTCCTCTTCTCCAGACTTTCCTCATCAGGAGATGTTCTACTCCCTTCATCATCTTGCAGGCTCTGTGCTGGACTCTTTCAAGCAATTCCCTGTCCTTCTTGAACTGAAGAGCTCAGAACTGGACACAATATTCCAGATGTGGCCTCACCAGGGCAGAGTAGAGGGGGAGGAGAACCTCTCTCAACCTACTAACCAGACAGATTTGCTTTGAAATCCATTTGAGGAATGGTATTTTTTCTTCCTAAATGTTTTATGCACTCTGGAGATACTGAAAGGGACCACTGAAGTGGTGCATTAATGAGATCTTGAGTAAAAATGAGGTTTTTGCCTTTCCTTGGTGGTTTAGAAAGTCATAAAAGTAGATTTTTAAGAGAAAACTTAAGACTTTTAGCAGTACTGAAACTGTTTTATGGAATACAAGAAGGGAACAGTTATTGAATAGAATATAATCACTGATGTCTCTACAATTCCAAAGCTAACCATAGATTGTATGCCTCTGGCTGAAGTTCTAGACCTCATTCTACCTTCAGCAATGTGGCCAGACACAAGTGGTTCTCACCACAGCCTCCTACCTCTTTTGTAGGCTTCCAAGTTCCAACTTAACATTAACTGCAGCAAACAGAACTGAATACTGCTACAAGAACCTGGAGATTTAAGTGACCTGGGTCATCAGATTAAACAAATCTGAAGCAGATAAAGTGCTTTCCAAATGTAACTTACATTCCAAAAGCTCTCAAAATATTTAATCATCTTATAAATAAGGGCTTTAAAAAGCTGGTGCAGAAACTTGAAAGTGAAGTAACATATTTATACTATGTGAGATTAAAAACAAACACATGCACTTATGAAATTGCTCTTGAGTGAAAACATCAGCTGTTTCCCTGATGGATGATTTTTAGAAGCACTTAATATGGATCTCAGGCAACTTTCCAGTCCAGGAAAAAAGTACAAAGTCAACTAAAATGTTTAACCAAGTCAATAATCATGATTCTATGTGCTGTAAGTATAGAGAAAACCTCACTCTAATTACTCAAAAGTTTATATTGGATTTTGAAAGCTGCTAAAGGACAGGTCACTGAAATAAAGAAATTTAATGATGCCTGTTAATTGCTATGTTCAGTTCAGTTAGGAAGAGGTGAGAAACATGAGCTATTAGTTCAGAAAGTAAACTGCAAGTTATGACATTTGAGGTTTTCTATAGCAACTGAAGTCCTTTGGGAGTTGGTAGAATTGACTCTCCAATTGCTGGGAAGAGAAGACCTCAGGCAGGAGCTAATCCTGCAAAAAATCTTGCAGAACACAGGTAAATGGGCCAACAGGGATTCATATACTTAGCTAAACTTCTCCTTTTCAGAAATCTATTGTGAAATAAAGTATTAAGTCATGAGGGTTTGCAAGTCTATAGCCTAAAGGACTAAGCCTTCCAATCTGTCTCAGACAACAGGAAATTGGTTTAATCTTTATACACCCACACACAGGCAGCTCTAACTCCTCAGAAATTTGTTTTCCAGATATAAATGTTCTACTTTGCTACCCTTCTGAAAGTGATGTACAGGAAGGAGTATGAACATATGCTTAGAGAACTAAACTGAAGCAAAACAGATTAATGTTCTATCAAGCTACCCAGGAAGTGTTTAGACAAGTTATTAGAACAGTATCAAAATTAATTTGCAGACATAATTATAAAGCCATATTTTATTGTGTCAAAACAGGAAGGCCTCTGTGAGTTTAACTCTTAAGGCAAGTTATCTCCGCTCTCCTGGCAAAAGTCACTCAGCTCAAAGAGCAATCAGATGCTTCCAAGCACCCCAATCCTGTCAGCTATACACAGTGTCCCCATCTTGATTTGGACTATTAGGAATTAGTGTTAAAATAGAATACTCTGCATATTTCCAAAGAGATTTGGTGGTCTGTGGCTTTTTTTTTTTTTTTTACAGGCTTCATGTCAATAGAGACAGCTACTTTCCACACATTCTCCTTCCCTCTGCCATTTTCTTCCCTCCCTTTTCAAACCCTGCAGATGGAAAAGAAAAAATGTCACTGATTCCATACAGGCACAGTGTATGGAATTAGAGGTCAGTGTATGCAATTAGAGAATTAGATAGCACAGGATCAGAGTGGAGAAGCTGCCCTCCCACAGGTGGGCAATGCTGCATTTTGAAATATGTGGCTGCAGGCTACAGAAAGTGAAGCTTAACCCATAACTGCCACTATTTTCATGTTAGAGCACACAGGTGCAAAAGACAGTGAGAAAACAGGCAAAGTGCCAAAACACAGGAGAAGGCATTCAGAGAGTGGATTTCAGGACAGCAAGATAGTTTCCTGGTAGCACAAAAGCAATAGTGTAGCTACATGTTGAACAACAACTATTACAAAACAAAAACCTCTCCATTAAATGTTAAGTTGGTTTTTAATAGATAACTGCTTACAGTGCTTTTTTTCAATCAATTAAAATCCTTTGTGGTAAAGAAAGCTATTTATTTTCTCATGTTTATCTTCACTACTCCAGTACTGCCAGTAACTCCTTAGTGAAGCTGCACTTGCTATGTGCAGTGTATTCTCACAACCAGTAGCAAATCACAAAAGGCAAGTTTCCCCACCAGCAGCCCAAACTTACCTGTAAGACACATTATTTACATTTTTCTGTCATTCTGAGAAACCAAATGTATAGTAATATTCCTGCCAACAGGCCTAGAATGAACTACACTATGAGATCACAGAATTCCAGTGGGAGAAACTCCAGTGACTGCCCCACAGCTCCTGAAAGCAGTAAGAAGCAACTTCCAACTCTGTGTTACTTCAACACTACCCAAAAGCGTTCAGAGGGAGTTTTGTGATGGTTTTGTTGGTTTGAAGAAAGTGCAGAAGGATCTTTATGACATACTTACTCTCTCTCTTTCTCTGTCAGTTTGTCATTGATATTATCTTTGATTGTAGACCGGGAGCCCTTGTGAATTATGGGATACCTGAGTGGCACTTGTAAGAAGTAGGATATCATCGAAACCAAGTGAGCGGTGTAGCCCAGGGCAACAGCAATGCTTCCATCATCTTTTGCTGTCAATAAGAAAGATTCCATTATTTAATCCAGTGGGTCTCACTGCAGGCTCAGGACAAGTTCATTCTTAGAGCTCAGAGAATGATACTGGTAATGAAGTATCAGAAATTAACATAGCTGCAAGTCTGAAATAAATTCGAACTCCTCACTCAATCTGCTTTATTCTTATTCTGGTTTATTCCCCCTGGCATTTTTACACTTTCAAAGCTAAAAGTTATTCTTAACAGTTGGCTGGCTGGGGGATGGTAAAGAAGAGTTGGGAAACAAAATTCCCAAGGCAAAAATTCAGGTCTTAACTGTTCTGCATTTCTCTAGATGTAGCTGATATGTATGGCCAGGGTCAGGGAAAAGCTGCATTCCTCCCTGATTTTATTCATTAGTGACATCAGTTGGAGAGACACTGACCCCAGGTTATGAACTCTTTTCCTTGCCAATAATAGGAAGAACTCAGATTAACCCATTGCTTTAAATTATTTTCCATTTGATATTTAAGGGTTCAACCTTAAAACTTCACCTGTCAGGAATACACACAGGTCTTGTGACTGAAATTACATCCTTCAGCCACCTAAGGGCTTTTCCTTTCTGTTTTTCTTCTTTGGAAATGAACACACCAATGCATACAACAAGACAGAGTCCTCTCTTCTGAGGTACATGGTCCTGAGAAATCAGCTCAACAAAGGACAACCTTCTAAGAAAGCTTAAAATAGTGTTCAAATACAATCATTTTGAAAAACATTTCAACATTGGCTGAAAATGTTAAGGAATTAATTTTTTTGATACTTCAGATGCCTCATTTTTTCCAAAATATTACTATCTACTAGGAGTCTGAAATATGATAGATTTGAAAACCAGCTAACATATAACTGTGTATTTAAATTGATTGCTGAGTATTTCTTCCTCATAATAATTTCTAGACACTCTGATAGGCAGCAATTCTTCCATAAAGAATTAACATCAGTAAAGTGAAAATGGAGCAAAAGATTCATGCCACTGATTTCTCAAGAATGACCAAATTAAGTTCATAACCCACATTTAGTCCAATCAGAAAAACAAAGCAGCAGACCAGTATTTATCATATTGACAAGTAATTTGTTCTACAAGATTATTTTTCCATTATTTTAGCAGTCAATAAACATTTTGTTAGCACAAGTTAAAACCAATAGGGTGGCTTTAATGAGTTAGACCATGGCTTGAGGCTTTCACCCAATCCTCATGGAGTGAGCATCTACTGGGAGTGAGAAATTCTCAAGGGGATTGTAATGAAATTCCAATTGATGTTGAATATTTGCAGATGGATGGATGCAGGACATGAAATAGCTCCTATAGGGACAGAAATATTATGTACTTGCTTCTGCAACAAGATGACTGTAGGCAATTAAAGCAGAATTATAGATTCATAGAATGGTTTGGGTTGGAAGGGACCTTCAAGCTCCTCCATTTCCAACCCCCTGGATGGGCAGGGACACCTCCCCCAGCCCAGGTTGCTCCAAGCCCCATCCAACCTGGGCTGAGACACTGCCAGGGATGGGGCAGCCACAGCTTCCTTGGGCAACCTGTTCAATGAAACTCCATCAGTCAGGAAGTTTTAACATTGGACTTATGCAAGATAATTGTTGGCATTTTTGCTGCCTTTTTATAAAGGTATGTAATGATAGGACAAGAGGGAATACCTTTAAGCTGGAACAGATTTGGATATAATGGAGAGATTCCTGTGAGGGTGCTGAGCCACTGGCTTGTGTTGCCCAAAGAAGCTCTGGCTGCCATCTCCCTGGAAGTGTTCAGGACCAGGTTGGATGGGGCATGGAGCAACCTGGACTAGTGGGAGTTGTCCCTGCCCATGCAGGGGAGTTGGAATTAGATGATCTTTAAGGTCCTTTGAAACCAAAGCCATTTTATGACTTTATAGTAAAGTTCCACAACAGAAAACCAAGTGGAGATTGGTGCCGCACTGAAATTAACCACAATGGACTTTTAGGTCAGCAATAAATATTTTCCAGAATCATTAAATTTGTAAGGCACCTCTAGAAACTTTTTAGACATAGCATGGTTCAGAGCAGGACTGTGCCCAGTTGGGTTTTGAGCATCCCCAAGGATGGAGACTCCAAAGTCTCTCTGGGAAACCTATTCCTTCTCCAGTACTGAGTCTTAGAACACAGATGGAATTTTCTAAAAGTCAACAGTAACTTCCTTAGCACCAGTTAGGAAGTAGAATAAATAATGCAGAAGTTTCCTTCAAGTCTAGACCTTTCCAGTCAGAAATCTGGATCCTAAGCTATTGCTAGCTGTTAATTTTATGAAGTTTAGAGGCAGTCAACTGTAACAACTAAATTAAGAATATCCAGCTACCTTGAAAGTCTTCAGAATTAGGAAGCTTGACTCCACAAACAAAGTAATCCTTTTGATCATTCTGTAAGTTTAAAATCAACAATGGAAAGTGAGAATGGAACAATAACATCCAGAAAACAAAAACCTGCACAGAATCTGATGATAACAAAGCACTTTTTTTAAAAAAAAAGACTAAATGTTCAGTGAAACCCAGAGTGACCTGACACAGTGGTTTCATCCCCATTCTGGATAATTCAGAAATAAAAGCAACTTTTTTAAAGAAGGAAGAGCTTCATCATAACTTATTACACAAAAGGTTTTGGAGCTCAAATATGTGACACATCTGTCTATCTACATTCTGTTAAAGTTCAGCTACTTCCAGTGTTACTTTACATAATTGTAAACAAAATGGAAAGTATCCACTAAATTACTATTTAGAGCTATTCTACTCTTATAGTGAAGCCCACGTAGGAGATGCTGGCCTAAGTCCCCTCCCCATGAGGTTTGCAATCAAATCCAGGAAAAAGCTGGAAAATTTTGAAGAGCAAATTTCAACTCGAATAAAACATGGCATTTGTTTTGAAGTGTAAGAAATATGGAGTTCTTTTCACATCAAGCAGATTTTTAGACTGTGGAAAACATACCAGATCAATAGGGTAGATATAGGATAGCTCTGACAGCAACTGCTTGCATCGAATGGTCTGCTGGGCATTCGTCTTCAAAAACAGTTCCCTTTAGGAAGAGAGATCCCAAAACCATTAGTTCCTTCAAAAACTTGAAGTAAAGATGTCAAGCCTCATATCACTTGTGCATTTTCCCAAGTATTCCCTCCCCAAAAGAGCTAAGTAAGTAAGTAAAGTAAGCTAAAAATACAGAAGAAAAAACTAACTTGTTTCTTTTCCGTTATACAGATTATAGGAATATTTTGACTTATTAAATCTGACAAAGCTGGGTTTCTCCAGAACACATCTAAAAGTTCTATCATAGCCTACATGTGCAACCAAGCATTTGTTTTGTTCTAGAATCTCCACTGTTAATTGGCACTTTAAATATCTGCAAATTGTAGCAGAGATGTCTTAACAGATGTCTTGGGGTGACATTACGAAGAATTTGGTGCCATGAGTCCCATTTCAAATGGACAAATTTTAAACCCGTTTTTTCCTTTCCAACTACAGAAAGAGCACAGGTCCTTTTACCTCTTAGCAGTGCATTCCTTTCTTAACTCATTCAGGGATTCATTATGTTCTTGAAGTTTCTGGTGTTCAGCCTCAAATGCATTTTCTAAATAACATGAGGAAGCAGGAGAAAAAAAAATAGATCAGTATTAAATATTTTATCTGAAATCTTAAAAGTAGATACTGACACAATGTTGGTAATAATCCCCAGTTTACTTTTAGATGCCCATTTTCCAAGCTAGGCTGCTAAACTAGGGAATGAGAGTGCAGGAGGGACAAAAGTCTTCCTGCACTATACAACAGCCAAATAAACAACAACAAAACCTCATTCTCATTTAACAGCTTATGTCCACAATAGTGGAGATGTGTGTCAGTTAAGGCATCTCAAAAGTTGCACAGATAGAATTAAGTTAATGGTAAAACCTTATTTTTCACAGTGATCAATTATTTTGGACTCAACTCAGTATCACAATAAACAACCCAAAAAGTCCTGCAACCAGACCAAATATTCATGTAGCTTGGTCTTTAGTGAGCTCCAAGGAAACAATGATGGAGCATTTACTACTGGACACTTTCCCAGTAAAACAAAACACCAAGAAGACAGAGCATTTCCCCTTTCACTCTTCTAAGAAGCTATTAAGAGGGATTTTTGTCTCCTAACACTTTAAATGGAATCCTAATCACAGGTACAGTAACATCCATCATGACATTATAACATGCTGGCAACCAGCCACTATGCACTAGAGTGTAGCTCCTCTGATTTTTTCATACATTTCTAATTAATTTAAGATTGTTTCAGAGAGGTGTTACAGTAAGGTTTTTTTATTTTTATATTTTAAGAAGTTTTTCTAGTGACAGGACACCAGAATTGCATACAACACAGATGGTGAAAGATTATACATTGCTGTGAAGTTTATCTAAGCTATCTAAAGAAGAAACACAAGCACATTAGTGCCAGACCAAAAAACAAAACAGGATCTTAATGTTGGTCACCATGTTCATAAGTTAGGTCACTACTCTTTTGATCAGTGAATTATGAACACCTAAAAGCGAAGCAGTAATGATTCTACACTTGCCTCTGTCATGTAAAGTATTTTTTTCCTTTTGCAACAAGGCTACTTCTTGACCAAGGGCCTTCTTCTGCCTCTCCAGTTCATTACGTAGCACCAGGATCTTCAACTGTAAACATTCACTCTCCTTTTTCTATTGGAAGAAAAATAAGATTGAAAAAACAAAACGCAAAAAAACTCACAGAAGTTTTTCTGCACACAAGCAGATCCATAATAGGAGTGATAGGAGACAAGGGAAAAATGGAACAAGCTGAGCTCAGAAACGACCACAGGAAATAGATTACCAAAGATTAATCTTTTGGCTGCTTTGGAAGGAGAGAAACTCAGCTGTGTCCCACAGTGCTTGTTCCTCCTGTCCCTCTCCTGTGCTCAGTGATGCAACCCATCCCAGGACAGAAATTAAGAGAGGAAGGAGAAGTGGGAGGAAGCTTCTGCACAACAAGTACACAGAGATTAAGAGCAGAACATGAGTGCAATGAGCATTGCCTGGCAAAGGGTTCAGCAGCAAGGGGGAAGATGAGCAATGAGGAGCTGACACTGAATTGAAGCAGGGTGATGCAAAAATGCTGGAGATGTCTGAGCTGCAATATTAGATCCAATTCCCAGCCTCAGGGTGATGAGAAAAAAAGATACCAAAGGAAGAAAGTGTAGAGAGAAGCAGGTTATGTCATCACACACAATTACATTCAAAGGAACCCTTCTCTCAAAGTTTTAGCATTTGAACTGTACCTACTCTGAATCTACTTCTCTATTTAAAAGAATCCTCTTTGATGCACTGTCTCCACTGAGTTATGCTCTTATATTCATAGTGAAGCAGAATATTCTATTAAAAGTGTCTTTTTGTTTTAAGGAAGGAATCTCTGTATACTTAACAGATACTTATTGAGAATAACTGAAGACAGATTCAGATTAGAAAAGAGAAGACACATCCCTTCAGTCCAGTCCTATGCCTACTGGCATTCAAAGCCTGAAGGAGCAACCAGATATCCTTATGAGCAAGTCTTAAGTACTACCAGACCCTGTCACCTTGTACAACTCTGCCAGCTTTCACTTTTTCAAGCAGTTAGTGGAGATAATGCTACTTCAACACTAGATGCCTGAACAGAAATCAGCTCCTGATGAATTCTTCCCTCTACTTCATATTTACTTCCAGTTCCTTACATCATAGGCCATGGTTGCTTAAGAAGCTGCATTACGTGTACAATCATTGCCATTTTTGGTTTTAGTGTTCTTCATACTGTTTTGCTGACAAATATTTATAAAGGAAAAGCCTTTGCATAGTGGGACAAGGATATTCATAACTGAAAAAAGATGGTTAAAAGCTTTTTAACAGCCAAGATACCAGCAGAAGGTAAAGAAGCTCTGGGCTGGAGTCATTCACAAGGGATGCTATATCACCCCTAGAACAAGCTGACAACTTTGCTTCTTCGTTTAAAATGCAACCCTCTAATTGGAGTGGGAACATAAGTTCCCATTTTTTTTTTTGTTTTATCAAACCTTGAAACCAGTTTGACAGTTCTGGAAGTTAGCTGAATACTCTCAACCCAGAATCCACCTTATAAAGTAACTTCAAATTACAAGTCTGCCTTTTCCTCCACAAGGCACCAGACGTGTGCCAGTGAACATCAAGATAATGATGTCACCAAAAGCCACTCTTGTTCTGTCAGTTCATTGCTTTGAACAGAACTCAGCCTTTCTGGGCAAAGAGAACAAACCAGTGCCAGTACACTTTTTTTAGGAAGGGGAAGAGGACAGGCAAAACAAACTGTCAAAAGCTATTTCAAGATCTAATAAAATTTCTGCTTTAAATGAACGTGTCACTTGACTGACAGCTTTTGCTTGAGTTCTGTTCACCCAAAGGGAGTAGGGGTGCAAGGAGATACAGTCAGTAGACTCACCTCACTCTATGTCCACCACAGTTTCCTGTCAAGATTTATCTAAATCACTAAAAGTTTATTTTTCTTGATAAATCTCTCTCATGCACTGTGAGACACACATGCTTTTACAGTATAAAAGCAATCACACAAAACAAAGGTAAACATAGGATAAGCAATCTACCAATTCATCTGAGTAACAAACAGAAATCTAAAATCCATAATACTACACTTCTCAGGTGAGTTCCCATTTGAAATTAAAGGTTCAAACAAAGATTTTAAGTGTTACAAAGGTTCTGGTCAAGATGCTTCAGACAGATGCTTCATTCAGCCAACAGAATACAGTTTTAGATCCTCACACTTACCAGTTCATTGCTTGTAGATGTACATCTCAGCTTTTCTTCAATCTCCCTTCCTATCTTCTGAACAGTTACCTGAGTCTGTTTAATTGCACATTGGGCTCTGTGAAGCCTGGAAGGAGAAGAGAAGTTACAGATCTAAAGGTTAAGTACTAAAGGTTCAAAACCAGCAGCAACGTGGGCTCAGCTTCTACTGTGAAATAAAACATTAAAAAAGGAGTCACAACTTTATAAATGCAGTTTATAAACGAGCATTCAAACCAAACCATTTAGTCTCTACATTCAATCAAGTACCAAATGTCTTTTTCATTTGTTAAATTCAATAGATGCTTGTGAGGCAAAGCTAGGAGAGAGCAGGTAATTACACAGATCTCATGTAACAGTTCAGTTATAACACTGTTAACATCAAGAAAGAAACACACATGAGAGTTAACCATTAGCATTTTTATCACAGGACAGTTTTTTTTAAAAAAAACCTTTACATGATAAACAGCTATCCAGGCTGAGCGCACAAACTACTCTTTAATATTTCCAGAGATGCTATGTGGGCCCTTCTATAACAAACCCATGGTTTTTCTTAAATGAATCATGTTTGAAATGTGAAAAGATGATGATGTGTTTCTGCTCATTAAGCCCTGGTTTTAGGGTGAAGAGGGAAAAGTGATTATTTGCTGTATTTATTAGAAACAAAGAAAAAGGCAGGCAGAAGAAAGCTGTGGCAAAAAAAAAAGGGTATAAGAGACAAGCAACTTGCTTAAAATTAACATGGTTTGGAAATTAGCCTATTTATTAGAAAAAAAAGAGTTAGTCTGTAGACAGAAACTCTGTCTTTTAAGGATTGCAAACCCAGGCTTTACTTTTCCTATTCAGTTTCACCTCATATAGCTTCTCCTTTTGTAAGAATATTCTTCAGGCAACTTTGCTCAACAAAGTTCTCATCAGAGCAGCACAAACGTGGTCAGATAACCTGCTGTGTGACATCAGTGCTTTGCCAGGCAAACATCATGAAAAGCCCAAGCCTGTTTCAATACGTGCTTTAATCACCATCTCTGCTTTGACAATATTAAAAAACTCTGCCTCCTCTTAGGAATGCTGAATTTCACCTAGAGTAATGCTATGAATTTGCTGGGAGTCAAGGAGCAAATCATCAGAGCAAAGAGAAGAGGCTACTCAGCTCCTTCTTTTTACATTCTCTAATCTCTTCTAGATTTATAAGCCATTAAGGCATTGCTATTTAAAGGTTTTGGTGAGCAGTTTTTAATGATCTGCATGCAGTTAAACCAAGACAACCAGGCTATGTGCTTTAGGAAGGAGTAACCACAAAGCATTATTCCCCCTCACACCATTTTCTCTCAGCCTGACATCTCAACTCAACAGCACACATTACACACAGGTTACACATTGGTTAATCACTGCCTAAACCACCTAGACCAGCAGACAAATGCACAGAGAGGAGATTAAAACATGGACAAGAGGGAACAAGCACTGCCAGTAATATTTAATAAGTAGGTGGTGATTTAGGACTTTTAGATGATACAACTCGGAGTGAATATTAAGTCATCAGACACTTTTAGTTCCTTCATGCTATTGCTTCTCCTAAACTATACCCTGTAGTAGGTTTTTGTTTGGAATTACACTAAGTGATTCCACTGGTTTCTTCAGAGCTCCCCAGACTGCTCAGAGCACATGCAGCCTAAGAGCTGTTTTGGATATGTAAATCACACATCAAGCAGTATGGCTCTGCTGCCTACTAAAGGCTGCTGGGGTGGAAAAAGACTTCTGAGGCCACCAGCACCGGGTGTTGGGTCACCCAAGGACTCAGCCCCACACCCCTAATGGAGTACTGAGACCTCCTGAAAACATTTATTTCCTACTGGGAATTACTACTTATACCCCACGCCTTCCCAAATGCATCTTGAGGCTGTTGGCTAGGTAACACATGGGTACGTGGCTCAAAGCCAAGATTTACTGACCATCCTGAAGCTCATTCAGGTCTCAGTTTCTTATTTGAACAGTTTCCAGCTTGTCCCTTTCCAAAAGTCCAGAACACTCTTTCTTTCCAGACATAACAAAGTCTTATTGAAGCTAAAATTTAAGTGTATCAAGTGCATAACCTTCCCTTTTCCCTTTCTCATCCCTTCGTTTAATTTGCTGCTGGAAGAATATTTTTTAATTTAATCTGTTAAGTGAATAAGGAATAAATTCTACAATTCACAACAAGTAGGTAGCAAAATCTGACTGCTGAATCCTCTTTGAAAAAGTATTTATGAAACTGATCAATGATAGAAGGCATGTTTGCCACGTGAGTTCCTCACAGTGATACTCAGCTAACAACCTACAAAATTTTATCACAGCTTCAAGTTCTTCTGACAGTGCCCACATACAAGGAACAAACACCTATTCAGACTGACTTCTCAAACATACCTTAGGGTACTTCTGCAGTTTGGTGACTCTGAATCTAAAGGTATATTCCTAACACATAAATATTGCTATAGAGAATAATTCAGCAATCAAGTCTGTTGTCAGTAAGAAAAGATTCTCTTTTTAAGCCAAATATCATTCAGGCTTTTCTTGCAGTATAAAAACCCTGTAGCTAGACTTAGCTACCTTGATGCCAACCAGTACCAACCAGTTTTCTTTCTTGCAATCCCAGTATGTTCACTGTTGTTCCGAGAGCTTTAAAACTGTAACAATAAGATCACGACCATGCCCAACGTTAAGCCTTCCAAGATGAAAATTGAAATTTTTGGGGGGGAACTTTGTCACAAAAGCAGCAACTGACAACAGAACTCTCCTTGCTCCAGCCAAAAAAGCCCCCACTGCAGCTACATGGAAATCTTTGGTCATCCAACGACAGAAATGCAAGCTAAGCTGTAAGAACATCAGCATGAAAGTTTTGTCCATTATTTCTGCATGCACGAGACAAGAGTTTGGTGGAGGGAATTATGATTGCACCAGTGAATGGAGATCAGCGAGATAAGGCCATAAATCTGGAGTGAAATGTATATAGAATGAATGGAGAGAAATTTCAGTGTTAATTCACAGCACAATTGTTTCCATTTCTGTCTGAATGCCAGTCCAATGCTACAGCCTCAAGTTAGCACAGTTTGTGCTTGAAGCACAATCCTGCTTGGTTTAGTAATTGACAACCATGAGCCAACTGATGGCATCATCTCCATGCTACCAGCCAATAAAGGATTTACCCTAGATTGCTGAAGAAGGTTTTTCATTATTTATTATTAAAATTAGCACTTCCATAGCACTTTAAGAGCTAATTCAGGGCTTCAAGAGCCCGCTGGCCTGCTACCAAATTTCCTTCAGCAGTCAGGAAAGCCAAGGAGCAGAAAGTCAAAGCTTTTTCAAGGGACAACTTAGCCAAGAGTGTTGTCATCCTGTGTTTGCAGGCTGTTCTGGTGTCTCTGCTGCAGATCACAGCCATTGTCAGCCAGCAGCAGAGTAATATGAACATTAAATGTGGCAGATTTACTGCTCTTGCTTAGGGCCCTGAGAGCTGCTGTGCAATTGTCCAACATCAGGTGAGTTTCATGCTGATGCCTGGGAAAGAACTGGAAAGGAAAAAAACCCCAAATTTCTTACCACCCTAGTCTAGTTTGGAGCTAGAGATCCATGAATGTTTTACTTCCATTCTCATACAATCTGCTTTCTTAAAGGAGGGAGACTAAGAAGAAAATATTCTCCCTTCCTTTGGAAGATTAAAAGACAGTGGGATAGGCACAAAAACATCAGCCACATCCTGGGAGCTAAAATATTGCTGGAATACAGGTTATCTGGGGTATTTCTTTTCAAGAGTTTAATAAAACTGTTTCCTTTTCACCCCCAAAAGCCTCAGCTTTCCACCTTGGGTGTAAAATTTGAAACAATACCAGCATACAATGTTCTGCCCATCAATTCAATGTGGGTGCTGGCTTGGAGGAAAAAAAAGAATTCCCAGGTTTTAGAATTCTTCCCTATTCCACGATTCCTTTGGAATAGCATCCTTGTCTTGTTTGCAAGATCAACTTTCCTAGCTTCCCAAGACTGCAGCAGTCCCACATAGCTTGACTTTACAGCTTGGGAATGTGCTGTAACACCACAATTTGCTCTCCTTCAGCTTGCAGGATGTTTGAGGCAATGTTTGAATGTTCAGCTGAAGGCACTTTGCTTCAACAAAAGCTGCAGTCTCCTGCAACTGAGACATCCCTCTTGGTCATGAATTAGTCTAGTGATTTACTAGTTTATTCAGCAAGTTCATTCTTGGCTGCAACCTTTAGAAAGCTGAAATCTGGAATGTAGTGACAGTTGTGCCTAATAAGCTTACATATGCTTATATTTACATTAATGAAAGACTCTCAACTTTATTAGACATTTGATACACGATTTTGTAGTTCTATCATACACTCCAAATATCTATTTGCTTCTATCAGACACATCTGGATTGTTCCTGTGCAGAATTTTAAGCCATAAATACATCAACTGATTACAGCAGTCACATAATACAGCTACTTCTCACAAGAGAAATAAATGCCTATAGTCTTGTATGCCAGAACAACCTTAGTTTACAATGAGGCTAAATTTAAACTGAGAATTACTACCAGGGATTTAGAATATAGAACAGAACACTTCTGGCAGGAAGCATCCTGGAAGTAAAATACCCAAACCTATTATTAAAGGAAAAAAAAAAACAATAATCCAAGACTTTCCTATTAAATGCAAACAATGGAACACATACTATTTAATATCTGTCCAAAAATTAGATTATGGAGAGTACCAGCCAGCTTTAAGATATTTTTTACATAGCTCCTTAAATCATCATTTGCTACATCTGCTTTCCCACAAGAAAAATTTTTTTAAGTTATATTCATGTACTCCCCTTACCCAATTTCCTCAGAAACCTATACTTACAATTTGTCAAGCAGATGTAGGGTGAGAGAAGACAGCAGGGAGTAAGAAGAGAATAAAATGCAAGTCATTTATGGCATTAAACCTCTACACAAGCCAGTGCTGTAAGAAACTCCAACAAGACAGTGCACTTGAATCCCTTTCCATCATTCTTTCAAAGAGTTGGAGTCTTACATGTGTAAGACCCAAATTAAGGTTCTGAATAATCAAGTCCATGTGGACATGGCAACAGAGGATGCTTTGAGCTGTTTGCAAATGGAGAAGAAAAGGAAAAAATATGTCTGTGAGACTGGCAGCAGGGGAGGTGCTGGCTTCCACTGTGAGGTAAAATTGAAGAAGTTAGCTAGGATATAGATTACTTCCAATACACATGGGGCATGAATGGAAGAAGAGAGTCTTAATGAGAAGCACAAACTATCTTTTCCAGAAATGAAGTCACAAAACCTGAGATGTCCCTACTCTGGTTATCCCAATACCCAGACTTCATTCCAACATTGGGATGGATTTACAACTTGATTTTTTTATTCAAGGAACAAAGGTATTTGTGGCAAATAACAGAGAAATTTGTGTGGTTTTTTTTTTTTTTTTTTTATATCTATGCTCATCAGTTTGTGATTACAGAAACCTTGCTGCTAGGGCAACAGACAAAATCACATTCAGGATGATGTATATAGCAGAAAGGTAAATTATATCCAAATACAAATTCCTGAAGGGCATAAATATGTAAAGATTACTCCTACCAGGACAGGGACACTGGTATAACCCAACAGCCTTTTGCAGATGTGTAACTTGCCAATAAATCCTAATATATATTAAGATTCAATTCTTTGAGACAATGAGCAAGGCTGGGACTGGAGTTCATTGCACAACTGAAAAGCAAGATGCACAAGTTGAGGTTGAATGGGTTACAGGCTCCTCCCAAAAAGGGAAACAGCTGCTCTCAAGTTGACTGTTCTTCCAATTGCAGTCCACACAACTGATAAGGTGTTTCTGACAACTGAACACAGGTCTTACCCACTGGAGAGAGGAGGAGGAGAAACACCAGTCAGTGTTCAGGTGATTCATGTTTTCAAGGTGCATACTGCAGCACTTTTTCCTGGAAACCATCCCCAAATTCAAATTAAAGTTTACTGCTAAACAGAGAAGCAAAACCTTTCCCCAGCCAAAGGGATGAGCATGAAGGTCACAGGTGTAATTTGCACCTTCTCAGTCATAGATACATTCCCCACCCTGCCCTCTTTTTAATTATCAAAGAGATTAAAGAATTTATTTAGATTGAGGTTAAATAATAGGAAGAAATTCTTTGGTGTGAGGGTGCTGAGCCCCTGGCCCAGGTTGCCCAAGGAAGCTGTGGCTGCCCCATCCCTGGCAGTGTCTCAGCCCAGGTTGGATGGGGCCTGGGGTGGTCTAGTGGGAGATGTCCCTGTCCCTTCCAACCCAAACCATTCTCTCTGTCTCTGATTCTTCTGCATATAGGTGTGTAGCAAGAAGGGGAAATGGTTTCAAATCAAAGAGGGGAGATTTAGGTTGGACACTGGGAAAAAAATCTTTAATTTGAGGGTGGTGAGACCCTGGAACAGGTTTCCCAAGGAAGTTGTGGCTGCCCCATCCCTGCAAGTGCTGAAGGCCAGGTTGGATGAGGTCTAGTAAAAGATGTCCCTGCCCATGGAGGGGGTGCTGAAACCAGATGATCTTTAAGGTCCCTTCCAGCCCTAGCCACCCTGTGATTCTGTAATTTTCCCTGATGGGATATCTTTAATCCGTTGTATTTATTGTAGTCAGAATGCAGCACTGACTTTCCCTGATGGATCTGTGGGTTTCTGAGCATTTTGGAGACATCCACTTAATTCTTTGCCCAGGATGTAAGATACAGTAATTAGCAGCATCATTCCTACAGTCATATCCAGGACAAAGTCATTAAAAAAAGTTAGGTATGAGTCCCAGCACCACTGCTCATAAAATCTTCCTTCTTAATTCAATGTATCTGTTCAAAAGATATTAGCTAAGTGGCACCATTAGCTAAGTTTTCACCAACCTTTAAAAAGCCAGAAAAAAGGGGAAGGACCAGGTCATGACTTCTGATATAACTGAACTTCATTAAGATGGTCTTTTACATGCTGTCACAAAGAAAGAAGGAAAGCTATTTCTGAAGTTCTGAAGAGCTCTGTGTTTATCTCTCTCCAAGAGTGCTCTGACACCAAATTTGATCAAGATCTTGCAATATTACACTTATGCTAAAAAGCATGCCCACCAGGAGCATTTTATTCCATCTAGCACATTAGGAAAGCTGAAGAGCAGCAGCAGAAGACCACTATTCCTGCAGTTAACACAGGAAAAAAAAAAATTTAAAAAAAGCAACCTCTCAAGCTTCATAGACTGTTTCAGTTTGCTATGACCCATGCTGCTACAGATTTTGGCAAAAGCCAGGCTTGTAAATTGACTCTTCTGATGACTGATTAGCCTCAGTTTCCATTTAGCTTAGCACCACACAAGTAAAATTCCTGGGAACAGATTTGTCTGAAAGTTTGATTTCACAGATCAAAATCCCTGAGGAACCTCTTAAGAAAAAAAAAAAAAAAAAAAAATTCAGATCCCTGGTTTCCATCTCCATTGCTACTTCCCAGGAAGACACCACCCCACAATTCCAACCCCCATGGTTTTCAGGCCAAGAGAGATGACACTTCTATTGTTCATCCATTTCAGTGCTGCTTATTCAACTATACAGAGGCACTCAAGAGGTCTGATTACACTTCATATTTATTTATGCTGGCCTTAGGCCACCTGGGTTTTTATGTCCAAAGCCAAGGGGATGCCTGCCTTGTCTTGGCTGCTTCTAGAATACTGGGAGCCAAGTCTTCCAGGTGGAAATCTTTCCTAGTTAGAAACATCCAGCCTGGCCACCACAGAAGAGCAGCCTCACTTATCACTAGCAAAGGGAAGTTTTAGCAGAATTTACTGACTTAAAAGCACAACTCAGACCAAGAGGAATCCTATCTCCTTCCACTCTTGAGGTGGTGTATTTCCACATCTGCTAGAAGGGGGTGATGGCAGCAAGAGTAGCAACATTAAAATCTGAAAGGCTGCAATCTGCTGAGATACTCACAGCAAAAAGTAGAACAAGGCACTGCAAAAGCACCAGGCTAGAAGTGACAGCCTCTTCCTGCCACATATTGCCACCTCTTCAAAATGTGGCACTGTTTCTACTGCAGGAACATCTGTATCTACAACATATGGAAAGGCTTTGGTCATGGCTATGAGTTGGAATTCTTCTCTGAGGAAAGAAGAAAAAATAGCAAAGGAAAAAGCTAGAAACAAAAGACTCTTGGTACATATTTTAAAACTTAAAAAATAAAATCTGTGATACTTTTCCTTAGCTCTAAATATGCAACTCCCAGTATTCTGAAGGGAAGAGGGTAGCAAAGAACAACTCACTATTTTCATGCAGTCAGAACTGCAGAGGCCAGAGACTGAATCCTACCTACAGTACAGCTCCATTGGGTTCACTTCCTTCCTGGACATGAGGGTGGGAGTTGAGGACTTTCAGTGAAATTGAAAACACAGCTTTGTGTGGCTCACCTCTGGGTTTGTGGACAGATGCTGTACAACCCTTCAAAATCAGAGACAGCACATTTTCCTCCTGCTTTGCCTTCTTCTCACCCCAACAAATGTCTCTAACCCTAAAGCCTGGAACTGGTGCTTATAGCAGCTATACAATAGCAAAGTCTGACTGAGCTACAGGCTGGCAAGATGGAACACTCAGGCATTGTTCTGTCTTGCCTTGTGCCTCTCCTTACCTGTTAACAGGTCAGTGTGTCCCAAGACACCTTAGCACAAAGCAGCTTCAATCCATGAAGACCTCGCTCACTCCCTCATTCCCCACTCAGAAAGCTGATGGAAAACAGCTTCAAGTTTTACATAATTTCCATGTGTTAAAAATAGCTGCCCAAAGGCAGTTACTAGATTTGGCACGTGCAATTCAAATGACTCTTTAGTCTCAGAGAAAGGACTCTGAGCTACTGATAAAGTTTCTCAGCACAACTGCTTCAGCTGATTGTGTCCCTTTGTCTCTTTCTTGTTTTCAGAGATCACCTTGTGGAAGTTCTGTTTGTTCACTAAGTGCTGATAAACATGGAATAATTTAAACATACAAGCAATGTTGTTTGTTTAAAAGCCTCTTTCCTAAGACAAGAAGAGCTGAACAAAAGTTGATTTTATATTGTGTCTCCATGTCTTAGCCTTGGTCATTTAAGAGAATGGATTTTCCCCACATCTCAAAATTTCAGACTGCAGACAAACACTGCCTACATTTGTATTTTTAAATAATCTCTCTTTGGTGCCAAGACATGTACTGTTTTTTTTAAATTAACATGTTGCATTGCAAATGACAAATCCTGAGAGCAGGCTGTCACTTAAAGCATACCCAACCTAGGAGAGATTGACATCTCAAGAAGAAAGGCATTAAAGGGAGAAGAAGGGATTTAAATCAAATTCTAGGAACTTCTGTTTCTACTTGTCATGTATCAACATGCCCAGTGTCAAACAGTGAAATTCAAGTTTCTTTGAAGCCCTAACCTAGAAAGCAGTAATGAGTTGCTAGTTAAGAAGCTGAGCTCTGATCCTCCTCAGAGCAGTGTGTCACTGGCAAACTTGGGCCACTTAAAGTCTCTGAACCTAGGCCACCATGGCTGTGGTGTGAAACACTGGAAAATTATTCACACAGTGTTATGACCTGGTGTGAAAATTCAGGTTTACCTGTCATGGGCACTTGAACCAAATTTATTTGTTTCTCACCAGAATGGGGAGAACCTGGTATGTTTATAGAAGGCACAGTCTGTGCTATCTCTGGAGTTTCTCTAGCTTTCAAGATTTAATCCACCAGATCAGATAAACATGTGGCAGTAGCAGAGGAAGCCCTTTAATACCTAGAAGTACTTTTTAAATCAATTTCAGCCAGGTTAGATATTAGCAATATGCCAGTGATTGCCTGGAGCTGGTCATCTTCTTCTCTCCAGCACTCAGACTCTTCCAGTATCAGAATCCGTTGCTGTTAAAAAAAAAAAACACCAAAAAAACAAAACCAACCAAACAAAAAAACCAAAACAAACAAACAAACAACAAACAAAAATCCCCAAACACAGTATTTTAAACAAAACTACAACTAAAATGTTTTCAATTTGCCTTGACTGGCTGACCAAAAACCATAAACTTGCCATCCTTTCTGCTGAAGAAATGGTTAAACCCTGGAGAAAGAGGCTTTGACTGGAGAGATAAAAATATAGGAAGCCAAACTTCAAAGGGGCAGTTTTCACTAATTCTTAGAGCACTATTTGTCTCCAGGCACAATTTGAGAGGATTTCAGGCACTCACAGACTTAGAGGAACAAAAGCTACTGGCAGGCCAATTGCTCTAAATGTCACAATACCACAAAAAACTGTTATAGAATACAAGATATTACTGATTGTATTTAGGAACTGAAGTAAACTTTTAAAATACAGGATTTTAAGCCCCTTCTTTGCTGACTGCCAGCATATTCCATCTTCCTAACACCATTTAATACTGAAAGGCCTGTTTTTCAAAGTTTAAGGAAAAGAAAGGATACAAAACTAAGAACACTAAATATAAATCTATTCCCATTAGTGCTGCAAACGTGCTGAGGGCTTGATTATGGAGACATGTCCAGAACATGACCTCAGATGTATTTGGCCCATCCTGAGTGTTACGTGAAAGGTGAAATGTGTTACTGTATAACCTATTACTACCAGCTACATAATATTTAGAAAGCCTTTAAGTGACCTCTCTCCAGGAAATCTGACAATATGGCCAAGGGACAAAAAAACTTCAAGATTTTACCTTTCCAGTTGGGGTGTTTAATTTTTGCTAGTTAGCCTTTTTTTAAAGTAAGTGGCTGGAAACACATTCGTCATTTCCATATGGCATGAATAACTTATTAGCACCACTCTGTTTGCCTGAGGATCTTGTCCCTGCCCCAAAACAAGAAGGCTCAGGAGCTAAAGAGGTGTCAAGCACTTCCTTGTGTAAAGCTAAGCTGTCTGGGTACTTAAACTTTTCCTCCTCCTTAATCAACTTGTAAATCCATGTAATTAAGCAACTGAGCACACAGGCACTATTTTAATCCAAGACTTGAAAAATTTTCTAGTGTTCACACACTCTGACATTCCCAATTCATTTTTTTTTTCATCAACATAATTGGAGCCAAGTACGTGCTTTCATTAAAGGTTCAGAAAATTTTGCTATTCACTTCTTTTGAGAAAACAATGAAATAATTTCTTCCCCCAAAAGCAGTTCTGATAGCAGAGACCAACCATGCAAGTTCTTGTTTTGCAGTTTTTTCAAGAGTTAAGCTTGAGCCTTTTCTCTGAATTGATTTTCACACTGTACAGATGACTACAGTGGCTGTGTCACACCTGGAAGCACAGTACCATCAGAATAACTCTGCTGCAGACACCACCTTCACCAGGACTTGCTTCCATTTCAAAGTAGTTTAAAAAAAGCCAATACAAACCATTCTTCATATCCACATGACTCCTGAAAACATTAAGAAACCACATGTGCAGCTCATGAATTTTTATTGCAAATATGGTATCAGGAGGAAGCCTTCAAAATGTGGGATTTATGTGACCAGGTGCAAGCCTTGACAGTGTAGACACCTCCCTTATTCTCTTTACAGCCAATGGACAGAAGCAGGCAGACACCAATTCATTTCCTCCCAAAGTATGTGTCCTGTCAAATGAATCGCACATCAAATTACACCCAACTCTCTTTTCTGGTTGTAAGTGGAATTTGCTCCCACAAAAACGATCTTGAGAAAGAATTCATGGAGTAGTTACTCAAGCTCAGGCTCCTGGAGGAGATGGCAAACCAGACTGCTTGGGAGGAAAAAAAAAAGCACCTGAAAAAAAGAGGCTAGAGATGATTTTAAAAGAAACAAATGCTATCAGCACCTTTTTGAGCAAGATATCAAAGGTAAGAAGAATCAGAGAAAGTATTCCTGTAAACAAGTAGAGGTAACATGAGAGGGAAGGATTCAGGGTTACACAGAGGACTTTGCCTCAGTTCTTGAAGAACTTTCCCAGTTAAGAAGGAAACAGGTAAAGTAGTACCTAGGTATGATCACAGATCAAAACTTTTACCTCTTTCTGGAACTAGACAATGCAACAGAGTTCTTGATAGCACATGTAGAATCCACTGAAATATCCCAGAAATCACAGAGTGTTAGGGATTGGAAGGGACCTGAAGAGATCACTGAGTCCAAATCAGAGCAGGAAATACAAGCAGCAGCTGGGCTGGTGCTGAGGCCTGGAAAAATTGTTCCTTTGAACAAGGACAAAGCAAAAAAGAAAGCAGGATGTCTTGGAAGTAAACAGGAGCTACACCCAAGAGTATGCCCAGGAACTCTCAGAGATGGTGCCTGGACTCTCACCTTCCCAAAGAGTGAGCAAAGCACATGGCTCCAATAATCAGGTTTCAAACCAGCACTGGTGAGCATCCAGCAAGGGGAGTTTTAGCTAAGCTGACATCTTCACTTCTTGGGAGAGAAGAGCTCCAGTCAGTCAAATTCATGACTGGCTGGTGTAAGAGTGAGTGGTTTTTTTGGAGTGTGCTTCATACTACAAAGAGGTGCAAAACAAATGGAGACAAATGCATGAAAGAAGCACTCAGGATGACCACACATCTTCTTTCTGTTTAACAAAGACTTAATGCTCAGAAGTGTAAGAGTTCTCTTCTAATGGATGACACCAGAATGAAACCAGAGCTTCATTACAGGCCCCCTGATTGCTTTTGAGCAGAAGTACAGAATACAGACATTTTGAAAGCAGCCTTTAGTCTGAATATACTTTACAGAATAAAGAAACAGTGCATTAAAATTTTAAGAGACCTTATAAAACAAAGACTCCTGAATAAGCAACTGAGAGTTAATTTTTCCTACCACTCTCCTTGCTATAGAAGACAGAGCTGATGCTTCACACAGGCAACACTGACACCTACTGTTAACATTATCAAATGGATTCAACTTTTACAACTGATAGAAAAAACACATACGTTTTTCCAAAGACTTCTGAAAACATATCAAACATTTCCTTTTCTCCTTTGTAGCACATCTACTGCCATTGCTGCAGCAATGAAGTTAACAATCTGGCTTGTAAAATGTCTCCTAAATACAAATTCCTCAAACCCAACCTATTGACACTGTTACAATTACATTTCCCCACAGCTAACATTCTTGAACTGTTATAATTAAAGGAGATCTGGAAAAGGTGTTCTTGTTTATCTTCCTACTGGCATTCTGTGGTTTTCATCACCAGAGACACCTAAGTAACCACCCAGAAGTGCACAGATTTTGGAGTAACTGGGTCCTGACTGTGCAGTGCTTCTTTTCTGCATCCCAAGGAAACATTATGCATAAGGTAAATTCAATTCAGTGATTAAACATTTAAAAAACCAAACAAAAGCACAAAAACCACCCACAAACACACTTAGGTATTTGTTCCAACCGGAGAATCATTCTACCAGTTTAAGTTTGGGCAAGTTTCTTTTTTCCCCCTAATTTTTCTTATTTTATTTTGCTGAGGAAAACAGTAAGGGCTTAGCAGAGAGCTTATGATTCCAACATTCACAGGGCAAGTCTGTGGGCTCATTCCAGAGCCAGCTCTAGTTCAGAATGCTCAAATGTCCACATGGCAGAAGCCTAGAGACCAAGGAACATGAAACAAAGTCCATCTCCTTGTTCCCAGAGATAAATCAGCACTAGCCAGGTATCTCCTTTGTGCATTCCAGTCCAGAAGATTTTTTTTTTTTTAATATTTGAAAGGCTTTTTCCACAAATGCTAAAGAAGTTACAACAGCTACACATAATATTCTCAAAACACTTACCTAAGCAAAGAGAAGACATCATAAGAGTTACGAACACAGTTCTGATCCACCTGGAGAAGACTATTCTTCAGGGTACCTGAGTGATCCTAAAGGTAAAAAAACACATTAGTTTAAGAATTAAAAAAATTTCCATTTGACTACAAGCATGCACTTTTGGTAGAAGAAAAAAAATGGTCTTGCATTTAATGTATTTTAAATCTGTCTTCATACATTTTGATGTTTGGTAGGTAGAAACAGTTTAAGGCAGCAATAACACCAAATTCAAGTCTGGCCCACAAAAGCCCTTGCCTCTAAAGATGCTAATAGTGACCCATCACTTTATCTGTCATGTGATGTCATGTTTTGGACATGCAGTGTGTTTTCTTGAACCTTCTAATCCATCACTGCATAAACTTCATGCACAGAAACACTGAGGGATGCAATTTACAGTAAGTCTTCAGCTTCAGGTCTCTGAGCCTAGTCAGGAACGAGCTGGGGTTGTAAGAGACCATGAGATAAAGCTCTGTTCTTTATCTGTCCTCTAATACATTTAGAAGATCAAAGGAATCTTAGTTCTGAATGCTGTGAACAAGTTTCTGGAAGCTAAAAAACAAAACAAAACAACAAAACCAAGGAAAAAAGAAAACAAACCCAACCCAATAAAAAAATCCAAGCAAAAACCAAATCCCAAATCAGCAACAAAACTAACAGCAATTCCTCATCCTGCAAAGCTTTTCCATATCAGCCCTAGTCACACAAATACCTAGAAATGCCACAGCCCCAGAGCTTTCTCCACATGATAAAGCAAATTCTACACAGGTCAAACCACCTGGCAGCATTGTCAGAAATTTGATGGATTAGAGGGAAAAAAAGGCATTTCTTTGAGTGTATGAAGTAGCCCAGGTATACTTGATCAGTTAATTCTCCAACAGTGACACAGTTGTACTCTGATTACCACAATCCCTGCCTACAGATTCTTTCCTGCCTCCACAGGCTGTGTCCATACAGAAGATGTTGAAATGCAGACTGTATGTCACCATCTACTGTCACAGCTGTGTTAGTCACAGGCCTCCCATTCCTCCAAAAACAAGGTTCCACCTGAGTAACTGTGAGAGCTCCACAATACATTATGCATCATATTGCAGCAGAGGCACTGCATCAGCATCTGTCTCAGCTCCTCATTTCCATTCTCAGGATGCTTTAAGTTTGTCCTTTGAAAGGGGACTCTGACTACATCTCTGCCACAACATTTATTAGATACAGGCACATGGATCTGTAAACACACAAACAGGTTTTGCTTGGGCCAAGTGGCCAGGATCTAGCTCCTAAAAAAAAAAAAAAAAAAAAAAAATAAATAGATGCTATATAGGGAAAGATTCTACCTGCAGTGATGGACATTATGTACTGGAGAGAGAGAAATGCAGTTTCCCAAACGTGTCTTTCCTGCTTGATGGTTGAAAAAGTACCTGCAACTCAGTATCCCTAAGAATATAACTTATTCTTCTCTTCTTTGTACAGACTTTCCTGACCACAGCCAAATGTTTTGAGTTATGGAGAGCTGTACAGGCTAGTTCTGGTTTCACATCTTTAGGAAAAAACAGAAGTCATTAACTAAAAGCTATAATTGCTTTCCTAATTTCAAGGAGGAACTTCTCCCTTTCTTAAAGGTTATTACAGCAAAAGCAAGGGTAAGTCATCCCAGGCAGCAGCAAGAATAAAATGGTTGAAAGAAAATTTGAAAGCCAGGAAGGCACGGAGGAAACTAGAGATGGAAAAATCTGGTTTTAGGAGGGTTGGTAAAGGACCCAAAACTGATTTGTTGAACCTGAGTAAAAAATGGTTTTACACACATATGCTTGCAGTTCCAGATGAAATCAAGAGGATTCAGTAAACTCCTAAAAAGTTGGGAATACTTCAAGTCCAGGTTGACCCTCTGAAGTTCACACCTGTCTTATTCAAGCATTGGCCCAAGCAAACACAAATGGACTTTTATTGTATGATTAGCAGAGAGGATGAAACTAAGAGAGGAACTGGAGTCCTGTGTCCAGTTCTGGAGTGCCCAGCATCAGAAGGACACAGAGCTCCTGGAAGGTGTCCAGAGGAGCCACTCAAATGCTCAGAGGGCTGAGCACCTCCCTGGGAAGCCAGGCTGAGGGATTGGGGTTGTTCAGCCTGGAGAAGAGGAGGCTCCCAGGGGAGCTCAGAGCAACCTTCCAATATCTGAAGGGGCTCCAAGAAAGCTGGGGGAGGGCTTTGGACACGGGGGGGTAGGGAGAGGAGAAGGGAAATGGGTTAAAACTTGGAGAGGGGAGATTGAGGTTAGATATTAGGAAGAAATTCTGGAATTGGAGAGTGGGGAGCCCCTGTGCCAGGCTGCCCAAGGAAGCTGTGGCTGCCCCATCCCTGGCAGTGTCTCAGCCCAGGTTGGATGGGGCTTGGAGCAACCTGGGCTGGGGGAGGTGTCCCTGCCCATCCAGGGGTTGGAACTGGAGGAGCTGGAAGGTCCCTTCCAACCCAAACCATTCTGTGATTCTATGAATAAGCACTTCAGTAGTTGCATGCCAGAAAGGAAATGGGAAAATAAATTGGACATGGTTGTGAGGAAAGAAGAACCCTGCTGAAATCTTCTAGGAAAATGGATGAGTAATTTACTACAAAATAATAATTAAATCCACTTGAACAAAACCAGAAGATGGAGGTACAATTACTTCAAAGTTAAATGTAGGTAAGAACAAGGTAGCTACAGTAGCAGCACAGATTTGCATTTACACTGAGGAGAAAAGCTGTAAACACTCAAAGAGGAGTTCCATGAGCACTCTCAAACACCTACAGCAACACAAATACCCTTCAGAGCTCAGAAGGGATGAACAAATGCTTTTGAAACCTTATTTCCCAATTTTTTCTTTTCTTTTTTTGCCATGAGCAAGTATCCATTGCAGCAAGAAAACTGCAACATGAGTAAGAACATTACACAAAGAAAATACTCATTTTTAGTTGCACATCAGCAACAGCCAAGTTAGTTGTTGCTGGGCAGAAGACATGGAAGCAAGGTGAAAGTCTCAGTACTGCTATATTGTCAAGGATACAGAATGTAAAGGCTTCTGACATCAGTAGAATAAAAGTGAAGAGTCAGTTATTATATTAACAATATGGTTCCTTGTTTGGTTTATCTAGGAACTTTTCCACTGATGTTGCTGCATGATTTTCCTGCTTTGCTCATTTCTACAGCAGGAACTTGCTACAAAGCAGATATTTTTGAGCTGCATTTTGAAGGTTAAAGTGGTCTTGAAAGTTCCCACACAGCAGCTAAAGTACATTAACTAGTGAAGCTGTGAAGCTTCTAACGTTGTGATATGAAATTAAACACTTCAACAATATTCCTATATGGACACGTTGATCTTGCTGTTTGGTTACCAGGGAGATATTAATTTGATCAACAAATCTAAACAAGTTTCATCAATAAAAACAGTGGTGACAGTGCTTCAGTTTCACAGACTCATACTATGTCAGGTTAGAATTTTAGTAGCCAATTGTATCCTGGGCTGCATCAAGAGAAGTGTGGGCAGCAGGGCAAGGGAGGGGATTCTCCCCCTCTGCTCTCCTGAGACCCCACCTGGAGTTCTGTGTCCAGTTCTGGAGCTCTTATTACAAGAAAGACATGGAAGTGGTGGGATGTGTCCAGAGAAGGGCCAGGAGGGTGTTCAGAGGGTTGGAGCAGCTCTGGAGTGAGGACATTGAGAGAGTTGGGGTTGTTCAGTCTGGAGAGGAGAAGGCTCCAAAGAGACCTTACTGTGGTATCAGTATCTTTAAGGGGGCTACAAGAAAGCTGGGGAGGGACTTTTTAGGATGTCAGGGAGTGACAGGACATAGGGGAATGGATTCAAACAAGAAGAGGGGAGATTGAGATTGGAAGTTAGGAAGAAGTTCTTCACCATGAGGGTGGAGAGAGCCTGGCACAGGTTGCCAGAGAGGTGGTGGAAGATTCCCCATCCCTGGAAGTTTTTAAGGCCAGGCTGGATGGGGCCCTGAGCAACCTGATCTGGTGGGAGGTGTCCCTGCCATGGGTTGGACCTGGATGATCTCAAAGGTCCCTTCCAACCCTAAAAATTCTATGATCCTAGAAGGGACCTCAAGGATCATCTGGTGCAACCCTTCTAATATTGTTTATGAGATGTCTCAGCACCTTGTCAAGCTGAGACTTCAAACTTTACAAAGTGGGGAAATCCACCACTTGCCCTGAGTGACCTTTCCAAATTCTGACTGTCCTCATGGTAAAAAAATCTTCCATTTGTGTTTAAACAGTGAAGAGTTCCCCAGGAGCAACCTGTGCCCATTGCCCCTTGTCTTGTCCATGTGACTCCTCTTAAATTGGGAATCTCCATCTTCTTTGTACCTCCACCTTTAAGTACTGTAACAGGTACTTGTAGCAGTTTATTCTGCTACAACTGCTTCCAGGCTCCCACCTCCCTTATTACAATTGTGTTCACAGGATAGAAAATGGGAATTTCCATTATTTTCCAGATGGATCAAGCAATGCTCAGAAGTACAGCTGCACAGACTATCAAAACTCTGAGTTCATGGAGCATCACCATAGCATTCTAGTTATCCTCTAACAATTTTCTTATTCTGGCTCACAAATGGTCTCAATTAATGGCCAAAGACATTTATTACATCAGTAAAATGCACTATAAGACTACAAAAATCTACTTTGGCAATTTAACTGTTAGTCAAAAGGATTATTAAAGTAACAAGGAGATTTTTGAGCAATAGAAAGGTTTAAAAAGAAAATAAAATGAGTACCATGCCTTAACTTTGTCCATACCAATAGGTGCAAAACCAGGACACTTTCAACATAGACTGAAGTGGTTTTGTGCAGGAGGTTTTCATTAGGCTTGCAAATTGGTATTTGTACACATCTATTTTCACAATGAGGTTTCAGATGTGCCAGTGCAAAGAAACTGGAACTGCTATTCCATCCATGTTTTATCCTCAAAACTGGGGGGTATGACTAAAAAGTCTTTGAGTGCTGAAGACATGCTGACACAAGGAAAAAAGCACCTCAAAAAATTAGTAAATACTGACACAACCAAGAAGAGATGGTCATATACTGCATATTGCAGTTTCCACAGCATCAGAGCCACAAACCTGACACCAAAAATCCCTTCCTACAAAAGACTTCAGGTGGTGCTTCATAAATAATATTTAGGATAATGATCAAAGTGGGGCTGTATATTTAGAATACCCATCATTGACAGGAAAATTATAAAGCAAGTGCAACTAGGAGCTGAAATACACAGCACACAGCTTCTGAAGGCTACAGAAGGAGTTTGCTTGTGCCAACTAGATTGGCTTGAGCAGCAGACAGGACTCCTAAATAACAGAGGGTATGCACCACACAAGGAGGTTTAGGTCAAGGAACTGACAAAGAAAGCAGTCAGAAGCTACCAAGCAGGGTGACAAAATTAATTTCTAGCACCTGCAGCCAGAAAGAACCAAATAAATTATAGAAACGGACAAAAAAGATTATTCTTGCTCTACAGAGGCTATGATTGTATTTGCATTTTAGCTACAGAGCTAAAGAACCAAAGCAGAGATGTACTTTTCCAGCTAGGAAGCAGGTCCTGAAAAGAATCAATCAGGAAAGAGGACAGTGATACCAATTGTGGCCCAGGTTATTAATACTGAAACCAAGAAAAACTACAGTTCTGTCCTGCTTCAGGAAAATAGAGTGAAGAGCACCAGGAAATAAAGTCTGAGCTGTGTACCAAACAATTCACAATTTCAAGGATCACCATCCAAACACCAAACACAGTTTGGACCTAGATCATCTTTGAGGTCCCTTCCAATCCTGAAAATTCCATGACTCTGTGTTCTTTATTTGAATAAAACTCAAGGTTTATTTTTATTAACCAGGCTTTTTTTGGACTTAATATGCTTTAAGGCTTCCCAGAACAGCTCAGATGTCCACACACCAGAGGTGAGATTAACAGTTCTTATCTGTCATGTCAAAAAAGTATTTCTTCTGAAAACTAAACATTTTAATATTCTGAACACCCAAGTGTGGCAATTTAAGCTCAGCAGTTTAATTTCACCTTGTCACCAGTACTAACAAGCCAGAACAAACACAAGATATCCTTACCTTCTGTTCAAATGAAGCTCCATAATAACCATCATTGAGACCAAAAATAATCTCATTTGGGTTTCTTGCATGTATCTGTAAGAAGAGAACAAATCATTTAAGCTTACTATGATTCCACACTGCAAACAAGGTACAAATTGCTGTTTGATGGTTAAATGCAGTTTTTCAGCACCTATAATTCTAGATTCTCATGAAAACTCAGAGAAAAGGGCAGTTAGCTACAGAAAACACATTTGCTTCACAGATTTAGGTTCATCCAGGCCACTGAGTATGTTCAGACATTCTACCTTGAATTTGGGAACACTGGCCAGAGAATCCTTCCTAGTGCTGCATTTCCAGCTGACAAAAGCTACTAAAAGACAAAACCAACTAAGAGAACAGAAAACTAATTAGAGAGGTAACTCTGAAACATAATTAGCTTTCACATGATATTACCTAAAATGATACTAAAAATTAGGCTTTTGTGGTCATAGCAGACAAAAAAAAAAATCATTATTCAGTACTGTTGCCAATATCCTCCTACTGATGTAAGGAACATTATTTCAAAGAAAAGCATGCAGGAGCCCATACCATTTCAGGAGCCATTTCTCCTGTTCAGTAAAAAAAAAAAAACAAATGGGAAGAGAGCTAGAATATAAAGGATACTGGGTTTGGCTCTGATGGGAGTTAATTCTCTTCACAGCAGGCTGTATGGTGCTGTGGTTCAGCTGTGTGACTAAAGCAGAGTTAGTAACACACAAATGTTTTAGCTGCTGCTGAACAGTGAATCTCAGAGAATCAAGGACCCCTCTGGTTCTCACTCTGCCTCCACAGTCCCCAAGTAAAAAGTTTGGGAGGGGACAGAGCTGGGAGAGCTGACCTGGACTGACCAAAGGGATGTTCATACCATGTAACAGCACTGAAAAACAGGGGTCAGACTTTGCAAGGTAGCTGGGCATGAGTCTGCTGGTGGGAGTTGGTGAGTGATTTATTTTATTCTCCTTCCCCCTTTTCCTCTCTTCAGCTCTTTTCTAAAATGCTCATATTTTTCCTTTTCCACTTGTAAACAGTCTTTATCTTAACCCAGGAGTTTTTCCTCACTCCTGCTCCTCTGACTATCTCCCAGCCCATCAGTGATGAGGTGTGAGTCAGCCAGAATCATTGCACCATGTGAAGCAGTCATTCCCTACAAAACTTTCTCCCCAGGTTTGGAAACATCCTAATTTAAGGAAAAAAAATAAATTATTTTTAAATGGAAAACTAAATTATGATCTATCCTACAGAGATTCCATCAACTAATCAATCAAGAGTGCACATTGGAATCAGGACAACCTACATGAGTCAAAAGGTACTCTATTTTTTTGGTTTTAGTAGTTATATAATAGGATTTCCTTTAGAGCCTCTTTTACAATAAACTCCACAATACAGAAGAAAACACCTCACTTTTCACCTCTTTCAAAAGGTTACTAGTAAGAGAAATAACAGAATTAAAACTGATCTTATGCAGTAAGCTCTTTGGCCTGAAGATCTTTGAGGGGGTATCATTAACATGAGAATGGATTAAAACTGTAAAATACACAAACTTTATGATCTGTGTTCTTTTAACTACATGTACAAGCATACTGAAACTTCAAGACTTTGGAATTAAATGATACAGTATTTGGTGCTTTTAAGATGCTCAAGTCAACAACAGTTAACTTAAAACATTCAACTAGTCAAAGATTTAAAACTCTAAAGAAAGCTACCATGAATCCCTGTCAAACTTTAAAATATGCCCTACAAATGCATTCACTTCATTTCTTAGCATTCTACATATTTGTTCATCCAGATGTTTTGTTTCTTTAAGGAAAAGGTTAAGAAAAAACAGTTTTTGCATTACCTGCTGGCCCAAGTACTTTAACCCATCTAGATTGACCTTCCACTCAATCAAAAGCTGAAAATGCTCCTTCTTGCCACCCCAGATCCTCACAACAAAACAGGAGACAGAGGTATCGAGACGATCAGGCATAATTCCAAAGTCCAGACTCCTCCAAGTTGGATTCTGTAGGTATCCAAAGAGGGATAAAAAAACAACTCCATCTGTAAGCAGTCCTAAAAAAATCACACTTCAGAAAGTAGCAAAGTTCATGTTAAAGCCTAAAAAAACCTTAGGACTAGTGAACATCAGCCATTTGAAAGTTTACAAAGAGCTGAAGCCAACAGACTCTGCTGCTTCCTGATTTTATTTTCTAGAGAGAATTCCTGGGTTAAAAGCTCCATGTTATAAACAACTTGAGAAACTCAGTGTGGGCTCCACTTCCTTCCATTTCAAGGAGCTGAAGTATTTACTTCAGAATTACTAATTCAGTTTAGCAAAATCAGGAACTTTAAAAGTGGATGCAACATTCCAAGTTATAATTGAGCTCTGAAAACTAGGGTATAGCTTACATGGCAGAAGTCAAATTTAAAACACTTATCTATTGCTCAATAATTACATCTGCATAATTTATTGACAGGTTAGTTCACATTCTTCTCCTCCCTGACTGATGCTGATGGCAATCCTCAAATGTCACCAAGGTCTCTTCTTCACTCCAAGACCTTCAGAAGCAGCAGATTTTAAGCTAACTGGCACATATCTGCTCCACTAGAACTCAGATTTGCCAAGATGAGGCTTTCCAAGGACCTCTGATAACATCTTGATTCCAGATTTCAGGAAACTGCTGTAATTGGCTCAGGTTGCAACCAAACCAAGTTGCTCCAACACTACCAGTGTCATGAGCCAGATGCCAACTTTTGGACCTTCAGAGGACTTAAACCACAAAGTGACCAAATGGAGACATGGGAAAGTGCTTTTTAATTTTCCTATGGAGAAGGGATATTTGGTAGCTATTAAGGCATAAGGTTAATAGGCTATTAAAATACCTTTAGATGACATGCTTAATGCTAAGACATTTTACTAAGCTTTTTTTGTCATTCCATCCCTTATTTCCACTAGTTAGCTATTAGTTATTTCTTTTCCTGATTTAGAATAGTCAGAACTCAACATCCCAAAGCTTCAAGGAATTTGTTTTTTTGAATAGGTTAACAGCCTGGAGTATGTAGACAGTTCTTCCTCCATTCAGGACATTTTTTCAAATCATTTACAGCCCAGTGTGCTACAAATGGTGTAGTTCCACCTTCTTAAAATGCAGATGTGTACAAGTCTGTTCAGCAACTTTCAAACTGCCTTACCCAACACTTGCACATCCTACTTCTAGAAAGAGACTTACCCCTTCTCAGTTGTATCAAACTATACAACAAAAAGATGCTCAAAGAATTAAGTGGTATATATTCTGCAACAGTTTAACTCTCCCTTTATTTGGGGTGTTGCATTTGGGGTGTTGCCCCTGCTTTTACACAGAGGTGAAGAAGCATGAGCCTCCAATGAGCCTCTACACACAGCAAAGTAACATGGAATTGCTCCTCAAACAATCAAGTCACAGACTTTTAAATAAAAGCAGCTGTCTGTTGATAACACCAGCAAGAAAAGGAACAAACAACAAAAAAAGAAACACTATTAAACTTTAAACAAACCTGAGTTATGATGCCTACAATTCTCAGATACTGAAAAAAGTTAAACTAGCTAACATTACTCTGTTTATTTGGTGTTCTCAATATTTTAAAATTGTTATGCATTATAAAGTTTAATCTGAGCACTCAACAGTTTCCACATGAAAATGCCCACCCCTTGGAGTGTTCAGTCCTATATGTAGTAGTACCAACAAACCACTGCTCCAAAGCTGTTAAAATGAACTTGCACTTTTACTACTCAATAATTTGCTATTCCAATTCTTGTGAAAAGCACCTAAAAAGAAGGTGATGCTCCTAACAGAACTGAAGAGTGGAATTACATTTCTTAAGGTATTCAGCAGAAAAATCAAAATTCTGCAGTATCAATACAATTTTAAAAAGAAAGTTTTTCCATATTAAAAAAAAACCAACTTACCAGAGAATTCTTGATCACCTCACTCTTATAAAACTCTAGAGAAAAATAAGTAAAAAAATACCCATAGATTAAACACTGATACTAATATTAGTATTTGAAATAGAAAAAACTAATTAAGTCATGAAAGGCAAACACTAGTGGGTTTAGTTTACCAGTAACAGATTAATGAGAAAGACTATAATGCCAACACAATTTTGATTAGAAGTACTCATTCACACTTAATTATTAGAAGTCATTATTTAAATTAACATGTCATCCTTATGCCTAAGATAATTCTCAAGCTATACTGAGGCTTTATTTTCTGGGGAAAGCACATGCTCCAGTACTTCATAATATTTGGATGACACTTTGCTAAGTGACTTCTTTGTTATACAACATCTTCCTGGAGGAATTCAGCACAGATAAACTAATTGCACTGCTTTCCTGAAGAGCAAGGGGGACCTGTTCCAGAGGCTTGGAAACTGAACTGCCAAATTCCCTCATTGAGGTGCCAAGAACTCTGTATTTAAATGGAAATAAGGAACTGCTGACATACAGACCTTGGCTTTCCCAGCCAAAGTAAGAGCTTAAAGTCTTTAGGTAGAGAGCTCTGGAGGCAGGAATACAGATTTTGTACAATATTCCTCAGTCCACTGGATTCCAAGGATAAAGCTCTGACAGAGCACAGAACAGTCCCATACAACAAACTCTACAGCAACACTGTTCAGTTACCAACTGCCACAAAAAACTTGAGCTTCTAAAACAACTGCCTTGGAAAAAAAGGTTCAGCCACACTAGCTGAAAATAAATATTAGGAGAAGAGCAGAATTCATTTGCCAAGCTCTGCTGATCACATCAAAAAGAGCATTAAAAAACACAGTTTTAATCATGTCTCTCCACAATGAATAACTACACTGCAGTGCAGAGCAAAGCAATAAAGTTAAATGAGATCTAACTATCAAAAGCAAAACAGATGCCTGGATGCTTCATGTCATTGGCTGAAGATCCTATTTTTGGAAAACTTTGGTAATAGTAAGTGTTGGTTTATGCTCTGTAAAATAACTGGTATGCACTCCTGCCCCACACAAAGTAACTCCAAAAGATTTGAGTTTTCTGTGCTCGTGGAAGTTCCCAAATTTCTGAAATTAGTAACGGGGGTAGAAAACAGCAACAGCCAAAAGAGGCTGATTTGAGAGACTCCACCAGATCTGTCATCTCTTTTGCTTCCTTGGCTGCTGAGACTGAAAGCTGTTAGGAAGTTCAGGAAATTAAAGAACTCTTTCCCACTTTTATTAAATGGGATGCAAGTAACAGCAGCAGGTTGTCAAGGCAAAGAGAGGACAGGGAATTTGTGACAAAAGAATTCCAAGACAAACTAACAAAAAAAGCTGACAGCAAGCCTGGTTTACCTTTGTATATCTTGGTGTTATCACACAAGTGAAGAGTAAAGTATGTGTCCAGGAGGCGATAACCATTCTTATTGATGATGTTCCGGGCAGCAATGTTCCGAAGGTGACGAAGCCGGCGCTAAAAAATACGAAAAAAACCCTCAATAGTTAAAGAATTTTCTTCAGACTGAAATCAAACCATTTCTTTTTTATTATTATTACAGTATTTTAAAGATTTCCAAAGCACCGCTGTCCAAAATCCCACCAAACACTCAGTTTTCTTTGGCTGAAAGGTAGTGTGAGCAATAATCAAAACTGGTTGGACAAGCAACCTGTGAGCTGAGATAAAGCAACACTGATATACAAACCAAACTATTCTCTATAAGCAATTTTTGTGTCTCACCCCAGCTATTCAAGCACTTTCAAACAAATATGTGACACTATTAGCATGGAACAGCAGCAGTCCCACCTTGGTGTTCTGGAAATGGTATTGGACAAAGAGCTCCAACATAAACCATCACCTAATCCAGAGCCCTGGCTGAAAAAAGCCTCCTGAATTCATAGGCATCCTGGAGACTTTGGTAACAACCTTAAAGAAAATAAATCAGAAAAACATATCCAAATTTTCAGGGACAATTAGGGACACAGTAGAACAGAGTCCTTTTCTCTTGGATTGAGTGCATGTCACTGAACAACCTATCACTAAAATCCTTCATGAAAATGATTTCACCCAATTCCAACTGTATTGGAACTTTTCTACAATACCATATCTAAAAGGACAATTATCAGATTGAATCAACCCCTCCCTCCCCCTCTGCCTGTCAAGTGCCAAATAATAGCTTTGATAGCTGCAGCTAAAATCCTCAGCTTCAAAGCATACTATGTCCTACATCTCTGACAAATATTTAACATCACCAGCTTATTGTTAAATTTCAGTAGCTAACAAATCACATTTGTAGAACTGGTCAGCTGCTCTTAAATCATTGCCTCACCATGGTTCTTAGCTTTGAAAACTCCATGCATACCTAAAACAAACTGCCATGAACTTGCACTCAGCAAACCACCACTTCAAATACCCCGAATTCTCACCAGATCCTTCAGTATCACATTCTCCCAATCAATTTCCCAACCTACCAATGTCTCACCTACCTACCATGGGGGTGCTGACAAATAGCTCCCTGTCCATTCTGGATGACCACAAACCACCTACAAACAGTTGCTTTAATGCCTCCTTTCACCACGGATTTCATTTTACAGCATACTTCTTTTTTTCCCAGAAGCTTGTTAATTTAGAAGTCTGGATCCACCTTAAAAAAAAACCACTCTCAACGTTGAACAAAAGCAGATTGAAAATGCTTCTGAATCTAAAAGCCAACTTTTCTGTTTGCAGTTTGTCCTAAGAGGCTTTTAACAAGAGTTGAAAGGCCATTATCTGCTTTGGAATCACAGTATGACATTTGATATCTCTTCAGTGATTTAGTGGCTTTCCTTCCTGGAAATATATATGAGGAATATTACATTTCTTTTCATGTGAAAGACTCAAAACTATAAGTGGATCCTGCAAAGTCTATTTCTGAGTTAGACTGAAAACAGAGCCTGAGATGGGATGCCTTGGTATCTCTATCATAAACATGCAATACAAAATTAAAATAATAATCAAATAAATTTCTAAGCTGCTTTAATTGTGGGATTGCACAGCCTTATTTCATTAGAAATTGGTATCAAAAATGTCAACAGAAAGATTAAGTCTGGCTTTAAAATAAAAAACATGGGTCTTGCACATTGTTTCAAATCTAAGCTTAGAGCTGGGTAACATAGCTGACCATCTTTATGAACAACTTAAAACACCCCTCCAAAATTAAAATAAAAATAATTGTTATGAACATACACTGCACTCCCAGAAATATTATTTAAGGGATTTAAGTGTCATCTCTCTCCCTTAATTAACTCCAGTAGCCATCTAAGTGCTCATTGAGGTAAGCACCTGTACAAGCATACATTCCTCCCTTCATCTCCCTCATTCCTCCCTTCATCTGTAGTTTTCCTTAAATTCCTTACAACCCCAGAACAGGCCACAGTGCACCTATTAAAGAAGGCAACTTTCTCCAGGTCTTTTTAGGATTACAAACTAATTGCACAACTGGTTCAAGGAGTGTGTTACAATGAAGCAGCCCTCAAGCAAAGCCAAACAAGTTTCTTGTCTTTCACTATATGCAATGAGGTTTGGATAAAGAGTGTCATAACCTACAGCTGCATCTCTAGGCAGGAGTGGAGTCCTTATCTCCAGGGTTTGTGGCTTCTCTGCCCCTTCCAAAGTTGGGAAATTATCCCTAAGTCTGAAGCCTTACTTCTCTCAAACCAGTTGGGAAAGGAACATTACATTTGGGAGACCACAGCACAGCTCAGGACTCAACATGCAACAGCTAATGAATGTCTATTTAAATCACAACTTTCCTCACATCTCTCCCTCCTCCCTCCTGTCCCATTACTTCTCCCTTTAGCTTTGCTGATAGGGAACAAGTTTCCAATTAGATGGACAATGTTCTTGTTGACATTCTTCAGCAGGAGAGCATGGTGACAGAGGGACTTGGATCCTGAAAATAAACCTTCCAGTTCACCCACTGCATTGTGGCTCATATTATTTCACATTATTCAGATTTCCTCAGAACCCTACAGAGGTAGCATTTAGAGTTAATTAACCTCTCCTGACCAAAGATAATTAGCTTTAACCATGAGACCATCAGCTATAAAGACATATCCAAAACACAATTCAAACAGGCTCTAAAACTCTTCACCAAGGGGTTGCTGCTGTTTCACCACAAGGTACTATTTTGAGGGAAATTCAGTGTTTCAGATGATTTTTGAGATGTTAGAATATTCAAAGCACAAAACCCACTGTGTTGGGAGTTCAGCATCACCAAATTGCCCCACTGCATGGCCCTCTTCATCTGTACCATCCCACACCAGCACTCAGGCAGCTGCTCAGAGAATCGCACTGAGGAACCAGTCTGGGGTGAAAAATCAACCACCTCTTTCTCTTGCTGGGGTAGTTTCACTGGGTCAGTTCCTCAAATATGGTTCACAAATGTGGCTGTACAAGCAGGTGTGCTTCTAAAAGATGGGGACTGTGCAGCAACAAGGAGACAAAACCCCTTAAATGAAACCAACAGCTTAAATATGTGTGGAGCTAGATACAGCCTGGTACTTCTACAAGCAAAGGGAGAAGTGTTTCCCTATGATGTATCAGTGAATTCCAACCTGCAAAAGCAATTATTTCAGGAAAAAGGACCCATTACACTTTACACTGAATACAGTAGATACAAATAATCATAGAATCATAGAATTTTCAGAGTTGGAAGAGACCTTTAAGATCATCTAGTTCCAATCTTGACTTCTTTCATTTCCCTTTTCGATGAAGTGAGAAACAGGAGTCACTTCTTACAGAGAAGTTTGAGCTATTTGATTTTTATATAGAAGCATCAAGAAATCTCCATCACAAGGAGGGATTCCCCACAGATGAGATGCTGCACAACCAGAAGAGCCATTCCAAAAAAGCCCAATGTAAAACTCAAAATACAAGTGCTAAAAAATATAAGTGCTTTGGCAGCCTCATGAGTCACATAAATTAAAACAAGCCAGCTGTGTTTGCAAGCTGACAGTGCAGGATCTGCTTTCATGAAAAAAAAAAAAAAAAGATAGAAAGGGCAGATAATTCTCACTGCTATCTCCTCAAACAGCTGAAAATCTATCAGCAACACAGCACTGAAGATTTCAGACACTGCACCAAGCATCTTAGTAAGATATAGTACTGAAAAATAAAGTTATTTTGATTTTGTTTTGATTTAGGGAAGCTCTGACAAGCAGAACTGATACCATTAAAAAGGGCATTTAACTTTTCCCCTAAATTTAGAGCATGCAGCCTGAATGATGTTGTATCTGGATCACTGCTTAGCAGAGTAGTAGAGCAGGTTTAACAGCTCATTTTAGGGGGTTTGGGACACACAAGTTATTTTGATTACCACAATTGTTCTAGTCCTTTGAGGGCAAGAAGTCAGTGGAGCAGTGAAATTACATGGCAGGCCTTGTTATCATTTGATTTAATTGCCAGTCTAAAGAGTAATTGAGTAAAAGCAACTGCTCCACAGCAACTCTGCTCTGACCTACATGAAAGAAATGAGTGCTTCCTTCCACCTTGAAAATAAATTACTGCAAATGACAAGAGAGGCACTCATTTTCCCTTAGAACACCCAGGTAGTAGCTTGTATTTTGAAATCATTGCTGGAGATAAAGATTTCACAGGTTATAAGCATACAGAGATCACAAAGATATATAGAGCAGGAAAATAATAGATGAGATGAAAAGAGCAGAGCCTGCATCAGGCTTCACCTCTCCAGCCTGCAGAGCCCCAAAGCTGGCTTCCTGGAATTTGACAGCACCATCTTGACAGAGCTGCTGCAAAATGAAGCAAGATCAGCCATGGTCAGCACTCACCTTCTTCTCCCAAAAGTCAGAAGTCTTTTATTTAAGAAAAGCACTTGGTTTTCATCCTCCTGAAGAAATATCAGTAGTTTAATGCATCTAAGTTTTCCTGTCCAGTGACTTTCTGGGAAACTCTCCAAATTTACCACAGGCCATAAACCAGTCAGGCTGCTAGAAAACTAAATATCTTTATGAACATCATTGCAAACACTTTACTTTTTTTCAGCAGATGATCCCAGAACTCTTCAGTCTACCAACTCTGAGGTTTAAAGGATTGAAACTGCCCAGTCCCTTCATGCTTTAGTTCCCTCCCTAAGACACCATCGTATTTCACTACCTCTAAAATACCTAAAACACTATTTCTGCCTTCTGTGTCAAGGCACTTGTTCCCATCTCACACAATGTTTTCTCATGCACTTGTTCAGCCTCACCATGGGGGTCACAGAACTTATCCCAGCTACAACTGGCAAAACAAGAGGTTACAATGAAGTGTAAGTTCCTCCAGTTAGGCTCACTACAGCTACACAGAGCAGAGTGCTGGGCAACTTCCAGTTGCATCAAGTTTTAACAAGGAAAAGTGCTGGATCTTGCACCTGGGACATGGTAACTCTGGATATTCAGACTCCCTGGGGAATGAGAGGCTGGAGAACAACCCTGCTGAAAGGGATCTGGGGGTTCTGGTTGACAAGTTGAACACAAGCCAAGAGTGTGCCCTGGCAGGCAGGAGGGGCAACCAAGTCCTGGGTGCGTCAAGCATGGTCAAGGGTGGTGGTTGTCCCACTTTATTCTTCACTGGTGCAGCCCCATCTTGAGTTCTGTGTGCAGGTTTGGGCTCCACAGTACAAAAAGGACACAGAGCTACTGGAGAGTGTCCAGAGGAGAACTCCAAGGCTGGGGAAAGGTTTGGAGGGAAAGCCATATGAAGAGCAGTAAAAGGCACTTGGAGAAACAGCTAAAGGCACAGGCTGGAGGAGATCAAGTAGAGACCTCACTGAAGCTTACTGCTTCCTCACTATGACCTCTTCTCTCTGGTGACCAACAGAAGGACCCAAGAGAATCACAGTTTGGGGTTGTAAGGGACCTTGAATGATAATCTTGTCCAACATCTCTGCCAAGGCAGAGTCACCTCCAGCAGGTGACACAGGGACACATCCAGGGGGGGTTTGAATGTCTCCAGGGAAGGAGACTTCACAACCTCCCTGGGCAGCCTGGGCCAGGGCTCCCTCACCCTCACAGGGAAAAAATTCCTTATATTTATACAGAACTGCTTATGCTCCAGTTTATAACCACTGCCCCCTGTCCTTTTGTTGGTCACCCCTGAGAAAAGCTTTAGTCCATCCTCCTGGCACTCGCCCTTTCCATATTTATAAACATTATTGAGCTCACCCCTCAGTCTCCTCTTCTCCAACCTGCAGAGCCCCTCAGCTCCCTCAGCCTTTCCTCCCCAGGAGATGTTCCACTCCCTTCATCATCCTGGTTCCTCTGCACTGGACTCTCCAGCAGTTCCCTGTCCTTCTGGAACTGCGGGGCTCAGAACTGGACACAAGATTCCAGATGCAGCCCCATGAGGGTAGAGTAGAGTGGGAGAAGAACCTCTCTCAACCTAGTAGGCACCTCCTTTCTAATGCACCCCAGGGTAGGAACGTGTGCTGGGGGAAGTTTAGGTTTGATATTAGGAAAAAGTTTTTCACCCAGAGGGTGGTTGAGCAGTGGAACAAACTCCCCAGGAGTTATGGCAGCAAACCTGCCCGAGTTCAAGAAGCATTTGGATGACATTCTCAGGCATGAGGTGGGATTCTTGGGGTGCTCTACACAGAAACAGGAGTTGGACTTGATAATCCTGATGGTTTATGGCAAATTATGTTAAAGAGATGTGCCCAGCACAAAAACATGGCAGACCAGGCAGGATAGAAGGCAACAGAGGTTGTTTTTAACACTGAAATTTCTTGATGGCTTAAACTAACCCAGAGACCATGCTCTGCTTCTCTTTGTGCCTGAGCAACCGATGTGACAAAGCTCACCACCTGTTGTTTGTTTGGGTTTTTATTGGGTTAAGTTTAATAATTTGGTATCATCAGTGCAGGGATGGGAGGTGGGGAGGAGAGGAAGACAGGGAGTAAGTCAAAATAAGTAAGTGCAATTGTTAACAAAAGGTCTGGACTGTTTGTGGAACCACAAGGAGAACAGCAATTACCTACAATAGCCTGAAGTATTCATGGAATTTCATAATTATTTGTTCAGGGTCACCTAATGGGTGGCAAAACCATGCACAGAGAGTTGTGACTCCTCTTTCACCTTACCCACTTTATTCTCTTACAAGAATCTGATGATCCTGGAGAGATAAATAATATTAGTATACCCAAGCTGGATGAGAACACAGTCAAACATCATTTTTCTGTCTTTGTTACTGACCTCCAATACTTACTAGCTCAGGCTTTGAGTATGAATTGTGAAGCTCAGGTCATTAATATGGGAAGCAGCTAAATCTTATTCACATGGAGCTGATCATTATTAGCAGCTGAGATGATCTAATGGCTCACTGCTGGGAAAAGAGAGAGGATTGTCTTCTTTCTGCCCCACATCTGCCTCCTCCCACCCTCTCTCCCAGTTGCATGCTCTGCCCTCTTTAGCACTGGCTCTTTCAGCAAAACCATTTATCAATTCTTGATCCCTGGAGAAAAACTAGCACTTGGACATGTGAAATCAATTTGCAAAGCTGTCAAAGGAGGATCTAAATTCAAGCAAGGCAGCAGTTTGGGTTCTTCCAGCAACAGCCATCCAAGATGCTGTCATAGAGCCCCTTCTGTGAAAGGAGGGATAGGCTGAAAACTCCTTCAGATATTAATAAAAGAGAGGCAGTGAGCTTACTGCCCACCAGCAAGGCTCACAAATTCTGTGGAATAGTCTAATTTTAGAGGAATTTAATACACTGGGATACATTTTCCAGAATGAAGTTTAAATTCAATTGGCTGGGAAGAAATATTTATAAATCTATGGTTGGATTGGAAATAGTTTTGGGGTTTTTTTGCCCCTGCCCCACCACATTCCTGGTGACATCCCAAATAACCCATGGAGAGTGCAAAGCAGCTTACGGGTTAAAGTGTGTTTGTGATTCAAGAAAGGATAGGGGGTTGGAGGAAGGAAGGGGAAACAAGTATTATTTTTGCATTAACTGGAAATACAGGGGTAAAACCAGTGTGAGAAGGCTGGAAAACCACCCAGAATCACAGAATGGTTTGGGTTGGAAGGAACCTTTAAGATCATCCAGTTCCAACCCCCTGGCATGGGCAGGACACCTCCCACTAGAACAGGTTACTCAAGGCCCCACAAGCTATTTTCTATGATTTCATGATCACCGAAATGCCCATTCTGTGATCTTGTAATCTTTGGACCATCTCTGATTTTTGAACTGCTGCCCTCCTCCTCCTTTGATGGGGAATATTCTACAAATTCTTTCCAGGTTGGGATCAGCTCTGTCCTCTGTACAAGCTGGCACATATTCTGGTCTGACATGGCTTTCACAGGAATTTCCCAGCTTGCTTGCTTTGTGACCCAAATTAGCTCTGGAAGAATTTAAGCAAAATCCTTCCAAGTATGCTAGCATTAAAACAGGGTGAAAAGATTAATTACCAACACACACATTAGCAAATTTGCTCTAAACTTATCAAAACTCAGCTTGCAATGTCAGCTGTTTGAGTCTCTAAATACTTTTCATAATTAAGGCACAGAAGAACACAGGGCTTTGTGTGCCTTATAGCTCCAAACAGGTTGCTGGGGTTGTTTGTGTTTTGTTTTGTTTTTTTCTTTTCTTAAAAGCATAAAATTCTACCAAAATATCAACTGCATTTAGCAAAGAAGCATTGTTTATCACAGCACTACTCTACACCTCATTGTTACAACTTCCAGTTTCCTCAGATATTTACTACTTGCTTTCATCTTTCTGCACCACTCAAGTAGCAAGCACAGAATCACAGAATGGTTTGGAATGGAAGTGAACTTTTAAAGCTCATCTGGTCCAACCTCCCTGCAGTGATCTGGGACATCTTCAACTGGATCAGGTTGCTCAGAGTCCTGTCCAACCTGACCTGGAATGTTTCCAGGGATGCAGCACCTACCAGCTCTCTGAGCACACGTACCAGTGTTTCACCACCCATATTATAAATAATTTCTTCCTTATATCTACTCTCAGTCTCCTGTCTTTTAGTTTAAATCCATTAATCCTTGTCCTGTTGCAACAGACTCTGTTAAAACCATGTGAGCTGAGTTCTTGGAAGTCAAGTGGTAGACAAGAATTCATACTTAATTCCTTTTTATGTCAGTTTTCAAGCTGTCTTTTTTTCCAACTTCATATAATCCAGAGAAGTTTTGGGTCAAGTCTACTGCAGTCCACAAAGCCAAAGAGCAAAGGAATGTAAAGTGGGAAGTGCAGACACTGTTCAGATGTGTTGTTACTCTAAACCATAAGAAGGACAAGAAAATGCTCTTATTCCAATATACAGACGTGCTAGGCAGATTTATTTACAAGTTTTGTAATTCAATTTTCAAGAGCTCAGAGTCAAGAGAATCACATGTGATTTCAGACCTACTTTAGAAGCAAAGCAGGAGCATTTAATGTGCAATTTTTTAGGCCACACCATAAGGAAATTTTGGAATGCTATTTTCATGTCCTTCCAGCACACACTTGAAGACAGCAAGGCCCTCAATGCTACAGAACCCTTATTAGTTCAACAAATGGGTTGTGGAAGTCCTTAGATGGCACCTCCTTTGTCTCATTTTCATCATGTCAAGTGATGAGATTCAATGGCATCTCAGTAACTCATTGTTCTTCCTGAAATCAGCTCCTCTCAGGGAACAGTCCTTAAAAAGTCATTCCAGGTGTGAATTATCCTTGAGGTTACATGTCTAACTCCATTTTCTCTTGTGAGGATGCAACAAAACACCCATACACCACTTTTTCCCCCTCACATTCCTAAAGATTTGAGGAGAGGAATGGGACACACTGAATCTGTGGAGTATGATTTACCCAGGCTAAATAACCACAAGAAAATTCAAAATTACTTTCACCAACATGAGCTCAAAGTTTTCAGAGATTTGCAATTCTGATTTCAGTTTCCAGTTCCTTATATCAAAGTGGTTCCTTTCCTTCACACTTAGAGGCATCTGAAAAAGTCTTCTGAAAGGTTCTTAGGCAAAAAACACCTGTGAAGCTTTCCCTTGGAACACACTTATGCTCAGTACAACTTTCTAATTATCCATACTTCACCACAACTATTCCTGGGTTTGTACTGCAGAGAGATTCCAAAAAGGAAGGCCAGCAAACCAAAAATGTGGTCCAAAAGACATAAATTCTTCCCTAATTCATAGAAGAAGGTGAAAGAGGGAAAATAAGTAATATGTCTAATATTTCACGTGGACCATGTAGAAGTATTAACTATTCTCCAGCTAATTCAAGGCAAAAGAGCCTTTCATTAGCTCTACTCAGAGTTAAATAATGCAATGTGTGAAGTAAGCTACATCTGAAAAAACATACCAGTCCATGGCACAATTCTCTCCTTTGAATACTAATTAAAACAGCAACAATAGTATCAGAAAATAAAGATAGCTAATTAATTAATATCTGAAAAAATTAAAACAGCTATATAATACTTTTAGCTACTTTCTGTCCTTTAGTCTGTCCTCCCTTGCACCCTCTCCTACTACTATCCCACTAAACTATTTCCTCAGGAAATAATTCAATTAGCACTGGGGAGCAACTCAGAGCTCAACATCTGCCTCACAGAAATGATGAAAAAGGCTGGTACCTGCTCAGCTGGAGCAAGAAATCTTCCTTTCTACATCACTACCACATGCAGAAAAGCTACATTGCTTTTTTAGAGCTCAGAACCAATAGGACAACCAAGACCTACACTGATATTCAGTCCAAGCCCAGAGTGTTCCCACTATTCTTATTTTCCACATCCTCACACTTCCTTCCACATTCAAAATTTGTGCTCACCTCTGCAGGCAAACTGAAAGATCACAAAATATTTCAAATTTAAGGCAGGGACAGGTACAGAAAACATGGGTATTCAGTCCTAGGATAGAATCTGGAGAGCTGGTTATGTGTGACAACACAAGACTCAAAACAGAATTTACTTAAATGTAATGTTAGCAGGAAGGGTTCAAATGCCAAACCCTGAGACCACTGAGGGACTTGGGCAAATGAAGTTCTTTCTGTGTTGTTTCAACAGCTGTGGTTGGTTATGGTCACTTTAATACCAAAAGTGCCAGACCAAGTGAGCTGGCAAACACCAGGACTCTGAAGAATAAAAACTGTCAGCACACCCTAAAAAATTCCTCTCTGCTGTGGTTAAGCAAATCCTACAAGCTCTGACCACTGGCCAGAGAAAGCTCCTCTTGCAAGGTGCTTATGTAAGATGCAAATAACAAGGACCTAGATGTGTTTTTTTCATCTTTAACCAAAACCTTGAAAGAGCATCTGCTACGAATCCCATCTTTCCTTACTGATGTTTTTCTCTGAGTTAGTCTAAACAAATACTCACTTGCAAGATGAAAAGAGCAAAACTGTAACTGCTTCATGGGAACTATGCCATGGGGCAGAAAAAAGATAACATCAGGGTGCAAGTCCATCCTCCCCTTAAGCCTCTTAACATCACCTTGGGCAAGAGAGCATTAGTCCTTATTAGCTGTGGGAATGACCTGGGAACACCAGTTAAGCAATGGAAAATAAGTTGATGCTCAAAAGGATCCAAAAAGTAAACAGGGTCTTAAGAAACAGACCTTAAAGACCACTTAATTTTTAAGATGCACAAGCACACAGCATTCCCTGATTAATAAGCTGATGCTTATTAATGTTTATCATGTTACTGCATGGCAAACCAAGGGCAGACCAGTAAGACTCCCCAAAAATAAGCAATGAGTTTGTAGTTACCAGCTACCAAGACCTTTCCTTCATTTATTCCCTAAACTTCAAATATTCCCTAGCCCTCCTCATATCTCCTGAATAAAATGCCTAAAAACTGATTTATTACAGCTGTCAGACAGAACATTCTCTACCTTAAGGACATATCATTCAGCCTGCAAACACACTGCATTCCTCAGGAAAAAAGGACATTGGAAAGAGTAAAAATCCAGCCTGACAATTACAGCCAACCTTTGGGGCTAAGTTCCAGTTTTACAGTAATTTTAACAACTATTTCCTCCACTTCATCTCCAAAAACAGATGACATGGATACAGCTGGACATGGATACAACTATCCAAGATCACTAGGTCAACACTCACACTGTGGGGTTTGACTGGAGCAGCACTTCCCACTCAGCATCTGAAGGCAGCATCTAAGGGAAGTGAAAGCAATATTCAAATACGACACTTTCCATCCTCTATTCTGATTTCCCCCAGAATATTTAAGAGGAAAGAGGAAGTAAATAATTTAAGAGTCAGTCTTTGGTTTTGTATTACTCATATAGCAATAGCTATATATTCCAATTTCAAAAAAAAAAAAAAAACAACCCTGCTCTTTTCACAGTTTTAGTTGAAAAACTAGTCCACATGCAGCCCTACAGCAGCTTTCTTCACTTCTCCCACACACAAGACCTCTCAAATTCATTTGCCACCAGAGTCATTTGTCACCCATTTCTGCCACCTTACCCAAGCTGTTGAACATCTCTTCAAGTAAAGTAACTATGGAATTTTAATTTTTAGTCCACATACATTCTTCTCACCTTGATTTACCTCTGCTCGCTTGGATCACCTCAAGAATCAAAACATATACCCAAGGTACTGGATAATACTGGATTGTCACTTCCAATCACTGAAAACATGATTTATTTCTGAAGTACAGAAGTATCTGCAATCCAGAACAAGGTTTTTTGGGGGTTTTGTGGTTTGTTTTTTTTTTTTTTTTTTCCTGGGAAATTCTTTCCAGAAATATTTCCAAAAGGAAAAAAATATTTTGCTTTAAAGTTCACTTCTCTCATGACTTGCATTCCTTTGCATCTGGGGTTTAAAGAATGCAGGCAAGTTTCTGAAGTGTGTATGTTAAGATCATGTAATTACTGAAGTCCCAGAAGCTCAAAGCCCATTCAGTGTTTCTCATATATCAGCTCTTTAAATGTAGCTCTATGAAATAATTTCTTGTAAAAGAAACTTTGCAGAATTAATAGCACCTTCAGTTCTGTGGTTGTGAGTAAGATACTAAGATCTCATTAAAAACATCACATTTCTTCCCAGGAAGCTGCATGGAATAAGAGTATAAACTTGAAAAGGACTTCACAATTCAGTCCCTTTGTTACAGGCAACAATTTATAAGGGGTAAACATCACAGCATGTCTTCATGTAGATTTTGGGGGGATTTTCTTCCTACCACTTAGGGGTCTACTTCAGAAGTCTGACTGGCTGACAGAAGTTTATCAAATCCTAAAGGAGATTTACCTCTTCAGTATTCAAACCAAAGAACCTTTCCCTTCTAAACAGGTTTAGGACAAGGGGTAGCTCAATGTTGAAGCAGGGATGGGAGAAAACACATCATGGCCACATCATACTTTTACCCAGCTACTGGAAATGCCAACACAAATTTCACAAAACCAACATGTCTGACAAGTCTGTGTTAACCCTGAGTATGGGTCAGGTCCCTCACCCTTATCAGCTCAAACCTCTGTCATGCACTGTCTGCTAAACACAAGTTGCAGGAGTTTGCTACCAGTTGCTCTTGGGCTCCTGAAAAATCCCTCAAACTCCCACTGGATCTTTACAAATCCCAGCCTAAAAGAGAATGAAGGCTCTAGAGTGCCCTTGGGAAATTTCACTAACCCTTTGCTGTTTCATTCTGCCCTAAACACCTGCTACTGACACCTGTAGCTGAAAGTTCATCACTGCTCCTTCCACAGAAACTTTCACCATCTGATAAGGGACGTCTATAAATTGAAGGATACAGAAGATACTGGGTGACCCTGACACTTCTTACCACCACATCTATATTCACCAGAAACACCTAACTCCCTCACAGACCATCCCATGCAATATTAAAGAAAAAAAAAAAAACAAACAAAAAAAAACCCCAAAACTCTAAGCAGCTCATTTGCAAAACCACCTTGGACACCACTACATGATCAACCAACATTGAACTGGAACTAAAACTTCAGATGGAACAGCTCTAACTCCATGTACAGCTCCCAATGTTTCCCCTGCTACACATCTGTAGCTTTTTTTCCTCTCCATTACCCAGGCTTTCTCCAGTGAGGAGAAAATTGCTTGTATCAATCATATGGGTCCAAGAGCTGAATAGTTTCTCGGGGGGAAAAAAGCAGATCTAGATGGAGGTGATCTGAGGTCTCACTGTGGAACTGCCTTACATGCAATCTAAACATTACATCCAGTTTCTCACCTATAATTTGGGAGTAAACCACAGATAATCTGCAGAAGAAAGTCTGTTGCAGCTGATCATTAATTAGCCCACTAGCAACATGAGCAGATCAAACTCTTTAGCTCACTGGCAAGTACTTGTGGCAGAGGTGGAATGGGATGATGAGCAGCTTCCCTGGTGCTGCTGCTGGGAATGAGCTGCTGAAATATTTCTGCAACCAGCCAAGTCACTGAAGTGCTAAGCTGTTACATATATAACTTGGTACTTCACCTACTACACCACTTAGTAGTCACCTACTACACTAGAATTCACATTGCATTTTGCTGGGTTTTTTTTTTTCCTGTCATCTTTATCTAAATAAAGTAGTAGGGGACTTTTGTGTAATTTTCAATAAAGGTTCTAGCTTTTTATTTCTGTAGGATCTTCCTCTGCTCCATGGAAAACCAGTGGCACCTATTGATGCCCTGGTTAGTTATCTAGATGAGGGATGCTTCAGTCTATGGACACTGCTCTGACTGAACAGAAATAATTTCTTTTAAAAAGGTGTTAGCTCTTTTCTTCCTTACAGTTCCCTAACCACCCATGACAAACTGTGCATCAGTACAGCTGTTTGTACAACAGTCCATGCTGTTCAAGTTGAAGCTGGCAGGTCTTCAAACACTACCTCACCACTCATTAAAAGCTTCAGTATCTCTCATGTTGGGAATTGATAGTAAAAGCTTCTCAATTGCAGCATGAAGGAGAAGTGCTGGAGGCACAAATCCCAGAGTCCACCAAGATGTTTTCCTGTCTCCAGACAACAACACATGACATCTGGTTTGGTCAGCTAGTAGCAGAGTAACATTCAAGAGATCATTTGACTGCAGCATGACTGGCTCTCCAGGTTAAGACTGCATTTTTTTTGTCCAGAAGTGTGAAAAGTTTGGCTCCCCTACCCTCTTGCTTTGAACTTTTTTAACAACAGGACTGAGAAATTTGTTTGGAGCATTTAGAAAGCAGTATGTTATCATGACACTCCTGGCTTTCTTGCACTGAGCAGCTGAGATAATGCAAAAGAATCTGCTTTTTAAGTGAAATTATTTCATGATGTATTTTAAATTCTATTAGACTCACTCTTCCAGCAAAAAAAGTGATACCCTGGCACAATTATTTAGGGATACAAACTGAAATTTGATGCTTAACCGGAAGCATTTCTTCACAGCCACATCCTCTATTTCTCCCACATAAAATGCAGAATACAACAGTAAAAGTCATCTTAGGCCAGGTCCTCCTGCCAGCAATGAGGAAATCATCAGACCCAAGTGTGGTCATGTTGGAAAAAGGTTTTGGACATGATTTTTGACTCCTTAAAGTACACAAGTAGCAGGAGCTTTGTTTTCTAATCAATGTGAATTTCACTGGCACAATTAAGTCTAGACTAAACCCAAATTACACCTTCAGCACACTTCACTCATCAAAAGATCATTACTTCAGTTATTAGAAGCACTCATCTCAAGTTCACATTTAAGAATTTAGTCTTTAGAGAGATTTATAGCCATGATTCAAACTATCTTATTCTCATCCTTATAGGCAAAAAAAAAAAAAAAATAATGCAGCACTGGGTGTTCTAGAGAAAACTGCCTACTAAACCAAATCACCAAGATGTTTTCTGTGCTGGCAGAGAGAAATTACCTTGTGCTACGTAGCACCTGCCAGATTTTTGCATTACAGAAGTGGTAGAAGAGACTGGAATGACTTTTCCATTCTCTCTCATGATTCTGCAGTAAAACATCTCCAGGGTGACAAGCCTCCTCCAAGTATCTTGTGATTCTCTAACAGACTTGAACCTCAGATAACACAGTCAAAGACTATGATTTGTTATCAGTGTATCTGCCTCTAGTTTCTGAGCTTCTTGATTTGATTGCAAGCACTGACACAGCATACAGATAACTCAGCACATGGTCCTTGTATTTGCAGAACAGGCAACAAAACAACACCTCCAATTTGGTCAGGGCCTTACCCTTGCTACAATTAACATTTCTGCAGCACTCATACAAGCATCCTATGTGGCTTAAACTAAATATTTACCCGACTAGAACATGTTACAATTGATGATTCAGTTTGTTTCTACAAACTCCTACAAAAGTTTCAACTCCTAGAAAAATATTAAAAAAAAAAAGTGTTTTGGTCTCACTTTCACAAATGACATCCAGTGACTAATAAGTAAGGCTTCTCCCTGCAGCACTCACTTGGTTCTTGCACAAGCCTGGGAAAGAATAAAACCAAAAATTCAGCAGGGAGAAGGCTATACTTGGATCTCCTGGGTTATCTAGTGGTCCCTGCACAGTTCATCCAAAGCAGTGCTCATGTCTGCATTCCCTAACACTGAACAGGCCCAAATTTCAAAGTGCTTGCTATCAAGTTAGGGTCTGTACCTGCAAAATTCTGGTGGCCAAGAGCCATGCCCATTCCCTCCCTTTGCCCCTGAGTGAATGTGTGGTACATTGTATTTATCTGAGGAGCAAGGATACCTTCATAGCAATTTTACATTTATTGATTTTCTCCAGTAACTCTTCATCTTCACACCTGGTAACTCCCAGCTCAAGTAGCTCAGATTGTGTGTCTATTTAATAATGAACCAAAACTCCAAGAGCAGCAGACTCCCATCTTCCAGTATTTATTTCTAAAGAAAAACATGGCTTTGCTAAGTAATAATTTCCCCTCCACCACAGCTCCTGTACCACAAAAGTGACTGCAGGAGGGGAAAGGGCACAGCCTTAGTTTGATATGGATTGCTAAACCCTCACACAGGGCTGAAGCTTCCTCACTTAACCTTGCTCTCCTAATGCTCTCCAAAATTAAAACGTGGGATGGTTGCCCAGTGAACCAAAAGCCAACTATCAGCAAACAGGAAAAACAGAGTTAGCTGAAGGAAGGATATGATGGGGAGGGAACATTTCACCACTTTTCAGAATACACTCCACATTTTATCCATGCTCACCTCCCACCCTTGTTTGAAGACATGGCAGGAGAGGAGACAGCAACCCAGCTGCTCTGCCCCAGAGCACATTTCTCTGGGTGTTATCTCTGCCTCAACTCCCAAGTTTCAGCTTCCACCCATGGGAAGAGAGGCAGCCTCCCAAGAACAGGGACTCCCACTCCTTAACCCTCTGGCACTGGCAGGAGAGGGGCCCAGACCCTTGCCCCCATTGTCAAGGGGACACCCCATCTTCCTATCAGCCCAGGAGAAGGGTGTTCCAACCCTCTGCTTCAAGGACCCTCCTTCTATCCACTCAGGGACTCTGCCTCAAGCAGCCACATAGCTCAGGGAACCCCCCTAACACTTCAAGGAGCACCCCCCCCCCCCCCAAACACTTCCACATCAGGGTACCCTACATCAAGGAGCACCCCTTTTTCACCTCAGGGCACCCACACACATCAGGCAACACCCCAAATTTACCTCAGGGAACATCCCCCACTCCAGAAAGCACCCCCCCACTTCATCTCAGGGCACCCCACACCTCAGGGAGTGACCCCATATCTCAGGAAGCACCTTCCCAACTCCTTGACTTCAAGGAATCCCCCTTAACACCTCAGGGAGCACCCCCTCTTCACCTTAGGATACCTCATGGAGCACCTTGCCACCCCTTCACCTCAGGGCATCCTCATGCCTCAGACAGCACCCCCTCTTCATCTCAGGGGACTCCCTACTATACAGAGAAAACACCCCCCCCTCCACATCTGAGTACCTCATACCTCACAGAACACCCCTCTTCACCTGAGGGAGCACCCACACCTCAGAAGGAATCCCCCTTTCACCTCAGGGAGCACCCCACACCTCACAGAACAGCCCACTTCACCTCAGGGAGCACCCACACCTCAGAGGGAACCCCCCTTTCACCTCAGGGAGCGCCCACACCCCAGAAGGAACCCCCCTTTCACCTCAGGGAGCACCCCACACCTCACAGAATATCCCCCTACACCTCACGGAGCACCCCACACTTCAGAGGGAACCCCCCCTTTACCTCAGGGATCACCCCACACCTCAGAGGGAAACCCCCCCCTTCACCTCAGGGAGCACCCCACACCTCACAGAACAGCCCCCTACACCTCAGGGAGCACCCACACCTCAGAGGGAACCCCCCCTTCACCTCAGGGAGCACCCACACCTCAGAGGGAACCCCCCTTTCACCTCAAGGAGCACCTCACACCTCACAGACACCCTTCTTTCACCTCAGGGAGCACCCCACACCTCACAGAACACCCCCTCTCACCTCAGGGAGCACCCACACCTCAGAGGGAACCCCCCCTTCACCTCAGGGACCATCCCCCCCCGTCCCCTCACACCTCAGGGCTCACTCCCTTCACCTCGCAGCACACCCCCCCCTTTCCTTTAGGCCGCCGTTCCCCCGAGGCCCGCCCGTACCTGCTGGGAAGGCAACTCCACATGCAAGGCCCGGGTGGCGGTGCCCGGGGTTAAAGCGGCGGGGCCGGCGGCCGAGCTCATCCTCACGGCAGGGCAAGGGCCGGGGAACGGCGGCAGCGGCTCCGCATGAGCCCCGCGGGTCGCTCCCCCGCCTCGGCCTCGGCTGCCGCTGCCGCCGCCACCGCCGGGCAGCCAGGGGTTAATGGCGGCAGCAGCACCGGCCCGGGCCGCTGGCTACGGAGCCATATTACCGCAGTGCTGAGGGGAAGGGCGGGAAGGAGATTCCCGCTCTCTCATTGGTCCATTCTCCAATGAGGCGGGAGCTCCGCTGCTTTTTTGAGACGCGATTGGCTAGCGGGGACGTCAATCACCGCTGCTCTCCCCCGCCCCTTGTCAAACCGTTGGAAGGGGAGCCGGAGCTGATTGGACAGCTGACTTCCGGAAGGCGGGACGGGGCTGGTAGGAGAGGATGGTGATTGGAGGAAACGGGTTTTGATTGACACCTCCCCTCCCCCGTCACGTGGCCGGGGGAGCTGTTTGCATCACGTGGTGGTACGAAAATATTTTGGTTGCGGGAGGGGGGGAGCTGTTGCCATGGCAACGGGGAGCGGCCTGGGCCTCACTGCGAGGCGGGGAGGGCCGGGGCCTGGTGGCCGTGGGGGGTTCGGTGCCTCGGGTGGGACCTTCGTGGAACGACAACCGGCCCCACAACCAGCTGCTCAGCCCCACAACAACGAGCGGGGCTGCTCCGCAAAGAGCCCCACATCCCGCAAACCCCTGCACACCCCTGAAATCTGCCCCTGTACTCAGCCCTGGTGAGGCCACAGCTCGAGTCCTGTGTCCAGTTCTGGGCCCCTCAGTTCAGGAAGGAGATTGAGGTCCTGGAGCAGGTCCAAAGGAGGGCAACCAGGCTGGGGAAGGGATTCCAGGACAATTCCTGTGAGGAGAGGCTGAGGGAGCTGGGGGTGTTCAGCCTGGAGAAGAGGAGGCTCAGGGGAGACCTCATCACTCTCTACAACTCCCTGAAAGGAGGCTGGAGCCAGGGGGGGGTTGGGCTCTTTTCCCAGGCAACTTTCAACAAGACAAGAGGGCATGGACTTAAGTTGTGCCAGGGGAGGTTTAGGTTGGATATTAGAATGAATTTCTTTATGGAGAGGGTGATCAGCCATTGGAATGGGCTGCCCAGGGAAGTAGTGGATTCTCCATCCCTGGAGATATTTAAAAAGAGCCTGGATGTGGCACTCAGTGCCATGGGCTGGGAACCACGGGGGGAGTGGATCAAGGGTTGGGCTTGATGAGCTCTGAGGTCCCTTCCAACCCAGCTGATGCTATGATTCTATGATTCTATGATTCTATGAACCTGCCCCGCAAACCACCTCCACAGCAAACCCACCTACCCTACCTAAAGGTCAGCCTGACCCTCCAAGAAGCCAGCCTGCCCCCCTTCTATGATTCTATGATTCAAAAAGACAATTTACCCCACTATAAGCCAGCCTGCACCCGAACAAGCCAACCCACACCCCAACAAGCCAACTTGCCCCACCATAAGCCAGCCTGCACCCCAACAAGCCAACCTGCCCTTCAACAAGCCAACTTGCCCCACCATAAGCCAACCCACCCCCCAACAAGCCAACTTGCCCCACCATAAGTCAGCCTGCACCCCAACAAGCCAACTTGCCCATCACAAGCCAACATGCCCCACAGCAAGTTGACCAGCCCTACATTGTGCCAACCTGCCCTGCTTAGAGCCCAGCCTACCCCACAACAGGCCAACCAGCCCCATCTCACATCCACCTGTCCCACGTAATGTCAGCCAGCCCCACATCATGACCGACCTGCCCCATGTCACACCAGACTGCCCTATATCCCATTCACCTGCCCCACAGCAAACCAACACGCCCCACAGCAACCCAACATGCCCCATATCACATCCAACCTGCCCCCACATCACACTAACGTGCCCCACAGGAGACCAAGATGCTCCACATCATGACAACCAACTCAACATCAGATCAACATGCCTCCTATCCCAACCAACCCATCCCACACCATCCAAACCCACTTCACACCATCCAAACCCATCCCACACCATCCAAACCCAACCCAAACCATCCAAACCCACCCCACACCATCCAAACCCACCCCAAACCATCCAAACTCATCCCAAATCATCCAGACCCACCCCACACCATCCAAACCCACCCCAAGCCATCCAAACCCATCCCACACCATCCCAAACCCACCCCAAACCATCCAAACTCATCCCACACCATCCAAACCCAACCCAAACCATCCAAACCCACCCCAAACCATCCAAACTCATCCCACACCATCCCAAACCCACCCCAAACCATCCAAACCCATCCCACACCATCCAAACCCACCCCACACTATCCCACACCATCCCAAACCCACCCCAAACCATCCAAACCCATCCTACATAATCCAAACCCATCCCACACCATCCAAACCCAACCCAAACCATCCAAACCCACCCCACACCATCCCAAACCCACCCCACCCCATCCAAACCCATCCCACCTCACATCCAACCAACCCTGACCTCAACACACACCACAACCCAACACCACCAAACCCCCAGCACCCACCTTCACCCCACCCAGCAGGCAACACCCACCCAGCCCTGAAGGACCAACCCCACCTACCATGCTGTACTGGAGGTGCCATTCCTCTTCCTTCACCCCACTGGGGCCTCCAGTCCCCACAGAGCCCTCCATCACCTGCCCAGCGTAGGTGTCAGTACTGGAGATTCTCATCCCCATCTCACTGCCAGGGCTGTGCCAAAACTCCTGTCCTGCCAGGAACACCCTTCCCACCACCCCGGGAACAGCACTGGGAATTCCCATCCTCGTCGCATGCCGTGGCACTGGAAATGCCAGTTCCCACCAGGTCAGGTGGTGCTGGAAAATCCTGTCCTCTTCTCCTCTTCTCTTCCTCTCCTTCCGTCCTCATCCCCTTGCAACGTGCACTTTTGGGGTGACTTTCTCCACTAGAAGCCCACCAAAAATTCAGTCCCCTTCATGGTTTTTCACTGTTCGTGTTGGCTTGACGTGCATGGTACTGGTGGTGTCTTCATGTGGTGTCTTCAACGTGCACGGGCTCAGGTATTCAATGGTGAACTCATTAAAAATTAAAGAAAAAAAATAAAAGAGGAAGAATGATGAAAAGCAGAGCAGAAAGTCAAGTTTTTTGGAGTTTGGTGGCCATCTTTGCAGAATGGACATCCTCTTCCACCCTCTCCCTCCCTTGTAGCCCCTCGCCCTGGTTTGCCTTTCTCCAAAGTACCTCTGAGGAGTGGAAAATGAAGCTCTCAAACTCTCCTCCCTTGGTAATCTCACCACAGAGTGACATGCTGGTGGGGACTTTTTTTACCTAATTGTGTTATTTTATCTGTAGGTGACCAAAAACTTTGATACCTCAAGCTTAAGTTTCAGGAATTATGAGCCTGGAGTTGGACTTCAGTTCTGGATGTTGCTGATGAAGAGGCAGTGACTTTTATTTTTTTTTAAACATCTGAGAACCAGTGCATCTACATTTTTTCCTTCTGATGAAACGAACCCCACTATTTCAGTATTTTCTGTAACAAAATTTTCAAGCCTCCAGACTCCTGAGACACTTTGTGGAGATCAAGAGGTTCAAACATAGTAATTTTGGACTTGTTGTGTCAGTTTGATTCACCTCCTGGTTTCTGGTTCATTACAATGCATGTGCTCCTTCCTTTTGAACTTTACAACTTTGCCTTGGAGGACTGAAACTTGCACTTCAAGATTAAATCTGAGGAGGGTTTTTGGTTTTTTTTTTGCCCAAGGTGTGAAAAATGTGGGTGAAAGGACAAAAATGATCCTAAACCCAAGAGATGCTTCATCCAGCAATCAGAACAATTCTAGCTCAGAATTTTATGTAAAATCAGAGAGGATCACAGTTGCTGTTTCCAAAATAAATCACCAAGAGTTTATGAAATGAGGATGAAGATGCCACTGCTTTTTTTTTTCCTTAAAATATTAAAGAATTTTTTAAATAAAAGCAATCCTTCAGTGATATATGACTATTCTGTGACCTAAATACATTGATCTGATTAATTTAAAGTCCATGTGATACTACTGTAGCAGCATTTCCCTAATTTTCTTCATTTCCATATGAGTAAATTACTCTCTCAAAACTTTCTTAAAATGATGTTAGAAGAGTCAAATGACTGACTTAAAACAGCTGCTCACATTCCCTCTATATGGAGACTGCATTTAATTTGCTGCTTAATATACACTGAGAGAGCTAACCCAGGATTCAAGCACTAAAAAGCAAAATTTCCCCCAGAGGAAAATTCAAATATGACCCCAAACCCCATGTTAAATTCTTAATGATTTTCCAGCAGGGGAACAGATCTAACTCCAAAGAATTCCCTGCAGATTTCCAGCTCACTCCAAGCTAAGGTGTTGGCCTCATAGTCTGAATTTCAGATTTATTTTTGCTGTTTGCTATCTTAAGCATGACAAGAGACTGCACAAAAGAACACTGGAAAATCAGGAGTTTTGAGGGTTTAGGGCTCCATTTTACATTTGATTTTCCTCAGCTTTGAGAAGATAAACCCAATCTTGCACAGTTCACCCCAATGACCATTCAACATGCTGAGAGTCATTTGATAACCTAGATTGTGCCTGAATTCAAAGGAAATAATCATCCCTTTGGGGCTTAAAATAATGAGTTAATTCACAAGGACTGGTGGATTATTTTAAGCAGAAGATTTGCAAGCTGCAAACGGTGGCTTCTTTCATCCCTGGTTTATGAAGAGTTCCTTGGAGCAGGCTCAGCTGTGTACGTGGCATGACATAGGACCCTATGTAATTTACTGATGCCCTAGGAAGTGAGGATTTGAATTTTTTTAACCACATAAAAAGGCCAACGTTATCTGTTTGCATCATTTTGAAGATCACAGCCTGACCTTTATTACGTCCTGGTGGACGTTCCTGTGGCTGGTTGGCACCAAAGACAAAATCAGCAATGAAAAGCTGGACATGAGCTGCCAATGTGTTCTCACAGCCCAGAAAGCCAACCTGTGCTGCATCAAAAGCAACGTGGCCAGCAGGTCAAGGGAAGGGAATGTCCTCCTATGCCCCACTCTTCTGAGAATCCCTCCTGGGTCCAGTTCTGGGGTTCTCCAGCACAGGAAGGACATGGAGCTGATGGAGCAAGTCCAGAGGAGGGCCATGAAGGTGATCAGGGAGCTGGAATGCTTCTGCTATGAAGACAATCTGAGAAAAGTTGGTGTGTTTTAGCCTGGAGAAGAGAAAGCTCCAGGGAGACCTTAAAGCACCTCCCAAGACCTGAAGGTGCTATAGGAAATCTGAGAAGGGACTTTTCACAAGGACATTGGACAAGGGGGAAGAGTTTCAAAATGAAAGAGAGGAAATTTCTTAGAGAGAAGAGAGAAATTCTTTCCAGTGAGACCCTGTGCCAGGTTGCCCAAGGAAGCTGTGGCTGCCCCATCCCTGGCAGTGTCTCAGCCCAGGTTGGATGGGGCTTGGAGCAACCTGGGCTGTGGGAGGTGTCCCTGCCCATGGCAAAGGGGTTGGAACTGGATGACCTTTAAGGTCCCTTTGAATCCAAACCATTCTGCAATTCTATGATCTTCACTTTTCTTCAAATGAATCCAACAGGCAAATAGGAAATAATAGAAAAAAGTGTTTTCAAACACATCATCTGATTACTGAACATGTCTTGTGTTCCCATGTGCTCCCATGTGCCATCACAGATCACTTAAAGGTCACCCAGACAACCAGACCCTGACAGTATGGATCCATGAGAGGCAGATCCTGCTTGACAAACCTGATCTCATTCTATGACAAAGTGACCTGCTTAATGGAAGAGTGAAAAGCTGTTGATGTAGTCTACCAGGACTTCAGTAAAGCCTTTGACATTGTCCCCTACAACATCCTCATGGAAAAGCTGCCTGCCCATGGCTTGGATCTGCTGGGTTAAACACTGGCTGGATGGCTGGGCCCAAAGAGTTGTGGTCAATGGAGTTAAATCCAGTTTGTGGCCACTCAGGAGTGGTGTCCCCCAGGGCTCAGTGCTGGGGCCACTCCTATTTAACATCTTTATTAATGATCTTGATTAGGGGATAGATTAAACCCTTGGTAAATTGGCAGATAACACCAAGTTGGGAGGGAGTATGGAGCTGCTGGATGGTAGAAAGGCTTTAGAGGGACCTGGACAGACTGGATCATTGGGCTGAGGCAAACTGTAGGAAATTCAGTAAGGCCAAGTGTTGGGGTCACAACAACCCCAGGCAATGCTACAGGCTTGGAGAAAAGTGGCTGGAAAGCTGCCTGGCAGAAAAGGACCTTGGTGTATTGACTGATGATCAGCTGAATATGAGGCAGCAAGTTGTCCAGGTGGCCAAGAAGGGCTTGTATCAGAAATTGTGTGACTACCAGGACTAGGGAAGTGATCCTGCCCTTGTTCTCAGCACTGGTGAGGTCCCACCTCAAGTGATGTGTTCAGTTTTGGGCACCTCAATACAAAAAGGACATTGAGGTGTTGGAGCAAGTCCAAAGAAGGGCAACAAAGCTGGTGAGGGGTTTGGAAAACATCCCCTGTGAGGGGGTTGGGGATGTTTAGTCAGGGGAAAGGAGGCTGAGGGGAGATCTTATCCCTCTTTACAAATACCTGAAAGGAGGTTGTAGTGAGAGTGGGGTTGGTCTCTTCTCACTGGTGACAGATGACAATGGAAAATACCCTCAAGTTGCATTAGGGGAGATTTAGGTTGGACATCAGGAGAAACTTCTTTACAGAAAGGCACTGGAACAGGCTCCCCAGGGAGGTGGTTGAGTCTCCATCCCTGAATGTGTTTAAAAATTGTCTGGATGTGGTGCTTGGGGACATGGTTTAGTAGTGGGTGATCAGAAATAGGGTGATAGGGTTAAGATGAGGTTGGACACGATGATCTCAAAGGTCTTTTCCAGCCTGAGCAATTCTATGATTCTAAACTATTACCAGTACTTCCTCACTTTAACCAGAATTAGTTTTTTCTGGGCATTTTTTGTGGAAATCAAGGTGTGTTTGTTTAGTCACAGGTTGAGGCAAACGATTAATATTCATATATTATTTATATACACATCATATAATTAATATTAGAAGCGTTGGACCAGATGATCCTTAAGGTCCCTTCCAACCTGACATTCTGTGATTCTATGAATAGACTAGGGACAGGATAATCATGAAAAACATACAAATATATATAATATCCAATTTTAGTGGTCACTGATGGGGCCAAAAGCCCCTTGTAGCAGAACTGACTTGGGAAAAAAAGATCCAGGGCTCTTTCCTGCAGATGATGGACTTAGATCCTGCAGAGCATGTGGTGACCTGAAGACAAAGAGCCTCTCTCCAAGATGTCCCAGCAAATGGAGGAAGGAAGGAAGGACTTTGTCCCACCCCACTCCTGGCTTTTGTAGGGCATGGCAGGACATGGGAGGGAATTCTGACCCATCTCTGTTCTGCCCCCTGCATCCCTTTGGGTCCTAAACCCCCTCTCCCTAGGTCCTTCTGTTGATACCCAAAAAAATAGCCTGTGCACCCTCAAGCCATATCACAAAGCCAGAAAATACTGACAGTTCTTTAAAACAATTTCAAAAATGCATTTTTAATGAAATAGAGTAACCCGTGTTAGAGAATAAAGTGTATTTTTGAAAAAAACCCTGGAGGAATCTGGGTGAAATACCACTCAGGAATTGTCAGAAGTGCTGTATGAAAACCTGAGTGCCACTTCTTGAAGCACTGCTGTGACAGTGCTCTTTTTGCTTGGTGGCACTGAATTTCAGCCTCAAATGACACGTGGTGGAGAGATGCTGCCTGCAGGTCATTACAGAGACTGTATAATAAATTTTATTGCAAGTTTTGGCATGCTAGAAGCTTTGGGAAAGGATGCAATGACCTCGTGGCTAAGGGCAATTCCTATTTTTGCTGTAGATGAGGTCAAATATGCTTCTTCTTGGGGTATGAGATCATTGCAAAATCCCTCAAATGAGCAAACATGCTTCAGTGATGGATGAAAGGATTCCAGGAGCAAAATACTACAGGTTTTCAAGCTATTTAAAGAAGAGGGTAAAGCTTAAGTTTTGCCACTGAATGCCTAATAAATAATGCAATTTAGAGACACAGAGGTGGGGTTAAAAGAGCTTTTTTAGCTTTGCCTTTGCAGAGATCAAGCTCCAGCAACAGAGCTTAACATAAGAAACTGGTTTTCCAACCACTAATCCCTGGACCCTTTCATGTCCAAGGTTTTTCTGAATGTCTGCATTTGTAGTTGAAGGTGAATCCATTTGCTCTTGTCTCCAGAGGTTGCTTCAAAAAGACACTTGCAGCTACCTGAGGCTTTCCAGCCATCCTCCCACAATATAGCAGAGGCTCACAGTGAAAAGCACAACAAAGGTCAGATCTTTTTGTTTGAAAGGCTCTTTAATTTTTGCTTTTGAATTAAAATTTTTGCTTTGAATTAAAAGCAATATACATCTGTGAGCATCAGCTGAAGAGTCACTATGATGCAAAGCTGGTGCTATAAAAGCACTGGTCTACATGAAAATGTTCAGCAAAATGCTGAAATCCTCTGCTCACATTATACCACACTAAACTTCAAGGGGAGTTAATTAATTCTTAAATAAATTGATTTATGTTTCCACTTCACCATCACTGTCAGATGTGTAAATGCTTTCATTAATTGATTTCATCAATTTATTGTTTCCTGAGTGTGCTGATGTAGATAAACCCCACCTCAGACAGGTTTCACAGCATTTTTGATACACCATCAAGCTTTTCTGCTAAGATTATTTGATCCTTGGTCAGTAGAAGAAATCTTTAAGTCAGATCACAACCACAAGAAACAATTTCCAGGGAGAACATTTTAAGGGGATTCCTGGTGCTTTGGAATACAAATGATGCTTAGAATATCTGTTATTATCCTGGCACTTAAAAGAGCTAATATTTTCATGGGAACAAAATAACTTTGCAGGCTCAAATACATATTTTTAATGAAATAGGGAAAAAAACTATTTTAAATGACATAGAACAGCAGCACTACCTCAGAACAAGGTGATGCCCACATCAACCCTAACATAACAGCTTTTTTCCTCATTCTGACTAAACTGTCCAAGAAGTAGTTGGTAATTTGGGTGATTTCATTAGGCAGTGAGTGGATTTTTTTGCTATTTGGACTTCAGCACTTAGCACCTGGGCTCTTGGCTCCTCAGAGTCTCTACAACACAATTGCAAAATACGGAGCCCATAAAACAAAGCTAATTTCTGGGTAAACATCACTTCAAACTGTATTGCTTTAAAATCACATGTGTATTATTTCTTTGAAGCCTTCAGTCTACTAAAACATTGTGGTTTGGGGGAAAGGGTGGTGTTTGTTTTGCTGGCTTTTCTGGGTAGCTTGAGAAATGTGTTGTTAGACTGAAGGCATCTGACCAAGACAGGATCTCACATCCACTGAAGTCAACATCTTGGGTGGATTTTTGATCAACCTTATGTCAGGGGTTCCAAACAAAACCTCATCAAGTCTTACTGGCTTGGGAAAAGGTTCATCAAATGGCCAAGACCCCATGATGCAATTTAGTTCAGCAATGAATTCTGCAGCTGTAGTTGTACCTCAGTTAACCCTGACACTTTTTTTCCCCCCAGTCTGTTACGGAGTCAGTCTGTCCCAACTTTCTTACCTATCCTGGCAAGTTTTTCTTTAAATAGTAAATACAATTAGTTGTTCTGCTGCCTGTAAAATCTATTGTTATGTGCCTCATTTTTAGGGGATGATGGATGCATGGATCACCCAGGTCCTGGGGGGCATCAGCAGAAGCCCAGAGAGAGGTGGAGGGAGGGGATTCTCCCCCTCTGCTCTGCTCTGCTGAGAGCCCACCTGGAGTCCTGGGTCCAGTTCTGGAGTGCCCAGCATCAGAAGGACACAGAGCTCCTGGAAGGTGTCCAGAGGAGCCACTCAAATGCTCAGAGGGCTGAGCACCTCCCTGGGAAGCCAGGCTGAGGGATTGGGGTTGTTCAGCCTGGAGAAGAGGAGGCTCCCAGGGGAGCTCAGAGCAACCTTCCAATATCTGAAGGGGCTCCAAGAAAGCTGGGGGAGGGCTTTGGACATGGGGGGGTAGGGAGAGGAGAAGGGAAATGGGTTAAAACTTGGAGAGGGGAGATTGAGGTTAGATATTAGGAAGAAATTCTTGAATTTGAGGGTGGGGACACCCAGTCCCAGGTTGCCCAAGGAATCTGTGGCTGCCCCATCCCTGGCGGTGCTGATGTCCAGGTTGGATGAGGTCTGGTGAAAGATGTCCCTGCCCATGCAGGGGGGTTGGAACTGGATTATCTTGAAGGTCCCTTCCAACCCAAGCCATTCTATGATTCTAAGATATGCCAAACTTAGGCATATTGCACTCAATTTTGCTGCAGAAACCCAGTGGTTATAGGGTAACCTAAGTATGTAAACCTGGATTTTTTTTCCTTTGGAAAAGATATTCCAGCATGTTTATTCCTGCTAGAGAGTTGCCAGCTAGTTTAGAAGTTGTTTGAGTGAGCTTCTTGAAAACTCCAAACAACAGCTTATTGTTAAAAAAAAAAAAAGCTGCAGGGGGGTCAAATGGCAAGGGGTTGTAAAAACTGCTTTCAGAAGGATGTTATTATCTCATCACTGTGGCCATGAAGAAAAGCTTTTACTAGAAAAAGTTTAACAAGTTCAATAAATGTTGAAAGAACCTCACAAAAGGCTTCTTGGTTTGGAAACCCCCTGGGTCAGCTTTTTGATGCTTTCTGTTTTCAGTGCTAGAAAAGAAAATTGCTGCCACACGAAGCCATGCTGGGATCTCCCCAGGTTTCACAAGCAAAGTAAAATCAGGCCAAGAAAGTTTGGGAGGAAGATGTTTTAAAAGGCCTCCTGGAAATGGCCTTTGGGCTTCAAGCCATGGAGCCCCCAGTGTGCTTCCTCAGGGGCACATCTGCATTAAACACAGGAATTTGGGGCTTTTTGGGGGCTATGTATGAGCTTGAAGTGAAGGAGGGCTTGCAGAGAATCACAGGATGGTTTGGGTTGGAAAGGATCTTTAAAACCCATCCAGTCCAACCCCTTTGCAGTGACCAGGGACATCTTCAACTAGATCAGGTTGCTCAGAGCCTCATCCAACCTCACCTGGAATATTTCCAGGGATGGGGCATCTCCCACCTCTCTGGGCAACCTGGGTCAGTGTCTCACCACCCTATAGGAAATAATTTCTTCTTTATGTCTAATCTGATTCTCCTCTCTTTTAGTTTAAAACCATCACCCCTCATCCTATCACAACAGGCCCAGCTAAAAATACTCAGAGAATAAAGACATCTTGCTTAATAAAGCTCAGCACAATGCTAGTTTGCCCTTTGAATGCCTGTTGAAATAGTTGGGGAAATGTTATTTTGGATCAGATGTAAAACCAAAACCCCAAGTCATTAAATGTGCTCTAGAACAGCAGATGCTGTGCAAACATTTGTAATTACTGAATGTGCTGCTTAAGTCAACAGAAGCAGCTGAACCAATTTATTTAACTACACAGACAGGGAACTGAAGGGCAGAGCAGGAAAATAAAATAAGGGGAAAAAAAAAAGGTAAAAATATTGGTAGACCAATAATAGGGAATAATATTAATTTCTGAAACTCTCCTAACACATCTTATCTGCTGTTGATGATGCTTCTTGGGCAGTATGTCTGTGTCCTCTGTGTTTCATTGTAGTTGTTTTTTTTAAATTGAGTGAGTTGGAAAAGAAATAAGAAAATCTGTTACTGACTTATACACTGAGCTGAAGTATTGGCCTCCGAGATCTTGAGTTTAGGGCAAAAAAAAATAGCCCAAATGCTATTTTCCCTAGGGATCATTATTCTTTAATAGAAAGTTCCAATGTATCTAACTTCAAAGGAGAACAAGACAATTTTTCTGGAAAAAGAGCTGACAAGAAACATCTTCTTTGCTCTGAAGGTAATTCCACCACCTCAGATCAGCCTCTAAAGCATCTTTTATGTCAGAGAAATTAAACCACATTATTCTTGCTCCCAAGACACTCTGCATAAGGTCCCACCAAAGCAGTTTTTGTGTCCTTGGAGCACCTGGGGTCCATCACACCCACCCACCCCAAAGTGTTCATCACCAGTCACTCAGTCTCACTGGAAACTGCATTGAAAACCCAAGCAAATCCACCCCAGGTTGCTTTCTAATTTCTGTGGGCCATATATCAAAACCAAAGGCTGGTGGTTCACCACTGAACAAGAACTGGGGATGCAGGTGGCTGCAAAAACTTCCAAGCAAGATGCAAAAATTCTAGGGTCCTATATGGGTATGGTTATGAAATGATCCCCTGCCACATTTCCTAAAGGAAATTTATCTCTGTATTCTACTTGAATTATAGCCTCTCCCTTTACTGCACATGTTCATCTTGTACAGATGACATTTTGCTTTCCTCACTTTGTCTGATAGGAAATGGTTGTACTTTCCACCCCAGAAGTGGTTGAATTTTTGCCAACAAGCAAAGCAAATGCTTCTGTGGGATATTTATAGAGCTCTATAAGGCCCTTGGAAAAGAAAGGCTCTGCAGGATAGTCTGTAACTAAGCATGAAAGCTAAGCATACATAAGGAAAAAAAAAAAAATCAATATACACTTTGGCTGGGATCCCACTGGCTGTGAGGGCTCCCAAGGACAGCATTTGCACCAAAATTTTGTGCTCTCATTGGCTCTAAGTGCCTCCAGGATGATGCAGAGCCATTAAACCAACCCCTCAAGATTTTCATGCTCTTTGCTTGACTTGGTATCACTTCTAGGTCATAACAGTATGACTGACTCTTCACAGTTGAACCAACTGTACAACCATTTAGATTTTCTAAAGGTGCCTTCTTTCTTGGAAGGCACATCCAGGCCATCTGACATGCCAAGGAGGGAGAATGGGTGTGTAGTATCCATCCATCCATCCATCCATCCATCCATCTCTGCCATCCACTACCTCCAGCTGGTCACACAGGAGAGCTGTACAACTTCCCAACCCTCCTCTTAGTTCATCAAACCAGAATTATCTCAAGACATTCAGCAGCCCAGACACATGGCCAAGGATAAACCTGTGGTGGTCAGGATGGAGGCTGAAGGCTCTTCATGTTTTGTTGGGATAATGAGCCTGAGGTGGGAAAGCTCATCAGACTGTAGAGAAAACTGACACCAGGTTGATGACAACCATCAGTGTCTTTGGCAAACTCTAGTCAGAGGAATTAATATTTGGAGAAGTAAGCAGTAAGCTACTTTCTCCAAACCTCATGCTCTCAGGGTAGGAAAATAGAAATTAATGTCATTGCCATCTCTTTCTGATGCCTGACTTGGAAAAGTTTATGAGACATAGAGGTTTGTATTATGAAACCAACCCTCAGAGTGGCTTTGGGATGCCAAGCAATGGCAATATGAGATTTTGGCAGAGGGGATAATATTTGGCTCAGTCAACCAAGATGGAAGGGCCATCCTGCACCATGCAGTCTTGATCAAAGCACAAGAGAAAGAACAGAGCAAAAGCAGGAACTGTTTTGTGAAAAAAAAAACAAAAAAACCCCAAACTCTTGATGTGTGATCATATGGATCAGATCTGGGAGAAACCAGGGAACCAGTGAATGATCAAATCATAGATGGAGTCTGAATTCCCACCAGGCTTCTCTTACAGCTTTTTAAAACATCTTTACCTTCAAGTTCCCCAGCCCAGAAGAAAAAAAAAAAGATAACAGAGCAGAGCAAAACTCAACACTGCTGTTTTTTTTCATCTGCAAAACATCATCCCATGAAACCCTGGCAGAAGTAGGCAGAAAGTTGCCCATTTTTGTGATTGTCAGGATTTGCCTTTGGAGGAAAAAAACCTCAATTTAACTGAGCAGTTGCCCATCAGCACCATTTTCCTGAGGAGCATTTTACGACGAGAAGCTCAGAAGGATTTCCACGGCCAAAAATTCATTTATTATTTCATGTGGTACAGCTGCTTGACGAAATATTTATTCAGAGGGTAATGCATCCATTTCTACCCTTTGCCTCCTCCTCCTCCAAGGCTCTCCCACTCAGGGTTTGTGGTTTCTCGGCATTGCTACCTGGCATTTCCCCAAAATGTGGTTTTTTTTTTCCCTTACCGTGGTATTACTGACAGATACCTCATGAGGGCAGCATGTCCTCTCTTTTTCTTTTTTTATCACCTCTTGATCAGGCCCTGTTCTGCCTACAGGCTGAAAAAAAGCTCCATCTGCACCACAAATGGCACCATTCCACCATTCTCTTTATGCTGCTTGAAATGGATGAGGGTTTCAAAGCAAGCTGGTGACATCCCACCTCATGACATGCTGGTGCCTTGGAAAATATTCCTGCCCTTTCTCTCAGATAGGGAAAAAGGAGCTATGCAGGAAAACATGGGCATAGGGGAAGATACCTACAGTACCAGGACACCCTCACTGATTTTTTTGCTAAACCAGTTAAATTTATCAAACACCAGAAGCCCAAGGTGAATTTTAGGGAAGGTTCTTACCCTCTGTGCTCCTCAGATGGGCATGGAAAGGGAAAACCAACTGCAGAAAAGCAGTTTGGAAGAAGACATTTGTCCAGGAGCTGAGCTCAGAAGGATGGTTGAAACTTCCATGAGATGAACACATCCTGGGCTGGTACCTTGAGGTCAATATGAGATCCAAGGAAAATCCCCCTTTTATAGACTGATGGCAAGTAGCTAGCAAGGAAGAATATTCAGTGGACTTTGATTAAGGGGACTTCCAGCAGAGTTTTGAGCAGAGCTGGCCTGACATTTCAGGATGGACAATTAAAGGACATTCATTAGTGTAGCCCTTTGTAGGGATGGATTCTTGTTTTAAATAGCTCCCTCCCCCTCCTCTGCTTCAGCAGCAGCTGTGCTTTGATATCAAACTTGCTAATTGCATGCATTGCTTGGAAAAAGCCCTGTGAGGACTGATCACATCCAGTTCATTCCAAGGGCTTCGAGCAGGACATCCATGGCTTTCCTGGCTGTGCATTTCCATAGAATCGGAATAATTTGGGTTGGAAGGGACCTCTCAAGCTCACCCAGTCCAACCCCTGCAGTATCAGGGACACCCTCACCCAGATCAGGGTGCTCAGAGCCTCCTCAAGCCTCACCTTGAACATCTCCAGGGATGAGACCTCAACCACCTCCCTGGGCAACCTCTTCCAGTTTTCCACCACCCTCATGGTAAAGAACTTTTTCCTGACATCCAATCTAAATCTCCTCTAATTTAAAGCCATTGCCCCTCATCCTATCCCCCCAGGCCCTTGCAAACAGTCCCTCTGCAGCCTTCCTGTAGGACCCTTCAGACACTGGAAGGTCACTCTTAGGTCTCCTGGAAGCTTTTTTTTTTTTTCTCCAGGCTGAACAACCCCAGCTCCCTCAACCTGTCTCCACAAAAGAGGTGTTCCAGCCCCTGATCATTTTCATAGCCTTCTTCTGGTCCAAGCCAAATCGTGGCTTGCTAGAGGAAAACAAAGGACCAGATCCATTTTACTAAAGGTGAGGTTAGCAACACACCAAAGTTCATCTTCTAGAGCAGGAGGCTTTCCAAGTCTATTGCCCACCCAAACCTGAGAAGGGCAAAGAAATAAGTTTAGTTTTCACCTTGTAAAACAGCTGTTTCAGTGTGTGAAAGTCAGCCAGGACTGATGGACCCTTTCCAGAGCTCCTCAGCCAGCCCAACAGACCCCAGGTTAAACCCTTACTCATTACTAAAAGAGCCCATATGATCTTTACAGCAGTGTGTGCTATTCCTGGAACACTTTGCACCTCCAGTGGTAGAAAGCTGAGGGCTCTGACAGGAGCTGGAAGGATTTGCTTAGCTGAGGATCAGGGATGCAATCCAGCTCTGGATACCAAGCACCAACAAACCCCAGACTAATTTGCTGAAAGGAGAAGCAAGAATTGAACATGTCTGCACCTGGCTCAGTAAAGGAGGTGCAGGCAGACTCAGCTCCTTATAAATTAACAGATAAAAAACCCACCCTTAAACCACAAAGATTTGCTTAGCCTATCCTGGATGTCCCATGCAGGGACAACACAGATTGGGGTGGGTCTGTTTTCCAGTTTTCTCCCCAGGAGAGCCAAGGCACAGCTTCAATCACACAAAGCAAATGGAACATCAACCCAGCCAAAAGCCACAGCAACAAAGAGCCCAAAGTAGCCCATTAGTATAATATTTTTTTTTTTTTGCCCAAGTTTATTTCTAGAAATTTTGTACAAAAATTGATACTCCATAATACAACAGTCTATCAAATATGACAGATGAGCATTTATCTTTAGAGGCAAGATTCCAGGAATGTGAAGTACCATCCTCTTGCATGGAAGAAAGGCACATTTTGGAGCTCAGAATACACTCAACTGAACCGTTGAAAAGGCAGGTCAGACATGCAAGTAGTGCAATGTTTCAGGTTTTTATACATAAACACATTGTACTCTGAAGAAATCTCACTACAAGCAGTGTTAACACCCACGTAAACATTTTATAAACACTTGAGAAAGTCACTCAACTTTCAATCCTATGCATGGCAAGGCTACTCCTTTACATTCACTGGACGGAATATTTAAAAACCATCTTTGGGCAGAAATGACTCCCAGATCTGTTTTTTTGCTTCCCCAAATCCTTTTTTTTTGTTTGGGTTTTTTTTTTTGTTTGTTTCCCCAAACATTTCCATGAACAGCCCCCCTGCCTTTACCCCTAAAGGGTCTGCAAGGGGGCCACGTGATTGCACCATCCCACTGCTCCTAGAACTTATCCTTGGAGCTTTGTGGCTCTGAAGAAGTCCCAGATTCCCAGCTCTGTGCCTCTGGGTGGAAGCAACACCTGGAACAGACCTGCTTCCAACCTGACATTCAAAGGACAGGTGGTGAAATGACAGCCACCAAAGCATCCACCACGTCACATGGATGGAGGTCCAGCAGACTCACATCCTTTGGTTTTCTGCACCATCCACAGTAGGTGCCACACCAGGGGGGTTGTTTTGGCAACCTGCTTGTGCCTTTGGAAGGGGCTTTTCCAAAGCAGAAATGCCCATGTGCTGTATAAGCATCCCTCAAGGTGGCTCTTGTGCAACAAACATCCCTGTAATATTGCCATCCCAGTCAAACCAACCTGCTGCTTTTTTTTTTTTTGCTTTTTTTTTTTTTTTTTTTTGATTGAAAACCAGATGGATCTTACTCTCCCCAAACAGCTTGTGCTAGTGGGTACAGTAGCTGCAGAAATGCTTCTAATCCATTGCTGGCAATCCAACAGCATTATCCAGCAGATTACAAAGGCAATCATTCCCCCCATCCAAATCCTCACAGCAATGGGGAGTTGTGCTTTTTTTGGATAGAAAGACATTTGTAATGGGATTTATCCAAAATAAAGCCTTCTTTTAATAGTTAATATTATATTTTTTTTTAAAGTGGTCTAGCAATACTTTAAGCACTTTCTTTGAAAGACACATACACCCACACATGCTTTCAAGTACACGATGATAGATTGGACTCCTGGAGAAGATGTGTTGATTTTTGAGAGAAGGTGATGCTGCTGAGCCAGTCCTTTCAGTTAACTTCCAAGACCTCAGTCTCTGGCAGGCCAAATTTGATCTTATACTTGTCAAAGAGTTTGATCAGGGAGTCCACATATATGCTGTGGTAGAAATCCACTTCTTTCTGGGATGGATTATCAACTTTGGGGATGGTGATGGGTTCCCCAACTGATAAAAAAGAGAGGAAAAGTCACATGTTAGGCTGAATGCTTCTATACAGCCTGAAGATTTGTGCTCTATAGCCACAGCTATGGGAGCTCTGGCATAGCACAGCTTGCCATTAAAGGAGGGGTTTGTCCTCTCCCTTCCTGTTCTCCTAGGGTCTGAAGCCCAACTGTCCCACCACCAGGACCTTCATACAATATCCAGATCCTTTTTAGCTACACAAATGTCAGCAGTGCAGAGCATCTCCTGGGCAAGGCAGTTGGGAAATCCCACTTGCCTCTGTTCCCAGCCCAGTGCTGAATGCCTCCTCAGTTAACAGGAATATTTATTTTTTTTTAATCTCTCTCTCAAAGACTTTCTGCTTCGGGTTGGAAGATTTGCCTACAAGAAAGCTGGGGAGGGACTTTTGAGGATGTCAGGGAGGGATAGGACATGGGGGAATGGATTCAAACAAGAGGAGGGGAGATGGAGATTGGAAGTTAGGAAGTTTTTCACCATGAGGGTGGGGAGAGCCTGGCACAGGTTGTCCAGAGAGGTGGTGGAAGCCCCATTCCTGGAAGTTTTTAAGGCCAGGCTGGATGGGGCTTGGAGCAACCTGGGCTGTGGGAGGTGTCCCTGCCCATGCAGGGGGGTTGGAACTGGGTGATCTTAAGGGTCCCTTCCAACCCTGAAAATTCTGTGATCCAAAAGGCAGATTTTAGGGTTGGCTTTAAGATTCGGCTATCAGACAGCATCACACTGCCAGTCCTAGCTGTGGGGGGACAGCCTCTGACTATAAAGACCAGAGAAGGTAGGACCTATGGCATATTTCCCCCCAAAAGAGCTCACATGCAAAAGTAGCTTATGTTAGAGAATGATGGGAGGCTTGTAGCCCAGGAAATTATCCCAACTCACCCTCACCTCTGCTGGAAGGTTTTACATAGAAAGGAAAACTGTTTTATAGTCAAGACTCCAAGACCAAGCTGGAGTAGGGGTATGGCATTGACTTGAGTATGCTACTACCTAGAGCATGGCACATAACTGAGAGAGTTGGGGTTGTTCAGCCCACAGCAGGGAAGTCTCTGAGGAACACTTGGAGCACATTCCAGTACCTGAAGGAGCTACAGGAAAGCTGGGGAGAGACTTTTGACAAGGACATGGAGTGATAGGATGAGAGGTAGCAGTTTCATACTGAAGGATGTGAGATTTAGGTTAGATCTTAGGAAGAAGTTCTTTCCTGGGATGAAGGTGGTGAGACACTGGTTCAGGTTTCCCAGGGAAGCTGTGGCTGTCCCATCCCTAGAAGTATGGAAGGCCAGGTTGGATAGAGCCTTGAACAACCTGTCCTAATGGAAAGTGTCCCTGCCCATGGCAGGGGGTTGGAACCAGATGATCTCTAAGGTCCTTTCCAACCCAAACCACTCTGATTTTATAATAGCATGTTTATACCAAGACCTTACCAACAGTAGTGATGGGCTTGGAGTAAGGTAGCAATCCCCAGGTGTTGGAGGAGAAGAGGCCACGGCCATGAAAGATGCATGGAGCAAAGCCAATGTGCTTCTGAAACTTCTTCTGAACCCATCTTCCCCAGGAGCCCTCCTCAAAGATCACTTGCTTGTACACTTCATTCTCCCCAAAGGAGTAGACAGGAACCAAGTCGGCCCTAGAAGATTGGAAAGATGTTAGGAGCTCACACCCATGGTCTGGTCTGCAGTCAGCACCTCAGTACCACACTCACTGCCTTGTTGTGCTCTTTCAGACTGTCCATGGTCAAAATTGTTTGGGTTTTTTGGTTTTTTTTGTTTTTTTCAACACCAGGTACTGACATAAGCCATCCACACTTGACATGATACCACAGATACACTTTTAAGGCATCCAAAAGCTGCAAGAGGCCCAGAAAACTCTGCCAAGGCATTGAATATGTTTCCATAGCTTCTCATCTCTGCTTTTTGGTGGACATCCCATTTCAGACCCATCCCTAGAGATGACAGAAGCTGCAGAAGTGATGCCCCATGCAGGGAACTAACACCTCCCTCTCCTTCCCTTGGAAGCTCTCTTGGGCATCTTCTGCTGAGGGGCAGAAGCCAGGGGCCAAGCTCATGTGTCTGGTGCTCTGGGCATCCATCCACATGATCCAGCAAGACTGCAGAAAGCAGAATCCACCCAAGACATCAGCTGCTTTCAAGTGTTAGCAGAACTGCTCTCCCATCAAGGCTGCCTCTTACCCATGCCTCAGAGCCAGTTTCACAAATCCTTTCCGATTTTTCAGCGTCACGGAATTCTTCCCCGGGGTGCAGTTCAAGGACTCTGCTGCCCCTCCGACCACGATGATGATGGCATTGCCAGTGCCATTTTTGGACAAGATGTAGTCTATGCTGTCACGGTTCACAGGACATATACCTGGATATCCAAGAGACAGACACAAGGGTCAAGTTGAGAGATGAAGATGAACCTGAAGACATCAGCCATACTTGGAGCAAAAAGATAAGGGCATGAACCTGAAGATAACAGCTATATTTGTACCAAAAAGATAAGGTCTTCAGTGCCAAGGTGAGTTGTCCAACATCCCTGTGGTCACAGGGGGTTGGGTGTATCCTCAGGCAACCTCTTTCTCAACTTAACCACCACTTAGAAAACCTGGACAGCATTAGACTTGATCATAAACTCCACCAGCTCCAACTCTCAAAAGGTTGCCCTGAACACAAAAGACTTCAGCAAGGATTTTCCTCTGTATTTAGTGGTGCCAAAGGCAATTTTTTATAATGCCTTCCCTCCAAACAAACATTGCAGCAGGAGCTGGTTTATGCTGAAGGGGGAAGCAAAGCAATTGTGTTATTTTTAATGCACAAAAGTCTGAATTTGACCAGTTCCTCAGCAAGAACAAGTAGTGGAATAATTCTTCCTTTGGAAGGATGCTTTAGTGATACAAAAAGAATAAATTGACAAGCCTTCCAGTGGCAGATCTACTACGGATTACTTTAAAACCAGAAATTTTCTGAACTAACTTCCCATGCTCCTGCATGGAGAGAATGCAACCTTTCCTCTCCTGAAAAGGGAAAGATGTCTGCGGCAGAGAAGGGACTGGACTGGACTGGACTACCAGTCAGAGCACTTCAGCTTTACAAAGCAATTCCTGCTCTAAAAACATCAGGCCCCACTCCAGGGATCTTATCATTCAGCCCAGTGAAAAAGGGAATCTTTGTATCTACTCTATTGCTCTACTACTGCTAAAAAATGTTGATTCTCTACTCCTGAAACTCGTGCTTTTATCCTAGTGATTATCAGAGCTTGCTCGTGCCTTGTTTTTGACCTGAATAAAGCAAGGAGAAGCAAGATGCCATCATTCACATTCCCATCCCCACAGTTCTGAGCCGTGTTGAGTCCTGAAGCTCACAGCCCTTCCAAAAGTGGCATCACACGATTTAATTTTAGAAGGGGATTCTGCACATCTCCTGGTATTCATCACTTGATCCAAAAAACTAAGTGATGAATGGGTCCTGTGGGATTAGGGCAAGTCTCTAAGCTTTCATGTCCATCTTGAAACTCTCAGCATCAAGGTCACCAACCAACCCCAGCTCCAGATTATAGGGGTGGCACTTGAGATAGGTCATCTGGATTTGAAGATGAAAAACCCATTTCTTTCAGCTTCATCTCCCTCTGACCACCTTTCCTTTGAAAGGTTCAGACTTCCAAAGCCTTCTGCTTTGTAGGACAGACAGAAGCTTTCATATTTCTCCTGTTCTCCACACCAAGGCTCACTGACTACAGAGCTAACAGGGCAGCACAGATTTACATTCAGCCATTTCACACTTGTTAGCAAAAGAAGATTACATCTGCTCACAGCCCTGAGCGTTGAAATCCTTCCTCCAGGAAAAGCAGACAGACAGTCAGACAAGTGGCAATTGCTAAGCTGTGTTTTTAGCACATTTACACAGTATATTAGATTTTCTGGCCATCTCTTCATGCCTTAGGGGATTCCTGCTGTAGCTCTCACATCTAGAAGTCTGCAAAACATTGTAATATGCAGCAGTTGGTTGTGAACCAGCTAAGTAGTGGTTGGAGTTTTTATTGAATATTTTGCCAGGACTTCACTTGAAGTGGTTAATTAAAAAACCCTAAAGGACTGAGGCAACTATCAGCATTTCCCAAGTGGTGTTAAAGCCTTTGTAGTGACACCCTTGAGTCTGAGTATAGGAAAGTGAAGAGCAATTAAGGATTTCAGAAAGTTAAATTTGTCCAGGAGACCTTCATTTTAGTATTAATTAAATCCTAAGTACAGTGGAAGCAGAATTTCCTACTGATTTAACTCTTTCCTACTGATTTAACTGATTCCTACTGATTTAATGCTCAGGGACAGCCAAGTCAGCCCTCTCAGCAGGGATGTTGTTGATGTCTACTCCCACCTTCCTTCCAAAAAGAGGTGATCTGGCCAGAATTGTCTACCAGTTATCTTGAGCAGCTTGAATATGTGGGGTATTTTTAAATATAGAAAGGCTGATGCTTCATGGAAACATAAGCAACACACTATTTAATTTACAGGCATGACAGACAAAGAAGCAGATCCCAATTTCTCCTGCACTGTTGTCCTGCAGGATTCCCAAGTGGTGGGAATTATGCAAGTCCCACAGCAACTTCCATCTGATGCAGGAAGATGGAAACCAGCTTGCTGGAGCTGCTGCCCCTCCTAGGCAGAGACAAATCCCTCTTTTTCAGCAGGAAGAGGTGTTTTTCCTCTCCCTCACCAAATCAGGGCAGTGAACTTGGAAAGAGTCAAAGCTATCAAGAGCCAAGTGCATCTACTCCTGTCCTCTCTCCAGCTAGTCAAGATTCAGCCAAAATCACAACAGTAAGATATCTGTTTTAAATTCATTTATTGGTGAATCTGTTCCAGGAACAGCAACCAGGCTGTTGACTTTGTGGTCTTTAAATCTGACCCTCTGATTTCTACCTAGCTGATGGGCATCCTTGCTCAGGAAACAGAGCTCAAGTCATGCCAGAACACTGTTCTTGGGGTTGTTATCAACACTGCTTCCTCTGCTCAGGCAGAACCTACAAGCCCTCCATCATTAAAATATTTCAATCTATTAGAACAGACCTGTTAATGTAACTCAGCATGCTTACACCACTGTTGGGTCCCTGCAAACCATCTCTGCATGGAAGGGGCTCCTCTGTGTAGCTGAAACCATGCAGTGCCCCTCATACTCCTTGTAGACACCCAAAAGTGAGGTTGGGTGAAGAGAGCACCCATCACCACCAGAAAACCAAGATGCATGACAGCTCACGTGGGAATGAGCCCAGGAGCAGGGCAAGCCAGGGTATTCATATTTCACAGGCTAAGGAATACTTTATATTTTAGTTAGTGCTGCTTCATCTATCAGTACCTCCTAGGACAACTTTTAGGGGCATGGTTTAGTGGTGGATTTGGCAGTGCCAGTTTTATGGCTGGACTTGACCTTAACAATCTTTCCCAACCCAAACTGTTCCATGATTCTAACTTGCTTCCACATCTCCATCTCCCACATCCACAGCTACAAATTCCAGGTATCTTTCTCTGCCTTTGGATAGGAGTGTCCTCGAGTGAAGGATGAATGCAGAGGGGCAGCAGTCCCCACAGCCCAAACTAGTCACATTTATTCACAGCTTCTTCTTGACAGCTACGTGAAAGCAATGTTTGTTATGCTACAGGAAAGAAGTGGTTATGTCAGCTTCTGCCACAGCTTTTTCCAGTTTGAGGATGGAAATACAGCTCAGAGACAAGGACATAGTGAGAAGGAACAAAGTTTTCTTGCACTTACCACCAGACATTAAGTAGTCCCTCAAAATGGGCATCCTGAAGTTCCCAGCCAGGGTAGCAAGGTATGGTCGGATCCCAGGAAATTTCTGGCCAACACCTGTGGCCTCTGTGCTGAAGTTGCAAAAGGCACCCAAGCCCATGATGCCATGTGGATGGTACCCAAAAATGTAATTCCTCGTGGTCAGCAGGTTGTGGGTTTTAACCAGCTAGGAACAAAAAGAGCGAGCTCACATGAAGACAGATGTTTTTCAGGTAATAATAAAAAAAAAAAACCAAACAAAAAAAAAACAAAAACAAAAACAAAAAACACAAAAAAAAAAAAAACCCAAAAAATTCAAAGTCTCCAGCTTTTGTCTCCCTTTCCACCAGGGAGAACATCTGAAGGGTTGTAGCTATGGGTTCTCCTGGATTTCAGAAGCTATGGGAAGAGCAGCCCCTTAGGCTTCAGTTCCCCAAGCAGAGGGAACAGGATGAACAAGCTGGTCTTTGACACAAGGGGACTGTCAGCCAAGCAGGGACAGGGGGGGTGTTGCAGTAGCCTGTGTCCTTTCTTTCTCCACTCCTTCCAAAGGTATTCTTAAAAGGCTCTTGCCCAAACCAACCACATTCTTCATGGCCTTGGAATTCTCACCACATTAGTGGCTCCAATCCCAGTGTGAGGGGAAAAAAGAAGAATAAAAACCAGTGTCCCATAACAGAAGTTTGCTTAATACTTAAAAAAAAAAAAAAAAGACCCAATCACTTAGCATGCTTGCTGGCCATCCTCCAAGAGAGAAAATGTGCAGAAAGGTGGCTCACCACTGGAAAATATTCCTCTTTTCAAGAAGTTTTTGCTCTGGCCTGTGTGCCAAATTGCCAGCAAGGACATGATCCAGGAGCAATGATCAAATTGGTTTGGGGTTGTGCAATATTCCTGACCATTTACTCAGCTGCTTGCCCAGCATGGAAACTCCAGAGCTGTCTTAGCCATGCAGAGAACAACCCAGGCCATGGTACCACTACTTCCAGAGGACTTTAGACTGGATATTAGAAAGAAATTCTTCACTGGAAAGGTAGTGAGCCCCTGTGCCAGGTTTCCCAAGGAAGCTGTGGCTGCCCCATCCCTGGCAGTGTCTCAGCCCAGGTTGGATGGGGCTTGGAGCAACCTGGGCTGGGGGAGGTGTCCCTGCCCATCCAGGGGTTGGAACTGGAGGAGCTGGAAGGTCCCTTCCAACCCAAACCAGTCTGGGATTCTATGACTTTTTTGACACTAAGTAGCTGCTACCCATCCATCACAGCATCTTCCCCAGGCAGTATGCTGGAAGTCTGAGAGCATCAGTTGGGACAAGACCTCCAAGTCCTAGGTGCACCTTGATCATGAGGTGCTTCACACCATCCTTCAATCTGTACATGCCAAAGTCACTCTGTGTCAACTCCTCTTGGAAGGAAAAAAAAAAAAAAAGGAAAAAAAAAAGGAAAACAAAAAGGGAAAACAAAAAGGGAAAACAAAAAGGGAAAACAAAAAGGGAAAACAAAAAGGGAAAACAAAAAAAGGGAAAACAAAAAAAGGGAAAACAAAAAGGGAAAACAAAGGGAAAAAAAAAGGGAAAAAAAAGGGGAAAAAAAGGGGAAAAAAAAGGGGGAAAAAAAGGGGGAAAAAAGGGGGAAAAAAAGGGAAAAAAAGGGAAAAAAAGGGAAAAAAAAGGAAAAAAAGGGAAAAAAAGGGAAAAAAAAGGGAAAAAAAAGGGAAAAAAAGGGAAAAAAAGGGAAAAAAAAGGGGAAAAAAAAGGGAAAAAAAAGGGAAAAAAAAGGGAAAAAAAAAGGGAAAAAAAAGGGGGAAAAAAAAGGGGGAAAAAAAAGGGGGGAAAAAAAAGGGAAAAAAAAAGGGGAGAAAAAAAAAGGGAGAAAAAAAAAGGGAGAAAAAAAAAGGGAGAAAAAAAAAGGGAGAAAAAAAAAGGGAGAAAAAAAAAGGGAGAAAAAAAAGGGAGAAAAAAAAGGGGAGAAAAAAAAAGGGGAGAAAAAAAAAGGGGAGAAAAAAAAAGGGGAGAAAAAAAAAGGGGAGAAAAAAACCCAAAAAACCAACAGCTTTCCAAAACATCCCGTCAGCATTCCAGGCCCTGCTGGCTCAGCCAAGAAGGGCTTTGGCAGTAAGCAAGAAGTCTTTTTTTGTTGCTGTTGTTGTTGTTGAATCATGCTACAGGGAGCTGAAGCCCAGCACTTGGAAATTTGATTCCCTCCTCTCCATGTCCCCATCACTGTCCCCAGACGATGCTCTGGCTCTTGTGCTATTTCAGACAGCAGCTGCCACCCAGCCGTGACACTCCAGTGACTTCAACAAGTGGGACCACCCCCTCCTCCCCAGCTTTGAGGTCATGTAGGGTCTCCAGGAAGCTTCATTTGTGGTTGCAGAAGCTCTGGGGAGCCTCACAGCCTGTGTCCCATAAGTCATCCTGGGTCCCATAAGTCATCCTATGTCCCATAACTCATCCTGGGTCCCATAAGTCATCCTGGGTCCCATAAGTCATCCTATGTCCCTTCTTTCTCAAAGGGTAGATGGCTTTGCTTTCACTCCCCTTAACCCAGTTAAGGCAACCAGGGCTCCTAGACCAGACTGGGAAGCACTCTCCAGGAAAAAATGGAAGGAAAAAGGCAATGGTATGTGAAGCAACTCTCCCCTCTCTCAGCTCTTGCTCAGTTATAAGATGCTTAAGTCCTGGGAGCTACAAACATCTCTGGCATTGTTAAACCAGTGGTAGATACTGAAGATATTTTTCCTTCCAGAGCATGGTAGTGGTTTCCTTCATCTGCACCAAGCACAGCTACTTTAAGAGGAAGCCAGCTGAAACAGGGGCTGTCCTTGTCACTCAGGAGCACGAGGCATTTGTGAGCTGAATGTGACAAAGCCACACACTCCTCCCATCCAGGAGACATCTGCTGCCATCCATGCCAAGCCCCCTGCCTCTTGACCACATGCAAGGACACCCAATTTCCAGTGGAGCCAACTGCTTTGGATACCTTGCCCAGAATTCAGCCACGTGCAGCCTTATCACTCCGTGTTTTCTTTTCCAAGACCTCAGAAGCAGAGGTGATGGAAGCAGAGGGTTATGTTTCCACTGCTTGGTGACACCCACATCACTTGCACAACTATCAGAATCACAAAATGGGCTGAGTTGGAAAAACTCATCTAGTCCAACCCCCCCCTGCAGTGAGCTGGGACATCTTTGACTGGATCAGGTTGTTCAGAACCCTGACCTGGAATGTTTCCAGGCATGGGGGCATCTCCCACCTCTCTGGGCAACCTGAATCAGCATCTCCCCACCCTCACCATAAACCACTTTCTTCCTTATCTCTAGTCTGAATCTTCCCTCTTTTAGTTTAAAAACCACCACATCCCTTCTCTTATCACTGCAAAGTCTGTCCCCATCATTCTTAGAGGCCCTTTGCAGGCACTGAAGGGCCCCAATAAGGTCTCCCTGGAGCCTTCTCTTTTCCAGGCTGAACAACCCCAACTCTCTCAGCCTGGCTCCAGAGCTGTTTCAGCCCTTTAATCATCTTCATGGCCTCCTCTGGACTCACTCCAACACCTCCATCTCCTCCTGGTGTTGAGGACCCCAAAACTGAACCCAGCACTTCAGGGGGGGATCTCACCAGGAGGAGAATCCCCTTCCCTTGACCTTCTTGCCATGCTGGTGGTGATGCAGCCCAGGACATGGTTGGCTTTCTGGGCTGCTTGCATATGTTGCCAGCTCACTCCCAGCTTTTCATCCACCAGTACTCCAAAGTCCTTCTCCTTAGGGCTGCTCTCAATGCCTTCCTCCTGCAGCCTGTATGGATACTGGGGGATGCCCCAAGTCAGGTGCTGGAGGCCTTAAACAGTGCAGGAACAAGGCAAGGGATGTGCAGGGAAGCAACTCACATCCCACCCATGGAAAAGGTGAAAAAAAATAATGAAAAAATAATAATAATAATAAAAAAAATCAGTGCAGCACTGGAGACTCAGTAAATGCTCACAACAGGGATTTACAGGTCTGGTATTCATGTCTGTGCTTTTCCTCATCTCTTTGTCCCAGGAAGGCTGTCACTGCTCTCCCCAGGTTGTCTCAACAAGTGGGTTCACAGAAGCTTAATTCTTCCTCCACCCAAGTCAAGTCAGGACAATGAAAGACTGCCAAGTATCAGACAAGTTTGTGTTCTTGTCTACAAGTGGTGAAGGTCTTAGAGCTGCTAATGCAGAAATCCAGCCCAGGGACAGAACTGCCAGCACCCCAGGCAGGGCTGTCATGGCTATGTAGTCTAGAAGCAGGAATTTTTGATGTGCTGCAATCCCTTATTCCTCATTTCAAGCAAATTTGAAGCTTTCCTTAGGACTCTGATCACCCACTACTCTCTACGACTCCCTGCAAGGAGGTTGTAAGGAGGTGGGTGCTGCTCTGTTCTCCCAGATAACAAGTGACAGGACAAAAGGAAATGGCTTCAAAATGCACCAGGGGAGGTTTAGATTAGATATTGGGAACAATTTCTTCCTGGAAAGGGGTGTTATTCCCTGGCCCAGGCTGCCCAGGGCAGTGGTGGAGTCCTCATCCCTGGAGGGATTTCCAAGCCCTGGGGCCATGGTTTGGTGGTGGCCTTGGCAGTGCTGGGTTCATGGTTGGACTGGATCACCTGAAAGGTCTTTTCCAACCAAAATGATCTATGATTCTCCTAGTTTTCTTGCACCTTTGCCCCTGACAACCAAACACTGAGCTGCTGGGGGTGCCTTATCAGCCTGGCTTCAGCAATCACTGTAGTTGACATTTGACAGCAATGCTTGTGCAACTCTGTTCTGAACCTCTAGTTTGGGGTTTGTTTTTTTTTTTTTTTTCTTTGGCCTTCAAGGCCTTTTCCACACAACCCTCAGCTCCTTGAAGCCTTTATCCTCTCTGGGATGAAGCAGAGGCAGCATACCCTTGCTGGATCCCAGCCAGGACTAAGCTGGACCTTCACCCCACTGCACTAACACACCTATTCCAAGCTGCTGTCTGAGACCCAACCTCTTATCAGAGGGGGCAAGGGTCCATCCATCTGCTCTAGTAAGAAGAGATTTCTTTATGCAGATCTTGACATGCCTACAGAAGCAATAAAGCAGTGCAAGGACAGCAAAAAAAAAAAAAAAAAAAAAAAAGAAAAAAAAATAATGTTAATATTGGAGTGCCAGATACACCAGGGAAGAGCATTGCCAATTCCATTTGTAGGAACAGGATGAGTAAGTGGCACATTCCAGTGCAGAGAAAAGACTGCAGAGACATTGCTGCTCAGCACCAGGACCAGCCCACTGACCATGGAAACATGCAAAAAGCAGCAAGTTAGAGCTCATCCTGCAGGATCCGAGGTGCAGGAACGAGTGTATAAACTTGTAAAATAACCCAATAATTGCTATGAGCTGTATCCCACTCAGCAGCACTGGGGAATAAATTATCTCCCTTTCCCATCAATGCTGGCCAGGACTTGAACACCCCTCCAGGCTCTCAGCAGTACCACTACACTACATCACACAAAAGAAGCAAAAGCTTCTATTTCCATTCTGTCCATCATCTCCAACAGCAATTAAGGGGAAGCTTTGCCAGGAAGCCAACCAAGCCAGAGTGCAGAACAAAAGCTGCAAGAAAAAGTCAGTATTTTGTAAGAGTCCCTGCTCTGGCATGCTGCTGCCTCTCCCATCTCAGCAGGAAACTGAGATCTCCCAGGAAGACTTTTGAAATGCTCAGAGCTTGACAAAGGTGAGGAGGCAAAGTTCTGTGGCCACGGCTATCTGAGGCACTATTGCTCTGGAGATAAGCAGCAGGTGTGCTCAGGTGATGGCTTCCTTACTTAAACAAGACCTTTAGATTGTGGCACAGCCCTGGTGACATCCTCAGGATCTGCATCCTCAGCAGCCTGGCCTGAGGTTGACTTCAGCCAAGCACCCAGCACCCTGATCACCACCAAGGGTTTGGGCTTTCCCTGGCAGTTCACAGCATCAGGATTTAACTCCCTGGAAGCTGCTTCATGCACTGCTCAGCTTAACATCATTTACAAGGACAGCCACTAAGCAGCAGACAGACTTAAGCTTCCAATGCCCTAAAAGAGATTTTTACTGCCAGGGCATGAAGCCCCAGTGAAGGTGGAAAACCTCTGCTCAATGCTGAGGAGCTCAGCCAGATGCAAGTTGGTTTCCAAACCCACCTGGTATCACAAAGCATGACATGGGGCTGTTTCATCTGGAAAAAACAGAGAGGGTCTTCTCAATGTCCACTGTCAAGAGGATGGGGCCAGGCTCCTCTGAGTGGTGCCCAGGGACAGGAGAAGGGGGAACAGGCATGAACTAGAACATAAATTTCCATCTATACATGAGGAACTTCTTCATTTGGAGGGTGATGGAGTACTAGAACAGGAGAGGTTGTGGAGTCTCCTTCTCTGGAGACATTTGAAACCCTCCTGGACACATTCCTGTGGCATCTGCTTTAAGTGAAGCTGCTTTAGCAGGGGGGGTGGGACTAGATGACTTCCAGAGGTCTTTTCCAACCCCAACCACTCTGTGATTCTGTAATCTCCAGGTAGAATAGACCTCCTGGTGTTTTAGGATGGGAGGCACAGCTGGCTCAGGTGGACACCAGGCCATAAACATCAGAACAGAGGCTGCTCCTCATGCACTGCTCTGAAAAAGCAAACCTGAAGCCAGGTAGAGTTCTGAAGGGATGCAGCAGGGACACCTCCCACAGCCCAGGTTGCTCCAAGCCCCATCCAACCTGGTCTTGAACACTTCCAGGGATGGAGCAACCACAGCTTCCCTGGGCAACCTGGGCCAGGGTCTCACCACCCTCACAGCAAAGAATTTCTTCCTGTTGTCCAACCTAAATCTCCCCTTTTCTAGTTTAAAGCTGTTCCCCCTCATCCCATCATAGAATTATAGAATTTTTGGGGTTGGAAAGGACCTTTAAGATCACCCAGTTCCAAACCTCCTGCCATGGGCAGGGACACCTTCCACCAGATCAGGCTGCTCCAAACCCCATTAAACCTGACCTTAAAAACTTCCAGGGATGGATGGGGCTTCCACCACCTCTCTGGGCAACCTGTGCCAGTGTCTCACCACCCTCATGATGAAGAACTTCTTCCTAATAGTTACTCTAAATCTCCCCTCTTCTTGTTTGTGTCCATTCCCCCATGTCCTACCACTGACATCCTAAAAAGTCCCTCAGCAGCTTTCTTGTCTTGTCTTTTCTCCAGCCAAGTGAAGAGATAAGCAGCAGATAACATGGAGCAGAGATCCACGGGCTGGAGGGAAACAGTCTCCAAGGAAACAACCCAAAACCTCTTCTCACAGAGCAGAGGTATCCATCTTCAACACTGGAGGATGCTCTGTTCTCCATGAGCTACAAGACTTGGGTTTAAGCAGCCAACACCAACACTTGCCAAGAATTACCCACTAATAACAGCAAGAAAGTGGCAAAGGTGTCCAGCAGTTGAAACTGGATGATCTTTAATGTCTCTTCCAACCCAAACCATTCAATGATACCATGTTCAGACACCCTCAAAGCTCAAGTGGCTTTGGAAAGCAGGAATCCAGCCTATGTAGCTTTGGTTTCCTACTGGAACTGGATTCTCTGCTACCTCCTGAGGCTGGACTTTGGGCAGAGCAGCTCATCCAAAGCCATGCAAGGTCCTTCCCTTTTGCACAGGCTGAATAAAACTTGCCAGCAGCCTCACACAATAGTCCTTGCAGTTTTGTGTCCTTCCAAAGAGGAATTAATTCCCTCCAAGTTGAATTTCACCTTTGCTCCCTCCTAAGTCCTTCAGCTCATTCTGCAAACCCCAGTGCAGATGGGCAGCCCTGTCCCCTGTCTGCAACACATCTGAATTAACAGGGAAAATACAAGCAGGTTCCAAGACAGAGAATTGGAGATATTCCTGCTGCTGGAAGCTCCTTTTCCCAAAGCAGCTGAGCTCCCTGCTCCTTGTGAAGCTGTAGGGCTCTTGGTGCACAGGGTTCCCAGATATTCTTACCTATTGCATCCCTCCCTATGGATGGAACTGAAAATGAGACCAAAACTGAGCTCAAGGAACACAAATAGAGCTAAGCTCAGGATTGCTGCAGCACAGAAGATAAAGTGGAGGTGGACAGGAGCCTTCATGCTACAAAGCCTCAAGAAGTCTGGTGACAAAGCCAGAAGAAGTTTATTCTGCAAATCATGACAGCACCACTGATCAGGCATTGCAGATTTTTACACAGCAATTCCAACCAGTAGTATGCCAACCATAAGTAACCTATGTCCTGCTTACACTTTAGATTAGCTCAGTGTAGGTCCAACACCACCTCCACAGGGCTTAGCACAAGTCAGTTGTAATTCAGTCATTAAAAAAAAGTGAAGTCTCATAACATAGACTTAAACTGTGACTTACTCTTATTGGAAAATAATCCCTGAAATATCTCCATATAGCCCAGTTCCTCACCCATTGGGATCTTCTTCCACCTGAAGAGAAAAAAAAAAAAATCTATTATGTTTCTCAAGCTCTTTCCATATGAGTGCCCACCAGAAGATTCCAGAGAGTTTGCTGTCTCACTGGACAAATAAATAATTCCATTCCTCAGTGGGAAAGCTGCATCTTTCACTAAAGTCAGGTGAAACCATCCTGGGTTTCTCCAGGCTGCCTTCCAGAATAAAAAGCTTTTTGCTCCATTAGCAGCAACACTGACTCCACAGAGGAGCCACATCTTAACAGCCACACCATAATCTGAACCTTGAAGGAGCTGGAGAGGAGGACAGCAAGAGCTTGGGGTCTTTAGAGAGATATTTCTGACCTGCTGGAATAACCTAAGCCTAATAAATATGTTGCTAAAAGCCAGCAATGGCACAATATTAGTGAATTTTATCTTGCCTTACCCCCACCATCAAGAAAATCATCTTATGCTGAGGGCTGACCTTTGTGTGCTTCACTGAGTAATGCTTTTGGTCAGTGATTCAGCCAAGTGCCACTAAGAAGGGAAATCACCCATGATAAGGAAGTGCTGCTTTGTCTAAATCCGAGGTCAGGGATACCTAAACAGTAAGGATCTGTTCTGCAATATTTACCTTTCTTTGGTGTATTCCAGTCAAATACCAGCCAGGCTAAATAAAGAGCAGCAATAGCCCAACAATCTGTGCACAGTATGTACATGAGGATTAAAGTGCAAGCAACACCTGGATGGGGACAAGAAAGAGAAGAAAAAACAAGGTTGCATCAGGTTTTGGTCTGCATTTACACTTCCATGAGGAGTCCCTTGCTTTTTGATCCTTCTCTACTGGGGGCTTGGTCTCAATCTGAGGTCATTAATCCTCAATCAAATTGGATTTAGCTAAAAACTCCTTAGCTTCCCTTTCATGGATTCTCCAGGGCCCTCTTCCATAAAATATCCAGGTAGGGCAGCTGCTTGCAAGAGCAAGACTTGATGAGCATCCAGATTTCTTTGTGGCCCACACCCAGGGGTTTCTCTTCCTTCCACAGCTCACAAATCCTCCTCATGTCCCACCAGCCACCTACCAGGGTGCCAGGGATCACACCCACAAAAGATCTTACCAATTTAACCCAAACTGAAATGGGAAGGAAGAAGGACACTTGCTCGACTGCTTGCAATCAGCATCTTCCCTGGAAAGCTCTGAGGAACCAGATCTAATTGCAATTTCTCTCTTCAGTACAGTGGGGGTGGACTAAATGGCCTTTAAAAGCCCCTTCCAAACCATTCTATGATTCCATGACCTTTTTCCAGTTTGATTACCAACAATACTATGGAGTGGAGCAACCTAAACCTTCCCATAGAAGCATCCAGAGACAAACAGACTCTGATGTTTTCCTGGGCAAACACAAACACCTCTTGCCCATCTTTGGTACCTCTTGAAAGGAGACCAAGCCAAGAAGAAGACATTTCTGTTGCAATCAGTTGCATCAGTTACCAGTTGCTTCCAAGAAGTTGGGGACATTCCTATGAGTGAGTCAGGTGAGAGATTTCCAGTTGCTTCAGACTTATTTGTATGGTAGACACAGACAAGAGCTGAACATCAGGAGAGCTTTCCACAGCCCCTGTGTTTTTCTAGAGCCAGGTAAAACCATTTATTGCCAAAATACCAAACTATGCAAGTGTGCTCTACTAAATTTACATGGCCTAGGAACTGTCCTGCTTGCAGTGCCCAGCCAGTAATTGATGCTTATGCAGAAGTTAACATTTTTGGTTCAAAAATCTCCCATATTGAAGGAAAAAAACCCTAAACAAAACAAAAAAAAAAACCCACAAAAAAACCCCCAAGACCTAACAAAAAAAAAAACAAAACAAAACCAAACAGCTTTACTTTCAGCCAAAAGGTGTTACTTACCCATGACTAGGAAAGTGAGAACCCATTGCAGCACAGAGATGATTTGGAGTTGTTTCTCTAGCTTGGATTTAGACAGCCAGAACAAATCCTGCAGAGCAGAAAGAATGTTCGACCCTGTGCCTAGGGGGAAAAAAAAAAAAAAAAAAAAAAAAAGAGAGAGAAATGAAGTTACATTTGCACAATGAGCTAAGATAACAATATTTTCCATTTCAAATAGAGGGTTTTAAATCAATGCTTGTGTAGTTTGCTTTTAGGCTTGTCAAAGGCTAATATTTCCCATGCAGTTCAAGTATCTTGGAAGGGGAACTGTTGGCATCTGCAAACATCCAACTGCCTGGGGGGATGCTGGAGGGGATTAATGGGTAACATCAGTTCCCACCTAAGCAAACTTCCATTCCTTTGACCATAAAAGTGCAGAGGACATTAACACGTGGTCCTAATGCATGTCACCACTTCAAGTTGCCTATTTCTGGAAGTTTGATAACAGGGAAACCCATGAGCTCACCATGAGATAAAAGATCCCAAAGCACAGGCAAGAACCAGGCTGTGGTCTGGGCTGTTGTTTCACCAGAGCTGTTGCACAGCTCCTCTCAAGGAAAACTTCATCCTTACCCAGCACAGCCCCAGGGCTGCTTGAGCAACACCTCAACCCTCATCCCCAGGGATCCCCAGCTCCAAGGGTAAGGGAAATCATCACAGTGTTTGTAAAGAAGGAAATGGGGAAGGAAGGAGTTGAAAGCCACTCTTTTAGAAGCTTAAGCTCTTCAAGTGAAAACCATGTAAAAAAAAAATAAAAAAATTTTGAAGTGAAAGACTTGATTTCTATATGAGGAACCACCCACTGCAGTGTTTGCTGGTATGCTCAACAACCTCCAGAAAGCAGCACTTGCAAGGGGGTTTTCCTTCACTTCTCATTTTATTTCACAAGCACCAATAATTGCTGGTTAAAATGCCAACCAAGCCAGTGGCCAGTGACCAAACCAGGAGGTGTTTTTAAATAATTCCTTTTCAGTTTAAGGATCAGCCTGTTATTAAGGGGGGGAAAGCTGAGCAGCTGTTTTGCTGAATTCCTGCAGCCCTTGCATGCCACTGCTAGTGGTTAATAGCACAGCAAGAGCTTAAACAGAAAGGTCTGGTGGAGAAGGTACAGGAGTTTTGGAAGCTTCCACAAATCAGGTTTCATTAATGCATCATTTCACCCCGAGAAGCATCTCTGCAGTCTTTGCTGCTACCTTTGTAAAGCCCAAGCAATGGGATTAATGCACAGGAGCTGCCCCTGCAGAGCTGTTTGGTGGTTCTGCAGCTCCTTAGCTGCTGCCTTTAAATACCATTTAATGTTAAACCTGCATGTGGTCCTTAGGACTGAAAGCTGCATAACCTCTTGGGCATTTCTGCTCATGAAGTACATCACCCAGGATGTACATCACCCCAGATCCTAAATTTAGAGTCAGCCCCCTCAGCTTAAGCCCTTGGCTCTCTTTAGTCTATGTTGCATGAAAAAAAAACCTCTGCAATGAACTGGGGATTAACTACTCCAAGCAGAGCAAGTTTTGGGTAAGGATAGTGAACTGAAACCTGCAGCATTAATCCAGGGTGAAGCTGAAGGTAAACCTTCCTGAGATAACAGAATATGTGCTGCTGAATTCACTTTGAATACTGCAAGTATCTCTCCAGTTTGAGATGAGACAAGACAAGGTGCTGATGAGTTGAAACCATCACTTCTTTGCAACAGGAAAGCACCCAAATAGGAAAACTCAGAAACCCCATGCTACAGCTCTTCACATTTGACAATAAATGTAAATTTGTCCAAATCTGGGGTTGAGTGATAAGCTACAGCCCATTTTCTTTAAAAGACTCCAAGTTACCTGTCCAAGGGTAAGAGAAATCTGTGATTCCCACTTAGGAGCAGCCTCTACTGCAGCTTTAGGAGCTGGATGTCCCAAAAAACTGGTCTACAAATTGAAAAGGAACAGACCTCCTGTGGCCTGAGGACTGCTAGATACCAGTTTAAAGGGAGCTTTTAGCAGTAGTGTCACTGCCATCATCTCCATGCCCTCAAAACAAACCAAAAGTCTTAGAAACTATTTGCATTCTGCAATAAAAGCCCAGCCCTGTGTAATTTATCCTCCCAGCACCTGCAGTTACACCACCAAAACATCTTTGGATTGAGGAATCCAACACTTCAGCCTTGGATCAGCTAAATCCCCATCCTCTCCCCTGGAAGAGAACAACTGTTTAACCCTCCAGATGAGAATTTCAACCTCAGCATTTTCTAGATGCTTCCACAAATTGTAGGCATTGCCAGCCCTTTAAATAGAGCAGGATTGGGTGGCAGAAGTTGACCTGTCCACTTGTTTTCCAAACCCCATGAAGCTTTTTGTGACAACATTCAACTCCTGCAGACAGGGGGGAGGCAGAGGTTTGGCAGCCAGCTGACCACCTGCCCTTGGACAAGTGGTGGCCTGGGTCAGTTATGTGCTGAAAGCAAAAAAAAAATAATTAAAAAAAAAAAATCCTTCGCAGAGATGAAGATTCCCAACATCAGACAAGCCTGTGGCTACTATTTATTTCCCAGTTAAGGTCTTAAAAGAGGAAGGACAGTGGGAATGGGCAGGGCTGTCACCTTGCAAGGACATTTTCCTAGGCATGGCCACCATGGACCCAGTGCATCAACTGGAATTCTTGAGTTTAGTCTTGAGACAGCAATTTTCAGCCTGTCCTCAGCTTCCTGTTCATCATGGTAAACTTAAAAACTGATTTATTCAACACTCCATGCAAGCCTTGCTTCCTTTCTCCTCCAGCTCTGGTAGCCAGGAGGGATTTTGGGGAAGATCCTCTGGAGAACCAGGCTGGCTGGTGGTGACAAAAAAGCCTAAGAGTTTTGACGAGCCACCAGAAATGGGGGTTTGAGACTCAGCCACAGCAGAATAACCCAAAACTGATACTTGGGCTCAATTTTGGGGAGAAAAACTTGAGTTTCACCTGTGGACCCACATCAAGCATCATTCACATATTAAAAACCCAAATGAGAATTAAGCATGGGGAAGGCAATTTCTGACTTTCAGAGTAGACATTAGCCTAATAACCAAGTTTAATAAGGCCTGCAAGACACACTTATGATGAATTATGATTTATTGCAGCCTTCCAGTACCTGAAGGGGCTACAGGAAAAATGGGGAGGGACTTTTGCCAGGGGCGTGGAGTGATGGGATGAAGGGAGATAGTTTTGAACTGACAGATGGGAGATTTAGAGGAGATTTGAGGAAAAAATTCTTTGATGTGAGGGTGCTGAGCCCCTGTCCCAGGTTGCCCAAGGAAGCTGTGGCTGCCCCATCCCTGGCAGTGTCTCAGCCCAGGTTGGATGGGGCTTGGAGCAACCTGGGCTGGGGGAGGTGTCCCTGCCCATCCAGGGGTTGGAACTAAATTACCTTTCATGTCCCTTCCAAATAAAACCATTCTCTGAGTCTCAATTTTGAGGCAAAGGATACCAAATACCCCAGCCTTTGGTATCCTGCATAGATCTCCATCTTTTACCACTGAAAGCAGCTGCTTGTCACATGCTGGCCACCCAGAGCAGCCCTTGGAGTGCTTTCCAGTTTTCCATGGCACCTTTTCCAGAGATGGAGAGCCTGGCTGCTTGGGATCACAGCCTTAGCAATTCACGTCACAGAATCCCAGAATCATTTGGGTTGGAAAGGAGCTCTGGGATCATCAAGTCCAACCCTTGATCCACTCCCCCCGTGGTTCCCAGCCCATGGCACTCAGTGCCACATTCAGTCTCTTCTCCAAAACCTCCAGGGATGGAGAATCCACCCCCTCCCTGGGCAGCCCATTCCAATGCCTCAGCACCCTCTCTCTATAAAGAATTTTTTCCTAATATCCAACCTAACCCTCCCCTGGCAGAGCTTAGGCCCATGGCCTCTTGTCTGAGTGAGAGCTGCCTGGGAGAAGAGCCCAACCCAGCTGGTGATGGGTTTAGGGCCATTGCTGAATTCTAGGAGCCACCAAGAGATGCTACCAAGGAGCTCCTGGAGTCAATGAAGGGTTCAACCAAGCATTTGACCCACAACTGCAACACAGACTCAGCTGGGGACAGCATCTGGGACACTTCCAGTACAGTTTATTTCAGCTAAAGTGCTCAAACACCATCTAAACAGAGGCAGAGACAAAGGTACCAGCAGAGGAAGTAAACAAGACTTAACACCTGGGCACCAGAAAACCCAGTCCACAGCACTTAATTAAAAAGCAGACAAGTAAATGAGCTGAGAGGAAGCAGAGGTGTTACAGACAGTTTCAAAGACTTTGAAAGCTTGTTAAAGCCAAGCTTCATCTGCCATCCTTTCAAGAAAATTAGCATGGTAATTCTTGGCCAAGAATTACACTGCATAACACAGCTTATTTAGAGGAATCATAGGTTTGGGTTGGAAGGGTCCTTGAAGATGATCCAGTTCCCACCCAGTTGGTGCTAAAAACCTGGTTAGATGAGCATCAGGTGCAAATGGAAATCCTGAGCTAAATATTTGGCACAGAAGCTGACACTGGAGGTGTAACAAAGCTAAATCAGGTAAGTAGACCACTAAGGGGATATTTTTGAGGACCCAAACTTCCATGCCAGAACAGGAGCCTCCACAGCATGCTGCTACATTAAATGTGACATCTGTAAAACCCTTTGAACAACACAAGTTATCCTGGCTCTAGGTTTGCTCAGATACCCCAGCTGCAGTGCAGAAGCTCTCTTCACTTCCAGCTTTGTGGCCTTAGGGAGTAAATTATTTGTTGGAGAATAACAGATTACCAGCTGTGGAGTAGTTTGCTCATGCCCTAGCAGACTGCTTAATAATCCAGTGTTATCTGCAGGAAAGAATGTCTACAACTGGAGGTCAACAACACAGATAAGAGGGACATGTGACAACATTTGTTTCAGTCCCATTAGGAAGGAGCTGGGATTCTGCAGACTTATGAGGACACTTATCTTGGGGTAGATCTGTATTTATCCAAAAAAACACTCAACTTGGCCTTCAGTCCCAATAGCTTTATGTGGGTTACAAACCATGAGAATAGACCCAGCAGTCCTAGCCCAGCCAACAACTTTAGATTTAAAATCAGTAAGTCCTAGACAAGAGGAAGGAAGCCATCCTGCTATGTCTCAGTGTGTCCAGGAAAGGCTTGTAGGAGCTCTAGAAAGAGGGCTCAGTCGTGAAGAATTCCAAACCTCCATCTCACAGGCAGCTTTTTTAAGAGGTGACACCAAGATGCAACCAGCAGTGGTGCCACACTCCCAAACCAAGAGCATCTTGAAGCAGAAATGAGGTCTGCCAAACCTCAGGTGAAGCAGAAGGTAAAGCTGAGCAAAATCATCTTCCTCCCCCCAACTATTCCATTGTTCTTTTCCAAATTGCTGAAGTTCACTATTGCCTAAAGCTTTTAGCCATAGTCCAAGCAAAACAAAGGAGGGAAGTTGCTTCTGTAAGATGAAACAAAAAGAGATACCCCCTAAAACAGGCCAGCCTTAAATTCTCTGGCCACACTAGCATCCTTCTTCAGGAGAGTGAAGAATCTCTGTGCTGCTCTGCCAAAGGCAAGGAGGAAAGCACCTGGCCAGCCCATGGGCAAAGTGGGTCAGCTCAAGATGAGAAGACAACCACCTCTCCTACCCAACCATCATCCAACCTCAGGTGTTGGTCCAAGGTCTGTTCTGATTTTTGCAATGTTTGTATCTAAGAAAGTTCCCTTGTGTGCACACGGGGATGGACAGAGAGACAATGCCTGCACCCATTATTTTTCTTTTTTGCTTCTTTTTAAATAGGACCCAGACTTCCAGCCACATTCCCAAGCACTGGGACAAAACCAGGCGAGCAAGAAGACTTAAAGGGCAGTGTGAGACATTCTGACTTTCACCCCACAAAAATAATCTCTTTGCACAGGAAAAGAGGGTTGAGGAGGTAGGGGAAAAAAAGAAAAAAAAAAAAAAAAAGAAAAAGCTAGTGGGTTTGTTCTGAATATCCTGTGTAGTGGGGGAAGTTATGGCCAAGCAGCACGTGAGGTCCCACACACGAACTGCTGCACCACATCGCCTCTGGTCATCTTTGATCTCTGGGTTCCTCCCACATCATCTTCCTCAAAGCTCATCCCGAGTTTGAGCTCCTCTAGCAGGCACCTTTGGCTCTGAAGAGACAGGCTTGGAAGCTGCTCCTGCCTTTTATCACCCATGACAAGCTACAGAGCTGGCAAGGGGTTGCGTTGGTGGATGCTGCAGTTACCACGACAACATCTCACACCTCCCCAGGCAGAAGCAGATGAAGAAATTAGTAAGGAAACACAAATATTCCCTTCAGGACCCTCACGAGGTGCCTCAGAGGAAAACTGACCTGAGGAGTGTTAAGACAGCTTTCCAGCCCTAAGAAGGATTAGCTAGAGATGAGGCCAATCACTGTCCCTAAACCACACTCCATTTTGAATTATGCACGTGTCCCAGATCCATCACTAACATGCCAGGGCTGGCAATGTGGCCACTGAGGTCTAAGGTCAGCCCTACATATTTCATAGGTCTCCTGAATGATTTATTCCCTGGATTTGGCTGGTGGTTAACTCTCAGCTGAGGAGTTCACGTGCTGTTCATTCAAATGACCTCCCTCAACCCAAAACATCTCGTGGCATCTTACTCGTTGTGTAAGCAAGTTGCTTCAAGGACAAAGTTGAGCAGGGGAAACACATGCAGACCCTTCCAGCTTCACAACTGATCCAACAACAGATTCATCTCCAATATCAGGGGGTGCAACAACTTCCCTGAAAGACGAGGAGTGAGCAGGACACGGTGCAAAACCAAGAGCTCAGGGGTTAATTCCCCAGGTTCAGGTCCTTTTAGCTCTGCTAATGATTTGCTTAATCATTTCCCAGGTGGAATTAGCAGTTTGCTCTGTCAGGGCAGAAAGCTTTTTGCACTCACAGTCAGAAAAACCACTCAAGAACCTCCCACCATAGAAAGGACCCTCACAGGAGGGCTCTATCAAACAAAATATTCCAACTTGTTGGATTTTTTCTTGCCAGATCCTCAGAGCTGCTTTTACAAGCACACAGGGGACTGGGATTTCCCAGCCTGGCTCTCCAACCTCTTGCACCTCCAGGTTTCAGCCTGCAGCAGGAAAGCTTTGGGTGTCACAGGACCAGCTCAGCCCCACCATGGGTGTCAGCCACTGTCACCCACCCTGCTCCTTTCCTTTTCCAGCACAGAAGGGTTTTCACAGCAAACACTTACCTTGCTGCCCCCCTGGATCTTCATTATGCTTCACCATGCTCTTTTGGGGTTGGGTTTTTCACTGGTTTGTTTGTTTGGGTTGGATTTCCCCCCCTCCCACCCCTGTTGATATCATTGCAGGGAAGCTGGTATCACCAAGCTGGGCTGCAAACAGTGAATCTCCCCAGGCATGATAAAACTACTTCACTTCCTCCTTCCTACCATCACATGAGGAAAAAAAAAAAAAAAAGGTTCGTTGTATTTTGTGTTTGTTTTTTTTCTTTTGTTTGTTCGTGTTTTTTTTTTAAAAAAAAAAAAAAAAAAGCCAGACGCCCACATTCAGCCAGGCTTCAAATTAATTTAAATCAACTCATTTGCACCACTTTCAAGAAAGAACCCGACCCCTCTAAGCTGTCTAAAAAGCAAAAACCTTACCCAGGAAGAGCTATAAATCCTCCTACCTAAGAAAAGCTGCAGCCAGCCTGCCTCCCCGCCATTGCATATTGCTTTTTTTTTTTTTTTTTTTTCCACCTCCTTCCTCCTCTTAACCAACCGTTCTGCCAGGCAGGAAGAAGAGGAACAAAATCAATTTAATTAAAGCTTTCCGTGCTCTTTCCTTCCACTTTACACCGCCGGGATGCTGTTTCCCCTCCATCCCTCCCCTTTTTCTCCCCTCAGCATCCTCCCCAGGCATTGCCCTGACCCCTGGTACCTCGCAGCACCCCCGAATAAGCAGCGATGATGGTTTTCATTGCGGAGATGTGCTCAGGTCTCAGTCCGGGCCATGAGATGGAGAAAAAAAACCCGAATCCTGAGACCCGGTCCAGCCGGCGAGTGGGCAAATTCTCTTCTGCACATCCCTATATAGCCCTGGGAAGGAGGAGGAGGAAGGAGGAGGAGATGGAGGAGGAGCAGAATGCCTGGGGTCCCTTAGCCTGGGGTGTGTGGAAGCTTTTGGCATTGGGGATGGATTTGTTCCATGGGGTGGGGATTTGGAGGGGGGAGGATAAAGCGTGGAGGGCACCCTCACCCCTTCTGCACAGTCTCTCCCTGTTTTATTTCTCTCTGTCGCAGGATCCCCCCCCCAAACCCCTGGTCAGTGATGGTCACTTTATAGCTTAGGTGCTCTTTCACCTTGCTTTTGGCTGATTTGACCCTCCCCAGCACGATTTGGGAATTGCAGGCTCCTAAAAGCGTCATTAAATTTAGATAAAAGTGGCATGGGGTGAAAAAAAAAAAAAAAAAAAAAAAAGAGAGAGAGAGAGACAATTTTAGAAATTTTATTAGCAGGAGCTTTCATGGTTTCGTTAAGTTTCCTTTTCATGATAGCTCGGGGGCATGGCCAAACTGCTGACCAAAAACAAATTTTCTTCTAACAAGCTGTTTAATTACCTGCTTACAAGATCCATAAGGCAGGAAGCATCGTTTAGGTTTGCATCAAGGTTTTAAAGGAGCTGCACTCACCAAGATTTCTAGGATTTCTTTTACAGCTGGGGACTGAGGGGTCTATCCCAGCTCCCTGTGACATTAAACCAGATTCTTTATAATGGGGTTATGTCTGGCCCCGTGTTAACAAGGGGATTTTTGCTACACCCCTAGGTGAAGCATCAGGCCTCTGCCCCTTTCCTAACCTCATTTTCATCTCCAATTTGGACCAAATAAAAAGAATCTGCATCTGAGATTCTAATCCTCAAGGAAAAGCCCATTGAAAGCAACGAGTTCCCCATACAAGGTGGGCAGGCAGCAATCACTGCCAAAATTCCCCAAAGAAACCATCAACTTTCACCAGGTTTTTGGGATGGGTGCAGCATCGTGCCTTGCTGACCCAGCAGCTTTTTTCCTGTTGCTCCTGGGGGATTCTGCTGCAACATCCACTTTTTGGCCCAGAGAGACACGCATTTCACAAACAAAAGTCTTATTTGCTGCTTAAATAAGAGATTAAGAGGTGAAAGAGTGATTTTTTTTTTTTTTTTTCTCAGTCCCCTGTGGCATCCCTATAACCATCCTTTTGAGTCAAACTGGCACCAGGGCTTTTTCACTCCCCAGTTGGCCAAATGGCTGTTTTCCAGCACTTGTAGTGGCATGTTGAAATATGTATAAAAATGGAAAATTGCAGGAGCCTGCTTGAGGAAAGGGCCTTGCCCAACAGCTCTTGGATAGGACTTCCAAAAGGGAGCCCAAGAACAGAAATGTCACCACTAAAACCCTGCTGAGTGAAAGGGGAACTGTCTCTGGCCTGTCTAAATAAAGTCATCTGCAAGCAAAGTAGGGACTGAGATAGTTTTTCTTATTAGAACCAAATAAAAAGCAGAAAAAAATTATACTGCCAGGTTGTGATGGCATGAGATAGGTGAACAGAAAATTCCTGGTGTGCTGGGACCATTGCCTCTCCAGATCCATTGGCTTTCCCTTGACCTTGACCACCTTTTCATCCATTTTGGGTGCAAAGCCTCTGAATCCTGATCATCTTTTTGCTGCAGTGGGGTTCCAACCAGGGAAGATTCATCAATAAAATAAATTTTTTTAAAAATGATTAATGTTTACAACCTCAGTACTTGATGGAACATCGTGACTTGCAGGCATAAAGACACAACCACCACAGCTCCAGGGTGGGCAGCAGCTATCACGTGTGACTTGAAGGTGCAAATTGGGACACCACGTTTCTTGGGAAGGAGGAAAAGTTGAGTCCAGACCTGTGATAACACAGTTGAGCCCTGGGACAGCTTCTGCCTTGATGAAACCTGAGCAGAAGCAGCAGCAGGGAACTGGCTGCCACCCAGCTCCCTTCTCACTTCTTTTCCCAGTACTTGTCCTGCAAGTTTTTTGTTTTGTTTTCCTTGCCTCGCTCAGCTCACTGAAGATCAGAAAATAATCCCAAATAATAGATCAGAACTATCTTGGCTCTCTTCCCTGCCAGGAGATACTTTCCCACTGAGAAGACACGCACTGGGGTGCTGGTTGGGAGGGTGTTTTTGGAAATGCTCATGGTTTGTTTTGCTGAGTGCTTACGCTGGCCCAGGAGATCTACGACCCTGTCTATTATTAACCCACCCGTCTGGAATGATTATTCTTGGACAGTAACACCCTTCCAAATATCCTAATGTCACTTCACCTACACAGGTTGTGGGCAGAGTGACATGGGCAGGAGCAGTGACACGAGCAGGAACAGTGGCACAGGCAGGAGCAAGTCTTCCAGCTCTCTGTACTCAAGAGAAGTTAACAGAACTTTTAGTCTCCTATTTTTTCCTATTTTTTTAGCTGAATCTCACAGCAAAGCAGCCACCCACCCACATTCAGTCACGTTTTTTTATTGGGTCTTTTTTTTCCTTTTTAATGCCCACCCTGAATTTTTAGGGTGATGCCTGTAATAAAACTTTCGAGGAGACACATTTATTTTTCTCTTCCCACTTCTACTCAAGGACTTGAGAGCTATTTGGAAGGTGTGTGGTGGGTTTGCTGCTGGTGTACAGCTCTCTAGCTGTGTTTCCACGCAGAATTCCAGAACCACAGAATGTTGGGGGTTGGAAGGGACCTCTGGAGATCATTAAGTCCAAACCCCCTGCCAGGCAAGGTTCACTTAGAACAGGTTGCAGAGGATGGTGTTCCAGAAGGATCTGAAGATCTCCAGGGATGGAGACTCCACCACCCTTCTGGGCATCCTGTGCCAGTGCTCTTCCATCCAAAAAGATCCTCCTGATGTTTAGATGGAATTTCCCATGTTCAGATTTGTGCCTGTTACCTCTTGTCCTGTCCCAGGGTACCAGTGAACAAAGCCTGAGCCCATCCTCCTGACACCCACCCTCTAAATATTTATAAGGGTTGAAAAGATCCCCCCTCAGTCTTCTCCAGGCTAAAAAGATCCTCAGCCTTTCCTTATAGGAGAAATGTCCAAGTCCCCTCACCATCTTTGTAGCCCTTTTCTGTACAGGTTATTTACATTATTAATCTGGTTATTATAACTCTGCTAGAGCAACAGAAAATGCCCTATTTTCACAGTGCCTTCACCCAGAGGCCAGATGTTGGGATGCCTGTATGAAGCTGCCTGTATGTGGGACACAAGCACTCAAGTTGAGCTTATCTGTCTTTGTAATTCCCCTTCCCTGACTTTAAAAATGTGCAGTTGTTTCCCTGCCTGTGGTTAACCCTCTGGTTATGGATTTTTATGTTTTGTCTTTCCAGGCAGTATTATTTTTAGAATTTTTTTTTGTTTCCATTTCTGATCCAAGCCCTGAACACACAGAGTTTACAGCTGCCAGGGTTGTTCATTAATCCAACCACCTCTGTCTTCATGGACTGCAAGCACAGCATCTGAAAAGGCCCTTTTCTCCCCAATTTCACCTTCTGAGCCCACCAAGAACACAATGGGGCTATCTCTGCAGTAGACACAATAGCTTGGATACCACGAGCAAGTCCAGCTCTCTGTGGATTTCCACTGACATCTGCAGCACAAGAAATTCAGGTTGGAGAAGGGCTTGGAGTGTTGGGTGATGAGAAGCTGGACATGAGCTGGCAGCTCAGAAACCAACCATGTCCTGAGCTGCATCAAAAGCAGCATGGCCAGCAGGATGAGAGGAGAGATTCTTCCCTCTACTCCACTCTGGTGAGATCCCTCCCTGCAGTGCTGGGTCCAGTTCTGGGCTTCCCAACACATGAAGGACATGGAGGTGTTGGAGAAAATCCAGGGAATGCCATGAAAATTGTCAGAGGGGTGGAGCAGTTCTCCTGTGAAGACAAGAGGAGGGGGGGGGTTATTCAGGCTGGAGATGAGAAGGCTCAGGGGGGACCTTAGAGCATCTTCTAGGACCTGGAGGGGATGCAGGAAAACCAGGAAGGGACTTCTGAGAAGGACGTGAAGTAAGAGGTAGACTGAGGGGCAATGGTTTCAAACTGAAAGGAGGGAGATTGAGATGAGATGTGAGGAAGAAATTCTTTCCTGTAAGGCTGGTGAGACCCTGGCTCAAGTTGCCTGGAGAAGCTGTGGCTGCCCCATCCCAGGAAATGCTGAAATTCAGGCTGGATGGGGCTTGGAGAAACCTGGTCTAGTGAGAGGTGTCTCTGCTCATGGCATGGAGCTTGGAACTAGAGGATCTTGAAGGTCCTTTCCAACTCAAACCAGTCTGGGATTCTATGACTCTGTGGATTTAAGGTCTGCTGTCATTGCAGATCATTCATGGTGCATGAGGAGCATCCTCATGGGAAGGGAAGACCTGGAGTTGGGAAACACACAAAGCTTGTCCTGTCAAATTTTGCCTTTCCTAAGAACTCTCCCCAGACCATGGAGCCCTCTAGATCACTCCTGCTTTCATCCCTGTGTCTTCCTCTGAGTTGTTATCATCCCCTCACCAGGACCAATGGATGTCTTATCATCAGTGATGTAAACCACAGACCAGACAAGAAGAGCCAGGGTTTATTGTGGAGTTAGAAACTGAATCAGCCACCCAACAAAATCTGCTTTGTCAACTTGCCAAGCAGGCAAAATAGTGACAAAACCCTTTCTCATTCCTGCAAAGGTTATTTTTACTTCTTGTGTCACTTTGGCCAAGCCAAAGTGTTATGTACAGCCCATGGTGCCCACTTCTGGGGCTCTCCACTCTCTCCCCAAGGCTTTGAGTCCTCTTCTTTGCCAGTTGATTCAGCAGAAGGAGTCCAGTAACCCCTCTCATGAGCCCAAAATATAACCTGAGCTTCAAAGTGCCCCTTGAAATGGACTCAAAAACGGTAATGTTGCCAAAATATTCCTCAGTCATCTACACCCACTTTGATGAAGGTCCATCCATCACTTCCCCCAGGGTATTTTTAGCATTTTGTACAGAGGTAGCAAAAAAATCATGAAAAGTTTTGTCCTCCCCTCCATCTTTATTCCTGCCTCAATAGGAACAGGTCACAATCCAGGTAATATTTATGGATGTGTGTTGTTGGTTTGTGCATCACCTGAGCAGTGGATCTGAATTTTGAGCTAAGGGAGAGAGAAGAGAAGTGTTTCCACATCCCCATGCATCACCTGCTTCTCTACAGACCTTCAAATAAACCCCAAAGCTGGGTCAACCCTAAATATGGAGAAGGAAACTGAGGCACAAGCTTACTGGGGATCAGAGCTCTCATATCCCTCTGAAGAAGCCTTGCAGATTTAGTTGGTTGTAGGAATGTGACACTTGGTCCTTCACCTCTTAATCTTCAATTTATCAGCTTCAAAGCTCCCCTTGGTCTCTCCTGCTTCCTGGCTGTGGCTTTTGGGGGGATTCTGTCCTGTTCATTAATGTGGGAAGGGGAAATGTTTTGTCACCCCAGGTGTACAGCAGTGCCTGGACTCTATATTTTCTATTTTTGAGTTAGGTGTTGGAATTTTAGGAGCCCAGGTTGGTCTTTTCCAATGCCTCCCCCACTGAGAGGTCTTTATGAATATGGGCAATGAACCTACCAGATTTCAGCCACGCAGAACAGCTGTTGACCAAGGTATCTCCAAACCCCCCACCAAACTTTCCATGGCTCAAATAACAACCATGGCTCATACTCTTCCTACCAGGACAATGTGTTACAGAGGCACCAAGTTACTCAAGGGACTATGGCTCCTATTTTTCCAGTCTCCAAAGACATCCCACCACCATATCCAGAGCCAGAAAGAGCTGAGTGAGCAAGGATCACAATTCCCATCCTGGGAGAGCTCAGCAAAACCAGTATTGAGATCCCCACAGATGTCTGAGAACCACCATGGGCTGGTTGGGTTTTGCCTTTGGAACTGGAGCCACCTCATTTGGCCAAAATTGTCTCCTAGCTCCCACACCATGGCTTCATTTTTAGCCAAATTGTGCTTTACACCCTCCTCAGACCTTGGTGTCAGACTGAGCTGTTATCTCAGAGGTATTTATCACGTTTGTCCTTCAAAAAGCTCAGGAAGGGGATGTTTGGGAGGCAGAGCCTTGCAATCCCTTTTCTCTGGAGGGATTTCTTCATAGACACCATCACTCCATCCCTGGGATTTTTATCTCTGAACATGCCTTGGGAAACCAAAAAGAAAGAAGCTTTCAGCCAGTGTGGTGGAGCTTGCTTTCTTCTGGGCTGTTAAAAGCAAATTTGACTCAAGAGCAGCCCAGTGGTGGAGAGAAAGAGGAGCAGAAGGTCAAAGCCCCATGGGAATCCCACAATTTCTTTGGTCCAGCTGTAGGGCACAGATCCTCTGGTCCTGTGGTCCTTCTGTCTGTCCTCAGGTGCAGTCTGGGGTAGGAGCATCAAAGCTGTGAACCCCCATCTCACCTTCAGGGTAGACACAGCCACAATTTTTTTTGGTAGTACTGGGCCAGAGAACATGCTGGTTAATTGTACAACCATTTTGGAGCCCAAAGCTGGAATCAGCTATTTTCATAGCCTTTTTTTTTTTTTTTTTTTTTTTTGTCATGGAGTTAAAAGTTATTTAACATTTCAGAGGTTTTGAAATGTGGCCATTTCTTGTTTCTTTCAAGCTGCACTTACGCCTCAATTTTTTTTTTTTTTTTCACAAGTGGAAGCAAAGTTCAGGCCAAAAACTGCAAGAGAGACTTCACAGCAAGCTTTGTGCTGGAGGGCATTGAAAATAAACCAAAACAAAATATATTAATATAATTATTTTTTTTTAAAGCTCTTCTCTCACTTTACCCCAGAAGATAGGAAGATTTATGCAAGTCACTGAGCAAAGTCAGATTTTGGCAGCAAGTCAGGGTAGAGCTGCCTAGCTACAGCCTAAAATTAGAGCACCTAAAAATTAACTGTATGGCTAAAGAACTTTGGTCCCTGTGAAGAAGGATCACTGAAGAATTAGTAATAGACAGTTAACCAGCTCCACTTTTAATCCAATTGCAAGGCTTTTGACTATCAAGAATTGGCAGTAAGCAATAAAGAACCAAAAAAAAAAAAAAAAAAGGAGTTATGACTTTTAGGTTTTTTCTCAGTTATATTTGCTTCCTTCCTTAAGAAGGGTGAGATATGGGAAACTGGTAAAATCACAGAATCACAGAATTTCCTTGGTTGGAAAAGACCTTCAAGATCATTGAGTCCAACTATTAACCTCCCACTGACAGAACTGTAGGTAATATAATAATAAAATACATAAAACATATAATAAAACTAATAGCTGATAGAATGAAAATTATGATGATTATAATAATAATAGTAACAACAACATAAGGGTGAAAAATCAGTTTCCCTTTACCTAAGGGTGAGAGACTCCCACATTCTTCTTGGCAGCATCATGTTAACCTTGTGTTAAAGTTCTCAAATAAAAAAAAAAAAAAATTAACCTTTTCAGGTCAAGGCTGCAAATTCTCTAAAGGCTTTCATGTGAATCCCTCAAAAAATGCTTGCAACCAGACAGCTCTGAGGCAGCACCAGCCTCCAACAACAGGTGGGGAAACTGAGGCACGAAGCCTCATGGGGTGATCCTCTGAAAGCCAGACTGTGATGAAACCAAAGTGAGCTCTCCTCCTCATCTCCCTGCCTCCATCCCAGCTCTTGCACTGGCTGAATCCTCAGCAAAAGCTTCTTACACCCTCCATCCCCTGGGCTCCTCCAGGGCCAGCCAGGAAGGCTGTAATGCTATTAAATAAGGTTATCTGTCTGCTCCTGACCTTCCAGCCAGCCTCAGCTCTCAAGGGCTTTTCCACCACCCTAGGTAGGAGAGCTAAGGCCCCAAATCCTCTGCAGGATCCATTGTTCCCCAAATTAGAAGGAAAAATGGATTAAAATAAGGCAAAGCCTACAAACTACCCACATAACCAAGAGTTGCCCCGTGAGATTTGCTCATTTCTGGTTCTTTCCATATTTAAAGGATTTTAACATCCATAGCCGCTTTGGGGATATTTGGGCTTTTGGCACTGGGGTGTAGTGAGAGGAAAAGGGGAAATGGTTGGAAAGAGGAGATTTAGGTTAGACATGAAGAAATAATTCTTTCCTGTGAAGGTGGTGAGACCCGGGCACAGGTTGCCCAGGGAGGTGGTGTTTGTGGTTCTGACCACAGATTTATAATTGTCTCAAAGGAATCAATTTTAAAGAATGAATAGCCCTGGGTGGGGTGGAGAACTTGTCTGGACAGAACAGAGAAGGAGGTGACACCTCGGGAATGTGATAAGACCTTCTGGGTGAAGATTCTTCTGTGAGCTCCAGCTGCAATGCTGGGTGGTCCCTCCAGGCACAACTGAGCCACCTCCATTGGACTTGTGAAGTACCTGGCTAAGGTGGCTTGAAGGATGGCACCAAGAAGAAGATAAGAACTGATGACTGGGTGGAGATTACTCCCCTTTCCTGAGGGCCACCCTTCAGTTCTGGGACCTCCCTGGAGGCATGATGTGCTGGCTAAACAGAAGAGGAATTTCACCAGAAAGAAGATAAGAATTGATGACTGGGTGGAGGACTACACCCTTCTGCTCCCCTCTGGGCAGCCTGTCTCCCAAGGAACCTGGATGACTGACAGCTGCTCCTTCGGCTGGGGGTATATATCTGGCTGTCCATCCTTGGCCTTTTTGTCGTCTCTTGACCCGCCACCATTCCTGCATCGGACCCTGTCCAGGATCAGCACCTTCCTGAAGAAAACTCGCTGGACAGCCGGACCCCTGGTGGTGACTTTCTCTCTCTCTCTCTCTCTCTCTCTCTCATTTTTCCCACTATCTTACCCTTTTTCTACACTTTTCTATCTCATTCTTTCTTACAATTTTCCCTCTCTTATATCTTCTTTTCATCTCTCCCTCTTTCGCCTTGCTCCATATCTTTGCCTGTATTAATTGTTAAATAAAATCTGCTTGCACGCGACCTTTTTATGGTTGGACTTTGTTTCGCGTATCCAAACAAAAATAAATTTTAAATGTTACCTCCGGACCGTAACATTTTTGCGTAGTCGGCAGGAGAAGTTTTTAAGGTCAGGTTGGATGGGGCTTGGAGCAACCTGGGCTGTGGGAGGTGTCCCTGCCCATGCAGGGGTTTGGAAATGGATGATCTTAAAGGTCCCTTCCACCCCTAAAAATTCTATGATTCTACCATTCCCTATGCCAAATTTCATCGTTTTGAACTCTCACATCTTTTTCCTGTTTTGAAAAGCTCGTCCCACTTGGCCACTGTGGTTGCAACATGTCCCAAATAACAAGCAATAGAACAAGAGGAAACAACCTCAAGTTGCACCAGGGGAGGTTTAGATTGGATATGAGGAACAATTTCTTCCTGGAAAGGGTTGTCAGAGCCTGTCCCAGGCTGCCCAGGGCAGTGGTGAAGTCCCCATCCCTGGAGGGATTTCCAAGCCCTGGAGCTGTGGTGCTGAGGCCATGGGGCAGTGGTGGCTTTGGCAGTGCTGGGTTCATGGTTGGACTGGATGATCTTAAAGGTTTTTTCCAATCAAACCCATTCTGTGATTCTTTGACTCTTACCAGCTTCAAGGTGGTTTAGGAAAAGACACAAATTCTCTTGCCCTAGAGTGCCCCTTTCTATCAAAAGATTATTTTTTTTTTTCCTTCTGCATGAAGTTTTAGAGGTTGTTTGTGTTCCACTTTGTTGGCTTAGAGGTTTTAGGTGTTCTACCAGCCACCAGCTTTGTCTGAGTCAACAGTAAACACTGATTAAAATTCAGCAATTTCTTTGCTTATTTAGCAATGAAAAGAGTTCAGTACTTGATCACTAAATTGGAAATGCAGCTGCAAAGGAAAAAGTGAGCAAAAAGTGAGCACCACTTGAGCAAAACCAGGCTCCTACCTGACATTTCTGCTCATGCTCTTCCTGCTAGTGGGGTTTTGTCTCAGGGACCTATTACTAAGACAGAAAAAGACTCTGCTCAGGGCTCAGCTACTAAAATGCAGTTATCCCTTGAACTCTGCCTCCCACACATACTTGGATGCTTGGTAGTGGCTGTTGAATTTCAAAGAACTTCTCCAGAATCAAGCACAGGTAAAAATGCCTCTTTCTGATGAATGCAGAAGGATCACAGAATGGTTTGGTTTGGAAGGGACCTTTAGAACTCACTTAGTCCAAGCTCCCTGCAGTGAGCAGGGACATCTTCAGCTAGGTCAGGTTGTGCAGTGCCATCCAACCTCCCCTGGAAGGTTTCCAAGGATGAGGAATCTCCCACCTCTCTGGGCAACCTGTCCCAGTGTCTCATCACTCTCATTGGAAAATATTTTTTCCCTATGGCTAGTCTGGATTCTGCCTCTTTTATTTTAAAACTATCACCTTTTGTTCTAGTGGTTCAAAAGTCCCTCCCCAGCTTTCCTGGGGCATTGGAAGGTGCTCTAATTTTTTTCCAGAACCTTCTGTTTCCTAGGCTGAACAACCCCAGCTCTCCCAACCTGTCCTCACCTCAGAGTTGTTCCATCCCTCAGCTCTTTTTTGTGGCCTCCTTGGGACCCTTTCTTAGGAGAGAAATTCATCTTCCCTTGGGAATACATCTCACTGAGGTCCAGAATCCAGACCCTCAGTGTGGGAGGTGAAGCCTTTGAGGATTTCCTGCTGTCTTCATCCCTCCAGCTCTGGGATTTGCCACTGCCTTAGGGTTTTCAAAGTTCTGTCCTGGGATCCAGGTCTCTGAAAACTACAGAGAAAGGTGTTCAGGTCTCTGATGAGCAATGAGTAGGTTGCATTGACATAAATACTGCTCCTTGAGCATGTTCTACTACACCTTTCCACACAGACCTCCTCTCACTTACAGGTTCAGGAGACAGAAGTTTCACTGGTCCAGAGCAACTGGTCCAGCTACCATATCATGGGCTTCATCACCAGCAATGTGGTCTATTCAAGGGATGTGATTCTCCCCTTCTGCTCCACCCTGGTGAGACCTTCTTCCAGTGCTGGGTCCAGTTCTGGTTTCATCAGCACAGGAAAGACATGGAGCTGCTGGAGCAGAATCAGAGAGAGCCACAAAAAAAGTGATTGGGGGATTTTTGACAGGTTGAGAGAGCTGGGGTGGTTCAGCCTGGAAAAGAGGAGGCTCTGAAGAGACCTTATTGTGGCCTTCCAGTACCTGAAGGGTCCTCTAAGAAAGATGGAGAAGGACTTTTTAGCAGGCCCTGTAGTGATAGGAAAAGGTGTGATGGTCTTAAACTAAGAGGGGGCATTCAGACTGGATATAAAGAATAATTTTTTTATGATGAGGGTGCTGAAACACTGGTCCAGGTTGCCCAGAGAAGTGGGAGATGCCCCATCCCTGGAAAAATTCCAGGTCAGATAAGACAGAGCTGTGAGCAACCTGCTGGAGTTGAAGATGTCCCTGATCACTGCATAGGGTTGGACTTGATGAGCTTTAAACATCCTTTCCAGTCCAAACCATTCTGTGATTCTGTGGTTCTCCTTCAGGTGCATTTCTCCATTGGTGACCAACAGCAAATCCCTGAGAAGAGAAGGATGAACACAATATAAAGTTCATCCATAACTCTTACTGAGATCCCAGAAGTTTGCAGTCTGGATTTTTAATTATTTTTTATTTATTTATTTAAATATTTTTATTTAACAGGAAATCTCAGGCATATTTTTCCCCACACCCTTTAGATTTTTTCCAAACCTTTCATCTTCACACTTAATGTTATTTCCAAAGTTAGAAACTTTCATGCGTTTGGACTTTTTTCATCACATGGGGAAGAGATTTTGGGATGTTTGTGGGTAGTCCTCTGGAAAGGTTGGCTCTTTGCTTAGCACTGGCTAAAAAAAAAAAAGGCAAATAGTATGATATGAATTATTAGGAAAGGAATGAGGAGTGGAAATGTAAGCATCTCCGAATTAACCACTGAGTAAACTCATAATGTGAGTTGATGTTGAAGCAGTGAGTAAAGTTCTGGTCTGAGGAGGACAGGAAAGAATAATGAGGGCTAAAAAACCCAAATTTCCATACAATGAGGCACATGGTAGCAGTTGTCAGTCCAGGAAAGAGATGATGAAGGAGATGGCAGCAGAGAAGTTGATGAAGAAATTGTTTCTTGGAGCTTGGGAAATGGGGAACATCCACGAAATTCTTAAGTCAGACAGTTTGGGAGTGACTGAAAGAAATTTTGTTTTGTTTTCCCTTTTTCCAGAGCACATTCTCACCAGAACCTGGGGAGGCTCAAAGCATACAGGTTCAAAAAGAATCAGAAAAATCTGTGGAAGATAAGTCCACTGGACTCCTAAAAGCAAAACCTGAAATTCCATCTCCTGCTCTCCTGAAGAGAAAATTACAGGCATGCCAATCATCCCTGGTTTGGGAATGCACACCTTTGGAGAGACAGGACATGGGCTGGTGGACCATCAGGTTGATCTAAACCCTATGTGAGCTCTCACATCCTTCAAGACACTGAAGTAAACACACCAGCTCTTTCCTCAGATCCCGTCACCTCTTGGCTGCTTGGGCACCTTTCAGGTTACCCCTGTTTTTAAACTTATAATGTGTATTTGTCCCTAGAGACCTTGCAGAGAAGTTTGGGAATCCCAGGAAAGGGCTGCTGTGAATCAAACCAAGTGGTTCATCCTCTGGCTGGATACTGGTCTAATAGTCACTGCTAGAGAAGTGAGAAGAACCCTGGATCAGGCTGGAGAACATGACCCTTGGAGGTTACCATGAAGAAGAACATTTTCTAAGTGTGAGGGAGGAGGAAATCACAGCCAAGGTGGAGAGGGAAGGGTCTGGTGATGGAGAAGGATGTTTTTCCAGCAGAAAAATCCTTTCTACTGACCTCGGCATGGACTGGATCTGGGCTGAGATATACAGGTGGCCACACTCCTTGTTTCACTGCTTTGCCATCTCTTCTGCCTCTCTGGCCATGCCCAGCCATAAATTTTGGCAAGGCAGAACCATCAGAAGGTTCTGGTCCCATTAGAATCATGTGCTGAGGCAGCAGTGACCTCTGTGCTGCACACATGGTCCAAGTTAGATGTGAAATTTGTCCCATCTCAATCCATGGCTGAAGGATGTGGACATCCTGGAGGTCTGGTACAACAGGATTTAAGTGTTGCTACACTGGAGCTGATGCCAACTAGACTGACAGGTTAAGAGGAAAGAACAAGAGGGGAAATAGAGACTGAGATGGCCACCAAAAAAAAAAAAGAGATGAGGCTTCAAGGGACTACTGAGCCATGGGGATAACATGGAGAGGAATCTTTCCTTATCTGTGTCATTTACACTTTCTGAGGAAGGGCACAAGTTTCCTATGGAATCCCTATCAAATCTGGTCATCACCTCTTCATGTCTCATTTTTTTTAAGGAGAATTTTAGCAATTCTGCTTGCTTGTTTTAAACAAATCAGTAATTTCAACTTGCTCGCATTAAAATAATTGTAATTTCAATGTGTTTGCCTAATTTCTTCCTAGACTGATACTCTTCCCTCTCCCTCTCTCTCCATACCTATACATGAAATGTCTTCTGAGACACTTCAGCATCACAGGATGAGATCAAGAGCCATTTCGAGGTTCTGTAGACAACCTAAGGTGACCAGATGAGGTTTTGTCCTTCAGATTTTTAAACCCTGACGAGTCCCACCCTTACACTACATTTCCTGGACTGATTTTGCAGTCATGGGGTGCACAGAAAACATTTGCAGAAGCAGTCAGCATGACTGAGTAAAGGACTGTAGGACTGGGTCTGTCCGGTGCTTCCTACCCACGTGCAGCTCTGGAACCACTCTGCTGGGAGCTACAGGAGTTGTGAAATGAGGTTGGGACCTTTTCCCTGCAGACTTTGTTAAATCTGAGTTGGTTTGTGAGGCAACCCCTGAAACTGAAGGCCCTAAGGGACTGGGGCACATCCAGGGTGTTGATCCATCACTCGTGGTCTCTATGTAGGGGTCCTGCATTTGGAGGGCTGTCAAAAATATTGCAGAAATTGCATTTTTTTTCCTGGCACATGAATTCCAGGATGTTCCAACACTGTGGAGAGAATAAGGTTAGGGCTCAGACTGGCTGAACCAGAAGCAATCCAAAGCCATCACCCTGCAGGATGTCCTCAAAGCCTTTCTGCTGCCCCCCTTGCAGAGTGAAGTGGGGATGGTTTGTTCTGGGTTCTCAGTCCAGAAATAAACCTTGAATCATCATTAAAAGTTTTATTTTGCAAAGGAGGCCTCTTACCACCTCACTTTTCACTTGTATTGACTGACAGAGAAGCAACAAAACCCAGTAATGGGACAAAACATTGGACACTGGTGTCCATAAGAGGGAAGAAGTATTGATCACTTCCTAGGAGGTCATGCTGATGCTGGCCTCAGAAAAGAGCTGCCAAAGCCTATTAGCTAAGGCACATCCTGGGGGAAATCCTCTTAGAGCACTAGAGGTGAGAATGCAGATGATATTACCATTCCCAGCACTACAATCATGGACAAATAGGGCTGGGATGGGATATTAAGAGGTCAGTGGGGCCATGCCCTTTATCTCAAAGGAGGATCAAGTCCATCCCTGTTGAATGTCACCAAGCAGACTCAGTGTTAAAATGCTCTCTACAATGAAGATGCCACAACCTTTCCAGCCAACCTATTCCTAACTGGAATTTTCTGGGCCATAACTAAGCCTGAAATTATTTTCTTTCCAATTCCAGTACAGGCATGAAGACAAGATTATTCCCTTCTTTCCATCTGCCTTCTATTATCATGGCTCTTCTCAGTCTCCATTATACCACATTAATTTGTTCAGCAGGATCCAGCCAAACCCTCTATGTTTGTCTACACACATGGGAGTGCTTCCTGATCTGGAAAACATGAGTTGATCAACGCTGCCATGAGTCTGAAAGTGAAGAGCTGTTGGAAGGTGGCCCATGAGAAGGAGTATTTCCCTTTTCCCATTTATAGAATCATAGAATTTTCAGGGCTGGAAGGGACCTTTAAGATCATCCAGGTCCAACCCTCTGCCATGGGCAGGGACACCTCCCACCAGATCAGGTTGCTCAGAGCCCCATCCAGCCTGGCCTTAAAAACTTCCAGGGATGAGGCTTCCATCACCAGTGTCTCAACCAACCAGTGTTCCAGTGTCTCAAAGCTGCTGCTCTGTTCTTGGGCATCTCCAAAACATTGGTCCATTTTCAGCCAAGAAATTTCTCATGATCACAGATAAGACCTCCAAGGGAAAGTGAAGGTGGTGATCAGGAAAGGATGATGAAGGTGCACAAAGTCCTTCTCTTCACTTTTTTCCCTTCTTTTTAGTTCATGAGTGTCCTGGTTTGGGCCAGGATAAAGGTGATTTTCTGCCTTGGACTTTTGCTTTCAGCTCAGTCTCTTGTAAGCAGCTGCACTGCTGAAATGAACAGCAAGTTTCTCAGGCAGTGGCTGCTGCTGGGACTGCTCACACTCCATGGTTATAGTTCCAGCTGGAGACTGGTGTGCAGAACCAGGGACACTGCTCAGCTCTGAGGAACATTTGGCCCTCCAGAAGGAGAAAAGGAGGAAAGAGGTCCCACCTGGAACCCTCCTTTGGGGAGGAAGGGACAAGAGAGATGCCAGAATTGACCAAACAGAGTATTCCATCCCATACACCTCATCCTCAGGAGAAATTGGAGGGATCACCAGGGTCAAAGCCCTTCCTGCTTCCCCTTCTTCCCCTCTCCCTGTTTGCTTGGGCATCCTGGGAGGATCCCATCCATTCCTCTGCCTGTGCTTCTGATCCATTCCAGCCTGAATCTGGGTGTTCCTGCCTCCAGCTCCCAACTGCTGCTGACTCCAGGATTCCAGCCTGGACTTTCCCAGGGCTGCCCTGCAGCCTCGGTGGGGACGTGAGAGTTATTGGGGGAAAGGGGGAGGAACCTGGGATCAATTTTCCTCTAGATTTGTATATATTTAGTAATTTTTTTTCCTATTTATCATTCCTGTTTCTTTAAAGTTGTGTACTTTATTTTCCAACCCATCAGTCTCTCTTCCTCGTTCTCTCTCTTTTCTTTATCAGTGAGGAGAGAGAGATTAATATATAAATCTGTTATTCAGTTTAAATCTGTTATTCAGCTGCGCCAGTGTTAAACCATGACAATGAGCCAAATCCATTCCCATCCTCCCCTGGAGCAGCCTTGAGCTTGCTCTGATTTCTATCCCATTCTCCTAAGGTCATCTCCAGGGCTGGGCAAGTGGAGAGCAAGTGAAACAGAGGCTGCTCCAGCTGTGTTTGCCACCTCAGGGTATAACCTACTACAAGAGATGAATTATTCAGAAAATTACCATAAATTAACCTCCATCCTGGCTACTTTGGAGTGTCTGAGACTCACATTTAGTCAATTACATATAATGTGTGGGGCAGTCTCTGTCCTTTGAGGGTTTGCAGTGCAGTTTCTGGCTGTCCCAAGGCCAATTCCAAGAACATCCTCTGGATTTGTCTGTAGATGAGAGTTAACCCAGACTCCCCAGGGCTGAACAAAACCTGCATGGAGACACCACCATTGTGCTTTTATGGAAGGAGCTCATTTTGGTGATTTCTTAATATCTCAGGACTGGACGATCACCTAGCTCAATGGTTAGAGCCCTAGAGCCAAGACTTGAGCAGGAGGAAACCAACATCAGTGACAAAACGAGTCAGGAAAAACATACCAGGAGAGGACACCAAACCCTGAAGCCCTGATCCAAGGAGAACATCAGACCTCATTTCCTACCACCAGGCTGGGATGAAGCACCTTACAGGTTTCCTGTCTTCAACCCTGCCTCTGTGGCCATGTCCTAGGAGTGGTCAAGTGCAGCTTATCCAGAATAGATGTCCCCATGTGAGGAGCAGAGACATCCTTGCAGGACAGTGCTGCTATCCAGTTTCCAGATACCGTCTGAATTTTTATTTCACCTTTAACCACAATGTGTGACCTGTAGAGCCACAGGATGTTGCACAACATCTTAAAAAAGATCCAAGACATTTTCTGGGTTCACGTGTAAAATAATCCAATGTTTGGTTTGTGTTTATACAGAGAACTCTTCTTGCTGATGCAAATATAATTTGAAGATAGAGCAAGAGTGAGCATTGTGCACTTCAGTCCTAAAGGCAAGTGCAGATGCTGGTTTAGAAAAATCATAAAATAATTTTGGTTGGAAAAGACCTTTCAGATCATCAGTTAACCCAGAATCACCAAGTCCACCACTAAACCATGTCCCTCAGCACCACCTATGTGGTTTGGAAAATCCAGAGACCCGAATGACCTGGAAAAGTGTCCATCCCACCCCTCTGGTTTATTAATTAGAGCTTTACATTTTATATACTCCTGAATCCTGTAAATCCTTTGGCAGTGATGAGAGCCAGGTTGTCCACCTGCCACCAGGATGAGATCCTAAACCAGCAGCTGGGCAGAAGCAGTGTCAAGAAGAGGACATCTAAAAGGATGCATTTGGTGAGTGAAATGGGTCAGATATCTGCCTCCCATCTTATATTTGGGGTTTAGCTGGAAGGGGAAAGGCAGTGCTGTGGTTAAGACCCTGGGGCACAGGATGGAAGATTCCCATCTCAGCTTAGCTACAGAATTCCTGGGACCTGGAGCAGATTGGTTGGGTCTAGATGCACCAGGGATATGGGCCACAGGCTAAGGTGGCACCTCATGGTCTCAGGTTGACAACATCAGCCAAGGGGTTAAAGGAGCTCTTGCTCCTTGCTCGGGGAATCATGGATCATATTTACTTGCAAAGTGCTTGGGAGTTCTTGGAAGCAAAACACGCTGGGACATTTGTAGGTGATGTCATGGGACCAATATAAAATACAGCATGGAAAAACCCATAACCCAACTCATTCCCTCATCTGAGGGACACACTGTGACTCCGGGGACTGAATACGTAGTGATAACAAGTCTCTCAAGTCAAGATTTTGGGTTGTAAAGGGAGAAAATGGGTAAAATAAGATGCTTAACCATTACGCGAGGTCCTTCCATGTGGCAGCTTAAAGGATTTCCTTGTTGGAAAGCAGAAGATAAACACTTTGTAAACACTTCTGAAAATCCTAACCTTATGATATCCCCTCTGTGGAAGAATCCTACAGAGGTGTTTACGTGCTCTTGGCAGCACAGGGTTGTTCTCACAGTTCAAAGTACTCCATGATGTGGAGGTGCAGGGATTTCCTCCTGCATCCACACGTCCCCTTGGCCATGAATCATTTGCAATCAGCAGCCACGTTCTGTGCTTCTGATGGTGGTGAAGATAGAAGCAGTGCTTCCTTCCACTTATTCTCCTGCAATTTTAGGTTTCCAGAAGAGATCAGTAATCCAGAAAACTCTCCTCCAAGAGTTAAGCATGCATTTTATTCAGTGCGTTATTTTTTATTTCTGTGCTAATTTTTTTTTTTTTTTTTCTGTGCATGTTGCATTTTCTGATTTTCTGTGCATGTGTGATTCTATTCACATACTTTTTAAAAAGCATTCATGAATCTGGGCTTCTTCAAATCATTTCCATAGTGCTTTGTGGATGTGATTTTTGGTGCATCTTCAGCTGCTCATCAAGCCCATGTTTGGGCAGCTTTTTGTTGGCCTCATATGATCTAACAAAACATGAATCCATGTAGCTCACAGGCATTATTTTGTATCCCAGCATCCAAAATTCTGCCTCATAACCACCTGATTTTACAGAAGTTTCACCTCCTATTTCTTTCACTCTGTGTTTTGAAGGTTTTATGCTGTCTGAAGCACATGAGACCCTCCCATGCCCTGGAGATGTGGTGGGTTAGCATAAAATTAAGGTTGATAGCATAAAATTAATGGTTTAGCACTGGGGAAGAAAGGTGGGCAGGAGTAAGAGAAGGTACAAGTTTGAGAGGTGGATCAAGCACTGGGCTGGTTTGAGCCAGAACCAGTTGGTTTGACAGAACCAATTTTATTTTTTGGTAATTTTACTTTTCATCTGAGTCTCTCTAACTGCATTTGCTGAAATTAACAGTGAGTTTTTCAGTCAGTGGCTGCTTCTAGGACTGGTAACACTCAATGTTTGTGGTTATTTCTGGAGAATGGTGTGCAGAAAGGCTCTTGCTTATACTTACTCCTCTAGAAACCAAGGGCACTGCTTGCTTCTGCTAAAATTCTTAAATGAGAGGGAAGAAAAAAGGTGACACCTGCGAGTTTCCTGTGGGATGGAGGAGACTGGGAAAGTGACCCAAAATTGATCAAATGAAGTATTCCATCCCATCCACATCATGCTCAGAATAAAGCTAAGGGATCACAAGGCTTAACATCTCCTTCTATGGTTGGCACAGGTTGTTCTTCTGCCTTCCATCCTGAGCCACTCGTTCCTCAATCCATGAATTCCTAAATCCAGTTCCTACCTTCTCCTGACTCCAGGAATCCAGTTTGGGTCTTTTCTGGGGCCTGCCCTGCAACCTCAGGGGTGACATGAGCATTATTAAGGGGTAAGGCAATAGTGGGTTTGCATAGATTTATATTCTATAATATATTTATAATATTAGCACATATTTCATTATTTTCTTTTTCATCTGATGATTGTTCCATTAAAGCTGAGTAGCTCAGTTTCCAACCAGTAAGTCTCCCTCCCTTACTCTCTTTCCTTTTCTGGGAAGATGCTACTAGAGAGCATCTGTCATTCATTTAATTGACAACCCAGCAGTAAATCTTGACAACCATATCCAGAATTTCTTTAAATCCAACATAATCATGTGGGTTTTTTTTAATAACCTGAATGAGGCAGTCTGTCAAAACCTTCTATCAGATAGTTTCTCCCAGAAAGGCTGTGGCAAGAGGTGAGCTCTGGTGATGGGAGATGCAGAAAAAGCAGCTCCTTGGGTTCAAATCAGTCAAAATAAAAAGACACAACAAATTAGACACAACAGCCCCTCCAAAAAAAAAAAAAAAAAAAAAAGTGTCCACATTCTTGGGGAGATCTGTGGGTTTAGTTTTCTAAATGGTTTCAAAACCATTTAGAAAAATGGTTTTGAAAGCAAATTTATAGGTTCCAGAGGCATTTGCAATTTTATTTCCTTTCTTGAAAAGGAAAAGGCTCTGCAGAGAGGGATGTTTCCCATACTGTCCTTTGTTACATTATTGAATTATTGAATTTAAATTATTTTAAAATAATTTTTAAATTATTAAATTAATTTGAAATTATTATCTATTGAATTATTGAATTAATAGCAGGCAATCTTTCCCTGAGCAGTAAACCACATATATTTTTCTCTGTTTGTTGGTCACAACAGCAAGCAACCTGTTAACGCCATTCCCAAGGCAGTGAAACAATTTTGTGGGATCAAAACTACAAAATGGCAAAAAGAAAAAGAAAAAAAGAAAAAAAGAAAGAAAAGGGAAAGGGACAGGGAAAGAGAAAGGGAAAGGGAATGGGAAAGGGAAAGGGAAAAGAAAAAAAGGAAAAGGAAAAGAAGAAGAAGAAGAAGAAGAAGAGGGGGAGGAGGAAAAGGAAAAGGAAAAGGAAAAGGAAAAGGGAAAGAAAAAGAAAAAGAAAAATATTTTACTTGGCTTTCCTCCTCTTGGAAAATTAGTCCATGTTTTGTATCCATCAATTGTCAGAAGTTTTCTTTTGAGCCTCACGATCTGAAGGTGGTAAGTGAGGCAAATCCAGATTACAGCCTCTGGCAAGAGAAATACTGGAGAGATCAACAGGGAAACAGCCAAAGAAACAGACAGGAAGGATGAGGAATCCCAAATCACCGCAATTTTATTTTTTGACAGTGTTTTCCAAACTGGAATTTCCACAGGTGTCCCCAAAAATAGCTGAAAATTTACATTTCTGCAAAAGAGGCAATGCATTTATTCATTCATAGCATCATAGAATCATCATGGTTGGAAAGGACCTTCAAGATCTTTGAGTCCAACTGCCAGTCCTCCACTACCACAACCACTAAATCATCTGATGAAGTGCCACACTTACCCATTTTTTTAATGCCTCCAGGGATGGTGACTCCACCACCTCCCTGGGCAACCAGTTCCAATGTTTCACCACTCTGTCAGTGAAGAAATTTTTCCTAATATCTAATCTGAACCTCCCCTGGTGCAACTTGAACCCGTTACTCCTTGCCCTATTGCTACTCACTGGGGAGGAGAGGTCAACTCCCACCTCACTACAACCTCTTTTCAGGGTATCCTGGTTTGGGCCAGGATAAAGGTGATTTTCTGGTTTGTACTTTTGCTTTCAGCTCAGTCTCTTGTAAGCAGCTGCACTGCTGAAATGAACAGCAAGTTTCTCAGGCAGTGGCTGCTGCTGGGACTGCTCACACTCCATGGTTATAGTTCCAGCTGGAGACTGGTGTGCAGAACCAGGGACACTGCTCAGCTCTGAGGAACATTTGGCCCTCCAGAAGGAGAAAAGGAGGAAAGAGGTCCCACCTGGAACCCTCCTTTGGGGAGGAAGGGACAAGAGAGATGCCAGAATTGACCAAACAGAGTATTCCATCCCATACACCTCATCCTCAGGAGAAATTGGAGGGATCACCAGGGTCAAACCCCTTCCTGCTTCCCCTTCTTCCACTCTCCCTGTTTGCTTGGGCATCCTGGGAGGATCCCATCCATTCCTCTGCCTGTGCTTCTGATCCATTCCAGCCTGAATCTGGGTGTTCCTGCCTCCAGCTCCCAACTGCTGCTGACTCCAGGATTCCAGCCTGGACTTTCCCAGGGCTGCCCTGCAGCCTCGGTGGGGACGTGAGAGTTATTGGGGGAAAGGGGGAGGAACCTGGGATCAATTTTCCTCTAGATTTGTATATTTGTATAGATTTAGTAATTTTTTCCTATTTATCCTTCCTGTTTCATTAAAGTTGTGTAGTTTAATTTCCAACCCATCAGTCTGTCTTCCTTATTCTCTCTCTTTTCTTTATCAGTGAGGAGAGAGAGATTAATATATAAATCTGTTATTCAGTTTAAATCTGTTATTCAGCCCGGCCAGTGTTAAACCGTGACACAGGGAGTTGTAGAAGGTAAGAAGGTTTCCCTTCAACCTGGAGAAAAAATCCATGCTGAGCAACCCAAACTCCTTCAGCCTCTCCTCCTTAGACTTGTTCTCCAGACCCCTAATCAGAGATTCTTCTTGAGCTCACTTCTTAAATCAAAGCCAATCACACAACTTAGGTGCTGGAAGGAAACTTTCCATGTAATTTTAGCTTTATATGGTCCTTATTTGAGGGATGATGGCTTGGATGTCCCTCAGTCCTATAATTTGTACCTGGGGCCCCAGAGCTTCAAAGTCCAACCCCACGCGTGGTTTGATTGTCTGATCCAAGCTCTCTTTCCTTAAGGTTTCTCCTGCCTTTTGGAGGAGTTTTAATCCTCCAGACAGCTCTGTGTCAGTCTGAAATAGCACAAAACCTTCTTGTCTTACAGCATTTTGCTTGCAGACAGCTCTGGCCTCTGAAAAAGACCTCACATCACCCTGAGCCTCCTGAGCAACCTGGGCTGCCAGGGGACCTGTGAATTATTATTCTCAACCTCACAGTTAACACAAGGCCAGGAACTGACCTCCCCTGGGTTATATGGGTCCCTGAGGGATCAAGGACACATTCCAGTCTGGGAGATAAACCTGACCTTCCAGGAAGCCACTTGCATGTAGCCACCACACTCCTCTGACCCCTCTTCTCCAGAGCTGTGGTCTTCCTGAGGGTCTCAAAGGCACCCAAACACTCCATCAGCCCTCAGAAATCTCCAGCATTCTCCCTGGGATTTTTTTTTTTTTCTTGGCCACCTGTTTTCTGCCTTTTGTCTCCTCCAGGATGGTATCACCAGTCAGGAAGGTGCTGGACCATCCCACCTCCCAGGCAGGTGCATCTCTGGCATCAGAGCCATCACCATGGCAGGTCCCCAAAGGGGAAGACTGATGAGCCCACGGGGAGGACACTTTCTGATTAAATTCCTCTACCAGCTTGGGGCAGACTCATGTCACTGCTACAAACCCAACCCCTCTTCTTTGTACCAATATTTGCCATCCTTGGCCATGCCATGCTCCCCTCCCTCCCCGTCCCCACAACATCCCCACATTCAACCTCCCATCTGACACCTCCCCAAACCTCCTTCCTCACACACACTGCTGATCTCCACCCCAAAAGCAGCACACTGGCTCTTTTTCCTATTGCATCAAGACCTCAGCTCCTTGTCCTCACCCCTGGAGACCTCCCCCATCCTCACAGAACTGTGTCTCTGGGGACATCCTCATCACTCCCCTCCAGCACTGATCCCTATTGAGATGGGGACATTCATGGGGTTTGGTGGTGGCATGGCCTATTAGTAGGGGAGGCAGAGGAAAAAACATCTGAAGTTAGGGTAAAGGTTGGAGGATGATGATGAAGACCAAAAGAAAAGTCTGGGAAAGATTTATTTTTATTTTCTGGGTGTATAAATCTTCCTCCTGCTTAGGCACCCCCGTCCTTTAATTAAGGACAAAAGAAAAAGTTTATTAATAGAAGGCAAGCAAGAAAATCATAGCAGGTGACCTGCTTTATTTGACTGGATTAAGTGAGGGATTACAGGAGCGTTTAGAATTGCTGAGAAGGGTTCCATCAAATGCTTGTTTTCTGGGAATAGGAGGGATCTGCAGCAGATCGTTCAGATTAGGAACCCAGTGGAGTAGCTTGATCAGGGCAGGAGGGAAGGGAAAAGAAAACAAAACACAATGATGACCCTGGAATCATCAGTTCAGAAAGAGTTCTCTGTGTTTTCCATCTCCAGTGCAATTCTTGCAAATGCAGTAACCAGAAATCCCAGGTGCAGTGAAATGCTCCTCACGGGTTTTGGTGCCTCCTCACAGGTGGAAAATGGGATATTGGGAAGAGGAAAATGAAAGGAGAGAAGAAGGGGTTGGTATAAGGGCTCTGTGGTGGTACTGTAAAGCTGATCTTAGCAGATGGCTTCCTGCCACCTAAAACTTCCATGTTGTGAAATCCCATTAAGTGCAGAGTTTAATAAAGTTCTGGAGAGCAAGAAGAGGCAGCTATTTAAAGCCTTGGTCACCTGCCAAGCATGGCTTTATGGGCCATGGCTTCCTGTCCCAAATCACTTCTCCCTTTCTGATAAACTGTGTTTCAGGTGAGGAGAAAAGAGCTCAGAGCAACTGAAGACACACAGAGCACCAAGCAAACAATGCTCGTTTCTTGGTCTGGACAAAAATTACATAAAAAAAAAAAACAACAAAAACAGACACATGTAAGCATTCAGCAGAAATTCCAGCTTATCATCTTATTTCTGAAGGAAAATATGGCAAAAGGAAATGTTCAATAATTCATCTCTGCCTGGAAATATCTTGGAAAAGAGGACTCCAATCCAGTCTGGAAGTGTGAGTTTTCTGCTGGGGAGTTCTGATCACAGATGGGATTTTTTTTTTTTTCTTCTTTTATTGCTTTTATGTGTCCTACTGGGTCTAAAGATGAAAATTCTGCCCCTAAACCCATGCAAATGCTGGAAAAATCTTCTGCCTCCAATATTGTGATCTCATGTTAACTGTGAGTCAGGTGAGGCTGTGCAATAGTTCCAGAGACAGGGGAGAAGTTGGAGCATGATCTCCATGGTTTCACTTTACTTGAGCAGCTCTAGATAAATTCCAGGTGTCTGTCTTCTGGAATGTTATATTTCCCTTTGTGCTCCTCAAAAAGCTTGCTCAGTTCATTTAGGTATTTCTGATGGACTCGATCAACTTCTTCATTGGAGGGTCTGAACTTCTGCTGCACTGGAATTGGTTTCCCAACTGGAAAAGAAGCACAGGAGTTGGGAGGAACTGGTGTCAGGTCCCTCTGGATCAGTCACACCTCTTAGCACAGAGCTGGGATCCATCTCCCCCAGGGTGTGGTGGATGGGTTGATAAAACCAGTCATGCCCTGGGGTTTGGGAGCCAAGGAGATAAGGAGATGGAGGTTTAGCTCCTGGTCTCCTGAGTGGCATCTTTCCTTGCCTCAGTTTCCCCCTCTGCAAAGTTGTTTCATGCCAAGATTTTTTATGGTAGTAAAAAATACAGTATTCCAAAGCAGCTGTTCCCAACATCTCAGGTGTGCTGTGGCTAAAGACAACATCATCCTAATATTTATGCTGAGCTTTTCAAACTGCTCCCACATAGCCCTGGGAATGAAGCTGTACTGTAACTGGGGAAACTGAGGCACGGGAGAGCCTAAATACTCTAAATAGCATCTTTCTCAGAATACAGCTTCTGTCAAACACCTGAGATTTATTAGCCAACCTATGTACCTTGAGAAGATCATGTTGGGTTTTTTTCAAGAGCAAATCCAATTAATTTGATTCCCAGGACTAGAAGAAGACCCTTCCCATTTCCCAGAGCCACCAGCAGCAGGAGCAGGTGCCTGCAGGGCACAGGGAAGGCTGTGAGATCCCTCTCTTGCTCTGATCTGTTACTCAAATTGTGTTTGTCAAGTGGCAGAGGGTTTTATCATCAGGTACCACCTCAGAATAATGAAAAGACCTTGTGACACTGCACAGCTCGTAAAACCATTGAGACAAACCAAACAGGTTGTAAAGCAATTAGAAGTAATTGCCAGCTGACAAACCTAATCAATGAGGTGAGCTCTGACCTTTCCAAACAGCCTCCTTAATCGGGCTGATTTGCTGAGCAGCAAGGAAAACAGAATCACAGAGTCACAGAATCACCTTGCTTGGAAAAGACCTTCAAGATCATCAAGTTCAACCATTACCTAACCCTGACAAGACCTTAACTAAACCATATCCATAAGCACTATGTCTCTGTGACTCTTAAATCCCACGAGGAATGGTGACTCCACCACTGCCCTGGGCAACCTCTGTCTCCTGACAGCCCTCTCAGTGAAGAAATTCTCCCTAAAATCCAATCTCGGCCAACCCTGATGCAGCTTGGATCCATTGCCTCTTGTCTACACAGGACACTGAGCAAACATGAAGATCCTGAAGGCTTGGGTCTGAAGGTTGGTTTGGGATCTTAAAGAAAAATTAGTTCCAACCCCCTACCATGGGCAGGGACACCTCCCACTAAACCAGGTTTCTCCAAGCCCCATGCAACCTGGCCTTCAACACTTCCAGGGACAGTGGGGAAGCCACAGCTTCTCTGGTAAACCTGGGCCAGTCATCCTCACAGAAAATAATTTCTTCCTAAGATCTAACCTAAATCTCCCCTCTTTCAGTTTAAAACTGTTTCCCTTTATCCCATCACTCCATGCTTTTGTCCAAAGTCCCTCCCCAGCTTTCCTGGATCCCTTCAGGCACTGGAAGATGCTCTAAGGTCTCCCTGGAGCCTTCTCTTCTCCAGGCTGAACACCCCCAACTCTCTCAGCCTGGCTCCAGAGCTGCTCCAACCCTCTGAGCATCTTCATGGCCTCCTCTGGACTCACTCCAACACCTCCATCTCCTTTTTCTTTTGTGTGTTGGATATCCCAGAACTGTAGGAGGGTGGCCATATTTGCTCTGAGGTTTTCTCACCACAGCCCAGGTGTTTCCTGGGCTCTGTGATAGGAGACCAAACCAGAGTCTCAGAGCAATGTGCCACAAGAAGAGCTTGGGCTACTCCTTTGTCAGCACATTTCTAGCCCACCACAGTTCATGCTCTCTGGCATGGTGCTCCAGCCCAACCCAAGGACTCTCACCAACATTTTGCCAAGGAAGGACTCACCCACAGTGAAGATGGGTCGTCGGTATGGTATCAGCCCAAAGCTGTACTGGAAGATGCCTCTTCCATGGAAGAGGGGAAGGGAGATGCCCATGACCTGCTGGAGCCGATGCTGGATCCTCCGTAACCGGGAGCCCTTGGGGTTGCTCACCTGCTCAAAGAGATCATTCTCCCCAAAGGAAAAGATGGGAACCAGTGGGGTGCTGCCAGGAGCCAAACCCAATGCAGGGACATGATTAGCAAAGCCCAGCCCAAAACACCTTCCTCCCCCAACTCCAAAACCCCCATTAACCATCCCTTGACCCCATCCCCTGCATCACCCGTGCTCGATGGACAGGCGGATAAATCCCTTTCTGTTCTTAAGCACCAAGGTGTAGGATCCTGGCCGGGCTTCCAAAGCCTCCTTTGCCCCACCAACAATGATGGTCAGCATGTTTCCACCCTCTGGCTTCCTCAGCACATAGGATGCACTCTCCTTGTCGGATGGAACAAGCCCTGGAAGGGCAGAGAGGAAGGAAAAAGGAGCATCTGCAAAACCCACGCGACTGTGGTTGGCTCTCTACCATCTTTTCCCCCATTGCCCAGCCCTGGAGAGATGTCAGGCACTTTATTTTCAGAGTTTTCCTACATTTTGGCAATCTGAGCTCAGCTTTCCTGAAAGGTGCTGGATTTGTGCACAAACCAACTGTGATCCCTTTGCTGTCTGACCCAGAAGGGAGAACTGGAGAGCTCCTGGAAGGTGTCCAGAGGAGCCACTCAAATGCTCAGAGGGCTGAGCACCTCCCTGGGAAGCCAGGCTGAGGGATTGGGGTTGTTCAGCCTGGAGAAGAGGAGGCTCCCAGGGGAGCTCAGAGCAACCTTCCAATATCTGAAGGGGCTCCAAGAAAGCTGGGGGAGGGCTTTGGACACAGGGGGGTAGGGAGAGGAGAAGGGAAATGGGTTAAAACTTGGAAAGGGGAGATTGAGGTTGGAGATGGGGAAGAAATTCTGGAATTGGAGGGTGCTGAGCCCCTGTGCCAGGTTGCCCAAGGAAGCTGTGGCTGCCCCATCCCTGGCAGTGTCTCAGCCCAGGTTGGATAGGGCTTGGAGCATCCTGGGCTGGGGGAGGTGTCACTGCCCATGCAGGGAGTTGGAACTGGATGATCTTTAAGGTCCCTTCCAACCCAAACCATTCTGTGATTCTATGATTCTATTGTATGGGGAAAAAAATCAGAAAAAAACCTGCAAACTGAGAACTCGCTGCACTTATGGCCCAGGGAAAATCTGTTTTGGTTTGTTGTTACATAAACCATGTCTAACCCTGCATGGTTCCAGAGGCAGTGACACATTTGCTTTCGGTCAAAACCCATGTGGATTTATGTGGATGGTGCTAATTTAAAATGGAATTTAACTCAGACTTCAGTCCCTTGTTATTTATTTACAAAAGTTAGTAACCTTTAGCTCAGAAATTGCAAAGCAGCCTTGTTTTGATTTTTAAAAACAAACAAACAAACAACAAATACCTTGTTTCAGGGGCTGGTATAATTTGCAAATTAAACCCCCTTCCAGATGGATTCAGCTGACCTGTAAACGAGCTATGCACCAAACCCTGACATTGCAGCAATTAAAGCTTCTGTCTCCTGGGTCATAACTCTCTCCTATCTCACTGTTTTGATTCCTCACTCTCCATGTAAATATTTTTTCAGCAGCAAGTGCCAAAGTGTTTACGTGGAAAACAGGGTGATGAATCCCCTGGGGTATCTCAGATTGGTGCCTATGTTTAGCCTACTGAGTCCTGACTATAACATGAAAGAGGAGAGAGAAGGGGTCACTCCCCAAGCCCACTGATGAAAGGTGGAGGTCATCTCCATGATGTCAGGGTAAGGGTTATAAACTGGAAGAGGGCAGATTTAGGTTAGATATTAGGAAGAAATTCTTTAATTTGAGGGTGCTGAGATATTGGACCAGGTTGCCCAAGGAAGCTGTGGCTGCCCCATCCCTGGCAGTGTCTCAGCCCAGGTTGGATGGGGCTTGGAGCAACCTGGGCTGGGGGAGGTGTCCCTGCCCATCCAGGGGTTGGAACTGGAGGAGCTGGAAGGTCCCTTCCAACCCAAACATTCTATGAGTATATGATCTGAAGCTCCATAAAGTCTCTCCACACTTTCCCCTCTCTTTGTGCAATTTTCTCTGTTCCTTTCCACTTCTTCCTCTCCTGTCATGTGGTTTTGCAACAGTGTGAGCTGCTACTTGCACCCTCTCTCCCTGGCTCCTGCTGCCCTGAAAGCAGCAGAAGCATCTTTGGAAAAATAGATTGTGGCAACCATAATATCTCAAGGTTGAATGTTGTTTGGATGGGAGGGAGGGAGCGAGGGAGAAAGAAAGAGAGAAAGGGAGAAAGAAAGAGAGAGAGAGAGAGGGAGAGAGGAAGAAAAAGAGAAAAAGAGAAAGATGGAAGGAAGGAAGGAAGGAAGGAAGGAAGGAAGGAAGGAAGGAAGGAAGGAAGGAAGGAAGGAAGGAAGGAAGGAAGGAAGGAAGGAAGGAAGGAAGGAAGGAAGGAAGGAAGGAAGGAAGGAAGGAAGGAAGGAAGGAAGGAAGAAAGAAAGAAAGAAAGAAAGAAAGAAAGAAAGAAAGAAAGAAAGAAAGAAAGAAAGAAAGAAAGAAAGAAAGAAAGAAAGAAAGAAAGAAAGAAAGAAAGAAAGAAAGGAAGAAAGGAAGAAAGGAAGAAAGGAAGAAAGGAAGAAAGGAAGAAAGGAAGAAAGGAAGAAAGGAAGAAAGGAAGGAAGAAAGGAAGGAAGAAAGGAAGGAAGAAAGGAAGGAAGAAAGGAAGGAAGAAAGAAAGGAAGAAAGAAAGGAAGAAAGAAAGGAAGAAAGAAAGGAAGAAAGAAAGGAAGAAAGAAAGGAAGAAAGAAAGGAAGAAAGGAAGAAAGGAAGAAAGGAAGAAAGGAAGAAAGGAAGAAAGGAAGAAAGGAAGAAAGGAAGAAAGGAAGAAAGGAAGAAAGAAAGAAAGAAAGAAAGAAAGAAAGAAAGAAAGAAAGAAAGAAAGAAAGAAAGAAAGAAAGAAAGAAAGAAAGAAAGAAAGAAAGAAAGAAAGAAAGAAAGAAAGAAAGAAAGAAAGAAAGAAAGAAAGAAAGAAAGAAAGAAAGAAAGAAAGAAAGAAAGGAAGAAAGGAAGAAAGGAAGAAAGGAAGAAAGGAAGAAAGGAAGAAAGGAAGAAAGGAAGAAAGGAAGAAAGGAAGAAAGGAAGAAAGGAAGAAAGAAAGAAAGAAAGAAAGAAAGAAAGAAAGAAAGAAAGAAAGAAAGAAAGAAAGAAAGAAAGACAGACACAAACAGACAGACAGACAGGCCCTCCTGCCCTGCTGGTCTCTACAAACTCTTAATTTCTGCTCCTGATCTGTAATTCTAAACTTCAGAGGGTTTTGAGGTGCCCCCTCAGAGGGTCAGATGGGGAGCAATGAGCTCTTGACTCCTCTTCCCAAGCCCTCCTTGGTGTTTTCACTCTCTTCTCCCCCCAAAAAGCATCCAACTCACCTACCCCACCACTTCCCCATGCTGCTGCCCTGCTCACCTCCACTCATCATGTAATCCCTGAGGAAGGGGATGCGAAACCACAGGGAGAGCATCATCAGGTGTGGGGTAAAGCCTGGGAAGAGCGTGGAAAATCCTGATCCTTCTGTGCAGAAATTGAGAAAAGCTCCTGCTGCCAGGACCCCGTGGGGATGAAATCCCATCAAGTAGTTCTTCTTTGGGTCCAGCTCTGCTGTCTTCACCAGCTGGACACAGAGATGGAGCCAAAAGCAACATCAAGAGTTAGTGGTGTCACCTTGGAGGATGGAGCATTGGATGTGGAGAGCAGGTAGAAGATTCCTGGAGTGGTATCCCTAGCATCCATCGTGCCTTCTGTTGGGAAAAGTCAACTGGAATGATTCAATCATTTTTGACTGAGGTGTATTTCCTTGTCTGCCTTTCCATCTCCACCCATCCATTGGCCCAAAATGTCATTCCCAATGGCACAGTCCCTCATTGCTGCTTTGAGCTGGCCTGGATATTATTGGGAACTTGCCTTTTTAAAAACATTTTCTAATACATTTTCTAAGATGGTAAAAAGAGTTAAAATTGAGAATCAGAAAATCCCAGACTGGTTTTATTTGAAAGGGACCTTTGAGATCATCTAGTTCCAAACCCCCTGGCATGGGCAGGGACACCTCTCACTGTGGGCACAAGTTGTTCTTGGGGAGATTCCTTTTGAATACAAGAGGAAAATTTTCACTCTGGGGACAGTCAGACAGTGGAATGGTCTCCCAGGGGAAGTGGTGGATTGCCCCACATTGGAAAGTTTGAAGTCTCAGGTCAACAGGGTGCTGAGACATCTCATATGAACAGCAATATCAGGAGGGTTGGACCAGATGATTCTTGAGGTCCCTCCCAACCTGGAATTCTATGATTCTATGATAGACCAGGTTGCTCCAAGCCCCATCCAACCTGGCCTTCAACACTTCTGGTGATCAAGCATCCACAGCTTCTCTGGGCATCCTGAGCCAGTGTCTCACCACCCTCAAAGCAAAGAATTTCTTCCTCAGATCTCATCTCAATCTTCTCTCTTTCAGTTTGGAACTGTTTCCCTTGTCCTATCACTCCATGCCATTGCCAGAAGTCCCTCTCCAGCTTTCCTGTAGCTCCTTCAGGTACTGGAAGATGCTTTGAGGTCTCCCTGGAGCCTTCTTTTCTCCAGGCTGAAGAACCCCAACTCTCTCCCAGTATACCCAGCTCCCATCCTCCCTCAGGGAGCAGCTAATGGAGCGTGTGTTTTCCTAGAAGCAGCCAGAACTGCAGGTTCATCACGAGGGTGTATTTTACTTCCTTACATTGTGGCTCATTTCTCATCTGTCCCAAGGCACTGTTGACCTTACACATGTGCCCACTCGAGTGCCTTCTCTTAATGAAAGGAACAGACAAACAAAAAAATCCCAGAGCTGCCGGGTGTGGAGGTGCCTAAGCAGAAAGAGGGGCAGATGGCTGACTCACTAAGTGCCACCATTTGCTCATTTTGAAGTACTTTCAGCTTGCATTATTTTTTCCTGCATTAATCTTTGGCTTCCAAACAGCCTTTCATCCCTTGGTGATTGATAAACAGGCAAGGGAGATGCTCAGGTGTGTTGGGAACATCTGAATCTCTGGCTCTGTGTGTGTGCAGGGTGACAAAAAGGGAGGGTGACAAAAAGGGAGGGTGACAACAACCTCAATGCCTGCTTACACCCCAAGCTCACACCATCCTGGTTGCTCATGAAGAACCCAAAAGGAGAGTTCACCTCTAAGGCCTAATTAAATGGTGTGATGGAATTTTTCCTCTCCAGAAATGGGTATACATTTCCATTTATCTTTGGCCCATGAAAGATTTCCTTTTCTTGGTGCCATGTGTACCAAGTTTCTTAGCTCCTGTAGGTACCTTAAAGTTATGAGAAGGATTGTACAGTATAATATTACCCTATACCTGGTATAAATGGTCTGGTTAAAAATGAAAGCCCAAAGGTAAGAAGGGGGAAGAGGAAAAGAGAGGAAAGAATGAAGAATTGATAGGACAAGTGATAGGCCAAGGGGTGATGGTTTTAAAATGAAAGAGGGGAGATTTAGACTTAGATATAAGGAAGAAATATTTTACAGTGAGGGTGGTGAGACACTGACCCAGGTTGCCCAGAGAGGTGGGAAATGCCCCATCCCTGGAAACATTCCAGGTCAGGTTAGAGGGAGCTGTGAGCAACCTGATCTAGTTGAAGATGTCCCTGTTCACTGCAGGGTTGGACTGGATGAGCTTTAAAGGTCCATTCCAACCCAAACTGTTCCATGATTCTATGTATCTCTATTTAGAAGTGAGGGAAGAGAAGAGGGAGGTTGTGTCCCCTTACAAAGAACTGGACAACCACCAACCAGCAATCTTTCCAGCTCTATTTCTGGATGATCATATTTTCTCTTGATATTTTCCACTGAGATCACCTTGTGATTTGTTTTATTTGTTGAAGCACATGCCTAATTTCAAATACAGACTTTTTCATCTCGCTCTGCATTATCACATTATTTTCTGGGCTTGTTTTTTTGTTTGTTTCTTTCATTTTTAAGGTTAATTCTGACCACAGGCAAATCCAAATGCAATCCCTGATGTTTCATGGTGCCCCTGAATAGCACATCTGTCCCTGATAAATGATTCTTCGTCTCCCTAGTGGCATCAGTGACACTAAAGTCTGGAGTCCTACCAAAAAAAGTAGGTTCTGGATTGGGCATTTTAAGCCACACATGCATTTGGGAATTTGATCATGATCTTTGCATCCAAGTCCATGTATCCCATGTAACAAGAAGTACAAAGCCCTGCATCTGGAGAAGATCAACCCCATGGAGCAATACATGCTGGGGACCATCCAAAGTGGCAGAAAAAGACTTGGGTGTCCTGGTGGACACCAAATTATACATGAACCAGCAGTGAAGGGAAATGTAATCCAGGGCTGCATTAGATGTGTTGCCAGCAGATGGAGGGAGATCATCATTCCCTTCTACTCAACACTGGTGAGGATATCCCTGGTGTGCTGGGTCCAGCTGTGGGCTCCTGAGTACAAGAGAGATGGAACTTCAGGAGACAGTCCTGTGAAGGAAAACCAAGATGATAAAGGGACTGTAGCAGCTCTGCTATGAAGACAGGATGGGAGAACTGGATCAGTTCAGCACTTAGAAGAGAAGGATCTCATCAGTGGATATAAGTACTGGAAGGGCAGGAGAGGAGGATAAAGCCAGACTCTTCTCAATAGTGCCCAGTGCCAAGACTAGAGGCAATGGGCACAAACTTGGAATAGAGTAGGGTCCCTCTGGGCATCAGGAAGCACATTTTCACTCTTCATTAGCCAAGCAGCAGCACAGGTTGCCCAAGGAGGTTGTGGAGTGACTTATCCTTGGAGATATCCAAAGAAGATCTAGGTATGGTCCTGGGCAACCAGCTTTGGGAGGCTCTGCTTGAGCACAGGGACTTGGACCAGGTGAATTCCAGAGGTTTCTTCCAACTTCAGCCACTGTGTGATTCCGTGGGTTTCAAGTCCCTTCTCTAAGCCATGAGCAGCTCACCCAATAGTTGGTGGATCTGGTTAATGTTTCTGCAAGAACTCTTTCTGCAATAACACTGACCACATCTTAGTGACCCTAATTCAGTCACTAATTTCCAGTGCCTTTTTCAGCACTGGAAACTGGGTTCCTTCCAGAGCATAAGCAAAAGAATGGAGAGAAAGTCCTTGTGTTACCACAGTGTCCACTCAGGTTTGGAAGATTTGGCCAGAACTTATAGAAAAAAACCCCAGAACCAGTCTAAGACTGAGCAGGAAATTTATAGCTGAGAAAAGCCTTGAGCAAAGTTTCTTTTGCTACAGGTCAGACCTCTGGACTCTAAACCACCCTTCATGTGGAAACTCTTTAACCCAGGAACTCGATCCTCCTGTCTGGATTGTTCCCAGTGTTTATTCTCTCCTTCCTCCTCCTCCTGCTGCTGCCAGAGGTCAATCTCTGCATGACAGACTGCCAGGAAAGTTAATACCTGATACCATGCAGTCCATCTCTCTCCTATGCTCCAGCCCTGAGGTGTTTAACAGGGCTGGGGTTGAGGTACAGAGGAATAGGACTTTCCTGGCTTGGCCAGGATGTTGTTTCTTCTGCTCTGGTCATTCTGGATCAGTTAAATTTTTAATAATTATCAAAGCACTAAAAGGTTCAGCCAAGCCAGTCTGGTCATAAATATCCAAGTGAGACATGTGCTTGACATTTTCTTGGTGAGACAAGAGCAGTGTCTCAACTCAGAGGCATCTGAGGGCTGCCAAATCAATGTGTATGACCTATGGTCCAAAGGCAAAGAGCTGTTATCAGCTCAAGTTTGTGCTCTCCAAACTGAGCCATGGGTTTGCTGACTTCTCTGAGCTTCTTGTTGGCATGCTTGGGATGTTCCTTGGCTGCTAACAGTGGTTACAACCCTTTGGGAGAGGTGTTACAGGTCCTTCCAGATCCCAGATCTGGAGTCACCGTGATCGTCCCAGCGTTTTGAAGGATGAGGTCTACTTTATGCTTCTCCTTCAGGGAAGAAAAAGAGAATCATAGAATCTTTGGTTGGAAAAAAACCTTGAAGATCATCAAGTGCAACCATTAACCCAGCAATGCCAATTCCACCACTAAACCATGGCCCTCAGCACCACATCTCCAGGGCTTGGAAATCCCTCCAGGGCTGGGGACTCCACCACTTCCCTGGGCAGCCTGGGCCAGGGCCTGAAAAGCTTTTCATCAAATAAATTTCTCCTAATATCTAATCTAAACCTCCCCTGGTGCAACTTGAAGCCATTTCCTCTTGTTCTATCACTTATTACTTAGGAGAAGAGACCAAGACCCACCTCAATCCAACCTCCTTTTAGGATCTACAGCTGCTCAGTGCTGACAGTGCAGGAGCTCTGAATTCCTCTGTTGCAGAAACTCCCTCTGTATTCTGAATTCTGAAACCCTGCCCCAGTTCTACAGCTCTCACAGAGGTGCTCCATGTACTGTCAGCATCAGGGAAATGAATCCACAGACTCTCAGGAGCTCTGACAAAATCCCATGTACTGGCGAGGATCTCAAGCAAATTAATCCAAATTAATTATAAACTGGATTAGTTAAACTGTATTAACATCCCAAGTAGATGCTCTTAGCTGGAATTAAAGTAGCCTTCGTTGGGTATTTGGGTTTTGTTTGTTTTGTTTTCAATTAATTTTGGAGTGGAATTAAGCTAATTGGAATTAGAGCTTCGGAGTGACTGCATCAGCCCAGGAGTTCAGCAGTGGTTCAACAAGGCTGCTTTAATCCACCCTTTGAGATGTGGCTCAGGTTTCTTGATTGTCCCCTCTGGACTGGACTATCCTGCCCCAAACCATGGGAAGAGGCAGGGTGGGTGATTCCCAGTGCATTAATGCTTCAGGGAAGTAAAAATCTCCTTGAATCCAAAGCGTTGGGTGGAGATGCTGCATCTCCATGGTTCTTTGCAGGGATTAAAAAATTATTAAGTGATGAGTGTGGGGACTGCATGGTGCTTGCCATGGGGCTTGCTTGCTGGGATACATGTATTTAGGGAGACATGGAATAGTATGACATTACCCCCACAGCCTTTCACAGAGGAGAGGAAGCTGTGATCAGGAAAGTTGATCACCCAGATTGTGCCTTCTTCATTTAAAGTCTCCCAGAATTGAATTGCTGTTGTATTTCTATCCATTTTCTGGCCCCAGACTCCGTTTCCAAGGATGTTTATGTTCATTAATCTGTTCTTAAGGAGGATAAACCTCCTTTCAACTTTGTCCTGAGCAAATCCTCAGGTCCCTTGCTTGTGCACCCAGGCACCTCCAAAGAGCAGCTCTTGCAGGATGAAACATGCAGCCAGATTCTCTGAGGGATGAAACCCACCAGAGAAACCCAAAAATTCAGCCAGATGCAAAGAAAGATAAAATTATGCCAAGGCAAAGGGAAGTGGGTGTCTGGTTGGAAGACCAAGGGAAGGGCAAATATTTGAGTCCTGCCAGCAGCTCCTGAGGAAGATGGGTTTTAGTTCCCATAAGTGGTAAGGATCTGAAAGAGACATTTGGAGAAAAAGGGTTTGGGGCACTGGGGTTTTCTTCATTTTTATTGTCAGGTCAGAGCTGTGTTTGCAGCAAATACTGGGGAGGTTGACCAGCCAGGTGGGTTCAAATTGAGTTAGGATGGGACTTCATCACCCTCAGTACCCAAAGTTGGATGACAGCTCCAAAAAGCCTGAGTTGTCCCTTATTCTTGCACAATGCTGTTTTGGGGTCCTGTGAGACCTCCCTGTGGATTAGCACATTGCTTGGTAATGCAGATGGTGGGACACCTGACCTCTGTGGTAGCCCCTCTGAAGAGAGGGATAAGATATGGGACAGAGAATTTCATCTTAAAAAGAGAGAGGGGTGGCTTTAGGCCAGTTGGCCATCTCTTACTTTTGGCCTACCAACCTCTCAGCCAACAGAAAGAAGCCAAGCGAAAAGCCAAGACTGCTGGAAATCAGAAAGGATATTTCATGTCATGGGCCACCACACCAAATCCCCAGTTACAAATAATACCACTCTTCTAGGGAAAGAAGGAAAACATTCCTGGCAGGGCTTGCTTCACGCTCTGGGACACCTTGTCCTTCCCCAGAACCACAAAAAAAAAAAACACCAAAAAATACCCCAAAACCAGTAATGCCAGCAACTCCCCCAGCACAATGACAGAGGTTGGGACTCTGCCAAGGACCTTTCCACAAAGCAGGCATTTTTCAGACTGCCCTGAATAAAGCTGCTAAGATTGGTGCCTTCTGGAGATGCTCTAAGTGGTGACAGCACCTGAAGATGGGATTTGTCCCTCTAAGACCTTAATTTTAGCTTCATGCTGTTACGTTTAACTTGTAACTCTGTGTGTGAAATGTCCTTTCTGAACCAAGAATCAAGCTCCAGTTTATAGTCAGCAAGAGAACAGAGACTTCTGTTTCGAGATGGAGCTTCCCAAGCTTATGCTTTCCCCATTTCATCCCAGACTTCTTCTGGACATCCATGGTGTTCCTCATCTGAGGTTACCAAAACCCTTTGGCTGTACAAGGGAGGTTGGTGGCAGCAGTCTGGCAGTGGGGCTGGGGAGAAGAAGCAGTGAAGAATTTCCTTTGCTTGGCCAAGTGATGGAGGAGTTTATTTTTACTGAAATGCTCTGTTTATCCCTCCTGTTAAAGATGCCACATTGGTAAACCTGGAGATGTTGGAGCAGGTCCAGAAGAGGCCACACACAAAGATGATTATGGGGCTGGGGCATCTCTCCTTTGAAGCCAGGCTGAGAGAGTTGGGGTTCTTCAGCCTGGAGAAGAGAAGGCTCCAGGGAGACCTAAAAGCATCTTCCAGTGCCTGAAGGGGCTGCAGGAAAGCTGGGGAGAGACTTTGGACATGGGCAGGGAGTGACAGGACAAGGGGGAATGGTTTTAAACTGAAAGAGGAGAGGTTGAGGTGAGATCTTAGGAAGAAATTCTTTGCTATGAGGGTGGTGAGACCCTGGAACAGATTTCCCAGAGAAGCTGTGGCTGCCCCATCCCTGGCAGTGTCTCAGCCCAGGTTGGATGGGGCTTGGAGCAACCTGGGCTGGGGGAGGTGTCCCTGCCCATCCAGGGGGTTGGAACTGGATGATCTTTAAGGTCCTTTCCAACCGAACCATTCCATGATGATTCAGTGATAAATCAGGGGGAAGGGATTATGCAAATGGAGATGAGGGTTTGGGCAGAGACCTGGCAGCAACAGGCAGATTAGTAACTTATTGAACATTGCAAAGGTAGAGCAGTCCAGGGTATCCAAAATCTCTTTGGAAGCAACATCAACCCACAGCAGGAATCAGGACATCTGTTTAACTGTACCCTGCCCAAATGGATTAATTTTTTACCTTTTGGTGTATTTTTCCCACTTTTAACACCTAGCTGAGCTCAAGCATGTGTTGCAAACCTAGTATAAAGGTGTTTAAAAAAGGACTAAACCAGGGTTAAAATACAGAGGGTGAAGCAGAAAGAATTTCCCTGGGTGATGCACTGGACTTGCCCTTGGATTCTCAGTGCCTTTTTCCTCATCCTTCTTTTAAAATCACCCAAACTCACTCAAGCTCCTGACTGACCCTAGAGCTCCCAAACTTCTAAAAATAAGCTCCAAGGGAGAAAAACCAAGTGGCAATGCTGTTCTTGTGCAAAGGTGGCATCAGCAGAGGGTGCTCCTGGCACACGCTGCACAGCCACAGCTCAGGGCTCCCATCTGCCAGATGCTCTTGGCTGCAAAGTGTAAATTCATTTTGTCTAAATCCTTGGGGGACAGATGCTCATCTCAGCCTTCCTTTTGCTACAGCAACAGCAAAAAAAAAAAAAAAAAAAAAAAAAAAAAAAAAAATTTTAAAAAAAATGCCCAGGGATCCTTTAAAAGCAGCATTTAAAGGCTCTTCCTAAAATAAAATAACTCTTCCTGCCTCCAAACACTGGTGCTTGGGCCACGCTAAGTTTGCTGCCAGGATCTGGGAGGATTAGGAGCCACATTTAATCTTCCCAGGATGACTAATCCTCTGGGGATGAACAAATTCAATCTACAGATAAATAAAGCCAAGTCTGCCCATCCATCTCCCCAAATCCCACTCCTCTTGGGCCCCTGTTCTGCAAGTGCAATGTCCAGGGGAGCATTCAGATGTGGGTTCAGACCAAAAGCTGAAGTCAAGTCCACGTGAGAGCAGTGCACAAGATGATAAAGGCAATATTTATGATGCTTAACATCCAGGCTGCTGGGAATAAACCCTCCCATGTTTGGAAATGAAACACTTTCCATGCAACCAAGAAAACACATTTGGGGTGTCTGGGTGGGAATAAAAACCTAAGGGGGGGGTATAACAGAATCCAAATCCACAGTGACATGGGTAGGTGGAAGAGGATTTGCCTGGGCTCACCAGGGAGTGAAAGGAGCAGGGAAGTTTCCCCACTTTTAAACACCTGGGGAACTCCTTGCTGTGGGATGCTGGAGATGCCAAGTGGTTTTTTCCATGGTTATGTAGTGATAACTGGAAGCAGAGGCATTCAGTGAGGGCTGTTAAATCTTATATTCCATCACAGAAAGTCCTTGGGAAAGGTGTGGAAGACTGAGAATTTTTTTTTAAAGGAAAGAATACTATGTGATTGCCTGGTTACAATACTCTTTTTATTATATTTTTGGTTTGTTTTCCACTCTCCTCTGATTTCTCCCAGACCAGCAGGGATAAAAGCTCTACCCAACCTTCTCTGCCTTCACCCAGTGAGCTGCAGCCAAAACCAGTAACCATGCTCCCTCTACTGGTCTAACTGGTCCAGGGAGGGAAGGACAGACAGACAGTGCAGGGTGGTATTCAAGAGGGGTTTGCATGGCCTTGCAAAGGGGATAATGGAGAATAATTTGTTGGCAACCCACTTGATCCTGCAGGAATTTATCCTCTGTGACTTCCGCTAAGGATCCTTGTGTTGAACCTGGCAGATTTTTCCCCAGATTTCATCACAGTCAGCTTTTTTTTCTTGAAAACTCAGTGCTAAATCATAGTTTTCTGCTTCTCACCAAACAATCAGGCTGCCCTGCCAGGTTTGATATGTGGTATTTGGTTTTATCTTCAATTCTAACAGTCATGAACCATCCAACTCAGTATACACAAGCAAGGACATCTTCTCATTTTTTGTCCCAGCCTTGACTTCTGCTGTAAATTCATTTCCTTCCACACCACCCTTGCAGTCTGCACTCCAGCAGACTTGAAAATTCTGGATGTATTTTATTGGAGATGTATTTTTTTTTCTCCCTCAGAAGCTGAAGAAGGAAAGCTCATGTCTTCTTGAGGTGCAGAGCTGGGATTTGAAGAGCTTTCTCTCCCTTTTAGTTGAGCAGCAAACTTTATGGGTGACCTTGGGCACATCAGCTCTGGTCCTCACTTTGCTCCAGCTCCCCCTAATCCTTATCCCAGGATCTGCTCCATGCAGGATGGACTTCCAGGCTGGGATCTTGTTTTTTCCTTGGGCTGAGGAGTCCTTTGGCTGTTTAAGCTTCTCACTTCACTTGACCTGGACTGCAACACCCTGGTCCTGACTCCAGGTTATCCCTAACCAGATGTATGCATCCCATCTGAGTTCCCTCAATGTTTCATTAAAGGAATTATCTCCCAAAGGAACTCACTCCTTAGCATGGTCCATGAGCTCTTCTGCTTCATTTCTCAGACTCAGACCCATTTGTGATGGCTCTGAAGGTGGACTTGTCACTCCTCCATGCATTCATGCCATGCCAAGGGCTTACCAGATGAAGGCTAAGGTCAGATTAATTAAATTGAATTAAATTAAATCTGGAAATGTCACACAGGTCCCTCTCAGAATTCTCTGAGACTGCCCAAAGCACACAGCTTTACTCATCCAACCTCTTCCTCAGCAGAAGAGGATGCTGACCTTGCCAGGACATCTTGGATTTTTGGTCCAACTTGTCTGTGTGCCTACTGTGTAGATGTTAAGTGACCTAAGAGATGGAGTGTGACAAAAGACATGTGGAAAAGGGGCAAGGGGAGATTTGCTGAACTGCAGGGAGATTAAATGGGTGCAAAAATGGAGACGGCTGAAGGATGGGGTCGTGAAAATGATGGTTGACATTTTTCCTGGGTCTTGCAGTAATCTGAAAGCTGGGAAGACAACCTTTCAGCACCAACTTCTAAGCACCTCATGCCATGACTGCTGGCCCCAGACCCACCTCCAAACACCAAGGATAAAATCAGTCCCAGAATCTATGAAGAGCTGATGGGATTGGTGGCACTTACTGTGACGGGGAAATAGTCCCTCATGTACCTCCAGACGATGCTTTTCCGGAGGGCATGGATCCTCCTCCCACCTTTCTTGGGTTTTTCCCAGTCGATGAGCCACCACGTGGCATAGAGGACACTGAGCAGCCAAAATCGGGTGAAGAAGAGGGCAATGAAGGCAACTGTGCAGCACTGTGCTGAGAGAAAAGCCAGGAAGAGAGTCAGGGCTTTGGGAGAAGAAATGACCCACCTGAAGAGACTCTTTGGATCTGGGTTGGAGCCATCTGGGCTTGCTGTTGGATTATATCATCATTGTCAAGGTACCTGGGATGTAAAGAGCTGGTTTCTTTCCTATCTGCCCCAGAAACCTGGAGAGGAACCAAGCAGCATCCTTGCAGCCACCTGTTTGCCCAAAGGCCACTGTGTCCCCCTCTTCTCACAAGGCTGATGGCCCTCACTTCAACCTCATGGAGCAGATCTTTAACTCTTGGCTTTCTGGCTTTTCTCTGGAGTCAGTCTGAGCTCTGCAATGGTAATGCCCATTTTTTACCCCAAAACTCCTGTTGATACCTCTTGATGACACCCAGAATTCTGCAAACTGTGGGGCACCATGCCCTGTCTGTACAGTCCCCAATAGCTTTGTCCTGAATTATCAAGTCCCCACTTTAATTGTGTCTTGAATTATTAATTCCTTGCCTTCCCATACATAAGATTTTAATCTTTATTGAGTTATTTCTGATTGATTTTGGACTTTTCCCTCTACTTCTCAGGTTCAGTCTCAGCCATAATTCTGTACTCCAGAGATTTTAAGTCGTTGTCACCACATATTTTTTAAGAAAGCTCTGTCATTTCCGAAGGCACTAATGACTTGGGACTCTCCCAAGTCATTACAAACTTTTCTGAGCTGCTTCCAGCCAGTTCTCAGCTTTGCCCTTTAACTCCCACCTTCTTCATTCCCTGTGTTTGGCAGGGGAAAAGGAGAAGAAAAGTCTGTGTGTGCAAACAAGCATCACTTGGTACATCAAATCCCATCCAAGTCCAGCACTGTCTGTCTCAGAGACAAGGAAGCCCTAAAAAATTCCTGGGAAGACTCTGTCCTCTCCATCTGTCTGTCTGGAAGCCTTGGTGTTGTCTGGGTGTCAGGGTTTAACACTGGCCTGGCAATTAAACCAAATAACAGATGCTCTCTCTCTATTAATTCCCCTCCCCTCCCTGATAAAGAAAGAAAGGAGTGAGAATAAGGGAGAGAGACTGATGGGTTGGAAACTGAACTACACAGCTTTAATGAAACAGGAAGTATAATTAGGAAAAATTACTAAATCTATACAAATCTAGAGGAAAATTGATCCCAGGTTCCTCCCCCCTTCCCCCCAATAACTCTCACGTCCCCACCGAGGCTGCAGGGCAGCCCTGGGAAAGTCCAGGCTGGAATCCTGGAGTCAGCAGCAGTTGGGAGCTGGAGGCAGGAACACCCAGATTCAGGCTGGAATGGATCAGAAGCACAGGCAGAGGAATGGATGGGATCCTCCCAGGATGCCCAAGCAAACAGGGAGAGGGGAAGAAGGGGAAGCAGGAAGGGGTTTGACCCTGGTGATCCCTCCAATTTCTCCTGAGGATGAGGTGTATGGGATGGAATACTCTGTTTGGTCAATTCTGGCATCTCTCTTGTCCCTTCCTCCCCAAAGGAGGGTTCCAGGTGGGACCTCTTTCCTCCTTTTCTCCTTCTGGAGGGCCAAATGTTCCTCAGAGCTGAGCAGTGTCCCTGGTTCTGCACACCAGGCTCCAGCTGGAACTATAACCATGGAGTGTGAGCAGTCCCAGCAGCAGCCACTGCCTGAGAAACTTGCTGTTCATTTCAGCAGTGCAGCTGCTTACAAGAGACTGAGCTGAAAGCAAAAGTACAAACCGGAAAATCACCTTTATCCTGGCCCAAACCAGGACGCTAAGGGAATATATATTCCCTTATATATATAAGGGAATTTTTATATATAAGGGAATATATATATAATATATATATATAAGGGAATATTTTACCTCAAATAAGGTTAAATATAAAGCCATTCATTCAAGCCCTTTGCCAGATGGTTACACCATCTATAGTGGGTTATGTATCTTGCTTCTCTCTGGGCCTTCATCACAGATCTGGCTCCTCGGGCTGAAGACCCTGAGGATGGAGAGCTGCATCCATGTCCTCATCTTTGCTGCCATTGGTGAGGCTGCATCTTGAAGACTGGGTTGAGTTTTGGGCCTCTCGAGACAAGAAGGACATTGAGGAGCTGGAGTGAGTCCAGAGAAGGGGAATGGAGCTGGGGAAGGGTTTGGAGCAGTCTGTTGGGGACTAAGGCTAAGGAGAGATCTTCTCATTCTTAACAGCTCCTTGAAAGGAGAGGGACAGGGGGGGAGTTGGTCTCTTCTCCCAAGGAACAAGTGATAGAACAAGACAAAACAGCCTCAAGTTGCACCAGAGGAGGTTTAGATTGGGTATTAGAAGAAATACCTTCACTGAAAGGGTTATCAAACACTGGCAGAGGTTGCCCAGGGTGGTGGCTCCATCACCATCCCTGGAAGTGTTTAGAAGACATGGAGCTGTGGTGCTGAGGGACATTCTTTAGCACTGGTCTTGGTAGAGTTGGGTTAATGGTTGAGCTCAAGGATCTTAAAGGTGTTTGGCAACCAGAACAATTCTGTGAATCTGTGACTCAGAGGTTTGGATTTTCATCTGTGAGAGTCACCTGAGAGCTGCCCTCTCCAGCCCATCTCAGCTAAGATCTCTCAGAGAAGCAGAACATGTTGCTCTCATCTGAGACCTCCTTGTACCTCCCATTTGCTTTTAGAGCAAATAAGTAGAGAGGAAAAAGGAGAAAGGAGAAATAAGTATGAAGATAAATAAGCAGGTCTAGTCTGTAGGGGGGTTTTGTGATCAGCCACCCTGATCCCAGAGCTTTACACAGAAAAACAAAACCCTGCCCCTTTTTAAAACATTGGAATGATGGTGCTGATAATTCCTAAGGGTAAAAGAACCACAAAAACAATGATTCTAAATTTTCTTAAAGCTGAAATGGGATCTTATGTCCTCAGACAGGTAGGGCCACTTGTACATCTCATGGGGAAACATTGGAGTTCTCTGCAGAGCAAAAGCTCTGACATGCAATGGATCCCCCAGGTCCAAAGCTCTGCTCTGACCTGGTGCTTCTCCTTTCATATGCCTCAGCCCCAGTCTTTATAACTGTCTATGAAAAGAGCAACCAGCATGAAACGAAGCTCCACAAAGACTGCTGGAGGAACAACGTGGAGTTGTGATTTTACTGCATCCTGGAGCCAGGGCTGCTGCAAAACCTGATGCTCTTTTTTTATCATCCTGTGCAAAGCTCAAGGTGCTTTCTGGAGTTGCTGTGATCCACATCCATGTGCTTATTATCATCCAAGTGAGGCTTTATCTTGCAATTATGTAATTATTCATTTCATTTGCAATTCAACCCTTTTTCTAGCAGGATGGAATCTGCACGCAGTGACCTTCATTCAATCTGAAGATATTTGTGTGTGTTGGGGTGTGTGTGTGCTTATAAAATCCCACTGTCCAGGTTGCTGTGGGAAAGGAATCCATTCCTCTCCTAGAATGGATCCTCCCTCTGAAAGGTGCTGTGGTTGGGACCAGACAGAGGGAAGTTCCAGGGATTGTTCAGCCTGGAGAAGAGGAGGCTCCCAGGGGAGCTCAGAGCAACCTTCCAATATCTGAAGGGGCTCCAAGAAAGCTGGGGGAGGGCTTTGGACACGGGGGGGTAGGGAGAGGAGAAGGGAAATGGGTTAAAACTTGGAGAGGGGAGATTGAGGTTGGAGATGGGGAAGAAATTCTGGAATTTGAAGGTGAGGAGAGCCTGGAACAGGTTGCCCAAGGAAGCTGTGGCTGCCCCATCCCTGGCAGTGTCCCAGCCCAGGTTGGATGGGGATGGATAATGTTTAAGGTCCCTTCCAATCCAAACCATTCTGTGAGTCTCTGAAAATGTACAGTTAAATCCTGCTGTTAAAACCAAGCCTTAGGCAGATACATGAAAGCCCTGTCAGGTTCCCAGGCTGTGTCCAAGCTGCTGGCATTTAACATCCCACCCAAGAAAGGGCCAAATCCTGCCTCTGGAAGGGGTAGAGGGAAGGACTGTGCACCAGGTTCCAAGATCTAGTTCTATTCCTACAAATCCTGAGTCTTGCCTGAATCCAGGTTGGAGGGGAACACACATTCCCTTTCCTCCCTAACCTCCTAGAGGCAGAGCAGCAAAGAGAACCTAAAGCCACCTCCTTGCCCCTTCTGCTTCTTTTCTGCAGGACAAACAGAAGGGATGGGTGGCACCCAGGAATATCTGCTTCTTGTGTGGCTGTTCCCCATAACCTTCCTTCTTTTGAGAGGAATCCCAAGAGGAGAATGAAAAAGCCAGGAGTTTCTTGCCTGTCCCTCCCTGGACCTGGGACCACTTCAGCACTTCACAGATGAGTCCAATGTTTCTCTCAACATCTGCTTTCCCACAGACTATTGCCATTTTCTGGGCTACCCACCAGGCAAACATTTTAAAGGATATCAGGCACGTGGCATTAGGCTCTTGGCCAGGGAACCTCAGCAGATATCTCCCCTCTGGGGCTAAGTTCCAGTCTATGTACAACCTACTCTGCCCACAAAGGGCTGTTTGGTCTCAGAAACACCACTGGAAGAGATGGAAGTCTGATGGGGGAAATTTGCAAGTCCCCTATTCATTAGAACCCCATCTTTGAACCTCATTGGGTGCCAGGGCTCTGCAAAGCCAGACAAGCTCTCCAGCTTGGATTCACAGAAGGGTTTGAGTTGGAAGAGATCTTTAAAGCTCCTCTTGTCCACCACCACCCCTCTGCAGTGAGCAGGGACATCTTCAGCTACATCAGGATGCTGACAGCCCCATCCAACCTCACCTGGAATGTTTCCAGGGACGGGGCATCTCCCACCTCTCTGGGCAACCTGGGCCAGTGTCTCACCACCCTCATTGTAAAATATTTCACCCTTACATCTAAGTCTGAATCTCTTCGGCTTAAAACCATCACCTCTTGTTCTGTTGTTACAGGCAGTGCTAAAAAGTCCGTCCCCAGCTCCCTGGAGTTTTCTCCAGGATGAACAACCCCAACTCTCTCAGCCTGGCTCCAGAGCAGAGCTGCTCCAACCCTCAGATATTTTTTGTGACCCCCTTCTGGACTCTCTCCTTGTCAAAGAATGGTTTGTGTTGGAAAGGAACTTAAAGACCACCTGGTTCCAACCCCAAGCTTGGACAAGCTTTCTGTGTATTTCTTTTTCCTGTACTCAGCCCTGGTGAGGCCAAACCTTGAGTCCTGTGTCCAGTTCTGGGCCCCCCAGTTCAGGAAGGAGATTGAGGTGCTGGAGCAGGTCCAGAGCAGAGCAAGGAGGCTGGGAAGGGATTCCAGCAGAAATCCTGTGAGGAGAGGCTGAGGGAGCTGGGGGTGTTCAGCCTGGAGAAGAGGAGGCTCAGGGGAGACCTCATCACTCTCTACAACTCCCTGAAAGGAGGCTGGAGCCAGGGGGGGGTTGGGCTCTTTTCCCAGGCAGCTCTCAGTCAGACAAGAGGCCATGGGCTTAAGCTCTGCCAGGGGAGGGTTAGCTTGGATATTAGGAAAAAATTCTTTATAGAGAGAAGGTGATCAGACATGAGAATGGGCTGCCCAGGGAGGGGGTGGATTCTCCATCCCTGGAGGTTTTGAAGAAGAGGCTGAATGTGGCACTGAGTGCCATGGGCTGGGAACCACGGGGGGAGTGAATCAAGGGTTGGACTTGATGATCCCAGAGCTCCTTTCCAACCCAAATGATTCTGGGATTCTGTGTTATTCTATGATTCTGTGATATGACCTGCCTATCCTTATCCCTTTTGCTTGTTCCTTCCTGCCCTGCACAGGATGGTTTGTAGAACAGGGACAGTAAAGCCTGGCTCAGAGGCACAAGTGCCTCATCCTCTCTGCCAGCATCTAAATATTGCAAAACATCTCAGAGATAGGCACCTGAAGGCAGGATTAAGTCCTGAAGGGAGTTTACTCCCCGGATTCCAGTGCCAAAAAAGATGGGGAATCCTTCTGTGTGATGCTGTGAGAAAGCTCTCTGGTGAGGATGGAGACTGTAGGTGCATCAGGCAGACAAATGACAGGAAGATGGGATTGTAACATGGCTCTGCCTCTACGTTATTCTTTAAGGGAAAGGAGGGGAGAACTTCCCTACTCAGCCATAGCATCACCACCATCATCACCACCATATCCACCTTTTCCAGCCTCAGGCTGCAATCTCTCAAGCCATGGTGGCACAGGCAGGAGGAACAGGAAGGTTGGGAGGTGCAGATGCAAACAGCTGGGATCCTGACCTCTCCTTCCTCTGGATTCTTGTGAGGCAGCCCAACTGGAGATGCCAAATTTTTATAAATTCCCTTAAAGCCCTTACAGAGAAACCTTTTCAAGGGCAGACATCCCCATGGTCTGCAAGAGGAAGTCTGAGGTCATCATGCACATCTTTGCAATCATCACAGCAACTTGGTGATGTGGGAAGGGGCAGATGACCCCAGGCTGGGCTGAGATAAGCTGCTGCACTATCTGTACTGCTATGGAAAGTGCAATCCATGGCAACAAACATTGGAATGGCATTGGGTTAAAGCCACTTTCACCAACACAAGTATCCTGGGCTGCATCACCAGCAGTGTGACCAGCAGGTCACTGAAAAGGGCTTTCCCCCTCTATTCTGCTCTGGTGAACATCCCCCCACCTCCCCTGCAATACTCTGTCCAGAGAAGGAGATGGAGCTGTTGGAGTGAGTCCAGAGGAGGCCATGGAGATGCTGGGAGGGCTGGAACAGCTCTGGAGCCAGGGGGAGAGAGTTGGGGGTGTTCAGTCTGGAGAAGAGAAGGCTCCAGGGAGACCTTAGAGCATCTTCCAGTGCCTGAAGGGGCTCCAGGAAAGCTGGGGAGGGACTTTGGACAAGGGCATGGAGTGACATGATGAGGGGGAAGGGTTTTAAACTGAAAGAGGGGAGATTTAGCTTAGACATTAGGAAGAAATTCATTATTTTGAAGGTGGTGAGACCCTGTCTCAGGTTGCCCAAGGAAGCTGTGGCTGCCCCATCCCTGGCAGTGTCTCAGCCCAGGTTGGATGGGGCTTGGAGCAACCTGGGCTGTGGGAGGGGTCCCTGCCCATCCAGGGGGTTGGAATTAAACGATATTTCAGGTCTTTCACAACCCAAACCACTCTGTATTTATTCTGCATGTTACAGGCTCCAAGTGAGCCACAGCCTAGAATCCCCCAGAAGATTTCTCAGATCCACGTCCCATCCAAGTGCTGCTGGACCCAATGCTGCTGCTAAGACAGCATTTGCTCATTCCTCCTGAAACAGGGAACACAGCAATCTCTGGAGAGAGATTTTCAGCATCAGAGCAGCCCCGGTGGGAGTCAGAGTCACATTGCAGTTTTCAGGAGGGTTTGCCAGATGCACATCTCTGAGGTCCTCAGTGCCAGCCTAAACTCTCTGACACTGACAAAGTGCACGGATCCTGTACCCTCCCTACAACCACTCCTGGAAGCCTGGCCAGGCTCTGCCAGGCTGTGGACTATGCTCAGCTGTCAAAAGGAACCTTCCTCAAGCTTGCACCATGTGCCCTTTGAGCCAACCCTGCTGTCTGGAAGGGTTCAAAGGCTGGATGTCTGGTGCTGGATCTGGATAAAGGTGATTTTCTGGTTTGTACTTTTGCTTCCAGCTAAGTCTCTTGTAAGTAGTTGCACTGCTGAAATGAACAGCAAGTTTCTCAGGCAGTGGCTGCTGCTGGGACTGCTCACACTCCATGGTTATAGTTCCAGCTGGAGCCTGGTGTGCAGAACCAGGGACACTGCTCAGCTCTGAGGAACATTTGGCCCTCCAGAAGGAGAAAAGGAGGAAAGAGGTCCCACCTGGAACCCTCCTTTGGGGAGGAAGGGACAAGAGAGATGCCAGAATTGACCAAACAGAGTATTCCATCCCATACACCTCATCCTCAGGAGAAATTGGAGGGATCACCAGGGTCAAACACTTCTTCCTTCCTGCTCCCTTTGGCTTCCTGGGAGGATCCCATCCATTCCTCTGCCTGTGGTTCTGATCCATTCCAGCCTGAATCTGGGTGTTCCTGCCTCCAGCTCCCAACTGCTGCTGACTCCAGGATTCCAGCCTGGACTTTCCCAGGGCTGCCCTGCAGCCTCGGTGGGGATGTGAGAGTTATTGGGGGAAAGGGGGAGGAACCTGGGATAATTTTCCTCTAGATTTGTATATTTGTATATATTTAGTAATGTTTTCCTATTTATCATTACTGTTTCATTAAAGCTGTGTAGTTTAGTTTCCAACCCATAAGTCTGTCTTCCTTATTCTCTCTCTTTTCTTTATCAGGGAGGAGAGAGAGATTAATATATAAATGTTACTCTGTTTATCTGCCGGGCCAGTGTTAAACCGTGACACCCCCTCACTGAGCTTGTTTGCATGGGTCTAGCTCTGGTTTGCTCTCTAGAATTCCCTGGAAGGAGATCGGGGCAAGGTGGGGGTCAGTCTCTTCTCTCAAGGAACAAAAGAAAGCAGACCCAAGTTGTACCAAGGGAGGTTTGGATTGGATATTAGGAAGAATTCCTTCCTGGAAAGGGTTGTCAGAGCTTGTCCCAGGCTGCCCAGGGCAGTGGTGGAGTCCCCATCCCTGGAGGGATTTCCAAGCCCTGGAGCTGTGGTGCTGAAGCCATGGGGCAGTGGTGGCCTTGGCAGTGCTGGGCTAAGGGTTGGACTGGATGATCTTAAGGATCTTTTCCAACCAAAATTATCTGATGGTTCTGTTCAACATGAATGTTTCTCCACGGTGTGTCTGGATGGATGCCCAGGTCCTTGGAGGCTGAGAATAAGTGAGGTAGCAGGAAGTGATGAAGAAGTTTTGGGCAGCAGCTTGATGATTTCAGAGCTCTGCAGGCAGCCTGGTTCCATTGCTTTCCGAGGGGACACTGCTCAGTTTGGGAATCCTGCAGTGGGGAAGCAATGGAATTCCCACTCCATACCCTGAATCCCAACTTTGCACTGTGCACTCTCCTTCCAGCAGCTGTCAGCATCTGAAGCACATGGCCCCTTTCATCTCTGGGAAAATATTCAAGCACCTTCCAGTACCTGAAAAGGCTCCAGGAAAGCTGGGGAAGGACTTTGGATAAGGGCCTGGAAGGATAAGACAAGGAGGAATGGTTTTAAACTGGAAGAGGGGAGATTTAGATGAGACCTTAGGAGGAAATTCTGTGCTGTGAGGGTGGTGAGACCTTGGCCCAGGTTGCCCAGAAAAGTTCTGGCTTCCCCATCCCTGGAAGTGTTGAAGATGAGGTTGGATGGGGCTTGGAGCAACCTGGTCTACTGGAGGTGCCATCCATGGCAGGGAGGTTGGAACTAGATGGTCTTTAAGGTCTTTTCTAACCCAAACCTGCCTGTGATTATGTGATTTCTTTCTTTTTCTCCCTTTGCCAGGAGCATCCTCAAGAAAACCCCCAGCACACAGACACTGGAGCTCAGCTCCCTGCCAGCAGTGGGGTTGAGATCCCCCCCCTCACCCAGCATCCTATGGAGAATGAATGAACCCCTTGCCCTCTGCTTTGTTTCTCAGGGAAAAAGCATTTGCAGAACCATAGCAACAGCTGCTGCAGCAGTGCTCCTGGGATCTCCAGCCAAAGGGCTGGCAGTGGATGAGTGTGGGTTTTCCTAAGCTCTTTTTTTGTTTTGCTTTTTTTGTTGGGTTTTTTTTTCTGGCAGCAGAACCACAAACCCATTCAGAGAGAAAGGAGCAGCTGGCAGCCAAATCCTACCCAGGGAAGGGCTGATTTCTGTGCCCAGGGGTTATAAGTGGGTATGGGGTGGGGTGTTTGGCAGCTCATGGGAGGGAATTAATGGAATCTTTTAGCATTGAGCTCTGGCAGTGGCTTAATTGGGAGATTTTGGGTGGAAAGGCTTAAAGTAATTTTCTAACATGAATCACACCAGCTGGAATCTCTCCACGTGGTTTGTTTTTCACCTTTCCTATAGCACTGAAGGTCCTTTCTAACCCAAACCATTCTATGATGAGTGTTTAGCAAAGAGGATAAGGGAGAATAATGTACAACTTGAAAAGGGGAGATTTATTTTAGATATTCAGAGGAAATTCTTTACTATGAGGTTTGTAGGACACTGGCCCAGGTTGCCCAAGGAAGCTGTGGCTGCCCCATCCCTGGCAGTGTCTCAGCCCAGGTTGGATGGGGCTTGGAGCAACCTGGGCTGTGGGAAGTGTTCCTGCCCATCCAGGGGTTGGAACTGGAGGAGCTTTAAGGTCCTTTCCACCCAAACTATTCTGTGATTGTATGATTTCTAAACTGGATTTGGTTTCGGAGTGTAGCGCACAGAGGAAATTAAATAACAAAATAAAAGAGTCCCAGAGAACAAGAGTAATCTCTGGAGGGCCAGCCATGGAGGAGATGGGGGTTTGGGTCTCCTCCTCAGTCTTAGCCAACTGAATTTCCCTGCAAGAGGCAGAACCTGCATTTCCAATAGGTCCCTGTTACCCTCTGCCTGTAGAGGATTTGTCCCTCCTGCCCACCTTCTGATTTCTTCTGCTCCCTGAAGTCATTTCCAAGACTGCAGAGCCACGTGCCAGCTTCCTCCCAACCCCAAGAAGGGAAACACCTCAAGTGCAAATTGTTTTGCTGGAAAACACTGCTAAAGCCCCAGCTGCAACCATGTGAGAGATGTGCTGTTGTATCCCTCGTTGACATAAACCCCACATCTCTACTCTATCCCATCCCGGTACCATGGAAAGAAATCCAGGGAGGCAACAGAGCATCCCAGAACATCCCAGTTTGGCCAGTTAGGTCCATGGCTGCATGTTTTTTTGGCAGATGTCCCCTTCCCTGTTAAAAACACCCTTGTCTCCTCTTGCAGGGTGGTCTCTGGTGTGCAAGGGAGGGTTGATCACAGCTGGGTTCTCTTCTGCACTAGAAGAAGCCAAGTGTTAAAATGCAAGTTTCAGATGGCACCAAGTCCCCTTCACTCTGCCGTACCCAACCATGCTTTGTGGCAGCTCAGGTGGCCACGTTACCACTGGGATGTCCCCTCCAGCTGGAGAGGGATGGTCCCCAAAGCAAGCCAAGGAGCTACACAGCCTCTTTACTGACCCAGCATTGCCCAGTCCCATCCATGACTCTCTTCACCCTTCAACCTCACCCATCCTGGCTACCAGCAATGGTCCCTGCCATTGCCCAAATTGTGCCCAATGTGTAGCTTGGAAAAGGGTTACATAGCACGGGCCAAACCTGTGCCAAGAAGCAGGCAAAAAACTACATCACCTGGACCAGTATGGCCCAGTGCTCTGGTGCAAAGGTGGCCAGTCAGCCCCAGGGTTGTAGCAGGGTTTGAATGAAGCCATCTCAGCAGCTTATTGAGGCTCTGAACCACAGCCTGGGCTCTCTTTGCAGGTTTTTTTGAAGACCCTTGTGTGCCAGAACCTGGATGTCCACAAAAATCTGCTGCCCCCATCTACTGGGACTTCAGCAACCATCCTGCCACAAGAAAGTAGAAGCTTCATACAGATCCCATCTGAGATGCATCAGCATGACACTGGAAAAGTCTGGGATGTCACCTTCCATCTTGGCTCCTGATGGGCTGTAAATCCCACCAGACAGTCTGATAACATGTCCCTGGGTCTGCCATCTCCTAACTTCCCAGTGCATCCTATTGTCCTGGTTTGGGCCAGGATAAAGGTGATTTTCTGTCTTGGACTTCTGCTTTCAGCTCAGTCTCTTGTAAGCAGCTGCACTGCTGAAATGAACAGCAAGTTTCTCAGGCAGTGGCTGCTGCTGGGACTGCTCACACTCCATGGTTATAGTTCCAGCTGGAGCCTGGTGTGCAGAACCAGGGACACTGCTCAGCTCTGAGGAACATTTGGCCCTCCAGAAGGAGAAAAGGAGGAAAGAGGTCCCACCTGGAACCCTCCTTTGGGGAGGAAGGGACAAGAGAGATGCCAGAATTGACCAAACAGAGTATTCCATCCCATGCACCTCATACTTGGTATAAATTTGAGGGATCACAAGGGTAAAATACTTCCTTCCTGTTTCCTTCTTCCCCTCTCCCTGTTTGCTTGGGCATCCTGGGAGGATCCCATCCATTCCTCTGCCTGTGCTTCTGATCCATTCCAGCCTGAATCTGTGTGTTCCTGCCTCCAGCTCCCAACTGCTGCTGACTCCAGGATTCCAGCCTGGACTTTCCCAGGGCTGCCCTGCATCCTCGGGGGTGATGTGAGATCAATTTTCCTGTATACTTGTATATTTGTATATATTTAGTATTTTTTTCCTCTTTATCATTCCTGTTTCCTTAAAGCTGTGTAGTTTAGTTTCCAACCCATCAGTCTCTCTTCCTTATTCTCTCTCTTTTCTTTATCAGTGAGGAGAGAGATATTAATATATAAATCTGTTATTTGGTTTAAATCTGTTATTTGGCTGGGCCAGTGTTAAACCGTGACAGATTTTATCCAAAACCTCTTGGCTTGCATTTCTATCAGGACCTGACATCCTCCACATGGTACTGAGTTTGTCTGGGTCCCACTTTGCTGATGTGTGTCTTCCCCAACCTGTCTGGGTTTTCCTGGCAAAAAATTTCCCTTTTGAGGTGTGCAGGGGAACCTGTATGAAATGAAGTGGCTTGATTTCAGGGTTGCAAGGCAGAGTTCTCCCTGCTTTTCCCGCCTTCTCATCCCTGAGGCCTGGAATGCCATTCCTCACAGCCAACACTGAGCAGGGCAGCACCTTGGACCAAGAAGACACTAAACCTAAAGGGCAGGAGAAGCTGAAACTTCCATGGAAGTGTTGAAGGCCAGGTTGGATGAGGTTTGGAGCAACCTGGTCTAAAAGGAGGTGTCCCTGCCCATGGCAGGAGGAGTTGGAACTGAATGATCTCTAAGAACAACCCAAACCATTCTGGGATTCTAGGAAGACAAAAAAAGGGGGAGAATGAACTGCTTTAGTAAGACAGAACCTTCACATCACTCCTCATACAGTGAGACAGAGACATATGAGAGCATCCTGACATGACCCAACATTCACTTTCCTTTGGTTCCAGCCCTTCAGTCCCAAGTCTTCCTTGAGCTCAAAGAGGGGAGGGGTTGGAGGCAAAAGCTGCTCTGGCTTCTCAGAGAAGAAAAAGGAGATGTCTCTTACCTAGAGCTAGGAAGCTGAAGACCCATTGAGCCACTGCTGCTGTCTGAAGCCTTCTGGGCAGTGGTATAGAGAGAGGAGCAAACTCAAGCTTCATCCTGGGCTCCCTGAGGACGTCTCACAAAGGAGAAGGAAGCTCTGCAGGTGGCAGATGCAAAGGGCAAAGTCAATGTTTACCCAGGCTTACAGTACAGGGGATTGGGCAATGTACAGTGGTGGTGGTTGCCCACAGCCACCCTCCTTCCCATCAGGTGTCACCACCTGTATGTAACATCCAGGTGAGGATTATGTGACATCCAGGTGAGGATTTCATCTTTTTTGGCACTGGAATCTGGGGAGTAAACTCCCTTCAGGACTTAATCCTGCCTTCAGGTGCCTATCTCTGAGCTGTTTTGCAATATTTAGATGGTGGCAGAGAGGTTGAGGCACTTGTGCCTCTGAGCCAGGCTTTACTGTCCCCGTTCTCCTACAAACCATCCTGTGCAGGGCAGGAAGGAACAAGCAAAAGGGATAAGGATAAGCAGGTCACTTCCCAGAATCACAGAATACCAGAATTATTTGGGTTGGAAAGGAGCTCTGGGATCATCAAGTCCAACCCTTGATCCACTCCCCCCGTGGTTCCCAGCCCATGGCACTGAGTGCCACATCCAGGCTCTTTTGAAATATCTCCAGGGATGGAGAATCCACTACTTCCCTGGGCAGCCCATTCCAATGTCTGATCACCCTCTCCATGAAGAAATTCTTTCTAATATCCAACCTAAACCTCCCCTGCCACAACTTAAGTCCATGCCCTCTTTTCTTGTTGAAAGTTGCCTGGGAAAAGAGCCCAACCCCCCCTGGCTCCAGCCTCCTTTCAGGGAGTTGTAGAGAGTGATGAGGTCTCCCCTGAGCCTCCTCTTCTCCAGGCTGAACACCCCCAGCTCCCTCAGCCTCTCCTCACAGGAATTGTCCTGGAATCCCTTCCCAGTTTGCAAGGGATATGATGTGGATGGGTTTCAGTCTCAGCCAAGGCTGCATTTTCTCTAAAAAACGCAAGGAAGTTTCACTGCTGGGTGTGGGGTTTTGTGAGCAACCTGGTAACCCTGCCAGGAGATGGATGGATGGATGGATGGATGGATGGAGCAGATGAGTGTCCAAGCCCACCCTTGCACGCATTTATGTGGATGTATAAGAATGGAATCACATAATTCCAGCTTGGTTTGGGTTGGAAGGGACCTTATAGACCATCTAGTTCCAACCTGAACCATGGGCAAGAACACTTCTCACCAAACCAGGTTGCTCCAAGCACTGTCCAGCCTCACCTTCAACACTTCCAGGGATGGGGCAGCCACAGCATCCTTGGGCAGCTTGGGCCAAGGTCTCACCACCCTCACAGCAAAGAATTTCTTCCTGAGATCTCACCTCAATCTCTCCTCTTCCACTTTGAAACTGTTCCCCTTTATTATTACTTGTCACAAGTCCCTCCCCAGCACTCCAGGAGCTCCCTCAGGAATTACTACATCCCTTTTTTTCCATTTCTACCTCCAAGCAGGTACAACATCTGACCTTGCCCAATCACCATCCAAAAGCTGCAATTTACTGGATGAAAATTAAAAAATGTAGAAATTTCAGGGGGGGAGGGGAGGGGTTGGAAAGAAAATCCTCAGGGAACTGACAAGCCACTCAGGTAAACAAAGAAATCATCTGGCTGGAGGCCTGGGAAAACCAAGGGTCTCCTTGTAACCAGGATACAGAATAATGCTGCTCACAGAGAGAATTAAATAAGAAGCCAATCGGCTTCTGGAGCATCAGCTCCACACACAAAGGCCAAGAATTACAGAATCAAAACTGAAAAAAAAAAAGCCCAACCCTTGGCAAAATCAAATTCAAAGATGTCAGCTGCAAAATAATCCCTCCTCTTTGCCAGGTCCTAGGAAGATGCCAGGCTTTAAAGGATTTACAGACTTGGTTTTCACTTGAAACAACCGAGCCTTGGTGGAACCCCAAGGGCTCTTTCCCAAAGAAACCCATTGCTTTCATCAAGTGGAAACTGGTTTAGATCTTGCTTGAATCTCTCCCCATCTTTTGTCCCTGCTGCAAAGGTCAGGCCCCTGTCTGCTTTGGAAAGCAAAGGAGGTTTTTATAGAATTATAGAACCATAGAATCATAGAACCATAGAATCATAGAATCAGCTGGGTTGGAAGGGACCTCAGAGCTCATCAAGTCCAACCCTTGATCCACTCCCCCCGTGGTTCCCAGCCCATGGCACTGAGTGCCACATCCAGGCTCTTTTTAAATATCTCCAGGGATGGAGAATCCACTGCTTCCCTGGGCAGCCCATTCCAATGGCTGATCACCCTCTCCATGAAGAAATGTACGTGCAAGCACACACGTGTACACAAACATGCCTAAACACAAGCACAATCACCCAAATGCACCCCCTTGCACACATGCGTGCACACATGCTAGCACTACGTGCACACCCATGCAAGCATGCACACGATATAAATGCAAACACATGCACAAGCATGAACATACACCCCCACAGATGCACACACAGACATGCACTCGTGCTTGCACACGCAGTGCATCTGCACACATGCATGCACTGCCACAAGCACATGCATAAGGACGTGCACACACAGCTGTGCACACACACTTGCACATCCACACCAGCACGTTGACCTATGCACACACACACGTGGACCTGTGTGATCTCATTTCATAGAATACCAGAATTATTTGGGTTGGAAAGGAGCTCTGGGATCATCATGTCCAACCCTTGATCCTCTCCCCCCGTGGTTCCCAGCCCATGGCACTGAGTGCCACATCCAGGCTCTTTTTAAATATCTCCAGGGATGGAGAATCCACTACTTCCCTGGGCAGCCCATTCCAATGGCTGATCACCCTCTCCATAAAGAAATTCTTTCTAATATCCAACCTAAACTTCCCCTGGCACAACTTAAGTCCATGCCCTCTTGTCTTGTTGAAAGTTGCCTGGGAAAAGAGCCCAACCCCCCCCTGGCTCCAGCCTCCTTTCAGGGAGTTGTAGAGAGTGATGAGGTCTCCCCTGAGCCTCCTCTTCTCCAGGCTGAACACCCCCAGCTCCCTCAGCCTCTCCTCACAGGAATTGTCCTGGAATCCCTTCCCCAGCCTGGTTGCCCTCCTTTGGACCTGCTCCAGGACCTCAATCTCCTTCCTGACCTGAGGGGCCCAGAACTGGACACAGGACTCGAGCTGTGGCCTCACCAGGGCTGAGTACAGGGGCAGAATCCCTTCCCTGGACCTGCTGGCCACGCTGTTCCTGATCCAGGCCAGGATGCCATTGGCCTTCTTGGCCACCTGGGCACACTGCTGGCTCCTGTTCAGCTTTTTGTCACCCCAGACTCCCAGGTCCCTTTCTGTCACTCTGTGCCCAGCCTGGAGCTCCCCATGGGGTTGTTGTGTTGAACCTCATCCCATTGGAATCAGCCTGTTTTGAACATTTTGGAGATTTTTCCAGGTGAGAAACCACCAGCAAGTTCTAAAACACTGTGGGAATATGTGTAGGTCCAGGGGTTCTGGTCTTCCTGGGCTGTGCAGCCCCTAGCCTGGTGTCAGGGAGGCTCAAGGGGGGATAAAGGAGGGAAAAGTCCTTTCAGGGACATCCCTGCTCCAGAGATGATGCTTCAAGGTGTTTTCCACCCTGTAGCCTTATCCTTGTTGGATCTCAGCCATGCCAGAGAGATCTTTTGGCTAATGCAAAGGGTCACACCTCAGCCCTGGGTTCACCTGGACACATGGGAAGCACTTTCTGCTCCCAGAAATTTCAGGCTAAGCCCTGGGGCAGCAGTATTTTTGGTTCCTGGAGCACCAGGACTGCAAAGAGTCCCAGGTCTTTGCTTGTGTTTTGTTTTTGTTTTTTTTTTTTTTTTTATGACAAGGAAATGCCCAGGTTCTGGATTCATTAAGAATAAATTTGCTCCTTGGAAGAGCTGACCTAGGAGTGGAGCAAGGCTCAGCTGGGTCATAAATATTCATGTCCTGCTCTGCTGTGGATATTTGGCTTTTTGTCTTTTTCCTTCTTGAAATCAGGAGAGAAAAATACCTACATAAGGAGGGCTTTGAAACCTTCTGCTTAAATTAGAGATGGATCAGAGACTTCCAGATAGTCAGGAGGAGCCAAGGGAGATGCATCTTGTTGCTGTCTGTAGATAGAATAAAATCTGTGGCTTGTTTTGGAGAAAAGCATTTCTGTTTCTCTGAAGTACTAAACTAGCTAAGAAATAGGTGGGAGAAGGCTTTGAGAAAACCTCAGAGCACCTTTGAGTGCTCTGAAGAGGCTACAGGAAAGCTAGAGAGGGATTTTTGATAAGGGCATGGAGTGATGGGGTGAGAGGGAATGGTTTCAAATGGAGAGGGTAGATTTAGGTTGAGCATTAGGAAGAAATTCTTCAGTGTGAAGATGCTGAGCCCCTGAGCCAGGTTGCCCAAAGAAATTGTGGCTGCCTCATCCCTGGAATTGTTAAAGGCCAGGTTGGATGAGGCTTGGAGCAACCTGGAGGGCTGTCCCTGCCCATGACAGGGAAGTTGGACTCGATGATCCCTAAACCATTCTGTGAACAGGTTGTCCTCTGTAATCACTTTATCAGAAGCCCTTCTGACTCAGTTGATCAATGTCCACCTCTGAGCACAAGAAGAAACCCCTAAAGCCCTGAGACACTGAGCAGCAGCAGACTTTTCAAGTCCCCAAGCTTTGCAGAGTGGGACATGGCCATGAGTAGAGCCCTGGCTGTGCCCCAGGGTCAGAACTGAGGAATCCTGAGATGGAGAACCCAAAAGGACACATGCAAAGGTCACAGACATTACACAGCTGTCCTGCTGTGCCCAGAAGGAGATGGTCATGGCTCCTTTTTGAGGCCCTTGCTGGAACCCCACCACACGTAAACCCTATGGGATTTGGTGCCCCAGGGGAAAACCTAGAAGGTCTCTCCAGATCACTGCTCCTCCCTTCTAATCCCAGATAATTCTCTTTTTTTCCCTAAATCCTCTCAGGTATGCTCCTAGATGCTCCTGCCAACTTTTTTTCCCCTCCAGGGTGCAAAATTATCAGAAGGAAACTTGGAAGTTTGTCAGAAGAAAACTTCATCACAAGGAAACTAAAGGTGAGGTTTTTTTGTAGGTGTCCAATGGTAACTCTGAGTCCCATTCCTTCCTGACCCATCACTCCACCAGCTGTGGGTTTATCTCCCCTCTCAGGTCCTCCTTGCTTAAGATCTTCCCACCACACCAAACTTCTGTGATACCATTGCACCAAGCTTGGTTTTCATCCATCTCCAGCCCTGGGTAGGAGGACAGGTATGAAAGAAGAACACTTCTACCTGCTGCTATTTTCCTTTTAATGCAAATTCTTCCAGAATACAGACTTTCAGATTTTTTTTACTCCCTCTTCTACCTGCTGCATAATCATTTCTTCTGCAACCTGGCTCTGCTACACCAGTGATTTTCAGTACAGAGCTTCACAGCTTTTAGAACACTTGAATTATCAGTCCAATTCTTCTTTTTTCATGCACTTCAGTTATTTGCCTTATGGAACACTCTGATATGGGTTTGCTTTGGCTCCCATCCCATTTGTCCTTGAAGCACCCTCCCGACATATGTGAATCATAAACAAATTTGACAAGGGAAACAAGAACACCCCAGGCAGATCTTCTTTCCCAGCAGCTGGGTGCCATTATAAAATGATTTAAGCCATGTGAAGCCACCAAAAATCCCCTGTAAGCTGCCACCAGCAGTGCTGTCATCTTCTTTTGTCCCTGGTCCTACATGGACCAATGTCATTAACACAGAGCTAAAGCCTCCAGAGATGTGGACGTGTCCGGGACAGCCCTACCATGGCCAGGACATGGACACTGAAGTGTCCTTGGAGATAAATAGAGGAAAACCAACTGTGTCCTGAGCTCCATCCCCAGCAGAGTGACCATCAGGGCAAGGGAGGGGATTGTCCCCCACTGCCCTGCTCTGGTGAGACCCCTCTGCATTGCTGGGTCCCCAACACAGCCCCAATGGAGATGATCCAAGGGCTGGAGAAGCTCTGGAGCCAGGCTGAGAGAGTTGGGGTTGTTGAGCCTGGAGAAGAGAAGGCTCCAGGGAGACCTTAGAGCATCTTCCAGTGCCTGAAAAAGTCCTCTAAGAAAGATGGGGGCAGAACCCATAGTAGGGCCTGTAGTGATGGGGTTAAAGTCAAAGTCCTATCACAATGACAGGACCAGAGGAAATGGCCTGAAGTTGCACCAGGGGAGGTTTAGAGTAAATCTGAGGAAGAATTTATTTACTGAGAGAGTAGGCAGGGAATGGGCTGCCCAGGGAGGTGGTGGAGTCACCATCCCTGGAAGGATTAAAAACTGTGTAGATGAGGCACTTCAGGACATGCTCCAGTGGGTGATACAGATATTGATCTATAAATACACATTATTGTAGAGGGGGATGCTGAGAGCTGATGGTGATCTTGGAGGTCTTTTCCAGCCCTGGGAATTCTGTGATTCTGTAAAAGAGGGGATGCTCAGACTAGATACAGGGAAGAAATTCTTCAGTGTGAGAATGATGAGACACTGGGACAGGTCCTGCAGATTGAAGCATCATCCCTGGAAGTGTTGAAGGCCAGGCTGGATGTGGCTTGGAGCAACCTGGTCTTAGTGGTCCCTGCCCATGGCAGGGGTTGAACTAGATGACTTTTAAGGTTCCTTCCAAGCCAAACCACTCTGTGATTCTCCTGGCAGCAGCATCCACTCCCATGGTCTAGCTGGTGAACATGCTCTTCATGTTGTCACTAGATGTAGGGGAGACTCTCAGACCTGCCCAGAATAACCTCCAGTAGCTCAGGTTTGTCTGAAACCTGATTCCAGGAGGATTCCAGGAGAAGAAAATTCTCCAGGAAATAAATCAGCTCCCCAGGCAATAAATCAGCTCCCCAAACATCCCAGTTATCATAGCACAGGGGATGGTATTCCCCACCTCCAACACCAGCAGATCCCAGCATGGATGGGACAGGGAACCAACGGTCTCGGGAGGGTCAGGGGGGATCTCCCCAAAGCCAACACTGATTTTTGGGTGCTGCAAATTATCAGGTTCACTCTGGTTTGCACCCCACCAAGGTGCCTTTAGCATCCTGTGCACAATCAAACCCCAACCTGGCACAGCCTGATGCTGGGTGCCACCCGTGTCCTTGGCCATCCCCAAGACCAATGTTCTACCATGTGGCCTTTTCCCAGAAAGGGGTTGGAAAAGCTATTCCTGCTTTCTGCTGGGGTGCTGTAATTTAAACACAGAGACATTTTTATTTCTTTTAACTCTCATCCTCTCCGAGAGAGGTTGGCAGCCAGCTAATCAATCCAGCTGATTAAAGCTAATGGGTTTTACTTGACGTAAGCAATTAAATTATTTCCAGAGCAGATTCCTGAGAGGGAGTGAGCAGCCATGCTGCAGGATTTATATTTAACTATAGATTTTGTTGCAGGAGATGCTAAGCCCTTTTTTTTTTTTTTTTTTTTTCATTCTGAATCTGGTATCTGCAGAGCAGTGAGGAGTCTCCTGATGCTGCAAAACCTCCCAGAGCACTTTTGCCCATGTTTTCTCTAAAAGAAAAGAAAAGAAAGAAATAAAAAGATGGGTGGGGCATGACAGAGCGTTTTTGGGAGAGGTGAGGTCAGGCTTGCTGCAGATGAGGGAAGCTCTGTGCAAGGCTGAAAAGCACATTGTGCAGATGCAAATCCCCCATCCCTGAATGGGTGTGAGGTGCTGTGCAAATCCCCAGCATGGGGGCACTGGTGGGACACCCCTAGCACCAAACTGGGACCTGCTGCAAAGGGTCTATAGGGGTAATATAATAAAATATAATATAATATAATAGCATATATCACCCCATTTCAAGGTTGGTAAAATACTGGCCCAGGCTGCCCAGGGAGGTGGGAGATGCCCCATGCTTGGAAACATTTCAGGTGAGGTTGGACAGGGCTCTGAGCAACATGTTCTAGTTGAAGATGTCCCTGATCACTTCAGGGAGGTTGGACCAGATGAGCTTTAAAAAAGATGTTTTCCAACTCAGACCGTTCTGTAATTCTATGGTTTTATAGTAAAGCAAATTAATTCATAGAATCCTTTTGGTTGGAAAAGACCTTTGAGATCATCAAGGCCAATCATCAATCCAGCACTGCCAAGTCCACCACTAACCATGGCCCTGCATTGCTCGAAGAGCTCTTCAAGAAGCAAACTCCAAAACAGCAACACCAAAGAATTTGAAAATGTTTCCTCCAGGAAGCATCTGAGAATGTGCAGAGCCACTGTGAGCAGCAGATCTCAGGCCAAGATGGGTTTCACACCCTCAAAAATCACCATGGCAGCTTTGGGATAAACAAAATTACAGAGAGGGTTTAAAAATATGCACATCCTTCAGGTCTACCAGTCAAGGAACTCAATCCCATTACAATATCTTGGTTGAAAATCTTCATAGACCTTGGGTCATCAGTGATGTTCTTCCAGTTTTCCTCCTTGCTGTTCCTCCAGATAAATATTTTATTATTATTATGATCCATCAGCTGCAAAATGATGTTTGCCATCACTTTGTGCCAGATGCAGCCTGCCTGGAAACACAGGGATGGGGTCTAACAGTGCCTGTTTTGGGATGACTCTTCCAATTTTGCTGCATGACCTGGATGAGATGGTGGCTCCATCTTCTGCAGAAGGCAAGTGCAGCACAGCAGGAGCCATGTGACTTTATAGTATTGGTTTTAAAGGTAAAAATCATCCTAAAAAATGATGAGAACTTCCACCAGGGGTGCACAGGAGCAGCCAACCTATTGCCAACACATGGTACATTGAGGTCTGGAAAAAAACCCATGGCATGGTCCCAACCCAGGAGATGCAGAGGAACTTCCTAAATCTTTAATTATAATCAATCTTTTTAACTGCACTGGTGTAAATGCAGGGATGATGGAATCTTTATGGACAATACCTGTGCAGAAACACCTTGAGTGATCATTTAGGTATTTTTATTCCACCAGCAACTCTTTCATCCAGCCTCCCCCCCATCAGCAGGTTCTCCAAGCCCATCCATGAAAAGGGTTTCCACAGTTGAATGGATGAAATTAGGCAAATCAAGGCAAAGACAAGGAAAAAAACCAAACCAAAACAAACCAACTCCACAGAACAAAACAAAAATCAACCCAGACCTCAGGGCTCCAGGACTCAATACAGAAATGCAATGCTTTGGATTAAAGAAACAATCCTGGCAGGAGTAATCCTGCTTTTCATTGCTCTCTCCACAGCTGCCGTGGCTGCCTGGTGGGAATTGTTCTTTTTTCTTGCTATAATTCTGGATCTGAGTGCAGGGTTTCGGAGGCACTGGGATCACTGGTTTGACTGGGGGGATGCTCCCAGTGGAAATCAGCTGTCGGTGCAGCTTTACTGATAAAAACCTGATGGCTTCAAGCCTGGGGTCATCTTTGTGTGGTTAGCCCAGCAGGTGGATGCAGTTAGGCTGAAAATGGACTTTATTTGGGTTCAGTAATGAAGAAAGGGAATAAAGAGAAAGGGACAGGGAGGGAGGGAGGGAGGGGTAGACAGATGGATGGAGGGATAGAGGGATGGAGGGTGGAAGGGTGGAGGTATGGAGGGTGGAAGGTGAAGGGATAGAGGGTGGGTGATGGAGAGGTGGAGGGTGCAGGGTGGAGGGACAAATGGATGGGGGATGGAAAGGTGGGGGGATGGAGGATGGAGGGATGGAGGGATGGAGGGTGGAGGGTGGAGGGATGGAGGGATGGAGGGATGGAGGGGTGGAGGGGTGGAGGGATGGAGGGGTGGAGGGTGGATGATGGAGGGTGGAAGGGTGGAGGGTGGAGGGACAAACGGATGGGGGATGGAGAGGTGGAGGGGTGGAGGGATGGAGGGTGGAGGGTGGAGGGGTGGAGGGTGGATGATGGAGAGATGGAGAGATGGAGGGATGGAGGGTGGAAGGTGGAGGGATGGAGGGACAAATGGATGGGGGATGGAGAGGTGGAGGGGTGGGAAGGTGGAGGGATGGAGGATGGAGGGATGGAGGGTGGCGGGTGGAGGATGGAGGGGTGGAGGGATGGAGGGTGGAGGGTGAAGGAGTGAAGGGTGGATGATGGAGAGATGGAGGGATGGAGGGACGGAGGGTGGAGGGATGAATGGATGGGGGATGGAAAGGTGGAGGGGTGGAAAGGTGGAGGGATGGAGGGATGGAGGGTGGATGATGGAGGGTGGAGGGGTGGAGGGATGGAGGGTGGAGGATGGAGGATGGAGACAGGGAGGATGGAGGGATGGAGGGTGGATGATGGAGAGGTGGAGGATGGAGGGATGAATGGATAGGAATGGAGAGGCGGAGGGATGGGGGATGGAGAGGTGGGGGAATAGATTGGAGAGACAGAGACAGAGTGAAGGTCAGAGAGGAGAAGATGGAGAAGGTGGAAGCAAGGCTGGACAGGAAAATGGGGAATGGAGCACAAGGTGGGCTTTAGGGACACGAATCCATCCTGGGAATGAGCATTAGGAAGGAGATGCCCTCTGCCCTGACAGCAGGAGTGGGCTGGGGGGTGGTTTGGGATTGCAGCTGGAAGGCTGCAGGGAAACATGAAAATCCCCCCAGCCCCAAAGGGAAAAATAAAGTGTCTGAGTGTGTGTGAGTGTGGCTGCACACGCGTGTGCAAATATCTTCATGTGTGCTGGTCTAAATGTGTGTGCAGGTGTCTATGTGTGTGTGCAAGTATTTCTGCAGGGATGTCCCCTGCACATGAAGCTGAGGGCACCCTCATGTGCAAGGGGGTGTGCGCATGCACAAGGGAGGGTTTGTGTGTGCACAAGTGCCTCTATGTGTGCATGTTGCACATGTGTGTGCTGGTGTACATGGGACTGGGTGTCAATGCACCTCGTGTTCCTGCTTGCATGTGTGGGTGCACATGTGTGCAAATGTGTGTGCATGCCCGGCTTTCTGAGGGTGTGCACGTGTCAACATGAACGTGCACTTGTGCTCACATCTGCACGTGAAACTGCCTCTGTGTGTGCAGATGAATGTCCCCACACGTGTGCATCTCAGAGGGCATGAATGTGAACACATTTGGGTGCCTGTGTGTGCCAACATTTGTGCATATGTGTGATTGTGCCCACGCGTGTTAGTGCCCACGTGTGTGCATGCATCTTTTCGCATGCGTGTGCCTGTGTACGTGCAAATTTTTTGAGCCAGCAGTGTGCCCAGGTGGCCAGGAAGGCCAATGGCATCCTGGCCTGGATCAGGAACAGCGTGGCCAGCAGGTCCAGGGAAGGGATTCTGCCCCTGTACTCAGCCCTGGTGAGGCCACAGCTCGAGTCCTGTGTCCAGTTCTGGGCCCCTCAGTTCAGGAAGGAGATTGAGGTCCTGGAGCAGGTCCAAAGGAGGGCAACCAGGCTGGGGAAGGGATTCCAGGACAATTCCTGTGAGGAGAGGCTGAGGGAGCTGGGGGTGTTCAGCCTGGAGAAGAGGAGGCTCAGGGGAGACCTCATCACTCTCTACAACTCCCTGAAAGGAGGCTGGAGCCAGGGGGGGGTTGGGCTCTTTTCCCAGGCAACTTTCAACAAGACAAGAGGGCATGGTCTCAAGTTGTGCCAGGGGAAGCTTAGGTTGAATATTAGAAAGAATTTCTTCACGGAGAGGGTGATCAGCCATTGGAATGGGCTGCCCAGGGAAGCAGTGGATTCTCCATCCCTGGAGATATTTCAAAAGAGCCTGGATGTGGCACTCAGTGCCATGGGCTGGGAACCACGGGGGGTATGCTTGCACGTACATGTATGTCTGTGTATTCATCTGTGGTGTGCACATCTGTGTGCAGGTGTGGGTGTTGGTGTGAGTGTGTGTCACGGTTTAACCCTGGCCTGGCAGATAAACAGATTTAAACCGAGTAACAGATTTATATATTAATCTCTCTCTCCTCTGATAAAGGAAAGAGAGAGAGAATAAGGGAGAGAGACTTATGGGTTAGAAACTAAACTACACAGCTTTAATGAAACAGGAATGATAAATAGGAAAAAAAATTACTAAATATATACAAATATACAGGAAAACCCTTCCTCCCCAAAGGAGGGTTCCAGGTGGGACCTCTTTCCTCCTTTTCTCCTTCTGGAGGGCCAAATGTTCCTCAGAGCTGAGCAGTGTCCCTGGTTCTGCACACCAGTCTCCAGCTGGAACTATAACCATGGAGTGTGAGCAGTCCCAGCAGCAGCCACTGCCTGAGAAACTTGCTGTTCATTTCAGCAGTGCAGCTGCTTACAAGAGACTGAGCTGAAAGCAAAAGTACAAACCAGAAAATCACCTTTATCCTGGCCCAAAGCAGGACAGTGTGCACATCCATGGACACACGTGTAGGCATGTGTCTGCATGTTTGTGTGATTGTGTGCATGCCTGTGTGACGCAGCATGGGGGGGTTTGTGTGCAGCTGCACACGTATGTGTGCAAGGGTGTGCACAGAGATGAGTCTTGCACGTTTGTTTGCATTCCCGTGGGTGCACACGAGTGTGCATGCATGTGGATATCTGCATGTGGGCACGTGGATGTGACTGCACGTGTGTGAATACATGCATGGGCATGTCTTACACACACATGGGTGTGCCTTGCACGTGTGTGTGCAGACACGTGGCTGCAGGCATGGCCATGTCTTACACATTGTGCGTGTGTTTCCATGGGTGTGTATTGCACACGCGTGTGCACGCACGAAGGGGCACCTCTTAGAGGTGTTTGTGCATGAGTCGTGCCTTGCACACTCGTGTGAGCAGCTGTGTGACTGCACGCCTGTGCATGCCACACGTGGCTGTGCGTTACACGCGTGTCACGTGTTCGTGACTACGCGCGTGGCACGCACATGCGTGTGCACACCGCATGCACGCACAGACCCCCCGGGGCGTGCTTCCACGCGTGATCGTGCACGGTTGTGCGCATGCACGAGTGTGCCTCGCGTGTGTGTGTTCTCAGGACCGTCCACGCGTGCGTGCCGCTCTGGGGCTGTCCCACGCGTGTGTCCCCGTGCCTGCGGACAGCCACCCAGGGTGTCACTGTTCACGCGTGTGCCTGGCGCCCCTGCGCGCCCGTGCATTGCACACGCGTGTTGACACACGCCCGCGCTTTGCACACGCGTGTCCAGGCACCTCCCCCCTCACCCCAAACGCTGCCAAACAATCCCCGCCCCCCCCATTTCATCCCCTCCCACCCCTCCAGGTCCCACCCACGGCGTTGCGCGGGGCGGGGTGCGCATCCCTGCGCGGGGGTCCCTGCGTGCGGGCGCAGCGCGAGGAGCCGGGTGCGCTTTTTGCGCGGGGGGGTGGCGGCCGCCATGGCGTGGCCCTGCATCACCCGGGCTTGCTGCATCGCCCGCTTCTGGAACCAGCTGGATAAAGCCGACATCGCCGTCCCTTTGGTTTTTACCAAATATTCCGAAGCCACCGAGCATCCTTTCCCCCCCCCCCCCCGCACCTCCCACCCGCCCCGCGGCTCCCATCGACACCCAACCCGCTGGGGATGGGCTGGGGGGAGGAGGGGAACCCGGTTCTGGTTCTACCCGACCCGGTCCGGTTCCTCATTCTTCACCTCCCGCCGATTCGGTGATGAGGCACGACTACAAACCTTGGAAGGTTCAACGCCCGGAACCGAGTTGCAAACCCAAAAGCGAATATCAACCCTCGGATACCCCCTTCGAGAAGGAAACCCAATACCAGAAGGATTTTAGGGCCTGGCCCATCCCTAAAAGGGGAGATCATCCTTGGATCCCCAAACCGGGACCTTCTCCCGTCCTCGCCCTTGAACGCGGCTCCCCGGAGAAAGGAGCTCAGGAGAAACGGCGGAAGGGGATGGAAAAAAAAGAAGAAAGCCCTGAGGTGATGGATGAACACCCTAAAGGGGGGAAAGGAGGGGATGGGAGGGAGAAAATGGCTCGGAAAAAAACGGAGGAAACGGCGGACACGGGCAGGGGCCGGGCAGCTGCTGATGCTCTCAACAGGCAGATCAAGGAGGAGGTGGCAGCGGCGGGGGTCAGCTCGTCCTACAGGTAAGAAACCCCCCCAAAATCACCCCATCCACGTCCCCAACCCTCTGGTTCCTCACCGGCTTTTCTCCCGTCCCTTCTTGTCCATCCCCGGGAGGGATATCCCACCCTGGCAGGTGGGGGAAGGAGGCTTTGAAACTGTTTTTTCCTTTTTTTTTTTTTTTTTCTGGGGGGGAGAAACTCCTGTCCTTAAATTTCCCTCCCCCTTGGGTGTCTTTGATGGGGCTTTGCTGGGCCTCGTGGTGGTTTTTGTTGTTTTTTTTTTTTTTTTTGCCAGGTGGCTTTGGAGCATCCCCGCACCCCAAAATTCAGAGACACCCACCCCCTTGGCTCTCAGCAGGGGGGTAGTGATGGATGGATGGGGGGGGGAAGTTTGGGTGGGATGTGCAAAACTCCCACCGCTCCTTTCCAAAGGGCAAAAGTGCCTGGATTGGGAGGGGAGGGGGGGGATGCTGAAGGACCAGCATCCTCTCAGCATCACTGCATCCCTAGGGATGCCGCTGGCGCCAGGTGGGACACCCCGCTTTTCCCCCCCCCACCCTGGGGGCTCCCCAAGCAGCATCCCAAAAGTGGCAGCGTCCCCAAGACAAAGCATCCCGGGGCCTCTGTGGGATGCAGGTGATGCGGGTCCTAGGCCCGTTGGGTGGGGCAGGCTTGGGAGGCTGCTGCCATGTTTAACACAGCGCTATGGAGGGGGTGACACGTCCCTCTGTGTCCTCCCTCACCCCTCCAGCATCACCAAACACCATGACATCCTCTGGCTTAAAAAAAAAAAAAAAAAAAGAGGGGGGGGAGGGTGTGTGCGCCCTTATTTCACCCTAGGAAATTTCCCTGCTTGGGATTCGGAGCACGAAACTCCCTCCTGGTCAGGAGATGCTGTTGGTAGTTCTCTCCGGGTGAAAGGGTTTGGGATGTGCTGGGAATGCACAAAAAGAAAGGGATGGGGAAGGGGGAGGGGGTGGCTAACCCCTCGCACACATTTGTGAGGAGGATTGGGGTTTTCCAGAGTTTTCTTTGGCTGCCACTGAGGCTGGAGTGGAGGTGGCAGGGAGCAAAACTGGGTGGTTTGGGGGGCTCAAAGTGTAATCACAGCCTTATTTTTTTTTTTTTTTTGCTTCTCTCCAGGGTGTTTATGCTGTTAGCAAGTTGCTTGGTCATTCCCATGGGGGTGGGAGTGGGTTGGAGGGGCCACCCTGCCATCAAACAGGTAGTTAATTCAGACAGCTTTAAAATGAAGCTGGGTTTGGACTCCTCTGACCCACTGGTGGTGGTGGGGCAGGGCAGACCTGACAGTCATCTTCTTTTCCTTGTTCCCAGGTGGGAAACGGTTCAAGCAGTGAGATTTTGGTTTTTTTTTTTTGCTGTATTTTGGCATTGGCTCCGAGTGTTGCTGGGGAGGTGAGTGATGATGTGAGCTCAGGTGCATCCAGCTGTGACAGTGGTGGGTAGCTGAGATGTGAGACAATGGCCAGGGATTTTTAGGGGTTTCCAGCAGTGACACATTTAATCTGCTTTGACCCACCATGATTTTTGATTTAGTTTTTTTTTTATTTTATTTTTTTATCTGGTCATCTTCCAAGATTTGGGTTCGAATCAGCGATGGGAGGGTTAAAGCAGAAAGCTGTCCTAGAGCTGGAGAGCTGTTGTATTGTTCTCTTCCATAATTAGGTTTATTTACGTGGATATCTAAATAGAAATTGCTCAGCTTCCCATCCTTCCTGCCTGCTCCAGCAGATCCATACAGCTGAGACAGAGCAAACTGGGATGGGGATTCTCCCCAAGCTAAAGAGTTGGGTCAGCCGAGATGTTAAAGCTCAGAGGAACCTTGAAGGCTTCGTCCCTCCTTGTGTTCCTCCTCATCTTCCAGGACACCCGTAGGGCTTTACTTCTTCTTTGAATCCTCATCTGCTCTCCCATTTCCATGTTTTTAATTCCTTTCAACAGAAGTGTTTGCTCTGACTCTCAGCCCTGGAACATGAGCGCCTCTTAATTAATGCAGAAGTGATGTTGTGGCTAATTGTTCTCATTTGATGTGAAAATTAGGCAGCTTTGCAGTGTTATTTATTGTTTGGGTTCTTCTTCAAAGTCTCCAAATCCTTATTGCTCTCAGGAACCTTGCTACTCCCAGGAGTCTCTCCTGGGTGGCTTTCAAACATCTCCAAGGATGGAGGTGCCACAGCCCATTTGGGCAACCTGGTGGCCCACTCAGCAGCCACAATTCTCTCCTGGTGACCTTGTGCCAGCCAGGCCCAAGGGTGGCTCACATGGGGCTTGTCCTCTGTGGGCTTTGCTGGGTTTGTGCATGGGTGAAGGTTTCCCAGTACCAGAGAGTTGGAGATTTCCTTACAGTCCTCTGCCACCACTGCAAATCAGCATAATATGATGCTCCAAAGCTGGAAGACAATGCCTTGATGAAACCAAGGAGCTGACTGGTAATGATTTTTAAACTTGCTCTATTCCCTTCAAGTATTATTTCCAGGTCAGGAAACAGAACATGGAATAGAGTAAGCAACTAGCCCAAGGTCATCAGGAAAGTCCATGCTAAAGGGAGAAATTGGTTTTGTTACTTTTCTGTCATAGAATCACAGGGTCACAGAATGGTTTGGGTTGGAAAGATCACCCAGTTCCAACCCCCTGGATGGGCAGGGACACCTCCCCCAGCCCAGGTTGCTCCAAGCCCCATCCAACCTGGGCTGAGACACTGCCAGGGATGGGGCAGCCACAGCTTCCTTGGGAAACCTGTTCCAATATCTCAGCACCCTCAAATTAAAGAATTTCTTCCTAATATCTAACCTAAATCTGCCCTCTTCCAGCTTATAACCATTACCCTGGCATCATGGAGATGACCTCCACCTTTCATCAGTGGGCTTGGGGAGTGACCTCTTCTCTCTCCTCTTTCATGTTATAGTCAGGACTCAGTAGCCTAAACACAGGCATCCATCTGAGATACCCCAGGGGATTCATCACCCAGTTCCAACCCCTGGATGGGCAGGGACACCTCCCACAGCCCACGTTGCTCCAAGCCCCATCCAACCTGGGATGAGACACTGCCAGGGATGGGGCAACCACAGCTTCTCAACCTGTTCCAGGCTCTCCCCAACCTCCATTTCAAGAATTTCTTCTTAATATCCAACCTTAGTCTCCCCTCTCCAAGTTTTAACCCATTTCCCTTCTCCTCTCCCTCCCTCCCCATGTCCAAAGCCCTCCCCCAGCTTTCTTGTAGCCCCTTCAGATATTGGAAGGTTGCTCTGAATCCTCCTCTTCTCCAGGCTGAACAACCCCAATCCCTCAGCCTGGCTCCAGAACAGAGCTGCTCCAGCCCTCAGATAACCTTGGTGACCTCCTCTGGCCTCTCTCCACAGCTCCAAATCTTTTTTATATTTGTGGCCCCACCACTGGACCCAGCACTGCAAGGGGGATCTCACCAGAGTGGAGCAGAGGGGGAAACCACCTCCTCTAACCTGCTGGCCACACTTCTTTTTAACCTCTTTATACCCAGACAAATGAATTTTTTAAAGTCTGTGCAGCTGGGACTTCCTCCCAGCTTTTCCCAGACCTACAAAGCAGAGGAGATGCCCTGGCAGTGATGGTCACAGAGCATGGATGCAGCTTCCAGCCTTTGGATGGATTTGCATTGGTGTTTGAACCCAGACTCCTTCACTGAGTCCAGAGACAGGGCTGAGCATGCCTATTCCTATAGAATAAATTGGATTTATTTCTAATTTTTACATTATTTCTATTCCTTTATTTCTCTTTGGCTGGGGGGAAACTGAGGCAGAGATGATGGGTGAGCCCACACAATGCTTCAGGGAGCACCCCTAGAGCATTGTTCTCCTCTTTCCTCTTGTTTTTCTGAGGCTGAGGTGCTGAAAGCCACCAAAGTGACCAGATGAGCTTTGGTGTGATGCAGATTCCAGCATACAGGTGCTTCTTGCCTCAGTTTCCCTCTCCAAAGTGTGTGTTGCCAAAGCAGTGCTCCAGGGGCAGGTTGCATCTTTTTGCACCCCCCTCTTCTCTGTTGTCCTTCATCTGGTGGCCCGTGGACCCTCAGGAACCACCTAAGAACCAAGATGTCCTTCAGCAACCAGGAAAATTAGGTTTGTGTGGATGACCTGACCTCTGGATAGGAGTCAGGACCCAACCTTGGGGGCCTTTTTTTTCACTTTCTTCTTTGTCTTGCATTGTTCTCCTTTTGTTGCCTCTATTCCCTGAAAAAACAGACAAACAAACAAAAAGATATAGCAGGGAAAGGAGAAATTTCACCCCTTTTCCAGTGTCAAAAAGAGTAGTAAGGTGATTAATTTTCCCCAGAGATATAACATTATTAAACCTGGTTTTCAATTGCTTTACCAAAATACTTTTTAATTTTTTAAAATTTCTTTTAACCAAAGCATTTATTATTTTCCTCCCCACCACCCATTTCCCACCCTGTCAGAAAAAACAAAAACCAGAAAGGCTTCAATGGGAAAATTTTTGGACTGCTTCTGGTATTAATGAATTGCCTGTTGCTAATGTTCTGTCATTCATCTCCAGCCCTGGAGGTACTGAAGATGTGGAGCAAATGAGAATTTGTAGTAGCTATAGAGATGAATGAGTCAGGGCTGGAGACTTTCTGTGTTTTTTTGAGATACAGAGGAGATAATTCAGGGAGGGATGGATGTTCATGCTACATGAGAGCAGAGAATTTCCGCTCCATTATTATTAAAGAAAAATTTTTATACAGTGACAGTGGTGAGACACTGGCCCAGGTTGTCCAGAGAGGTGGGAGATGCCCCATCCCTGGAAACATTCCAGGTGAGGTTGGAGCTCTGAGCAACTTGACCTAGTGGAAAATGTCCCTGATCACTTCAGGGGGTTGAACTAGATGAGCTTTAAGGTCTCATCCAACCCAAACCATTCTGGAATTCTCTGATGGTAGTTGTGGAGCTGGAGGGCTAGAAGGATGTCCAAAGATCCGCATCCTAAATTTGGGAAAGGAGATGATGTATCCTGACCCCACAAGATTGTTTTCATTTTGTCTATTGTTGAAAGTCTCCAGTGGAGAACGTGTCTCATCTTAGAATCCCAGACTGGTTTGGGTTGGAAGGGACCTTCCAGCTCCTCCAGTTCCAACCCCTGGATGGGCAGGGACACCTCCCCCAGCCCAGGTTGCTCCAAGCCCCATCCAACCTGGGCTGAGACACTGCCAGGGATAGGGCAGCCACAGCTTCCTTGGGCAACCTGGCACAGGGGCTCAGCACCCTCAAATTCAAGAATTTCTTCCTAATGTCTAACCTAAATCTCTCCTCTTCCAGTCTAAAACTGTTCCCCCTTGTCCTGTCCCTCCATGTCCCTATAAAAAGTCCTTTCCCAGCTGTCTTGTAGGTCACATTCAGGTACTGGAAGGTTGTACTGTCTGGTGTGGCAAGCTTGGTGGGAATTTTTCTGTTACCTCCTGAAATTTCTGATTAGATCCATAGGCCATGTCTGTATTAGCAAATGTACAGTTCTAGGAGGTGTTCCTCTGCCTGGGGACATGACCATTTACACTCTTCAGCTGTTGAAATGGTCACAACCCCACATCCCGGGCTGGGTCTTGGAGTGGGTACAAAGCAGGAACTGATCCCAGCAAGCAGCTTATGTGCAACCACCTTGGCCCAAGGGCTTAAGGGGTTTCATCATATGAGTGAGGGCATTCCCAGGCTCCAATGCCAGAGGACATTCCTGGGCAGATTTGATTTCCCAGTGTTATTTCATCTACAAACTCCTAATTTGAACGAGCATCTCATTCAAGTAACCCATGCAGGCAAAAGGATCTGATTCTGCTGTCAGCTGGAAGGGAAGGGGCAGGTTGGTTTTTTCAATCCAGAAAAAGCTGTTTGTTCAAGGAGATGTTTTGCAGTTTGGGCCAAGGCTGAGCTTCTTGATGCTTACCTTCAGTGGCTGGAGGAGACAGCTCTGCTGCTGGTCCCCAAGGACCAATCCTGGGCATATGAAATAATCATGGATGGAGGAAGCCCTTGTGCTTACAGACACAAGAAGAGGATGGAGATGGGTGCTGCAGAGAGTTGTCCTGTCATGCTGTGTCTTGCTCTGAGGGTGCTGAACCCGTGTCCCAGGCTGCCCAAGGAAGCTGTGGCTGCCCCATCCCTGGCAGTGTCTCAGCCCAGGTTGGATGGGGCTTGGAGCAACCTGGGCTGGGGGAGGTGTCCCTGCCCATGGCAAGAGGTTGGAACTGGGTGATCTTGAAGGTCCCTTCCAACCCAAATCATTTTATGATTCTATGATCTCCTCTGGATGTAGTCATAGAATCATAGAATGGGCTGGGTTGGGAGGGACCTCAGAGATCATCAAGTCCAACCCTTGATCCACTCCCCCCGTGGTTCCCAGCCCATGGCACTGAGTGCCACATCCAGGCTCTTTTGAAATATCTCCAGGGATGGAGAATCCACTGCTTCCCTGGGCAGCCCATTCCAATGTCTGATCACCCTCTCCATAAAGAAATTCTTTCTAATATCCAACCTAAACCTCCCCTGGCACAACTTAAGTCCATGCCCTCTTGTCTTGTTGAAAGTTGCCTGGGGAAAGAGCCCAACCCCCCCTGGCTCCAGCCTCCTTTCAGGGAGTTGTAGAGAGTGATGAGGTCTCCCCTGAGCCTCCTCTTCTCCAGGCTGAACACCCCCAGCTCCCTCAGCCTCTCCTCACAGGAATTGTCCTGGAATCCCTTCCCCAGCCTGGTTGCCCTCCTTTGGACCTGCTCCAGGACCTCAATCTCCTTCCTGAACTGAGGGGCCCAGAACTGGACACAGGACTCGAGGTCCACCCACTGAGAAAGGGCCTTGGTAGTATCTCCAAGTTGGAGTATTTGCTGCCATATTTCCCAAGTTCACATTCAGGTGGGACAATATCCAGTCCCCAAAACCACCTGGGAACTGCTCAGCAGTGTAGGCAATATTGAAAATTGCTGCTTCTGGAGCTGGGCTGTGCTTGCTTTAGGACTGGGTTGAGCATGAGGAAGAGATGGAGGTGATATTCAGGTGATGGAGCCAATGTACTCAAGTCAAAGATTTTTTTCTTAGTCCCCTTTTTACTCCTTGTATCAACCATTTCTCTCCAGCTCTTCCTAGCTGAAATCACCGTTTCTCAAACAAAGAAGCAGACTCTTGGCCTTTGGGGATGACATCCCCACCTTGCTGAGGCTCCCATGTCACATTTGTGGGTGTCACAGTTGTGTTATGAATCCCTCACTTGCCATTTGATAACAGGACATCCACGTCGTTCTCCTCCTTAGGAAATTCCAGCCATGGAGCTCCCATCCTGTAGCAAAAATTCCTGACAACTACTGTTGAGCCTAGAATGCAGCACTAATAATTTCCATCCCATTTTGAGCAGGTCAATCTCTTTCTTCCTCTGTGATAAGCCCCATCCTCCTCCTTCTTGGTGCTGCCTCCAACGTTGTGTCATTGGGAGGTCTCATCAGTGTTGCCCTACTTTTTTTGTGTGTGCTGAAGTCAACCTTAAAAATGTTCAACACTCCTAACCTCCTTCCAGGCTGCAGCTCAGCCTTTCAATGCTCAGGGTTTTCATCTCCTTTGCCCACTTTTCTGCTGAGGTTTGTGTTCCTTCCCTTCATTAATAATTTCCCACATGGCCCTGTATCAAATGCTTTACTGAAACCAGATGGCTTTGCTCATTTCTTTGGTCTGCTAAGTCAGCTGCCATACCAAAGGACATCTCAAACATCTCCCCTTCTCCCTTCCCAGTTGCTGCTCTGTCTCTTTAGGCCACCACCTTCTCCATGATGCAGGAGCAGAAGCTGTAGAGCAGCCCCCACTTTCAGTGCATGACTTCATGCTACTGCTGTGACACAAATCATAAAAAAATAGGAGAGAAATTGACTTATTTAGGCCTTCCCTGTCCTCCTTTTCCCCAATAAATCGTGAGCAGGTGTTGTAAATTTGTCTTCTTTCACATATAGAGCATGACCTTTGCTTTTTCCCCATCTCCTACTGGTTGAACAAGCCATCACTTTCTAGGTACTTCTGCACTCTATCCACATCAATCTTGCTTTTCTTTGCTTTTAGCTGAATCTGTCCAAAGAACTCATGCTGACATCTTCAAATAAACCTTTTTGTGGGAGAAATAAATAAACCTAGGCTGGGAGCATGGATGCTCTCCTGGTGTGACCATCAGCACCAGCCACGAGGGGCAAGGCAGATATAGGAAAGCTTTGTAGGGTAGAGGTTTGATTTCTCTTGATTTGGAACTCAGCATTCTGGGTATCTTTCCAATGTCCTTTATGGTTTTATATGTATGGTTTTATATATAAAAATATAAAGGTGGTAAAAGCCCCATATTTGGGAGGATTGAAGGTCAGGTTGGACAGGGCTCTCAGCAACTGCAGGACTACATGACCTTTAGACATCTCTTCCTATCCAAACCCTTCTGTAATTCTACAATTCTAGAATTCTGGGATAGATTTGCATATATAAATTTCTGTATACATACACACAGGCAAACCAAGCTTCTCACCAAATTGCTGCTTTAACCTCCAGCTCCTCTCTCCTCCCCAAGCCCAACGTTGTGGGGATTACATAGCAAACACATTTTTGCTTTCTATTAATAACTCCTTTAGTTCAAGCAGTGCCTTCACCTGAAGGGACCCTGCAGCACTTTGCAAACACACTGAGGCTTCAGCCAAACGACCTCTTTGTTGATTTTTCTACAAAGGAGAGAAAATCAGAGCCATCCAGTTGCTGGGATGTTCAAGGATGCATGGGAGAAGATATTGCCTGCTCCTTGCTAGATCACAGAATGGTTTGGGTTGGAAAGGATCTTAAAGATCATCCAGTTCCAGCCCCCTGGATGGGCAGGGACACCTCCCCCAGTCCGGGTTGCTCCAAGCCCCATCCAACCTGGGCTGAGACACTGCCAGGGATGGGGCAGCCACAGCTTCCTTGGGCAACCTGGCACAGGGGCTCAGCACCCTCCAATTCAAGAATTTCTTCCCCATCTCCAACCTCAATCTCCCCTCTCCAAGTTTTAACCCATTTCCCTTCTCCTCTCCCTACCCCCCCGTGTCCAAAGCCCTCCCCCAGCTTTCTTGGAGCCCCTTCAGATATGGGAAGGTTGCTCTGAGCTCCCCTGGGAGCCTCCTCTTCTCCAGGCTGAACAACCCCAATCCCTCAGCCTGGCTTCCCAGGGAGGTGCTCAGCCCTCTGAGCATTTGAGTGGCTCCTCTGGACACCTTCCAGGAGCTCTGTGTCCTTCTGATGCTGGGCACTCCAGAACTGGACCCAGGACTCCAGGTGGGGAAGGAGCAGCAGGGATTTTTATTTATCATCTTATTACCACGGAAGCATCTCCCAGCTTGTCCTTCCTGCCAGCAGCTGTTTGTGTGGTGCATGGTTGGTTAACACCAGGCTTTCGATTCATTTGGTTTTAACTCTAAAAATATCACCACAGAGCCATAAATTAACCATTTGACCATCAATTAATCCATCTTCACGTTATGAGCAAGGAAATCCAGGCTGGTTTGAGCCATGGGCTGGCTCCCAGTAGCCCCACATCAAGCTGGAGGACTCCCACTGACTCTGTTCAGCTTTCTCCTCGGTGGCAACATCCAAACCATGTCAATCAGCTCTTGGATGGTGTTTATCTGCCCAGCCTTCCAACAGAAATTTCTGCCTGAGCTACTTTGCAAGGTCACTGGTGCCTTGCTAATGCTGCTTGGCTGCTGATTTTCTTTCCTTGTTGCTTAAAAGGGTTGAAGGAAGGGGGGGGATGTGCAGGTGCCTTGCTGCTTATCTGGCTCAGAAGGGGGGAAAAAATAATGAAGGTGGTGATACCTCAGATTTTCTTCTCCAGGCTCATCCCTATCTTGCTTCCCTTGCACGAGGTGTGAATGGATTCAAATTAGAGGAGGGGAGATTGAGTTTGGAAGGTAGGAAGAAGTTCTTCACCATGAGGGTGGGGAGAGCCTGGCACAGGTTGTCCAGAGAGGTGGTGGAAGATTCCCCATCCCTGGAAGTTTCTAAGGCCAGGATGGATAGGGCTTGGAGCAACCTGGGCTGGGGGAGGTGTCCCTGCCCATGGCACAGAGTTTGACCTGGATGATCCTTTCTAGCCCTGAAAATTTTATGATTCTATGAAAGATACCATTCTTGTGGGACTCCTGGCTTGCAGGCCAATTGCTTGCCAATTGAATGATGTGAATTATTAGGTGAATTAGCTAATGTTTTCCTCCACTTTGTCTTTTTTCTCCTGATTCCTTCCCATGAAGTATTGTGGCCACACGGGTAGGAGGGTAGATGGGCAGAGAGGTTTCTCCCAAAGAAGGGGATTCAATGTATTTCCTCCAAAGCAAGCCTCTTACAACACCCACATTCCAACTCTGATTATTCTGTCATTTAGGGGGAGCTGGACAGGTTGGGTAATCCAGAAATCCAGTTAGACCAGCTAAAAACTTGGCTTTGGGAAGGTTGGAGTTAGCCAAATTGATGGGGTGCAGGATGAAGACCTCAATTTTGTGGTTGTGTACCTGGTGAATGACAAGGAGAGAGGTTATCCAGATGCAGGAGGAGAAAATCCTTCCAGGTCATCCCTGATTGCTGAGCTTCAGGCTTCCTTCCCCATTTCCCTTTGCCTTTCACCTTGTGTAGAAGAAATGAGGATGGTATGGGCTGGAAACACAGCAGAGAGGTGAACTATGACTGGTCCTATTCCTGGATTTGGACTGAGATGGGACTGATGGTTGGTTTTTTTGGCTGAGAACTTCAAGGAGAAGCTGCAGATGCCCTCAGGGTGCTATTTCACTCCAAAGTGAGGGTCCCTTTCCTTTCTCACATCCACTTCAACTGTGGACCTCCATCAATCTCAGCCCTAGTAGAAAGCTGATAAGGGTGCTGAGTGGCTTGCAAATTCTCCAGCCTGAAATATGCTTCACTATCACTGCCACAGAGCAAACTCTGCCTGTGGACTTCCTAAAACTAAGGGGGAATTGGATGCAAAGGTCTAATTTTCCCATTTTCTGGATGTGTGGGGGCTGGGTTGCAGTCATGCTTTGTCCTTTCGTTATTTGGCTATAAAATGAACGTGCAGAAGTTCTGAGATGGGGGAAGGAAGAGGGGGAAGATGGAGGTCCAAGTGCAAGGTCCTGTGAAGGGATGGAAAACCCTGGGTCTGGAATCATGTGGGGCTGATGTGCTGTGGATGGGGAACAGCTTCCCCCTCCTTAACCCCCTAGGCACCTCCTTGCATCCAAGGGGACAAATGTGCCCAGCTTGTCACCGTGTTCCCCAGTAACTATGGCAACTCACAGGGAAGATTTCTGGAGAGGGATGTGTTGGCAAAGAGCCCAGTGGAGGGAGGACACAAGGAGAACCAGGTGTTCCCTCTGGGGGGCTGGGATGGGTTTCAGCAGCAGCAGAGCAAAGGAGTTGCTGTCTCTGAAAGTTTGTAGAACCATCAAATGGTTTGGGTTGGAGAAGGGTCTTTCAAGATCATCCCTTCCAATCCCCCTGCCATGCCCAGGGACACCTCCCACAGCCCAGGTTGCTCCAAGCCCCATCCAACCTGGGCTGAGACCCAGGGATGGGGCAGCCACAGCTTCCTTGGGCAACCAGGGCCAGGGGTTCACCATGCTCATGGTGAAGAATTTCTTCCTAATCGCATCCAACCTCAATCTCTTCCAGTTGTGATGCTTTTTCTTCCATCAGTGGGGTAAAAGCCTCTGGCAGCAGAGCAGCTTTGGAGCAAAGCTTGATGTGGGATCCTATAAGAGAAGAGGTGATTTTATTGTGTCTCATGGAAATGCTCTCATGGCTCTTTATAACCCCCAAAGCTGGAAGGTTCTGTGCCATTTGGCTGCTGGGATTTCTGGGATAATCCAGAACAGGTTATTTCAGCCCCTGACTGACTGCAGCATCTCCAGAAAGCTCAGCAGCCTTCAGAGGGGATGCAAATATCCATTGCTTGATCCTGCCCCACAACATGGGCTGATCTGGATGATCTCCAGGGAGGTTGGAACTGGATGATCTTGAAGGTCCCTTCCAACCTAAACCTTTCTTTCTCTATGATTTTTATACTTTTTTTTCTGTTTTTTGAGGTTCTCCCTAGCCCTGTTTGCCATGATTCCCCTTCTTGCTTGTTCTGAAAGTGCTAACTAACATTCTAATCCCTCTGCATGGAGGAAAAAAAGTTTCTCTTTTAGGACCAGCTGTAATTTTCCTCTTCCTGGCCACTCTGAGAGCTGGAAGCCCTCAGAAAATACAGCCACAGCTATTGGGTTAGAGGCTGATTTTCTGGCTGGGCTTCAGCTGGCATGTAGTCACACCTGAAGTCTTGGCAAAACTTTTGGTCAGCACTTAAAAAGCTGAACTCCTGGAATTAAGAGGTCATGGGAAGCCCTGAGCTTCAGTCCTGAGTCTTGCAGGCTGGTGTGATGGGTGAAGGTGGTAGCAAACAACTGGAAGATGTTTATTTCACCTCAACTTGGTGTTGCTATGAGTTGCAGTCAGATGTCTCTACCCAACCCTTCCTATCTCAGTGTTTGATCTGCCTGGAAGTCTTTCAGGGGTGACAAAAACATCATCATCTTTTTTTTTTTTTTTTTTTTGCATCCTGTTGGAGAGGAAGGATGCTCCCAGAAGATAATAATGGGATCTGGAAACCATGTCACATGTCACACTGCTGTTTAAAATGTCCTGCTTTGGCCAGCTGGACCAGGACAGGTTTTGTCTCCCTGTGCTTGGCACTGGGGAGGCCACATCTGGAATCCTGGGGTCAGTTTTGGGCCCCTACAAGGATGATGTTGAGGGACTGAAGGGAATCCAGAGGAGGGCAATGGAGCTGGGGAAGGGTCTGGAGAACAAGAAGAAAGTTCTGGAGAACTTCTGTGGAGTTACTGAGGGACCTGGGGGTGTTCAGCCTGGAGAAAAGGAGGCTGAGAGGAGACCTTGCTCTCTATAGCTCCCTGAAAAGAGGTTGGAGCCAGGAGGGGTTGGGTTCTGCTCCCAAGGAAGAAGTGATAGAAGAAGAGGAAAAAGCCTCAGGTTGCACCAGGGGAGGTTTAGACTGGATATCAGGAAAATTTTCTTACCTGAAAGGGTTGTCATTCCCTGTCTCAGGCTGCCCAGGGCAGTGGTGGAGTCCCCATCCCTGGAGGGATTTCTAAGCCCTGGAGCTGTGGTGCTGAGGCCATGGGGCAGTGGTGGCCTTGGCAGTGCTGGGTTAAGGGTTGGACTGGATGATCTTAAAGGTTTTTTCCAATCCAAATGATTCTGTGCTTCTGTGTGAAAAGTAAATTGATTTGGGAAGTCCAGCTGGATGATGTGGAAAACTGGAAAGGAGTGAGGACATGGGGAGATTTTTGCCATGATGCAAAACCCTAGTTTTGCATCAAGGCTGATATTGTAAATATGGCATGGACAGGGCAAGAACATCTGAAGGTGGTACACTGAGGGCCTCATTTCCTCAGTTCTGGGCCCCTGAGTTCAGGAAGGGGATTGAGGATTGAGGAGATTGAGCAAGGAGGCTGTGAAGGGATTCCAGCAGAAATCCTGTGAGGAGAGGCTGAGGGAGCTGGGGGTGTTCAGCCTGGAGAAGAGGAGGCTCAGGGGAGACCTCATCACTCTCTACAACTCCCTGAAAGGAGGCTGGAGCCAGGGGGGGCTCAGTCTTTTGTCCCAAGTAGCTCCCAGAAAGACAAGGCCATGGGCTTAAGCTCTGCCAGGGGAGGGTTAGCTTGGATATTAGGAAAAAATTCTTTATAGAGAGAGGGTGCTGAGGCATTGGAATGGGCTGCCCAGGGAGGGGGTGGATTCTCCACCCCTGGAAGTTTTGAGGAAGAGACTGAATGTGGCACTCAGTGCCATGGGCTGGGAACCACGGGGGGAGTGGATCAAGGGTTGGACTTGATGATCCCAGAGCTCCTTTCCCACCCAAATGATTCTGGGATTCTGTGATATCACGGCAAACCATAAGCAGTGAAACACACAGAGGATGTGTTTTATATTAAAATCTCCAGATTTTTGCAAACCATTCTGCTTTAGCCTGGTCCCCATCGTGGATTTCAGCAGACACCATGTTCCAGCCCATACAAGTTCTGCTTGATGCAAGACCAGAGTTTGGGGTGTTCAGGTTTGGGGCTGTGCCCTTGGTACAGGAGCTTCATGGATGAGTAATGCAGAAGGTGAAACGAGGGGAATCACCATGATTCAATTGCTGTGCACACTCCATCCCTCTGCTGCAGTGGGAGATCCCAGGATGACAGAATGGTTGGAGTTGGAAGGGACCTTTAAAAGTCATTTACTCTGCCTGCAGTGAGTGGGGACATCCTCATCTGGATCAGGTTGTTCAGAGCCCTGTCCAAGCTGACCTGAAATGTTTCCAGGGATGGGAGCCATCCCATGGGAAGTTGTTGAGGTGCTGCTGATGTGTTCAAAGCTTCTGCAGGGATAAATGAAGTTGTCTGAGAGCATCATGGGACAAAAGCAGAGCTGTTGTGCTGCAACCACATCTTGAATAGGTGTTCATATACTCATAAAAAATATCATAGGAAATGAGTATTTAATGCTCAGTGTAACACCATGTGGAATAAGATATTTACTTTCAGATTATGTATATAACTTAATTTTTCCTCCTCCTTTCACAGTTTTAATTCATTTACACAAAACTCATGTTTGCAGACACAGTGCTGTCCATGTTCAGGTCTGGCCAGGATCACTGATGAGCAATGTTCAGGGTGAAGTGACACCAACTTTCCAGATCTCTTTTCACCCCTCTGTTTTTTTCCCAGCTGTCATACAAACTCCTGTTTGGACAGATCTTTTACGTCACTTAGGGATTACTGATCTCAGCATCACCCTTGATACCCCATTGATAGGGACTCTCTGGAGCTGTAGAGACATCTGAGATTTTAGAATAATGGAATTGTTTGGGTTGGAAGGGACCTTCAAGATCATCCAGTCCCAACTCCCTGCCATGGGCTGGGACACCTCCCCCAGCCCAGGTTGCTCCAAGCCCCATCCAACCTGGGCTGAGACACTGCCAGGGATGGGGCAGCCACAGCTTCCTTGGGCAACCTGGCACAGGGGCTCAGCACCCTCAAATTCAAGAATTTCTCCCTCCCATCTCCTCTCCATCTCCCTTCTTGCAGCTGGAAACCCTTCCCCCTCATCCCATCCCTCCAGGCCCTTGTCCCAAGTCTCTCCCCAGCTTTCCTGGAGCCTCTTCAGGCACTGGAAGATGCTCTAAGGTCTCCCTGGAGCCTTCTCTTCACCAGGCTTAACAACCTCAACTCTCATCCTGGCTCCAGAGCAGAGCTGCTCCAGCCCTCAGAGCATCTCTTTGGCCTCCTTTGGACTTGCTCCAACAGCTCCATCTCCTTCTGGTGTTGGGGACCCTAAAACTGGACCCAGCACTGCAAGGGGGTGGGGGGTTTGAGTCTCACCAGGGCAGACTCAAAGGGCTGAGGTTGGCTCAGACTCCCAGCACAGTGGAGAGCAGCTTCATCCCCTCTGTATAGTCTGCAATTTGCCTTCAATATCCCCCAGAGAATTTAAATTTCCAGCAGTACTTACTGCTGTAGTTGTAGCTGATCCCTTAGTGCAGTTAAAGAGGTTTTTTTAAGGGCAGAAAGGGGCCTTAGGAACATCTTGTCTGGGTGTTGTATTTCATCCATGCAGTCTTGTCCTGTGTCCTTCACTCTCATGTGGCTTCATCATTTCACTTGCTGGCACTGGAATTCAAAGAGAATCTTGACATATTGGAGAAGCAGCCTGAAATAAATGAGAAAGCAGTTCAGGAGAGGTGAGGGTTGGGAATGACATAGAGGTAGGAATCATCAGCAGTACCTATGCAGATGGAACTGCTGGCACAGGAGCAATTCTGCAGTGAATCACAAATCCATGTCAGCAATTGTGTTGCATTGAAAATCAATCAGTCCATCAAGCAACCACCCAAACCACTCATGTAAATAAATAAAATAAGTCTGTGGGGCAAGCAATGTTGGGAGATGTGTGTAGAGGGATTTGACAGAGGTGGTGGGACATCCTTCCACATGAGTAATGCCTCAGGTTGACTCTTTTATTCAGGTTTTGGCTTTGGACTTCCCTGGAACTGTGGACCTGAGGAAGTCCTGAGGGCATCCTGAGGGTCCCATCAGAGAGGTCAGGAGTGCAGAAGACATGGTCATTGCAGAAAGCTGCAAAGCACTGGTGGATTTGGGTAGAGAACTGGGCACCACGGAGGAGTGGTCTTTGCCTGGATGAAATATGATGGTCCATTAGGATGCTCAAAACTGCTGTAGTCGTGGTTAAAAGGAGCAAGACTTGAATCTGGAAGTTAACAATGTACTAAGTGCTTTGCTGGAGTGAGGCCATCTCTGGAGGTGCCAGCAGGGTGTCTCCACACTCCCTGTCTTTGCAACCAGGAAAAAAAAAGTCATTATCATTCATTCCCTGCATTGATTTTCTGTCTGCAGTGACCTTGGTGCTGCTTGCATTTTTTTATTATGGTCCCCAGGGCACAGATTGGATCAAGCAATTACAGTTTTAATAAAAGATGCCTGGGTGTATGCATGGTGACATTTGATTATAGTATCTTGATGGCTTCTGCTGATCTTCAGTCATGACCCCACTACCCTCTCTCCTCCTTGCTAAACTCCCACTCCTTCATCCTATGTAGGGATCTGTTTTTTGGAGCCTTTCCTATCTTGGACTTTGTGTGTCATAGAATCATTTTGGTTGGAAAAGATTTTTCAGATCATTAAATCCAACCATTAACCCAGCACTGCTAAAGCCACCACTAAACCATGGCCTTCAACACCACATCTACACCCAATAACCCATCAGCAAGCTCAGGACCTGCTTACAGGTGTGTGTAGCTTGTTTTTTGAAGTCAAAAGCATCATTACTCAATGGCAGAGGTTAATATGGGACTGCTGAGCCTGCCCTGCCTGGCTGAAAACCTGGGGGAGCTTGCATGGACGTAGCCAACTCCATGTGGATATCACAGAGACCGATGGAAAAAGCTTTATCCTTCAGGGCAGACTCAGGATTTGATCTGACAGAGCAGAGGGAACATGGAGTGAAGCCAAAAATCACCCCTTTAAATTCCTTTAGCTTTGTTCTCAGCAGAGAAAACCCAACACTACAGCTTCAAGGCAATCATTTTCCCCTCCCCTCTTTTGGGGCTGATTATTCTCTTGGCTTGAATGTTAGGATTTTGTTGGTTTGGTTTGTTTGGTTTGGGTTTTTGGTTTTTTTTGTTTTTGTTTTTTGCAATGCAATATTTAAATATTACTTAATATAAACATTTTATGAACTGTTACAACGGGTGAATTATTTATGGGAGGGGAGGGAGTGCTTTTTTCTGAGCCTTTCTGCTCTGTCGGTCGCAATAAATCTCAATCTAGGAGTGTGTTTAAAATATGCAGACTCTTCCTGGGAGACAAGAACGATGCCTTCTTCTCTCTCAATTAAGTACCTGCTTAAAACGTTTGTCCCCAGCATATTTTATTTCCCAGTTAAGCTTGGAACAGTGCCAAAATAAAGAAGTATTTGCAGATCCATCTCATTTCCAAATGCAGAGAGCACAGAAGTGCTTAGGAATAACCAATGCTCCTGCCAGTTCTTTCCAGAAGAAGGGTTATAAAAGCAGTGCTTTTGATTTTTAGTCCTCAAATTTTGGGTTGGGATTTTGGGTTTGGTTTTTTGGGGGTTTTTTGCTGCAGGAGAGGGATCGTGGTGCATGCTTTTGTGTCCTGGCAGCTAGGTTTGGGTTTTGGCTGGGATTGCTGACACTTGCAGAGAATTTTTTGGTAGAGGAATATTTTTAGTCACTCCTGGATTAACAAGATTCTTCTTCCAGAGTGATTTATGGCCACATTACAATGGCACTTTCCTCTAGACATGTGGACATTGGTGCAGCATGGTACCAAAGCACATGGCACATTTGCAACCTCCTCCAACTGCTCCATGTTGGGTCTGGAGGTGCCAAAAGACCCCAGGACATCAGATCCCTGGGTGGTGACATCCCAATGGGCTTACAAAACCATTTTGATGCAAGATGCTTCTGAAAATTGGAATGGTCTCGGAGTCTTACAGTTTTCTGGGGGTTTATCTCAGTCTGTGTAGCTCTTAGGGTTTTGTTTTCTGTGCACAGCATCTCTAAATTCCCTTTACTGGCACAGGAAGCTGTGCACACGCCCTGGGATTTCCTTTCATCTCTTCTTGGTTTTAGTTCCCCAGTGCCTGCTTACACACAGGCTTCTTGCATCTGGGAGCAAAAAAAACCTCATATCATTACTCCACTTTTTCCTTTGAAGGCAGTAAATCCAACATTTTGTGTGCTGTGCCTTCAGGTTCCAGTCACTCCAATTTGCTGAAGGTGAGCTGGGGAAGGGTCTGGGGAAAAAATCTTACAATTTGTGGCTGAGGGATCTAAGATTTTTATGTCTTCAGAACAGGAGGCTGAGGGGTGAACTTCTTGCTGTCTACAACTCCCTGAAAGGAGGTTGGAGCAAGATGGGAGTCTGTCTCTTCTCTCAAGGGCAAGTGATAGGACAGGAGGAAATAACCTCAAGTTGTGCTAGGAGAGGTTTTGGTTGGATATTAAGAAGAATTTCTTCCCTGAAAAAGTTGTGAGAGCCTGTCCTAGGCTGCCCAGGGCGGATGGAGTCCCCATCCCTGGAGGGATTTCCAAGCCCTGGAGCTGTGGTGCTGAGGCCTTGGGGCATTGGTGGCCTTGGCTGGGTTTGTGGTTGGACTGGGTGATCTGAAAGGTCTTCTCCAGCCAAAACAATTCTATTGATTCTGTGATCTCAAGGCTTCTTTCAGCTTCACTTCTCTCCTTCAGAGCAGAGGAGCATTTTGGGGAGAACCTGGCCATCACCCCCTGGGTGTGAAACATCATTTCCCTGATGTTGCAGTGTGCTCAGAGGGATGTTTTCAATCAAACACAGGGAAGTACCTCTGACCATGAGCACCTTTGATGTCAGGACACAGTCCCTTTCTGTCTGTGCTTCCCTTCCAGAGCTTTCCCTTCTTTGCAAGCACTGAAGAAGCCCTTGAAAACAACCAATTAATTATAAAATAACCTCCTCCCACAACTTGTCTTCTCACCATTTCCCCTGTAAAGCTTTCCAGCACTCCTTCTTATCCTTTTTTATTTCATGAGAGCTTTCATGCAGGCAGCCTGATACCAGCAGTGACCAGTAATTGCTCCATGCCCTTGCAATGGTCTTTGTTTTACCTAATTAAGAGGAAAATTCACAACAGGACCATCTGCTCCAGTGTCTCGTGCTGTCTCTTTCCCAGACTCCCCTGAGACAGCTTTGATGGTCCCAGTATTTATTGACTTGGTATCATGGGACTAATCCTGTTCTTGGGAAGCTGTAGTCAGTGAGTCCATCCCATTCCATCCTTACTGATGAGTAAGTGATGCTGATGGTTTTTCCCATCTACACTCATTTCCTCATTTCCTATAATTAATCTCTTTTTGTGCAGCTCTTTGGCAGGGATAGCCTCTAAAGAAAGATGGGTCAACTCGAAGCAGCTTGGACTTGACCATGACACCATTATGGCCATGATTCTGCTCCCTCTTACAGCCATGCAGCCACTGGGACTTCTGGGGGTGGGTTTTATGGTTTCCCAAAAAGCTTATTAAGCTTTGTCCTCTTTTCAAAGAAGCCTTCTTACCTCCCAGGTCTGCTCCAAAGCTGTCTGGCTGTCTGCTCAGCTCAGCTTAGGCTTTCCAGGTGCTTTTAAAATGACCTTGCCCTTGGCACAGAGGGCAATTTCCATGTAATTTCCCCATAGAATCATGGAACCAGAGAATGGTTTGGGTTGGAAGGGACCTTAAGGATCATCTATGGGCAGGGACACCTCCCCCAGCCCAGGTTGCTCCAAGCCCCATCCAACCTGGGCTGAGACACTGCCAGGGATGGGGCAGCCACAGCTTCCTTGGGCAACCTGGGCAACCAGGGGCTCAGCACCCTCAAATTCAAGAATTTCTCCCTCCCATCTCCTCTCAGTCTCCCCTCTTCCAATTTAAAATCAATCCCTCTTGTCCCATCATTCCATGCCTATGGCCAAATTCCCTTCCCAGCTTTCCTGGATCCCTTCAGGCACTGGAAGATGCTCCAAGGTTTCCCTGGAGCCTTCTCTTCTCCAGGATGAACACCCCCAACTCTCTCAGCCTGGCTCCAGGGCAGAGCTGCTTCATTTCTCTGAGCATCTTCATGGCCTTCTCTCAGCTCACCCCAACAGCACTTGTTCTGGGGACCCCAGAACTGTTTCCTCCATCTTTCCTCCCTAGGAATTCTATGTAACTCCAGCAAGCTCTGAACCAAGAATCGCACATGAATCCCCACAGCACACATCAAATTTACATCCAGATTTTGCAGGCTTTGACATAAGACCGTATTAATGTAAACACTGGAAAATCCAGCTCAGCTTTCCCTGAGTTCACTAATCCTTTCTCTTTAAGGTCCTTGATGAGCCTGAGCTCTTTTCTTTCATCTACATAGTCGACACTCACAGAATCACAGAATGTTAGGGGTTGGAAGGGACCTCTGGAGATCATCCCGTCCAACCCCTCTGCCACTTCTCTGGGCAGCCCAGGCCAGTTCTTTGCTACCCTCCAAGCAAAGAAGTTCCTCCTCATGTTTAGGTGGAATTTCCAATGTTTGTGCCCATTACCCCTTGTCCTGTCACTGAGAACATCCTGGCCCCATCCTCCTGACACCCATCCTCTAAGTATTGATAGGCATTGATGAGATCTCCCCTCAGTCTTCTCTTCTCCAGACTAAAAATCCCCAAGCCTCTCAGCCTTTCCCCATGGCAGAGATGTCCCAGTCCCCTGATTATTGTAATGAACTCAGGTTAGTTATGATTCTTCCAGTTAAAATAATTAAAAGACAAAACTAAAGAAATATTCAATGGGTACATTGCCCAGGAAAGTATACAAAGGGAAAGCAGAATTCAGCCCTGTCAAAACATGCTATGAAATTTAAATATTTCAGATTCAATATATAAATATACATATATATGCATATATATATATATAAAATCTTGTAAAGAAATACCAGGATCTGAAATACAGACAAACACAGAGACATGGCAGGGGCAAGTGCAGGTTAATCTTGCATTCATCCATGTCCTGTATTTCATTATTTGAGGCTGACCTATGTCCTCTCTCTCCTTGTTTTACACCCCTGGGGCACAGGGGGACATGCAGAGCCATTTCTTGTCAAATATTCATCATGTTGGAGCTGGTGGATTCAAAGAATTTCTTGGAAAAAAATACCTGGACTGGTCAGTAGGAAATGACCAACCCATCTGTGGTGAGGATGCCCCCATGAATGTGCCATGTGGATGGTTAAATTATCATGGATTTGAGTTCTCTTTCCTTTTTTGAGAGGTAGATATTGTGCCTCCAAAGCTTCTCTAGATAAGATATTTTTGTTTTCTAGTTGTTGGTTTTTTTTTAATAACATCTGAAACACTTACTCAGGTTGCCTAGAGAGGTGGTGGGGGCCACATTTTAGGCTTGATGGGCAAACTGATCTAATTAACAGCATCCCTGCTTAAAACAGGGGCTGGACTAGATAAGCTTTAAAAGTATCTTGCAACCTACTGCATTCTATGATTCTGTGATACTGTAATTCTGATTTTACTTTGCAGAATGCCTTGGAGCCTGAGCTTGCTTTCACAGGTGATATTTAAGTTTGGAAGCTCTGAGTTGCTGACGTGTAAGGTCACTCAGGGATTTGGTTGTTACTACACTAAAATTTCAGTGGTCCAACAGAAAATAAGAGGTCATCCTGGTTAGGATTTGGCCTGTAAGCTGAGTTGGAGGTTTCTCTATCCTCTAGGCATTTAGGAGACATCCAGTGGTGACTGAGGCTGTATCAGTACCTCCATCAGCTCTGTAGGAACATTGAAGGTGGAGGTGGGATGCTGTCAGAAAACAACAGGGTTAGACCATGTCTTTACCTCCCATGAGCAATACATACAGAAGAAATAGGTTGTGTTTAAGATCTTCTTTGCATTGGGCTTTCCTTGAGTGTGTAACTGCTCCAGCCCAGTGCAAGGAAAAATTTGAATACCACATATTCTGGGCACTAAATTTGCCATAACACTTGGTTTACTGCTCTGCTACTTTGTGCTCAAGGTTCTTGTTCCTTGATGCCTCATCCACAAATGTTCCTGGGGCTCTTGATCCATGATCTCCCTTTTCCTACCATTTGCCTTGGTGCCATTTTGGACATGTCATCCTTTTGACCGTGCCTTCAATGAAAGCCTATACCAGCATTTCTTTTATATATTAACTGAAACTGAAGCTGGGACTAACCACTCTCTTCATTTTTCATGGGTACCATTAAGTCTTTGGGACCTGTGATGCCCAATCAGCATGGGAAAGATACTCAGATACAGCCATATAGTAGCTACTATGGTGAGGAGCAAATAATGATGCCCCAAGTCATTAATGTGGTGGCAAAGCAATAGCTGCTATTTCAGTTTCACAGGGTTCCTCCTCCTCCTTTGCCCCTTTTACTGCTGAATCTATTTCTGTCAGGCAGATTAGAAATGAAAGCAAAGAGCAACACTAATTTTAAGCTGCATTAGAAGCAAAGAAAGGAGGGAAGGGGTGGTTCCCTAAAGGGAGCAGAAAAAACCACAAAGAACTCAAAAGAGCTTCTGTTTCATCTCAGATAGCCATTTCTTGGCCTTCCTTTGGTGAGAAGGAAGCAGCTTCTTCTTCTGCAGCTGTGATTTGGGTGATAATTGAACAAATTCAGACAAATTGTTGTCCAAAGCATCACCCATCTCCATCTTCTGCCTCAAGGGCAAACCTTGAGGTTCCTAGGAGCTGCAGCAGCACTAAAAACATCCCCAGGCTGGAGAAGGGCCAGGATATAGGGAACAGGAGCTGGCAGTGAGCTCAAGAAGCTTCATATCAGAGCTTTCAGGAACATCAGAACAGGGAGGTTTCTCTAGCAGAAAAAAACCCATTTTTTTAATGAAAACCCTCACTACTACCCCCCAGGTTGGGTCACCACCCCTGAAGGTATTTTAAAGACATGGAAATGTGCTGCTTAAGGAGATAGTTGAGTGATGGACTTCGTAGTGCTGGGTTAATGGTTTCGGAGGTCTTTTTCCTATAAAAATGATTCTGTGATTCAACAGGAGGATGAATGGAGCAGTTTGGAGCTGAGGTGCTGGTTGATGGGATGCCCTCTCCTTCATCTCCTCGGGCAGCACCTCTTAATTTCTCTGTGAGTCTGAGCTGTTGTTGCTGAAAGATGATTCCTTTGGATTCCCTCCCCATGCTGCTACTGGATGTCTGAGATGGTCTGATCATGCTACGAGGTTGTGAAATGTCATCACTTCATTTGATCTACAAAGCTCAGTTTTCCCCAGCCTTAGAACATCTTTCTGCACCAGTTCCTTCTCTTCTAAGTCATATTGTGGATTCACATAGAGATTTTGCAGTGTGGCCCATAAAGCTCAGTTTCAGGAAGTCATTTAGACCCATATTTACATGTAAGGAGCAGCTCAGAGCCACTGTGCACGTGCTGAAGTGTTTTGCTGAACTGAAATATTGCTGATATAATTCATATTCTGTTTGTGTCTTCAGATACTTGAAATGAGGTGCTGAAAGCATCTCTTCACCAAGATGGATGCTGGCTTCTCTGTACCCTGTTGGATATTTGAATGAGTTCACTGCACTCAGCATGAATGGCACTGGAAAAATTTTGGGCTTGAAAGAGAAGACTTTCCAAGTGTCAGGGTTTAACACTGGCCTGGCAATTAAACCAAATAACAGATGCTCTCTATTAATCCCTCTCTCCTCCCTAATAAACAAAAGAGGGAGAATAAGGGAGAGAGACTGATGGGTTGGAAACTAAACTACGCAGCTTTAATGAAACAGGAATGATAAATAGGAAAAATTACTAAATCTATACAAATCGAGAGGAAAATTGATCCCAGGTTCCTCCCCCTTTCCCCCAATAACTCTCACGTCCCCACCGAGGCTGCAGGGCAGCCCTGGGAAAGTCCAGGCTGGAATCCTGGAGTCAGCAGCAGTTGGGAGCTGGAGGCAGGAACACCCAGATTCAGGCTGGAATGGATCAGAAGCACAGGCAGAGGAATGGATGGGATCCTCCCAGGATGCCCAAGCCGACAGGGAGAGGGGCAGAAGGGGAAGCAGGAAGGGGTTTGACCCTGGTGATCCCTCCAATTTCTCCTGAGGATGAGGTGTATGGGATGGAATACTCTGTTTGGTCAATTCTGGCATCTCTCTTGTCCCTTCCTCCCCAAAGGAGGGTTCCAGGTGGGACCTCTTTCCTCCTTTTCTCCTTCTGGAGGGCCAAATGTTCCTCAGAGCTGAGCAGTGTCCCTGGTTCTGCACACCAGTCTCCAGCTGGAACTATAACCATGGAGTGTGAGCAGTCCCAGCAGCAGCCACTGCCTGAGAAACTTGCTGTTCATTTCAGCAGTGCAGCTGCTTACAAGAGACTGAGCTGAAAGCAAAAGTCCAAGGCAGAAAATCACCTTTATCCTGGCCCAAACCAGGACACCAAAGTTGTGGTATCTTTGCTAAGTCTTCATTTTTCCTAATCCAAAGTTTTTATCCTCAGAGATTTTCCTGCAAGTAGGGGTTGTTCAGCCTGGAGAAGAGAAGGCTCTAGGGAAACCTTGGAGCAGCTTCCAGTGCCTGAAGGGGCTCCAGGAAAGCAGGGGAGGGACTTTGGACAAGGGAATGGAGGGATGGGATGAGGGGGAAGGGTTTCCAGCTGCAAGAGGGGAGATGGAGAGGAGATAGGAGGGAGAAATTCTTGAATTTGAGGGTGCTGAGCCCCTGGTTGCCCAGGTTGCCCAAGGAAGCTGTGGCTGCCCCATCCCTGGCAGTGTCTCAGCCCAGGTTGGATGGGGCTTGGAGCAACCTGGGCTGGGGGAGGTGTCCCTGCCCATCCAGGGGTTGGAACTGGAGGAACTGGAAGGTCCCTTCCAACCCAAACCATTCCATGATTCTGTGACCTTAATGGATAAGCCCAGTTAATTCCTGGATCTGTACCTTGACTGTAGTCATGCAGCTGGACATCTTGTCTTGCAAGGGAGTTTGCATGCAAGGGGAACAGGCACAACTTGCAGAGGATTCAGATACAGTGCTCTTTGGCTCAACAAACTCTGACAGAAGCACTTTGGCTTTCCTCACCTTTTTCAGCTCTTTGCAGCCCATCCAGATCTGCCCATGGCAATGCTTTTCCCAGTCCTGATCTTGCTACAGCACCCCATCAATAAAGATGCTTTTGTGTCCAAGCATCCATGCCAGGAGCTGCTTGCTTTATTTAACCTTGTGGCAAATATTATCATCTGCTGGTTTTGAGGACAAGGGGGAGGACAGACATACAAGCTGTTAAATTACATGTTAGCAGAGCTTCCACCTGGCCCTGACCCATTTTCTGAGGGTGAACACAACATTTACAGATGATTTGTTTCTGCAAACATGCTCAGAACCATCAGGCTGTGATCACCCTGGGAATTTTCCCAACAGCATGCATCAACTGGCTTCATCAGTGACCCAAGATTGAATTCAACACCTTTACAGTTGTAGCACAGCAGCTGCTGTATGGAATGACCAACATGTGTCCCTTCCTCAGCAGGACCCAAAAAAGCTTGGAGGATCAAGGGCAAGGCAGAGGTATAAATCAGGACATCTCCATGGGGTTGTGATTCCCATCAAGAGGGTTCCTGAGGTCTCATTGCTCTTGGGTATAACCTCTTTTCACACCTCCTGATGGTTCTTCCCTTGGTTTTTGGCATTTCTGCAGTGGTTATCTTCCACAGAGCCCACACCTTTCCTTTTGGTGGCTTTTCAGCCCACAAGTGGTAGGGAGGGCTATGGGCTGCTGGGCTGTAGCAAATGCTGATGGATATAATTTTTCTGGTTCCAAAGCCCAGACTGGTTTGGGTTGGAAGGCATTTTAAAGATCATCTTGTCCCAGCCCCCTTGCCATGGGCAGGGACACCTCCCCCAGCCCAGGTTGCTCCAAGCCCCATCCAACCTGGGCTGAGACACTGCCAGGGATGGGGCAGCCACAGCTTCCTTGGGCAAACTGTTCCAGTATCTCCCCATCCTCACAGTGAAGAATTTTTTTGTAATATCTCATCTAAATCTCCTCTCTTTCAGCTTGAAACCCTCACCCCTCTGCTTTCCCCATGGCTGGCTGAGCACAGGGACTTGGGTGGATGCTGCAGGCTGAGGAGTGGAATGATGGTGAAGTTAGCAGTGAAAGGAAAGAGATGATTTTGGAGGTTCTGGTGTTTACTCTGAGGTCCACAAAGTGAACTTTGTGTGTCAAAGGTGCCACTTTGTCTGAGCATGGGGATTTTTTTCCCTTTTCTTATCATACATGGACCTTTCCATGCTGCTCAGTGATCCATAGTCCCTCACAGATGGTCCTCAGCTCTCCTATTTCTCTTTGCTGAGCCATAAGCAGTGGCTGGGTTGTTAGGCTTGGGGTTTTTCTCCCACAATTTGGTTGCTCTCTCAGCTCCTTGACCTTCTGCAGTGTTCACCATCACCTTCAGTCCTGTATTTGTGACATTTTAGCCCTGGCAGCACGTGCAATAATTCTGCCTCCTTGGAAGACCATGCTCCATGGCCCTCAGGCAATTCAAGATCCATCATTTGTGAGCTGCTGACTCAAGCAACTTTTAGAAATGGATCACAGCATGGTTCTGTTCTGCCAAATGACTTGACTTCATCCTTTTTGGTACATTAATCCTGCTCAGAACCTGCTCTGTTGAAGGCTCAGCACTTTCCTCCCCCTCCTCTTTTATGCCAGTGCTCTACTTAATGGGCCCTCACCAGGGATGTCCAGAGATACTTTTCCCTCTCTATCCTCCTCACATTTATTCCATTGTGCATTATCCATGTGTCAGATTCATGCATTGATATATTTAGCCTTTGTTTAGTTAGTTTAGTTTTTACATTAGTTTTAGTTTAAACATTAGTTTAGCTTTGGGACATAATTAGATACAGCCTCATCTGAATATATATATTTATATGTGTGTGTTTGTATGTGTGTATACATCTTAGAGGTTCATTATTGGGGAAAAAAAAATAAGCTGGGGCACCAGGAGCTTCATGGTACCATTCATGGTCTCAGTGGAGCTTTACAGTAAATGATTGTGTACAGGATAATAGTGTGGGCATCAGAGGATAAAGCTGTCATTAAGCACCCACGTAGGAGTTGGAGAAAGGCTGGAAAATGAGGGGGTAGTTCTTCCATCTAGGTGGTAATTTCTGTGTTGACAAGAGCAGGAGATTGGAAAAGATCTGGTTAACCAAGAGGGGCTGGGGTGGGAGATGGGATGAAATGGCTGAAGGCAATGCCTTGGGGTGCAAAGGGCAAATTGTGCTGCAGCAATGTGTCACAAGCAGCAAGGAATCATCCAGATCCAGGATTTGGGAGTTACTTCTCTGGGAGAAATAATTCCAAATAACACACACACTCTGCCCTTTGCTGTTGCCCAAGGGACCTCAGCACAGGGCAGTGTCCTTTTAGTGCTGAAAATGTGTTGGGAGTCATGTTTTGCCTCTTGCAGAACAGTAACCATTGATCAGGCTTATTTTTTAAATTAATTATGTTTGCAAGAGGATCCACAGCCTGTTTATATGGAGCCCCAATGGAATTTTTTTGTTCACATTATGAAAGAGAAGAGCTTTGGGATGGAAACACATGCACACTGCTCCTATCAGAAATCCTTTCTGAGCAGCATTTGCTCACAGTCCAACACGTTCATTATCTCCCAAGAATGTGTTACTGGAATTTCCTTTGATAACTCTCAATAGTCTCAATATCCATCTTAACAGCCATGACTTAATAAAATCTCATTATATCCTGGACCTCAGTGACCTCAGAGGCAAAATTGAAAATCCCAGACAAATTTGCTACTTAGTTTGCCCAAAATGTGTATTTTTTCATTGCTGTTTTGTTTAGAGGAATATTAAGGAGATATGTGATGTCCTGAAATCTTCCCTATGAAGCAGTTTGATGTTTTGCTTCATGAGGGTTTTCCTAGTCCTTCTGTGTTGTTCTGAAAAAAAAATAGTTTGGAACAGTTAAAGAAGCTAGGAAAGAAAGTTATATTTTGATTTTAGAATCAATGACATATTTCAGGCCAAACATTTCATGGAGGTTTTTTTTTTTCCAGTGAAAAATCAGTATAATTTTAAATTTTTAACATTCATCTCAAATTAACCCAACTGTGTAAGACACCACTGTAATGTTCCTGGTCTCCCATATGTCCTATGTATGCATCAGGATGAGGGAGTTGGGCTGGCTCAGTGCTGGGGAAGAATACATTTAGCAGAATACATTTAGCATCCTGTGCTGGTTCTGAACAAACATAACCTATCTTTAAAGTCCTTCAAAGTAGGTTTAACCACTTAAACATGGCCTCATCTCCCCATAATTCCCCTTCTTGGCTTTGCAGTGTTGGTGAGCATCTCCAGATATGGCCACATACCATAGCTTGGAGCTCTCATCCATCCTATGTTCCCTGGATGGGCTGAAGGAAGAAGGTGTTGAGGTCACCTTTAAAAATTCTCAGCCAAGGGGAAAATGCAATTAAAATAGAAGAACCTGAGTGGATGAAGCCCTGTGCAAGTGTGGCATCCACTGATACATGTGGCCAGCAGCTCTTGGCTTTGATGGCTCCAGAACAGGCCAATGCCTCCCCAAGATATCACCTAATAAAGATCTGCTGTCTATTAATTTGCAAGACATCTGCCCCATCTGATGTAGCTCTGTGTTCTCATCAGGTCTATAGGTGTCTCAGCTCCCTTTTTCTCCCCAAGGAATTTTTCCTGTTGGATGTGGCTTGCAAACAGTCATCTGAGGCCTCACATTCTCCTTTTTGTTGAGTTTCATTTTGATTCCCATTTTAGGTCAGGACCAGGTTCTCGACTGTTTTTAATTATTCTTTGGGATGAGAGCTAAGCAGAAAATTAGGAGATGTGTAATTTGCTTCTATTTCAGTTCAAGCCCTCTGTTTTGTGCCAAGATAGCAATTCTTAAACTCTTCCTCAGCAAAATTAAGAGCAAGAAAAATCCTTTCAATAAAGAATGACAGAGCTGGGCTGAGCTGGGTCTCTTGGGTGTGCCCATGCTGGTGCTCATCCATGCTCATGTCTCATCTTTGCACCATGAGCCAAGGTTTTTCTCAGGTTTTAGGTGAGGTTTTTTTTGTTGTTGAAGTGCTGAAGGCCAGATTGGATGGGTCTTAGAGCAACCTGGTCTAGTGGGAGATGTCCCTGGCCATGGCAGGAGGTTGGAACTGGATCATCTTTAAAGTCCCTTCCTGCAATTTCCAGAACCTTTATGATTCCATGACATAGGGAGGGTATCGATTTATAAAATAGCATCTCAGAGTGACAGAAATATCCTGGAGCATCACTCCAGTTCCAGACAGCACAGTGCTACTCCATGAGCTCATGGTGACACAGGGCCATGTCAAGCAGATGTCCCCCTGCTCTTCTCTCAGGGGAAGCTTTTGATTCTCCCACTTTGGAAAGTTTGAAGTCTCAGCTCAAAAAGGATCTGAGCTAGGATCACCAGGTGATCCTTGAGTTCCCTCCCAACCTGACATTTGATGATTCAATAACCTGGATTTAGGTCACTCTTCTGAGATGTGCCCCTCATCCCTACAATCACTAGAGACTCACACCCTGAGTAAGCCACCTGTCTCCTCATTTTGTGCCTTTGCATTAGCAAATTCAATGTCCCTGGCACTCAAATGTAGTAATCCAGGCTGTGAGGTGGCTGGCACACTCTTGCTTACATTTTTGGCTCAGGTAACCAGTACTTTTCCAAGCAATTGTTGGGCTGGGTTCAGGAGCTGGCACACTCCAAGGGCAGTTCCCAGTGGGCTGTTTTCCCTCCCTCATTTGTGGTGGAGACAGAAAGAATTAAGAATTTGTATTTTGGTGCTAATTGACCGTGGTAAGTTGAGTTTCTGGGCACTGCTGCAATCAGCACAGAATAACCTATGTCTTGTCTAATATTTTTTTTTTTTTTTTTAAGTCTGTGTGTTGCCTGATACATCAAAAATAGGCACTGAGGTCAGGGTGCTGCACCAGGCATAGCTGTAGGAAAAGGTGTGAGTTTTTAATTCCTTCCACTGCTTCTGTAAGCTCTGGATCTGTAGAATTGGGCACGCTGGGATCATGGTCACACCAGTACCTGGTTCATCCCAGGGGTGGTAGGACTCCAGAGAAATGTGGCCCATGCTCCCACATGCTTGATGGGATCAGTTCTTGTGCAATAGCTGGTGATGGGAAACCAACATTTGCCTGAGAAGGATTTTAGAATAGAATCCTAGAATCATGGAATGGTGTGAGTTGGAAGGGATCTTAGGGACCATCCAATTCCAAACCCCCCTGGATGGGCAGGGACACCTCCCCCAGCCCAGGTTGCTCCAAGCCCCATCCAACCTGGGCTGAGACACTGCCAGGGATGGGGCAGCCACAGCTTCCTTGGGCAACCTGGCACAGGGGCTCAGCACCCTCAAATTCAACAATTTCTTCCTAAGATCTAATCTGAATCTCCCCTCTTCCAGTTCAAAACATTCATCTATCCTGAAGGAAAGCTCATCTTGGGAGGCTCATAAATTCAGAATTATATAGTGTCAGGTTGTAAGGGGCCTCAAAATCATATTACTGCCTTATTAATATCTTACTAATATCTTCTAATATTATTGTTTATATGAGATGTCCCAACACCCCATTGAACTGAGACTTCAAACTTTCCAAAATAGGGGAATCCCCTCCTTCCCTGGGAGACCATTCCAACCTCTGACTGTCCTTAGGGTAAAAAATTTTCCTCTTGTGTCCCATCAGGATCTCCCCAGGAGCAACTTGTGCCCATTGCCCCTTGTCTTCTCCATGGGACTCCATGGAAACAGGGAGTCTCCATCTGCTTTTAGCCCCCTGGAACATCCTGAGAAGTCTCCCCTCAGCCTTCTCTTCTCAAGGCAGAAAAAACCCAGTTTCCTCAGCCTCTCCTTCTATGCCAGCTGCTCCAGTCCTCTGATCATCCTCGTGGCTCTTCTCTGGACCCACACCAGCCTTTCCACATCCTTTTTGTACAACAGGGACCAAAACTGAACACAATATTCCAGGTGGACCAGGCCCAGGGTTGTCAAGGGTCCTGTTGCCCAGTGCAGCAGAGCTGAGTACCCCCAGTACCCCAGTTATGTCTTCAGTAAGACCAGCAAAGCAAAGATGGAGAAGAGGAATTCTTGCTGACTTTTTAGCAGTTAGATGAGATTGATTGCTGCATTAGCAGCCCAGCTCCATTGCACCATCTCTCACTTCATCATTTCAGCAAGCAGGGCATGGGAGTACAGAAATGCTGACCAGCAAGTAGCACCAAGCTTTTCTTCTCTCCCTTTTCCCCATCTCACATCTGCCTTTCCTCCAGACATCACAAGTGTTTCAGAGCACAGCCCATCTTTTTCTTCATGTTTGTTTAGTCCAGCACCTAATGAGGTTGCCTGGAACTATGGTAACAAATAAAATCCTGCTTCTTCAAAGCTCACCTCCATAGAAACCAGGATTTTATGAGCAACAAGATAAATAAATCCTGGTTTGTGTTCCCTTTTTTAATTCCAGCCCCTACATGCATGGTATCAGAGCCTCCATTCTTTGTCTCTGGTTCTGCAGATGCAACCTGTGCTTGGGTTTGCTGATTGACCTGGTGGTCCATGGCTCATTGTCCAGCTAGCCTTAGAACCGGTGAGAAAATGCATTTTATCTCTCTTGCCCTCAGCTGAAGAACATTGTTTGGATGTTCCTCCTGAGCCTGCTCACTGATTTGGGGGAAATATGTAGTGATTGGTCACGCTCCCTGCCATGGTGGGGTTGGAACTAGATGGTTTTTTACATCCCAACATCCCTTCCATCCCAAACTCAGATTCTGTGATACTGTGATTTTCACTCCTGAGATTTCTACCTCTGCCACAGATAAGATAGGAAATAACCACTGGGTTCAGAAGTTGCTAGGAAGGAATCTGAGTGGCAGATAGACATTAATATTTAGTGCATGATTTTATTTCCTTTTGCAAAGCAGTTGAAGATACATTGTCTGCTTAGGAACCAAAGTGGATCCTAGGTAGAACCTCTTATCTTCCAAGGAGTTTAAGATGAACTTTAGATTTGTCAGTAATGTGTTCACATCTTTACTCCAGGTCTTTAAAGATGTTTCTTTTTCCTTTATCTCAGCTCTTCTTGTCAGAGGGATGTTTTAACAAGGGACTGCAGAGAAGTAATCTGTGGATAAATGGGTGACATTCACTGAACAGGAAAGGGGACACAGAGGAGCCCATTCATGCATTGCTCATTCTGTTTCATGAATAGAATCCTTCAAACAGGCAGCATCCCTTGGCCATTGGCAGTGATATCCAAGCCCAAGAAGGGCTGGAGAGTAAAAGAGTGGGAGAGGGATGAAAAATATACAGAGAAAATAAAAAGCAGATGTAGGTAGATTCACCACTAAGAAAGCATGGAGGGTTGGAGGTGGGATTTGGCTGATAGATGAAGATACCTGCATTTAGAGGAGGGACAGATGAGTGTGTTTATGTGTGCTAGGTGCTTGGATTCCCACCAGTGAAGATCTAATCAGGTAACAGAGCCCTAAGAGGCATTCAGCTCATCCTAAAACACTCACCCAGCATTGGCATAGGGAAGGGCTCTCCAAGCTCCACTGACTGTGTTTCTGGTCCACATGGACTGCCAGAAGGGCTCAGTTACCCTGAAGATGTGGTGAGACATTCATCTGAAGAGGAGAAACACACCCAGGAGACTGTTGAAACCATCAGTTACTTTGGAAGAGCAAGGTTTTCTCTGTCTTTGCAGCGGGATTACGAGAGTGGGAAATGTAGTGTTGGATGAGCAGAGAGCTGCACTGATCCTGCACCCCAAGGGATCATTTACACTGTCCTCTGAGGACAAGAGATAAAGTTCTGAAGCCTAACCTTGCTGTCTAAGCTGGTCCTCTGGTGACCAATGAAATGTGTGTATCTATATTGAAGCTTTCCTGAGCCTCTGGACTCGGTCCACGTGCTTATCTCCATAAAAGTAAAAGCTGAATATCTCCAGGGCCGTTTGTCAAATGTGGTTGAAGCTGATTAAGATGTTCAAAGCTATTATGGGAAGGGATTAACTGGCAGTACCCTCACTCAGAGTTCATTTCCCTAATAAAGCAGACTGAAAACAAATAACACAATCCACGGTGGCTGAGTGGAACAAGGCAGGAGGGACAAGGTCTGCACCTTAGAGGTCCCGTTGGCTCAGAGGTCCTGAAATTAAGCAAAAGCTTTGATTTCCAAGGAAATTTCACCCCTTTGTGGAGGGCTTGTATCACCATTGTTAGATAGCTCCTGGCTTGCACTGGAGTCTTAAGGATCTGAACACTGCCTGTCTGAGCATGATGCATGTAAGGTCCCAACACATTTGGGATTTCTCCATCCATAGTGGCAATTTTTAGAGAGAAAATGAAATAGTTTGCTTCCAAACTAGAATGTTGTTGATGCTCCTTTGAGAAGAACATGAAAATGCAAGAGAATGAGGTTGTGGTTGAACTAGACTGTGTCCAGCAGATGTTAGAAATCTTTGAAACGTGTTTGTTTTGTTTTCTCCAAAAAGTCCTCTGTCCAAGAGAATGAAAGATGATGGATTTATTTTTTGCATTGACTGGGGAATTCCAGACAATAAAAAGAAGCCATAGCTCACAATACCTGATAAACCCTTCATTTCCTACTCTGTGAAAGTTTTATATTTTATTATTCCTTTATGGAAATAACAAAAGCTTTTGGGTGTAATTTGGTATCATTTAGGCAACAGGATACAATTCATTACTTACAGGCATGCATAAGTGGTGGCTGTAGAAAATCTTGGCAACTTTTACTCCTGAATCACCTAACTGGGTTTCCTTCAGGGACATTTGCTGAGAAGTGTCATATGTTGAGTTGCAGAACTTGAATTTTGACGTTCCTTTCTAAATATTAATTTTCATCCTATCTGCAAGAGTCAGGAACTGCATGCATGTAGCTTCAGTCCAGCTGTAGAGACAAAAAAGCGTCTACACTTCCCCCCAAAAAATGACATTTTAAAAAAAAATTCACAATCACATCTGAGGCCAGCTTCTCAGAGGGCACCTGACCATTGTCACACAAGTAAAAGGTTGTCTGGTGCCCTGGACTGCCTGATTTTTATAGATCCAATTTCATTTGAACTTCTCCTGATGTGTCAATGGGGCTTAGAGGATGTCAAAAATGACTTGTTGGGGGGTCAGTTTCTTTGTAAACCTGATTGGATGGTCACAGGTAGACCTATGAGTCTTTGCTGAGCAATGAAAGGTATTGTTCCCACATAAAAAAATTTTAATTGCTTTAATTCCTGAACCCTTTTCTTTTTTTTGCTCCTCAGAAACGAATTCAGACCCTGGGTAGATATCAAACCCGTGAAAGCTGTAAAAGCAAAGGCCCAGTACAAGCCACCAGAGGAGAAAATGAACCATGAAACCAGTTACAGTGCTCAGTTCAAGGGGGAAGCCAATAAACCTGTTCCAGCTGATAACAAATACTTGGAGCGCAGAAGGATACGCACTCTCTACAGTGAACCCTACAAAGAACCACCAAAGGTGAGGAGCACTCTGGAGGGGACCCAGGGCCATCACTACTCCTGCTGGGACATGTCCAACACAGTAACATTGGGCTGCTATTCCCTTTATGTGGGATCTTTCCAACCAGCAGGTGCATCTGAGGTTCCACCTTGGAGATGCTGGTGGATGGAAAGCTGTATTTGAGACAGCCAATGTGTGCTTGCAGCCCAGAAAGGCAACCAAATCCAGAAGCTTGGCCAGCAGGTCAAAGGAGATGGTTTCCCCCTCTCCAATCCATTCTAGTTAAACCCCTCCTGCAGGCCTCAGTCCTGAGGTCACCTACATAAGAAAAAGAGGGACCTGCTCAAGTGGGTCCAAAGGATAATCCAGGGAACAGAATTATCAGTCCTATGGAGACAAGTTGAGAGAATTGGGGTTGTTCAGCCTGGAGAAGAGAAGGTTCCAGGGAGACCTTAGAGCACCTGAAGGGCATATGGGAAAGCTGGGGAGGGACTTTTTATAAGGGCATGGAGTGCTAGGACATGGGTCAATGGTTTTAAGCTGAAAGAGGGAAGACTTAGATTAGATATTACAAAGAAATTCTTCACTGAGAGTGTAGTGAGACACTGGAATAGGTTGTCCAAGGATGTTGTGTCTGCCCCATCCTTGGCAGTGTCTCAGCTCAGGTTGGATGGGGTTTGGAGCAACCTGGGCTGGTGGGAGGTGTCCCTGTGCATGGCAAGGGGGATGGAATTAAATGATCATGAAGGTCCATTCCAACCCAAACCATTCTGTGAGTCTGTGGACTCAAGTACAGGTAGATGAACTTTGGAGATAACACTGCCCTATGTCAAGCTGTTAAGAAGTCAGGGTAGGGCCCAGATAAAGAGGTGTTTGTGTCATCGTTCCCCAGGTGATTTCTTGACAGCTTTCCCTTTCTCCAAAATTATAGGCAGCCCACATTACACTTTATTCCAGGAACAACATGGTAAGAGCCAGGTCTTCATCTGCATTTCATTCAGAGAGTTTCACAGATTTTGGCAGTAAGCACTTTTAGCTTTGATCAGATGGAGGACGTGTGTCAGGAAAGGCCTGGGCTGAAATGTCTTCCACCCTTGTTTTCCAGGAGCAGCAGAGGGTCTGCATATAAATTGAATCATCCTGTGCAGTTTTAGTCCTTCCCAGAGTTTGGAACTTCCAGTTTTGGAACTTTTAGTCCTTCCCAGAGTCCTTAGAACTGTGAGGTCTGCAAGGGTTGGCAGGGCCAGCATGGAGAAGTTGATGGTTTCTGTTCCTCCTTAATTTTGATGCTGTCCTCCTTACATGGAAGGCTGTAGAAACAAGTGGATGTAAGACATTGTTGTGAACATTGCTCAGGTGTCTTGCACCCCAGTTCCCTCGAGCAATCTATTGTAGGAATCTCATAGGGACATTGAGGAGTTATGGCCTGGAAGAAAGGTGGGGATGTATAAATCCCTGAGCTTCATTTCTCAAATAAATAAATGTATAAATGTCCTGAGCTTCATTTCTCAAATTTGGAGAGAGAGACAATCCTCTCTGGGCTTGCAAAACCCCTTTAGAAGTTGGAGGGCAGGACATAGAGGAGAAGATAAGTAACGTTTGTGCCTTTTCTGATCTAAATCCTGTTTTCCACCTGTTCTTGTGTCTCTCTTTCTCTCTCTCCATCTCTCGTGCTGTCGTTGTGTGTGTTGCCCTATGTGCAGGTGGAAAAGCCTAGCGTAAAGCCTTCCAAACCAAAAAAGACCACAACAAGCCATAAACCCCTGAAAAAGGCCAAAGACAAGCAGATCACATCTGGCCGGGCTGCCAAGAAAAAGAGCGCCGAGACGTCCAACACAGCAAAGCCAGAGGACAAGGAGAAAAGTAAAGAGATGAACAATAAACTGGCTGAGGCAAAAGAGTAAATGTCACTGCACTTTCCTTTCTTTCTTGGTTTTCTTTTTGTTTAGTTGGTTTTTTTTCCTCCTTTCATTCTTTCTTTCCTTTTTTTTTTTTTTTTAATTTATTTTTTTTTAATTTCCCTTTGATTAAATAAAGGCCACAAAATTAATTAGAGGCTTCTAATCTGCTTTTTGTTCTGATTGTATTAGAAGCTTTTCTGTTTTATTTCCGAGGAGGATTAGGGAATCCTTGTTTCTGAGGTCAAGTTGTTGTTCTGCTTTGCCTGCACAACACGGCTCTGCACAGAGTGAGGGATGTGGGAATGCACAAGGAGGGTCGTAGGAGATGAAGGTGATGGATCAGCTGGGATGGTGTCCAACAGCCTGTCCCTTTCCTCAGGCTTGCTCCTTCAATGCTTTGACAGCTTGGAAGAACTTGTCAAGCCATGGATGAGCTGTGCTCTCATCCCATGAGGTTTTTTGGGGGCTTGGCCATTGTTTGGTCATCTCAGGTGAAAGGCTTTGGAGGCAGAGAGGATTAGAAGTTCATTTGTGGTGCCATGGATCTGTCATAAATCTGCTAGAGTCAGTGGTGTGGCCTTGAGCAGTTTCCCCTGGTGACACTGGTGGGACTTGTGCTTCAAAAAGCAACAGGGAAGGAGATCCCTTGCAAGTAAAGGGCCAAATCCTCCCCCAGCCTAGCTGAGGGATTGTTTTAGCTGTGTCAGAGCAGCTTCACCTATCAACACCACTGAAAAAACGATTTTTCTTTTAAAAAAAAGGAGTGAGGGAAGGTGCAGAGAGCAGTGAAGACTTCCTAAGGCTCTGGCAGGTCAGACTGGGTCATCAGCAGGTGGTTCTTCCCTATTGTTTTCCCTAGGTTATGGATCTTTTTAGTTAGTCCTGGTTTGTTTTGAATCTTGGTCTGCTTTCTTCACTTCTGGGGTGCCAGTAGACAGAGCTCAATTTCAAGAAGAGGTTTAGTTTGTCCAAAGGGTAGAAAGAAATGAAGTTTCCAAGGTTGGCTAGAGCTGTCAGCCCTTGTTGTAGTTTGTGTTGGCTCATAAGCATCCTTAGAGGGCCATAAACCAATTTCTGGGATCCCCAGACTCCCTCCAGCAAGATCTCAGGGTTTCAATCTTACTTACTGTTCTCTTACTCTAGGAAACCCCCCATGCCCAGCAAGACCAGTTTGGAAACTGTAAACACAGTGGGACATTTTGGCATCAAATATGAACTGGCCTGAGAGACTGGCCTTGCACACCCCAAAATTTGGGTGGTTGAGTCAATGGAGTATGGGAGAGGCATGGTCCCAATCCAAACTTAAGTGTCTTAACTCCTGGAGTAGGTTCTAAATTTGTAAGGATCAGTCTTGATCCCCCCAAACTGAGCTGTTGGACTCTCCTGTAGCAGAGTAGCTGCATGTCAGGATGCAGAGTTCTTCTTCATTTTTGCAGCTCAGTGGTTCTGTCCTAACATGCCACCCATCTTGAAATTTCCTGAGAACAGAAAGTTGGGAGGAATGGAGAGAGGGATGGGAAGTAGGGCAAGGAGGTGGTGTAAAGGGAGAGTATCAGACCTGTGTTGCTATAGTAGGGAAGGAGAAAAGTCTTGCTGCTAGGATATTTTAGAGATGAGAAACTATCTTCACAGAAAAAGAAAAAAAAAAAAAAAAGATATGGGACAAAAGGGTGAGGAGTCCCAGATTTTGGGGTCTTACCCCCTTTAGAAGTGGGTCTTTTGGAAACGTAAATGGGCTACAAGGCTGAGAGATTGTTTCCAAAGAGGAGGAAAGCTCTGTGGTATACAGATAGTGACATTTGCTGGCCTTAGTAATGAATAAATGCCAAGTTCAGTGTATTGTGTGATGTGTCCCGTTTGCCTTGTGCTGACAGCCTAAAGCTTTGAGTATAAATAAGTGTAGTGTTCTGAAGTCAGTGGTGTATTTCCAAGCTTAGCTGCATTAGAACTGTGTGCTATGAGCTAGTCAGGTTGTGTATGTGGAAAATATATATTCATATATAGAAATATATATATATATTTAAACCTCCGATGTTTAGGAGGCAACCAGGGAAAATCCTCCAGGAAGTAAAACTGTGGAAATCTTTGCGAATGTGGTGCATTTTTTTGATGTGCATGCTCCATGGAGATGCTGACCTGTCCATCTTGACCATTGCTTTTCTGAGTGCTCAGAAGCCCCTGCAAGACAATGCAAAGCTCAGCTCCATCTCCAGAGCAGCTCGGCCAAAGGCTTGCGTTGAGCTGGTGGAGAGGAGTCCAGCTCACAGCTCTTCCCACCCCACTTCACAAGGGACAACTGGCCAGAGAAGCTCAAGTTTCCAAGACTTGGTGTGATTCCTCGGCATTTAGGTGCTTCATCCATCTTCACACTCCTCAGTTATGTCCTTTCCTGTCTCAGGAGATAGCAACAGCGTGAAGATGACGTGTCCCAGCAGGTAGAACATGTCAGGAAGAGTCGTAGGCAGTTACCAACAGCACCCAACAATCTCACTGTACTCAAGGAAAGACCATGCCAAACGGTTCTCCCAGTTATTTTTTGATCTCAAGCTCTGAGTTCTAAGAGGCCATCATTTCACCTTGAATTCAATGGGAATTTAGCCCATGACTTCAAGAACATGTCAGGAAGAGTCATAGGCAGTTACCAACAGCACCCAACAATCTCACTGTACTCAAGGAAAGACCATGCCAAATGGTTCTCCCCATTAGTTTTTGATCTCAAGCTTTGAGTTCTAAGAGGCCACCGTTTCACCTTGAATTCAATGGGAATTTAGCCCATGGCTTCAAGAGTAACCAAATTTTGCCCAAGGAACATCATAAAGATGCTCAGAGCACTTCATCCAAGCATCTCCCTGACTCTCTATCAACTTCTCATCATGTAGGCCCTCAGGGTTGCTTCTTCTTAATGAAGAGCATCCATCATGATGTTTCAGTGAAACATGCACAGTCAGTGGTCAGAATATGGCCTTACATCTCCTTAAGACATGAAGTCTTTGGTGGCATCTAACCACAAAGCTAGGTAGGAAGTTCCACCCAGTGGTCTGAATTCCCACTCTAGTAATTAAACTTTCCAAGGGCCATCGACCTGCCTAATTTGGACACCTCTCTTTGAATGGGATGAATGGCCCTGGGAAGGTTTCAACCTTTGCAGAAAGAACCTGAGAGACTGGGAAACCATCTGGAAAGACCTGAGAGACTTACAGACACCCAAGCTTACAGTTTAGCTTTGCCTTGAATGCCAGGAACTGCAGCAGAGCCAGGCCTCAGGCTGAAATCCTTCATGGCTCCACCTTCCACAGACTTTATGTCCATCCGACCCACTCAGGTTTTTATCAGAAAGGAGACCAAATTCCTGCCAGTTTCAAGTTCACTTTTGGACTCTGAGCTTGTCAATCCCTCTGGGAAAGAGTGCTCTGCTCTTTTGTGTTTCCAGCTACCACGATGCTGATTCTGTTGCACCGCTACTTCTTTGTAATATGTTTTGCTTCCCTTGTAAAAAGAGAGAAAAAAATGGTTTTGCTTCTTCTAAATTTTATTTTAACCCTGTGAAAGTTCCTGTGCTCTCTATTGCTTGCTTTCTCATTTTCACTGTATTGTACTGTGACTCCTTTCTGCAAAATGGTGCTAACTGCTGACTGAGCTCCTGTTTTCTGACTGCTTTGCACACTGATCACCTGCTTCTTCATTTGCAACGTGTTTATATGTTTAAAAAAAAAAACAAAAACACAACAAAACAACCCACAAAACCACATGGCTCCCATGAATTCCACAAACTCTTGCCTCTTGGAGGCAGATAGGAAGTGTCTAATTAATATTTTGTGGCCTGGGTTTGGTTGCGTATCACGATTTGTCTCATGTAATGTGTTAAGCACACCTCCTCGTGGTGCTTTTTCTCATTCTTGCTGTTCTGATGAGAGTCACACACACACAGAACCACACACACACACAAATTAATGTATAGCCAATTGATTGTGACGTGCTTGTGATCTTTGCTTGCTCAAAGGGTTTTTTTTCTTTTGATTTCTTTTCCCAATGATAAATAAATGCTAAAGACGAACACCACCTCCTTGATCTTGTTTTCTCAATAAGAAGCACAGTCAAGGGAAAGAAATGCCCTTCCAGCTGTAATAATATTTGTGTTGCTTAGAGCCACCACCACCTCCATGCCTGTCCTAGGGACAACTGAGTTGTCACAGCCTGACTCCCTTTATATGGTTGCTGACTTCAGACTCATTTGAAAATATCAAAATGGACAGTGATGTGGATGGAGGAGGTAGTTGGCTTTTAATTTATAATATATATATATATAAGTGTGTATATATATATATATATATACACTGTCTTGAGCTGAGGGTTGGTGCTGCTGCACCTTGCTCGTGTCCACCTTGCACTGGGTCAAGGAGCAAAAACCCATCAAGAGCTGGAGGGAGGGGAGGTGCTGTGGATGAGGTCACATAATTAAAACACCCTTTCCCCACTGCCTACAGCTTTTGCTTTTGCCCAAAACCTCCTGACAGACCCAGGAGTGGGGTCAAGGGGCTCTAAAACCTTATTGGAAGGAGGTGAGAAATTCTTGGGTTGAGCACTTTCAGCATGCTACAAGCCCAGATGTAGCTGAACAGGCATCTGGCAGTGTTTGTCGAAGTGTAAAACACTGATTTTACTTTGAAAAAGCATTGACATTCTGGAGGAAAGAATGGTTAAGAAGAAAGCAAGGCCAAGGGCACCATTTTATTTTGAATTGAGAACCCTAATCTTTTTTTCTTCTTCTTTTTTTTTTTTTTTTTTTTTTTTTCCTTTTAATTGGCCCATAAGCTTCTTTCTGCAGGTTTGTTTGTTTGTTTAGTCATTCTTTTTCTCTTTTAATGGATATTCCATGAACATATCCACCAACCTGGGGAAAACTGTCTGCATGGGGGTTGTGTTTTGAACTCTCTCCTCCAACAGAGCTCTGCTGACTTCCATGGAGCACTGACCTTCTTCTACCTTGCCATTTCCATCCCTGCCTGGTTTACAAATCTCTTTCTGAATTTATTCCACCTGTGACCACATGCTAATGACAGTGCTGCTTTCTGATGTCCTGCTCTGTCACCTTGCCTTCCCTCTCTCTTCCCCACCAGCTCCATCCATTCCATGTTCACACCTAACTGTATGATCTTCAAAAATGTTTCAGCTGATCTGTAGGTCCAGGGATTTATCATTTCACTTCTCCACAGCTGACAGTGGAGAAAAATGTTCATTGCTAAAAGAGCAGTTGTTGACGGGGCTTCTCTATGACAATCCATGTTGGCCAACAAAAAGTTTCTCCCATGACACAAAGGTATGGGGGCTGTAAGAGGGATGGGTGATCCCTCTGGTCCCACTCAGCTGCCCACATTCAGTGTTGGAAAACATTCCCTCACCATCCTGTTGATGTAATTTCTAAGAGACCTGAGGACCTACTGGGCTGGAGAGAGAGGTGTGAGGACCTGAGCTCCCTGGTTCCTTCAGCCATCCCTCTGTGAACCACCTCCTACTCTCTCACTTCTTAATCTTTGTCAAATCCTATGAGGACGGTCAGAGATGGGAATGGTCTCCCAGGGGAGGTGGTGGATTCCCCCACTTTGGGAAGTTTGAAGTCTCAGCTTGACGGGGTGCTGGGACATCTCAGATAAAAAATGATATTAGAAGGGTTGGACCAGATGATCCTTGAGGTCCCTTCTAACTTGACATTCTGTGATTCTGTGATTCTATGAATCATTTGTGACTGGCACTGCCCACCTTGTTCCAAAGACTGCTGTGAGAATGATGTCTGTGCAAAGCACAGGAGGTAGGTTACTAACAATTAAATGCTTTGTCTTCTAAGAGCATCAAAGGTGGAGGTCCTGGCTGGAGTAAAAAAATGGTCCCAATGGTCAGTGTTGGTGTCTGGTGAGGGGACAATGAAGGGAGAGAAAATATTGGCATGATGAATTTGTGATTTGGATCCTCCTCACCCACCCATCCATAAATTTAACTGATTAAAATTGGAAACAGGGACATGGTTTAGTGAGGACTTGGTTCATGGTTGGACTTGATGATCTTAAAAATCTTTTCCAACCAAAGCTGTTGATTCTGTGATTCTCAGATGCTGAATAATAGAGCAGCTGAGTGTGGCTTTGCAGTAGTATCACTTGGATTGCTCAGGGTTTGAGCAGCCCCATGGGGGGGTGGATGGCATGTTTCCAATTTTAATCAGTTGCTTTCAAATCCATCTTGTGCTGAGGGCTTCAGCACAGGCTCCTGGAGACTTGTGGATGGGTGGGTGAGGAGGTTCCTGCCTGATGCTCTCCATCACTCCCTGCATTAGAGAGGGGTTTAAGTGCCTTGGGCACAGGACTGAGATTTACTGATTTTGCCACCTAAAAGTCTCTGAGCTTCCTTTGAAAACCTCAGTTATTATTACATTCCTGACTGGTAAAGGAGGGTCAAAGGATGACTCTGGATATTTCATCGGCTGACACAACAAGTGCAAACTTTTGTGTTGTAATATCCTTTGGATTTAGGTTTTATTTAGGGTTTACTCAGAGATGTGCCAGTGCAGGAGAGAAAGGGACTTTTCAAGAAGCTTTATCATAGCTGGTACCTCCCAGCATGCAAGGAATAACCACCATTCCCAGCAGCAACATCAAGGAAAGAAGAGGAAGCTCTACAGGAAGAAGTTATTCCCTCATATTCACATGATGGCATGGCTGTGCTCAGCACTGAGAACATTATCTTCTGCACAGCTGGAAAATATTGTGATGGTCACACGTGGGCTTCTGCTCTCCCTGTTTCCAGCAGTGTCATGGTAAGTTTGATCCAACTGGGGCTTTGACAGCCCACTTCCATTTGCCTTAATTCCCATGAGCTTTCCAGGTTGGGAGCAGCTCTGCTAATGCCACTGGGTCTGGTCACCAGCTCAGAGGTCTGTGTTGAGGGGGACCACAGCTCTGAGTACTTCAGGACCAGTGGTTTTATTGTGAACTATGGATACCTTGAAATCACTCTTAATTTCTGTTGCAGGATGCCTTGGGAAGCAGCTCCCTAATCCTGACTGTCATCATCTGGAGGAGATGTGAGCCCAAGGGTAAAAGAAAAACCAGCTGATGGATTGAAGGCATCTTCATGCTTCCTAGAACCCCAGCTTTCCCTTCAGGGAGTCTGCTCCAGGGAAACCAACAGCAAGGACCAGCTGCCTGAAAAATGGTGGATGAGGAGTTGTGGCAGATCTTGGCAATAATTCCCATCCCTGGAAGTTCTTAAGGCCAGGCTGGAGCAACCTGATCCAGTGGGAGGTGTCCCTGCCCATGGCAGGGGGGTTGGAACGAGATGATCTTCAAGGTCCCTTCCAACTCTGAAAATTCTATGATTAAAATGTGAGAGCACCATTCCTTCAGTGTCTGCAGTTCAGCAGTGGGAGAGATGGAAAGGGGGAAGGATTTCTACAACCTCCTCATTGTCATCTGCCCACCTCCCAGCCCAACCTAGCCTGAGACTTGCAGTACTCTCAACCCCCTGAACAAAGCTGGGTCTTCCCAAATCTTCTTGGAGACCCAGAGACCACCATGCCCTGCCTGACTCAGAAAGGTCTGGAAAGCTGGGTCATGGGAGAGGGTGAGGAGCATCTTGCATGGCATGTGGTGATGTGGTTTCTCACCACGTGATGGCCGTGGCAAATGGCTCTGTCCTCATCATTAAAGAGCACCCAAGAGCACTTGATGGTGCCAGAACCCAAACATCAAGATAGGGAAATCCTGAGGTCCCTGGTCATTGTACTGACTTGCTTTTTGGCTTTGCTCAGGATTCATTAGCTAATTGAGGATCAGTTCAGCTGAGACCACCTTGTTTGAAGTGGTCTGATGTCCTGCTCTGTTTTTATTGGTGTGCCAATAAAAAGTTTGGAGTCAAGGGACCAGCAGGGACACGAGCCAGCAAGGCACCTTTAATTTAATGACAGAAGTTGCACTTTGGAGTCCCAGGCCAGTGGATGTCCTTGCCCCTGTTGTCCCTGCTCCCTCCCCACTCCCTAAGTGTCATCATTTCTCTGTCCCTGTTGGCTCCTTCCCATGCAAGCCCTGAATGCCCTCACCCCCCCATCAGACCCCATCTGCCCACCATGTTCCTTCCAGATCATTTCCATTCCACCTTCCCAGCCACTTCTTCCATGTCTGTCCCCCCAGCTGCTTCCCCAACCCTTTGCTTTCTCCCACCTCTCCTCCTCCACATCCTCCAGAACATCCTGTTCCACCAGGGACCTTCTCCTTCCCATCCTCCCCAACTGACTGTCTTGTGTCCTGTCTCTCTTGGACTGTAAGACTTTCTCTTTGCCTGTACCATGTGATAACACTCACTGCTTGGAATAAACAATACCTCACCATCTGCTGTCCTTTTTCTCTCTCGTTTCTTGGTGTGGCTTCAGTAGATGTGTCTGCAAGTGCTCTCTGTGTCTGTCCCCGTGGTTCAGCTACTGGGCTTGCTGCCCCAGCTCTCTCCATGGTCTTTTGGGTTGACTGTGCTTGTGTGTTTGTTCCCCTGGTAGCTTTATTTCTTTTTTTTTTTTTTTTTTTTTTTCAGCCCTGGAATCAAGTTGTGTTGTCCTTGTAGGAGCCTGACATGTCCAGAGCTGCATGACTTTCTGTCCTCTGCAGTTCTGGTGCATCTGATGATGAGGTTGGCCTTTCTCCAGCTTCGTGCAGAGATTTAGGCTGGCAGGTGGCTCAACAAATGCAATAGGTGAGGAGGATGAAGGAGAAATCTTGTAGCCCAGAGCAGAAACAGCTGATGGGAAAGGATCTACATTTCCCAGTGTGTTACAGAGAAGAGAGGACAAAAGTGTGTCAGTGGAAACCCAAACAGATGAACCTCCCCAGGGGAAGGAGGAGAAGCTGGCTTAGCAGCAGGACATGCTTCAGAGATGGATGCCCAGGAGGCTTTTTGTGGTTCAGAAGGTGCCCTGAACATCTGCTTCCTCCTGGCCCTGGACCCTTCAACCTCTGCATACAACGATTGTGATGAAGTCCCAGTTGGCTTCTTGCTGCCTCCTTGTCCTAATTTACTACCTGAACAGAATAGTTTGGTCTCTGCTGGCTGGACCTATCGGTGCACATGAAGATGCTGCTTCTTCCCAGGTACTCCATACACACAAGGAAAGATGCAGGAGCAGCTCAGTTTCCCAACCTTTGCTGTGACCTTCACAGGTCTCAGGTGTGACACCATCCTGAGTGAGCCCCTGAGCTTCTAGGATGGCCATCAGTCTGGTTTCATGGGCTACAAAGCAATTATTAGCTCTGAAGACCTGATTCAAGGCCAAGCTGAAGCTGGTTGGTGGACATGGATGGGAGAAGGGTCAAGCAGTGCTTGGACTCCAGGACTTTCCTCAGTGCCTGTTCCTGTCCTTGGATCTTCAAGGTGGGATGGAAATGGTCTAGGGGAAGGTTTCCCTGCCCATGGCAGGGGGCTTAGAACTGGATGATCTGTAAGGTCCCTTCCAACCCAAACCATTCTATGATTGCCTGATGGAAATGTGTGTGGAGCTCCAGTCCTTCTCTGTGAGGAGCCTTGAGGTTTTCTCTAGGACAAGCAAGCCCTGCAGCAGCTGGGTTGTGCTTGACAGATCCAGGCTCCAGGGATTTTGGTGCAGATATTGGGAAGAGTCATTGGGAAAGTGGATCTCACTGTAGGTAATGCCCTGTGTCCTCTCCTGTGTGCCACCACGACCTGCTCCCACCTGCTTTCACAGTGCTTCTCCAAACTCCCAACTCCAAGAGTGAAAAAACTCTAGAATAACCTAAATCATCAGCTAAAAATCTCAGCTGGGCAGATTTAGGGATTAGTTAGTATTTAGGACAAGATTCCTGCATGCCACTGAGGTCCCTAGATGACCTTGGAGATGCATTGAAAGTCTTCAAATATCCAAATTTCTGCTAGCAGAGCATTGGAAGAGTTTGAGGATCTGCTGCCATCCAGATGGGAAGTTATTTAAACTCTGGAGTCCTGAGCTCCTTGCTTCTCACCTGGTACCTACAGGAGGTCAGATTTCACAGCCAGACATTTCCCTCTCCTTCAGCCTTCTCCTTCTCCTCCAGGGCCCATCCAACCTTTGCAAGGGATAACACCTTCTCTGTTTGCTTAGATACAGACCCAGGCTAAAATTCTGCTGTAGCCTGAATATTTGATGGTGTTGCCTTTTCCAAGGGATGTAACCAGGACCAGTTGTTAAGTACCAGGAAAAGGACAATTTTCAGGACAAAGACAACTTGTGTTTTGGTTGCTGTCATCACAGACAACAAACTTCAATCCACTAAAGGCCATAAAGCATTCAGAAGGAAAAGGTGACTTGCCCGGTCCCATAACCTAATTGTTATTGGTGTTTGCCCAGGAATAAATGAGTTTGGATCTTCTGAGGAACAAGAAGCTGCCAATGTCCGACTCACCTGAATTTTCTGGGAAAGAAAGGACAGATTTCCCATGATTCTGTTTTTAAAAATGGCCCTTTGAGACCAAATTTCAGAGCTCTGTGTACCTGGGGATATTTTGCTGTCTCTGAGCCACCAGGTGGGGATTTCTGCTGCTTCTCGAAGGTGACTTTTCATTTTTCCGGGTGTTGGCTCTGTCTGTACAGACTCATAGCAGCTCCCAAATTGTTAAAGGGCTTTGAATGAAGATAATTTTGCAGAAAAAGAGAAATATCATCAACTCTTTTTGATATGAGGCCACTGAAGCATCAAGACCTGAGTCCATGAAAGAAGAGGGATGAGCCATGAGCAGGTCCTCCATGTCTGTGAAGAATGGGCTGACATTGCTGGAGGTTCTCTCCATCAGAGGCAAGTTTAGACTCAAGTCATGAGATCCCAGCTCCCTGATTTTACACCAGGACCAACAAAGAGGAGATGGTGCTATGTGTGTTCATGGTGTTCATCCTTTCTTGGCTCCCAGACACCAGGGGAAATGTTTCTGGTTTTAATTCAGTTTCCCAGTTTCTGGGAAATGGAGCCCTTCTGACTTTTCTGCATCTCAGCTGTAACCCAAGTAATGTTCTGTCACCTCCAGTCAATCTCTCCTTCATTTCTCACCTTCCCATGTCACTTTATTAACCTTTTCTGCACCCATGGGTTTCACCAGGCAATGGTTTGCCACCAGCAGCCCTCATGAGAGATCTCCCAAGCTCTTCCTCTGCTTGACTAAGACAAAGATCATTTGTAAATGTTGCTGTTTCTGTGTTAGGTCTCATTACATTGCAGGATCAAGCTTGCCTTTCAACCCTCTGATTTGCACCCACTCAGCTCACTCTTCCCAAGCTGGGATCCAGGGCTGGACCTCTCCATGGATCCTTGCACAGATCAGCCAGGGCTGTTCTGGTGGAATGGTCTGCAATGCTGGATTGTCCCTGGATACCTGGGGAAAAGAATGTAATTACCTTCCTCTCACACTCTTTCCACTTTAAAACAGGTTTGGAATGAGCTTTAGTGGGCAAGGAAAATGACAAAATTATCTGGAAGAGGTTGCCCCAGGAAGCTGTGGCTGCCCCATCCCAGGCTGGATGGGGCTTGGAGAACTCTGGGATTCTTCAGGGGAAGTGGTGGATTGTCCCACTTTGGATAGTTTTAAGTCTCAACTCGACAGGATGCTGAGACATCTCATATCATAGAATCTGCCAGCTTGGAAGGGACCCATCAGGATCACCAAATCCAACTCCTCTCCCTGTGTAGGGCACTCCCAGGATCACTCCATGTGCCTGAGAGCATCATCCAGATGCTTCTGGAACTCGGGGCAGCCTTGGTGCTGTGTCCACTTCCCTGGGGAGCTTATTCCACTGCTCTAAACAATAATATCAGAAGGGTTGGACCAGATGATCCCTGAAATCCTTTCCAACCTGACATTCTGTGATTCTGATGCTGTGATTTCGATGCCTACGAAGAGGGGGTGGGGATGGGCTCCACCAGCCTCTTTCTCCTCCAGAAGGATGGATTCACACACTCATGATAAAAGAGACAGTGAATTAAAATCAGAAAGTATCCACTGTACAAACATGCATCAGCTTTTTGACTGCCTCAACAGAAGTACCCCAGCAAGGCTGCTGAGAGGGGTAAATTCCCCTGGTGACTCTAGCAGGGGCTAAGGGAAGTGCTGGCAGAGGGTGATTTCAAAGAGTTTATGTTCCCCCAGGAAGAAAATTGACTTCTAAACTCTGTTCTGAAAAGCAAGGCAATAGCAAGAGCAGGGCTGGACACCAGAACCAAGGAAGAGGTGGAATTAGTCTAACATTGACCCAACTACCACCAGGAGCATCACCTACTCACTGGCACAGATAAACCTGAGCTGAGCTGTGGTAGTTACTACATCTTCCCTTATTAGACTGGTTGTGAAGACCTGCTCAGAGCAGGTAGTTTGACATCTGGAGCGGCTCCTGGCAGCCTTCAACCATGCCCAGCTTGGTGTGCAGGTGCCTTTGGGAATGCTCTCCACTGGCAAGGATGTGTTGGCATCTCCAACCTTCTCCAGAGGTCAGGCAACATTCCCTGTCCCAGCAGATGTCTGTGCATCAGCAGCATGGACATGGTCTAACCTGAGAGTGGAGCATCCATCCAAAGAGGAGCTGCCCTGTATTTTCCCCTCATTTCTTGATTTATGGTGCTGGCCTCACCTCATTCCCACAGGAACTTGTAGGTTGGACTCAGCACTTTTCCTATATTGAGGAAACAGGGGAAAGGCCATGCTGAGCCCTGCCAACAGCTTCTGGTAGCAAATGTCTCCTGACTGTAAGCACGGAGGGCAGGAGGAAGGTGAGTATTTGAGCCAGAGTTGCCCTGCCAGGGCTCTCCAAATGGTCCTACCCCATTCTCTCTCACACAGGGATGGTTGGACCCATGTGTCCAAGTTGGGCTGGTTTCACAGGCCAAGGAGATGCTCACCAGCACCTTTCTCCTGGCCGTGGTGTCAACCTCCCTGCAAGCTGGAACCATTCCCTGCACAAAGCCAACATCAGGCTGGGGGAAAAAGGGGAAATCTCCAAAGTCCTTTAATGCAACCACTGTGCAAAGCTGCCCATTTAAAACCCAAGCAAGCTTCTCCTGCCTGTCCATCTGCTTCCTGCAGCCTCACAGCTCCCTCCCCATCCATCACACCTCTCTCCTCATCCCTGGAGATCCTTCTTCTCTTTCTGTCTCCTAATGAAGATTGATTCCCTCATTCCCTACAGGTCTTCCCTTCCCCATCTCTCCCTCTGCTCTTCAACAAGACCTGACCTTCCCTCCAGCACCCGTCCAGAGCTCCTGGCAGCCTCAACCCTAACTCCCAGGCTTTGTTCTCTTATGCTCCCATCCAAGACTACCCCAGGTACAGAGCTGGCCCCAAAGCTGATCCTAAGGCATCCAACGCCTTGGTGCCACCATCATCTGGTGTCTCCTGGGGGCTTGGAGGAGAAGGGGTGCTCTCAGATGGGGGTTAGCATGTTTTAGCTGCCCTTGCTTTCCTGGGGGTTGTGCTTTTTGAGGGCCACAGGTGCTTTCTGAGCACCCCACAAGCTTGGCTCCCCAGCCCTCTAGGGCTTTCAGCACCCACCTTGAGGGAAACTGCTTCTTTTTGAGACAACTTTACAGCGAGGTGGTTGTTTGATGCAGGTTATAATCAATTGGCAAGCATTTTTTTTTTTTTTTTTTTTTTTTTTTATAGCTGATGGGGTGGGCCTGATCCTGGTCCCAATGGAACCAGAGGCTGGTTAAAAAGTCAGGAGCTCCAGCTCTCCTAATCTGTTGGCCATCCATGGCTTTGGAACCAGGAGCAGGCTCCACCAGCCATCCTGAGGACATACCAAACATGTGGGAGATGCTTGGGGAGAATCTTCCAGAGCCATGGGTCAAATTTCAACTCCTGGGTGGCATTTTTGGTTTTGTGCAGCAACTGATTGCTTTGAGAGCTTTGCAATGATGCTCTTTCTCTACTTCCAGAACCCCTGAAAAAACCACTGGTGCTACAGACCAAGAACCAAGGACCTTAGTGCAGGACCAACACGCGTGAAGTTGAGAACTTTCTTCTGAGCAGAGGTTGGAGTAAACCTATAGTCTGCATGAAATGTGTAATGTCTGGCTGGCATACAATAAATCTGGTGATCAGAGCTGAACGTGACAGTTTCTCTTGTCTCTCAAGCACTGAGAAGTTGCTGTCACCCAGATCTGTGTACTGGAGTTAGCATGTCTGTGCCTTGATTTCTATTCAGTAAAGTCAGAGAAAGAAAAATGGGTCCAATTCTCCATTTATTTATAGCCCTGAAACTGCACTGGATTCTGTGGTTTCTTTAGTTTACACGGGCAAGACAAAGATAAGTTTCACATCTTCATTGACATCATGAGGACCCCCCTGCAGTACTGGGTCCAGTTCTGAGGTCCCCAACACCAGAAGGAGATGGAGGTGTTGAAATGAACACAGAGGAGGCTCCAAAGATGCTCAGAGGGTTGGAGCAGCTTTGGAGCCAGGGGGAGAGAGTTGGGGGTGTTAAACCTGGAGAAGAAAAGGCTCCAAGGAGACCTTAGAGCATCTTCCAGTGCCTTAAGGAGCTCTAGGAAAGCTGGGGAGGAATTTAAAATAAGGACATGGGGTGACAGGACAAGAGGGAATGTCACAGGCCCTGCCTCAGTTTCCCCATCAAGAAAATGATAGTCCTGACACTCATTAGCAGCACAGCCATGTGCTGGAAAGCAGAAAATGGTTGCAGGGAGCCAGGTAAATTAAAAATATTTCTAGTATCTGATGTTTAACACAAAAGAAAGCAAGTCAGCCCCACTTCACCACCATCTTAAAAAGCATCTCTCTTTTTTTTTTAATCTTCAATACCTGCAGAGAGCCTGCAAGGAACCTATGGAAGGACTTTTCAGAAGGGTGTGTAGTGATAGGATGAGGGCTGATGGTTTTAAAGTGGAAGTGGGGAGATTTAAATGAGATTTTTGGAAGAAATTCTTTGCTGTGAGGGTGGTGAGATGCTGGAACAGGTTTCCCAAGGAAGCTGTGGCTGCCCCATCCCTGGCAGTGTCTCAGCCCAGGTTGGATGGGGCTTGGAGCAACCTGGGCTGGGGGAGGTGTCCCTGCCCATCCAGGGGTTGGAACTGGAGGAGCTTTAAGGTCCTTTCCAACCAAAACCATTCTATGATCTAGTAAGGAGGAGGCAATATGTTCTCCCATGCATCCATTCTCCCATACACGAAAGCTCGAGGAGGGCTTTGGACACAGGAGTGTAGGGAGAGGACAAGGAGAAATGGTTTACAACTTGAGGAAGGCAGATTTAGATTAAATATTAGAAGGAAATTCATGAAGGTCCCTCCCAACCCAAACCAGACTGTTTCTCTGCTCTTCCAAAAATGTTTCACTGAAAAATTTTACGAAGTGGAAATATTGTAGGAGAACTGTAGCTGGTTCTTGGGATTTGCAGGTACAAGTGCTAGCACCAAGCAGGGCTCTTCCTTTCAATATTCATGTGTGAAGCAGCTACTTCATCAAAGGTGGGGAGAGCTGGGCAGGCTCCATGGAGTATGGCAGCTCCAAAGCCCCCCAAAAGCAGAGGGTCTACTCCAGAGGGAAACCACCATGAATTTGGAGAAGTCATTTAATTATTTCCAAATGAAAAGGCAAGTCAGAGGGGAGATGTATTTTATACATTAGGAACAAATTCTTTACTGGGAGGGTGGTGACACATGGACACAGGATTCCCAGAGGAGCTGTGGCTGTTCCATTTCTGGAAAAGTTGAAGGCTGTGTTGGATGGGGCTTGGAGCAATGATTCTATGAATTTAAGTCAGTGAGATATCTCTTTCTCATCCTATATAAGAACTCCTATACAACCCCCTGTTCTGTGTAGGGTAAATTAAGAGTAATTCCAGCCAGGGCTGAACCAACTTCATAATGAGTGAATGATTTAGGAGATCCAATCTCTTCCACTTGCAGATACCCTTGGTTACTACTGCTAGTTACTATTCATATTGTACCACTGCCGTGGCATCCTGTGATGGCCAAAATCCCAAGAGCTGTACAGAGACAGGAAATACCATGGGGATCCACCCAAAGGACCCTGAAGGCAAAGCAGGAACCTAAAATTGCCTCAGGCTCCTGATGGTCACATTGTGGTGAGTTCTTTTTTGGCCAAGTTCAAAAGAACCCCCCAGTTAAAGGGCTGAGATGCAGAGGAACATTTGTAGTGACAACGTTTGAAGAAACCAGGAAGAAAAGAGAGCAGAAAAGAGAGCAAATCCAATCACTGAACCATTGCAAATCACCTCTGAGAAGAAGTGAGTAGTAAGTAACTAATGAAATATTCAATACAAAGGGAAGCAGATTACACAGCTGTGAATAATGCCTGCTCCTCGCTCAGCAGCTGAAGGGTCCTTGTTCCACATGATTAAGTAATTAATTTTCGTTGGGTATAATTACCACATTTGCATAATTATTAGAGGAGCCCAATCCACAGCTCCAAAGCCAGACGTCGGTGGCCTCCAGGAGGTTTTGCTCCAGATCCCTCCAGCTCCTGATGTCCCAGGGATGCAGGAGCTGGCAGGCATCTGGCTGTTGCTCTCTGATGTCCTGGGGCCCAGCACATATCTTTGAATCAGATGCAAAAAGGCAGCATAGATCCAGTCAGCCAAGTGTCTTATCAATATGCAATTATTTGGAGGAACCCAGACATCTATGGTGGAAAATGTGAGGAAAAACAAAACAAAAAAAGTTTTTTCTCCCATTTTTTCTCCCATTAGTGTTTGAGCATCAGGGAGCTGGCATGGAAAAAAAATCAGTCCTAACATTCACCAAAATACAGACATTTTTTTCCTCCTCCTGAACCAGCTCAGGATAAGGGGAGAGTGGGAACAAGTGGCCACCTGCTTTCATTTCACTCATGGAAACTGTAAGGAAATGTGTCCCAGTCAGGAAGGTGACATTTCACTGTGGGAGGTTTTGGAAAGCTGGAGTCAATTTAAACACTGACCCAAATCAAGGGAGAAAATGTCAGCTTTGAAAAATATTTATGTAACCTATAAATAACCACATATTTTTCCACCAGACTGAGTAGGATATTTTAGACTGACCAAAAAAAAAAAAACCAAAACACCCAAAAAAAAGAAAGCTAGAAACCAAAATAACCACAAAAACCACAAAAATCCAAACCAACAAACAAAAATCCCAGCAAAACCATACAACAAAAAACCCCCCACCAAAACAACCCAAAACTACCACAAAACCTACCTAATTTCAAATTTTATATAGAAATACAGCGTTCTGATTTCACTCAGCATCTCCCCCCCGAATTTTCTTTTTTTTTCATGGAAATATATACTATTTACTAATAAAAAAATAAATCCTGGCATATTGTGTTCTTGAATACTAATATTTCCCTCCCTTTCCTCCTGGTGTCAGCTGCTATCCTCACACTTTTACTTCCTTCCACTTCTCCTTTCCATTCAGCTCATTGGGGTTATTCCTATTTCACAAAATAATCGAGTTGCCAACTTTCACATTGGCCAAATGCATATTGCATTTCATTTTCCATCCTGCTTCTCTTTTTTAGACTGCAAATTATTCATGGCTGGGAGTTTCCCCTCATTTTCTTGCCTGTCTTTAGCTTTATCCTGAGGTATTACTGTAATAGATGTGATTAAAAGGAATTATCCTCCCACCAGCAAGATTAATTCAGTGCAGGGGAATTTTGCATGATTCTTTTTATCTGGAGTGCACTTGCTACACATCCTTACAACCTTGGCTGTGATTTGTATCAGTAAAAGTGCAGACCTGGAAGGCTGAGAAGGAAATCCCCCAAGCAAGCAAAACCAAAGGAGGAGCAACACACAAGACCAGAAGTTAGAGAAAGGATTATTTCCAGATCAGAAATTAAATGAAGTGGAGGGAGATAGAGGCAGAAAGCAGAGTTTTCTATTCCCTGCTCCAGGAGAATTTATTTCTGAGAAATAAAACTGGTCCAGGGAGGATGTATCTCTTAAAGAAGAGGAGTGCAGTGCTGGAAAAGAAGAGGAAAATGTTCAGAAGGATGTTTCAGACTGGATTTCACCCATTGGAGGTCCTAGGTTTCATAGATTTGAGGATTTTCTCTGATTTTCAGGGAAAAGCACACCCAGGGCTGAGAAGATGTAAAGTTTGTTGATGTGCTTTGCCCACCAGCAGCACTGGCAGCCTGAACATTGGTTCCTCCTGCAACATTTCCTACCTGCTGGGCTATTTCCCTTTAATAAGACAACAACAATCCAAGAGGGAATAGTTTTGAACTGGGAGAACAGAGATTTAGATGAGATATTAGCAGGAAATTCTTTCCTACTAGGGTGGGGAGACCCTGGAACAGGTTGCCCAGAGAAGTTGTGGCTGCCCCATCCCTGGAAGTGTTGAAGATGAGGTTGGGATGGGGCTTGGAGCAACCTGGGCTGTGGGAGGTGTCCCTGCCCATCCAGGGGTTGGAACTGGGGGAGTTTTAAGATCCCTTCCAACCCAAACCATTCTCTGATGATCTGATGATGACTGAAGGAGCTTAGTGGCAAAATAGAGCTCTCAGGCAGATCCCTCAAGGATCAGGGCAGAACTGAGAGGAGATTCAATTAGGATTTGCAGCCAACAGCATCCATGGTGTAAAGGGGCCAAAACCTGCTGGGATTGCATCTGTTACATTTGCCCTTCTGATCCTTGGGCCACCTCCTCAGAAGGGTGTAAAAGCCCCCAGCTGGATGAACTGCTTGCTGATTTACACCAGTCAAGGTCTGTCCAAGTGGCACAAAAAAATCCAAGAGCTCTCTTTTTAATACTGTGAATAGTATGTTGGGTTGGTTGTGGTTTTTTCCCCCCCACCAGTGATTCCTAGATGACTTATGCTCCCTTGTTTCCTCAAAGCTCTTTAAAACCCTGACCTGAATTATTTAACCTCTGTTCACTCCTCTTTTCCTCCACTGTAATTCCTCTTTTGTTTCCTTTACTTTGATGTGTTTATCTCCCATTTTGTCATTCCAGTCACTTCATTTCTCCTCCTACCTTCATACATCTTTCATAGTTTACCCTTCTTTGCTCTGGCAAGGGGCAGGTTTTTCTGTTTGGTGGCAATCAGGTTTTGTGACATATCTAGGTTACTGTCAGGACTTTTTCTCTGTGTAAAATGCCTTTCATTTTTTATGAATCTGTGTGAATAATTTATCCCCCATCAATGATGTATAATGAAATAACCACCCTGAAATAGCTTTTCCATGTTGCAGTAATGGAATGGAGATGGGCTGGAAGTTACTATCCCTGGATGGCATTTTACTGCAAGAGAAGCCAAAGATTTCAGGGAAAAGGAGAAAGCTGAAATAGCTGTGAAAATTCGATTGTTTGGGGTCTGGATCATCAGAAAAAGGGATGAAAAAGGGATGAACCATCATGATGCTCTCATCATGGCAGCTTTTGGCTCAGAGCTAACCAGCATGGAGATGAAGCACCACAAACACCAAGACCCAAAGCATCCTTCCCATGAAGCTGTAGACACAGATCTCAGAATGCCAAAATGACTCCATCTCTTACCTTCCCTGAACTGCACGTGTCCCAAATGGATCATGAGATGTGAGGGAGGCTGATGACCTTCATCATGTCATAAAATGATGGTAGTGAGGGAACTGCTGTCATCCTGGTGAGGGGGGTAGCAAGGTTGGTAGCAAGGTGGGTGTTGTCTTTGATAAAAAGAAGGGCAGGGATTGAGAAGACACTTTCTGAGCATCACAACTGCTGCACCAAAAAATGTTGGTCAAGACCCTGGCAGTGCCCCAGGCTGGGTTAATTCAGGAGTCAGATACACACATGGAGCATCTTAAGAGGCACAACCAGTCAAAGGTCCAACCAAAATCCTCTTAATTATCAGATGACATGACAGGAAAGTGTGTGGGCCAACTCCTGGTGGAAAACAGCACTGTGCCATTGCTTTGAGCCTTGGCTTTGGAGGAGTGAGGATGATTTAACACAGATTAAATCTGCTGGGGGTGTCAGGCCCAAGGTCCAAAGGGTGTAACTTGTTCCTACCTGACATTCAACAAAAGCAAACTTCTAGATCCCACTGATCCTGATCAGTGGAGGTTTGGATCCAGGCTTAGCAGCTGAAACCCATTCCTCAAGGAAACCTCATTCAAAGGAGTACCAAATCCCCAAGTATTTAAACACTTTATCTCATGCACGCAGAGTTCACAAGTTATTAAAAGTAATTAAATTAAAGCTGATACTGGCTTCTTTTTCTGTGTTTTCTTCCTTTATTCTCCAGTCATCTCTTCAAGCTTGTCTCTGTAATCCCATTTATTTAAACCAATGGAAGCAGAGGTATTTACTGAGCCAACTGTGTCTAGCAGCTGCAAAAATAAATGTTCCCTTAAAAATAATTACCTAAATTGCCTTAGGAGAAAGCCAGAAAGGAACATTTTTACATGGAAGCAAACATGAAAGGCACAACTATTTTGCCTGGTTCCTCAGTACTTGTGTGGATATAGAAATCCTCACCAGAAGTCATTAAAGAAAGCAGCTCAAGAAAACAGAATTGATTTTCCTCTGTCCTCTTTGTAGCTTGTTTCTGATTAACAATTCCTTGTTTATGTTTCCTGCAGAAGAAATATGAATATATGTTTATGAAACTACACAATCTCCACAGCCAGAACAGCACATTTTCAGAGACTGAGCTATTTTTACATTAATCATTAATGTCTTGCACAGGCCCCTGATGGCAGCTATTGCTGTTAGCATCAGGACAGAAGTAAAATTCAAATCTCCATTCATTTCTAGCAGAAATAAAATACACCAACTATTCAACCTGGGAAACCAAACCCAAACCAAGAATAAACCAGAAAGTTTCTTGAAACGAGGTGGAAAGATAAATGCAAACAAAATTCATGACAAGGTGTGTAGGGTGGAAGGAGGTTCTCCCAAAATCCAATCTAATTGTAAATATAATCCTGGGTTGTAGTAGGAGATGGGTGGGACATGGAATTGTCTTTTCTGGGCCAAGGCCATGTGAATAGAGCTAAAATCTCCATTGGTCTTCACGTGCTAATCCAAATCCTTCCAGGGTCGTGTAGGCTGCTAAATAAATTTTGAAAATGCTCCTCAGGGGATTGTTTCATAGAACTATAGAATTTTCAGGCTTGGAAGGGACATTTAAGATCATCCAGTTCCAACCCCCCTGCCATGGGCAGGGACACCTCCCATCGGATCAGGTTGCTCAGAGCCTGTCCAACTTTTCCTTAAAAACTTCCAGGGATGGGGCTTCCACCACCTCTCTGGGCAACCTGTGTTTAAATAACCTTTTTCCCAAGCACCACCACCCCCCCTTTCCCCACTTACATGTGGGGTTTTGGTCTCCATCCCCCATACACAGGGAGATGCAACCTGGAGATGAGCTCATCACCAAAGGCTGAGTTGCATTCAGATTTTTCTTCTAGATTGACAATAAATCCCTCTGTTGAACCTCACTTGGAATTATTGTGACTGGGGACATCCTGAAAGGATGAGTGGTCCAACCTTCCCCTAGAAAGATCTGGAAAAAGAGACAGACAGCCCAGCAGGCCCAGGCACTGGTCCAGACAGTGACCTAGGAGACAGGCAGCAGAAGGAGAGGGCAGAAGGCTTGAAATTGCAAGGACGAATTTATCCAAGCATATGAGGCCTCACCATCTGAGATGTTCACTTGGATGAATCACATTGCAGAGGACTGAGCCAGGGATGACCATCTCAAATATTTAAATTTATATTTATAGGTTTGATGGGTGGAGAGTTGAATCTCCAGTGTTGTCATCCTGTGCCCCAGAAAAAAAAAATATATATAAAAGTCTGGTAATATATTCGTTGAAGCTTGCATTGCATCAAGGATTGCACAAAAAAAAAAAATATAAAGATAAATAAAATTTAAAAACTGTAGGAAAAGCCTTGCTATCATAGCAAAGTGTGGATTTATTCCATCTAAATTTGATGGAATTTAACACACCAGTCCTAGGACTGCAGCTGTTAGCACAATATTGGATCCTTTGCTCTGATGCTGTAGAAAAACAAAATATATTTTTCCTTTTGCTTTTTTGCAAGTAGAAAATCAAAGCACAAAGCATTTAATCATTTTCATTTAATGAATCTCAGGCCAGCTTTAGACTTATCTCAAGAAATACTTCTTGATCTCCTCCTCCTGCCTGGATTCACGTGTATTCTTCAGAATTATTTTGGTGATATTTTCATTTGTCTTAATTTGCATAATGGGGAATGGTGTCCTGGGTTTCCCAGGGAAAAGCAGAAGGAAAAGGTAAAACTGAAGCTGTGCTGCAAAGCATTACTAAGAGGTTTAGGAAGAACTTGGTGCTCCATGTCTATCCACCCTCTCCCCAGTGCCCACCACTTTTCCCAAGGCATCTTTTGGGTCAAAACCATAGAAAACAACCTTCACAAACACCTGTATGGATGGGAAAATATGTGCTTTAACTTGAATTAAGCTGGGGTTTTTTGTTTTAAAAGACTTTATGTAAAGGTTTCAGGATGAAAGCCATTTCTCCTCATGAAAGTCTATTCTTGAAGTGTTCCTTATAGACTCTTTCCCCCCAATTCCCTTCTGAAATAGCAGAAAATCTATCATTAAGGGAGAGATGATACATAGCAGGGGTAACACCTTCTCCTCCAGCTTAAAAAAATCCAATTTTTCACTGCTGGATTTTTAACTGCTTGCAGTCTCTCATACCTTGTATTTAAAGCAAAAGAAAAACAAGGTGCTACATTTCCAGTGGGGAAAAAACAACCAACCCATCTCTTATTTACAGGCATCTAAATTTCCTTATGCTCAGCATAGCTGGATGGGGTTTGGATTGAAATGATCAGGGAAGAAAATCCTTGTCCATGCTCTCTCAAATTTCAGCATGGCTCTGCTCATCCACTTGCCCCCAGCCCTCTGTGTTTTTCCCAGATTCTGGCTCAGTTTTTGGCTTTCTTAATTTGTGTTTTGTCTGTACAGCCCCAAGCCATCCAGATTCCTCCATCTGACTCATCAGCTTTTTTGTGTGCTGGTTGTCTTTGTGTGATTTATTTTATAATTTGATATTATTAGGGGTAATTTTACATTCGTCTCCAGATCATTGAAGACAATACTGAAGAGCACCAAGCCTTGTAGCTTGATTTCTGCTCAAAATATTTCAAACCAGCTGATATCTGCTGATTGGTACCTGCTGACTGCTTGCACCAGTGATGAAAATCTTTTGCTGATGACATAAAAATATTTGGTCATGATCAGACAGGGGAAAGATAGCATCCAACAGCTCTTTTTAAGGGTTTGACTGTCTCTGCTTGAATTGGAAATCCCAACCCATTGCTAGGAACTTTCTGTTCCCATTGCAGCACTTTTTTGCCATGATTTTCCCAGTCATCCTGTATTTTTCCTTGCAGCCTTCTGCTTCTCTCATTAATTTTCTCTCCATCTTTAAAAATATGCATAATAAAAGACATTTCCTTCCCTCTTTCCTTTCTGCCATTGATTTTTAGTGTTTCTAATTGTGAACACTGAATGGAGAACTTTTGGGCTCTGAGCAGCCCTTTGTTACAAACCAAAATATTTTTTGATATTGGCTCTTGCTGAAAAGCTCCTAGGAAGGATCCAAATTTTCTCAGGCTGAGTTTCCTCTCTTGGTTCATCCCCTCTGCCTTGTTCCTCCATGCAGAGGGAGGAAACATCTCAAGCAATTCATTGCTCAGCTGTGAGGAAAACGAAAAAAAGGCAAAATTTTGGAAATCAACAGGAGGGATGTGGTGTTATTAAGGTGCTTCAAAATCCCCACTTTGCAACTGATAACCCTGAGTTCTTCAGCTCAAGGTGTGGTTTGGATTTCATCTTAGTGCTAATGTGAAGCAAGCCAAGAACTCATCTCTGAAGCTGGGACTTTGTTCTTGGAAAAGATGATTGACACCTGAGCTTTTTTCTGTAGGCACAGGGGCACTTCTGGAGCAGCCAAATGCAGGTTGATCTCTTTGGAAAAACCTTCCTGCCACATTTAATCATGAGAAGCAAGCACAGGAGGAGGGGGTACCAGCTGGTGATGTCTCCAATGCATTCAAGGAGCTCTGTAAAAAGTACACTTGGAAATGAACCTTGGCCACAGGAATTTTAAGCAGACAACGTCCCTCCTCTTGCCACAAATGATGTTTCCGTTTGGAAATGTGAAATTTTTATAATAATGTTCTGAATCACAAGGAATGTTCCCTTGCAGCATCCTTCTGCCTCTGCTTCTCTATGGAGAATGCAAATTTTTTCAGCAAATATTTGTTCTGCAGATGGGGAGGATGACAGACAGAGAGGAGGGGGCTGGAGAAGAAAAAAAAAAAATTAAAATTGATAAGGACATGGGGGCACTGGTGGCTAAAAGCTGGACACTTGCAGCCCAGAAAACCAATTGTGTCCTGACCAGCAGGTTGAGGGAGGGGATTCTCCCCCTCTGCTCTGGTCAGACTCCCCCTGGGGTGCTGAGTCCAATTCTGGGGTCCCCAACAGCAGAAGGAGATGGAGCTGTGAGAGCAGGTCCAGAGGAGGCCACAAGGATGCTCAGAGGGTTGGAGCAGCTCTGGAGCCAGGCTGAGAGAGTTGAGGGTGTTCAGCTTGGAGAAGAGAAGGCTCCAGGAAGACCTTAGAGCATCTTCCAGTGCCTGAAGGGGCTCCAGGAAATCCGGGAAGGGATTTTCTGCAAGGGCACGGAGTGACAGGACAAGGGGTGATGGTTTCAAGCTGAAAGAGGGGAGATTTAGACAAGATATTACAAAAATATTCTTGAATTTGAAGGTGCTGAGCCCCCGTCCCAGGTTGCCCAAGGAAGCTGTGGCTGCCCCATCCCTGGCAGTGTCTCAGCCCAGGTTGGATGGGGCTTGGAGCAACCTGGGCTGGGGGAGGTGTCCCTGCCCATCCAGGGGTTGGAACTGGAAGGTCCCTTCCAACCCAAACCAGTCTGGGATTTTGTGTTTCTGTGGACAAAGGTCCAACTCCCAGGCATGTATCTGATAAGCTCTTCCAAAGAATTACAGGTTCCCATGAGAGAAACCAGCTCTGCGTTGGTGGCAATGTTATTCTGTCTCTTAATTCTGCCAGCCCACAGAATTCAGTCCATCAGCTTAATGAAATGGGTGATCTCCACAGTCATCTTCTCAGCTGGGAGAGGAAGGGGGGATGCCATTAAGCCAATATTGCTACTGGAGACTGAAGCACATAAAATCAGAGTCATGGGAGATTCAGATTTTCCTTTGGAAGAGCCTATATTTCTCCACATTTTATAAAGTGTAGGATGTTGCATGTGTCAGTCTGAGATGCTTGAAAATCAGTAGAGCTATGGCTCAGCCAGCACATAAGATCAATAGAATCACAGAAGGGTTTGGGATGGAAGGGACTTTTAAATCTCAACCTATTAGATCCCCCTGAACATCTTCAACAAGATCAGGTTGCTCAGAGACCCATCCAACTTCACCTGGAATGTTTCCAGGGATGGAGCCATCTCCTATTTCTCTGAGCAACCTGGGACAGTGTCTCACCACCCACCTTGTGAAAAAACTTCTTCCTTATCTCTAATCTGAATCTCCCCTCTTTCAGTTTAAAGCCATCATCCCTTGTCCTACTACTACAAGCCCTGCTAAAGCATCTGTCCCCATTTTTCTTATAGGACCCTTCAGGCACTGGAAGATGCTCTAAGGTCTCCCTGGAGTTTTCTCTTCTGAACAACCCCAACTTTCTCAGCCTGGCTCCAGAGCAGAGCTCCTCCAGCCTTCTGATTTATTTATGTGTCCTCCTTTGGACACTCCAAGAGTTCCAAGTCTTTCCTGTCCTGAAGGCTTCAGACCTGGATGCAGTACTCCATCTGACCAATATTTTTTAGCACCAGAGGTCAGTTTTCAAAAAAATCACAGCATCACCAAATTGCTGAGGTGGGCGAGGAGCCCTGGGGATGATCTGGTCCAAACCCCCTGCTCAAAGCAGAAGCATCTGGAGAAGGTTGATCAGGTCATTGGCCACTTGGGTGTCACAGATGGAGAAACCTCTGAGCAAACTGTTTCAGTGTTTGATCCACTCAGTATGTTTTGGTTTTTTTTCTTACACTTAAATTGAATTTTGAGCATTTTGCTTGTTGCTGATTTTCTCTTGGCACCACTCCCAAGAGGGATGGCTGGACAAGGACATGTCCAACCTGGCCTAGAGCTGGGGCTAATCCTGCTCTGAGCAGGTGCTGAGTAAAAGCTGCTCAGAAGTACCTTGTCCTATGAGCTTTTTGGGATCTTTGGCCACCCTGACCCAGCCTCTCCTTAGGAAACAAAGTCTCCAAGTGGTACCTCAAGTAAAGAGCCAGGAATGAGCCATAGATGGACTGTGCAATTATTGATTAAAATTAAAGTGTGGAGCAAGCACATGAAGCCACCCAACTTGTTTGTGGGGCAGAAGGAGCTGCTCAACCTTTGGGCTATTGCTGCTGGAGTCAGCCAGGCTCTGGCTTTTCTGGCTGGGATGAATGAAGTTTTTCCTGATTCACAGCAGGCAGATGATTTACTGCAGAAAAATGCCTGGCTGTTAACTCTTTCCTCCCCTTTGCTTCCCACCCCCCCAAAAAAAATTAAAAAGAGTCATCTGCCTGTTTTTCCCATGGTAGATGAGGGGCTGGAAGGTTGGGCTGTGGTTGGTGGACATGTCCTCCAGAGATGTTTTTGAAGGACAGCCTGTGTTGTCCCTTTTGCACCATGATCTGCAGGCTCATCAGAAGTTGTCCTTGGTCCATGAGGTCAAGGTGGTTTCTTACTGAGAAAAGGACACCAAAAGTGCAATGGAATGAGACAGGACAGGGGGGGCTTGAAAATGGTACCCAGGCCCTTCTGTGGCCATGGTTAGGCCAGGCTTTGGGGGTCACAGCAGCTCACACCAACTCAGGAAAGGGATCCATCCCAGCACCTAAATTCTCATATTTTCTACCCAAAGAAAATCCCATAAATCATCTCCAAAGCCAAAGCACCTTTACAGAGTACAACAGTGTGTGCCCAGGACTGGACAGCCTTAGAACCTCTAGGATTTATACTGATGGGTGCAACCAGTTCCTGGTTCAGGTTACTGAGTACAACAGAAAACTGAACTTCTCTTTCCCCTCTATTATTTCCTCAGTGAAAAATTTTGATGGGTTTCATTTCCATGAAATAATCATTTTTTTTTCCCTTTTGGAGTGCTGTTGTTTGTTATTCAAAGCCATTAAATATCCTCTAAAATCAAAGTGCTTACAAAATGAAAAAGGAGCTATTAGATATCTCAGTCTATTCATTTACAAGATTTATTAACCTCCAGTACAAGCATCTTCCACTCATCCCTTGAGGACAAATCTTGAGCTTGACTTCCCAAATGGATCCATTCCTTCCTTTGCCACTACTTTGCCTGAGACTGGGATGCAGACACATTTGCAAACCTCTGTGCTTAAACTGAATGAGTCTGGTGATGGTTGAAAGCTGAGGAGAGGGTTGGTGAAGTAGTGGTGGCCATGCAGTAGGGATCTTCAGGATCTTAACATCTCTAAAGCCCCTTTATCCCCTCACCTCTCCCAGCAGTTCAGGTGACCCTGGAGAACATCCAAACTCCATCAAGGAGGTGTTTCACCTCCACAGACCCCACCATTGCCATCTGCCAGCCCTGATGGCTTTCTCTTTCCAGCTCACTGGACCATGATGTTTTAATTATAGCTCTTGTCTTTCAGAGCTCAGTGATGGAAAGGAGACAAAAGATGTAGGTAGGCTGGGAGGGAATAAAGGACCCCAAGGAACTGCAGAACTTTGAGGTGGAATTTACTCTAGGCTTATCAATCATCCATCCATCCATCCATCCCATACCTCTCAAGTTCTCATGTCCAGGACCTGAAATACCACCTAGGAAACTGTCCTGCTTTGGGCCAGGATAAAGGGGATTTTCTGTCTTGGACTTTTGCTTTCAGCTCAGTCTCTTGTAAGCAGCTGCACTGCTGAAATGAACAGCAAGTTTCTCAGGCAGTGGCTGCTGCTGGGACTGCTCACACTCCATGGTTATAGTTCCAGCTGGAGACTGGTGTGCAGAACCAGGGACACTGCTCAGCTCTGAGGAACATTTGGCCCTCCAGAAGGAGAAAAGGAGGAAAGAGGTCCCACCTGGAACCCTCCTTTGGGGAGGAAGGGACAAGAGAGATGCCAGAATTGACCAAACAGAGGATTCCATCCCATACACCTCATCCTCAGGAGAAATTGGAGGGATCACCAGGGTCAAACCCTTCCTTGCTTCCTGCTTCTTTCTTCTTCCTGCCCTCCCTGCTCCCTTCAGCATCCTGGGAGGATCCCATCCATTCCTCTGCCTGTGCTTCTGATCCATTCCAGCCTGAATCTGGGTGTTCCTGCCTCCAGCTCCCAACTGCTGCTGACTCCAGGATTCCAGCCTGGACTTTCCCAGGGCTGCCCTGCAGCCTCGGTGGGGACGTGAGAGTTTTTGGGGGAGAGGGGGAGGAACCTGGGATCAATTTTCCTCTAGATTTGTATAGATTTAGTAATTTTTCATATTAATCATTCCTGTTTCATTAAAGCTGTTTAGTTTAGTTTCCAACCCATAAGTCTCTCTTCCTTATTCTCTCTCTTTTCTTTATCAGTGAGGAGAGAGAGAGATTAATATATAAATCTGTTATTCAGTTTAAATCTGTTATTCGGCCAGGCCAGTGTTAAACCATGACAGAAACCTTCACCACCTTGTGATCCAAGGGACATCTCTCATCTGTGCCACTTTGAGGTGGTGTTAGAACAGCTTCCTGCCTGCTAGGTTTTGGAGGATGTTCAGGTGCCTCCTGCGATGGACTTTCCACCAACCTGTGCTCCAGGGCATTCTCCCCTGCTCACAGTTAACTCCATGTTGCCAGGGCTTGGACAACTTGAATTAAACTCCAGCCCAAGAGCATCCCTGCTGCTGAAACACAGCTATGGGCTGGGGGAAGGCACAGATGCAAGAAGCAAGAAGTTAATTCACTCCCACGTGAAATTTCTGTGATATATTTCAAGGTCCCTTCCTTCCCAAACCCTGGGCAACCTATTCCAGGGTCTCACCAGCCTCACAGGAAAGAATTTCTTCCAAAAATCTCATCTAAATCTCCCCTCTTCCACTGTAAAACCATCACTCCTCATCCCATCACTATACACCCTTCTGAAAAGTCCTTCCCTAGGTTCCTTGTAGGCCCTCTGCAGGTACTAGAGATTAAAAAAGAAAAGAGAGATGCTTTTTACAATGGTGGTGAAGTGGGGTTGACTTGCTTTCCTTTGTGTTAAACATCAGATATTAGAAATATTTTTAATTTACCTGGCTCCCTGCAACCATTATCTGCTTTCCAGCACATGGCTGTGCTGCTAATGAGTGTCAGGACTATCATTTTCCTGATGGGGAAACTGAGGCAGGGCCTGTGACATTCCCCAGGCCATGGGGGAAGGTTTATTGCTGGGATCCAAACTCCTTTTGGCTGGTTCCTGGGCTGATGCTCTGAATCGGTGGCAGGGAAATTGCACTTGGCAGATGCAGCCTCCCTGACCACCTTTGCACTCTGGAAATGGCTTTTGTGGAGGTTAATTTGTATGGAAAACCAATCAGAGAAACCAGGAATGGGGGTAATGATCCATGTGGCAAATCAAGATGTGCAGTGAACCCCAGGCTGAGTGGCCAAGCAGAAACACAGCACATTTTGGGCCATTTTAATAAAGCATTTGGCTATAGATGTCAATCAAAATTTATGGATGGAGAAACCAAAATGTTTTTTTCAGGGAGAGTCGTGGAGGAACACATTTCCAAGAGTTGGAAACTGGAGTCAGAGATGCTCAAAAAGATGCAGTTTTGCCCTGCAGAAGTGGGAAAAGTGAAGGACTGGATGACCAAATGTTACTCAAAAATTAAAAGCTTCCAAACCCTTTCACATCCTTCAGGTATTTTTTTGAGGGCCATCGAGGTGCAGAGAAGGGCAGCTGGGGTGATTAGGGGTCTGGAAAATGAGGGGGTCTTACAAGGAGAGGCTGAAGGAGTCTGGGCTGTTCAGCCTGAAGAAGAGGAGGTTTGGAGAGATCTTTTTGACTTCTTCAACTCCCGGAAAAGAGGTTGTAGTGAGGTGGCTGTGTCAGGGTTTAACACTGGCCTGGCAATTAAACCAATTAACAGCTGCTCTCTATTAATCCCCCTCTCCTCCCTGATAAAGAAAGGAGAATAAAGGAGAGAGACTGATGGGTTGGAAACTAAACTACACATCTTTAGTGAAACAGGAATGATTAATAGGAAAAATTACTAAATCTATACAAATGGAGAGGAAAATTGATCCCAGGTTCCTCCTCCTTTCCCCCAATAACTCTCACGTCCCCACCGAGGCTGCAGGGCAGCCCTGGGAAAGTCCAGGCTGGAATCCTGGAGTCAGCAGCAGTTGGGAGCTGGAGGCAGGAACACCCAGATTCAGGCTGGAATGGATCAGAACCACAGGCAGAGGAATGGATGGGATCCTCCCAGGATGCCCAAGCAAACAGGGAGAGGGGAAGAAAGAAGCAGGAAGGGGTTTGACCCTGGTGATCCCTCCAATTTCTCCTGAGGATGAGGTGTATGGGATGGAATCCTCTGTTTGGTCAATTCTGGCATCTCTCTTGTCCCTTCCTCCCCAAAGGAGGGTTCCAGGTGGGACCTCTTTCCTCCTTTTCTCCTTCTGGAGGGCCAAATGTTCCTCAGAGCTGAGCAGTGTCCCTGGTTCTGCACACCAGTCTCCAGCTGGAACTATAACCATGGAGTGTGAGCAGTCCCAGCAGCAGCCACTGCCTGAGAAACTTGCTGTTCATTTCAGCAGTGCAGCTGCTTACAAGAGACTGAGCTGAAAGCAAAAGTCCAAACCAGAAAATCACCTTTATCCTGGCCCAGACCAGGACAGGGTGTTGACCTCTTCTCCCCAGCAACCAGAGATGGGACAAGGAGTAACAGGTTCAAGTTGCATCAGGGGAAATATTATGAATAATTTCTTCACTGACAGTGTGGTGAAGCATTGGGAGAGGTTGCCCAGGGAGGTGGTGGGGTTGCCATCCTTGAGGGTATTCAAAAAAAAAGGGAGATGTGGAGTTTCAGGAGATGATTTAATGGTTATGGTCGTGGAGGACTGATGGTTGGACTTGATGATCTTGAAGGTCCTTTCCAACCATGATGATTCTATGATTCTCTGAGGTAGGACCAGGGATTCTTTTAGTATTATTGCTTCAGGAATAGCCTTGAGCAAACCCTGCTTAAATGGGTTAAAGCTGAGGCAAAGACAGGTGTGGTGACCTCCTCATGACTTCAGAGAAACTCTCTGCAATGGTCTCACCAGCTTTTCCTTCTCCACCATCTGATTATCCATACAAATTAACCTCCACAAAAGCCATTTCCAGAGTGCAAAGGTGGTCAGGGAGGCTGCATCTGCAAAGTGCAATTTCCCTGCCACCGATTCAGAGCATCAGCCCAGGAACCAGCCAAAAGGAGTTTGGATCCCAGCAATAAACCTTCCCCCATGGCCTGGGGAATGTCACAGGCCCTGCCTCAGTTTCCCCATCAGGAAAATGATAGTCCTGACACTCATTAGCAGCACAGCCATGTGCTGGAAAGCAGATAATGGTTGCAGGGAGCCAGGTAAATTAAAAATATTTGTAATATCTGATGTTTAACACAAAGGAAAGCAAGTCAACCCCACTTCACCACCATTGTAAAAAGCATCTCTCTTTTCTTTTTTAATCTCTAGTACCTGCAGAGGGCCTACAAGGAACCTAGGGCAGGACTTTTCAGAAGGGTGTATAGTGATGGGATGAGGAGTGATGGTTTTACAGTGGAAGAGGGGAGATTTAGATGAGATTTTTGGAAGAAATTCTTTCTTGTGAGACTGGTGAGATGCTGGAACACTTTGCCCAAGGAAGCTGTGGCTGCCCCATCCCTGGCAGTGTCTCAGCCCAGGTTGGATGGGGCCTGGAGCAACCTGGGCTGGGGGAGGTGTCCCTGCCCATCCAGGGGTTGGGACTGAATCTTGAAAGTCCCTTCCTAGCCAAACCATCCTATGAAATGAGAATGAAGATGGGTTTTGGAGCAAAGCTTTTCAAATTAAGACATTGAGGGTGTTCAGCACAAGCTGTCACAGATTTGCTGACTCCTGGGTGCTCAGCTTTGCTTGGACCTTGCCAGGTTTAATGAAGAAGAAGGGGTACTTTCTACTCCAGGGGCTGCTAATGAGGACATTCAACAAATGCAGAGGCAACCAGCATGATTTAACTGTGATCTTTTCAGTCTGTGAAACAGCTAACTCCTTTGGTTCTTTTGGGAAAATCACCCTACTCTCTGCCTCAGTTTCCCCGTATGCAAAATGGGAACTTGAAGAGTTCTCACTCCCAGCTGTACCACCCAGAGACAGAGCTCCTGTGCAGACATTCAGGATTATGCCTGTAGGGTGAAAACCATATTGGGGTGAAGCTGCAGTATCAGAAAGCTTTGAGAGTGCCAAAATCCTGACATCCAAACCCACTGTAGTTTATCACCAGCTCAGAGGAGATCTCTGCTCTGTTGATGTTTGAGGCTGGTTAAGAATCACAGCCATGGGATGCTTTTAGGACAGGATTTTGTGTATGCCCAGAGGTCTTCAGGCAGGTCCTTTGCTCTAGGAAATGTGGTTTTACCCACAATAGGTGCTCAGGGTGGAGGGGTTGAGGCCATCCTGGAGACCCTCCAGATGCACCCATCAGCCAGCTGCAAGCAGAAAATCTGCAACAGGCAGGAAAAACCCTTTCCCAGGACACTCAAGAGGTGCTTAGGGACAGTCCTAAGGGATGGTATGGATGTTGTGTGATCACCTGCATTGGGTCCTATGTGTTACTCAATGCAGTTATAAAAACAAGCTCAGATTTAGTCATATTAGACCCATTTTTTTTTCTAATTGATGTTTTTAGAGAAAAAAATACCCCTGTAAGTCAAAGATTTGGTCCTTGAAGGTTCTGATTATACTGAAGTCTAGGTAGGCTGCTTCTTAGAGCATTAGGATTGTGACTCATTTCCTTTTTATTGCTATGATTCACTAATGAATATTCGTGGTCTAATCTCTTCCTGGGTTTGTGTTCAGCTTTGCTTTTTGCTTCCCTGCATCACTGTTTTCAGGCTGACTCCAGCTCAACAGAGAAATCAAATCTGGCAAATGCCTTCAACTGAATTAAAACTTTGATTTATATGGTGCTGCTGCTTCCTCAAGAAAAGCTATATATTTTCTTGATATTATAGGGAAATTACTTTGAGCTTATGAGAAAGCCAAGTTCAACTTCTGGTTATTGCATATTTCCATTAGCAAGGGGCTCTCAGCAGCCAGATTTTATTTCTTCTCCCTTGCTTAAAGAGAAGCTTGAATGAAGACACTGGGATGTTCAGCTCTTAACATGAGCAAAATTTGGTCATCCTTGACCCCACTTTTCATACACTCAGATTGGGGGCCACAAGAACTGTCTGTTGCTCCCCTCTAAAACCACTATTTACTTATTGCCTTTAAAACCTTAGCTGAAATCTTCAGGAGCTTTAATCATCTTTATTTTTGCTGGGAGTTTCAACCTGAGTGTTTCACCCATGTCAGAGAAGAGGCAAGGAGAAAGATGCTCTCTTGCTGCCTTGCAGCTCCAACCACTCCTCTTGAGCTGCTTTTCTTTCCTTACATGCCAAGATTTCAACGTGCAGCTAATATCCTGGTGTTAAAACAAAAAAAAAAATCTTTGATCTCCAGAGGGAAAAGTCACCTGAATTTGCAGGAGGCTGGATCTGACCACAAGAACTGCTCCAGATATTTTTGCTCAGTGGAAAATCTGTCTGCTAAGCTCTGAGATGCTTTCTTTGGAGGATATATCCCACTCCCCTTGTGATTCCATGAGCATGGCTTCTCCTCCAGCTATGACAACCAAATCCTTTGGGCATTTCATGGCACTGATTCCATCTCTTCTCTCCCAACCCCTTTTTTATCTTCTGCCCATGACATTCACACTGGGTGGGGGAAGGGCTTTGTCAAGGTTTAACACTGGCCCGGCTGAATAACAGATTTAAACTGAATAACAGATTTATATATTAATCTCTCTCTCCTCCCTGATAAAGAAAGGAGAATAAAGGAGAGAGACTGATGGGTTGGAAACTGAACTACACAGCTTTAATGAAACAGGAATGATTAATAAGAAAAATTACTAAATCTATACAAATCTAGAGGAAAATTGATCCCAGGTTCCTCCCCCTCCCCCCAATAACTCTCACGTCCCCAGCGAGGCTGCAGGGCAGCCCTGGGAAAGTCCAGGCTGGAATCCTGGAGTCAGCAGCAGTTGGGAGCTGGAGGCAGGAACACCCAGATTCAGGCTGGAATGGATCAGAAGCACAGGCAGAGGAATGGATGGGATCCTCCCAGGATGCCCAAGCAAACAGGGAGAGGGGAAGAAGGGGAAGCAGGAAGGGGTTTGACCCTGGTGATCCCTCCAATTTCTCCTGAGGATGAGGTGTATGGGATGGAATCCTCTGTTTGGTCAATTCTGGCATCTCTCTTGTCCCTTCCTCCCCAAAGGAGGGTTCCAGGTGGGACCTCTTTCCTCCTTTTCTCCTTCTGGAGGGCCAAATGTTCCTCAGAGCTGAGCAGTGTCCCTGGTTCTGCACACCAGTCTCCAGCTGGAACTATAACCATGGAGTGTGAGCAGTCCCAGCAGCAGCCACTGCCTGAGAAACTTGCTGTTCATTTCAGCAGTGCAGCTGCTTACAAGAGAGTGAGCTGAAAGCAAAAGTCCAAACCAGAAAATCACCTTTATCCTGGCCCAAACCAGGACAGGGTTTCATTCAGGTCGTATTCAAGCAGGGCTCTAGAGATTTCCCTGACACTTTTCAACCTAAAGACCATCCAAGGAACTTGAAAGTGCTTTGCACTTTGTACCTCCTGGCTGGCAGTGAATGCAGAAGTGTGGATGCACATGGAGGCAGTAAGAAGAGTTTTCCCCCTTGCCAGAAATAAATTTATTGCTCTAGAAAAGCACAGTTTTACAGTGGTGACTATAAAAAAAAAAAAAAAAAAAAAAAAAAAAAACTTAAAAAAAAATCAGTCATAAAGGTAATTAGTACAATTCCACATCAGCCTCCAGGCACTGGTGATAGTGAGGAACAGCCCTTAAAGATGTTTGTAGCCCTTCAGCAGCAGTGTTATCTTAGTGCCCCAACCAATCAAAAACTCTTGGTTTTTTCTCTGTGAAACACCTTCTCCTGACTTTATAGCTCATCAGTGGTCCATGAACCACAGGTCAACCCTGGATCAGCAGCCAAGCCTCTGTTTTACCACCTGAGCCAATTCTGGGGCTAATTTCATGGCTGATGTCTCAGAGCAGAGCCATAAATCACCTCCAGATCTTATTAAACTCAGCTGACATCTTCACCAGGCCCTTTGCATGCTGATGGCTTGCAAATTGAATGATTGAAATGGCCATTGCTTTCATAGCAGAAATTTCCCCTTCTTTTGAAGATGGATAAAATGTAGGCTGTGAATTGCTTCTCCTGACCCCACCACTGAAGGTAAAAAGGGGAAACCTCAACCCAGCAGAGATTTAGTGAAGACCAAGGACCAATTGCTCAAATTTCTTGGGGCAAACATGTTTTTTTTTTCTACAATTGAAACAGTGTAGGTTTTCCTCACAGGAACAGAGCAGGGATGCCCAAAAGTGAGCTTGGGCCACCAAGTTGGTGGGACTTGATGGGGTGACCAAGTTGTGCATCCCCCACCTTGCAAGCACAGGATAAATAACAATTAATACAAACCCTACAAATACCCAGCAGCTTCAAAAGCAGGGTAAAGCTGGATCACACTGTCTGAGCACTTCCCTAGAGAGCTTAGAGTTACAAGATTTTTCTCTTCAAAGACCCAGCCATGACTCTCCCTGCCCATTCAGAAAATCATATAATGGATCCTCTGTTTTGATTGTGGACCATATGGCCTTTGCATCTCCTCTCCCTGATACAAATCTGCTCAGATCATCTCAGCTGCTCACGTATTTGGTCATTTGTGCTGGCAAAACTGCTTAATTGTCTTTCTTTGTCACAGCTCTTCTTGCCAGCAACAGTGAGTGAATTTCTAAATCAGAGCATCTGTCAGAGGCTGGAGGGAGATGAGTGTCAGATGGGGAATGGACAGATGTTATTTTCATCCCTAAACCCACGAGTGGCTGCAAAAGTTGCAATTCATTCCCATTAGAGCTTCCCAGCTCCACCAGTGACAGGAGTATAGGGAGGCAAATAGAAAGCCCTGCCCTCTAATAAATCCTGTCATTCCTCATCAGACAATTTACTTTTAGAATTGGCTTTTAGAATTTGAGCTGCAGCTCTTGCAGCGGAGCAGTCAGGATGGCAAAATGGGCTGGATTTGGCCCAGGATTCAGTAGCTCATATTCAGGCCCCCTCATATGATCACTAAACATCTGTAAATCAAAACCCAAAATGTTTTAGGTTGGAAGGGACCTTTAAAGCTCATCTGGTCCAACTAGCGAGCAAGGACATCTTCAACTGGATCAGCTGGGTATGTCTTTCTCTGAGCTTCACCCCTAGTTACCACCTTTTTACTTCTTTCCCACATAGGATTTGAGACGATTTAGGATCTTGGTGTTCAGAAGCTCTCTCCCAGTGGATACCATCGCCAGGTGTCTTCACTTTTAGGTAGTGGAGTTTTCATAGAATCAGAGAATTTTCATGGTTGGAAGAGACCTTTAAGATCATCCAGTTCCAACCCCCTGGATGTGCAGGGACACCTCCCACAGCCCAGGTTGCTCCAAGCCCCATCCAACCTGCCCTTAAAAACTTCCAGGGATGGGGAATCTTCCACCACCTCTCTGGACAACCTGTGCCAGGCTCTCCCCACCCTCATGGTGAAGAACTTCTTCCTAACTTCCAATCTTCATCTCCCCTCCTCCAGTTTGAATCCATTCCCCCATGTCCTATCCCTCCCTGACATCCTCAAAAGTCCCTCCCCAGCTTTCTTGCAGCCCCTTCAGATCTATGAAGGTTGCTCTGAGCTCTCCTTGGAGCCTTCTCCTCTCCAGACTGAACAACCCCAACTCTCTCAGTCTCCTCACTCCAGAGCTGCTCCAACCCTCTGAGCATCCTCCTGGCCCTTCTCTGGACACATCCCACCACTTCCATGTTTTTCTTGTAATAGGGCTCCAGAATTGGACACAGAACTCCAGGTTCTGTGGTTCTCCAGGAGAATCACTTCCCTCGACCTGCTGGCCATGTTATTCTTGATGCAGCCAAGGATCCTGACAGCTTTCTGGGCTACAAGAGTACCCTGAAGCTTTGCTCCATGAAAATGAAAATCTCACAATATTCCATCCTTGTTTTCTCTGTTGAACTCCTTGCCCAGCACTGCAGCTCTGCTGCTTTGTTTTCTTTCCTAGGGTCATGAGTTGATCTTTTGCTTTATACTATGAAGACATCCCCCGCCAAGGCATCATTTTTGTCACAATAAGTTTTAACACATCAGGACTGGGACACATCAGGACTAGGACAAAACAAAACAGAGTTCACAGATCAGGCTTGGAACTGGCCAAGGACATGGGGGCAATCAGATGCTTTGGAGAGTGGCATAGCTTCCTATTTATTTCTAAAGGCTTGGATGCCACCAGTGCTATCAACACCTTCACAAAACAACTTCAGACGTGGTAACCAGGAGGAGGTCATTGGACTTGGTGTTCTCCTGAGGTCCCTTCTAACCTGGATTACCCCATGGTCTTGTAAGGATGCTGTAAGGATCCTCCCTGAGCAGAAAGAACCAGGCATTCAGCAGCAACATTGTGCATTTAGTTCTCCTTCCATTCCCTTCAAGCCAAGCATCCCAAGAAAATCCCTTTTCAGATTGTTCTACTGCAACAAGACCAATCACTGGCATGAGAAGCCAGAGCCTCCTACACTTTTAACTCAAATTTGCCAGCAGAGGTTGGAGCCATAACTAAGGAGAGGTCTTCTCCTTCTGGAGAATAAATTTAATAGCTACAAATGTACAACAGACAGAGTAAAAACAAACAGCTTTGAAAACATCCTGTCAGCAGCCTGTTTGCCCATCTGTCAATCCATCTGTCATTCCTCAACATACCCCTGGTACCAAACAGCTGCTCACAAGCATCTCTTCTTCATTAGCATTTCCCCCATGGTTGAGGATTCCTGGATGTATTTGAGACATTGGTTCAGCTATTTATCTGCCCCAGCTCAGTAAAACTGAGAGCAATTTGTCTCTGAGATGTGACTTAAACATTTATGAGTTTGTGGGGTTGACACAATGTAGGAGACTCCAGCCTATTCTTTATTTGCTCTCTGAATTTTGGCATCCGAGATAACTGCACTTGGGCCCTGGTAGAATTCAAAGAGCCCCTGCAAGGTCCAAGTTATGTTAAAAAAGAAAAAAGCAACACTGAAAAACCCTCATTTGGCCTTCGTGGAGAGAGGGTCCTAAATTCAGACACAGCCCCAGGTCCTGGGGGCATCAGCAGAAGCCCAGAGAGAGGTGGAGGGAGGGGATTCTCCCCCTCTGCTCTGCTCTGCTGAGAGCCCACCTGGAGTCCTGGGTCCAGTTCTGGAGTGCCCAGCATCAGAAGGACACAGAGCTCCTGGAAGGTGTCCAGAGGAGCCACTCAAATGCTCAGAGGGCTGAGCACCTCCCTGGGAAGCCAGGCTGAGGGATTGGGGTTGTTCAGCCTGGAGAAGAGGAGGCTCCCAGGGGAGCTCAGAGCAACCTTCCAATATCTGAAGGGGCTCCAAGAAAGCTGGGGGAGGGCTTTGGACACGGGGGGGTAGGGAGAGGAGAAGGGAAATGGGTTAAAACTTGGAGAGGGGAGATTGAGGTTGGAGATGGGGAAGAAATTCTGGAATTGGAGGGTGGGGAGAGCCTGGAACAGGTTGCCCAAGGAAGCTGTGGCTGCCCCATCCCTGGCAGTGTCTCAGCCCAGGTTGGATGGGGCTTGGAGCAACCTGGGCTGGGGGAGGTGTCCCTGCCCATGCATGGGGATTGGAACTGGATGATCTTTAAGCTCCTTTCCAACCCAAACCATTCTGTGATCTAGCAAGGAGCAGGCAATATCTTCTCCCATGCATCCTCAAACATCCCAGCAACTGGATGGCTCTGATTCTCCCTCCTTTGTAGAAAAATCAACAAAGAGGTCGTTTGGTTTCTGCCCAGTGCTCTTGATCTTTGCAGGCACTGCTACAGTAAAGGTCTGGGAGCTGAAATGGAAAACCTAAAGCTCTGCAGAGCCTTGATGAAACAGAAGAACTAACAAGCCATGAGGAATGGAAATACCCTCCCTGGTGCCTCAGCACTGGAATCATTTATCCCTTAACCTTCCCTTCAGCTCTTTCATCTTGTTTCAGATCTTTCTGGCTCAGTGGACAGAGGGAAAGAGCTTTTTAATCTCTGTGTTTCACCCAGCCCATTCCCCAGACCCCTCTGATTTCCCTATGCCATGGTGATGTTCTCAGCCTTAACCAGGATGTGTGTGCTCCTTCACAGGTAGCTCATCTCCTAACTACCACCTTTAACCATAATCTTCTCCCTCATCTTATCTTTAACCTTCCACAAAAATATATACACAGGAGAAGGGAGGGAGCTTGGAGGAAGGAGAGGGAAAGCAGCCATATAAATGAAGGGATAAACATCACATGGAGTAGGTGATCATCTGGTCAGCAGAAGAGGCAATGCCCTAGGAAGAGTTTGATTAAAGGGAAAGACAAAGACTCATAGAACCATGGGATGTCAGGGGTTGGAAGGGACCTCAGGAGCTCATCCAGTCCAACCCCCCTGTCCCAGCAGGATCCCCCAGGGCAGGACACACAGGAACACATCCAGGGGGGGTTGGAAAGGCTCCAGAGAAGGAGACTCCAGAACCTCTCTGGGCAGCCTGGGCCAGGGCTTCATCACCCTCACAGTGAAAAAGTTCTTTCTTATATTTATGTGGAACTTCCCATCTTCCAGCTCCAACCCATTCTTCCTGGGCACCCCTGAACAGAGATTGTCCCCTTCCTCTTGCCCCCCACCCCTCAGATATTTATAGACATTAATAAAATCCCCTCTCAGCCTTCTCTTCTCACCCCCAGGGCTCTCACTCTGTCTTCCCAGCAGAGATGCTCAAATCCCTTCATCATCCTCATAAACAAGACAAGTTGGCCAAGGTTAGGAGAAGGACTGTGAGATGAAGTCACTGCACAGCTTCCACACAATGTTCTCCTTAGATGTGTGAGGCAGGCTGGTGCTGTGGAGGGTTTCATCATCCCAGAATTAGCCCAAACTCTGCCTGGACCATTCTAACCCACCAGCAATCAGTGGTTTTCCAAAGTGGAAGTAGAAAAACCAAGTTTGGTGCACGGCAGGAGCAGGCAGGGTTTGGATGATGGACTAAAAGCTGGGTAATCCGTGAGGACACACTGCTGGCCCCATGGGGACTGTGGCATGAATTCTTTATGAAATCATGGTTTTAGCTCAAGGGGGAGATGTGGGGCAATACCTCAGTAGAGGGCACACAATTAACTGACACTGTTTGGAAGACAACATTTAGAAGCAACATTTTCTGCAAGGAAAAAATTCCCACCCAGTTTAAAGAGTTAAAAGGTTTTATTGCCTAAGAAATTTGAGTCATTTCAACAGGTTTTTTTTGTTTTTTATTTAAAAAAAAAAAAAAAAAAAAAAAAAAAAAAGAAAAAAGTAAAAAAAAGTGAGTAGGGGAGAAAAAAATTACTTGTGTGTATGTAGGTTTCTTCTCTTTGGAGTAACTGGAGTCCAGAAGAAAGATGGGAAATTAGCACTTCAGTAGAAGGTAGCTTTAAGGAATTTTTTTTTCCAGATACAGGTATTCATAGAATTTCAGATGGGTTTGGGTTGGAAGGGACCTTCCAGCTCCTCCAGTCCCAACCCCCTGGATGGGCAGGGACACCTCCCCCAGCCCAGGTTGCTCCAAGCCCCATCCAACCTGGGCTGAGACACTGCCAGGGATGGGGCAGCCACAGCTTCCTTGGGCAACCTGGGACAGGGCTTACAATCTACACCAAAGAATTTCTTCACAAGTTCTCATGTAAATCTCCTTTCTTCTCAATTTAAAACCATTCCCTCTCATCATGTCACTCCATGCCCATGTCCAAAGTCCCTCCCCAGCTTTCCTGGATCCCTTCAGGCACTGGAAGCTGCTCCAAGGGCTCCCTGGAGTCTCTTCCAGACTCAACACCCCCAACTCTCTCAGCCTGGCTCCAGAGCTGCTCCAACCCTCTGAGCACCTCAGTGGCCTCCTCTGGACTTGCTCCAACAGTTCCATGTCCTTTTTGTGTTGCAGACCCCAGAAATTGGACTGCAGAGGGGGGTCTGACCAGGATGGAGTGGAGAATCCGCTCCCTCGACCTGCTGGTTATGCTGGTTTTGGTGTCATCCAGGATGGAATAGATTTTCTGGGCTGCAAGCATACCTTAAAACCAGGGCAACAGATGTGGAACCATGGCATGGAGTGTACACAACATCTGCCTAAGAGCTTGGTCCTCTCTTACTGCTCAGCCCAGCAGTTTGCAGCCCACCCTGCAACCCCAAGCAGTGCAGGGTCAGACACTGGTCCTTCATTTCCACCAGAAATCACTGCTTGGTTGTAGTGATTCCATGGAAACACATCCTCTCCACAAACCACAACGCTCAGAGAGATGAAACAATTAAAAAAAAAAACCAAATCACTTTTCTTCTGATTCCCACCCTACTCTGTAGCATCCCTGCATCTGAGGTGAAGCCATCTTCCCACTCCCTACCTTTCAGCTCTTTATCCTTTCTTTTTTTCTTCATTTTTTTTTTTTTTTGCAACAACCATTTTTCCATAGCTAGGAAATCAGCATGCTCAGGGCTAATAAGGGAGTAGAAATCTTATTATGCAGCCCTGATGGAGATGGATGGATCTTGGTGGGTAGGAGGAGGGCTGAGAGCTCTTTGTCACGAACAGATGGCAAGGGGAGGGGGGGGAATGGGGAAAGGGGTCTCTCAAGGGAGTGTGTCTAGCTCAGGAAAATGTTCATTTTCCTCTCTGACCCAGCTGCCTGAATTAATATGAAGTGCAGTCAGCCTCTTGGCCATTAATGATGGGCTTTTGAAAAGAGAGAGAAGAGAGGAGGCAATCAGTCGAGGTGTAATTGAAGGATGACTGATGGAAAAAAAAACCCAGTGCAGGAGGGTTTGCCACATCGTGGGGAAATAACACATGGCTGAAGCACCTCCTCTCTTCCTGACAGCTAGGAGAGGCTCTTGAGGACACTGAAAACCCACTCTGAATCTCTAGTGGTGGTGGCAGCTCCAGGGCCTGGGGATAACCAAGCTGGCACAGCACCAAGCAGGATGGGCTGAGAAAGCCCAGTGCATCCCTCTTGCCATTCTCATGATAAAAAGCCACTCTCAAAAACCTTCAACTCAGTTGAGTTGCAGAATCTATGATTCTGTGGTCACCTTTTGTCCTGTCACTACAAGGTCTGCTGAAAAATCTGTCTCCACCTTTCATATAAACCCCTTTTAAGTGCTGAAACCTCACAATAAGGAGCTCTCCCTGTCTCACCTGGCTTCTAGCTACCTTTAAATACATCAGACCCAAAGCATCACATCTTCTCTTCTTTGTGTCCCCAAAATGCATTGCTCTGTGTTTGCAAACCCATAAAATCCCAGCTCCTCCCCTCTGAAAATGGTCCTGTCCAACATCTTTATTGATGACCTGGATGAGGGGATTGAGTCTACCCTTAATAAATTCATAGATGACACCAAACTGGGGGGGAGTTTTGATTTGCTGAAGGGTAGGAAGAGACTTCAGAGGGATCTGGACAGGCTGGGGTGATGGGCTGAGGCCAAGGGTATGAAGTTCAAGACCAAGAGCAGGATCCCACACTTTGGCCAAAATAACCCCATATAGCACTACAGCAGAGAAGGACCTGGGACTACTGGGTGACAACCACTTTAATCCAAGCCAGCAGTGTGCCCAGGTGGCCCAGAAAGCCAATGGCATCCTGGCTTGTGTCTGGAACAGTGTGGCCAGCAGGACCTGGGATGGAATTCTCCCCTTGTACTGGTGAGACCTCACCTCAAGTCCTGTGTCCAGTTCTGGATCCCTCACTTCAAGAAGGACATTGAGTGGGTCCAGAGGAGACCAATGAGGCTGTGAAGGGATGAGGAGGGAAAAAGGAGACTCAGGGGGGACCTTATCACCCTCTACAGCTCCCTGAAGGGAGGTTGTGGTCAGGTGGTGTCCTGGTTTGGGCCAGGATAAAGGGGATTTTCTGTCTTGGACTTTTGCTTTCAGCTCAGTCTCTTGTAAGCAGCTGCACTGCTGAAATGAACAGCAAGTTTCTCAGGCAGTGGCTGCTGCTGGGACTGCTCACACTCCATGGTTATAGTTCCAGCTGGAGACTGGTGTGCAGAACCAGGGACACTGCTCAGCTCTGAGGAACATTTGGCCCTCCAGAAGGAGAAAAGGAGGAAAGAGGTCCCACCTGGAACCCTCCTTTGGGGAGGAAGGGACAAGAGAGATGCCAGAATTGACCAAACAGAGTATTCCATCCCATACACCTCATCCTCAGGAGAAATTGGAGGGATCACCAGGGTCAAACCCCTTCCTGCTTCCCCTTCTTCCCCTCTCCCTGTTTGCTTGGGCATCCTGGGAGGATCCCATCCATTCCTCTGCCTGTGCTTCTGATCCATTCCAGCCTGAATCTGGGTGTTCCTGCCTCCAGCTCCCAACTGCTGCTGACTCCAGGATTCCAGCCTGGACTTTCCCAGGGCTGCCCTGCAGCCTCGGTGGGGACGTGAGAGTTATTGGGGGAAAGGGGGGGGAACCTGGGATCAATTTTCCTCTAGATTTGTATAGATTTAGTAATTTTTCCTATTAATCATTCCTGTTTCATTAAAGATGTGTAGTTTAGTTTCCAACCCATAAGTCTCTCTCCTTTATTCTCCTTTCTTTTTCAGGGAGGGGAGGGGGATTAATAGAGAGCAGCTGTTAATTGGTTTAATTGCCAGGCCAGTGTTAAACCCTGACAGGTGGTGGTTGGGCTCTTCTCCCAGGCTCTGAGTGACAGGGAGAGAGGACATGGCCTGAAGCTGCACCAGGGGAGGTTTAGGTTGGCCATCAGGAAGCATTTCCTCATGGAGAGGGTGATCAGACATTGGGATGGACTGCCCAGGGAAGTGATGGATTCACCATGGAGGTGTGTAAGGAAAGGTTGGATGTGGCACTGAGTGCCCTGGTCTGGCTGATGTGGTGGGGTTAGGTCATGGGCTGGATTTGGTGACCTTGGAGTTCTTTTCCAGCCTCAATAATTCTGTGATTCTATGCAGGTGCAGGGCAGGGGATTAAAGAGGAGGCTGTAAAGACAAAAGAGGTAAAAACTCATGGGTCCAGGATTTGTTATTTTGTTGTGGACTGCTTCTCCTCCAGCCACATCCCCTGGCAGTGACAGCTAAACCAGGACTTGTCCCTGTGCTCTTTACCATGCAAACCCAGACAGCAGTTTGGACACAGCATCAGGGTGAAGAGGACAACACCTTTTCACAGGTTGAGAAAATCCTGGCAAGAGCATGAGGATTGAGCTAAAATACAGCCTGGAGAGAGCTTCAGAGTCCAGGACTGATGGGTTTGAGATGACACCCACTGGTGAGTGGTGAAATTTCACTGCAAGCAGGGTGAGATGTCTTGGTCACCATACCTGGGAGCAACCCTGAAATGAGTTTTCAGTTTAGCAAAGCATCCTGAAGAGAGATGAGATTTAACTGGCAAACCAAAAGAAATATCCCCCCAAAATTGGATGGATGTTTAAACGCAGGCTCTCGGAGTCGGAAATCTCCCTGGTGGTTTTTGTGGTGATCATTTTAGGTACCATCAGAGCATCAAAAAGACAGAGCCATGGATCAAGGGTCTTGCTGGTGTCCAGTTGGGATGGGTGGCCAGAGAACACCCCCTCTCTCAGATGGTGCAAAAGTGGGGGCTCCTACCCCAGCAAGTTTAGAAACAAGGAGGAAAAAAAATAACTGCACATGATTTACTAAAAAAAAGGGGAGGAAAAAGATGATTCATTCAAAACCTTCATCAAGAAGGACAATATTTCCAGCCATAGTATGGGAAGGTTTAACATGCATGAAAGCCCCAGCATTCCAAGATGGTTTCCCAGATCAGGGAATGAGGTGGAGGGAGGCCAAGCAGAGGTTAAAGCCATCAGGTTGCACCCCAGAGCCTGGATGGGCTTTGCCTGGGGTGGTCATGGCAGTGAGCTTCATCCTGCAGCCCCCACCTCTGGTCCTGTGCACACCAATTGCTTGAAGCAAGCAGGGGTGACAGAAGTCAGGATTTTCATGGCAGGTTAAAGATGCTGAGGAAAGTTGGTGATCTTGAGGAATTTGGAGAATTAGGCTTTTTTTTCTTTTTTTTTCCTGCATCCCTTCATGCCTCAGTTTCCCTTCCAAGCGAGGAAGCAAGGCTGGGGGGAGAGCAGACAGAGAGCAGCCCTGAGCAAAATCATTTGTCCCAAACCAGGAGAGGGTGGTAGGAAATGAGAAGCTTGACATGAGCCACCAGTGTGGGCTCACAGCCCAGCAGGACAACATCATCTTGGGCTGCATCAAAAAAATCATGGCCAGGAGGGTGAGGGAGGAGACTCTGCCCCCTCTGCTCTTGTGAGACCCCACCTGGAGTGCTGCTTACAGCTTTGGGACCCCCAGCACAGAAAAGATAAAAGACCTGTTGGAGAGGGTTCAGAGGAAGGCCACAAAGATGCTCAGAGGGCTGGAGCAGCTATGAAGACAGACTGAGAGAGTTGGGGTTGTTCAGCCTGGACAAGAGAAGGTTCTGGGGAGACCTTAGAGCATCTTTCAGGGTGCTCCAGGAAAGCTGGGGTTGGGCTTTTCACCAGAGAGGGTAGTGAGTACAAGGGGGAATGGTTTTATACTGAAAGAAAGAGATTTAGGTTAGATATTAGGAAAACAATCTTCAGGATGGGGGTAGAAAGACACTGAAATGCAGGGAGAGGATACCCAAGTCTTCCTCTCTATTCCCCCTCTACCTCCCTATTCCCCCTCTTCTCTGCTCTCCTGAGACCCCACCTGGAGTTCTGCATCCAGGTCTGGAGCCCTTATAACAAGAAAAACATGGAAGTGGTGGGATGTGTCCAGAGAAGGGCCAGGAGGATGCTCAGAGGGTTGGAGCAGCTCTGGAGTGAGGAGACTGAGAGAGTTGGGGTTGTTCAGTCTGGAGAGGAGAAGGCTCCAAGGAGAGCTCAGAGCAACCTTCATAGATCTGAAGGGGCTGCAAGAAAGTTGAGAGGGACCTTTGAGGATGTCAGGGAGGGATAGGACATGGGGGAATGGATTGAAACTGGAGGAGGGGAGATGGAGATTGGAAATTAGGAAGAAGTTCTTCACCATGAGGGTGGGGAGAGCCTGGCACAGGTTGTGCAGAGAGGTGGTGGAAGATTCCCCATCCCTGGAAGTTTTTAAGGGCAGGTTGGATGGGGCTTGGAGCAACCTGGGCTGTGGGAGGTGTCCCTGCCCATCCAGGGGGTTGGAACTGGAAGAGCTGGAAGGTCCCTTCCAACCCAACCCAACCCATTCTATGGGTCTATGACCTGAGCATCAGGTGTCTTAGATTGAATTAAGAGTTTTCTTTCTCACAGAGAAGCCCCTGATATTCTCCAAGACTAATATGGAACCAGCCCTTGAGTCACACAGCCAGATTTCACCTGCAACCCCAGAAAACCATCCACATGCTTTGACTCCAGCCAGGGTGGCAACTGCCAGTGAAGGAAGTTTTCATTTAAAGAAAAATAATGTCATTTTATTTGAAAAAAAAAAAATCAAATAAAGTTTAGCACTCACGGCCACTTTGAAAAAACTCTTTTTTGGGGCATCCTAAAGCAAATGGGTACCACTGACCCCTTGCCCAGGTTTTCTTTGCCAGGTTGGAGCTGCAGCACCTGGATCTCAAGAACTTGAGAACAGACAGAGTCATTGCATGTCAGACCAGGGTTCAGCAAGCTTTAGTGATGCTGAGTAGTCATTAATGATCAATGATTAATGATCAGTGATCCTGTGAACCTCGTCCAGGACATCTCTAGCTCCACTGGAGCAGTTGCAGGAGTGTAACAGGGATCACTTTCCCCTTTCCAGAGTTCATTTTAATCATCATCTCCACTGATCCCTCCATTTAAAGAAAGCAAGGACCAACCTACATCCAGGTCAAGCTGGAAAGAGTTTCTGAACACTGAGGATCCAAGGGGACACTCTCAGATGGAGAGGGACAAAAATCACAGACTGGTTTGGGTTGGAGGGGACCTTTAAAGCTCCTCCAGTCCATCTTCCCCACAATAGGCAGGGACATCTCCAACTAGATCAGGTTGCTCAGCCCTGTCCAACCTCACCTGGAATGTTTCCAGGGATGGGCCACCTACCTCCTGTCTGGGCAACCTTCCTTATCTCAAGTCTGAGTTCCCCCCCTCCCCCCTGTCCTTGATTGGGCCAGGATAAAGGTGATTTTCTGGTTTGTACTTTTGCTTTCAGCTCAGTCTCTTGTAAGCAGCTGCACTGCTGAAATGAACAGCAAGTTTCTCAGGCAGTGGCTGCTGCTGGGACTGCTCACACTCCATGGTTATAGTTCCAGCTGGAGACTGGTGTGCAGAACCAGGGACACTGCTCAGCTCTGAGGAACATTTGGCCCTCCAGAAGGAGAAAAGGAGGAAAGAGGTCCCACCTGGAACCCTCCTTTGGGGAGGAAGGGACAAGAGAGATGCCAGAATTGACCAAACAGAGGATTCCATCCCATACACCTCATCCTCAGGAGAAATTGGAGGGATCACCAGGGTCAAACCCCTTCCTGCTTCCCCTTCTGCCCCTCTCCCTGTTTGCTTGGGCATCCTGGGAGGATCCCATCCATTCCTCTGCCTGTGCTTCTGATCCATTCCAGCCTGAATCTGGGTGTTCCTGCCTCCAGCTCCCAACTGCTGCTGACTCCAGGATTCCAGCCTGGACTTTCCCAGGGCTGCCCTGCAGCCTCGGTGGGGACGTGAGAGTTATTGGGGGAAAGGAGGAGGAACCTGGGATCAATTTTCCTCTAGATTTGTATAGATTTAGTAATTTTTTCCTATTTATCCTTCCTGTTTCATTAAAGTTGTGTAGTTTAATTTCCAACCCATCAGTCTCTCTTCCTTATTCTCTCTCTTTTCTTTATCAGTGAGGAGAGAGAAATTAATATATAAATCTGTTATTCTGTTTAAATCTGTTATTCGGCCCGGCCATTGTTAATCCATGACACCCCCTTTAGTTGAAACCCATCACCCCTTGTCCTATCACTACAGGCCCTGCTAAAAAGTCTGTCCCCCTTTTCCTTACAGACCCTCTTCAGGTGCTGAAAGGCCACAAGAAAGTATCCCTGGAGCTTTCTTTTCTCCAGGTTGGAAAACCCCAACTCTCTCAGCCTGGCTCCAGAGCTGAGATGCTCCCCAAAGCAAAATCTACCTTCAAGATGTGTCTCACAGCCTTGGCCTGAGTCCCCATTTAATCTAGGAGAGAAGGAAACACCTTCTCCATTCCTGGTTTTTCTAAACCAGTTGTGTTTGAGGAAAAAACTTGGAAGCTTCAGATGGAAAAGAGCTGATCCTGCAGCAGATGGCGCCTCTGCCTTGGAAATAGAGGCAGGAATTGGGTTCTTCCTCTGAGCAGGGAGTGGAGCAAGGAGGATGCTCCACCTTGTAAATAGCCCAAATTCAGGCTTGCTGGCCTGGCTCCTCTGCTCTCAGAATATCTTCCTGATCTTCTTTCAGGTCCTGTTGATAAATTCATCATTTATCCATACCTAACACAGAATATGTGCAGCCACCACCAGAAGCGACCCAAACCCATGTTGGTCTCTACATGTATTAATGGTTTGTTTGGAAATAAAGAAATAAATAAATAAAATTGTCACAGTTTTAGATGTTGTCTTCATGTTGAAGCTTTGTTAAGATGGGGGGAAGAGGGAAAAGGAAAGGAAAGGAAAGGAAAGGAAAAAGGAAAGGAAAGGAAAGGAAAGGAAAGGAAAGGAAAGGAAAAAGGAAAGGAAAGGAAAGGAAAGGAAAGGAAAGGAAAGGAAAGGAAAGGAAAGGAAAGGAAAGGAAAGGAAAGGAAAGGAAAGGAAAGGAAAGGAAAGGAAAGGAAAGGAAAGGAAAAAGGAAAGGAAAGGAAAGGAAAGGAAAGGAAAGGAAAGGAAAGGAAAGGAAAGGAAAGGAAAGGAAAGGAAAGGAAAAAGGAAAGGAAAGGAAAGGAAAGGAAAGGAAAGGAAAGGAAAGGAAAGGAAAGGAAAGGAAAGGAAAGGAAAGGAAAGGAAAGGAAAGGAAAGGAAAGGAAAGGAAAGGAAAGGAAAGGAAAGGAAAGGAAAGGAAAGGAAAGGGAAAAGAAGAGAAGAGAAGAGAAGAGAAGAGAAGAGAAGAGAAGAGAAGAGAAGAGAAGAGAAGAGAAGAGAAAAGAGAAAAGAGAAAAGAGAAAAGAAAAGGAAAGAAGGAAAGCTTTCATAAATCAGAATATTACATTTTTGTAATACAGATGGAAGGACTGTTTCCAGAATTTAAAGCAAAGTTACTTTGGAATAAGAACAATTAAAAAAGCCACAATAACAATAACAACAATAATTTTGATGATGATGATAATAACAACAGCAGCAACAATAATAATAACATCAATAATAGTAATACAGCAAAGTATTTCCATCTGCCTGAATAACTAAATGTTTTTTCATGGAGAATTTATACTTTTTAATGTCTTTATTGGTCTGTCCAATAAAAATGTCAAGCAACAGCAAATGCTACACATAATTCCATACACCCTCTGTTTCTTTCTAAGTGTGAAATAACATGCTGAGAATGCATCAGGTGCCAAGCTCATTACTTGACTTATCTGACTGATAGTAATTGCTTAAAGAAAGGAGAAGAAAAAAAAAAAAATCAATGCTGTCTGCATGTGCAGGCTTCCAGGGTTTCTCCCAGGATCCTAGTGAGTATTTTTTTCCTTAGGGGAGGAGAAGAGAGCAAGGTCAAGATGGAGTTAGTGTCCAACAACATCTGTTTGAGAGCAGAGGCTGAAACTGAGATAACACCCAGCCCTGCCCCCCAGATGACCCACAAAAATTTGCAGTTTTCTGACACTCTTTGTTTTACTTTTCCCCTTGAAAAATTTATGTTCTAATTTATTTTTTTTTTTATCCCTCCCTCAACTGCTGTTCTTTGAGGAGAGTGGCCCTGAAACAGTCAGGATTTGTATTAAAAGACATTTGTCTTTTCCTGCTTGAAGAGAGGTTACTGAATTAGTCTTTGTTCCTTTGATCTGAAACATGATCAAATATTTATTCAGTGGGAGATCCATCTGTTTGAGTGAATTCCCAGCAGGGTTGCTCCATTCCCATCTTATTACTTTGTTTTCCTCTCTCGCTCCATTTTTCCTGGAATAAATTGATTAAAGACTGTCAGTGGAGGGAGTAAATATTTCTTATTCCTTCTCATCTCTGCCCATATAAAATGCTCTTCTTTATTTACAACCCTGTTTATGTGTGGTTTGGGGACTCTGCACACAAAAAGCTATCCCCAGGCTGGTTTGGCTGTCACCTCTTGACAGTACATGGCTGGGCAAAGCTCAGCCCATCCATCACCTGTTCTGACATTTTCCATGTGCATCAGCTGGAGAACAACCAAATTTCATGCTGAGATGCCTTCATTTCCATTTTGACCCCACTGGCCTTCCTAGAAGCAACATTTCTCCCTAATATTGATGCAATTATAGGGGTAGACAGAGGGTGGGTGCCAAGGGAGGATTAAACCTCCCACAGAAAAAAAAAAACCAACCAAACACAAACATTTCAAAGGAGAAAAAAAAATGCATTTGCATTGGTGAGGAATGTGTTGAGACAGTGTGACTAAAAGGACTGAACAATGAGAAATGCAGGGTGAGGATTTTTGTGTATTTGGGGGGCATTTTGTCCTCAAGTGATGTCTGCAGGTCACCTCGTGGTCCTCACTGGCTGGATGGTCTCACTTAGGGCAGGAGAGAGGCTCCATCCACTGCTCAGCCTCTCCTGACCAGGAGGTTCTCCCCTATGGAGACAGACTGAGGGCTTGGGGTTGTTCAGCCTGGAGAAGAGGAGGCTCCCAGGGGAGCTCAGAGCAACCTTCCAATATCTGAAGGGGCTCCAAGAAAGCTGGGGGAGGGCTTTGGACACGGGGGGGTAGGGAGAGGAGAAGGGAAATGGGTTAAAACTTGGAGAGGGGAGATTGAGGTTGGAGATGGGGAAGAAATTCTGGAATTGGAGGGTGGGGAGAGCCTGGAACAGGTTGAGAGAGTTGGGGGTGTTCAGCCTGGAGGAGAGAGAAGGAGGGGAGAGGAGAGGAGAGGAGAGGAGAGGAGAGGAGAGGAGAGGAGAGGAGAGGAGAGGAGAGGAGAGGAGAGGAGAGGAGAGGAGAGGAGAGGAGAGGAGAGGAGAGGAGAGGAGAGGAGAGGAGAGGAGAGGAGAGGAGAGGAGAGGAGAGGAGAGGAGAGGAGAGGAGAGGAGAGGAGAGGAGAGGAGAGGAGAGGAGAGGAGAGGAGAGGAGAGGAGAGGAGAGGAGAGGAGAGGAGAGGAGAGGAGAGGAGAGGAGAGGAGAGGAGAGGAGAGGAGAGGAGAGGAGAGGAGAGGAGAGGAGAGGAGAGGAGAGGAGAGGAGAGGAGAGGAGAGGAGAGGAGAGGAGAGGAGAGGAGAGGAGAGGAGAGGAGAGGAGAGGAGAGGAGAGGAGAGGAGAGGAGGATCTGGGGAGCCCTTGGAGCATCTTCCAGTGCCTGAAGGGGCTCCAGGAAAGCTGGGGAGGGACTTTGGACAAGGACATGGTGGGATTGGATGAGGGGGAAGGGTTTCCAGCTGCAAGAGAGGAGATGGAGAGGAGATAGGAGGGAGAAATTCTTTGTTGTGAGGGTGCTGAGCCCCTGTCCCAGGTTGCCCAAGGAAGCTGTGGCTGCCCCATCCCTGGCAGTGTCTCAGCCCAGGTTGGATGGGGCTTGGAGCAACCTGGGCTGGGGGAGGTGTCCCTGCCCATCCAGGGGTTGGAACTGGAGGAGCTGGAAGGTCCCTTCCAACCCAAACCATTCTGGGATTTTGTGATTAGGCAACAATAGGGTCTGAGGAGACCTTATTGCAGCCTTCCAGTATCTGAAGGGAGCTACAGGAAAGCTGGGGAGGGACTTTTAAGGATGTCAGGGAGGGATAGGACATGGGGGAATGGATTCAAACTGGAGGTGGGGAGATGGAGATTGGAAATTAGGAAGAAGTTCTTCACCATGAGGGTGGGGAGAGCCTAGCACAGGTTGTCCAGAGAGGTGGTGGAAGATTCCCTATCCCTGGAAGTTTTTAAGGCCAGGCTGGACAGAGCTCTGAGCAAACTGGGCTGGGGGAGGTGTTCCTGCCCATGCAGGGGTTGGAACTGGATGATGTTTAAGGTCCCTTCCAACTGAAACCATTCTGTGATTCTGTGATTCCATGAAAAAAAAAAAAAAAACAAAAAAACCCAGTACAATTAAATTAAACAGTATTCCTTGAAAACGAAGCAAACAGTTTCAGAACAAATATGAGGCCTTGGTACTTATTTTAAAAATGTTCTTTAAGCTGCAGTGATTGTTTGCTGCTACCATTACCTCCAGTCTAAATCTATAGCTAAATGGAAAGTTAAATGCATTCACAAGGTGTTAATGTCTACATCTTATTATTTGCAGCCTTTCAGAGAGAAAACTATATAACTACAAATAGTGTTGTGCCAGAAACTGGTTTCTTGTCACTGAGAACTGTCCCAGAGGGTCACAGTCTGGAAGGGACCTCAGGAGGGAGCTTCTCACCCCAAGGTCAGCTCTGGGGTTCGAGCTCAGGGATTTATCCTGTTGTGGATAGGATGGAGCTTGCACATCCTCTCTGGGCAACCTCTTTCAGCAATTCCTTCCAAATCCACCTTCCCTGAAATAAAAGCATCCTTTGGCTTCTCAGTGTCTCAGCAGATGGGCTGAGGCCTCCTGAAAGAGCTGCTTACCCCTGAAGAGACCTAAGGTGCTTTGCTTTTATTAAAAGTGCTTATAACATATCCAGGTGTAAGCAAATCCATGGACCAACACCAAAACCAAAGCCAAGTCCTAGTGTCCCTCATCAGGAGGAAGTGAGCTGAGAAAAAACCCACCCAGCAACCAGAAAAAGAGTAAGATTGTGAAAAAGAAAAAAACCCAAACTATAGAACGGTGTTTTAAATAATTCACTATGTAGTGATCACATTCCCATCTGTCTCAGGGAAGGGTGGATGGATGCTCACCATCTGGGTCTCTCTAGGAGGTCCTCATCACCCCAGGTTGGCAGAGGGATCACTCCTGGTGGAAACAGAAATTCTGCATCACCAACTGGTTTCAGGGACTGAACAGGGGACTGGAAAAGAGAGCAGGAATGCCCTGAGCCTTTGTCATCTGCTTTGTCTACTGCTGACTTTGCAATCAAAGCCAACAGCTCTCCTCACCAGCCAGAAAAAAAGCAAATTTGCACCAGCCAGGAATAGATAGGGAGCAAATGACAAAGTCTCCTCAGTTCAGAGCTGGAAAAGCTTCTGACCCACTGTCAAAAATCTCATCTGCATGCAAAGCAAACCCAGCCTTGTCCCAGGCAATTCCCCACATCTGGATTTATGGACATGGTTATCACTACAATAATGAGCTCTGGAGAGCATCTGCTACCAGCTCCATTATAGATGGCTGGAAAAATATCATTCTGAGGAATCCCCCAGATGGACATAAATATTTAGCATGTGATCAGCTGCTCAGATTTCCCCTGACCTGAATAAATCTGTGTTGTTTTCCCTTGCCTTCAAATATCGGACCCATAATCAGGATCACTCCCTTCCCTTAATCTTTTTGAGGGGAGCAGTGGAGACAGCTGGCTTCTATCTTTCTGTAGCCCCTGAATCCCTCCATCTCTGGCAGAAAAGCTGTTTAAAGCCAAATCATCCCTCTGAGGCAAATCCACCACAGTCCAAGAGGACGTTGTAGTGGTTCATACTTCAAGTAGTGTAAAGGTTGGGGCTTCTGAGCAGCTGAAACAAGAGCCTGCTCTTGGGTCTTCCAGTTTGGAACTGGTTTTATGTGGGCTTTTGGTCAAGTCAGCCTTTTAGACCCCAGGGAAAACTCTTTGGACTCAAGTTAAACATCTTTTCAATTATTTTAAGACCCAAAGAAGGTATAGGGAGGTATTGGTGCCTTCACTGTGTAGGATCATAGAATCACAGAATGGGTTTGCAATGGGTTTGAGTTGCAAGGAACCTTTAAAACTCATCCAGTTCAAGCCCCCTGGAGTGAGCAGGGACATCTCCAACTACATCAGGTTGCTCAGAGCCTCATCCAACCTGACCTGGAGTGTTTCCAGGGATGGGGCATCTCCCACTTCTCTGGGTAATCTGTGCCAGTGTTCCACCATCTTCTTAAAAATTTTCCCCTTGGTCTCTAATCTGAATCTCTCCTCTTTTATTTACAGCCATTATCCCACACCCTATCAGCTCAGGCCTTGCTAAAACATTTGTCCCTCTCACTTGGAAGCTCAGGGCTGTCTTGAGCAAGAAATTGCATCTTTGTGTTAATCCAACCTCTGGGATTTTGCTTTCACCAACTTTGTCCCTTTGCTTTCAAGAGCCCAGGTAAATTTTTGACACCCACAGTGCCTTGTGGCAACAGCTTCACAGATTAATGGCATGAAGAGAAACAATCTCCTTCATGTTCATAGTCCACTTGCTCATTTAATTAAATGTCCTCTACTTTATGCACTCTGTGAATGACCAAATATTCCTTATTTACTGTCTTTAAACCACGAAAGACCAAATATTCCTTATTTACTGTCTTTAAACCACTGCTGACATCTGTTTTTTTAAACCTTAGCTTACCAAGGGATATTTTTCTCCAGCTCCCCCAACCAGCCTGGGGTTTTGCATTGGAGTCATGCAAAGCCCATTTCAATTCTCTTTGGCCAAGGCATTGCAGACAATGCAAGGGTTTGTTAGCAGGCAATGATCTTGTTTGCATGCAAGCAGCAGACTGCAGGAGCTGAAAAGAACTGAGGCTGCAAAAGCCCTGGCACAGACTACAGGAGCTGGATAATAACAGAATCCCATCAAGTTCACTGGGAGATGGATATTTCCTACTTTGGAGATGTCGTATGGCCCTCATTGCATGGAAGATGAGCAACCCCCCCTAAAAGATCAGCAATGAGGAGGTAAAAGCACTGAAGATGTTGGGCAGCTTATTTTAGCATGTTAAATGATTGATGGACATGGTGCAGAGGGATGAAAGCAACCCCAAGGGCTCACCATACAGTCCCCATCATCTGCTTTTGCCCAACCATCTATTCGGGTGCACAAAGACAGCTTTTTTTTCCCCCTTTCCTAATTTTTTTCCTTATGTTATGAAAATAAAAGTTGATTCAGAATCATTCTTCAGTTTTAAATGCTGGTTTTTGATGACAGCTTGGGCATGTCTTTCACATCAGGGGCTAAAAGAGGGCTCAGCCCTGGGGCTGTTTATTAACTCTCCTATATTCTGCCTCAGGGCCAAAGAGTTAAAAAATGGAGGAGGTTGAGTTATGCAGAGCTTTGACACCATCACTAACACCTCCTGTAATAACCCTGGAATGCCTTAAGTAGAGGAAAAAAGAAGTAGAAAGCATGTGTCCCCCAAAAGCATAAATCTCCTCTATTATTTCTATTTTCTTCTTGAGACAGGGGGTGCACTGCTTGGAGTCAAGGGGGAAAATGGACTTCATTACATTTTCTTAAAAGGTCTTTGGTTCAATCCACCTTTCTTAGTTAAAAGGGTCTTAGTCATAGACTTCCTAAAAGGAAAGAAAAGGGGTGAAATAGTCTAGGGAAGATGTGGATTTGCTGGGGGAAATTTTTCTGTGTTAATGTTTTCTAATTAAGTGAGAAGATGTCTGCAGCCTGGTTTGCTTGGAAGCCACACACTGGATATTATATCCAGCTGATATATTGGAGCTTTCTCTTCTTCCAGAGACAAAGAGATGGACCCAAAGCACACAGATTCCAGTTTTCATAACATCTCCAATCTGTAAAAAATGATGTACCAAAATGGTCCTGTTGATAAAGAGGAACAGTCACTAGGAGCAGGTTAGGTGGGGAAATGGAGTAATACATATGTGGAATCATCAAAGTGATCAAAATTTCATTTCTCCACCCCAATCCTCTTCCTCTACAGGTTTCCAATATTTCACCACTCCAGGTCTTACTCCTTCCCTTCACCAGGACCACAAACATCCCCAGAAATTGTCATTTCAAGATCTGACCTCTTTCAACAAAATATTACAAAACCAGATGTGGAACCTCAGTAAATTTGGTCCTTAGCATGAGAAACTATAAACTGAAAGAAGAAATCAAAGATATGGAATTTCTGAAACATAATGCAAGCCAGGGTGGACTGTTAGAAGAGTTTGGTGGAAGAGCTGCAGAAGAAAAGGGAAAAAAACAGAGACACAGTGCAACAAAGGAAAAAAAGGCTTCAACTACTAGATTATAGCAACAAAACCCTAAGGAGTGCCAATAAAAATCTTGGTTTGTGAGGTAGGGCTGAACAGCTGGCTGCATGTGGCTCCCAAACTGTAGCAGATGTGCTAGGAAACAGAAGTGCAGCTCAAAAAAAAAAAAAAATTAAAAAATCTTGCTCAGTGCCTCAAGGACAAATTGGAAAGTGTCCAGCAGCAGGATGAGAATGAAAAGCAAGAGACCTCCCAGATACAGGAGGCTTTGAGAGAGCTCCCCCAGCCATGCAACAAAGGAATGAAGGGGAGCTGGAAGAAATAGAGAAGCAAGAAGCTCTCCAGGGATGTGACCATCAAGTGTTGGCTCCCTGTGGGGTCACTGTAATAGGATGAAGAGAGGATCAAGGTGATGAAAACTCCTCAGAGTCAGCTTTGATGAGAGAACTGCCCTGGGGAAGATTTTATCCCCCTTCATAGCTCCTGTTGTGCACCAATTTGCCAAGGATCATTTCCCTACTTTTGTGTTCCCAGTGGATGCAACATCTGTGGAGTTGTGGAGCTTTTGATATCTTATCCTTTCTCCTAAAAAGCAGTGGCCTCTTGACAAATCAGGTTTGCTCTTGTCCCCTGTCCAGGGACTTTTCTTCACAGTCCAACTTAACTCTATGTCATAGATTGGTTCTATAGAAAATTAAGATATGTATAACTTAGACAAAGCAATCAAGGTAGATTGTTGAGATTCTTGTCCATTCAGCTGTGTTCACTGAACTGCTCAAAAAGGTTTTGTAGACTTTAGAGAGATGATTCTTTCATTTAAAATCACATTTTTTTGCACTTTGACCACCTGTCCTCCAAATGGAGGCCCATGTGCTGTGTTGCTTCAGATCTTCTACAGCACAGTGAAGAATTCAGTTTGATCCAACTGCAGCTCTTCCTTCAAGAACTGGTACTAAGGGGCACAAGCTGCTCCTGGGGAGATCCTGGTTGGACACAAGAGGTACATTTCTCACCCTGAGGGTAGTCAGACATTGCAATAGTCTCCAATGTGGTAAATTCCCTGATTCTGGAAAGTTTTAAGTCTCTCATCTTGATGGGTTGCTGAGACACCTCATCTATACCATGGTATTACCTAGAAGGGTTGGACCCAGATGACCCTTGGGGTCCCCATAAAATACCAATCTGGTATTTTATGATTCTATGATATTTTGGACTGGTTGATGAGGGAACAGAGATATTCAGTAGGTTAAGTGACTTGGATGAAGTTAGAAGAGTTGGCAAAGACAAATCCTGGGAGAATTGCAGAGATCCAGAAATTCTCCCCTCATCCTCCTTTTCTCCAGGCTGAACACCCCCAGGTCCCTCAGCTGCTCCTGCTCAGATTTGTGCTCCAGACCCTTCCCCAGCTCCATTCCCTTTCTCTGGACACACTCCAGCCCCTCAATGTCCTTCTTGTCACGAGGGTCCCAAAACTGAACCCAGGATACAACCTCACCAGTGTCCAGCAGACCCTATGGCATTTCTGACACAAGGCAGGATGCTGGTGGCCTTCTTGGCTACCTCAATACACTTCTGGCTCCTATTTGGCTTTTCAATGCCTTTACTGGACTTCATCACAAAGAATCACCTCCATTTTGCTCCGTAATCTGAATTTCCCCTTCCTCTTCAGCCTTCACATTCAGCTCTGACCATTCCTTTGAACATCTCTGCCACACAGGGAGGACAGAGCTGCCCAAGAAGTTGACGTGGGTAGAATAACCTCCTCCAGGGGCTGTGGATCCTCCACGTAGAGCAGCCCCTGCTTCCTGCTGCTGGTGGGACTTGTTGCAGACAGAGGCTCTCAGTCTTCATTCAATGTCTCAGAGGTTCATTGAAAAAAGACTCTGCCACCAAAGTGATGAGGACAAAGGGTGCTGGCCAGGGCCCAGGCACGACTCTGAATCCCCTTTCTGCAGAGATTAATGGGAACCAGGGAAGGGAGACCTTGCACAGACTGCCAATGACCAATGTTTCAGCAAGTCCAGGCTGGATGAGGGCCCAGGGAACCTTCCCATGTGGAGCACTGGGGCAGCCTTGGCCAGCTCCATGGGACAATGTAGGCTGAGGGATTGGGGTTGTTCAGCCTGGAGAAGAGGAGATGAGCTCAGAGCAACCTTCCAATATCTGAAGGGGCTCCAAAAAAGCTGGGGGAGGGCTTTGGACACAGGGGGGTAGGGAGAGGAGAAGGGAAATGGGTTAAAACTTGGAGAGGGGAGACTGAGGTTGGAGATGGGAAAGAAATTCTATATTTTGAGGGTGGGGAGACCCTGTCCCAGGTTGCCCAAGGAAGCTGTGGCTGCCCCATCCCTGGCAGTGTCTCAGCCCAGGTTGGATGGGGCTTGGAGCAACCTGGGCTGGGGGAGGTGTCCCTGCCCATCCAGGGGTTGGAACTGGATGATTTTTAAGGTCCCTTCTAACCCAAACCATTCTATGATACCATTCTATGACAAGAAGTACCTTCCTTCACCACAGGAGGTTTAGGTTGGATGTTAGAAAATATTTTTTCACTGAGAGGCTCGTCAGGCATTGGAATGGCCCAGGCCAGTGGTGGAGTCACCATCCCTGGAGGCATTTAAAAGGCATTTGGACCTGGTCCTTGAAAACATGGTTTAGTAGTTAGATGATGGTGTTGGTCAAAGGTTGTACTAGATGACCTTGGAGGTCTCTTCCAACCTAAACATTCTGTGAATCAGTGATTCCTCAGAGATGTCTGACATGGTAACCCCAGCCCATCAGTGCATTCCTTGTGGACAACCCCAATCCCAACCACCCCTCCTGCAGCTAGCAGTGTTTTGGGGTAAGCTCTTCATGCCAAGGTTGCTCAGGTGGAGATTTCCAACTCCCTGGGGCTGGGTGAGTGTTGGTGTCACAGTCTGGTGTTATTATCACCACTGATGCTTGCTCCAGTATCTGCATGAGGAAGGTGTTTCCTTCATGCCATCTTCTATCATCTATGCTCATGTGGATTCACTTTTTTGGTGTCATTCCAGCAATATTTATGCTTTGTGCATCAACCAAAAGCTCTGCCACAAAGCACCAAGTCCCTCACCCTCCCTTCAGGGGAACCTGTGCTGTTTTCCCTTTAATTGTTCAAATCTAATCTTAAGATTTTGATCACCTTCTGAGATTGTTAAATGAGTATTTTTCATTAATGTAATCCAAGACACACATAAACCAGTGGAGAGAATACTCAGAGACCATTAAAGCTTCCAGAGGATCTAGGCTCAGGTAACTCTGCCTTTCAAGGAAATGAATATTTAGTCCAATTTGAAATTTTTAGGACTTTTAGATCCATCAGTTTAGTCTGCTTTTTACATGCCTAGGAATCTTTCTTTTTTCTCTGCTTTACAATATTTCTACTTTACCCTCTACTATTTTATAGCTGCAGGGTGGAAAACAGTGTATAGACCACAAAATATCAAAAGCTACTTGATACTGAGGTCCAGGACTGAGAATCATAGAATTTTCAGAGTTGGAAGGGACCTTTAAGATCACCCAGTTCCAACCCCCTGGATGGGCAGGGACACCTCCCACAGCCCAGGTTGCTCCAAGCCCCATCCAACCTGCCCTTAAAAACATCCAGGGATGGGGAATCTTCCACCACCGCTCTGGACAACCTGTGCCAGGCTCTCCCCACCCTCATGGTGAAGAACTTCTTCCTAATTTCCAATCTCCATCTCCCCTCCTCCAGTTTCAATCCATTCCCCCATGTCCTATCCCTCCCTGACATCCTCAAAAGTCCCTCCCCAGCTTTCTTGCAGCCCCTTCAGATCTATGAAGGTTGCTCTGAGCTCTCCTTGGAGCCTTCTCCTCTCCAGACTGAACAACCCCAACTCTCTCCGTGTCCTCACTCCAGAGCTGCTCCAACCCTCTGAGCATCCTCCTGGCCCTTCTCTGGACACATCCCACCACTTCCATATTTTTCTTGTAATAGGGGCTCCAGACCTGGATGCAGAACTCCAGGTGGGGTCTCAGGAGAGCAGAGGAGAGGGGGAATAGGGAGGTAGAGGGGGAATAGGGAGGTAGAGGGGGAAGAGGGAGGAAGACTTGGGTATCCTCTCCCTGCATTCAGGCACAAGCTCTCAAGGTGTCATCACAACCCATGTGAGGTGAAGGAGTTGACAACCAAGACCTGAAGCCTGGACAACCCCTGTTGTATCACCACACACAACTCAGCACTGCAAAGATGTTTGTATGAGCCCTAAAAGTGGAAATCAACCCTTACCACTGTCTGTAATGCTTATTTATCACTACAAACTGGTAAGCATCTTACTCCCCATGAAGTGAGAATTTGAAGCTAGATACTGTGTGTGAAAGACCCTGATGGTTTTACAATTATTTGCATTTCACTGGAAATAAATCTGGTTACCTCAATCTTGCAATAAATCTAGCACAGTCCCTCCCCCTCCCTTTCCTTCTTATAGGAATATTTCAAACTAGAGAGACAGCCACTGAAACTGCTATTATCTCTGCCCACCAGTTCCCAGCTGCTTATTGTGACCCTTAATCTGAGTTAATGAGCACCAACTCATCCTTTCAGATGGGACTTGCATCCCCCCCACCCTGCTCTCCCGTGATGTGATGCTATCAGCTCCTGCCAGCTGGACAGCTAAATGCAAAGACAGCATCTCCAGGGGCTGGAGGGTAGTGATGCCTGATGCCTTCCCACATTCAAGCTGGGGAGGTGGAGATTTCATTCAGCTCTGGGCATGAAAACCAACAATTAACATAGGAGGAAATAAGCTGGATTTATTAGAGACAGCACAGACATCACGCCTGGAATGGCTGGGCCAGGAGGAACAGGAGTGAGCAAAACATGCCAAGGCCATGTCACATCTTTCTGGAAGTCAGACTTGTATGTGGTATGACATACAAGACATAAGCATAGCCAGCTGGTCAAGGGAGGGGATTCTCCCCCTCTGCTCTGCTCTGCTGAGAGCCCAACTGGAGTCCTGGGTCCAGTTCTGGAGTGCCCAGCATCAGAAGGACACAGAGCTCCTGGAAGGTGTCCAGAGGAGCCACTCAAATGCTCAGAGGGCTGAGCACCTCCCTGGGAAGCCAGGCTGAGGGATTGGGGTTGTTCAGCCTGGAGAAGAGGAGGCTCCCAGGGGAGCTCAGAGCAACCTTCCAATATCTGAAGGGGCTCCAAGAAAGCTGGGGGAGGGCTTTGGACACGGGGGGGTAGGGAGAAGAGAAGGGAAATGGGTTAAAACTTGGAGAGGGGAGATTGAGGTTGGAGATGGGGAAGAAATTCTTGAATTGGAGAGTGGGGAGAGCCTGGAACAGGTTAGGAAGGGACTTTGAACAAGAGTATGGAGGGATGGGATGAGGAGGGGAGGTTTCAAGCTGAAAGAGGGGAAATTTATACTAGGAATTAGAAAGAAATTCTTGAATTGGAGGGTGCTGAGCCCCTGTCCCAGGTTGCCCAAGGAAGCTGTGGCTGCCCCATCCCTGGCAGTGTCTCAGCCCAGGTTGGATGGGGTTTGAAACAACCTGGGCTGTGGGAGGTGTCCCTGCCCATGCATGGGGATTGGAACTGGAGGATCTTTAAGGTCCTTTCCAACCAAAACCATTCTATGACCTAGTAAGGAGGAGGCAATATGTTCTCCCACGCATCCATTCTCCCATACACGAAAGCTGGGGGAGGGCTTTGGACACGGGAGTGTAGGGAGAGGACAAGGAGAAATGGTTTACAACTTGAGGAAGGCAGATTTAGATTAAATATTAGAAGGAAATTCTTTACTAAGAAGATGGTGAGTTGCCCAAGGAAGCTGTGGCTGCCCCATCCCTGGCAGTGTCTCAGCCCAGGTTGGATGGGGCTTGGAGCAACCTGGGCTGGGGGAGGTGTCCCTGCACATCCAGGGGTTGGAACTGGATGAACTTGAAGGTCCCTTCCAACCCAAACCATTCTATGAGTCTATGAATACCAAATTACAGGAGGAAAACTTGTACTTGAGAGAGATGAAAGAGAAATAAGAGGAAGAAATGGTTCCCATGACCAGTGATAGTGTCACAGGTAGATGGCAGAGCAGTGACAATTTAAGGCAGTCTCTGTCTCTGTGCAAGTCAGTGGTGGGTTTAGCCCAATCCAAGTCCCAGTCCAAACTCCCCTGCAAAACACCAGGGAGCTCTTGTCACTTCCCACGAGTAAAGCCTCCAGTAAGGTTCCTGTGAGAAAGCTTTGCCTGAATGCATCTATCCCCAGCTTGCACTGTGCAGAGGATGTTGGCTGGTGAAAAATATTCCCTGAGATGCCCACTGTGGTTCCCACCTCCTACCAAATGACAAAGCAGAGCCCTGTCCATGATGCCACAGTAGCCCAGAGCTGAAGGCAGATGGTTTCTCTCCATGCAACAGCAGATTCAGACTTTCTTTGAGACTCCTTAATTTCTCACAGTTCCCAAGACCATGACAATCTCTTCCAAAAATGCATTTGGTCTTGATGTAAAGAACTGGCAGTGTAAGAAAGAGTCTTCCTAAATCAAGCCTTTTAGGGTTAGATAGCTACTTCAAAGTAGTCATCAAGGTCTCTCTCCAGTCCACCAAGAGTGAGAAGCAGCTCCAGTGGGCTCCTCATCTTGCTCCAAGAGGCAACAGGCTCTGAACAACCTGATCAAGTTGAAAATGCCCCTAATTATTACAGAGGGGGTGGACTAGAGGAGCTTTAAAGGTCCCTTTTGACCCAAACTACTCTGTTCTATGACACATTCTCTAGAGGGGCCTCTTTTCCCTGATGACTCTGGAGAAGGCTCCAATTTTTATCTTTGCTGTTCCATTTTTATCTTTTATTTTTTTATCACTGGGTTTTCTGATGGGTGAAAGCTGAAGGCACTGAACCTCAGCTCAAGTTATAGAAACCCTCTCTTAGTTTTTTTTTTTTTTAACATCCCACAGTTGGGGTTTGCTTGCTGGGGAACTGAAGAACCCAGCAGTGTGTGAAGGTACCTGCATGATACAGAACATCAGAACTTGGTACCAAACTCATCCTGCTGAATATAACACACTGAGCACCCTGTAATCCTTATCCCACTCCTGAACAATTTTGATGACTTCTGCTCCTCAGGGTTTTCACATGCTCTACCAAGTGTAAACTCTGGATCTGCTCCCAAATTCCCTTTTCCATTGCAGTGATCCAGTGCAGCCCTCTGTGTCATCCCTCTGCTCACACATCCCAGTATCAAATCTCCACTAAGAGCGTCATACTGGAAACTATTTCAGCTGCTTGTCCCCTCTTGTCACTAAATATTTCTCTGGACACTGCTCCACAGGGTCCTTCTCTAGCTCTGGGATGGATTTATTTCTTACCCAGTTGTATCAGGTCTCTATGTTCCATGTTATTTATAAATCCTCCAGTATGTGTGTCATGAATAAATGGTACCAGTGCCTGAAAGTCGTGTTGTCCACATGACCCAAGGGATTTGTTCATCTAAATAAGTAAATAAATAGTTTTCTTCCTTCTGGCACTCATCTAAATTATGACCAGACCCAAAATAACATAATTGCAGAGACAGGCAGCAGGAAAACTTCAAGGACATGGGAAGGAAGGGATGGTTTAAATACTGCTTGGAGGTGAGTGACAGTCACTGCTTTGGAGTGCAAAAACAACAATTAAAAGTCTTTTATTTTGTTTCAAAGAGCTTAAATACATAAAGCTGAAACTACCACATGTGCTTTGCAGATGATCACTACTTTTTTCCTACCTTTTTTGCTACACAGAGCTCCCAGAGCAAGTCTGTGTGTGCTGTAAAGACAGGAGGGAGGTGCTTTTCCATGTGGTCTGAGAAAAGTCTCCTCAGAAAATGAAGCAAATATCTTCATGCTTTGTGGTCTTCTGCCACACCAAGGAAGGGCAAAAATCAATCAAGAGAATCAATTTTTCATTTTCTCTGGAAATACTCTCCATTGTGCCAAAATCTGAATAAAAGTTTCCCTGTCCTTCAGCTGGTCCAGGCACCTTTTCTACATTGATTTGGCCATCATCCCATATAATCAATAAAGATATCATTCCCTTCAGATAAAAAGCAAAAACTTGAACTTCCTACTTGCTCAGGCCAAGAATTCTTTTATTCCAGACAGAGGTTGGGATACCTCAAGCATAGTGACACCCCAGCTCCTCTGGTGCTCCATCAACAAGGTATTTTTGGAATGCCATGAAGCAATATGCATGAACAAAAAAATTCCTGCAGCAAAAGCACTTAGGAGTCAAGGTGAAAATTTATTTTTAAAAAATAAATAGTTGAATTCCTTCCCTAAACCTTCCCTCCATGCCCACAACCCCTCCAAAATACAAACACATTTCATGGTACAATGAATACCAGGACTAAAAAACGAGGCAAACATCTTAGTATCTATACCACAACTTCTACCATCATGTTACACCTATTGCAACACACCACACATGGGAAAAACACATGGGAAAACTGATGAGAACTTCTTCTACCCTTTGCAGTGTGTTTTTTCTACAGGAATAAAATGTGAAGTAGAGCAAGAGACTCCCAAGAGGAATTAGGAAACTCAGGAAAGACTGTGAGAAGTTGTAAGTGCAACAGGAAAATTTATCAATGCTCTTGTTAGGTCCAAATAAATTACTCCATTCTTCTCAAGAACAAGAGAACAAAAATCTGCCAGAAGCCAAGCAAGATGTGTCTGTATTCTATACACATTAGGCAAGGCAGAAATTTGGGAAGAGGACCATCCCTTTTGTAATGCCCGATTCCTCATGCTGCTCACCATCCTCACTGCAAGCTCCAGGTGTTCCCATTCTCTGGAAAACATCAGCATCCAACAGCTAACCCAGTACTGCCAAGGCCACCCCTAAACCATGTCCTGAAGGTCTGAGACCACCACATCTCCAAGGCTTTTAAATCTTTCCATGGTTGGTGACTCCATCACTGCCCTGGACAACCTGTGCCAGGACCTGACAACCCTTCCAGTGAAGAAATTGTTCCTCACCTCCAATCTAAACATTCCCTGGTGCAACCTGAGGCCATTTTCTCTAGTTCTCATGAGGCAAGGTCCCAAGCCATACACTTGGAAGAGGTGAGCATCCCAAAACTCTGAATGCCTTAAGGCACAAGGGAGCAGTAAAAGAAGCACCACTAGGGTTGGAATCGGAGTTGAAGTCCTCAGGAAATGAAGCTATAGGAGAATAAAAGTCTCTCTGGACCTAAATAAAGACTATCACTACATGGGTTGATGTGCTCATGCTTTCTTTTGTGTTAATCTAACTAACTGCAGGAAAGGTGCCAGTTTCTCCTGAAATCTCCATTTCCATGGAAGACCCAACCATAGATGCAATTTGGTTGCAAATAAAATTGCCTTTAATTAGCATCAGTTTCCATTTTGCTCCTCATGGCTATAACTTATGCCAGCCCTGAATCACCTTTACATTGCTTAAAGGACCAATTGTGCTGTGATCTACCCTAAAATGGGTAACCCACAGGCACCAGGCCTTAAAGAGACTTGGAGGCTGAGAATATCCAAATAGTGCAACTTGATGAACCAAATGGCTCTGATAGCCCTGACACCTTCCAGATGTGTCTCTGAGGAGCAACAGGTACATTTCATGCAATGAAAAACTTGCTCATTGTTTGGGCAGTGGGAGAGGACGCATTTCCTAAAGAGGAGAGGAGATCAGGTCCCTAACAGCCAATTTTGGTTCTTCAGCCTAGACTTCTCAGAATTCACAGAAAACAGTACTACAGAGGACCATGTAAAAAAACAGTTATATGGGGGCAGCAGGAATCAACAGGAGGTTTAAGATCACAGAATCACAGCATTGTCACAGTTGGAAAAGACCTCTAAGGTCATTGTGTCCAACTGCCAGCATCCCCCCCCAATAAAATATATATATCAATATCTCTATCACCCACTGGAGCACATCCTGAAGTGCCTCATCTGCATGGTTTTTAAATAGTTCCAGGGATGGTGACTCCACCACCTCCCTGGGCAGCCCATTCCAACACCTGACTGCTCTCTCAGTAAAGAAATTCTTCCTCTGAAGAGGTCTAAACCTCCCCTGGCATAACTTCAGACCATTTCCTATGTTTCTATCATTGTTCATTTGAGAGAAGAGCCCAGCGCCCACCTCCCTACAACCTCCTTGCAGGGAGCTGTACAGAGCAATGAGGTCTCCTCTCAGATTCCTCTTCTCCAGACTGAACATTCCCAATTCCCTCAGCCTCTCCTCATAGGACTTCTTCTCCAGACCCTTCACCAGCTTGGTTGCCCTTCCAGCATCTCAATGTCCTCCTTGTAGTGAGGGGTCCAGAACTCTCCAGTGCCAAATGCAAGGGCACCATCACCTCCATTCTCCTGAGGGCCACAATATTCCTGATCCAACCCAAGATGTTGTTGGCCTTCTTGGAGACCTGGGCCAAGATGATTAAAAGGCCCTGAAAGGGGGAATAGCTGAGCCAGTGGACATAGGAATTTCCTCTCCTTCAGGAAGAAGTTGTCAATGGGGTGAAGAAAGGAAGGTGCAGAGAAAATAGCTGTAGAGGAGTACCCCCTCCAACATACAAGTAATGGGAATTTTTAAGAGACCCCACTCCATATTTTACATTGAACAATATTTGTCCTTAATTGAACAACATGAACACTTGCATGGACCCATCAGAAATGACCATTTCCAGTCATGGACTCAAGATATTGACACCAAAAGGTGTGGCTATTCTACTACATCAAAGGTGCTCAGGATAATTTTTAGATCTGAGACCTGGTCTGTGTAATCCAGAACTTGCCCAACAAATGAGGTGCCCATTCAGGCTCCCAGGAAATCTGTATCAAACCTGTTAAACAAAGTTTATTTTAATATTACTATTCCAGAGCCAGAACAAGCCAGCTGTGATTCTGTGGCTACTATGCTTCAGGTCTTCATGTTTAATTCTTGAAGGTTAATATTAACAATAGAATCGTTTGGGCTGGAGAAGACTTTTGAAATTATTAAGTCCAACCATTAACCCAGCACTGCCAAGTCCACCACTAAAGCCTTGAGAATCCCATCTACACAACTTTGAAATCCTTCCTCTGCTCTCCAAAGAAAGAAGTGTTGGCTACAGTTGACTTTTCTTCTCCATGACAGTGAGTTAGCGTTGCAGCCACAGAACATGGATGAAAAGAAGCAGCACTTGGTGCTTTAGGGAAATAGAGCCTCATATTTCAAGCAGGCTTTGGGGGATTAAGGGGATAAATTTTCTCGGGATATCAGTTTTGAAGTCTTGATCTTAGGAAAATCAAGCACGGGCATTAATGGCCTTTTGGGTCACCACTAGGGTTTGACACACGGTTCTAGAGGGCTAACTGCACAATATTTAGCTAAAGAATTGTGTCTTGTAACTAACTGTTCTCAGGCACCAAAAAGCAGCAAATACCTCCTTGCAGGAGGGCAAACCTCTGTTGCCAACATGACAGAAAACAGCAACCTACAGCCAAAAAAAAAATAAAATAAAATAAAAAAAAAATTCTAAGGTCCAATTCAGTATTTCCAGGGACTGCAAGGATGTTGGAATCCTTCTGTGGCAAAGTCTGGGATGCAGTCTCACACAGCCCAGCACCTTTTCATCCTCTCCCTTAGATCAGCATCAAAGCCATTGTCACCAACAGGCTGCCGAGGGGCTGTCACAGCAGCACAACTTCTTCCAGGGCTTTTCCTGCCTTTCCCCACGCCAAGGTGAGATGTCCAGCCACGTCCTGGGTGGCCACTGTCTCACGGGGAGGCTGTGGGTGGGAGGTGGAGGCAGTTGGAGCCCCGTGGTCATCTGTTCATGCGTTGCAGGATGGTGACACAGCCGTGGTAGCTGGTGCAGCGCTGCAGCGGTGGCTGCTGTTCCACCTTCCCCATCCCGGGGTCAAAAGTGAAAGCTTTGTCTGTGCCTTCCCCGTTCTCATCTCGGCCCCCCAGGATGTAAATCTTCCCTCCACACACCGTCAGGCCACAGCTTTCCTGGGAAGCAGAAAGGAAAGCCTGAGAGCTGAGGAGTAAGGCATCATTCCAGTTCCTGACGAGGGACTAGAGGGAAGATGGAGAGGGAGCTCCTGCAAGGGAGTGGGGTGGCAGGGTGGGGAGGGGGTTGGTTAGGATATTAGGAAGAAATTCTTGAATTTGAGGGTGCTGAGCCCCTGTCCCAGGTTGCCCAAGGACGCTGTGGCTGCCCCATCCCTGGCAGTGTCTCAGCCCAGGCTGGATGGGGCTTGGAGCAACCTGGGCTGTGGGAGGTGTCACTTAGGATGGTCTCACTTAGGGCAGGAGAGGGGCTCCATCCATTGCTCATCCTCTCCTGACCAGGAGGTTCTCCCCTATGGAGACAGACTGAGGGATTGGGGTTGTTCAGCCTGGAGAAGAGGAGGCTCCCAGGGGAGCTCAGAGCAACCTTCCAATATCTGAAGGGGCTCCAAGAAAGCTGGGGGAGGGCTTTGGACACGGGGGGGTAGGGAGAGGAGAAGGGAAATGGGTTAAAACTTGGAGAGGGGAGATTGAGGTTGGAGATGGGGAAGAAATTCTGGAATTGGAGGGTGGGGAGAGCCTGGAACAGGTTGCCCAGAGAAGCTGTGGCTGCCCCATCCCTGGCAGTGTCTCAGCCCAGGTTGGATGGGGCTTGGCGAGGTTTCCCTGCCCATGCATGGGGATTGGAACTGGAGGATCTGGAAGGTCCCTTCCAACCCAAACCTGTCTGGGATTTTGTGATTAGGCAACAAGAAGGGTATGAGGAGACCTTATGGCAGCCTTCCAGTATCTGAAGGGGGCTACAGGAAAGCTGGGGAGGGACTTTTAAGGATGTCAGGGAGGGATAGGACATGGGGGAATGGATTCAAACTGGAGGTGGGGAGATTGAGATTGGAAGTTAGGAAGAAGTTCTTCACCATGAGGGTGGGGAGAGTCTGGCACAGGTTGTCCAGAGAGGTGGTGGAAGCCTCATCCCTGGAAGTTTTTAAGTCCAGGCTGGACAGGGCTCTGAGCAACCTGATCTGGTGGGAGGTGTCCCTGCCCATCCAGGGGGTTGGAACTGGGTGATCTTAAAGGTCCCTTCCAACCCTGAAAATTCTATGACTCTATAACAGAGCTGAGAGGAGGCTGAGTCATTGCAATGGATTCAACTCTCCTCTGCCCAGAAGAAGAAGCAGGTGAGATAACTGATGTCTGGCTCTTGGGACATTACCATCTTAAAATTTCAGTAAGCATTTAGGCACTTGAAATTCTTCCACCCTGTGATGGGACTGTTGCTGTTCCTAGGAGTCCCCCAGTCTCAGCATAGGTGCAGAAGCACACCAAGAGCCCAGAGCACCAGCCAGAACCTCCCTGGGGAGGTCACAGCATGTCATCAAATCTCTGGTGGCACCAAACCAAGCTAAACAACCACCACCAGTCTGGGTCCAGACTACAAACCAGTCTAGAGCCACTCTAACCCTTACGCTGAAGCACACAGTGTGGAGAACAGATCCTTGACACCAGGGGGTTTCACCCTACAGACCCACAACTCTGGCATTAATTCCTAAGTGTAGACCCAGCCTCAAGAAATCTTGGGGTTGCTATGGTGGAGTTGTCCTCCAAGCAGCATGGACACTGATGGGGGGGACTATAGATGTTGGTGTTGCTCTGCAGAGGTCATGTTCACGTATTTGGAGCCAACCCTACAATCTATTTTCTTTGCCTCCAACCTCAGCAAAGTGCAGATGTCTCCTGTTCGAGAGAGAAAAGGGAGGTTCTGAACTTCTTTCCTAAACTTCTTCCTTACCAGAGGTCCAGGAAGGGTGGCCACTTCTCGCCAGCTGTCTTTCCTTGGATCGTAGCTGAAGATTTTACTGAGGAGACCACCTACAACATAAATGATGTTGTCCAAGCAGACAGCACTGATGCACCTCTGGTAAAAAGGGGTGGGAGACAAGAGTGTCCACTTGTTCTCCTCTGGATCATAACACTGGACCTGGGAGGAGAAACACAGCCATAAGAAGAGGAATTTATCATCCCCTTGCCTGGATGAAGCTTCAGTTCACTAGAAAAAAAAACACAGAGGGACAGAAACGTGAATAGGAACTCCAACACCCAGAGACTCATGCATCTAGCAAAGGGATGAGGGGTTCTAGCATTCCCTCTTGGATTCAAGTCCTCCAGACAAACCACAAGCCCCCAGGGTGGCTGTCCTTGGCCCAGGCAGCACATGGTTAAGTGTTCAGAGGTGGAATTGAGAAGCAGTGATGGCTCTTTCTGCAGTTCAGGAAACTAGAAGCACCATGCCTGGCTTGCAGAGGTCTCCAGGCAGTTATTACTGCTGCTACTTAGCTAAAGTGAACGTCCACTGTGTTGGAGATTTGTTCCTGTGGGGCCTCAGGGCTGACAAGGCTTCAAAGCAGAACATGCTCTACTGAAACCACCCCTGTTATACTGCCAGCTCCTGACACTTTCCCTCCCTGGTCCCCAAGCTTCATTGGCTTTCTTTTAAAATGTATGACTTTTAAATGTATGACTTCTCATCCTAAGGAAGTCTTTGTTCATCTTGCACCCTTGTAGCTTAAGGAAAACCACATTTCCCTCCACGTTCCTTCCTTGGACAACCTTCTTTTTTAGGTCTCTGTCCATCCTTGGTGCCCCACCAATACCTTATCAGTGTTAGAGGTGTCATCCACAGCACCACCCATCACATAGAGCTTGTTCAGGCAGGAGACCACAGCTGCTGAGCTCACAGCTTGAGGCAGAGGGGCCAAAGTTGACCAACTGTTGGAGAAGGTGTCATAGCACTCCACGCTGGAGAGGCGGTAAAAACCATCAAAGCCTCCCACAGCATAGATCTGCCACAAAAGGAGCAAAGGAAGATGATTAGAAACTCCTGGATTCACCTCATGGGCTAACATTGCCACGGGATTTGGCCAGCAAGACATCAAGCCACAGTAAGACCTTGGGGTTGGACTAGATGACCTTCAAAGGTTCCTTCGAACTCAAATCATCCTCTGATTCTCTGAAACATCCCCCCCTGGTCCCCAGCTTTCACTCAAAGATTCAACCCAACTATCTGCTGGAGTCTTGCATCATCCCACAGTGGATCTTATTGCTACAGCTTCCCAAGGGGGACTTCAGGAGACAAAACACACCCAACCAAAACAATCACATCTTGGTTACGTCCTAATTGTTGTCCCATCAAAACTCTCTCGAAATGAGCCAGAAGGCAGATGCACAGACTTTGTACTGGGCACCTGGAGAAATAGAAGACAGTGCTCCATGTGGCTTCTTCCAAAATTTGGTCAACTGCTTACCTTGCCCTGAAGTGTTGCCATTTTGTGCCTCCATCTGCCTTTCTGCAGACAAGCAACCTTGATCCAGACATTCAGCTGGGAGCTGAGCACCCAAACATCATGGCTGCTGATGTGTCCTCCTAAAAAACAAAGTGAAAAAGGGCTGGTGAGACCCAAGAACAGCCCCACCACCTCGTGACACCACAGGGTTGCACAGTTCCTCCATGCAATGGACTAGCTAAGGTTAGAATTTAGTTGGGTTATGGTCACCTAAGCTCAGCTTCCCATGGGAGATACCATCTGGACTTCAAGACATTTGTTACACTGCTCCATCCCTTATGTAGTCATCTGATGGGCATTATATTTTAAATGAGTGACAGGCAGGAGACTGATATTTGAGGAAACCTGGTCTGACACACCAAAACCAGCTGAACATTTTTGACAGCTGCCCAACAGGAGGGGGATGTTTTTTAACACTGCTGTCCTCCTCTTCAAAGGTGGAATTTTTTTTCTTTTTTTTTTTCAAAACCCACAAAAATAAACTTCACCAAGAAGCAGCTTTGCTCCAAAGATGGAATGCATGTGAATGTAGTCCAGATCTAAGGAGAAGTTGTCCAGACATCATGCTGAACCAGGAAGGGACCATCTGGTCCAGGGTATCTATGAAGGGCCTGAAGCAAAAGTCTTAGGAGAGCAAATGAGGGAATTGAGATTTTTTGGTCTGAAGAGGAGGAGGTTGAGGGGAAACTTTCCTCTCTACAACTCCCCAGAGGAGGTTGGAGTGAGCTGGGGGTTGCTATCTTTTCCCTCATAATAGGAAGTGGACTCAGGTAGCACCAGGGGGATCCAGATTGGATATTAGGAAAAATTTTTTACTGAAAGAGTGGTCAGACCCTAGCACTGGCTGCCCAGGGCAATGATGGAATCACCATGCCTGGAGGTCTTCAAAAACACTCGTGGATGTGGTCCACACCTCAGGTCATGGTTTAGCTGACATGGTGATGCTGGGTTGACAGTTGGACACAATGACCTTGGAGGCCTTTTCCAACCTTCCTGATTCCATGGTCTCACCTGATATGTACACATCATTCTTCAACGTGCAGGCAGCAAACTCTGACTTGGTGTAGCCAGGCAGGCTGGAGAGGGCTGTCCACTGCCTGCTCTTGGGGTGGTAGAGGTCTGTGAAGGGCAGCTTCAGAAGGCCTTTCTTATCACAGCCCCCAATGATGATGATAACTTCTGCCAGCTCCATGAACCTAAACCAGGAAAGACATGGATAAATCCCCAGGCCAGCCTACTCCTTTTCATCATCTCTCCCAGCCAACCTAGGACATTGGCTGCACAGTCCAGCAGAAAGACCAAGGTCCTCTCGTTGCATCCTGGAAAAACTCCTTTATGTTGAGTGGGACAGAGCACTGGACAGGCTGCCCAGAGAGGTGGTGGAGAGGGCTCTAGAAACATCAAAAAAACACCTGGACACCATCCTGTGCAACCTGCTTTAGGTGAACCTGCTATAGCAGGGGAGGTGGACTAGAGGGGCTCCAGAGGTTCCTTCCAACCCCAACCATTCTGTGATTTTAGGTGGCAAATAACTTCACCCCCTACACCTTTCCATCAGGTGTTGATGGAAATATATAAATTTCCCTGTATATGGGGTCAAACTTCCCATCTTGGGCAGGAAATGGTTCAAATTCCATGAAGGAAAGAAAATCAGAAAGACCTTTAAAAGTCCTTCACAAGATTGCCTCCTGCCACTCACCTTCCCCCTTCCTGCACCATCAAACCTAATCCTCAAGGCACAGCCAAAAGTGTGGAAAGCCATTCCTGGCATCCTGCCTGCAACAAGTTTTCTGCCTGGAGAGAGATGTGTTTCCAGGAAATCTCACTCTCTCTCCAGCCCTAATAGCTGAGAGCAGATGAGACAGCAGGGGAAGGAAAATCCTGCCAGCTAGTTGGTGGCAAGAGAGGAATTTATCTGCTGGAGGGGAGAAGAAGAAAAAGGGGGAAGAAGGACTTCCAAGATTTGGTCTGAACTTTGTGCAGCCTGAGACAACTCATTTAAGACCAAGGCTGTAAAAGGAGGAAGGTAAAATGTGGATGCTGGGGGAGGGTGGGATTTATCTTCAGTGAATTTTAACTCTTTTCAGCTGCGAGGTCACCATGGACCCTGAGATTGAGCAGTTCAGGGCTGCTTTCACCTTCAGGGATGGGGAATCCACAGCTTCTCTGGGCAACCTGTTCCAGGGTCTCACCACCCTCATGGTAAAGAATTTCTTCCTTATGATTGAACTAAATTTCCCCTCTTCCAGTTTAAAGCCACCACCCCTCATCCTATCACTTTAAGATCCACCATCTTGGGCCATGAAAGTCTAAGGAAGAAGATGCTGTGTTTTACCTTCTGGGCCTTGATCTCAAGGAGCTGACCTCATTGCCCAGGATGTAGAACTTGCGGGCCTCGTGGAGCAGAGGAATGCACTCCTTTGAGTCCTGGATGAGTCCATCCATTTCCACCTTCTCCAGGAAGTAGGTGGGCTCAAGGAGGGGCAGACGGACGTGCTCCAGGAGGTCCTTCAAGGCTCCTTTCCTGGCAGGGATGTCATGCCTTACCCAACGCATGACTGCTTCGAAGACCACTTCTTCCTTGGGGACCACCAGCTGCTCATCAGAGAGATACTCAACCAGCTCCTTCACACCCATCTCCAGGAACTCTTCATGAGATGACACCTCCACAAAACATTCCAACATGAACCTCTTGCTCTTTTCTGTCAGGGATGTGATTGAGAACGAATCGGCAAACTTCATGATGCCCAAACAATTACAGGGGTGAAGCTGGCCCTCGAGGAAGGTGACACAAGCATCTCTGAGCTTGGAGATCTGCAGCAAGTCAGACAGTTCCAAGATGCTTTCAACGTTGTCCTCCTGAATGATGATGTTCCCCCCATACATATAATCCAGGAGGAGAGACATGGTGGAGGCAGGAATCTTCTGGATATTAATGATATCCTGGTGACCTTCTTTGAGACTGCCACCAAACATGGCCCGGAAATAAGTGCTGTTGGCTGACAAAGTGGCACGGTGACAGGGGAACTCTTGGCCATCAATTGAGAGCACCACATCTGTGAAGATGCCACTCTGCCTGTAGGAATTCAATGTTTGGAGGATCTGCTCAGCGTGGCAGGACCCACTGCAGAGCTTCATGTGCAGCTTTTCTTTGCTCGGCTCCCTCGTTGCATTTTCCAGGCTGCTTGTCCTGAAATTTGATTCTTCTTTCATCATTCGATCCATCCTGGGAAGGAGACAAAAGAAAAGCACCCTGGTGAAACAGCTGACCACAGTGTCCAACACCATAGTGATTTCTGATTCTTGGTGCCACAGGGAAGTGCAGATTCTGTCCGAAATACTCTCACTCAGCCCTTCATCCCCACACATGCTCATCCTCAGGAGCCAGAGTTTCCTCCAAACCCCAGCACAGTGATGGACATTTCCAATCCAACCCCACCCCAGGAGATCAACTTCTGCTTTTAGGAGATGTTTCTTCTAAGGCAGTTGCCTTGCCCAACCTATGCTACACAAACACCTTGACACCCTTCCCTTTCTTTCTGATTTCTCACACTTCTCAGTAACTGCTTTCCTCATCCTGCCCCATGGTACAGCCCATTGCTGGGAGCAATGTAGTATTTTGACTTTTTCCATCCACCGTGTTTCCTCAGGTGTCTTATTCCGGGCAAAAACCCAGAGGTGAAGATGTGAGACTGATCCTGACATCTATTTCAGGTAGACAGGACATCATTGGTCCAAAAGCAGAGGACATGTCTTGTCTACAAGACATCTACAAGGTGTCTGACACACCTTCCTGAACCAGGCTTCTTCTCCAGATGATTTAAAGTCTTTCCTTAAGAGACTTCATCACTCATTAAGAAAGTAATGGCAGATTTCTCTCCTTCCATCTCTCCTGTGCTGGTTCATGGTTTGTACTGACAGCATGAGCAGCACAACCCATCCCTGGCACCCATCCTGTGCTCAGCCTGGAGGGTGCAGAGAGCTGCACATCCAAAAGGGTGACCCTTGCTCAAACTTAGGAGGTTGGCAGGTAGATCTCCATAGGGAATAATCCACAGGGAGAAGGGTCTCTGCCTCCAGATGGGGGGTCTGGAAAGCCGAGGAGCTTTGTGGCAGTGAAACAGTGAGAAGAATTGGGGATTCTCTCACAGTGGTGAGTGAATTGAAGAACCCAGACCCTGAACTACTGTCTCAACCATCCTAGACCCACTACCATGTTGGCTCTGCCCCATTTCCTCCACTTCTCCCCTGGAAAAACTGCCCTGGCCCCTTGGTGTGTCCCAGACCCAGATGCTGGGGGGAAAAAGGAAGGAGGGAGACCTGACTGTTCTCCCCAGTTGAATGTTAAATAAAAGGGGGACAGTGATGTTTCTGTTGTTTTTCTGAGGCTCTGTAATGGCAAAGAGCCCTTATTGGGGGATGCTCAGGATCTGCTCTTGAGGGCCCCCCCAGATCAGGCTCTGGAGAATCTCACCACCAGGAGAACAAATCCCCACTGAGGTACCAAGTTATCAGACATCAGCCACTTTGTGGTGTCCACACACTCCCCTGCAGGTAGCACATCCCTTGAGGATGATCAGTTTGAATTCCTCACAGGTCAGAATCCCTCTCTTAACTCAAGTTATTCACTTTTTTTTTTTTTCCCCCCTATACCTGCATCTCCTGGACAGCCAGCACCTCTGACCACAGCCCCCAAAAGGTGCTCAGATTCTCCCATGCTCCAGAGGATACCTCCTGGCTGAGTCTCCCCAAGGTAGGACAACCAAACCTAGTCCTGAGAATCCTCACCCCAGAACCCCAAGAAAATCTCAATGTCTCCTTTGTGCCTTCAGAATCCCCCAGCAATGGGGCAAACACTTCTGCCTGTGCCACAGGGGATCTGCAGACACCTCAAGAGAAGTCAGACAGCATCACAAGCACTAACTTAATATCTAAGAGATCCTGCAGGAGTGGGTCAAGGCTCTGAACACCCCAAACATCACTGATGGGTGCTCAGGGTGGTGTACAGAAGAAAAATGCTATTAGAAGGTTCAAAGTGATTTAGAGAATGAGAGAACGGGTTGGAAGGGACCTCAGAGATCATCTAGTTCCAACCTTCCTGGTACCATCACTAAAATCATCCAGTTCCAACCCCTCTGCCATGGGCAGGGACACCTCCCAGTGTTCCAAGCCCCATCCAACTTGGCCTTCAACACTTCCAAGGATGGGGGGCAGCCACAGCTTCTTTTCTTCACATCTTTTTACTCCCTCCCCTCTAACCCTCCCTCAACCCCTTTTAATTCCTCAAAACATTTCCTAAATCAGAAAATACACCCAAAGTAGTTGGAAGCTACAAGAGAAACAGGTCCCTAGAGACAGATACCTTTGCAAAGAGCACAGCAGACTCCACGTTTTGCTGACACACGTGGGTCCAACCCAGAAGGACAAACACATCCATCCCCTTGCTTCTCTCCCACAGCCCCACGCATCCCCAAGCCATCAGGCTCAGACACAGCTCTGTGCAGGGAAGAAACAGCTCGGGCTGAGCTCTTTACAAACAACCAACCCCCCCTCTCCCTCCACAGTTAATCCAAATGCCTTTTTCCACCTCACAGCCCTCCTGTCTACCCATAAGAAAAATGATGCCAGCGTTTTTGCCCTGTTGCCCTCACCCATGCACACTCCCCTCCAGGTCACCCTCTCTGTCCAAGTATGACAGAGCAGCAATTCCTGCATTTTTTTTTTCTTTGTTCAGTTAGTATTTTTTTTTTAATTATTTTTCTCCCCAAGGAAGAAATCCAATGTTACCTGCCCCACAGGTTGTCTTCTCCAGGTGGAACCCAGCAAAGACTCAACTTCTCTCTCGGAGAGCTTCCATCCACGGCGTGACTCTGCCCAGACAAATCCCTTCCACGTAGCAAGCTCAGCCACTTCCAAGGCTTGGGAAAACACTAAAGCATCTCCTTTATCCTCACTGCCCGAGAGGTGGGGGAGAAATCTGCTTTTGTTTCTCCTGACTGACATGCCAGAGAGCTACAGAGCATTAGCCATGCAGCTGTCAATAAGAGCCAGCCAGGGAGGAGCCAGGACCCAGGGCAAACCCATGGCAGCTCAGGGGGAAAAAATAGATCACACCAGGGCTGAGCCATCTGGAGAGCAAACTGAGGTCCAGGTGGAACGATTCATTTGCTGGAGGCTCTGTCTCATTGGAAAGCAGAGTAAATCTGAGAAATCAAATACAGCTCTGGGAGTAAAAAAAAAGATGTCGGGAGCAGAAACAGGCTGGGGCAGGGAGGGGCTGCAGTGCTTCTCATTAATATGTGATAATTAGGTAATGAGGTCTGTGGAGATGATGAGGACAGAAGAGGAGGTTTGCCCCATGTGGCTTTCTGCACCCTCCCCTCCAACTCGATCCTGGTTGTTGGCTGATTTTTTAAATGCTCCTAGCAAGGAGCAAAGGAGCCTTGGGGAAGCTCCATCAAGGAACCTTTATGCTGCAGGTCATCAAACCCCCCAGTTTGTTGCATTCAGCCTTTCCTCCTCTGTCCAGCATAGGTTGGAACACCTTGTGTTATTTCACACTAGAAAGAAGAGAAATATTAATAACAACCAGTCCCTGCGTGTGGTCATCACCTTTCTGCTGGGCATCACCACTGCTGTGCCTACAGGCTGGCTCCTTCCTGCTCCCCATCCCATTGCTGGGATGCAGGGGCACAAGCTGGCATCCTTCTTGGTCCCAACATTTCCATACAAATCACTGGCAACCTGGAAGGGACTGTGGTTTCCCAGCCTGTGCACTGAGCTGGGGGATTTGTTCTTAGGACCTTCCACCTGGGTAGAGTTACAGAATCCCAGAATGATTTGGGTTGGAAAGGAGCTCTGGGATCATCAAGTCCAACCCTTGATCCTCTCCCCCTGTAGTGCCCAGGCCATGGCACTCAGTGCCACATTCAGTCACATTGCCACATTGATCCCTTCCAACTCCAACCATTCTCTCATCCTGGGATCTACCACTGCAGCAGAGGGATGGAGTGTGCACAGCAATTGGATCATGGTGATTCCCCTCGTTTCACCTTCTGCATTACTCATCCATGAAGCTCCTGTACCAAGGGCACAGCTCCAAACCTGAACACCCCAAACTCTGGTCTTGCATCAAGCAGAACTTGTATGGGCTGGAACATGGTGTCTGCTGAAATCCACGATGGGGACCAGGCTAAAGCAGAATGGTTTGCAAAAATCTGGAGATTTTAAAATAAAACACATCCTCTGTGTGTTTCACTGCTTATGGTTTGCCGTGATATCACAGAATCCCAGAATCATTTGGGTTGGAAAGGAGCTCTGGGATCATCAAGTCCAACCCTTGATCCACTCCCCCCGGGGTTCCCAGCCCATGGCACTCAGTGCCACATTCAGTCTCCTCTTCAAAATCTCCAGGGATGGAGAATCCAGCCCCTCCCTAGGCAGCCCATTCCAATGCCTCAGCACCCTCCCTCTATAAAGAATTTTTTCCTAATATCCAACCTAACCCTCCCCTGGCAGAGCTTAAGCCCATGGCCTCTTGTCTGACTGAGAGCTGCCTGGGAGAAGAGCCCAACCCCCCCCTGGCTCCAGCCTCCTTTCAGGGAGTTGTAGAGAGTGATGAGGTCTCCCCTGAGCCTCCTCTTCTCCAGGCTGAACACCCCCAGCTCCCTCAAGGTAGATCCAGACAAAAGAAGAAATGACCTTAGAGTCACAATCCAGTGTAAAATCCTCTCTTCACAGTAAAAATACTCAGTCCCTTACACATAGCCCACAAAAGCCATTAGCAGATAAAAAAAATTTAAAAAAAAATATATATAAAAAGGGGAAATACAAGTATATAGGAGCAAGAACTCCAGGCATCAGTTGAGGAAAGCTTTGTGTGAATGTGGGAACAATGCTTCCTAAAGGAGCAGCAGACAAGGAATGTTAGGAGGAGAAAGAAATAGCCAGGAGAAGGGATGTAGCCAAGCTGAAGAGACAGTAAGGAGGATAGAGAGTAAAAGGCAACAGGAAATGCAAGAGAGTTTTGGACAAATCAGGTAATGGAAGCTATGATGAGACATCTGGAGGTCACCAGGACTTGAGCATCATAGAACCCAAGACTGGTTTGGGTTGGAAGGGACCTTCCAGCTCTTCCATTTCCAACCCCCTGGATGGGCAGGGACACCTCCCCCAGCCCAGGTTGCTCCAAGCCCCATCCAACCTGGGCTGAGACACTGCCAGGGATGGGGCAGCCACAGCATCCTTGGGCAACCTGGGACAGGGGCTCAGCACCCTCACACCAAAGAATTTCTTCCTAATACCCAATCTAAACCTCTCCTCTTTCAGTTTAAAACCATTCCACCTCATCCCATCACTCCATGCCCTTGTCAAAAGTTCTAACTCAGCTTTCTTTTAAGCCCCTTCAGGCACTGGAAGATGCTCTAAGGTCTCCCCAGAGCCTCCTCCAGGCCGAACAACCCCAACTCTTTCAGCCTGGCTCCAGAGCTTTGTTCTTTACATCCTCATCAGATGCCCAAGAGAAGGAAATCTTATCCAGGACAGCTGTCTGTGTGCTCCTGGCACCACCATCCACAGCTCCACCTTGCACTGGAGAGTCAAGACCTCCTCTTTGCACCCCCAGCCAGTTAATCTGCAGTGCAGGACAGTCACCAGCATCCAGAAGAAGAGAGTGAAGCAGGTGAACCAGATAGATGAGTAAGGGCAGAAAAATAACTGGAACAGAAACATAATCCAGAAGGAAGAGAAGGAGAAAACTCAAGAGGCTTAAGAGGAAAAAAACCCTCAAGTTTCTCCTTTCACATATGGTCAGTCCTCACCTTCAGCTTGAAACCTGGTCCAGAGCTTCGACAAGAAAGAAAGAACTTGCACCAAGAGCCCAGGAGGAGGGGAACCAGCCCTCAGCCTCATGCCTCTGCTGCTGCTCACAGACTTTTCAAGCTCAATTTGAACTCTGCAAGCTCGTAGCCACTGCATCTCATTCAAGGCTTTAGAGCCCTAAAAGATCCAAGATATCTTACAGCAGATGATTGTGTAGCCAGCCCTATGGCATGGCCACATCAGCATCACCTCCCAGACTCCCAGAACTACAACTTTACAGCAAATTTTAAAGGCTGGAAAGATTCCCAAATACTACGAGAATTATCCCAGCGAAGCTCTTCTAAATAAAAGAGGTTTTAGAGAGGAAGAAAAAGAGTTAAATAGCACAATGTTGGCTGTCCAAAGCCAGTTGGGCTTCAAGCCAGCAACCAATCCTCAGCTTTTTTATTTGAATAGCAGCCACAGCCTACAGGACTCTCATTTCTCTCCTTTCAACTTTGCAATATCTTTCCCTGGGGTACAACAACCAGAGCCCCCAGTTAGGAATTATTTAGTGTTGTAGATATCAGGAGCTCTCTCCTTTTCCCTTGGGCAAGTTTATATTTAACACTCAAAGGGAATCCCTGGAGCCAGTCAAATCCATGACATGGCACTGACTACCCATCACCAACTCGTGAGATAGGGTTGCATTTAATTTAATCCCTTTTAACTATCAGTGAAATGCAGCCAGTCAAGAGCTGGAGAAAACAGCTGCTTAACATAGAATAACCCCAGGCTGACCCAGATGAGGTCCCCTTCTCACCCAAAGCACCCTCTGACTGTAGCTGGAAGTAGACCCCAAGGTAAAGAATTTAAAAAAAAAAAAAAAAAAAGAACAATTAAAATAAAAAAATAGAGAAATAAAAAAAATAAATAATAATTTAAAAATAGTACCAAGGAAGCCTTTGCCTTAATGCACATGTTTAGGAAATAAATGCTCAGGGACTTCCCAAGCTGGATCTTGCATCTGGACTCTGGTGTTTAATGAGTCCTGATGGATGTATGAGCCATTTATTCCTTTTTTTAAACCTGCTTATGGTTTTGGGCCTTCACAAAACCCTGGGAAAATGAATTGCATGATGTGTATTAAAAATAAATTGCTTCCCATTTGTTTGGTTTAAGAACTGCTGCCTGATCAGCTCCATGGCTGCAACATTGTCCCTATGTGACCACAAACACTGAGAAATTATTCTACATTTGCTGTTCAAGACTCAAGTCTGCACAGTTGCCTCATCTCCACCTAGCTGCTCTTCAGCTACTGTCTTGTAAAAACCTCAGAACCATAAAATCATGGAATGGTTTGGGTTGGAAGGGATCTTCAAGCTCCTCCAGTTCCAACCTTTCTACCATGGGCAGGGACACCTCCCCCAGCCCAGGTTGCTCCAAGCCCCATCCAACCTGGGCTGAGACACTGCCAGGGATGGGGCAGCCACAGCTTCTCTGGGGAGCCTGGGACAGGGTCTCAAAAATTTCACCTTTATATCTAATCTGAATCTCCCCTTTTTTAGTTTATAACCATCACTCCTTGTCCTGTTGCCATAGCCCCTGGTAAAAAGTGTCTCCCCATCTTTCTAATATCCCCTTTAAGGATTAAAAGGCTGCTTTAAGGTCTCCCTGGAGCCTTCTCTTCTCCAGGCTGAACAACCCCAACTCTCTCAGCCTGGCTCCAGAGCTGCTCCAACCCTCTGAGCATCTCCATGGTCTCCTCTGGACTCCAACAACTCCATGGCCTTCTGGTGTTGGGGACCCCAAAACTGGACCCAGCACTGCAGGGGGGGGGTCTCACTAGAGCAGAGGTGAAGAATCCCTTCCCTCAACACTGCTGGTGATACAGTCCAGGATCTGGACTCTGAGCTTCTCACCAACCAACACCACCCCTGAGTCATTGGCTGCTCTCAATCCCTTCATCCCACAGCCTCTCTTGATACCAAGGATTGCCCTCACCCATGTGCAGGATGTTGCACTTATCCTTGCTGAACCTCATGAGGTTCAAATGAGCCCACTTCTTGAGCTTTTCCAGGTCCCTCTGAATTCCATCCTATCCCTCAGGCGTGTCAATCCCACCATTCAACTTGGTGTCAGCAAGACAAGATGAAACACAACTTCACTGATCTCAAGAAGAAAGATTTCCAAAATTCTCTCTGGTCAAACATTTAGCTCCTTCATGCAGCAGAAAAAAAAAAAAAAAAAGCAGAAACACAGGGAGAAGATCAAGGCATCGTTATTTTTCAAGTAGTCCCAAGAATACAAGACAATGTCAGACTGGCAGGGGAATACTAACAGTTTATTTCACAAAGCATTGCAGAGTTTATTTTGGTCTAGCTCTATTTTCATCAAAAAAGTATCATCCTTTTTTTTTTTCTTAAAAAAAAAAGGTAGCTAATATTCAGGACAATAACGGCAACAGTCGGTGCATTATGCATAAAGTTTGGGTCTCATCATAAAAAAAAATCATGAAAGAATAAAGTAAATTGTAAAAACAACTTGTTGTTGGGTTGCTTTGAAACACTTCCAAGATTTTAAGTAGTTGACCAGTCAGTAAAGTCATCTCCAAGGGTAAAAACAGAACATGCAGGTGATTATTATCAGCAGATGCTGAGATTTAGCAGCATCTCTCACTTGGCAATGACAATCCACCAGGAATGTTTCAATACAGCACCACAAGAAAGGGAGGAGCAACTTGGTTCTCAAAAAGCCTTGAAACCCACCAAAAATCTTGCAGTTCTGTAGCAGAGAAAAAACCAAACCAAAACAAAACACACTGTGTTTCACAGACTTGAGAGAGTACCATGGGGAAGGTAAGAGAGAGCATGGACCAGGGTCTTCTTCTGCTTACATTCATGGGAGGAATTAATTCAAAGGATCTGAAGTCTTTGTTCTTTTTAAGGAGATGCTAATTAAAGCACCACAATTTTTTTTTTCTCACTAGGGGTATTTTCCTTTTGCACAGATAAGTTGGCCCCTTTTGCCCCCCAGTTCTCCCACACCAAGACTTTTTTTGGTTTCAAAACGCTACTGGAGTGCAGCATGAAAAAAAAAAAAAAAATAAAAACGATTGAGCAGCTCAGTGCTGCCAGAAGAATAACAGACCAGACAGATGGTGTTATCAGGGCTGCTCTCAAGCCTTATCAAACCTGCTTTGTGTGTTGAACATGATGCACATCACTATCCCCCAAGACCCCTTTCTCCTCTGCGAAGTGACTTCTCCCAGCCACCCATGGGCTTTACAACCCAGCTTGGCTCACACCCAAAGATTCAGCCTCAGCTCCCATTCTCTTCATGGTGAACAACTTCGATGGTCCCATTGCTTTCAAGACAGTGCCCACCAAGCTTCAAAGGAAGCTCAGACTCAATGGGATCTCTCAACACTGCACGTTGTAAAAAATTTCCAAGGACCAAAATCCACCAAGGAAGCGAGCAACCCAACACCAGAAGGCCAAGAGCCAAGACTCATTCACAGCTCCAGCAGCCTTCCAGCTGGCTTCAGCTCCCTTGGGAACCAGTTCTATGCGAAAAATAAACTGACCCAGAAACAAGCTCCTCTCCACAAAAACTTGAAGGTCAAGAGCAGAGAGCTGAGACCGCCCTCGGGCTGGCTGTGAGCTGTTTCACAGAGGGGATTAAATTCAGCTATCATCTATTTGTTTTCTGAGTGTCTGTTAGGTTTTTTGGTTGTTTTGTGTTTTTTTTTTTTTTTCTTTTAACCTCTGGTCTAGGGTTTTGGTTTAAAGCCTTTTGCATTGGAAAGAGGCTGATGAGAGCTCTTGCCTTCAGGAGCCTGTCAGCATCTGCTGCAAGACCATCACTCCTTTGGAGGACACGAACATGCAGCTTTAAAGATCCTGTTTTCAAAGCAAGGAAGAAAAATCTCCTTGCAGGAATAAATTATATTCCAGGGCTGCTTCACCTTCCAAACTATTTACAACTTCTTCACCCCTGGGCATCTCCTCAGCCCAGAGAAGGGGAAGCTCACACTTCACCACCACCTCCTCTTCCTACGTGGGTGAAAAGGAGAGTGAAGTGAGGAGCAACTGGAAATGCCACTTGGAGTGGCAGGCACTTTAGCCAGATCTGAGCAGTGATGGTGCCCATGGCATTGCCTTTTGCAAGCCATCAGGGCTCCTGACAGAGCCCAACTCAGGGAGAAGACAAAAAGAAAGAAAAAAAGGAGAGAGAAAAAAAAAACCAAACCATTGATGCCAGCAGAGGCCAATCTAGAGCCAACGTTCAAGATTCACCTTCAAGACTACATTGGGACATTTCAAGAAGGCCAATCCCCTGTGAGCATCCAGGCTTTGGGGAAGGAAGAAGATGGGACAGGGAGAAGATGCCCAAGTGACTGAACCAGAGCAAACCCTTCCCTGGCTCTGAACTTCAGCAGGGAAGAGCAGTGCTACCTCCTCTCCCAGGAAAACTTTTCCAAACAGCCTCCTGTTGCATTAGAGCTAAAACTTCATTGCCCAGGAATGGGGGAGGGGGGGGAGAAAGGGGAGGAAACAGAAAAAAAAAATAAAAAACAAACCCATAATAAAAAAACAACACTTCACAAGAACATCACAACATTCAGCTACACAGTCGCTGCACCAAGGGAAAGAGTGGAGAGGGCAAGGGGGAGAAAGAGGAGACACATCCAATGTAGTTTTTTCCAGAACCCTAGAAGGGGTCTCAGGCTGTTCTGTCAAGATTCAAATAACTTCAGCCATAAGGTTGAGGATTTAATGAACATGGGTATTTTCACTCATGCCCTGGAAAAATTACACTCGAAGGAAAAAAAAAAAAAAAAAGACAAAAAAAAAAAATTCCGATTTTCTACATATTTACAAAAATAAGCCCCTCCAACCTCACAACCAGGGAGGTGGAGCAGCCAGTGATGGGGTATGGGAAGGGGTTTCTGCTCGACCAGCAGTTCCTCAAAGGTTCCCATCCCAGAGCAAGCAGGAGAGCACTGCTCTCACTGCTGGAGTGAATGTGGGGGATGCCACGTGCCAGGGTTGGACCCTCAGTTCATCCGTAGTTTGGTGTCCCGATGATCCGTGGGGGTGACCATCTCGTTGGCATAGCCATTCTCAGAGCAGAGAGACAGCTCATCCGTGGTCTCCACACCACTGTTGATCTCTGGGAAAGGTAGAAAAAGAAAGGACATTGTCACAAGGGTGCAAGTCCTTGGAATTCCCCCCACCCCGGTGCATGAGGAAACTGAGGCACCCAGGCAGCTCCAGTTCAAAATTACCTGAACTTCATCTCTACCCAGAGAAACTGGTTTCACTGGGAAAAATGTTCAACCACTACTGTTTTACTTGAAAACATTCCACCCAAAGGAAAATCATCTGTTTCAGAGGCACAAAATTTAATTACATATCCCCTTCCTCTAAGAATATTTTGTGATTAAGGCATTTTTCTGCCTAGAACATCTCGGGGAGGCTGAATTCTGCTGTGACCAACTTCTTTCTTTCTCCAAGTACCCTGGATTTGAATTCAATTTTCCACATCTCTGGAGGGCAGGATCAACCCTGCATTTCACACAATAAGCTCCTTGAAGCAAGAGTTGTGGGGTTTGCTGTGTATGTGTCTGGTACAACTCCTGATCCCTGCAGGAAGTCTCCAAAACACAAAGAAATAAAACCCATAACAAAGATCAAGGGGAGATTATACACACATTCCTTCCAAGATGAGTTTTCCAGCTTCATGCACTAACTTTGATATTGTAAAGCTAAATATTTCCCTCTTTTTTCCCTCTTTGCATACATTTCTGAGATCTTTCACAGAAGTGGACACGTTGCCAGCATGTTCCAACACAAACAAGTGCTGGGAGGTGCACAGGGATATCAGGATCTCTGTAATCTACAGTGCCACTGAATTCCAGGTCTTCCCCAAACGCATTACCACTACTTATGGTGACTTGTGCCATTATTTTCATGGATTTTCTAAATTTTGACCTACTCTTGATCATTCAGATTGGAGATGTGGGACAGTACAAGAGCCGTATGGCGTAATTTGGGAAATGAGACACAGAATTTCTCAGGAAATCATAGAATCCCATAGGGTTTGGGTAGGAAGGGACCTTAAAGATCACCTACTTCCAACCCCCCTGCCATGGCATGGTCCAGGCTGCTCAAAAATCAATGCTCAGACCTGCACCACTTTGGGATGGATGAGCCATCACCCTATCCCGTGTGGTTTGGAGCAGCAGGGTCAGTCCATCCCCCCCATCCTACCAGCAGGTGATGACACCAGTATCAAGATCATCTCCTCCATCAGCAAAGGGATAGATGAGAGATGGAAGAAAGGGATCTCTGAGCTGCCAGCCCCATCCATACCTGAGAAGATCAGCTTTTCCTTCATGATCTTAACATCCCGGCTGGACCGGCGCACAGCAGCGCTGAGCATGATCTGCTCCGGGTTGTAGGTCCTGATGCTTCCCAGGCGCCACCTGGAAGACAAGAGGGGGATATCAGGAGCTGGTTTCCCCCTAAGCAGGGGAGGAACTTCACTGCAAGAAGCCCCCCAAAACGTGGAGACCATCGAGAAGTCCCAGAGAGCCCCTTCGCATCTTTCCTCCCTCGCACCTACGCAACCCCGCATGGTTAGGAGGATGTTTGGAAATGATCATAGGGTCTCAGAGGGGTACAGACATCCAAACAGGTCATCTTTAACCACCTTGAGCTTCCTCATTCCACTAATGTCCCCATGGACTGGAGGTAGCCCTCTCTGTCACATCAGCTACACAACTGTCCCAAGGAGTCATGGTTATTTTGATTATTTTATCTCATTGAGTTGGAAAGAAGAAACAGAACAAGAGACCAAGCCAAGCAAAGAAACCATCATCTCACTGTGTGACCTGGTCACTCTTGTAGGAGAAAAGAAAATCAAAGAGAAATTAAGGTCTCAAACCTGAGATGCTTGCAAAGCAACTGTCCCCACATGGGCACTTGTCACCTTTGGGTCCCCTGAACATGTTTTTTTTTTCCCAGAGAGCTTCCCTCTACAAGTGTCAGATCTTTGCTTAAATGCTTCTACCCCATCCCATTTTTTTAAGCCTTGATGAACCATTTCCACTGTATGAAGAAATGGAGGCTGATGGGCACTTGGCTCCACTTCAAATCAGCCAGATTTTTAATTCTCACCACTGAACATATCTAAAGAAAACTACAGATGTTAATAATAAGTTCAAGGTGATTTTGCTTTCAAGGCCTTTTCTAAAAATTTTTTTTCTTTTCTTTTTTTAATTTTTTCTTTTCTTTTGTTCTCTTTTTTTTTTCCTTTTTTTTCTTTTTTTTCTTTTTTTTTTTTTTTTTAATCTGAGACCACCCATATAGCAGACCCAGGGGAAATCAAGGCTTGATGGGTTCAGTGAAGCCATACTCAAAATCCCATGGCAAAAAGATGCTCTTTGGCTCCCATTCCTCACAGCCCACCGATTCCTCCCTACCTCCTGAGCACAGAGGAAAACTTTAAATTCAATCTCCTTCTCCCAGCCCGAGGCAGGGATGTTACAAAGCTACTTGGGAAGAAATACCAGGGATTTGGGTTGGCTCATGGGGTTTCTGATTTTCTGGCACCATCTAGTGGCTCATCCAAACAAGAGAAGGTTCTTTTTAATTTTCTTTTTTTTCTTTTTTATTTTCGTTTTTTCATTTTTTTTTCTTTTTTTCTTTTAAGCTGGCAGCCACCTTCTCTTAAATTTCTAAGCCCCCTCCCCAACCTCAGCACCAAAGGATTGAAGGAGTCCCACACATTTCCAGCCTGGGTCCAAAGCATCAGCAACATTCACAAAAGAGGCTTTGCAATTTTCCCAGGAAAATTTAGCTGGGGGTCAATTTCATGGGGGTTTCCATCCCTTTCCCAGATGCCAGTGGGAGACTCCACACCATCAGGTTTTGACCAGGGTAAGGAGGAAAGCAGATGCTCTGCTACAGAGAAAAGAAGGGATGGGATGGCAACAAAACACAACTCACAGACCCATGAACAGAAAAAATACAGAGGAAGCACAAGGAAGCAAAGCCACTGAAGAAAGAAAGAAAAAAAATCTTAATATTTTTCTTCTATCATCACCATCTAAGCTGAACCTCTCTGAGCTGGAAGATGACCTTTTTTGCCTTTAGTGTTCCCTGCAGACAGATGCCACTAAGGTCAATATGGCCCCAAGTGCAAAGGATCTCACAGGACAAGATCCTTCTGGAACTAAAATCAGGATCAAAACACATTGCTACCATGGCAAATCTTTGCTCACAACATCAGAATTTCCAGCATCAGGCTGGGTTGGATGGTCAAAAGCCACAATGATTTCTTGCCCATCAGCCTTAAATGTCCCCTGGAAGATGTGGGCTCTTTTAAGGCATAAACAGCTCAGCTTCAAGGGGATGCAGGGACCAAGGACACTTCTCCTTCTGCCAAAGGGAACAAGCACTGCTCTCTGCTCTCCATCTCCCATGGGGGCTGCAGTCAGTGGTTAAATAGACCCTGTTGTGAAAGGACAAGGGGGGTGATGGTTTTAAATTAAGGGAGATTCAGACTAGATATAAGGAAGACTTTTTGTATTGTGATGGTGGTGAGACACTGGCCCAGGTTGCCCAGAGAGGTGGGAGATGGCCCCTCCCTGGAAACATTCCAGGTTAGGTTAGATGAGACTTGGAGAAACCTGATCTAGTGGAAGATGTCCCTGCCCATGGCAGGGGGGTTGGACTGGATGAGCTTTAAAGGTCCCTTCCAACCCAAACCATTCTATGATTCATGATTCTAAACACACACGAGGGGCTTATGACTCCTCTCACAGGGGTGCAGTGCTCTGATAGACCAAGCTAGGAGAGGGTGACCTCATTTTTCCAGAGATATTTTGAAATACCTTCTTAGGAGAGCCACCAGTGCATTGAATCGCGATGCAACTTCTACCACCACCATACAAAATACCCTCTGCTCTACTCAGTGTAGCCTTTGGGTCTCCAGAAAGCTTGTTTAATAGAAAATAGCACCTCTCCTACCCCCTTGGACTCTGTTGGGATCAGCCACGTTTAGGACAGCAGCTTGCAAAAAGGCCAGACAGACAGCAGGTAGGTCTTGTTCTGGGAGGTTGGCATCAAAGCAGACCAGACGGACACGGGGTGGGAACAGACTAAAAAATACTGGGACAACAACAGAGACAGCATACACCACATTAGGGCCACGACGGGACCCTTGTTTTGTAGGAGAGATGCTAAATGGCACGGGAAAGGGGTTGGGGAGAAAATGAGTTTGATTTGGTACCAAGGTGACAAGATGGAGCAAGCCAAGAGCCAAGCCAGCAGCAACCACAGCCCCCATCCTGCAACTGATCTTGCCTGAAGTTTGCCCAACTCTTTGGCTCCTCTGTCTTCTCCTTACTCATGAGCCAGGGGGAGGTAAAAGGGAGGAAAACACCCAACCTCCCTGTAACCTATAGGAGTACTCAGCCCAGCCCCATAGCCAGGTTCTGCTTTGGGGAGATGCTACAAGGATGCAATGCCACAAGTCCAAAGTACCACGTGGTGGCCAAACCCAAGCCGCAAGGCAGAGGGAGAGGGGGCAAATATGCACAGGTAGGGAGTAGCCAAGTCCTCAGAAAGACAACCCCATGGCACGCAGCAGGAGGAATGGAGAAGGTAACATATGAAGAGTTTGGGTGGGAGTAGGGAGGAGTCGGTGGCTTTACTGCAGAAAAGTGACAAGTGACAGCTCTTCCCTCCAAGGGGATGAGAGTAACTGGTGGGAAAACAGCCTGAGGAAGGAGAAATCAGGGTTTAAAATTGAGGGTAATTCAAGGCCAGCATCCTAGGCTCATTCCTTCCCTGGGTGAAATGCTATTAATTTTCACGCTGCATTTCCAGTTTACACAGTGGTGTGACTGGGAGGAGACTCATGAAACATCCAAGGCTCCCAGTGCAGCAATTGAGGAGCCAAACTTTTCCAGCTGTTAGCCTTATTAATTCATTCCCAGGGCTGGAGAAGAACCACTTGATATGATTGAAAAAGTTACATGATTTTCTTTTGATTTGGCCAGTTTAGAAGAGGTTGGTCTCAAAAACCTCTTGTAAATGCAGGAAGGAAGGGGATATTTTGCATGGGATAATTTCCATGGAGAAAGCATTACATCCAATGGGAATTTTCCAGTCGTAATTTCCAATTAAAACATGCTTCAGGGACCTCAGAACGGGGCTGGTTTAAGGCAGCAACTTTGATCATTGTAACAGAAGGTCCAATTGCCTTCAAAACATCCATCAGCTTCAGCATCAGGTTCCCATGGTGCTCATGGCTATGGATTATGCAATGTTCAGACCCTTATGGTCCCCCTGTGAAGCCAAATGTTTGAAAGCATCATGAAAAGCTGCTCCCTGCCCTGTCCATCTGCAGTGAAGCCATAGCAGAGAGAGAGAAAGGAAGGTTGAATGAAAAGAGAAAGAGGAGGGAAGCACCAGAATTACCTGATCATGTGATAGCTGTGAGATGCCAGAATGCAGCAGAGAGAGAAAGAGGAGGAACATGCACAACAGTCAGAGCAGTAAGAAAATAAACAAGGCAAAGAGGCAAAAAAATAATAAAAAAAAAAAAAGAAAAGATTGGTTATAAGTCATCACAGTTGGTATTTCCCCTCTGGAGAGGTTGCCATGATCCTGTCACCAGGGCTGAAGCAGATCCCTACCCATGGCTACAGAGGAGAGAGAACCATGTGGAGGAGAGAGGATGAGCACATCAAAGCAGTGGCTCTCTTCCCACCCACCCCCTTATCCTTGCATGAAGGAAGCAGTTCTGGTTTGTCCCCCAAAAAGGACTTGGAGAAAACCAAAACAAAATAACCACCAAAAAATCAAACAAAGAAACAAAAAAAAAAACCACCCCACCAACCATGACGCTGAAGGCCAAGCCCCGTTGCCCAGAGTTAAATCACATCAGCAGGTAGGAGTTGGGCAATTCTGCTGGGATTTGGTTTTGGTATAACCTCAACACTGCTACCAATTCCTTCATGAGGTGGAGAAACTGGAATGGCAGGGAAATGGGTTTCTCCTGCTCCAAGACTTTCTTGCTCCAAGGCTCTTCAAAGAGCAAGCCCATTCCTGGAGAAAGTCCCAACTTCTGAAGTAACTCCTTCCTCCTTCTACTAACTTGGGGTTGAGTTGTCCAAAGTGAGATATCCCAAAGAAGATATTTGGACCTGCTGTGGTGGACCCCATGTCACCAGACCTCTTTCAGCAACTGTGTCTCTACATCAGGTCCAGAGGCTGGGCAGGGAGCTCAGTGCTCCAGGCTGATGGACCCTGGGAAAAGTTCCCAGCTCTTCTCACCTGTGTCACACTTACACAGAGACTGAAAGAGAAACCCTGCTAGAAATGTTTTCCTTCCTTACTCTGCTTCCTTTTTCCCTGCTTCATCTCTCTTTCCCTACTTTCACACTTCCAAACGGGAAGAAATTCAATTGATGCAAAGAGGAAGAGTGCAGAACAAAGTGCCATGTGGCAAAGGCCACGTTGCTGCTACTTCTCCCTCTCTCCAAGCATGTGTCAAAGCCACACTTCAAATTCTCTGTCCAGTTTTGGGCCCTTGACTACAGGAAGGACACTGAGGGGCTGGAGTGTGTCCAGAGAAGGGGAATGGAGCTGGGGAAGGGTCTGGAGAACAAATCTGAGCAGAGAAAAGGAGGATGAGGGGAGAACTTCTGGATCTCTGCAACTCCCTGAGAGGAGGTTGGAGGAAGGTGGGTACTTCTTCCAAATAACCAGTGATAGGATAAAAGGAAATGGCCTCAAATTGCACCAGGGAACATTTAGATTGGACATTGGGAACAATTTCTTCCTGGAAACGGTTGTCAGACCCAGGCTGCCCAGGGCAGGGGTGGAGTCCCCATCTCTGGAGGAATTTCCAAGCCCTGGAACTGAGGGCCATGGGGCAGTGGTGGCCTTGGTAGTGCTGGGTTAAGGGTTGTATTTGATGGTCTGAAAGATCTTTTCCAACCATAAAGATTCTGTGAGTCTATCATTTCTCTTTGCTCTTCAGCAGATTGATTCAGTTTCATTTCTTCCATCATGGTCTCCTGGGTCTGATTCAGAAAAGGCTTCTAAAACTGACTTTGGGATATGATGCAAAAGGCTGCAACTACTTCATCAACTTGGCTTTCAAAATCTGCTCTTCAGAGAGGGCAGTCCCTGCCTCCAGATTCTTCCAGGCATTTCTGTATCTGACAAGAGAAATATAGGGTCTGAAGAGCAGGGACATTTGTTATTAAATTAATTCATGAATTTGTGGGAGTGGAGGAAGGTTCCAGACAATGGGGCTACAATGGCCTTCTGGAGAAAAGGTTTAACCAGCCACAGTTCAGATCACAAGACTTTACATCAGAAATTTCATCTCCTCTTGGCCAGTGGTTTCATTAACTATTGGGAAACCTAATCTGAGAGGTTTTTATCTGCCTGCTCCCTCCATTATCCCAGGCTGGAATTAGGGACCTGCTCAGTACAGGTCTACCATCACAAGGCATGAATTCAGGCCCAGTTAGAAACAGTCTAAAGTTTCTAATTTAAGTCAAATCCATAGCAGGTGTTGGCAGGAGCAAAAATACCCAGGTCATTATGCAGCCAAGGGAGGGAAAGGGTTGACTGCAGGCAGATCAAATCTGGAGAAGAGGAGGATTTAGTCTGGAGAAGAAAAGGCTCAGGGGAGACCTCATCACTCTCTACAACTCCCTGAAAGGAGGCTGGAGCCAGGGGAGGGTCGGGCTCTTCCCCAAGGAGCTCTTAGCAGGACAAGAGATTGTCTTAAGCTCTGCCAGGGGAGGTTTGGGTTGGATATTAGGAAGAAATTCTTTCCAGAGAGGGTGCTCAGACATTGGAATGGGCTGCCCAGGGAGGGGGTGGATTCTCCATCCCTGGAGGTTTTGGAGAATAGACTGAATGTGGCACTCAGTGCCATGGGCTGGGAACCACGGGGGGAGTGGATCAAGGTGATCCTGATGATGATCAAGATGATCAAGATGATCTCAGAGTTCCTTTCCTACCCATCTGATTCTATGATTCAGATGACCTGGGGCAACATGACAGCAAAATCACTGTCTGGTGAGGCTGAAGCCAATGAAATTGCTGCTTCTGCTTCTCTGTGGAGAAGGAAGGAAAGTGTAGATCTCTATGACAGTCACTTGTGCATGCCAAAGCAGATGAGATTAGAAAGGTGGGGGAAGAGAGGATGCAATTTTGGAATAACACCTCAGGAGAAGGTTCTTGCTTCTCACTGGAGGGAGCACATCCCTCTCCCAGGCTCATGCTTTTCCCCAGAGAGGTTTCTTGCACTGTCACCACTGACAGATAAAATGCCTCATAGGAGAGAAGACACACCACCAGGAGGACACCATGGTTTCCTCAGCTATGATCAAGAGGAGGGTAGCTTGGCCAACTCTGTTATTAGGAAGTTAACTGACCTCCTCCTGACTTATCAGTGTCTTAACTGACTCTGCCAGGCTTTATGCTCCACATTTGTTTTGGGGATCCTGGCTAAAAGAGAAGGTTTCTGTCAGGCCCTCATCAAACCTTTGCTCTCCCTTTGCTTTGGAAAACAGGGAGAAACATCCAACTAAGCAACTCATTTTATTTGCTAAATCATAGCATTTCTATTTCTTCATCCGAATGGGAACAAACTGATTTAAGAAAACTACCATGGTTGTTTTTTTTTTTAAGACTACAATGGTGGCATCTCCAAAAGTCTCCTCTTCTTTCTTAAAAGCATTTTAATCTCCATTTCCATTTCCAGTTTCTCTCCCACATGCATTTATGAGCAAAACAAAGCATCTATCACTACCATTTTCAGATTTCTCATTCTTCTTTTGTAAGAAGTGACTTCATCCAAGCCAGTGCCACATCTCAGAAGCAGAGTCACTGTCTGCAGCTTTCATGAGGATTTTTAATAAACATTTTCCCTGCTATTGCAATCCCAGTGGCTGAGGAGGACACTACTCCTCTCTCCCATCTCCACCCCATGCTCTAAACACAAAACACAAGCCACAAACACAGGAGAGTCGAGCTGTAACAATGCTACTTACTTCTGGAATATAAAAACTCCTACAATTATGATAAATGAAATGAGATCAGATGTGATCCAGATTAGGTGGTACTCGTCTGGAGGCTGGAAGACAAAAAGCAGAAGCAGACCTTGAACCTTCTGGTTTGGGGCAATCACAGTGAGACCACACATCGCTCAAGTTTCCACCAGCACAGAAAGAAAAACCCAGAGCTGCAGGGGTCAGGTATAAATCACAACATCTGTGACATCTCTAATGCTAGCCTGTCACCCCTAATGACATCATCAAGAAAAACTGCTGACAGGAACTATTTAAAACTCCCCCTCCTTCCATCTGCTGACGTTTTCTTGGAGCTTTGTGGGCTGAAAGTTTCCAACCTCAGTTGTACCTTGAGGTGAGGTTCAGATGCCATTTGGAAAAGCAGGTCTGTGGGGAAACACAGAAATACAGACACATTGCACGTCAGACATGCAGGGTCAATTCTGAAAGCTCAGTTTAGCTGCTCTGCACAATCCCTGTGCTATAAGAATTGAATTCTCCAGTTCTGTCCTGCAAGGCAGAGGTAGCTCTGGGTCCATTTGCCAGTGATCATCACAGTCACAGAATGCTTTGGCTTGAAAGACACCTTTAAAACTCATCTACCCCAACCCCTCTGCAATGAGCAAGGACATCTTCCACTAGATCAGGTTGCTCAGAGCTCCATCCAACCTGACCTGGAATTTTTTCAGGGATAAGGCATCTACCACCTCTCTGGGAAACTTGGGACAGTGTCTCACCACCCTCAGCACAAAACATTTCTCCTTTATATCTAATCTGAATCTCACCTCTTTCTGTTTAAAACCATCACCCCTTGTCCTGTTGCTACAACCCTGCTAAAAACTCCATCCCCATCTTTCCTATGGGTTCCTTTGAGTACTGAAAGTCTCAACAAGGTCTCCCAGAAGCCTTCTCTTCTCCAGGCTGAACAATCCCAATTCTTTAAGCCTGTTTCCATGGCAGAGCTGCTCCAGCTTTCCAATCATTGTTCTGACCTCTTCTGGATCTGCTACAACAGCTCCCAGCTCTGAGGCCCCCAGAACTGGACCCAGCACCAAAAGGGAGTTGAGGGGGAGAATCCAGAATCCCCTCCCCTTGCCTCACTGACCACACAACCCCAGTAAAACCCAGCATCTGAACCCACCACAGAAACCTACAAACTTCACATTGATTTTTATACTTCCCAGAAAAGAGCAGCAGTAAAAGAAATAAAGACAAGAATGTAAAATGATGATAAATAGTCCTGATGATGCTCAGAAGACACTTACCCAGGAGAGCCACCAGTGATGCTAATGAGTCCTTACATCCTAAACCTGGACCAATCCCAGCCAGGAAAAGGTTGCTGATATCATACCAGACAGATCCATCACAACCACCATCATTAACATACACAATTAATATGTTTTTAGAGAAATAGAATATAGAATAGAGGAAGATGAGTTCATGCAATGGTAGTGTGACATGGATTAAACCAGTTGGGAGCCATCAAGTCTACTACCTCTTTTTCCCAGTAGAGAACAACTTGTTTTTCTCTTCCCATGCCTCAGTTTATCCTTTGATAGTCTACCATAGAATTAGCAGGGTGATACTTTAATTATCCATTGCTTCTGATGGATATTAAATCCTTGTCGTTTTCAGCTTAATTACAGAAGGGTGACATTTAATGTTACATTTGCTGCATCTAATAAGACCAACAGACACAAAATTGATGTTTCCCATTTTCTTGGCAGCAGAGTGCCTCACAGCTTAGTGTTTTGAGTGGAAAATCAAGAGCCTTCTTATTTAGAACAAAATCTACACATAAAAATGTTCAGTTTCTGCAAGTTTGGGTATTCCACAACTGAAAATTCAATATAGCAGGTTTGCCTGCGGGGCTAAATTTGGATTTTATATGATATACCCCAAGAAATAAGTAGACATGAACACACCTTTCTAGGAAAATTCTGCTTAGGGGTATTACAGGTATTTTTCTCAAGTCCTGCAGAAAGTCCAAATGCAAAGTTTATGGTACTGAGTCGAATTTTAACAAGTGACAAAAATGGACTTTTAAAAAGAGAAAAACTGGAATTTTTCAAAGCCATGCACCCCCCACACATCATTCAGCCTTGCAGAAGAGGGAACACAGGTCTGTAACCTTCTATTGCACTGAGGCCACCTCTTGTCCTGCTCCATCCACACCAAGGTCTGGAACTTACTATATTTCTCCTGCATCTACAGGGCTGTTCCAGTGGATTTCCTTTGGGTTTTAATAAACTTTATCCAAAGTAAGTCCTACTCCTGAAATCCTCACATTTGTAGCCCACCAAACCATCATCAATTCAGCACAACTGGGCAGTGAGCAGTTACCCTGGCTCTGGAGGAGACTTCCAAAAATTCAAAGTTGAGTCCCACACTGGGCTTCTGCTTTAAGGACATTTGAAGTTTGGGACTGAACCCCAGCTCAAGCTTTTTGAAGCCAACCTCCATGTCTGGTGGCCTTTGTTCTCACCAGCAGTTTTCCATCAAGAGCAGAGGAGAGATCTGTCAACTCTTTTCTTCTTTGCTTTTACTTGTATAAAACTGAAATATGAGTGAAATGTATTTTCTGCAATTCCAAATGGCCTTTGAGTGAATGGAGCAGAAGAAATTTGTTCAGCTGGCAATAGAGCCCCTGAGGGCACTGGGCAGCCAGAGCCTGGCTCCCAAACCATCCCCCATGTGGTAGAGGGGGCTCAGATGGCAAACCTGGTGAGATTGCATCACCCAGACACTTCAGGATGCAGGAAATCCAAGGATTTTTATGCTGCTGGTGACATAAGTGTGTGCACTCACAGCAGAGTTGGAAATCTAGCAGATGGGAGAGCCCTTAGAGGAAAGCTCCAAGAAACAGCAAAGATGTTTTTGGAGCAGGAAGCTGGCAGTGATGTGCAGGCAACTCCTGCCAGCTGTAGCACAGGAGAGGTGTTTGCAGCAGCACAATTCAGGTGACAATCTCTCCTGGCCAAGGGATTCAGGCTTTGTAAAACCATTTCCAAGTCTCCAGCTTGCAGCAGTGTGAATTTGTGCAGGCAGACACAAGCAGGAGGTTAAGCTAAGCCATCTGGTGCACAGATGCTCATCCATCCAGGCAGTGGTTTTGAGGCCCCATCTCCAGCTCAAGATGCAGATAACTCATACAGGTTAAATCCTCTTCGTGCTCACTTTCTTCTCCCCTTTCCCAAGCCAGATCTACCAGAACAGCAAATAAAGCAGCTGCCTCCTGTCCTATCCCCAACAAGATCTGCCAGCATAAAATAGCCCCTCCATCACATCTGCTAACACCATCACAGCTCTTGTTTTGGGAATAATTTGGGAATAATGCAACAGTTTCATGGCTTTCCCTCCAAACCAACAGGAATATTTGTTTAGTTCAGAGGCATAAAGTGCTAGGGGAACTTTCAGAGAGTTTACTGGCTACATGATGGGTAAGGAGGCTACCATTGGTCTCTGGTTGTTCCTCATCCAGTAATGGTGTACTTAAGAGATAAAACTTGTCCTCATTTGGTATTAAAAACAAGCAAAAAGATGGTTTTGCAGCCTGGCTAAAATACAGAAGCCAGTTTTGCTGGTTCACTTTGTCTGCTTCTCCTGCAAGTCAACAGCAGCTCAGAAGATCCAGAAAGGTGTTTTTTCCATTGGAGAAAAATGTACAAACTACACAGGTTAAATGGGGCATGCAAGATGATGCCCAAAGCTCTCAACCTCAGTATGGGGAGAGATGAGGTCATCAGAAGGAAGAGATTGTGCAAGGAGAGCATTGATCCATCACCACCTCAGGCCTCAGACTGGGAACTCCTCAAGCCCAGTCACACCTTGAACCCACCCCATCACCTTGCTGAAGAAAACCCATTAGACACATGGTCAAGAGCCACCTCTCCACTGCATCCCCTCCTTCCAGGGATTCACAGAACCTTCCCAGGCATCCTACTTACCATGAGCCAGATGGGAAAAGGCACCTTGAGAAGGATGTGGGAGCTGTCAGAGGTGACCGACTGGACGCCGGCGCACCAGAGGATGGAGTACAACCAGGGCTCGTTCACAGTGTAGAGATTCACACTCAGGTTTGCCATGGTGTAGTCCCTGCCAGGAGACAAAAAGGGTGAGATGTGAGTCCCCCAGCAACCATCAGGCCCTCATCTTCAAGAGGGAGAGCTCTTGCCACCACAGCTGGGGTTGAGCTGCATGAAATAGTTCGGTTTCTTTTCCCACAGGGCAGGGACACTTCAGAAGCAACCCAAGGGCATTGCAATCAAATGGTTGGAACTTGAAATCTTTGTCACATGGGGCAATGAGCGTAAGTTGCTCCTGGTGACATTCCAATTGAACATTAGAGGACAATTTTTCATTCTGAGGACAGTCAGACATTGGAATGGTCTCCCATGGGAAGTGGTGTATTCCCCCACTGTGGAAAGTTTTAGATCTCAGCTCAATGGGGTGCTGAGACATCACAGATAAACAATAATATTAGAAAAGGGTTTGGAGAAATAATTACTATTAAAAATAATAATAATAATTTTTATTATTATTAGAAATAATATTAGAAAGGTTTGGAGCAGATGATCCTTGGGGTCCCTTCCAACCTGACACTCTATGATTCTATGATTCTATGATTCTTTCTTCACCTCTTGGATGCTCTCTGACCCAGGCCTCAGCCCATCTCAGAGACTTCCCCACACAGGAGGGGCAGGGAATGTTTTTGCAACAATTGCCTCATCATGTTGATGGAAAATTAACATCTGGCTCTGATGCCTGCAACATTTCATAAGCAATTTACTTAATTGCAGACTGACAGACTGCATTTCCAACATCAGATCCTACAACTCCCATGGCCTTGTTTTGGGGACAGTCACAGAATTACAGCTTCCAGTCTGCTCAGCTCATTTTCCAGGACATTAAAGCTGCAAGCTGGGGTACACGAGCTGTCAGCAGCAACCCAGGCACTGATAATGGACTCCCTGCACCCATATGATTTGCATTAATTGCTCTGTTTCCTTATCTATGAAGCAGAAGCATCACTAATCTGCCTTGCATGGGAAGCAGAGAGATTAATCCTTGCAATTCAGTATCAGCAAAGCCCTTTGAGGTGGCAGGCAGCTGTACAAGATGTGGACAACTCAAAGCTCACAACATGATCAAGCTGCTCCAAAAGCTAAAGGATTCTCAAGGGCAGAGGTGGTCCCACCAATGTTACATCCTCCTTTGGGGAGAGACTGAGGAAACTGGATTATCCACAGAATCACAAAATGGTTGGGGTTGGAAGGGAGATCATCAAGTCCAATTTTCCATGCCAGAGCAGGGTCACCCAGAGCAGGTTGCACAGGATGGCATTTCAAATATCTCCAGAGACAGAGACTCCACCACCTCTCCTGGGCAGTTCTCTGCTACTCTTACAGTAAAGAAGTTCTTCCTTGGGTTTTGGTTGAACCTCCTGTATTCCAGTTTGTCCCCATTGCCCTTTGTCCTGTCACTGGAGACAACTGAACCCCTGGGGCTTGTTGAGCCCACTCTGGTTTGTGCTACAGTTCTGCATGCCTGGAATCCTGTGTTCAGTTTTGGTCCCCCCTCTACAAAAAAGATGTGGACAGGGAATTCAGGGAAACTCAGAGAAGAGTCACAAAGATGACTGAAGAGCCTGGCACACAAGAAGAGGCTGAGAGAGCTCAGTTGGTTGAGTCTGAAGAAAAGAAGGGTTAAGGGAGACCTCATCAGCATGTCCCTGTACTGGAAGGGCAGCTAGAAAGAAGATGGAGACTCCTTTTTTACAAGGAGTCACATGGAAAAGATCAGGGGTGATGGGCACAGGTTACCCCTGGGGAGATTCTGATTGGACACAAGAACATTTTTCACAAGGACAGCCATCAGCCACTGGAATAATCTCTCCAGAGAAGTGCTGGACTCCCCAACATTGGACAGTTAAGATTTATCTGGACAGAGTGTTGGGCCATCTAGTCAAGAGCAGGCTTTTCCCAGGAAAGCTTGGACCAGATGATCCTTCAGGTCCTTTCAAACTCGTATTCCAAGATTTTATGATGTGATTTGGTACCACAAGGCCTTCTCATGAGACTCCACCTGCAGTGCTGTGTCCAGTTATGGAGCACCCAGCATAAGAAGGATATGGAGCTGTTGGAACTGGTCTCAAAGATGATCTGAAGGCTGGAGCAGCTATACTCTGAGAGAGTTGGGGTTTTTCAGCTTGGAGAAGAGAGGGCTTTGAGGTGACCCTAAAGCACCTTCCAGTGCCTGAAGGGGCTCCAGGAAAGCTGGGGAGGGAAATATGGCAAGGGCATGGAGTGATGGGGTGAGGGATAATGGATTTAAATTGGAAGAAGGGAGGTTCAGGTTAGACATTAGGAAGAAATTCTTTGCTGTGAGAGTGGTGAGACTCTGGAATAGGTTGTCCAGAGAAGCTATGGATGTCCCTTCCTGGAAGGATTCAAGGCCAGACTGGATGGGGCTTGGAGAAAATTGGGCTGGTGGGAGGTGTCCTTGTCTAGGGCAGGGGGCTGGAAATGGATAAAGGTCCTTTCTTGAAGGTCCCTTCCAACCCAAACTATTCTGTGTTTCTGTGATAAGAAACACTCAGGTGGCAGGTCTGATTTTGGAGACAGCTGAGGTGGGATTGATTAGAGATAGGGGCTGATGAGCTGGGATAAATCAGAGAGTTTGCATATGGCCCTCTCCTTGAGCTAGAGCAAAGAGGGGAAAAACAAGCAAGAATTATCCTGCAGGTAAAGCAAAAATGTGGTTTTAAGGGCAAGCAACTGGATCAGTTGCTGGCAGCTATGGTAAGACACCATTGGGTTAATCTACCCAGGACCATGCTCTCAAACAGCTGTGGGCTCAGCTCTTTCCTATCTCTAGCCCAAATGTAGAGCAAAACTAATCCTTTGAAGATACTTATTTTTTCTGAAAACCTGCTTAATTTTTTAAACATTTCTTTGGCAAAAAAAAAAAAAAAAAAAAAAAATTAAAAATCAAGTTCTACAAAGCAGAAACACTCTACTAGACACAGCCCACCCCTTCCAGCATGAAGACTCAAGCAGAACTCCACATTGTGCCAACCTCATTGCTGAGGAGATCTGCCCAGACTAAATAGCTGACAAAGGACAGTAATGAAATGAATTCTCTGCAAAGAGAAATTTCTGAAAGCATATCCAAACTTGGGACTCATCAAAATTCTGTGGTAGCAACTCTGGAGCAGACAAACAGGAGCAAAGGGCAACTGCTAATGAGGATGAAACAGCACTTGGATGTACTCGGTGTGAAAAGCTTTCACTTTTTCCAGAGCTGACAGTTTAATAAGTATCAGAGGATCCATAGGTTTGTATGTCAAAAAGGATCACCATAAATTAGCATGTGAAATTACTAGATTCAGCTGCTGGCTCCTAGGGGCAGCCTGGATTCTGGGTACTGGGTTGTACAAGCACATCCTTTGAAGAACAAATTGATCTGAGAAGACACCTCGATGCAGACAAGATGGGATGATCAGAAAAAGATGCTGATGGGCCAGAAATGCATGCAGGGCACAAGGATGTCCCAAGCCATGGGAAACATGCCATGGAGCACATGGGCTGTCAAGCAGTGTCCAAGCAGAGGGCTGTACCTGACATCCTCGTTTGTCACCTTGGTGTAGCGTAGGTTGAGCTTCACGATGCCCTTCTCCTTCAGGTGCTCTGCATCCAGCTTGAGGCCAGAAGTCTGCTGGAAACCTGGAGCAATCTCCCTGACCAGCTGCCTCTCCATGTCTGGCAGCCACATCACCTGTGGAGGGTGCAAGAAAAAGAAGAGCTATGGCAAAGGTGGTTCACAAAGCTGGGGACCCAAACCAAGCCAGAAGAAAGTCCCATGAGAGGTGGCCTCCTTGGTCAGGCAAATTATCTGGGGGACACTTCCAGCCTCCCACACCTTTAATCAAGCACATTTCAGGATTGTTGTTGAGCCCAGAGGACTGTAAGGCACAAAATCTTTGGGTTGAGGCCAAGGACTCTGTCCTGGTTTGGGCCAGGATAAAGGTGATTTTCTGGTTTGTACTTTTGCTTTCAGCTCAGTCTCTTGTAAGCAGCTGCACTGCTGAAATGAACAGCAAGTTTCTCAGGCAGTGGCTGCTGCTGGGACTGCTCACACTCCATGGTTATAGTTCCAGCTGGAGACTGGTGTGCAGAACCAGGGACACTGCTCAGCTCTGAGGAACATTTGGCCCTCCAGAAGGAGAAAAGGAGGAAAGAGGTCCCACCTGGAACCCTCCTTTGGGGAGGAAGGGACAAGAGAGATGCCAGAATTGACCAAACAGAGGATTCCATCCCATACACCTCATCCTCAGGAGAAATTGGAGGGATCACCAGGGTCAAACCCCTTCCTGCTTCCCCTTCTTCCCCTCTCCCTGTTTGCTTGGGCATCCTGGGAGGATCCCATCCATTCCTCTGCCTGTGCTTCTGATCCATTCCAGCCTGAATCTGGGTGTTCCTGCCTCCAGCTCCCAACTGCTGCTGACTCCAGGATTCCAGCCTGGACTTTCCCAGGGCTGCCCTGCAGCCTCGGTGGGGACGTGAGAGTTATTGGGGGAAAGCGGGAGGAACCTGGGATCAATTTTCCTCTAGATTTGTATAGATTTAGTAATTTTTCTTATTAATCATTCCTGTTTCATTAAAGCTGTGTAGTTTAGTTTCCAACCCATAAGTCTCTCTTCCTTATTCTCTCTCTTTTCTTATCAGTGAGGAGAGAGAGATTAATATATAAATCTGTTATTTGGTTTAAATCTGTTATTCGGACGGGCCAGTGTTAAACCGTGATAGATTTTATTGGCGCCCAACATGGGGCCCGAGCTAATTGAGACTTATGAGAAGAGACATGGGGTAACCATGAAAACCTGTCCTTCCTACCCAGGTTCATGGCACAGAGAGAACTGAAGACACAAGGCAAAACTGGCCAGTGCAGAGAGGATACACAGAAGAAGCCTCCCATGATCCCATGGAGAAAAGTGGGTTTATTCATCCTCTTTTATCAGGGTTACAGGAGAAGCCTCCCATGATCCCATGGAGAAAAGTGGGTTTATTCATCCTCTTTTATCGGGTTACATCTATGCCAACCCAGGGCAAAGATTTCCCAAAGTTCATGTCAACATTGAGGTTCTGGTGTGTGTCCAGAGAAGGGGAATGGAGCTGGGGAAGGGTCTGGAGCACAAATCTGAGCAGGAGCAGCTGAGGGACCTGGGGGTGTTGAGCCTGGAGAAAAGGAGGATGAGGGGAGAACTTCTGGTTCTCTGCAACTCCCTGAGAGGAGGTTGGAGCCAGGGGTGTTGGTCTCTGCTCCCAAGTAACCAGTGATAGGATAAGAGGAAATGGCCTCAAATTGCACCAGGGAACGTTTAGGTTGGATATTGGGAACAATTCATTCTTGGAAAGGGTTGTTATTCCCTGTCCCAGGCTGCCCAGGGCAGTGGTGGAGTCCCCATCCCTGGAGGGATTTCCAAGCCCTGGAGCTGTGGTGCTGAGGGCCAAGGGGCAGTGTTGGGTTAAAGGTTGGACTGGATGATCTTTATGTCCTTTTCCAACCAAAACAACTCTATGATTTTATACCACACTTTGAAAACACAACAAATTGATCATTGAACCTGCTGAGATGCAAAGTGGACCCAGGAACCAAGCTGGGTATTTCTGTGGCTTGTTCCACACAGAGCCCCAACCAGAAGATCTCTGTCCCACCACCAGCTGTTGCATTGCTCTGATCCATGTTTAATAACTCAGTGCCACTCATCTACCAAAACATCAGAGCAGCACAGATGCAACCACTTGCTTTTTATTTTTAATAGGGGACCATAAAATCCGGGTGAGAAATATCACTCCACAACCCCATACAGATATTTCAACTCTTTCTCCTGCTCACCATTCCAATACCCAAGGAGAAAACATGGTCCTCCCTCAGATCCAGCCAACTTGGCAGAGGCTTGTGGAGAACATTGTCACTGAAGCTATATGGTTAGTTGGAAATTCGGTGGCAGTGGCTGTCATTTGACAGATGGAAGTTAAAAAAACTCTTCCTAGGTTCATCACAGTTGAGCTTGTCTCTTGTAGTTGCACCTAATTGGTCCAGATGAAGTATCTGAGGTGCAAATTATGTAGTCACTCTACTTGCCAGCCTCACCATGCTGTTTTCCACCAGTCCATGGTCACAGAAGAGCACAGGACAAGTGAAAAGACCAGGTGGGTCACAAAAAGAAGTTTTCCAAGGGATATCCAGATTCCCCAGGTCTGGATGTCCTTTTAACACGTGGCAAGTGGTGCTCTTCCTCCAGGAGAGATGGTTGCATCAGAAGGAGCTCCTGATGGGCTGGATAAAGAGATGCTCTGTCTTTATGGGGCCAGAGAGGACATAATTGGCTCTGACTGCAACAGGATTTTGTGCCAAATGCTTGGCACAACCCAGCAAGGACAATTCTGGGGCAGAAAAAGGAAGCCTGGAAGAGATCTTTGCAAGTACACAGACCTCTTTTTGCAGAACCCCCTCTTATCTCCTGGATGCCCACTTCTCCTCCAAGCAGAAGGTGACTCCAGGCTGAAGCAGTTTCTGAGAGAGAAGGATTATTCAGCACCAAGGAATCAGAGGGAGAGGGAGGGCTTTCTGCTGCTCTCAACTGGCCTCCAGGTCTCAGACTCAGAGAAGAGGCTTTTATCAAATTGGTTGGTGGGAAGGGATCTCAGGAGATCTTTTACAAGGCCATGTAGTGACCTAACAAATGGTTTCAAAGTGAAAGAGGGGAGATTTAGATAAGATATTAGGAAGAAATTCTTGAATTGGAGGGTGCTGAGCCCCTGTGCCAGGTTGCCCAAGGAAGCTGTGGCTGCCCCATCCCTGGCAGTGTCTCAGCCCAGGTTGGATGGGGCTTGGAGCAACCTGGGCTGGGGGAGGTGTCCCTGCCCATCCAGGGGGTTGGAAATGGAAGAGCTGGAAGGTCCCTTCCAATCCAAACCAGTCTGGGATTCTGAACAACTTCCTTGCCAGTACTGCAGAGCTGCTATTAGATCTCTCCTAGTTTTTTTCCAGGATGAAGAGACAGTTCCCTCTGCCCCTCCTCATATGTTCAATCCCCTGACCAGTTTGGTTGCCTCTGCAGGACTTGTCTCAGTTTATCAACACCTGTTGTGTGCTGGTGAGCCCCACACTGACCATGATTCCTGAGGAAGAGGAATAATCACCTTCCTCCAGCTAATATCCTTACTGCTATGAGTTCAGTCCAAGATGCTCTCAAGACTCTGGGACCAGCAGCCAGGATACACATTCCTTCAGCACAGCTTCTCAGAATGAATTAGCATTTCAAATGAAGTGTTGAGACCCATCAAATGAGACATTTATGGATTTGGGGTAGTATTTTAGAGGAATTTTAGAAACGTCACCAACCCCACAGAACTCACAGCCTGCTGCCGAATTCCCGATGCCAGGATGGTTTCCAGGGTGATGTTGATGTAAGTGCTGTAGTAGGGATGAGCTGGTGGCAAGTCCTGGAAGTTGAGGATTAAGGATGTGTTGTCCTTGATCACCTCTAACATATCTGCCAGCTTGCAGACTGACTGGTTGGCAGCTTCCAAGTAGTCAGACCTTGAGAGAGACCCAGCTGTCCAGAAAGGGTCATTCTGAAACCAAAGTACATCCTGGCATTAATGTCACAAACCCCTCCAACACAGGTGAAGATCCTTCCCTATCGCACCTTGGCAACAGTGGAGGATGCTAACAGATATGTTGGATGAGTGTTTTACAGCTTGCTGAAGCTCTGTGCCTCAGTTTCCCCACCCATCACACCACCTCGGATCAGAGCAGCGGGGAAGCTGCTGTGGTTTCAAGGCTTATACCAAGGGAGCACCCAGAGAGCTTCCAGCAGGCATGTGAAATGGTGCCTGAGATTGAATCACTGCAGTAATGCCTCAGCAAACCCCTTCCAAGCTGGCATGAGTGTGCCAGAGTCCTTCAGCCCTCCAGACCCCAGCTAAAGCCCTCCAAAAAGGTCAGAGCCACAGGTCAGAGAGCAGCTTGGCAAAAGAAATCCCACCTGCAATCTGGTTGCACTCCAAAGGATGGGTCAAGCCCATCCCATGACAATTCTTCCTTCCCTGGACTTTGAATGTTGAATTTCTTGCTTTTTCTTTATAAAGGCAATTGTCCCCAGAAATAGATTTTATAAAAAGGAACAGCATTTAGCATCCTGTCTTTTCTGCTCTCTTTATGACCACATCCACCTTCCTTGGCTTCTGATGTTCTTCGTGGTGTCAACCAGGCATTACAGCCCTTTATGCCAGGTGGTGGAAGTGGCACAGAAAGGCAAAGTGTCTTTTAGACCATGTCTAAGTTTATCAGAGAACAGAACTAAATGTGGATCATGATTTTTGCTCTACCTGCACTTCAGATCACTCCACCAAGAAGGTGGATCTACAGCTCTTTACCCCAAAGAAAGTTTAGCCAGGTGCTTCCATGCCATGGCCATGACTCCAGCACAACTTCTCCATGGCCATACAGACCTGTAGGAACCACTCTCCAGCATTGAGCTTTTCCAGGTCAGTCCAGTTGAACATGGAGGAATGTTCATAGGCCCTCTCTGGAAACACTTCTTCCACGTTGGTTGTTCTCCTGAGTGTCTTGTCATGCATCAGGAATGGAATTCCATCATAGCTGCAAAGACAGTCAGAGGCCCCATTACAGGAGAAGGTGGACAACCAGGTACAAAATCCTAGAAAAATATCTGTTCCCACTCCAGCTTTTCTCACAGCTTCACATCAGAATCAATATAAAGATCTTGACCAGTCACACATCCCTGGAACCCCCAGGTCCAGTTGAAGTGAGATGCACAGAGAAATAAAAGTCTCTTAGATGCCTGCTAGAGGTTTGCAGTCATTCAGGTGCTGGCATAACCCTACCCATCCCTCCTTCCTCCCTCCTACCCCCTCAAAAACTTTTAAAGAGCCAAACTCAGGTCACTTGGACAAGAACATCAACCCTGAATGCTCTCATCAGCCCCAGCTTTCTGCAGTGTCTGTTGCTCCCAGTAATGTCAGAGTTTTTCCAAACCCTACACACCCAAACTCCTCTCCATTTCTTAATAGTAGATGATGAGAAAGGCTCCCAGACAACGTGGGAACTCAATGTTCCTGGGCTTTCAGCAAAATGCAAGGGCTCCAAAGCACCCAAATTGCTCTGAAAGTGCCTCTTCCAATTGAAAATTGGTGTCAGGAAACAGCCATGCTTACAAGAGTCATTCAGTTCATGCATCCCAAACAAAACCTGCCTGTCAGATGAAACTAAAGAGCCAAATGAATGCCCTGTGGGTTTCAAGTCATAGAGATATTACAGGAAAATGGTTCTGGGAAACTTAAAACACTCTTTCAATTTTTTTCCATTACAATTTTTTGTGACTGGATCAGTGGTAACACCACACAGGACAGGGAAGGTTTCTCCCAAAGGCAGAGGAACAGTTGTCCACACTTAGAAATCAAAGTAAACCCAGCACAACTGGCCTGATTATAATAATATTTTCCAAAGCAAGGAGACCATCTTCATAACAGGGGACACAGCTATGGTCTGGAAAGGAGATGGGGTTTAAATACAAACCCCATTTGAATCAGAAGACAACCCAGAGCACTCACCCCCTCAGAGCTAGAGGGAAAACAAACAAACAAACAAAAAACCCCAATTTTAGATGATGGAGAACATGAGCTTCACCATTCCCTTATCACAAAGGTCACCATCAGCTTTATTTGCTAATTCTGGTGTGAACTCTGCCAACTACTTCCTGCCCCAACCCAAAGCAACACGCTGGCCACACCCAGCAGCATGCCTGAAAAAAGCAGCTAGAAGGGGTTTTTTGGTTGTGGTTTTGTTGTTTGTTTTTTTTAAAGGCAACTAAAAAGATGATGCCAAGCAACTGCTAGAATTAAGAGCTTGGAGTGATTAAGTGAGATGTCTTCACATCTTGTAGCAGAGCATCAGCAGAGGCTGCTAAGCCTTAACCATGGCGCAGAAATTCCAAGAAGCACTCAACATCTGCTCCCTCCTGCCTCATCCTGCCCCTCCTGGAGCTGCTCAGCACTACCCCAGGCAAATCACAATGTATTAGAAGTCATAGGTTGGAAAAAAGAAGTCAATACTTCCAAGGATGGGGCAGCCACAGCTTCTCTGGGCAACCTGGGCCAGGGTCTCACCACCCTCACAGCAAAGCATTTCTTCCTAAGATCTCATTTCAATCTCCCCTTTTGCAGTTTGAAATCATCCCCCCTCATCCCATCACTCCATGCCCTGGTCAAAAGCCCCTTCCCCAGTTTTCCTGGAGCTCCTTCAGGCACTGGAAGATGTTCTAAGGTTTCCCTGGAGCCTTCTCCAGGCTGAACAACCCCAATTCTCTCAGCCTGGCTCCAGAGCTGAGCTGTTAAAACCCTCTGAGCATCTTCGTGGCCTCCTCTGGATTTGCCCCACTCTCTGGAGTCATCCCAGTGGAACAGTTAATAACATCTCTGCATTACAGATGAAGACAGCTTGCAATTATGGGATACCTTCACCACAACAACCCACGTCAATGGCAAAGAACACTGACAACCACCTAGAAAAGACCCACCATGGACTGAGCAATCAACAGAGTCTCAGAACAACCTGCACACCACCTTACCTCAGTACAACATCAGCTTGGACTCCATATATCTTCTGCTCCACTGCCTTCTGGAAGGACATAAGAGTGTTTTCTGGTGCCAACTATGGGGAGGGGGAAAAAAGCCATGAGAGATTAGGAGTCAGTAGAAATGTTTATGAAGCAGTACCAGGGAGGAAGGTTTAGAGACGTTAGGAAGCCAAAAGAATCTTGTTTCAGAGATTACATAGTGGCCAGTGACAGTGAGTACCAGTGAGTACCAGAAATGCATCTTCCTGAAGTCTGAAGATGACCAATACACTTGACTCCAGAGTTTAATGCAGAGTTATCATGACTTGAAATCCCAGAAGCCAAATTACCTTGAGGTCTCCTCCAGAATTAATGTAAGAGAGATTTTTCTCACCAGCACGGTCCCCCTAGCAGTGGTTTGCTGGAGAGCATGGGATTATTTTAATTGGAAAAAACCTTTAAGATGGTTCCAGCCATCAACCCAGCACTGCCAAATCCACCACTAAACCATGTGCCACAGCACCACATCTCCAAATCCCTCCAAACATGGTTAATCAACCACTTCCCTGGGCTGCCTGTGACACTGAAATCCTCAGGAAGTGGTATTTAATGTGATATCAGTGCTCTAGCCATGGGTTATATCTAGAACAATTTAAACAACTTTGATGGTCTTCATTCTCTTGCTTTCTTTTGCAGTGATTACAAAACCATTATAGATGGAGGAAAGTCCATAATCCAGGATATTATCCATACCATGGAGAACAACTACACCACAGGTTCTGCAGCACACATTTTATTTCCACAGCTACTCAATCAATAATCTCATCTAATACTCAGTCTAAAAATCTGTAGATTTCTCTAGTAGCAAATGTTCCAGACCGTTTAAACAATTTTTTTTATTTTTTTATTTTTTTTAAATAGCCTAAAGCCTAGGAAAATTTGTCCCTGTGGCTATCACAGGGATGGGGTCCAATTTTATTTCAAATTCATTCCTCTTGGATGGAGCAGATGGTATCAGAATTCAGATTCAAAAACAACACAGTGTGAAGACAAATACTTTGTTTTTCTGCAAACCCAGGTCCTGTACATCTACCACCAAAATATCCATAGGAAAAAAAGAAATCAGAAGAGAAGAGGGGAAGGGGAAGAAGAAGAAAGAGGAAAGGGGAAGGAGGAGAAGGAGAAGGAGAAGGAGAAGGAGAAGGAGAAGGAGAAGGAGAAGGAGAAGGAGAAGGAGAAGGAGAAGGAGAAGGAGAAGGAGAAGGAGAAGGAGAAGGAGAAGGAGAAGGAGAAGGAGAAGGAGAAGGAGAAGGAGAAGGAGAAGGAGAAGGAGAAGGAGAAGGAGGGGAAGGGGAAATGGAAGGGGAAAGGGAAAGGGAAAGGGAAAGGGAAAGGGAAAGGGAAAGGAGGAAGGGAAACGGGAGAGGGGAAAGCGAAAAGGGAAAAGGAAAAAGGGAAAAGGGGAGGGAAGGGGATTAAGGGAAGGGAAGGCACTGTGGAGAGAAAATCTGACAGGTTTTCTGCACTGAAATAGGAGAAATAAAAATAAAAAATATAAAACAAAAAAAATTATAAAACATAAAAATAAAGCTATTTTTAAGGAAGAAATCGGTTTTTTTCCAATTTTGAAAGGTTTACAGCACCTGTAAAAATATTACAGGTTTAGAGCACCTGTAATATCCTGGTTTTCCACTCATCTCTGCCACCACCAGGATCTGTAAGTTTCCACCAAGACACGATGGGCATTCACAACCCATGATTTTTAAGAATAACTCAGGCTTTGGAAAGAAGACAAATTGAGAACAAAGGCCTAAATGCACCATGCAAGCAACATTCACGAGAAAAACTGCTCAAGACTTAAAGTGCCTCTGGGAATTATTAATTTTCTTATTAGCTGATGACCTCATAGGCTCAGGTCATCAAAGCTGGGTGTATATTAATGTCAGCAACAACCTTCAAATAGCTCCAATATCTCTCTTCTGAATTCCTCTGGCTCAAGCAATGCATTAATAATAGCTCTCTTTTTTTTTCTTTTTTTTTTTTTTTTTTTTTTTTTTTTTTTTTTTTTAATAAAGACAACACAGAGGCATGTTATCATCCCCCAAAAAAGCTCCCAATCAAAGCCTGACTTGTCTGGGAGAAGACAGAGGCAAAGCCTCCATCACACCCTCTTGCACAGCCCAGCACTGGGTCACCCAAGGTTGAGCTGAAAGAATTTTTGGCAATATATTCACGATGCCCAGAGCTGGCAGCAGGGAGCAGCAACTACATAAAAATCTAAAAATCCCATCCCAGGCAGAGCTGTGCCATCTCCTGGGGCTGCTTTCAGCATCTCAGGTTTCCCCCCCCACCAAGTAGCTCAGATTTCTTCAGGATACCACTGCAAGGTGATGCCCTGGCTACAGGGAGATGCTCAATATTTGCTTTCAGGGAATGCAGGAATCACAAGGAGATGAAGTGTGGGGTGTTCAGACTTGAGACTGGAGAAGCTAAAGGGTAACAGAGGAGCAGGGAGGGTTGCTGGGGGGATGCAGTGAATGTCTCAGCTCAAGAGGTGACACCACATCGAGCAGGAACTGAACCCAGGCCTCTAGAAATGTTTTCATAAAAGATGTGGACAGATAAGGGAGAAAAAAGCAAATTGTGTTGAGTCGTTAGCAAGCGGGGCTAGGGGGGGATGTCCATGGCAGGGGAGTTGGAACTGGATGATCATTAAAGTCCCTTCCAACCCAAACCATTCTTTGATTCTTTGTCAAATCATCTCTCAGGCTAAGGGAGACTGGAAAGGGGAGGTTGGATTACAGTCCCTAAGCAATGAGTGGAAAACCTTTTGACAAGGGTAGGATGACACTGCTGGATGGCAATGGAAGAGCTCATCTTGCAGGAATAGGGAATGTCTTTTTTCCAATCAAAATGATTCTAAAATCATCCAGTCCAACCATTAACCCAACATTGCCAAGGCCACCACTGCCCCATGGCCTCAGCACCACAGCTCCAGGGCTTGGAAATCCCTCCAGGGATGGGGACTCCACCACTGCCCTGGGCAGCCTGGGACAGGCTCTGACAACCCTTTCCAAGAAGAAATTGTTCCCAATATCCAATCTAGATCTCCTTTGCCACAACTTGAGGCCATTTCCTCTTGTTCTATCACTTGTTACTTGGGAGAAGAGACCAACTCCTCTGGCTCCAGCCTCCTCTCAGGGAGTTGCAGAGATCCAGAAGTTCTCCCCTCATCCTCCTTTTCTCCAGGCTGAACACCCCCAGGTCCCTCAGCTGCTTCTGGAGCAGTCTGGAAAGGAGAAGGCTCTGAGGAGACCTTATTGTGGCCTTCCAGTATCTGAAAGGGCTACAACAAAGCTGGGGAGGGACTTCTGAGGATTTCAGGGAGGGATAGGACATGGGGGAATGGATTCAAACTAGTGGAGGGGAGACTGAGATTAGATATTAGGATATTCTTCACCATGAGGGTGGTGAAACCCTGGCACAGGTTGCCCAGAAAAGTGGTGGAAGCCCCATCCCTGGGGTTTTTAAAGCCAGGTTGGATGGGGCTTGGAGCAACCTGATCTGATGGGAGGTGTCCCTGTCCATGCAGGGGGTTGGAACTGGATGATCTTAAAGGTCCCTTCCAACCCTGAAAATTCTATGATTATCAGTCCTGGACCTCAGTATCAAGAAGCATTTGATATTTTATGGTCTATACACTGTTTTGGACCTGGATGATCTTTAAGGTCCCTTCCAACTCTGACAATTCTATGATTCTATGATCCTCATAAGACTTAGGGGCTAATGAAGGCAAACAAGTGTGGCTACAACATTTTTTTCACTTCTGTGGAGATGGACCACAGCAACCAAGGTCTTCTCAGGTCTTGCCTCTTCTCATGTCTTCCCTGGACATCAAACTCCAGCACAACAGAATCCTAACCCAGAGAGGGCAAAGGCTCTGCTGTTTGAGAACAGGATTTTAAATGCTTCTTGCCTCTTTTCAGTTTATTTTGGTGTCTGCAGGGCCAGGGTGAAGCCTTGTTTGGACACCAGGCTTCCTCTGATGGGTTGGTTTGAGATGCAGATGCAGGGGAGCCCCAGCCTCCACTTCTGGAGGTATTTGAAGGAAACACAGAGTCAAAAGAAGTGAGGTAGCAGATCAATATGCAAACAGCCTCCATCAGCAGGACTGGGGAAAAGCAAATCCAGACAGAGCTGAGGCTGCATGAATGAGGTAATAACCCCAGGGAGACATGATCCCAGCCACAGCAGTGGAATATCCTACTCCTGCTTCACCTCTTTCCCTACAGAGCCTGCAAACCAAGCTTCACTCTTCAAGAAAGGCAAAAATTTAACTGGACCTCACCAGAGCTGTGTGTGCCTGGATGGATTCATTCCTTTCCCAGGCACTTGTTCCCAGGAGCATTCCTCTCCCAAATGCAAGTTTAATAAACTGAAAAAAAAAAACAAAAAAAACCAAAAACCAAAACAAACCTCTGGCCAGATCTGTGTTGAAAATGCAGCTGTGCAGAAGAAACAACATTTTAAAACTGTTCCAAGGACAGGTGGCCATTTCAGGTCCAACCATCCAAACAAATGCTTAGGAGCTGCAATGTCACCTTCATCACAAGACCACTAGAAGTGAAGAGCATCCTCTTGAAGGGCACCAGAGGTGGATGAACAGCTCTGGCTGTTCTGAATCAGCAAACAGCATGGACATCAGCAGAAGATCTCTCCATGACACCCATGCCCCACAGTGCCATGGGCTGGGTGGTCCTTGTACCACCATAATGCTATGACCTGACAGCCTGAGCCCCATCTGTCAGAAGTTTTTGAAAAGTAGATTATAACCCTTGCAGGCAATCTCATCATCTTGTGAGCATGTGGTGAGGAAGCTCCTAAATTGACCAGGGTCAGTCTGATATAAAGAATTCCATCTCCAAATGAATCCATCATCGATGGAGAATCTGCCCTCCTTGGTTTCTAAACCTTTCAGTCAACCCTGGCCTTGAGGGGATGGATCCAACCACTCACACCAGTGACATAACCCAATAAAGGGCAACCAGAAAGCCAGGAGAGCAAATTTCTCCCTGGCCTCTAAAATCAGACACTGCCTGGTCCTGGAGCTTCCCCTGGCACCACATTGGAGGCAGCATTAATCTCTACCAGGAGTTCACATCCCTCATAATGGGATTCTATTTTTATTTATTTTTTTTGTGAAAAGAGAAAATCTGAATAACAGATAAATTTCCACCATCCCAGCCTGTCTCTGTCTGCTTCCAAGAAAGAGAGAGTTGAAGCCTTCAACATGTTTAGAGCAAAGATCCATCCAAGCCAGACAGTGTCTGATACAAAAATTACTCCCTGAGACTAACGCTGTTTTTTTTTTAAAGGGGTTTTACAGCAAACCTGCAATAACCAAATAAATACCTCATCTTCTTGTATTTCTCTCTGTCTCCCTCCAGTTTCTTTGATGGGTTTTCCTCCTTGATCCAATACACTATCTCAAAAACCCAAACCCAGGTCTGCAGTGATCCCAGTTGGGATACAACCAATTCCTTAATAAACCAGTGCTGAATCAGAGTCACGGACTGGTTTGGGTTGGGATCCTTAAAGCTTCTCTCCAACATCTTCAGGTTGCTCAGAGCCCTGCCCAACCTGACCTGGAATGTCTCCAGGGATGGGGTTTCCACCACCTCTCTGGGCAACCTGGGCTGGAGTTTCAACCCCCTCATAGTAAAGAACTTTTTCCCTAACATTTTACCTAAATCCCCCCAACTCTAGTTGAAAATACTGCCCCTCCTGATGAAGTGAAGGAAGCCCCTGGAGTACCAGGCAATCATTTCACTCCCAAACCTCTCTCCCATATAATGACAACATCCACCAAAAGCCACAAACAGACCCTGTGCAGTGGGTCTGGAAGCTCTTCTTTTTCTTCACCCTTGATTTGATGGGTTCATCCCTTGCAAAAATCAGGCTGCTCTTCATTTCTTCCTGCTACAGAGACACAGCAAGTAATTTCTCAAAAATTACCCGTGGATGAAATAATTTTGACTATTTTTTTTTTGCTCAGAAGTCAATTACAAATGCTTTCAAATGGAGTCAAGACCTTTGGACCTTACTTAACAAGAGTTATGAATGTGAGCTGGTCAGAGCAGTGTAGCCTCACTACAGTGGTACAAATTCCTACAATGTATTTTTCCCTAATTAACCACCCCGTCAGGCCTTCAGAACAAAGAAAAAAAAAAAGAAATCACTGCATAATTTTATGTTGAGGAGGCTAACAGAAGCTTGCAAAGAAGAACCAAATTTGTTCCCAAGTGTAACTCAGTCATTGCACATATCTAGCACTGCTCTAAAGGATTTGATGTTTTTGCTATAAGGGTATTTTCTTATTTTTATGGAAATATTAGCAGCATTTTAATTTTTTTTTTTTTTTTTTTTTAATTTTCCCTCCCTTATTTCTCCTTCCCAGTATCAGTCTCCTCATGAGCCAATAACTGGACTAAAACCCCACAGACTCACAGTACTGTTTTGGTTGGAAAAGGACATAAAGATCATCCAGTCCAACCATTAACCCAGCACTAAACCATGGCCTCAGCACCACAGCTCCAGGGCTTGGAAATCCCTCCAGGGATGGGGATTCCACCCTGGTTAGCCTGGGACAGGGAATGACAACCCTTTCCAGGAAGGAATTGTTCCCAGTATCCAATCTAAACCTCCCCTGGTGCAACTTGAGGCCATTTCTTCTTGTTCCATCCCTTGTTCCTTGGGAGAAGAGCCCAACCCCTCCTCACTCCAACCTCCTCTCAGGGAGTTGCAGAGATCCAGAAGTTCTCCCCTCATCCTCCTTTTCTCCAGGCTCAACATCCCCAGGTCCCTCAGCTGCTCCTCATAACACCTGTAGCATAATCCATGATTAGGGCAACACCAGGAAAATGCTGTTTTCCTTCCTATAAAAAATTGCCCTTTCAAATTTCCCTGTATTTAATGTGGAATCTCCCAAAATGCTGACTTCAGCATTAGTGTCCTATCATACCAGGGCACTAGGAGGCAATAATGACACCGCTTAAAAAAAAAAAAATGCAATAAAACATATGTTTGATCTCTAGGAATTCTGGGCATCCCCATCTACCATTTCTGGAAGTGGCTCAACTAGGCTGAAAGGGAGAAAGCAAAATAAAAAGAGAAAAAAAAAAAAGATAAAGGATTGCCCTGGAGAACGGGATAAACTTACAAACAAAAAAAATTTGAAATGTCATCATTTCATAATCTCCTAGCTACAGGAGACTGAGAAGAGAAATCCTGAGGAGGATTTGGGAGTGCTGGCTGAGGAGAAGCTCAACAAGGTGTTTCCTGGGCTGCATCACCAGCATCCTGAGCAGCAGGTGAGGGAAGGGGATGCTCCTCCTCTGCTTTGCCCTCCTGATATAAAGTTTTGTGTACTGGGTCCAGGTTTGGGGTCCCCAACACAAAAAGGACATGGAGGTGTTGGAGGTGGTCAGAAGGTTGGAATATCTCTTCTCTGGAGCCAGGCTGAGAGAGTTGGGGTTGTTCAACCTGAAGAAGAGCATTTAGTGGGCATTTAGGAAAAGACTTTAAAGGTACAAATGCCCATAAAATTTGGCATCCTATTGGATGAAGTTCTTAATTTCCATCTCAGATCTGGTCCAAGCTTTTCCCCTCATTTTGTTTTATCCTCAGTACCATCACTGGGAGAAAACAGTCAAATTTTCTATTTGCAAGACAAAATGCAAGTAGATTTCTGTGAGATGAATAAAAAAAATACGGCAGACCAAAGACACCATATGCCTGCTCACAAAACCATCTTGGAAGTCTAACAGATCAACATGCAAAATTTACAGAGAATCCCATCTCATGTTCTGGGACATCAGATGATTCCAGTACCCATCAGGATAAGACCCTTTCCAACCAAGAGACATCAGGTGAGGGCTGGAGCACTCAGTTCCCAGCATATTGCTGCCACGGCCCTGATGGCAGTCCAGAAGGACAGAAACAGATCCAGAGACTGAATAATTAATTTGAAAAGAACCTTTGAAGAGCACCTGACTGATTAGAAGTCTTGCTTTCAGCTAGCACCCTGCTGGGAATGGACATTTGGCACAGCTAAAAGTGGGCATGACTGGATGACATTTAGGCAAGGGAAGGCAGGGAGCAGAAGAACCTTTCCAGTAGTGAACTAAAGCTTCTAGTGGAACAGGATGATACCAAAGGGGTGCTGCTTGGAGGATGAGTACCACTATGGAAAAAAGATCAACCAGTGTGGAACCAGTAGCTCTCCTGAAGGCACGACTTCATCTAGGTACAGATGCCAGGCTGGTTTCTGACTTTCTTTTGCTACTTGAAATGTAAGGACTTGTTCCTTCCTCTGGTGCTTTAAGACAAATTATATGAGCCATATGGCCTCTGCTCCTCCCTTGCTTCCTCCAGAGAACAAGGACAGCAGTTGAGTCTCACACAGACAGAATGAATATTGCTCTTAAAAATCCTAAAGGAGGAAGAGAAAGAAGAGAAGAGAAGAGAAGAGAAGAGAAGAGAAGAGAAGAGAAGAGAAGAGAAGAGAAGAGAAGAGAAGAGAAGAGAAGAGAAGAGAAGAGAAGAGAAGAGAAGAGAAGAGAAGAGAAGAGAAGAGAAGAGAAGAGAAGAGAAGAGAAGAGAAGAGAAGAGAAGAGAAGAGGCAGGGTGTGTCCTTGTATGGGGGAAAGCAAGCTGTGGAACACAAAACACTGGCCCAGGTTGCCCAAGGAAGCTGTGGCTGCCCCATCCCTGGCAGTGTCTCAGCCCAGGTTGGATGGGGCTTGGAGCAACCTGGGCTGGGGGAGGTGTCCCTGCCCATGGCAAGGAGGTTGGGACTGGATGAGCTTGAAGGTCCCTTCCAGCCCAAACCATTCTAAGATTCTAAAAGAGCCTTGTCCCTGGCTGAGGAGCATGCTGGATGTACTGAAGGATCAGTGTCCCTCAGGAAATCCAGACATCTACAGCTTTCCAGGGAAATTCTCCATTTCATCACCTTTTGGCCCGTACACCATCTCCCCAAGGAATCCTTTATTTCAGGACAACAAACATCTTCAGCCACTCCATGGATCCCCTTTGATGAGAGCACTCAGTAATGTCTTTCTAAGGGCCTTGGGTGTGTAAACGCAACATCACAGACCCACCACCCACCTGCCAAACTGGTGAAGAACCCAGTTAGCAGGCTCTAGCAGAGAGATAGTCCCAGTCTGCCCATCTCCCAAACCCTCTTTGTCTTGCTTCAGGAGATTTGGAGGCAAATATTGCATTTCTTATCATCATCTCCACTCCCACTAGATCCAGTTTCACCTCAGGTCCCAAAATACCAGGCTCTGCAGATGTTTTGATCTTGACATTGCCCAAGGGAAGATGTCTCTGTCCTACAGCTCAATCTCCAGACTCTTCTCTGGGCTATTTTCTCCTCCCTAGCTCCAACTTGGCCATTTCTCCAAACTAAATCTAGATACAGTTGAGCTCAACAGCAAAAGCATAGCAAGCAGCTCTGTCAAACAAGACCCCGAGGCAGAAATGCCTCTGGCAAGGCTTTAAAATCATTTGTTTGCAAGCAGATATGACTTAGCCCAACCTGAGGACTTGTGCTGTAAGTGGGGCTCTTCCAACTCAAGGTGACATTTGACAGAGAGGGATTTGATGGAAACACAGGAGAAAGTTTTGACCACTTCTCTCTGGTCTTCATCTTTCTTCTCCCATCTCTAACTTTGCCATTCAAGGACACACTTGGACAGTCACTGATGCAAAGCACTTGGATAAAACTACTGCCAACTCATCATGGGACATGCAGGCAATTTTTTTGGAGCTTGGAACAAGGCTTGCAAGCCTCTGGTCTTATTTCTTGCAGGTTTCAATGAAAACCATCTGCTCTGAAGAGACAACCAGCTCTGTGCAGCAGGGAATGAGGAAGGGATGTATCCTGCTCAACAACACCTGGGCCAAAGCTCCACACCCAGCACAGTCTCCTCCACCACCATTCTTGAACAACCTTTATAACTTTCTGCACCCCCACATGCCACCAGCATCTTCCCAGAGAGGTTTATTCCATCTTCCAAGGAGCATTTGCTGCCTCCAAGGAAGAACATGAAGAAAAGCAAAGGGTTAAGTCTCTGCTCTTGCTCCAGATAAGGTTTGTGGAAATTAATTTCACCTGGAGGATAGAAGGGTTTTGTCTGCTGTTTAGTTTCTTTAGAAGGCCATAAGGGGCACACAGGTCTGGAAACCCCCCAGGAAGAAAGTTTCCTAACAGGCTTTGTGATTTCCTACCATGCAGAGTCCAGGTTCTCACCTGGTTTCTTCTGCCTTTCATGGGTGCTACAAACTCAGTAGGACAGGAAAAAACATTGATCATGCCCAGACCTTCACTCCACCACCCTCAGAGGCAATATAGTTAAAAGAGTGATGCAAATTATCCTGGAATTTCAAGGGATTGCTTAGGGAGGGAAATAATTTAAATTAAAGAGAACTAAAATAAAATACTTCTGTGTCGTGGCAGGTGTTCTTGTCCTGTGTCTTGGGCTTGGAAAGTTCAAGCACATTCCAGATTTTTTTTTCCCCTGCCTTGAATGCCATCAAAAGAGTTACTTGCATGTCTTAAAAACCAAATAAAATAACACATTCACAAGGCCAGTGCCTACCCTGCAGTTGATCTGCCTGATATAAATCAACCAGCAGAGAATGATGAAGTTATCACCAGCCAACAGCCATAGGTGCAGAAACACCCAAACTACAGACCCAGATGTCTAAACCCCACAGGACAGCATCAACCAACCCCAGGGTTATGTCCAAGCCAACATTGCCCCATTTTTGAGCCTGAACATGTTCAGAAACCTTGGACAAGACAGGACTATATGATTAGGATTTCAAGGTCTACCCAGAGGCAGATGACAGGGATGTTTCATCACCTCACCCAGCTTCATGAATAAGTGTGAAGTCATGTAGGGTCAGCTCAGCTTCCTTTTCTTTTGTGTGTTTTTCCCCAGATTGCCACATACTGAAGGCATTTTGCTGTGAGCTGAGTTTAACCACTGCTGGTGAGGTCCCTGCAAAGGGCACAAAGTCTGAGCCATGAATTTACAAATAAATGAATAAATAAACATCACAAACTTCTACTGCTGCAGCTCAAGAGCAAAAAAAAAAAAATAACAATAATTTTAAAATACCAGATAAAATGGCAATGGCACAAACCACCCTGAGGAAGGCAAAGATTGCCCTGATGTTTGGAAGGCCCCTAGAACTTAGGGTTAGGGTTCACGTAGTGATTTTTTTTCCTCCTGAGACTCCAGGAGGTGATGCCTCCAAATGGAATTTTCCAGATATATATATTCTCTGGAGAGCAGCCTGGAGCCCCTCAGATCCATTCCTATCCTTCCCACAAGCAGAAGGGAATAAGAGGAGATTACTCACCATTGGTGCCCCACGGTGCCCAATAATGGTTGGTTTGGGTCCCAGAGCCTTCTTCTCCATTATGCAAGGGGAGGAGATGGTGAGGGGGACGAGGTAAAGTGCAACAACAACTGCAAGGTATGCAGTGAACATCAGCATCTGAGAAGCTTGAGATGGAAAGAAAGATGAAGAGCTGGTGAAAACCTTGGTCCTGACCTCAACTTTGTCCTCTTCCAGAGAGATTGGGCTATAGCCATTGCCCCCAGTTAAAACAGCAAAGCTCTGTGTTGAAGGAAAAGGCTATTTTAATTTTAAAAAAAAAAAGAAATCTCTTTGAGCTTATCAGGTCCTAAGGGAGGTGTTCACTTCATTTTGTATTGAGCAAATAAAAAGTTAAGCAGATTGCTTTAAGCCCCAGCAATATTGCCCAAAACACTGCTGATTTCCACCCTTTTGGGTGGGGCTGCACGAAATTTTGTCCTGTCTGACAGCAGAACAGTGAAACAGATCTACAAATTAGCTGAAAGAGGGGAGATTTAGATGGGATATTAGGAAGGAATTCATCTGGTGAGGCTGGTGACACCTTGTCCCAGGTTGCCCAAGGAAGCTGTGGCTGCCCCATCCCTGGCAGTGTCTCAGCCCAGGTTGGATGGGTCTTGGAGCAACCTGGGCTGGGGGAGGTGTCCCTGCCCATCCAGGGGTTGGAACTGGAGCAGCTGGAAGGTCCCTTCCAACCCAAACCATCCTAGGATTCACCACCAGCACTCAATCCCCCACCACTTAAACTGCTTCTGCATTAAGATCTGGGCCACCCAGAACTGAGTTAATTTCCAGTAATGTTTTATTGGTTAAGTTAGACATGCTGGTAACTAAATCCTTAGATTGTGATGGTGCTGCACTCCCCAGGAAACTGTATTACAGGATCAGCAAATGCAGTGAAGAGGTTCTTGACTGCAATTCCCAAAGCCAGAGGAACAATCCTGCCTTTTCCACCATGCCCCATCCACCCACCCTAAGCTACCAGAGACTTCTCACAAAGTCCAAAATCTCTGGGAATCTTTTAAAGGTGCTGACAGAGCAACAGAAACACCCCTTGCACCCCACAGACATGTATTCCTTACAAAGAACAACAGCCAGCCTTGAACTCCAGAGCTATTTGGAGACACATGAAACCACAGATTTGAAAGCAAAAGCCCTCATCATTACCTCCTGGGTAATAATCTTTTACCTGGTTTTGTTTGTTATTATTTATTTTTGCAAACTCGTGAAGGCACTGAAACTCGAGGGAAAACCTCCAAGTAAACTGCCTTTAAAACAAACATTTGCAATGGATGCAAGACAGATTTTTTTTGTTTTACGAGAAGGACAGAACAGCCCAGCTCTGGTTCTGACCACAGCTGGTCTGTTTTCACACATAAATAAGCTGCTTTTTGCTCCCAGCATCCAACACATCATTCAAACACGTTCTTACAAGCCAAAAAGTAACACCAGCAACTTTGCCAGTTATTTTTTCTTCCTCTCTGGAAGAGGAGGCACTGGATGTGATCCTGACCCAACTCTTGCTCACCCCAACAAGAACACCCAACCCACCAGGCTTTGAAAATCAGCTCAATTGTCAGCAAAATCTCAGGGTGTTCAAAGAATCTAATCCTTTCTTTCCTGGTCCTGAAGTTAAGGATTGAAGAGCTCAGATTGAGGCAAAAGGCAAGGACCACGTGAAATGGATGTGGGCTTCCAAATATTTTGTTCATCAGACTCTACCCAGGATGCCCCAGGATGGGTCACTGACCATGTAAAAATGGAGCTGAAGACCTTACCCAGCCATGCATGGCTGGGAATTGAGACCATGTGGAAAAAAAAAAAAAATATATGAAATACAAGCAACATATCTACTGTTCATTTTGAGGTTGGATGATCTGTATCTAGAAGCTCTCCTGGTGGCCATCCAAGAGAAGCCAGGAGGACAGGTAGATCTCCCTCTTTTGACAATGTGACAACACTAAAAATATTTAGACAAAACCTTTCCTTCTCCATTCTTCCTGCTCTTAGTGACCACAGCAGTCTGGACTCCTAAAAAAGCACATTTCTCACTCTCCCATTTAATCCTCAGAGCTTCCAGGGCTGCTTGGAGTTCAAAATACCTTTGAGTTCTCTGTTCCAAAGAAGAAATTTTTAAAAATTAGAGTGGTGAAACACTGTCCCAGGTTGCCCAAAGAGGCAGGAGATTCCCCATCCCTGGAAACATTCCAGGTCAGATTAGATGGGGCTCTGAGCATCCTGGTCCACTTGAAGATCTCACTGCACAAATGACACAAGACAAGATCTTGCTGCCATCCAGTGTGACCTGGACAGACTGGAGATGGGGGCAGAGAGAAACCTTAGGAAATTCAACAAGAACAAGTGTAGGGTCTTGAACCAAGGAAGAAAGAAGCCCAAGCATCAGTAGAGGTTGGGGCTGATCTGCTAGAAAGCAGCTTGGTGGAAAAAGACCTGGGAGTCCTGGGGGACAACAGGATGACCATGAGCCAGGAATGTGTCCTTGTGGCCAAGAAGCCCAATGGCATCCTGGGGAGCATCAAGATGAGTGTGGCCAGCAGGCTGGGGGAGGTTTTCCTCTCTTTCTATCCTGGTGAGGCTCCAGCTGGAATACTGTGTCCAGTTCTGGGCTCCCTGGTTTGGGAAGGACAGGGAAGTGCTGGAGAAGGGACAGCAAAGGGCTGAAATGGTAATGAGGGGCTGAGGACATCTCTCTGATGAGGAAAGGCTGAGGGACTGGGGTCTGTTTGGTCTGGAGAAGACTGAGGGGAGATCTCATCAATGCTTATAAATCCTGAAAGGGGAGGTGGGTGTCAGGAGGAGGGGGTAAGGATCTTCTGAGTGGTGCCCAGTGACAGGACAAGAAGTAAAAGGCACAAACTTGAACATTGGAAGTTCCATCTTAACACGAGGTGGAATTTCTTTAATTGGAGGGTGGCAGAGCCCTGGCCCAGGCTGCCCAGAGAGGTTCTGGAGTCTCCATCTCTGCAGACATTCCAAACCCACCTGGATGCCATCCCGTGGAATCTGCTCTGGGAGAAACTGCCCTGGCAATAGGGTTTGGATTCAATGATCTCCAGAGGTCCCTTCCAACCCCTGACATCCTGTGATTCTCTGCTTCTGCAGGGGGTTTGCCTAGATGAGCTTTAAAGGTCCCTTCCAACCCAAACTATTCCATGATTCTGTTGATGTTTTCTAACTGTCCTCAGAAGCAAGCTTTGAAACCAGGCTACTCTATTGCAAAGCATTTTCAAAGATTTTCAAGGAAAATCTATTTCTCCAGCTTCAGAAAAAGTAGGGGGAACAACAACAAAAAAACCCCAGAGTATATATTTGCTCAGAAAAAAATCCAGCCACTGTAGACACCTCAAAAATATGACAAGAAAAAGACTGTTGCCCCGAGGCAGCTGCACCAGTTATTTCCAAAAATTTGTTATTAAGGGGGGAAATCTTATTTTCCAGTTTATTTTTCTTATTGAGGATTACAAATGACTGTAAATTATCCCAGAGATTTCAGTCCTTCTTGTCCATTTCTAACATAGCCTTTTCAATCTGCACCAAAAACCCTGTCAATTTCTCTAGGTAAAACACTTTTCTCAAGTAAAATAACCCTGAAATAACTTTAAGATCCAATCATACAGAAGAAACTAATGGTTTCTCTTAAAAGTAAACAAGGGGAAAAATAATCCCAAACCGGGAGCAGAAAAAGAGAAGCAACACAGCTTCCTAGCTTATTAAAAACAAACCAAAAAAGCCATTTTTAGGGGGCTCAGCTGCATGAAGAATTCAGAGGGAGCTGATTCAGAAGGTTACTCCAGGAATTACCATAAATCCTCCCTCAACTGGCAGCCTAATTACATGCTAGGACATAGCTAAGAAGAACCAGGTACAGCTTTATTGGCATATTTAGAAATTAAGGCAGAGTAATTCTTCCTTTGAAAAGTCTCTCTGGATATCAAAATCTTTCCATCTTTAGACTCTGTTTCCTCATTCTTAACTCCCACTTCTTGGAAGTCTTTTGCAAGTGCTGCCAAATCCTTCCAGGGCTTGTATTTTGCTGCGGGTTAAATCCCAATTAAAATAATTTTTCTGGAGCTGGAACAAATGGCTGAGAACATCCATGGACGCCCTGAAGGAAAACACTTCTGAGGGCACAGAGGGATCAAATTATTCCACAAGAAAACCTGGAGGAACAGCTCAGGCTTGGGAGAGCCCCTGGCAAAAAGGTGGGACAGGGGCTGAAGAGCTGCTTTCAATGGACAGAACCAGCAAACAAATAATCTGGGTTCAATGTGATCTTCAACACTCTGATCCCTTAGACCTTTGATCATGTCTCAAAGTTCATTTAAGGAAGCACCAGCTCTCTACTGAGCCCTCTGGGTGCTCCTTCATCACAAGAAACAAGCCCATAAATGCTTTCAAAAGCCAGATCTACTTAGAAATGCAGGCAAACAAAAGCCAAGGAAACAGGGGAAAGGAGAAGTGTTCATAAAATCCAAAGGAGAACACCAGGCATTAGCTGCAGAGGGTTCATTTATGTTTTCCAAAGCAGAATGATGGAAATATGGATGCAGTTTGGTCATCTCATCATTGAAAACATCCTTTTGACCTCCAACCTTCATGTGCTTCTGAACCCCAAACTGGTCTTGGGTGCCTCCCCAAACCAGTTTCACCCACTCCACTTTTATCCAGGTTCCTCTAGAAGAGCATCTCCACCTCCCCAGTGTGTCCCAGCTGGAGCCTAGGGACTGGAGCCCAGCACTTCCAGCTGTTTCCCAACAGGAGAACCCGATGTCCCACCAGCCAGGTGGGAGGACCAAGTCCCACCAGCCACCCAGAAGGCCCTACCCATCCCAGAAGGACAGGAATGGTACTCACTGGCTTTCTCTGTCCGTGCAAACTGCCCTGCTACCAACCAGGACAGCGCTGTCACTGCCGCCAGTGCTCCTATGTGCAAGAAAGGGGCTGTGGCCTGCAGGACAGAAGGAGAGGAGAGAAAAAATGATCACAAACCACCCAAGCAACTTGCAAGCTCATCCATCTTGCAAGCTCAGTAGCGTATCTGACTCTTCTGTGCAACCAGGTGGCCAAAAAGGCCACCAGCATCCTGGTCTGCATCAGGAAAGTGTGGCCAGCTGGACCAGGGAGGTGATGGTGCCCCTGTATTTGGCATTGGTGAGACCAGGCTGAAAGGAGACCTTATAGATCTCTTTAATTACCTCAAGGGTGCTTGGAGAGAGGAGAAAAACAGCCTCTTCTCTTTAGTGAACTGTGACAGGACCGGAGGGAATGGATGGAAGCAGTGCCAGGGGAAGTTTAGGTTGCATGTTAGGAATTTTTTTTTCACTGAGAGGCTTGTCAGGCATTGGAATGCCCCAGAACAGTGGAGGAGTCACCCTCCCTGGAAGCATTTAAAAGGCATTTGGACTTGGTCCTTAAGGACATGGTTTAGTAGTTAGTTTATGGTGTTGGTCAAAGGTTGGACTGGATGAACTTGGAGGTCTCTTCCAACCTAAAACATTCTGGGATGCTGTGACCACACCTCGAGTGCTGTGTCCAGTTCTGGTCCCCTCAAGAAAGACATTGAGCTGCTGGAGAGAGCTCAGAGAAAGGCAATAGAGCTGGTGAAGGGTCTGGAGAAATCCTGTGAGGAGAGACTGAAGGAATTGGGAATGTTGCCCAGGTTGGGAGATGTTGCCCAGGGAGGTGGGAGATGCCCCATCCCTGAAAACATTCCAGGTCAGGTTGGACTGGGCTCTGAACAACATGACCTAGTGGAAGATGTCCCTGCTAAATGCAGGGGGTTGGACAAGATGAGCATTAAGGCTTTCTTCCAACCCAAACCATTCCATGGTTCTATCTACACAACAGACTGTGCATCACCACTGTGTATCACCATGAGACAAAGTTTGAGATGGATCCTCTGAATGATCATAGAATTGGATGGGTTGGAAGGGACCTCTGAGATCATCAAGCCCAACCCTTGATCCACTCCCCCTGTGGTTCCCAGCCCATGGCACTGAGTGCCACATCCAGGCTCTTTTGAAATATCTCCAGGGATGGAGAATCCACTACTTCCCTGGGCAGCCCATTCCAATGGCTGATCACCCTCTCCATGAAGAAATTCTTTCTAATATCCAGCTTAAACCTCCCCTGGCACAACTTGAGACCATGCCCTCTTGTCTTGTTGAAAGTTGCCTGGGAAAAGAGCCCAACCCCCCCTGGCTCCAGCCTCCTTTCAGGGAGTTGTAGAGAGTGATGAGGTCTCCCCTGAGCCTCCTCTTCTCCAGGCTGAACACCCCCAGCTCCCTCAGCCTCTCCTCACAGGAATTGTCCTGGAATCCCTTCCCCAGCCTGGTTGCCCTCCTTTGGACCTGCTCCAGGACTTCAATCTCCTTCCTGAACTGAGGGGCCCAGAACTGGACACAGGACTCCAGCTGTGGCCTCACCAGGGCTGAGTACAGGGGCAGAATCCCTTCCCTGGACCTGCTGGCCACGCTGTTCCTGAGCCAGGCCAGGATGCCATTGGCCTTCTTGGCCACCTGGGCACACTGCTGGCTCATGTTCAGCTTCCTGGCAATCCCAACTCAAATCCAGGTCCCTTTCTGTCACTCTGTGCCCAGCCTGGAGCTCCCCATGGGGTTGTTGTGTTGAACCTCATCCCATTGGAATCAGCCCAACTCTCCAGTCTCTCCAGGTCCCTCTGCAGAGCCCTCCTGCCTTCCAGCTGATCCACACTCCCCCCCAGCTTAGTGTCAGCTGCAAATTTGCTGATGATGGACTCCATCCCGTCATCCAAATCATCAATGAAGATATTAAACAGGACTGGGCTCAGCACTGATCCCTGGGGGACACCACAGGTGACCAGCCACCAATTGGATCAGCCCCGTTCAGCACCACTCTCTGGGCCAAGACCTCCAGCCAGTTCTTAACCCAGCCTAAATCTTTAAGAAAGAAGAAAACAGAAGCACTTTGGGAAATGTTACTTGTGTGAATGCTGCTTTTTTTCCCCTTCTCTTTGTGTCTATTTGCATACACCCAAATACGCAGCAGTGATCACCAGTAAAAACCTCTCAAGCCTTCCATGGGCAAAATATTTTTTGACTCCTTTTTGAGGAAGAGGGAAAAAAAAAAACATTTTGTAACTGTTTTCCTCTAACACATAGCCCTGCAGCATTGCACAAGACTTTCTCTGGACCACATTCTTTTTTAGATATATATATAAATTTATGTGCAATAAAAAACAAACTCAGAGCACTCCTCCCATAGGACTAGGAAAACCATGATGCTCCAGGCTTGGCCATCAACATCCAGAGCACTGTGTGCCAATTTAAGAGGAGGAATTGCCTTCCCCTTCCAGCAACTCTCGAGTCACACCCAGCCTCAGTTTTTTCCACCTCTTAACTCTGCAGCCAAGCCCTGGTTTGAGCTGAAAAATGAAAGATCCCAGGAGATGGAAAAAAACTGATCTGGTGGCCTGGAGGACACCATGGGAGTTTTGCTATTAATCTTGTCATTGCCAAGGTTTTAATATTGGGAAAGACAAACATCAAGATAGGGTTTTATACAGTAAAAAGACACCAAGTTTATGAGATGTAGCTGCACTGGTCCCTTTCCCCACCCAGAGAAGCATCCTTGCAGACAACTTACTTGCAGTGAAATAAATACCATCTCCCATTCATCATCCCAGAGCTGTGCTATTGATGACATGGTCACCACTGTGGTTATCAAGGTTGTCACCAGGCCAATCTGCAACAAGTATGAAAGTATTTACTGACTGGAACTTTTGCATCGTTATCACAGCAGTTTTACAGACTGAAAAAATGAAGGAAAATTAAAAAAAAAAAAAAAAGTAATAAACACTCTAAACCAACCAGAGACCCACAAGAAAAAAGGTTGGGTTTATGTGCTGTCCCAGGACAATTTCCCCTTTTCTGCCACTGGGTTTAATAGTCCCAGGAGATATCATCTGATAGATGTGGATCTCATTTTCTTCACATGCCAGCTGATGGTATGGAAAGATCAGGCTGCTTGCAATGCTAACAATTTAAAGACAGGTTGGGAGATGATCCTGAATTCTTCTTCAGGAGATGATCCTGGATTTTCCTGGCCCTGCTGCAACAGCCTGTGATGTACCATTGGTATGGGAAGTTGGTGGAATTCACTTAATTTGATTCTCCAATCATTCTCTTCAGGGATAAAAACTTGAACACACCCAACAGACCACAAACATCACACTTCTCAGCAAAGGGTGAACACATGTGCCACCAAGACTGCCCATCCCCATCATTTGGGAATCCTCTTGAGATGGTCCAAGAATAATTTTGTGCTTGGATGTGGTTTCCCCTGGGGCTGATATGGCAAGAACTGTGTGGTCAGCATCCAAGCCTTGTTGACAGAGCAGGGATATTGAAGCTTGAGAAGAGGCTCTGGATGACACAGCAGATGCACAGAGATGGCAGAACAAGTCCTAGTCCACCAGCCAGCCCCTCCCAGTCTCCCTCTCCCTCCACATGGAAGTGCTAAGGAGTCCAAGCACGTCCATGGGAAAAACATCCCTTCCATTTTGAAGGCAAAAAGTTCAAATAATCAAAAACTGCCACACAAATCACTCCATCTGAAAAAAAAAGACATTAAATCTGAGCTGTCTGTCAAAAAAAACAGTTCATCATCCTCCACTTCTCCATCTGGTAGCTCAGTCTGTGTTGTCTCTCATGCCTGCTGGGATAAATGCTGATGCTCTCTGTCTGGATCTGAAACCTCTGTGGGAGCCTTGGGCAGAAAAGGCCAACTGATACATGAGAGTGAACTATTCATTTAGGATGCACAGGGCATCTCTAGACCAACCTGGGATTTACTCAGTACCTTAGACAAGGAAAGAACCCCTCCACATTCCCCATATTTACAGAAAATACTTCTGTATGGAAGGAGAGGATTTCTCTTTCTCGTTTAGCCCTTGTTTCCCACCTCCTGTTCCTCTCTTGGCTTTCCACAGACAGCTCATCCCACAGCCTGAGATGTGCCCAGAGGGCAGCAGTGGCTTATCCCTAGCATTCAACTTTTGGGGAACATGAATAAAGCACACAGGGCAGGAGAAAGAGATCCATTTGTCCCAGGTTGATGAGAAACCCGAAGCCAAGAGGCTGCATTCAAACCACTTGCTAAACCCAACCAACCCATTTCTGCCCAGAATCACAGAATGGTTGGGGTTGGAAGGGACCTCTGGAGGTTATCCTGACCCCAGGTTCACCCAGAACAGGTTGCACAGGATGTTGTCCAGGTGGATTTTGGATGTCTCCAGAGACAGAGACTCCAACACCTCTCTGGACAACCTGTGCCAGTGCTCTGCTACCCTGGGGTCCCTTCCAACACAAACCATTCCATGAATTTATGATTTCATCATTTCCTTCTCCCATCAGCTTCAGTTTATTGCTTCTTAACCTCTCTCATGCATCTCATACTTGATTTATGATCCTCAACTCATTTTGCAGGATTACAGGAGAAAATAGTGCTATTTGCACATGCCAGCCCTTCCCACATGCTTTAATCTATATTTGAAGGGAATTCAACACAGCTGGAGAGAATAATATTAATTTATTCCACTCTCTTATCTCAACCTCCTTAGAAAACTGAGGGAAGAAAGAGGCAAGGAGTTGTGCTGAAAGGTGAAGGTTCTTGGGAGAAGGGAAGGAAGGATGGGTTTCTATAGGTAAGAACTAACTCATCTCCACCAGCCCAGTCCTCTTTTGGACTTACTCATCAAAACCCATCAACCACCTGGAGCATGTCTGAAAACTACCATTTCCCACGACAGAGAAACATACATCAGACTCAAGAACCAACAATTTCTTTTCCAGCAGCAGGCAGACAGCCCCCACCTCCTCTTTGCATTGCATCCCCTCCTCCAAAAGAAGCAGCATTTCTATTATTTCAAGGAAAAAAAGAAAATAAAAAAGAGGGAGCAGGGAGGTCTGTGGCTTCCCTGAGGGGTGGGACATCTATCTGTCCAGGCTCTGATCCTGCCAGAACCACTTTCAGGAGGAGATATGTATTGGCAGCTTCAGGACTGGTTCTTAATTACCTATTATCAGACTGCCAGTTGTAATTGAACCCTGCCAAGCCATCTTCTTTGGTACTGTCTCTCCCTGCAGCTTGCTCCAAACTCTTTCCCCCTTCATTTGTGCTCCAAACACCAGATCTGCATCTGTCCCAGTCCAATCTCCCCCCTGCATCACAGAATCATCAAGGTTGGAAAAGACCTCTAAGATCATCGAGTCCAGCCATCCACCCTACAACCCCTAACCACTAAACCATCCACTCTAGCTCTTCATCTACCTGTCTTTTGAACACCTCCAGGGATGGTGTTTTAGGAAACATTTTTTCACTGAGAGGCTTGTCAGGCATGGGAATGGCCCAGGACAGTGGAGGAGTCACCATCCCTGGAGGCATTTAAAAGTCATTTGGACCTGGTCCTTAAGGACATGGTTTAGTAGTTAGATTATAGTGTTGGTCAAAGGTTGGACTGGATGAGCTTGGAGGTCTCTTCCAACCTAAAACATTCTGGGATTCTGTGATGTGGTGCCCTCACCACCACCCTGGGCAACCTATTCCAATGCTTCACCACTCTTGCTGTGAAGAAGTTTTTCTTAATATCTAACCTGAACCTCCCCTGGTGGAGCTTTACCCCATTTCCTCTTGTCCACCAGAGAGAAGAGGCCAGGGTCTGTCTCACTACCACCTCCTTTCAGGGAGTTGGAGAGAGCAATGAAGTTTCCCCTCAACCTCCTCTTCTCCAAGCTGAACAACCCCAGTTCCCTCAGCCTCTCCTCATGAGGTTTGTTCTCCAGACCCCTTTGGTTGCCCTTCTCCAGCACCTTGATGTCCTTCTTCTACTGCATTGTCCCAAATTGCCCACAGAACTCAGCATCTTCTCTGACATTTCACAACAATGTTGTGGGTTTTTTTTTTTTCAGATATCATTACATGCCAACCAGGACCTCCTTAGGTTCCAACGAGCCACAAACTCCACATGGCCCACCCTCAGTTTTAATCCCTGTGTCATCTCCCAGGGCTTCTCCACACTGAGTTCCTGCAAGCACATCCTGAAAAGCTTCACATCTGCTCAGCCCCTCCTCCAGGGCTGGGTTCAGCATGGAAAGGAGCAGCAAGAAGCTTCAGAAGACAGGCTGAAAAAGTTGGGGTTGATTAGCTTCAACAAGATAAGGCTCTGAGGAGACCTTGGAGCACTTTCCAGCAGGTGAAGGGGCTACAGAAAAGTTGGGGAGGGAATTTTTGGAGTGACAGGACAATGGGAAACAGTTTTAGACTGAAAAAAAGGAGAGATTTGGATTAAATATGAGGACAAAATTTTTTCCTGTGAGGGTAATGAGACACTGGAATTGATTGTCCAGAGAAGCTGTGGCTGCCCCATCCCTGGCAGTGTCTCAGCCCAGGTTGGATGGGGCTTGGAGCAACCTGGGCTGGGGGAGGTGTCCCTGCCCATCCAGGGGGTTGGAACTGGAGGAGCTGGAAGGTCCCTTCCAACCCAAACCAGTCTGGGATTCTATAAAAATGGAGTACCACACTCAGGTACCAAAGTCAGGTTGCTTTTATGACATGGTGCTTCTCAGTCTCTGAAACCAGGATGTCAGGAGGGACCCAAAGCATTTCACCAAAGTTTTTGTCCCCAGGCTTGACTGCCCCAATGTACAATTTGCTCAGATCTCTGTGATGAGGACACATGCACCAGAGGTGTCTGATGTTTATGCTCTTCCCAAAACCACCATGAAAATAGGTACCACAGACACCACCCAGTCCATAAACTCCTCTTTTATCGAGATCCTGCTCCTTTCCAAGATGAGAAGAGTTCTTTACCTTGTGAAGCCAGTGCAGGTTCATTTGTTGTCCCACAGCTATGTGACATAGTGCTAGTATCTGAAAGGAAGAAATCAAGAGTCAGAAAATGGCTCATCACAACTATCAAGTGTTTGTAAGTGCAGGACCACACCACCTGTCCTGGTTTGGGCCAGGATAAAGGTGATTTTCTGGTTTGTACTTTTGCTTTCAGCTCAGTCTCTTGTAAGCAGCTGCACTGCTGAAATGAACAGCAAGTTTCTCAGGCAGTGGCTGCTGCTGGGACTGCTCACACTCCATGGTTATAGTTCCAGCTGGAGACTGGTGTGCAGAACCAGGGACACTGCTCAGCTCTGAGGAACATTTGGCCCTCCAGAAGGAGAAAAGGAGGAAAGAGAAAAAATTTTTCCTATTTATCATTCCTGTTTCATTGAAGCTGTGTAGTTGAGTTTCCAACCAATCAGTCTCTCTCCCTTATTCTCTCTTCTTTCTTTATCAGGGAGGAGAGGGGGATTAATAGAGAGCATCTGTTAATTGGTTTAATTTCCAGGCCAGTGTTAAACCATGACACCACCCAAAAAGGTAACCAAACAAACCAGGGCAGAAAGCAGAGCTGGGGATGGTCCAGCAGACACCCTCTGGCTTGGTTATGGAGATAAATCTTCTCCAAAGCCAAGGATCTGCAAGGACAAACTTTGACATCCATGAGGCAAGAAGTTGGAGAGCCTGGTCCATGGGTGCACAGCTCCCAGGACCTCAGCAAGCACTGACTGGTACCAGGTACCTCAATGAACACCACCTTGGAGATCCCAGTAACCTGGGATGAGAGAAACTTCTATTTGTAATTGATAAGTAGGGCAAAGTGGGAAAATGGGACCTATCAATGGGATCAAGAGTTCTATTTCCCCTCAAGCCAACTGCACCACCAGTACCAAGAGTGAGGTGGGGATTGGTCTCTTCTCACAAGTAAGAAGCAACAGAACAAAAGAAAATGTCCTCAAGCTGTGCCAGGAGAGGTCTAGATGGGATATGAGGAAAAAGCTCTCCATCAAAAGGGTTGTCAGCCCCTGGCCCAGGCTGCCCAGGGCAGGGGTAGAGTCCCCATCCCTGGTGGGATTTCACAGCCACAAAGATGTGATGCTGGGGGACATGGGTTAGAGGTGATCCTGGAAGTGATGGGTTAACAGTTGGACTTGATGATCTTAAAGGTCTTTTCCAGCCAAAAATATTTTAGGGTTCTATTTTTTTTTATTTTTTTTTTTTTTTACAAAGAGAGCTGGGGTTGATCAGCCTGGAGAAGGGAAGGTTCTGGAGAGACCTTACAGCAGCCTCCCAGTCCCTGAAAGGGGCCTACAGGGAGGGTAGTGATAGGACAAGAGGTAATGGTTTTAAACTGAAAGAGAGGAGATTTAGGTTAGATATCAGGAAAAAATTCTTCACAATGAGGGTTGTAAGATACTGGAATAGATTGCCCAGGGAGGTTTTTGATGCCCTCTCCCTGGAGGTGTTCAAGGCCAAGTTTTGGATGTAACTCAAGTCCAGTGGGATGTGTCCCTGCCCATGCAGGGGTGTTGGATCTTGATGATCTTGAAGGTCCCTTCCAACCCTGACCATTCTATGATTCTATCATCTGAGGTCCAAGACCACTGGGTTTTGTCACTTTCCATTTATTTAAGCACCTTAGGGCTCGGAGGGGGAGAGAGAACTCGGTTTTGAAAGGAAAATTGCTTGAGTGGACTGAGAAGTTCATGACCTTTTTAAAAGAAACTCACAAAGCTTTAGGGAAACAGCACTTGAATGGACTCACCAGTAACACTGTAATGTAGGTGAAGCCAGCAGCAGTTGTTACAAGTATTGGAATGGACCAATCACTCCAATATCCCATTCGGTTATATAAAAACCTGAAAGAGAAGTGTTAAGGACAGATTAAGAGATTCATCACCACTGCCAACTTCACTAGGATTAGATAAAACTTAGAAAAGGGACTTTTCCTTTCACCATAGAACTGAGTGGCAGAAAAAAAAAAAACAAACCCAAGTCACTCTGAAACCAAATCCAGTGTTTGTGCTCTGATCCTTCATCAAGTCTGCAAACAGGAATCAATTAGTCAAACACAGCAATAATGTTATTTTGGGGGGAAAAAATCATATAGGACCAGACCTTGGCTTTTTAGAACAGTATTCCCTGCAGACAAGTGAAAAGTATCCTCACATGTGGAGGTGTTTGCCTAAATAATAGATCCAACACTGTCCTGTGTTCTCATAGACTAATAAAACCCAGAGATAGCATCAAGATAAGGAATGTTGCTGTGTTATGTGTTTAAGGTGCAAAAGCTTTGCAGAGGGATGAACTGGTGGAAGATTTTGGCTCCCCTGTACCTACCAGAGATGGCCTCTTATTCCAATAAGCTGTAGAGAAGGTCCAATCCTGAAAGAGTGGATACTGTCAGGAGTTGGCCTCAGGACCTCCCAAAATAGGGATGACTACAGGAACTACAACTTTCTGATCTCCTCTCCTTCAACTGACTAAAAGGGGTTGCTTTGCCCATCCTGAAGGATGCCAGGGAGATATTTTTTGGCTCCCTGGTCCTGGTCCTGTTTATCTGAAAGTTCTACATAAGCAATGGTCTCAGTGATCCAATCCTGACAAGAGGCAGCAGCCATGTCCTGATGCACTGGATGGTCAAAGCAGGGACTGAAGCAAGTTTTAGAGCAATAAAGAGGTTCAGATGACATCCTACAGGTATATCTCCAAGTAACATATCTCCAAATCCTTTCTCTCCAAATCATATGTCTCCAGACAAGCTTGGGTTCCTTGAAGCCATCACCCAACAGAGAATTCCACAGTTTCCCTGAACACATGGAGGACATTTGCCACCTCACCAAAGCTTAGCAACACAAAAACATAGAAGCCAAATGTTTTTCCTACAGCCTGGTTGGTGCTGCTCTAGGAACAGGGAAGCTCATATTCCTTCCCTGCTTTATTTTTTGGGATTGCTCTTCCCCACCACCTCTCCATCCAAGGGGCAAAGAGTTGGGCTTCATAGAACCACAGAAAGTCAGGTTGGAAGGGACCTCAAGGATCATCTGGTCCAACCCTTCTAATACTATTCCTTATCTGAGATGTCTCAGCACCCTGCCAGGCTGTGACCTAAAACTTTCCAAAGTGGGGGAATCCAGAACTTCCCCTGGGAGACCATTCCAATGTCTGAC